>OX344727.1:22841965-25241965 GCA_947034835.1 Ballota nigra
GTCTCACCTAGTGTTGGAGGCAAAAAACTTCAAGTTCACAACTTTCCAAAAAGAAGCCGGTATGGAGGTTATCCGGATTTTGGGTTCATAGATGGCCACCCAATCCGGTTTGTGGCTGAAGCAGAACGAAGCAAAAGCGTTACGGGATTGTTCGTTCCCCAGCCCCTGTATATTCCAGGAGAGAATATTCATTTAACACCATTGGAGCCGTGCTTCGGCGGCTGATTTTCAAGGGCTTCTACTTGGTCCGCCCAAGATCCGGAACCAATCAAAGCTAATTCATCAGACTTGGGCAGGGCATCTGTGATGACAAGGGGGGCCAAATTAGGATCCTGAAGCTCCGCTACAACTTCAGGGACCGAAGCAGAGGTAGAAGCAGGTTCAACTAGGTTATTTCGAAGTGCCTTCTTAACCCGTATACCTGTAGGAAAGGAAGCATCTCTATATCCAGGGGGGAATTTACTCAACCTTTGAAACGCAACAGCTGACTTCCCCTGGGCCGTTTCTTTTTCCTGGGAAGAAATAGTAGCAGAGCTATCCTTAGCCGTCCCTGGATTGACAACAACATGAGGCTCACCATCAGCATCTTCCTCAACCCTTAAAACTTCATATCTATTTTCTGCCCCAAGATCCTTTGCCTCCTCTTCTCTGTCCGGATTCTCCACTGGTGTAGAAAATACCATGTCGTTCCTTGCATCTTCATCCTCCATTTCCATTGTCGCCACCACCGTATCCACAGCAAAAACACTTGCATTCTTTGCCACCGGGGCATCCTCCTCCTTGCCACCATAAATAACACCTTCCGTCGAAGTAGCAGGTTTCCATTTGTCCGAGACTGGTCTTCGTCCCCTACTACGACTTCTACTCCGACGAGACTTGGCCGTAGCCCCGGATTGTTGCTTTCTTTTATTGCAGTTGGCTGTGGAATGTCCCAAAATAGAACACTCTGAGCAGTAATACGGGAGGCGTTCATAGGTAACTTGGGCAAAGGAACCCTTTGAACCCCTTCGATACATTATCTTATTCTCTAGAGTTTTCATCATATCCACCTCCACCAGCATTCGAGCATACAAGCCAAAGGACTTGTTAGCCGTATTGTCATCAAGCTTGATCAAGGTGCCAAGGACTGAGGCCATAGCCTCAAGGATACGGGGTTGCCAATATTCGATGGGGAGGTCTGAAATACGCACCCAGACCTGAGCTGAAGTTGTCTTCACGGAGTTAGGGTTGAAATTAGGAATCCAATCTTGCAAACGGAAGGTGCCAGAGTCGACCGTCCAGTATCTCTTTTGTAGAACGAATAGACGTGCTTCCTCATTCCTAACAAACACCGTATAGTAACCTTTGCCCAATGGAATAAGCTTTATTTCGCGCAGTGTGGTCCCCCATTTAGAACACAAGCGTTCCTTTAAAGCCAGAGTGTTTAAAAGCTGCTTCCCTGGAGATGTAATCATACGGCCGATGAAGGCATCCTTGAATTCCTGCACACCCTTTTGGTAGTCTTCCTCATCAATCTCCACGATGGTAAGGTCGCCATCTCTGATTGGACGTAGGGGTGGCCGTGCCAGCTGATGTCGTGGAGGTTCGTGCCGAGGTGGTTTCTCACCCAAGACTTGGGCAAAAGAGACCGAGGGAGTCACATGAACTGAATTTTTGGAGCCTCCCGGAAGCGGCGGAAAATCCCTTCCCCCCTGCAAATAGACAGGAGAAGCAGCGGGAGCATCCAAAATAGGGGAATCGGAAACATCAACCTTTTCAGAAGACTTACAGAGTGCGCCGGAAATATTAGAAGTATTTCCGGCTGTAGTCGGGATTGCGCCAGTAGGGCATATAAGCCCTTGCTTATTCCCGCATAAGTTCAAAGTCTCAGCATTGACCGGAGTCTCTAGATGCGGTTCTAGACCAGCCTGCACAAGAGCGCACGCAGAAGTACCATGTGGTGGAGAATTTGTAAACAAAGGAGCTGTGTTTAGGGACTTACAAGATGCGCCGGAAACGGAGGTAATCTCGTTTCCGGCTGTAGTCGGGAGTGCGCCAGGAGGGCCAAAATGCCCTTGCTTATTCCCGAACAAGTCATATCCCACCATCGACGAAGGAACCCTAGGGTCATGCTCCAACGTGCACTGCAAAGAGGAGCACGCAGAAGTGCCTTGCGTAGAGGACGTCATATTAACAAGACCAGGATGAGAAGACTTACCAGATGCGCCGGAAACAGTCTCAAGGACGTTTCCGGCTGTAGTCGAATGTGCGCCAAAGGGGATAATCTCCCCTAACGTGGTGTTCGACTGAATATCGGTTCCATATTGGTCAGACCGCGATACACCAGAAACAAGAACGTTTCCGGCCGTAGGCAATTTTGCGCTAGTAGTGTTATCTTGCCCTAGCATAGAACGATCAATATTATCACCAGGCGGTGCGGATTCCGTAGTAATCAGAGATGATCGCGATCGTGGAGACTGGAACTTAGGCTTATATGACAGGTATCGGAGAAATCCTGGGTAACGACGATCGATATCCCAGAGGACATGATCTGGTGAACCATCCTCAAGTACGCAAAACGTGCTGGGGCATGGAGGCAAGGCATGTAGGATTTCGGAAGGTATGCCAAGGTATTCATCGATCTGGTTGCGGAAGAAAAAGAGGCGATCCAAGACTTGAAGTTCGAAGGATGAATCATCAGTACAGGCGCCGAACAAATGAGAGTCCCGATCGATAGGCGCGGGAATCTGATCGAAAGTCATCTGGTTTGAACGGAGATTAGGGTTTGATGGCTGAGAGCGAAAATCTTAGAGAGAACATTTTTCAACCTTGGTTACCTTAGTTATTAAGGAAGAAACTCAATTTTCAATAATGTATCCTTTTGAAATCTTAAAACTCAAATTGAATGTAAATTAGGTTAATACTTAGTGATTAAGGAAGAAACTCAATTTTCAATAATGTATCCTTTTGAAATCCTAAAACTCAAATTGAATGTAACTTAGCTTATAACTTAGTGATTAAGAAAGAAACTCAATTTTCAATAATGTATCCTTTTGAAATCTTAAAACTCAAATTGAATGTAAATTAGGTTAATACTTAGTGATTAAGGAAGAAACTCAATTTTCAATAATGTATCCTTTTGAAATCCTAAAACTAAAATGGAATGTAAATTAGCTTATAACTTAGTGATTAAGGAAGAAACTCAATTTTCAATAATGTATCCTTTTGAAATCTTAAAACTCAAATTAAAAGTACATTTGGTTAATACTTAGTGATTAAGGAAGAAACTCAATTTTCAATAATGTATCCTTTTGAAATCCTAAAACTCAAATGGAATGTAAATTAGCTTATTACTTAGTGATTAAGGAAGAAACTCAATTTTCAATAATGTATCCTTTTGAAATCTTAAAACTCAAATTGAATGTAAATTAGGTTAATACTTAGTGATTAAGGAAGAAACTCAATTTTCAATAATGTATCCTTTTGAAATCCTAAAACTCAAATGGAATGTAAATTAGCTTATTACTTAGTGATTAAGGAAGAAACTCAATTTTCAATAATGTATCCTTTTGAAATCTTAAAACTCAAATTGAATGTAAATTAGGTTAATACTTAGTGATTAAGGAAGAAACTCAATTTTCAATAATGTATCCTTTTGAAATCCTAAAACTCAAATTGAATGTAAATTAGCTTATAACTTAGTGATTAAGGAAGAAACTCAATTTTCAATAATGTATCCTTTTGAAATCCTAAAACTCAAATTGAATATAAATTAGGTTAATACTTAGTGATTAAGGAAGAAACTCAATTTTCAATAATGTATCCTTTTGAAATCCTAAAACTAAAATTGAATGTAAATTAGCTTATAACTTAGTGATTAAGGAAGAAACTCAATTTTCAATAATGTATCCTTTTGAAATCTTAAAACTAAAATGGAATGTAAATTAGCTTATTACTTAGTGATTAAGGAAGAAACTCAATTTTCAATAATGTATCCTTTTGAAATCTTAAAACTCAAATTAAAAGTACATTTGGTTAATACTTAGTGATTAAGGAAGAAACTCAATTTTCAATAATGTATCCTTTTGAAATCCTAAAACTCAAATTGAATGTAAATTAGCTTATTACTTAGTGATTAAGGAAGAAACTCAATTTTCAATAATGTATCCTTTTGAAATCTTAAAACTCAAATTGAATGTAAATTAGGTTAATACTTAGTGATTAAGGAAGAAACTCAATTTTCAATAATGTATCCTTTTGAAATCCTAAAACTCAAATTGAATGTAACTTAGCTTATAACTTAGTGATTAAGAAAGAAACTCAATTTTCAATAATGTATCCTTTTGAAATCTTAAAACTCAAATTGAATGTAAATTAGGTTAATACTTAGTGATTAAGGAAGAAACTCAATTTTCAATAATGTATCCTTTTGAAATCCTAAAACTCAAATTGAATGTAAATTAGCTTATAACTTAGTGATTAAGGAAGAAACTCAATTTTCAATAATGTATCCTTTTGAAATCATAAAACTCAAATTGAAAGTACATTTGGTTAGTACTTAGTGATTAAGGAAGAAACTCAATTTTCAATAATGTATCCTTTTGAAATCTTAAAACTCGAATTGAATGTAAATTAGCTTATAACTTAGTGATTAAGGAAGAAACTCAATTTTCAATAATGTATCCTTTTGAAATCTTAAAACTCAAATTTAATGTAAATTAGGTTAATACTTAGTGATTAAGGAAGAAACTCAATTTTCAATAATGTATCCTTTTGAAATCCTAAAACTAAAATGGAATGTAAATTAGCTTATTACTTAGTGATTAAGGAAGAAACTCAATTTTCAATAATGTATCCTTTTGAAATCTTAAAACTCAAATTAAAAGTACATTTGGTTAATACTTAGTGATTAAGGAAGAAACTCAATTTTCAATAATGTATCCTTTTGAAATCCTAAAACTCAAATGGAATGTAAATTAGCTTATTACTTAGTGATTAAGGAAGAAACTCAATTTTCAATAATGTATCCTTTTGAAATCTTATAACTCAAATTGAATGTAAATTAGGTTAATACTTAGTGATTAAGGAAGAAATTCAATTTTCAATAATGTATCCTTTTGAAATCCTAAAACTCAAATTGAATGTAACTTAGCTTATAACTTAGTGATTAAGAAAGAAACTCAATTTTCAATAATGTATCCTTTTGAAATCTTAAAACTCAAATTGAATGTAAATTAGGTTAATACTTAGTGATTAAGGAAGAAACTCAATTTTCAATAATGTATCCTTTTGAAATCCTAAAACTAAAATGGAATGTAAATTAGCTTATAACTTAGTGATTAAGGAAGAAACTCAATTTTCAATAATGTATCCTTTTGAAATCTTAAAACTCAAATTAAAAGTACATTTGGTTAATACTTAGTGATTAAGGAAGAAACTCAATTTTCAATAATGTATCCTTTTGAAATCCTAAAACTCAAATGGAATGTAAATTAGCTTATTACTTAGTGATTAAGGAAGAAACTCAATTTTCAATAATGTATCCTTTTGAAATCTTAAAACTCAAATTGAATGTAAATTAGGTTAATACTTAGTGATTAAGGAAGAAACTCAATTTTCAATAATGTATCCTTTTGAAATCCTAAAACTCAAATGGAATGTAAATTAGCTTATTACTTAGTGATTAAGGAAGAAACTCAATTTTCAATAATGTATCCTTTTGAAATCTTAAAACTCAAATTGAATGTAAATTAGGTTAATACTTAGTGATTAAGGAAGAAACTCAATTTTCAATAATGTATCCTTTTGAAATCCTAAACCTCAAATTGAATGTAACTTAGCTTATAACTTAGTGATTAAGAAAGAAACTCAATTTTCAATAATGTATCCTTTTGAAATCTTAAAACTCAAATTGAATATAAATTAGGTTAATACTTAGTGATTAAGGAAGATACTCAATTTTCAATAATGTATCCTTTTGAAATCCTATAACTCAAATTGAATGTAAATTAGCTTATAACTTAGTGATTAAGGAAGAAACTCAATTTTCAATAATGTATCCTTTTGAAATCTTAAAACTAAAATGGAATGTAAATTAGCTTATTACTTAGTGATTAAGGAAGAAACTCAATTTTCAATAATGTATCCTTTTGAAATCTTAAAACTCAAATTAAAAGTACATTTGGTTAATACTTAGTGATTAAGGAAGAAACTCAATTTTCAATAATGTATCCTTTTGAAATCCTATAACTCAAATTGAATGTAAATTAGCTTATAACTTAGTTATTAAGGAAGAAACTCAATTTTCAATAATGTATCCTTTTGAAATCTTAAAACTCAAATTGAATGTAAATTAGGTTAATACTTAGTGATTAAGGAAGAAACTCAATTTTCAATAATGTATCCTTTTGAAATCCTAAAACTCAAATTGAATGTAACTTAGCTTATAACTTAGTGATTAAGAAAGAAACTCAATTTTCAATAATGTATCCTTTTGAAATCTTAAAACTCAAATTGAATGTAAATTAGGTTAATACTTAGTGATTAAGGAAGAAACTCAATTTTCAATAATGTATCCTTTTGAAATCCTAAAACTCAAATTGAATGTAAATTAGCTTATAACTTAGTGATTAAGGAAGAAACTCAATTTTCAATAATGTATCCTTTTGAAATCATAAAACTCAAATTAAAAGTACATTTGGTTAATACTTGGTGATTAAGGAAGAAACTCAATTTTCAATAATGTATCCTTTTGAAATTCTAAAACTCAAATGGAATGTAAATTAGCTTATTACTTAGTGATTAAGGAAGAAACTCAATTTTCAATAATGTATCCTTTTGAAATCTTAAAACTCAAATTGAATGTAAATTAGGTTAATACTTAGTGATTAAGGAAGAAACTCAATTTTCAATAATGTATCCTTTTGAAATCCTAAAACTAAAATGGAATGTAAATTAGCTTATAACTTAGTGATTAAGGAAGAAACTCAAATTTCAATAATGTATCCTTTTGAAATCATAAAACTCAAATTGAAAGTACATTTGGTTAGTACTTAGTGATTAAGGAAGAAACTCAATTTTCAATAATGTATCCTTTTGAAATCTTAAAACTCAAATTGAATGTAAATTAGCTTATAACTTAGTGATTAAGGAAGAAACTCAATTTTCAATAATGTATCCTTTTGAAATCTTATAACTCAAATTGAATGTAAATTAGGTTAATACTTAGTGATTAAGGAAGAAATTCAATTTTCAATAATGTATCCTTTTGAAATCCTAAAACTCAAATTGAATGTAACTTAGCTTATAACTTAGTGATTAAGAAAGAAACTCAATTTTCAATAATGTATCCTTTTGAAATCTTAAAACTCAAATTGAATGTAAATTAGGTTAATACTTAGTGATTAAGGAAGAAACTCAATTTTCAATAATGTATCCTTTTGAAATCCTAAAACTAAAATGGAATGTAAATTAGCTTATAACTTAGTGATTAAGGAAGAAACTCAATTTTCAATAATGTATCCTTTTGAAATCTTAAAACTCAAATTAAAAGTACATTTGGTTAATACTTAGTGATTAAGGAAGAAACTCAATTTTCAATAATGTATCCTTTTGAAATCCTAAAACTCAAATGGAATGTAAATTAGCTTATTACTTAGTGATTAAGGAAGAAACTCAATTTTCAATAATGTATCCTTTTGAAATCTTAAAACTCAAATTGAATGTAAATTAGGTTAATACTTAGTGATTAAGGAAGAAACTCAATTTTCAATAATGTATCCTTTTGAAATCCTAAAACTCAAATTGAATGTAACTTAGCTTATAACTTAGTGATTAAGAAAGAAACTCAATTTTCAATAATGTATCCTTTTGAAATCTTAAAACTCAAATTGAATGTAAATTAGGTTAATACTTAGTGATTAAGGAAGAAACTCAATTTTCAATAATGTATCCTTTTGAAATCCTAAAACTAAAAGGGAATGTAAATTAGCTTATAACTTAGTGATTAAGGAAGAAACTCAATTTTCAATAATGTATCCTTTTGAAATCTTAAAACTCAAATTAAAAGTACATTTGGTTAATACTTAGTGATTAAGGAAGAAACTCAATTTTCAATAATGTATCCTTTTGAAATCCTAAAATTCAAATTTAATGTAAATTAGCTTATAACTTAGTGATTAAGGAAGAAACTCAATTTTCAATAATATATCCTTTTGAAATCTTAAAACTCAAATTGGATGTAAATTAGGTTAATACTTAGTGATTAAGGAAGAAACTCAATTTTCAATAATGTATCCTTTTGAAATCTTAAAACTCAAATTGGATGTAAATTAGGTTAATACTTAGTGATTAAGGAAGAAACTCAATTTTCAATAATGTATCCTTTTGAAATCCTAAAACTCAAATTGAATGTAACTTAGCTTATAACTTAGTGATTAAGAAAGAAACTCAATTTTCAATAATGTATCCTTTTGAAATCCTAAAACTCAAATTGAATGTAAATTAGGTTAATACTTAGTGATTAAGGAAGAAACTCAATTTTCAATAATGTATCCTTTTGAAATCCTAAAACTAAAAGGGAATGTAAATTAGCTTATAACTTAGTGATTAAGGAAGAAACTCAATTTTCAATAATGTATCCTTTTGAAATCTTAAAACTCAAATTAAAAGTACATTTGGTTAATACTTAGTGATTAAGGAAGAAACTCAATTTTCAATAATGTATCCTTTTGAAATCCTAAAATTCAAATTTAATGTAAATTAGCTTATAACTTAGTGATTAAGGAAGAAACTCAATTTTCAATAATGTATCCTTTTGAAATCTTAAAACTCAAATTGGATGTAAATTAGGTTAATACTTAGTGATTAAGGAAGAAACTCAATTTTCAATAATGTATCCTTTTGAAATCTTAAAACTCAAATTGAATGTAAATTAGGTTAATACTTAGTGATTAAGGAAGAAACTCAATTTTCAATAATGTATCCTTTTGAAATCCTAAAACTCAAATTGAATGTAAATTAGCTTATAACTTAGTGATTAAGAAAGAAACTCAATTTTCAATAATGTATCCTTTTGAAATCTTAAAACTCAAATTAAAAGTACATTTGGTTAATACTTAGTGATTAAGGAAGAAACTCAATTTTCAATAATGTATCCTTTTGAAATCCTAAAACTCAAATGGAATGTAAATTAGCTTATTACTTAGTGATTAAGGAAGAAACTCAATTTTCAATAATGTATCCTTTTGAAATCTTAAAACTCAAATTGAATGTAAATTAGGTTAATACTTAGTGATTAAGGAAGAAATTCAATTTTCAATAATGTATCCTTTTGAAATCCTAAAACTCAAATTGAATGTAACTTAGCTTATAACTTAGTGATTAAGAAAGAAACTCAATTTTCAATAATGTATCCTTTTGAAATCTTAAAACTCAAATTGAATGTAAATTAGGTTAATACTTAGTGATTAAGGAAGAAACTCAATTTTCAATAATGTATCCTTTTGAAATCCTAAAACTAAAATGGAATGTAAATTAGCTTATAACTTAGTGATTAAGGAAGAAACTCAATTTTCAATAATGTATCCTTTTGAAATCTTAAAACTCAAATTAAAAGTACATTTGGTTAATACTTAGTGATTAAGGAAGAAACTCAATTTTCAATAATGCATCCTTTTGAAATCCTAAAACTAAAATGGAATGTAAATTAGCTTATTACTTAGTGATTAAGGAAGAAACTCAATTTTCAATAATGTATCCTTTTGAAATCTTAAAACTCAAATTAAAAGTACATTTGGTTAATACTTAGTGATTAAGGAAGAAACTCAATTTTCAATAATGTATCCTTTTGAAATCCTAAAACTCAAATGGAATGTAAATTAGCTTATTACTTAGTGATTAAGGAAGAAATTCAATTTTCAATAATGTATCCTTTTGAAATCTTATAACTCAAATTGAATGTAAATTAGGTTAATACTTAGTGATTAAGGAAGAAATTCAATTTTCAATAATGTATCCTTTTGAAATCCTAAAACTCAAATTGAATGTAACTTAGCTTATAACTTAGTGATTAAGAAAGAAACTCAATTTTCAATAATGTATCCTTTTGAAATCTTAAAACTCAAATTGAATGTAAATTAGGTTAATACTTAGTGATTAAGGAAGAAACTCAATTTTCAATAATGTATCCTTTTGAAATCCTAAAACTAAAATGGAATGTAAATTAGCTTATAACTTAGTGATTAAGGAAGAAACTCAATTTTCAATAATGTATCCTTTTGAAATCTTAAAACTCAAATTAAAAGTACATTTGGTTAATACTTAGTGATTAAGGAAGAAACTCAATTTTCAATAATGTATCCTTTTGAAATTCTAAAACTCAAATGGAATGTAAATTAGCTTATTACTTAGTGATTAAGGAAGAAACTCAATTTTCAATAATGTATCCTTTTGAAATCTTAAAACTCAAATTGAATGTAAATTAGGTTAATACTTAGTGATTAAGGAAGAAACTCAATTTTCAATAATGTATCCTTTTGAAATCCTAAAACTCAAATTGAATGTAACTTAGCTTATAAGTTAGTGATTAAGAAAGAAACTCAATTTTCAATAATGTATCCTTTTGAAATCTTAAAACTCAAATTGAATGAAAATTAGGTTAATACTTAGTGATTAAGGAAGAAACTCAATTTTCAATAATGTATCCTTTTGAATTCCTAAAACTAAAATGGAATGTAAATTAGCTTATAACTTAGTGATTAAGGAAGAAACTCAAATTTCAATAATGTATCCTTTTGAAATCATAAAACTCAAATTGAAAGTACATTTGGTTAATACTTAGTGATTAAGGAAGAAACTCAATTTTCAATAATGTATCCTTTTGAAATCTTAAAACTCAAATTGAATGTAAATTAGGTTAATACTTAGTGATTAAGGAAGAAACTCAAATTTCAATAATGTATCCTTTTGAAATCCTAAAACTCAAATTGAATGTAAATTAGGTTAATACTTAGTGATTAAGGAAGAAACTCAATTTTCAATAATGTATCCTTTTGAAATCTTAAAACTCAAATTGAATGTAAATTAGGTTAATACTTAGTGATTAAGGAAGAAACTCAATTTTCAATAATGTATCCTTTTGAAATCCTAAACCTCAAATTGAATGTAACTTAGCTTATAACTTAGTGATTAAGAAAGAAACTCAATTTTCAATAATGTATCCTTTTGAAATCCTAAAACTCAAATTGAATATAAATTAGGTTAATACTTAGTGATTAAGGAAGAAACTCAATTTTCAATAATGTATCCTTTTGAAATCCTAAAACTAAAATGGAATGTAAATTAGCTTATAACTTAGTGATTAAGGAAGAAACTCAATTTTCAATAATGTATCCTTTTGAAATCTTAAAACTAAAATTGAATGTAAATTAGCTTATTACTTAGTGATTAAGGAAGAAACTCAATTTTCAATAATGTATCCTTTTGAAATCTTAAAACTCAAATTAAAAGTACATTTGGTTAATACTTAGTGATTAAGGAAGAAACTCAATTTTCAATAATGTATCCTTTTGAAATCCTAAAACTCAAATGGAATGTAAATTAGCTTATTACTTAGTGATTAAGGAAGAAACTCAATTTTCAATAATGTATCCTTTTGAAATCTTAAAACTCAAATTGAATGTAAATTAGGTTAATACTTAGTGATTAAGGAAGAAACTCAATTTTCAATAATGTATCCTTTTGAAATCCTAAAACTCAAATTGAATGTAACTTAGCTTATAACTTAGTGATTAAGAAAGAAACTCAATTTTCAATAATGTATCCTTTTGAAATCTTAAAACTCAAATTGAATGTAAATTAGGTTAATACTTAGTGATTAAGGAAGAAACTCAATTTTCAATAATGTATCCTTTTGAAATCCTAAAACTAAAAGGGAATGTAAATTAGCTTATAACTTAGTGATTAAGGAAGAAACTCAATTTTCAATAATGTATCCTTTTGAAATCTTAAAACTCAAATTAAAAGTACATTTGGTTAATACTTAGTGATTAAGGAAGAAACTCAATTTTCAATAATGTATCCTTTTGAAATCCTAAAATTCAAATTTAATGTAAATTAGCTTATAACTTAGTGATTAAGGAAGAAACTCAATTTTCAATAATATATCCTTTTGAAATCTTAAAACTCAAATTGGATGTAAATTAGGTTAATACTTAGTGATTAAGGAAGAAACTCAATTTTCAATAATGTATCCTTTTGAAATCTTAAAACTCAAATTTAATGTAAATTAGGTTAATACTTAGTGATTAAGGAAGAAACTCAATTTTCAATAATGTATCCTTTTGAAATCCTAAAACTCAAATTGAATGTAAATTAGCTTATAACTTAGTGATTAAGAAAGAAACTCAATTTTCAATAATGTATCCTTTTGAAATCTTAAAACTCAAATTGAATGTAAATTAGGTTAATACTTAGTGATTAAGGAAGAAACTCAATTTTCAATAATGTATCCTTTTGAAATCCTAAAACTAAAAGGGAATGTAAATTAGCTTATAACTTAGTGATTAAGGAAGAAACTCAATTTTCAATAATGTATCCTTTTGAAATCTTAAAACTCAAATTAAAAGTACATTTGGTTAATACTTAGTGATTAAGGAAGAAACTCAATTTTCAATAATGTATCCTTTTGAAATCCTAAAATTCAAATTTAATGTAAATTAGCTTATAACTTAGTGATTAAGGAAGAAACTCAATTTTCAATAATATATCCTTTTGAAATCTTAAAACTCAAATTGAATGTAAATTAGGTTAATACTTAGTGATTAAGGAAGAAACTCAATTTTCAATAATGTATCCTTTTGAAATCTTAAAACTCAAATTGAATGTAAATTAGGTTAATACTTAGTGATTAAGGAAGAAACTCAATTTTCAATAATGTATCCTTTTGAAATCCTAAAACTCAAATTGAATGTAAATTAGCTTATAACTTAGTGATTAAGGAAGAAACTCAATTTTCAATAATGTATCCTTTTGAAATCTTAAAACTCAAATTGAAAGTACATTTGGTTAATACTTAGTGATTAAGGAAGAAACTCAATTTTCAATAATGTATCCTTTTGAAATCCTAAAACTCAAATGGAATGTAAATTAGCTTATTACTTAGTGATTAAGGAAGAAACTCAATTTTCAATAATGTATCCTTTTGAAATCTTAAAACTCAAATTGAATGTAAATTAGGTTAATACTTAGTGATTAAGGAAGAAATTCAATTTTCAATAATGTATCCTTTTGAAATCCTAAAACTCAAATTGAATGTAACTTAGCTTATAACTTAGTGATTAAGAAAGAAACTCAATTTTCAATAATGTATCCTTTTGAAATCTTAAAACTCAAATTGAATGTAAATTAGGTTAATACTTAGTGATTAAGGAAGAAACTCAATTTTCAATAATGTATCCTTTTGAAATCCTAAAACTAAAATGGAATGTAAATTAGCTTATAACTTAGTGATTAAGGAAGAAACTCAATTTTCAATAATGTATCCTTTTGAAATCTTAAAACTCAAATTAAAAGTACATTTGGTTAATACTTAGTGATTAAGGAAGAAACTCAATTTTCAATAATGTATCCTTTTGAAATCCTAAAACTAAAATGGAATGTAAATTAGCTTATTACTTAGTGATTAAGGAAGAAACTCAATTTTCAATAATGTATCCTTTTGAAATCTTAAAACTCAAATTAAAAGTACATTTGGTTAATACTTAGTGATTAAGGAAGAAACTCAATTTTCAATAATGTATCCTTTTGAAATCCTAAAACTCAAATGGAATGTAAATTAGCTTATTACTTAGTGATTAAGGAAGAAATTCAATTTTCAATAATGTATCCTTTTGAAATCTTATAACTCAAATTGAATGTAAATTAGGTTAATACTTAGTGATTAAGGAAGAAATTCAATTTTCAATAATGTATCCTTTTGAAATCCTAAAACTCAAATTGAATGTAACTTAGCTTATAACTTAGTGATTAAGAAAGAAACTCAATTTTCAATAATGTATCCTTTTGAAATCTTAAAACTCAAATTGAATGTAAATTAGGTTAATACTTAGTGATTAAGGAAGAAACTCAATTTTCAATAATGTATCCTTTTGAAATCCTAAAACTAAAATGGAATGTAAATTAGCTTATAACTTAGTGATTAAGGAAGAAACTCAATTTTCAATAATGTATCCTTTTGAAATCTTAAAACTCAAATTAAAAGTACATTTGGTTAATACTTAGTGATTAAGGAAGAAACTCAATTTTCAATAATGTATCCTTTTGAAATTCTAAAACTCAAATGGAATGTAAATTAGCTTATTACTTAGTGATTAAGGAAGAAACTCAATTTTCAATAATGTATCCTTTTGAAATCTTAAAACTCAAATTGAATGTAAATTAGGTTAATACTTAGTGATTAAGGAAGAAACTCAATTTTCAATAATGTATCCTTTTGAAATCCTAAAACTCAAATTGAATGTAACTTAGCTTATAAGTTAGTGATTAAGAAAGAAACTCAATTTTCAATAATGTATCCTTTTGAAATCTTAAAACTCAAATTGAATGAAAATTAGGTTAATACTTAGTGATTAAGGAAGAAACTCAATTTTCAATAATGTATCCTTTTGAATTCCTAAAACTAAAATGGAATGTAAATTAGCTTATAACTTAGTGATTAAGGAAGAAACTCAAATTTCAATAATGTATCCTTTTGAAATCTTAAAACTCAAATTGAAAGTACATTTGGTTAATACTTAGTGATTAAGGAAGAAACTCAATTTTCAATAATGTATCCTTTTGAAATCTTAAAACTCAAATTGAATGTAAATTAGGTTAATACTTAGTGATTAAGGAAGAAACTCAATTTTCAATAATGTATCCTTTTGAAATCCTAAAACTCAAATTGAATGTAAATTAGCTTATTACTTAGTGATTAAGGAAGAAACTCAATTTTCAATAATGTATCCTTTTGAAATCTTAAAACTCAAATTGAATGTAAATTAGGTTAATACTTAGTGATTAAGGAAGAAACTCAATTTTCAATAATGTATCCTTTTGAAATCCTAAACCTCAAATTGAATGTAACTTAGCTTATAACTTAGTGATTAAGGAAGAAACTCAATTTTCAATAATGTATCCTTTTGAAATCCTAAAACTCAAATTGAATATAAATTAGGTTAATACTTAGTGATTAAGGAAGATACTCAATTTTCAATAATGTATCCTTTTGAAATCCTAAAACTAAAATGGAATGTAAATTAGCTTATAACTTAGTGATTAAGGAAGAAACTCAATTTTCAATAATGTATCCTTTTGAAATCTTAAAACTAAAATGGAATGTAAATTAGCTTATTACTTAGTGATTAAGGAAGAAACTCAATTTTCAATAATGTATCCTTTTGAAATCTTAAAACTCAAATTAAAAGTACATTTGGTTAATACTTAGTGATTAAGGAAGAAACTCAATTTTCAATAATGTATCCTTTTGAAATCCTAAAACTCAAATTGAATGTAAATTAGCTTATTACTTAGTGATTAAGGAAGAAACTCAATTTTCAATAATGTATCCTTTTGAAATCTTAAAACTCAAATTGAATGTAAATTAGGTTAATACTTAGTGATTAAGGAAGAAACTCAATTTTCAATAATGTATCCTTTTGAAATCCTAAAACTCAAATTGAATGTAACTTAGCTTATAACTTAGTGATTAAGAAAGAAACTCAATTTTCAATAATGTATCCTTTTGAAATCTTAAAAATCAAATTGAATGTAAATTAGGTTAATACTTAGTGATTAAGGAAGAAACTCAATTTTCAATAATGTATCCTTTTGAAATCCTAAAACTAAAATGGAATGTAAATTAGCTTATAACTTAGTGATTAAGGAAGAAACTCAATTTTCAATAATGTATCCTTTTGAAATCATAAAACTCAAATTAAAAGTACATTTGGTTAATACTTGGTGATTAAGGAAGAAACTCAATTTTCAATAATGTATCCTTTTGAAATTCTAAAACTCAAATGGAATGTAAATTAGCTTATTACTTAGTGATTAAGGAAGAAACTCAATTTTCAATAATGTATCCTTTTGAAATCTTAAAACTCAAATTGAATGTAAATTAGGTTAATACTTAGTGATTAAGGAAGAAACTCAATTTTCAATAATGTATCCTTTTGAAATCCTAAAACTAAAATGGAATGTAAATTAGCTTATAACTTAGTGATTAAGGAAGAAACTCAAATTTCAATAATGTATCCTTTTGAAATCATAAAACTCAAATTGAAAGTACATTTGGTTAGTACTTAGTGATTAAGGAAGAAACTCAATTTTCAATAATGTATCCTTTTGAAATCCTAAAACTCAAATTGAAGGTAAATTAGTTTATAACTTAGTGATTAAGGAAGAAACTCAATTTTCAATAATGTATCCTTTTGAAATCTTATAACTCAAATTGAATGTAAATTAGGTTAATACTTAGTGATTAAGGAAGAAATTCAATTTTCAATAATGTATCCTTTTGAAATCCTAAAACTCAAATTGAATGTAACTTAGCTTATAACTTAGTGATTAAGAAAGAAACTCAATTTTCAATAATGTATCCTTTTGAAATCTTAAAACTCAAATTGAATGTAAATTAGGTTAATACTTAGTGATTAAGGAAGAAACTCAATTTTCAATAATGTATCCTTTTGAAATCCTAAAACTAAAATGGAATGTAAATTAGCTTATAACTTAGTGATTAAGGAAGAAACTCAATTTTCAATAATGTATCCTTTTGAAATCTTAAAACTCAAATTAAAAGTACATTTGGTTAATACTTAGTGATTAAGGAAGAAACTCAATTTTCAATAATGTATCCTTTTGAAATCCTAAAACTCAAATGGAATGTAAATTAGCTTATTACTTAGTGATTAAGGAAGAAACTCAATTTTCAATAATGTATCCTTTTGAAATCTTAAAACTCAAATTGAATGTAAATTAGGTTAATACTTAGTGATTAAGGAAGAAACTCAATTTTCAATAATGTATCCTTTTGAAATCCTAAAACTCAAATTGAATGTAACTTAGCTTATAACTTAGTGATTAAGAAAGAAACTCAATTTTCAATAATGTATCCTTTTGAAATCTTAAAACTCAAATTGAATGTAAATTAGGTTAATACTTAGTGATTAAGGAAGAAACTCAATTTTCAATAATGTATCCTTTTGAAATCCTAAAACTAAAAGGGAATGTAAATTAGCTTATAACTTAGTGATTAAGGAAGAAACTCAATTTTCAATAATGTATCCTTTTGAAATCTTAAAACTCAAATTAAAAGTACATTTGGTTAATACTTAGTGATTAAGGAAGAAACTCAATTTTCAATAATGTATCCTTTTGAAATCCTAAAATTCAAATTTAATGTAAATTAGCTTATAACTTAGTGATTAAGGAAGAAACTCAATTTTCAATAATATATCCTTTTGAAATCTTAAAACTCAAATTGGATGTAAATTAGGTTAATACTTAGTGATTAAGGAAGAAACTCAATTTTCAATAATGTATCCTTTTGAAATCTTAAAACTCAAATTGAATGTAAATTAGGTTAATACTTAGTGATTAAGGAAGAAACTCAATTTTCAATAATGTATCCTTTTGAAATCCTAAAACTCAAATTGAATGTAACTTAGCTTATAACTTAGTGATTAAGAAAGAAACTCAATTTTCAATAATGTATCCTTTTGAAATCTTAAAACTCAAATTGAATGTAAATTAGGTTAATACTTAGTGATTAAGGAAGAAACTCAATTTTCAATAATGTATCCTTTTGAAATCCTAAAACTAAAAGGGAATGTAAATTAGCTTATAACTTAGTGATTAAGGAAGAAACTCAATTTTCAATAATGTATCCTTTTGAAATCTTAAAACTCAAATTAAAAGTACATTTGGTTAATACTTAGTGATTAAGGAAGAAACTCAATTTTCAATAATGTATCCTTTTGAAATCCTAAAATTCAAATTTAATGTAAATTAGCTTATAACTTAGTGATTAAGGAAGAAACTCAATTTTCAATAATATATCCTTTTGAAATCTTAAAACTCAAATTGGATGTAAATTAGGTTAATACTTAGTGATTAAGGAAGAAACTCAATTTTCAATAATGTATCCTTTTGAAATCTTAAAACTCAAATTGAATGTAAATTAGGTTAATACTTAGTGATTAAGGAAGAAACTCAATTTTCAATAATGTATCCTTTTGAAATCCTAAAACTCAAATTGAATGTAAATTAGCTTATAACTTAGTGATTAAGAAAGAAACTCAATTTTCAATAATGTATCCTTTTGAAATCTTAAAACTCAAATTAAAAGTACATTTGGTTAATACTTAGTGATTAAGGAAGAAACTCAATTTTCAATAATGTATCCTTTTGAAATCATAAAACTCAAATGGAATGTAAATTAGCTTATTACTTAGTGATTAAGGAAGAAACTCAATTTTCAATAATGTATCCTTTTGAAATCTTAAAACTCAAATTGAATGTAAATTAGGTTAATACTTAGTGATTAAGGAAGAAATTCAATTTTCAATAATGTATCCTTTTGAAATCCTAAAACTCAAATTGAATGTAACTTAGCTTATAACTTAGTGATTAAGAAAGAAACTCAATTTTCAATAATGTATCCTTTTGAAATCTTAAAACTCAAATTGAATGTAAATTAGGTTAATACTTAGTGATTAAGGAAGAAACTCAATTTTCAATAATGTATCCTTTTGAAATCCTAAAACTAAAATGGAATGTAAATTAGCTTATAACTTAGTGATTAAGGAAGAAACTCAATTTTCAATAATGTATCCTTTTGAAATCTTAAAACTCAAATTAAAAGTACATTTGGTTAATACTTAGTGATTAAGGAAGAAACTCAATTTTCAATAATGTATCCTTTTGAAATCCTAAAACTAAAATGGAATGTAAATTAGCTTATTACTTAGTGATTAAGGAAGAAACTCAATTTTCAATAATGTATCCTTTTGAAATCTTAAAACTCAAATTAAAAGTACATTTGGTTAATACTTAGTGATTAAGGAAGAAACTCAATTTTCAATAATGTATCCTTTTGAAATCCTAAAACTCAAATGGAATGTAAATTAGCTTATTACTTAGTGATTAAGGAAGAAATTCAATTTTCAATAATGTATCCTTTTGAAATCTTATAACTCAAATTGAATGTAAATTAGGTTAATACTTAGTGATTAAGGAAGAAATTCAATTTTCAATAATGTATCCTTTTGAAATCCTAAAACTCAAATTGAATGTAACTTAGCTTATAACTTAGTGATTAAGAAAGAAACTCAATTTTCAATAATGTATCCTTTTGAAATCTTAAAACTCAAATTGAATGTAAATTAGGTTAATACTTAGTGATTAAGGAAGAAACTCAATTTTCAATAATGTATCCTTTTGAAATCCTAAAACTAAAATGGAATGTAAATTAGCTTATAACTTAGTGATTAAGGAAGAAACTCAATTTTCAATAATGTATCCTTTTGAAATCTTAAAACTCAAATTAAAAGTACATTTGGTTAATACTTAGTGATTAAGGAAGAAACTCAATTTTCAATAATGTATCCTTTTGAAATTCTAAAACTCAAATGGAATGTAAATTAGCTTATTACTTAGTGATTAAGGAAGAAACTCAATTTTCAATAATGTATCCTTTTGAAATCTTAAAACTCAAATTGAATGTAAATTAGGTTAATACTTAGTGATTAAGGAAGAAACTCAATTTTCAATAATGTATCCTTTTGAAATCCTAAAACTCAAATTGAATGTAACTTAGCTTATAAGTTAGTGATTAAGAAAGAAACTCAATTTTCAATAATGTATCCTTTTGAAATCTTAAAACTCAAATTGAATGAAAATTAGGTTAATACTTAGTGATTAAGGAAGAAACTCAATTTTCAATAATGTATCCTTTTGAATTCCTAAAACTAAAATGGAATGTAAATTAGCTTATAACTTAGTGATTAAGGAAGAAACTCGATTTTCAATAATGTATCCTTTTGAAATCTTAAAACTCAAATTAAAAGTACATTTGGTTAATACTTAGTGATTAAGGAAGAAACTCAATTTTCAATAATGTATCCTTTTGAAATCTTAAAACTCAAATTGAATGTAAATTAGGTTAATACTTAGTGATTAAGGAAGAAACTCAATTTTCAATAATGTATCCTTTTGAAATCCTAAAACTCAAATTGAATGTAACTTAGCTTATAACTTAGTGATTAAGAAAGAAACTCAATTTTCAATAATGTATCCTTTTGAAATCTTAAAACTCAAATTGAATGTAAATTAGGTTAATACTTAGTGATTAAGGAAGAAACTCAATTTTCAATAATGTATCCTTTTGAAATCCTAAAACTAAAATGGAATGTAAATTAGCTTATAACTTAGTGATTAAGGAAGAAACTCAATTTTCAATAATGTATCCTTTTGAAATCTTAAAACTCAAATTAAAAGTACATTTGGTTAATACTTAGTGATTAAGGAAGAAACTCAATTTTCAATAATGTATCCTTTTGAAATTCTAAAACTCAAATGGAATGTAAATTAGCTTATTACTTAGTGATTAAGGAAGAAACTCAATTTTCAATAATGTATCCTTTTGAAATCTTAAAACTCAAATTGAATGTAAATTAGGTTAATACTTAGTGATTAAGGAAGAAACTCAATTTTCAATAATGTATCCTTTTGAAATCCTAAAACTAAAATGGAATGTAAATTAGCTTATAACTTAGTGATTAAGGAAGAAACTCAATTTTCAATAATGTATCCTTTTGAAATCATAAAACTCAAATTAAAAGTACATTTGGTTAATACTTGGTGATTAAGGAAGAAACTCAATTTTCAATAATGTATCCTTTTGAAATTCTAAAACTCAAATGGAATGTAAATTAGCTTATTACTTAGTGCACGTAAAATAGAGTTTATTAAAAATAAGGAAAAGGCGCTCCACAACCCGGAGCAGCGATCAAGAGAGAAGAAATGGATGGGCCGCATTAAAAACCTCACCGTAAACCTCCCTTGAGGACAAACCGGTGTAGGGGAAAAAGCGTTACCAACCACCCATTTCTTCGAATCGCAATAGGAAAGCAGCCCAGAATACAAGGCCCCAAAAGAGTCCCAACTCCAGTCAACAGACTGAAGAGGCGGACCCTCGACCAAGCCTCAGCCACCAAAATGGCCGAAAAGAGACTGATCGTACAAAGCAAAAACAAGTCCAAAAACAGAATCCAGCAGCTAATAAACAGTAATACCCAAATCATGAGCGGAAATACAACTCATGTAAATCTGAAAACAAGAGCTTCGATATATTAGGAGGAGGATCCCCCAACCAAATACCCGACGTCCTCAACTTTGCCAACATATCCGCCACCCTATTGCCTTCTCTCCATATGTGTGAATAACGAATCTCCATGTCATGGACCAGAGCCATAGTAATACTCCATAAGCCTCTAAGTCTCCAAGGGATAATGGGCACAGTCTTCCACATCGTCTGAATAGCTAAAATAGAGTCCGATTCGATCCAAACCCTCTTCCAACCCTTACCGTAGGCAAACCGAATAGCCAATAAAATGGCAGCAATCTCAGCCTCAAGAGGATAACCCCAACCATAACTCATAGCAAAAGCAGCTTCAAAAAGACCCATAGAATTCCTGAAAACAGCACCCACAAACATATTGTTAGGAGAGGAAGTAACACTACCATCCGTGTTAATCTTGTACCAATCCGATGGAGGAGGCAACCATCGAAAAGGCGTAGGAGGCCTTGATGGTTTCGGGCGTGGGCTAACTCCCAAAGTGCTGAGAATGCGGACGTCCACATCGGAGCCGTCCGTGCAGCCGCGAGTAAGGCCGTTGGCTTCACGCAAAGCAGTACGTATCACCATAAGACACGCACGACGCGAGGGCCGAACATCATCAAAAACCACCCTGTTACGCATCCACCAAATAGTCCAAACTCCAGTAACAATTGCCACCCTCCAAAGATCCATCACCTGAGCACCGAACCTACAATCACATAAATGCTTGAACAAAGCCACGAAAGTCGTGTGGGAGTTCAAACTAACATGAAATATAGTAGCAATATCATCAAATAAAGCACGAGTAAACATGCAGGAGGAAAGGATATGATCTTGAGTCTCCTCATGGCAGAAACATAAAGGACAGATAGAAGGGCCCTGAATACCGAAACGAGCAAGCCAATCGGAAGTAGGGAGCTTTTGCCAAAGTGCTCTCCATATAACAGTAGTGCGGCATGGCGGAATAAAAGGAGACCAAATCCATTTCTCCCAACTAACAGAAGGAAAAGGCTGCCTGATAGCATCATAGAGTAACCTCGAAGTAAGCTCTCCTGAAACCGATTTCGACCAAATCACTTAGTGATTAAGGAAGAAACTCAATTTTCAATAATGTATCCTTTTGAAATCTTAAAACTCAAATTGAATGTAAATTAGGTTAATACTTAGTGATTAAGGAAGAAACTCAATTTTCAATAATGTATCCTTTTGAAATCTTAAAACTCAAATTGAATGTAAATTAGGTTAATACTTAGTGATTAAGGAAGAAACTCAATTTTCAATAATGTATCCTTTTGAAATACTAAAACTCAAATTGAATGTAACTTAGCTTATAACTTAGTGATTAAGAAAGAAACTCAATTTTCAATAATGTATCCTTTTGAAATCTTAAAACTCAAATTGAATGTAAATTAGGTTAATACTTAGTGATTAAGGAAGAAACTCAATTTTCAATAATGTATCCTTTTGAAATCCTAAAACTAAAATGGAATGTAAATTAGCTTATAACTTAGTGATTAAGGAAGAAACTCAATTTTCAATAATGTATCCTTTTGAAATCCTAAAACTCAAATTGAATGTAACTTAGCTTATAAGTTAGTGATTAAGAAAGAAACTCAATTTTCAATAATGTATCCTTTTGAAATCTTAAAACTCAAATTGAATGAAAATTAGGTTAATACTTAGTGATTAAGGAAGAAACTCAATTTTCAATAATGTATCCTTTTGAATTCCTAAAACTAAAATGGAATGTAAATTAGCTTATAACTTAGTGATTAAGGAAGAAACTCGATTTTCAATAATGTATCCTTTTGAAATCTTAAAACTCAAATTGAAAGTACATTTGGTTAATACTTAGTGATTAAGGAAGAAACTCAATTTTCAATAATGTATCCTTTTGAAATCTTAAAACTCAAATTGAATGTAAATTAGGTTAATACTTAGTGATTAAGGAAGAAACTCAATTTTCAATAATGTATCCTTTTGAAATCCTAAAACTCAAATTGAATGTAACTTAGCTTATAACTTAGTGATTAAGAAAGAAACTCAATTTTCAATAATGTATCCTTTTGAAATCTTAAAACTCAAATTGAATGTAAATTAGGTTAATACTTAGTGATTAAGGAAGAAACTCAATTTTCAATAATGTATCCTTTTGAAATCCTAAAACTAAAATGGAATGTAAATTAGCTTATAACTTAGTGATTAAGGAAGAAACTCAATTTTCAATAATGTATCCTTTTGAAATCTTAAAACTCAAATTAAAAGTACATTTGGTTAATACTTAGTGATTAAGGAAGAAACTCAATTTTCAATAATGTATCCTTTTGAAATTCTAAAACTCAAATGGAATGTAAATTAGCTTATTACTTAGTGATTAAGGAAGAAACTCAATTTTCAATAATGTATCCTTTTGAAATCTTAAAACTCAAATTGAATGTAAATTAGGTTAATACTTAGTGATTAAGGAAGAAACTCAATTTTCAATAATGTATCCTTTTGAAATCCTAAAACTCAAATTGAATGTAAATTAGCTTATAACTTAGTGATTAAGGAAGAAACTCAATTTTCAATAATGTATCCTTTTGAAATCATAAAACTCAAATTAAAAGTACATTTGGTTAATACTTGGTGATTAAGGAAGAAACTCAATTTTCAATAATGTATCCTTTTGAAATTCTAAAACTCAAATGGAATGTAAATTAGCTTATTACTTAGTGATTAAGGAAGAAACTCAATTTTCAATAATGTATCCTTTTGAAATCTTAAAACTCAAATTGAATGTAAATTAGGTTAATACTTAGTGATTAAGGAAGAAACTCAATTTTCAATAATGTATCCTTTTGAAATCCTAAAACTAAAATGGAATGTAAATTAGGTTAATACTTAGTGATTAAGGAAGAAACTCAATTTTCAATAATGTATCCTTTTGAAATCTTAAAACTCAAATTAAAAGTACATTTGGTTAATACTTAGTGATTAAGGAAGAAACTCAATTTTCAATAATGTATCCTTTTGAAATCCTAAAACTCAAATGGAATGTAAATTAGCTTATTACTTAGTGATTAAGGAAGAAACTCAATTTTCAATAATGTATCCTTTTGAAATCTTATAACTCAAATTGAATGTAAATTAGGTTAATACTTAGTGATTAAGGAAGAAATTCAATTTTCAATAATGTATCCTTTTGAAATCCTAAAACTCAAATTGAATGTAACTTAGCTTATAACTTAGTGATTAAGAAAGAAACTCAATTTTCAATAATGTATCCTTTTGAAATCTTAAAACTCAAATTGAATGTAAATTAGGTTAATACTTAGTGATTAAGGAAGAAACTCAATTTTCAATAATGTATCCTTTTGAAATCCTAAAACTAAAATGGAATGTAAATTAGCTTATAACTTAGTGATTAAGGAAGAAACTCAATTTTCAATAATGTATCCTTTTGAAATCTTAAAACTCAAATTAAAAGTACATTTGGTTAATACTTAGTGATTAAGGAAGAAACTCAATTTTCAATAATGTATCCTTTTGAAATCCTAAAACTCAAATGGAATGTAAATTAGCTTATTACTTAGTGATTAAGGAAGAAACTCAATTTTCAATAATGTATCCTTTTGAAATCTTAAAACTCAAATTGAATGTAAATTAGGTTAATACTTAGTGATTAAGGAAGAAACTCAATTTTCAATAATGTATCCTTTTGAAATCCTAAAACTCAAATTGAATGTAAATTAGCTTATTACTTAGTGATTAAGGAAGAAACTCAATTTTCAATAATGTATCCTTTTGAAATCTTAAAACTCAAATTGAATGTAAATTAGGTTAATACTTAGTGATTAAGGAAGAAACTCAATTTTCAATAATGTATCCTTTTGAAATACTAAAACTCAAATTGAATGTAACTTAGCTTATAACTTAGTGATTAAGAAAGAAACTCAATTTTCAATAATGTATCCTTTTGAAATCTTAAAACTCAAATTGAATGTAAATTAGGTTAATACTTAGTGATTAAGGAAGAAACTCAATTTTCAATAATGTATCCTTTTGAAATCCTAAAACTAAAATGGAATGTAAATTAGCTTATAACTTAGTGATTAAGGAAGAAACTCAATTTTCAATAATGTATCCTTTTGAAATCTTAAAACTCAAATTAAAAGTACATTTGGTTAATACTTAGTGATTAAGGAAGAAACTCAATTTTCAATAATGTATCCTTTTGAAATCCTAAAATTCAAATTTAATGTAAATTAGCTTATAACTTAGTGATTAAGGAAGAAACTCAATTTTCAATAATATATCCTTTTGAAATCTTAAAACTCAAATTGGATGTAAATTAGGTTAATACTTAGTGATTAAGGAAGAAACTCAATTTTCAATAATGTATCCTTTTGAAATCTTAAAACTCAAATTGAATGTAAATTAGGTTAATACTTAGTGATTAAGGAAGAAACTCAATTTTCAATAATGTATCCTTTTGAAATCCTAAAACTCAAATTGAATGTAAATTAGCTTATAACTTAGTGATTAAGGAAGAAACTCAATTTTCAATAATGTATCCTTTTGAAATCTTAAAACTCAAATTAAAAGTACATTTGGTTAATACTTAGTGATTAAGGAAGAAACTCAATTTTCAATAATGTATCCTTTTGAAATCCTAAAACTCAAATGGAATGTAAATTAGCTTATTACTTAGTGATTAAGGAAGAAACTCAATTTTCAATAATGTATCCTTTTGAAATCTTAAAACTCAAATTGAATGTAAATTAGGTTAATACTTAGTGATTAAGGAAGAAATTCAATTTTCAATAATGTATCCTTTTGAAATCCTAAAACTCAAATTGAATGTAACTTAGCTTATAACTTAGTGATTAAGAAAGAAACTCAATTTTCAATAATGTATCCTTTTGAAATCTTAAAACTCAAATTGAATGTAAATTAGGTTAATACTTAGTGATTAAGGAAGAAACTCAATTTTCAATAATGTATCCTTTTGAAATCCTAAAACTAAAATGGAATGTAAATTAGCTTATAACTTAGTGATTAAGGAAGAAACTCAATTTTCAATAATGTATCCTTTTGAAATCTTAAAACTCAAATTAAAAGTACATTTGGTTAATACTTAGTGATTAAGGAAGAAACTCAATTTTCAATAATGTATCCTTTTGAAATCCTAAAACTAAAATGGAATGTAAATTAGCTTATTACTTAGTGATTAAGGAAGAAACTCAATTTTCAATAATGTATCCTTTTGAAATCTTAAAACTCAAATTAAAAGTACATTTGGTTAATACTTAGTGATTAAGGAAGAAACTCAATTTTCAATAATGTATCCTTTTGAAATCCTAAAACTCAAATGGAATGTAAATTAGCTTATTACTTAGTGATTAAGGAAGAAACTCAATTTTCAATAATGTATCCTTTTGAAATCTTATAACTCAAATTGAATGTAAATTAGGTTAATACTTAGTGATTAAGGAAGAAATTCAATTTTCAATAATGTATCCTTTTGAAATCCTAAAACTCAAATTGAATGTAACTTAGCTTATAACTTAGTGATTAAGAAAGAAACTCAATTTTCAATAATGTATCCTTTTGAAATCTTAAAACTCAAATTGAATGTAAATTAGGTTAATACTTAGTGATTAAGGAAGAAACTCAATTTTCAATAATGTATCCTTTTGAAATCCTAAAACTAAAATGGAATGTAAATTAGCTTATAACTTAGTGATTAAGGAAGAAACTCAATTTTCAATAATGTATCCTTTTGAAATCTTAAAACTCAAATTAAAAGTACATTTGGTTAATACTTAGTGATTAAGGAAGAAACTCAATTTTCAATAATGTATCCTTTTGAAATTCTAAAACTCAAATGGAATGTAAATTAGCTTATTACTTAGTGATTAAGGAAGAAACTCAATTTTCAATAATGTATCCTTTTGAAATCTTAAAACTCAAATTGAATGTAAATTAGGTTAATACTTAGTGATTAAGGAAGAAACTCAATTTTCAATAATGTATCCTTTTGAAATCCTAAAACTCAAATTGAATGTAACTTAGCTTATAAGTTAGTGATTAAGAAAGAAACTCAATTTTCAATAATGTATCCTTTTGAAATCTTAAAACTCAAATTGAATGAAAATTAGGTTAATACTTAGTGATTAAGGAAGAAACTCAATTTTCAATAATGTATCCTTTTGAATTCCTAAAACTAAAATGGAATGTAAATTAGCTTATAACTTAGTGATTAAGGAAGAAACTCAATTTTCAATAATGTATCCTTTTGAAATCATAAAACTCAAATTGAAAGTACATTTGGTTAATACTTAGTGATTAAGGAAGAAACTCAATTTTCAATAATGTATCCTTTTGAAATCTTAAAACTCAAATTGAATGTAAATTAGGTTAATACTTAGTGATTAAGGAAGAAACTCAATTTTCAATAATGTATCCTTTTGAAATCCTAAAACTCAAATTGAATGTAAATTAGCTTATAACTTAGTGATTAAGAAAGAAACTCAATTTTCAATAATGTATCCTTTTGAAATCTTAAAACTCAAATTGAATGTAAATTAGGTTAATACTTAGTGATTAAGGAAGAAACTCAATTTTCAATAATGTATCCTTTTGAAATCCTAAAACTAAAATGGAATGTAAATTAGCTTATAACTTAGTGATTAAGGAAGAAACTCAATTTTCAATAATGTATCCTTTTGAAATCTTAAAACTCAAATTAAAAGTACATTTGGTTAATACTTAGTGATTAAGGAAGAAACTCAATTTTCAATAATGTATCCTTTTGAAATTCTAAAACTCAAATGGAATGTAAATTAGCTTATTACTTAGTGATTAAGGAAGAAACTCAATTTTCAATAATGTATCCTTTTGAAATCTTAAAACTCAAATTGAATGTAAATTAGGTTAATACTTAGTGATTAAGGAAGAAACTCAATTTTCAATAATGTATCCTTTTGAAATCCTAAAACTCAAATTGAATGTAAATTAGCTTATTACTTAGTGATTAAGGAAGAAACTCAATTTTCAATAATGTATCCTTTTGAAATCTTAAAACTCAAATTGAATGTAAATTAGGTTAATACTTAGTGATTAAGGAAGAAACTCAATTTTCAATAATGTATCCTTTTGAAATCCTAAAACTCAAATGGAATGTAAATTAGCTTATTACTTAGTGATTAAGGAAGAAACTCAATTTTCAATAATGTATCCTTTTGAAATCTTAAAACTCAAATTGAATGTAAATTAGGTTAATACTTAGTGATTAAGGAAGAAACTCAATTTTCAATAATGTATCCTTTTGAAATCCTAAAACTCAAATTGAATGTAACTTAGCTTATAACTTAGTGATTAAGAAAGAAACTCAATTTTCAATAATGTATCCTTTTGAAATCTTAAAACTCAAATTGAATATAAATTAGGTTAATACTTAGTGATTAAGGAAGAAACTCAATGTTCAATAATGTATCCTTTTGAAATCCTAAAACTAAAATGGAATGTAAATTAGCTTATAACTTAGTGATTAAGGAAGAAACTCAATTTTCAATAATGTATCCTTTTGAAATCTTAAAACTAAAATGGAATGTAAATTAGCTTATTACTTAGTGATTAAGGAAGAAACTCAATTTTCAATAATGTATCCTTTTGAAATCTTAAAACTCAAATTAAAAGTACATTTGGTTAATACTTAGTGATTAAGGAAGAAACTCAATTTTCAATAATGTATCCTTTTGAAATCCTAAAACTAAAATGGAATGTAAATTAGCTTATTACTTAGTGATTAAGGAAGAAACTCAATTTTCAATAATGTATCCTTTTGAAATCTTAAAACTCAAATTGAATGTAAATTAGGTTAATACTTAGTGATTAAGGAAGAAACTCAATTTTCAATAATGTATCCTTTTGAAATCCTAAAACTCAAATTGAATGTAAATTAGCTTATAACTTAGTGATTAAGAAAGAAACTCAATTTTCAATAATGTATCCTTTTGAAATCTTAAAACTCAAATTGAATGTAAATTAGGTTAATACTTAGTGATTAAGGAAGAAACTCAATTTTCAATAATGTATCCTTTTGAAATCCTAAAACTCAAATTGAATGTAAATTAGCTTATAACTTAGTGATTAAGGAAGAAACTCAATTTTCAATAATGTATCCTTTTGAAATCATAAAACTCAAATTGAAAGTACATTTGGTTAATACTTAGTGATTAAGGAAGAAACTCAATTTTCAATAATGTATCCTTTTGAAATTCTAAAACTCAAATGGAATGTAAATTAGCTTATTACTTAGTGATTAAGGAAGAAACTCAATTTTCAATAATGTATACTTTTGAAATCTTAAAACTCAAATTGAATGTAAATTAGGTTAATACTTAGTGATTAAGGAAGAAACTCAATTTTCAATAATGTATCCTTTTGAAATCCTAAAACTAAAATGGAATGTAAATTAGCTTATTACTTAGTGATTAAGGAAGAAACTCAATTTTCAATAATGTATCCTTTTGAAATCTTAAAACTCAAATTAAAAGTACATTTGGTTAATACTTAGTGATTAAGGAAGAAACTCAATTTTCAATAATGTATCCTTTTGAAATCCTAAAACTCAAATGGAATGTAAATTAGCTTATTACTTAGTGATTAAGGAAGAAACTCAATTTTCAATAATGTATCCTTTTGAAATCTTATAACTCAAATTGAATGTAAATTAGGTTAATACTTAGTGATTAAGGAAGAAATTCAATTTTCAATAATGTATCCTTTTGAAATCCTAAAACTCAAATTGAATGTAACTTAGCTTATAACTTAGTGATTAAGAAAGAAACTCAATTTTCAATAATGTATCCTTTTGAAATCTTAAAACTCAAATTGAATGTAAATTAGGTTAATACTTAGTGATTAAGGAAGAAACTAAATTTTCAATAATGTATCCTTTTGAAATCCTAAAACTAAAATGGAATGTAAATTAGCTTATAACTTAGTGATTAAGGAAGAAACTCAATTTTCAATAATGTATCCTTTTGAAATCTTAAAACTCAAATTAAAAGTACATTTGGTTAATACTTAGTGATTAAGGAAGAAACTCAATTTTCAATAATGTATCCTTTTGAAATCTTAAAACTCAAATGGAATGTAAATTAGCTTATTACTTAGTGATTAAGGAAGAAACTCAATTTTCAATAATGTATCCTTTTGAAATCTTAAAACTCAAATTGAATGTAAATTAGGTTAATACTTAGTGATTAAGGAAGAAACTCAATTTTCAATAATGTATCCTTTTGAAATCCTAAAACTCAAATGGAATGTAAATTAGCTTATTACTTAGTGATTAAGGAAGAAACTCAATTTTCAATAATGTATCCTTTTGAAATCTTAAAACTCAAATTGAATGTAAATTAGGTTAATACTTAGTGATTAAGGAAGAAACTCAATTTTCAATAATGTATCCTTTTGAAATCCTAAAACTCAAATTGAATGTAACTTAGCTAATAACTTAGTGATTAAGAAAGAAACTCAATTTTCAATAATGTATCCTTTTGAAATCTTAAAACTCAAATTGAATATAAATTAGGTTAATACTTAGTGATTAAGGAAGAAACTCAATTTTCAATAATGTATCCTTTTGAAATCCTAAAACTAAAATGGAATGTAAATTAGCTTATAACTTAGTGATTAAGGAAGAAACTCAATTTTCAATAATGTATCCTTTTGAAATCTTAAAACTAAAATGGAATGTAAATTAGCTTATTACTTAGTGATTAAGGAAGAAACTCAATTTTCAATAATGTATCCTTTTGAAATCTTAAAACTCAAATTAAAAGTACATTTGGTTAATACTTAGTGATTAAGGAAGAAACTCAATTTTCAATAATGTATCCTTTTGAAATCCTAAAACTCAAATGGAATGTAAATTAGCTTATTACTTAGTGATTAAGGAAGAAACTCAATTTTCAATAATGTATCCTTTTGAAATCTTAAAACTCAAATTGAATGTAAATTAGGTTAATACTTAGTGATTAAGGAAGAAACTCAATTTTCAATAATGTATCCTTTTGAAATCCTAAAACTCAAATTGAATGTAACTTTGCTTATAACTTAGTGATTAAGAAAGAAACTCAATTTTCAATAATGTATCCTTTTGAAATCTTAAAACTCAAATTGAATGTAAATTAGGTTAATACTTAGTGATTAAGGAAGAAACTCAATTTTCAATAATGTATCCTTTTGAAATCCTAAAACTAAAATGGAATGTAAATTAGCTTATAACTTAGTGATTAAGGAAGAAACTCAAATTTCAATAATGTATCCTTTTGAAATCATAAAACTCAAATTGAAAGTACATTTGGTTAATACTTAGTGATTAAGGAAGAAACTCAATTTTCAATAATGTATCCTTTTGAAATTCTAAAACTCAAATTGAATGTAAATTAGCTTATTACTTAGTGATTAAGGAAGAAACTCAATTTTCAATAATGTATCCTTTTGAAATCTTAAAACTCAAATTGAATGTAAATTAGGTTAATACTTAGTGATTAAGGAAGAAACTCAATTTTCAATAATGTATCCTTTTGAAATCCTAAAACTAAAATGGAATGTAAATTAGCTTATTACTTAGTGATTAAGGAAGAAACTCAATTTTCAATAATGTATCCTTTTGAAATCTTAAAACTCAAATTAAAAGTACATTTGGTTAATACTTAGTGATTAAGGAAGAAACTCAATTTTCAATAATGTATCCTTTTGAAATCCTAAAACTCAAATTGAATGTAAATTAGCTTATTACTTAGTGATTAAGGAAGAAACTCAATTTTCAATAATGTATCCTTTTGAAATCATAAAACTCAAATTAAAAGTACATTTGGTTAATACTTAGTGATTAAGGAAGAAACTCAATTTTCAATAATGTATCCTTTTGAAATTCTAAAACTCAAATGGAATGTAAATTAGCTTATTACTTAGTGATTAAGGAAGAAACTCAATTTTCAATAATGTATCCTTTTGAAATCTTAAAACTCAAATTGAATGTAAATTAGGTTAATACTTAGTGATTAAGGAAGAAACTCAATTTTCAATAATGTATCCTTTTGAAATCCTAAAACTAAAATGGAATGTAAATTAGCTTATTACTTAGTGATTAAGGAAGAAACTCAATTTTCAATAATGTATCCTTTTGAAATCTTAAAACTCAAATTAAAAGTACATTTGGTTAATACTTAGTGATTAAGGAAGAAACTCAATTTTCAATAATGTATCCTTTTGAAATCCTAAAACTCAAATGGAATGTAAATTAGCTTATTACTTAGTGATTAAGGAAGAAACTCAATTTTCAATAATGTATCCTTTTGAAATCTTATAACTCAAATTGAATGTAAATTAGGTTAATACTTAGTGATTAAGGAAGAAATTCAATTTTCAATAATGTATCCTTTTGAAATCCTAAAACTCAAATTGAATGTAACTTAGCTTATAACTTAGTGATTAAGAAAGAAACTCAATTTTCAATAATGTATCCTTTTGAAATCTTAAAACTCAAATTGAATGTAAATTAGGTTAATACTTAGTGATTAAGGAAGAAACTCAATTTTCAATAATGTATCCTTTTGAAATCCTAAAACTAAAATGGAATGTAAATTAGCTTATAACTTAGTGATTAAGGAAGAAACTCAATTTTCAATAATGTATCCTTTTGAAATCTTAAAACTAAAATGGAATGTAAATTAGCTTATTACTTAGTGATTAAGGAAGAAACTCAATTTTCAATAATGTATCCTTTTGAAATCTTAAAACTCAAATTAAAAGTACATTTGGTTAATACTTAGTGATTAAGGAAGAAACTCAATTTTCAATAATGTATCCTTTTGAAATCCTAAAACTCAAATGGAATGTAAATTAGCTTATTACTTAGTGATTAAGGAAGAAACTCAATTTTCAATAATGTATCCTTTTGAAATCTTAAAACTCAAATTGAATGTAAATTAGGTTAATACTTAGTGATTAAGGAAGAAACTCAATTTTCAATAATGTATCCTTTTGAAATCCTAAAACTCAAATTGAATGTAACTTTGCTTATAACTTAGTGATTAAGAAAGAAACTCAATTTTCAATAATGTATCCTTTTGAAATCTTAAAACTCAAATTGAATGTAAATTAGGTTAATACTTAGTGATTAAGGAAGAAACTCAATTTTCAATAATGTATCCTTTTGAAATCCTAAAACTAAAATTGAATGTAAATTAGCTTATAACTTAGTGATTAAGGAAGAAACTCAATTTTCAATAATGTATCCTTTTGAAATCATAAAACTCAAATTGAAAGTACATTTGGTTAATACTTAGTGATTAAGGAAGAAACTCAATTTTCGATAATGTATCCTTTTGAAATCCTAAAACTCAAATGGAATGTAAATTAGCTTATAACTTAGTGATTAAGGAAGAAACTCAATTTTCAATAATGTATCCTTTTGAAATCTTAAAACTCAAATTGAATGTAAATTAGGTTAATACTTAGTGATTAAGGAAGAAACTCAATTTTCAATAATGTATCCTTTTGAAATCCTAAAACTAAAATGGAATGTAAATTAGCTTATTACTTAGTGATTAAGGAAGAAACTCAATTTTCAATAATGTATCCTTTTGAAATCTTAAAACTCAAATTAAAAGTACATTTGGTTAATACTTAGTGATTAAGGAAGAAACTCAATTTTCAATAATGTATCCTTTTGAAATCCTAAAACTCAAATGGAATGTAAATTAGCTTATTACTTAGTGATTAAGGAAGAAACTCAATTTTCAATAATGTATCCTTTTGAAATCATAAAACTCAAATTGAAAGTACATTTGGTTAATACTTAGTGATTAAGGAAGAAACTCAATTTTCAATAATGTATCCTTTTGAAATTCTAAAACTCAAATGTAATGTAAATTAGCTTATTACTTAGTGATTAAGGAAGAAACTCAATTTTCAATAATGTATCCTTTTGAAATCTTAAAACTCAAATTGAATGTAAATTAGGTTAATACTTAGTGATTAAGGAAGAAACTCAATTTTCAATAATGTATCCTTTTGAAATCCTAAAACTAAAATGGAATGTAAATTAGCTTATTACTTAGTGATTAAGGAAGAAACTCAATTTTCAATAATGTATCCTTTTGAAATCTTAAAACTCAAATTAAAAGTACATTTGGTTAATACTTAGTGATTAAGGAAGAAACTCAATTTTCAATAATGTATCCTTTTGAAATCCTAAAACTCAAATGGAATGTAAATTAGCTTATTACTTAGTGATTAAGGAAGAAACTCAATTTTCAATAATGTATCCTTTTGAAATCTTATAACTCAAATTGAATGTAAATTAGGTTAATACTTAGTGATTAAGGAAGAAATTCAATTTTCAATAATGTATCCTTTTGAAATCCTAAAACTCAAATTGAATGTAAATTAGCTTATAACTTAGTGATTAAGAAAGAAACTCAATTTTCAATAATGTATCCTTTTGAAATCTTAAAACTCAAATTGAATGTAAATTAGGTTAATACTTAGTGATTAAGGAAGAAACTCAATTTTCAATAATGTATCCTTTTGAAATCCTAAAACTAAAATGGAATGTAAATTAGCTTATAACTTAGTGATTAAGGAAGAAACTCAATTTTCAATAATGTATCCTTTTGAAATCTTAAAACTCAAATTAAAAGTACATTTGGTTAATACTTAGTGATTAAGGAAGAAACTCAATTTTCAATAATGTATCCTTTTGAAATCCTAAAACTCAAATGGAATGTAAATTAGCTTATTACTTAGTGATTAAGGAAGAAACTCAATTTTCAATAATGTATCCTTTTGAAATCTTAAAACTCAAATTGAATGTAAATTAGGTTAATACTTAGTGATTAAGGAAGAAACTCAATTTTCAATAATGTATCCTTTTGAAATCCTAAAACTCAAATGGAATGTAAATTAGCTTATTACTTAGTGATTAAGGAAGAAACTCAATTTTCAATAATGTATCCTTTTGAAATCCTAAAACTCAAATTGAATGTAAATTAGGTTAATACTTAGTGATTAAGGAAGAAACTCAATTTTCAATAATGTATCCTTTTGAAATCCTAAAACTCAAATTGAATGTAACTTAGCTTATAACTTAGTGATTAAGAAAGAAACTCAATTTTCAATAATGTATCCTTTTGAAATCTTAAAACTCAAATTGAATATAAATTAGGTTAATACTTAGTGATTAAGGAAGAAACTCAATTTTCAATAATGTATCCTTTTGAAATCCTAAAACTAAAATGGAATGTAAATTAGCTTATAACTTAGTGATTAAGGAAGAAACTCAATTTTCAATAATGTATCCTTTTGAAATCTTAAAACTAAAATGGAATGTAAATTAGCTTATAACTTAGTGATTAAGGAAGAAACTCAATTTTCAATAATGTATCCTTTTGAAATCTTAAAACTCAAATTAAAAGTACATTTGGTTAATACTTAGTGATTAAGGAAGAAACTCAATTTTCAATAATGTATCCTTTTGAAATCCTAAAACTCAAATGGAATGTAAATTAGCTTATTACTTAGTGATTAAGGAAGAAACTCAATTTTCAATAATGTATCCTTTTGAAATCTTAAAACTCAAATTGAATGTAAATTAGGTTAATACTTAGTGATTAAGGAAGAAACTCAATTTTCAATAATGTATCCTTTTGAAATCCTAAAACTCAAATTGAATGTAACTTAGCTTATAACTTAGTGATTAAGAAAGAAACTCAATTTTCAATAATGTATCCTTTTGAAATCTTAAAACTCAAATTGAATGTAAATTAGGTTAATACTTAGTGATTAAGGAAGAAACTCAATTTTCAATAATGTATCCTTTTGAAATCCTAAAACTAAAATGGAATGTAAATTAGCTTATAACTTAGTGATTAAGGAAGAAACTCAATTTTCAATAATGTATCCTTTTGAAATCATAAAACTCAAATTAAAAGTACATTTGGTTAATACTTAGTGATTAAGGAAGAAACTCAATTTTCAATAATGTATCCTTTTGAAATTCTAAAACTCAAATGGAATGTAAATTAGCTTATTACTTAGTGATTAAGGAAGAAACTCAATTTTCAATAATGTATCCTTTTGAAATCTTAAAACTCAAATTGAATGTAAATTAGGTTAATACTTAGTGATTAAGGAAGAAACTCAATTTTCAATAATGTATCCTTTTGAAATCCTAAAACTAAAATGGAATGTAAATTAGCTTATTACTTAGTGATTAAGGAAGAAACTCAATTTTCAATAATGTATCCTTTTGAAATCTTAAAACTCAAATTAAAAGTACATTTGGTTAATACTTAGTGATTAAGGAAGAAACTCAATTTTCAATAATGTATCCTTTTGAAATCCTAAAACTCAAATGGAATGTAAATTAGCTTATTACTTAGTGATTAAGGAAGAAACTCAATTTTCAATAATGTATCCTTTTGAAATCTTAAAACTCAAATTGAATGTAAATTAGGTTAATACTTAGTGATTAAGGAAGAAACTCAATTTTCAATAATGTATCCTTTTGAAATCCTAAAACTCAAATTGAATGTAACTTAGCTTATAAGTTAGTGATTAAGAAAGAAACACAATTTTCAATAATGTATCCTTTTGAAATCTTAAAACTCAAATTGAATGTAAATTAGGTTAATACTTAGTGATTAAGGAAGAAACTCAATTTTCAATAATGTATCCTTTTGAATTCCTAAAACTAAAATGGAATGTAAATTAGCTTATAACTTAGTGATTAAGGAAGAAACTCAATTTTCAATAATGTATCCTTTTGAAATCTTAAAACTCAAATTGAAAGTACATTTGGTTAATACTTAGTGATTAAGGAAGAAACTCAATTTTCAATAATGTATCCTTTTGAAATCTTAAAACTCAAATTGAATGTAAATTAGGTTAATACTTAGTGATTAAGGAAGAAACTCAATTTTCAATAATGTATCCTTTTGAAATCCTAAAACTCAAATTGAATGTAAATTAGCTTATAACTTAGTGATTAAGAAAGAAACTCAATTTTCAATAATGTATCCTTTTGAAATCTTAAAACTCAAATTGAATGTAAATTAGGTTAATACTTAGTGATTAAGGAAGAAACTCAATTTTCAATAATGTATCCTTTTGAAATCCTAAAACTAAAATGGAATGTAAATTAGCTTATAACTTAGTGATTAAGGAAGAAACTCAATTTTCAATAATGTATCCTTTTGAAATCTTAAAACTCAAATTAAAAGTACATTTGGTTAATACTTAGTGATTAAGGAAGAAACTCAATTTTCAATAATGTATCCTTTTGAAATCCTAAAACTCAAATGGAATGTAAATTAGCTTATTACTTAGTGATTAAGGAAGAAACTCAATTTTCAATAATGTATCCTTTTGAAATCTTAAAACTCAAATTGAATGTAAATTAGGTTAATACTTAGTGATTAAGGAAGAAACTCAATTTTCAATAATGTATCCTTTTGAAATCCTAAAACTCAAATTGAATGTAACTTAGCTTATAACTTAGTGATTAAGAAAGAAACTCAATTTTCAATAATGTATCCTTTTGAAATCTTAAAACTCAAATTGAATATAAATTAGGTTAATACTTAGTGATTAAGGAAGAAACTCAATTTTCAATAATGTATCCTTTTGAAATCCTAAAACTAAAATGGAATGTAAATTAGCTTATAACTTAGTGATTAAGGAAGAAACTCAATTTTCAATAATGTATCCTTTTGAAATCTTAAAACTCAAATTGAATGTAAATTAGGTTAATACTTAGTGATTAAGGAAGAAACTCAATTTTCAATAATGTATCCTTTTGAAATCCTAAAACTAAAATGGAATGTAAATTAGCTTATAACTTAGTGATTAAGGAAGAAACTCAATTTTCAATAATGTATCCTTTTGAAATCTTAAAACTCAAATTAAAAGTACATTTGGTTAGTACTTAGTGATTAAGGAAGAAACTCAATTTTCAATAATGTATCCTTTTGAAATCCTAAAACTCAAATGGAATGTAAATTAGCTTATTACTTAGTGATTAAGGAAGAAACTCAATTTTCAATAATGTATCCTTTTGAAATCTTAAAACTCAAATTGAATGTAAATTAGGTTAATACTTAGTGATTAAGGAAGAAACTCAATTTTCAATAATGTATCCTTTTGAAATCCTAAAACTCAAATGGAATGTAAATTAGCTTATTACTTAGTGATTAAGGAAGAAACTCAATTTTCAATAATGTATCCTTTTGAAATCTTAAAACTCAAATTGAATGTAAATTAGGTTAATACTTAGTGATTAAGGAAGAAATTCAATTTTCAATAATGTATCCTTTTGAAATCCTAAAACTCAAATTGAATGTAACTTAGCTTATAACTTAGTGATTAAGAAAGAAACTCAATTTTCAATAATGTATCCTTTTGAAATCTTAAAACTCAAATTGAATGTAAATTAGGTTAATACTTAGTGATTAAGGAAGAAACTCAATTTTCAATAATGTATCCTTTTGAAATCCTAAAACTAAAATGGAATGTAAATTAGCTTATAACTTAGTGATTAAGGAAGAAACTCAATTTTCAATAATGTATCCTTTTGAAATCTTAAAACTCAAATTAAAAGTACATTTGGTTAATACTTAGTGATTAAGGAAGAAACTCAATTTTCAATAATGTATCCTTTTGAAATCCTAAAACTCAAATGGAATGTAAATTAGCTTATTACTTAGTGATTAAGGAAGAAACTCAATTTTCAATAATGTATCCTTTTGAAATCTTAAAACTCAAATTGAATGTAAATTAGGTTAATACTTAGTGATTAAGGAAGAAACTCAATTTTCAATAATGTATCCTTTTGAAATCCTAAAACTCAAATGGAATGTAAATTAGCTTATTACTTAGTGATTAAGGAAGAAACTCAATTTTCAATAATGTATCCTTTTGAAATCTTAAAACTCAAATTGAATGTAAATTAGGTTAATACTTAGTGATTAAGGAAGAAACTCAATTTTCAATAATGTATCCTTTTGAAATCCTAAAACTCAAATTGAATGTAACTTAGCTTATAACTTAGTGATTAAGAAAGAAACTCAATTTTCAATAATGTATCCTTTTGAAATCTTAAAACTCAAATTGAATATAAATTAGGTTAATACTTAGTGATTAAGGAAGAAACTCAATTTTCAATAATGTATCCTTTTGAAATACTAAAACTAAAATGGAATGTAAATTAGCTTATAACTTAGTGATTAAGGAAGAAACTCAATTTTCAATAATGTATCCTTTTGAAATCTTAAAACTAAAATGGAATGTAAATTAGCTTATTACTTAGTGATTAAGGAAGAAACTCAATTTTCAATAATGTATCCTTTTGAAATCTTAAAACTCAAATTAAAAGTACATTTGGTTAATACTTAGTGATTAAGGAAGAAACTCAATTTTCAATAATGTATCCTTTTGAAATCCTAAAACTCAAATGGAATGTAAATTAGCTTATTACTTAGTGATTAAGGAAGAAACTCAATTTTCAATAATGTATCCTTTTGAAATCTTAAAACTCAAATTGAATGTAAATTAGGTTAATACTTAGTGATTAAGGAAGAAACTCAATTTTCAATAATGTATCCTTTTGAAATCCTAAAACTCAAATTGAATGTAAATTAGCTTATAACTTAGTGATTAAGAAAGAAACTCAATTTTCAATAATGTATCCTTTTGAAATCTTAAAACTCAAATTGAATGTAAATTAGGTTAATACTTAGTGATTAAGGAAGAAACTCAATTTTCAATAATGTATCCTTTTGAAATCCTAAAACTAAAATGGAATGTAAATTAGCTTATAACTTAGTGATTAAGGAAGAAACTCAATTTTCAATAATGTATCCTTTTGAAATCTTAAAACTCAAATTAAAAGTACATTTGGTTAATACTTAGTGATTAAGGAAGAAACTCAATTTTCAATAATGTATCCTTTTGAAATCCTAAAACTCAAATTGAATGTAAATTAGCTTATTACTTAGTGATTAAGGAAGAAACTCAATTTTCAATAATGTATCCTTTTGAAATCTTAAAACTCAAATTGAATGTAAATTAGGTTAATACTTAGTGATTAAGGAAGAAACTCAATTTTCAATAATGTATCCTTTTGAAATTCTAAAACTCAAATGGAATGTAAATTAGCTTATTACTTAGTGATTAAGGAAGAAACTCAATTTTCAATAATGTATCCTTTTGAAATCTTAAAACTCAAATTGAATGTAAATTAGGTTAATACTTAGTGATTAAGGAAGAAACTCAATTTTCAATAATGTATCCTTTTGAAATCCTAAAACTAAAATGGAATGTAAATTAGCTTATTACTTAGTGATTAAGGAAGAAACTCAATTTTCAATAATGTATCCTTTTGAAATCTTAAAACTCAAATTAAAAGTACATTTGGTTAATACTTAGTGATTAAGGAAGAAACTCAATTTTCAATAATGTATCCTTTTGAAATCCTAAAACTCAAATGGAATGTAAATTAGCTTATTACTTAGTGATTAAGGAAGAAACTCAATTTTCAATAATGTATCCTTTTGAAATCTTAAAACTCAAATTTAATGTAAATTAGGTTAATACTTAGTGATTAAGGAAGAAACTCAATTTTCAATAATGTATCCTTTTGAAATCCTAAAACTCAAATTGAATGTAACTTAAAACTTAGTGATTAAGAAAGAAACTCAATTTTCAATAATGTATCCTTTTGAAATCTTAAAACTCAAATTGAATGTAAATTAGGTTAATACTTAGTGATTAAGGAAGAAACTCAATTTTCAATAATGTATCCTTTTGAAATCCTAAAACTAAAATGGAATGTAAATTAGCTTATAACTTAGTGATTAAGGAAGAAACTCAATTTTCAATAATGTATCCTTTTGAAATCATAAAACTCAAATTAAAAGTACATTTGGTTAATACTTGGTGATTAAGGAAGAAACTCAATTTTCAATAATGTATCCTTTTGAAATTCTAAAACTCAAATGGAATGTAAATTAGCTTATTACTTAGTGATTAAGGAAGAAACTCAATTTTCAATAATGTATCCTTTTGAAATCTTAAAACTCAAATTGAATGTAAATTAGGTTAATACTTAGTGATTAAGGAAGAAACTCAATTTTCAATAATGTATCCTTTTGAAATCCTAAAACTAAAATGGAATGTAAATTAGCTTATTACTTAGTGATTAAGGAAGAAACTCAATTTTCAATAATGTATCCTTTTGAAATCTTAAAACTCAAATTAAAAGTACATTTGGTTAATACTTAGTGATTAAGGAAGAAACTCAATTTTCAATAATGTATCCTTTTGAAATCCTAAAACTCAAATGGAATGTAAATTAGCTTATAACTTAGTGATTAAGGAAGAAACTCAATTTTCAATAATGTATCCTTTTGAAATCTTATAACTCAAATTGAATGTAAATTAGGTTAATACTTAGTGATTAAGGAAGAAATCCAATTTTCAATAATGTATCCTTTTGAAATCCTAAAACTCAAATTGAATGTAACTTAGCTTATAACTTAGTGATTAAGAAAGAAACTCAATTTTAAATAATGTATCCTTTTGAAATCTTAAAACTCAAATTGAATGTAAATTAGGTTAATACTTAGTGATTAAGGAAGAAACTCAATTTTCAATAATGTATCCTTTTGAAATCCTAAAACTAAAATGGAATGTAAATTAGCTTATAACTTAGTGATTAAGGAAGAAACTCAATTTTCAATAATGTATCCTTTTGAAATCTTAAAACTCAAATTAAAAGTACATTTGGTTAATACTTAGTGATTAAGGAAGAAACTCAATTTTCAATAATGTATCCTTTTGAAATCCTAAAACTCAAATGGAATGTAAATTAGCTTATTACTTAGTGATTAAGGAAGAAACTCAATTTTCAATAATGTATCCTTTTGAAATCTTAAAACTCAAATTGAATGTAAATTAGGTTAATACTTAGTGATTAAGGAAGAAACTCAATTTTCAATAATGTATCCTTTTGAAATCCTAAAACTCAAATGGAATGTAAATTAGCTTATTACTTAGTGATTAAGGAAGAAACTCAATTTTCAATAATGTATCCTTTTGAAATCTTAAAACTCAAATTGAATGTAAATTAGGTTAATACTTAGTGATTAAGGAAGAAACTCAATTTTCAATAATGTATCCTTTTGAAATCCTAAAACTCAAATTGAATGTAACTTAGCTTATAACTTAGTGATTAAGAAAGAAACTCAATTTTCAATAATGTATCCTTTTGAAATCTTAAAACTCAAATTGAATGTAAATTAGGTTAATACTTAGTGATTAAGGAAGAAACTCAATTTTCAATAATGTATCCTTTTGAAATCCTAAAACTAAAATGGAATGTAAATTAGCTTATAACTTAGTGATTAAGGAAGAAACTCAATTTTCAATAATGTATCCTTTTGAAATCTTAAAACTCAAATTAAAAGTACATTTGGTTAATACTTAGTGATTAAGGAAGAAACTCAATTTTCAATAATGTATCCTTTTGAAATCCTAAAATTCAAATTTAATGTAAATTAGCTTATAACTTAGTGATTAAGGAAGAAACTCAATTTTCAATAATATATCCTTTTGAAATCTTAAAACTCAAATTGGATGTAAATTAGGTTAATACTTAGTGATTAAGGAAGAAACTCAATTTTCAATAATGTATCCTTTTGAAATCCTAAAACTCAAATGGAATGTAAATTAGCTTATTACTTAGTGATTAAGGAAGAAACTCAATTTTCAATAATGTATCCTTTTGAAATCTTAAAACTCAAATTGAATGTAAATTAGGTTAATACTTAGTGATTAAGGAAGAAACTCAATTTTCAATAATGTATCCTTTTGAAATCCTAAAACTCAAATTGAATGTAACTTAGCTTATAACTTAGTGATTAAGAAAGAAACTCAATTTTCAATAATGTATCCTTTTGAAATCTTAAAACTCAAATTGAATATAAATTAGGTTAATACTTAGTGATTAAGGAAGAAACTCAATTTTCAATAATGTATCCTTTTGAAATCCTAAAACTAAAATGGAATGTAAATTAGCTTATAACTTAGTGATTAAGGAAGAAACTCAATTTTCAATAATGTATCCTTTTGAAATCTTAAAACTAAAATGGAATGTAAATTAGCTTATTACTTAGTGATTAAGGAAGAAACTCAATTTTCAATAATGTATCCTTTTGAAATCTTAAAACTCAAATTAAAAGTACATTTGGTTAATACTTAGTGATTAAGGAAGAAACTCAATTTTCAATAATGTATCCTTTTGAAATCCTAAAACTCAAATGGAATGTAAATTAGCTTATTACTTAGTGATTAAGGAAGAAACTCAATTTTCAATAATGTATCCTTTTGAAATCTTAAAACTCAAATTGAATGTAAATTAGGTTAATACTTAGTGATTAAGGAAGAAACTCAATTTTCAATAATGTATCCTTTTGAAATCCTAAAACTCAAATTGAATGTAACTTAGCTTATAACTTAGTGATTAAGAAAGAAACTCAATTTTCAATAATGTATCCTTTTGAAATCTTAAAACTCAAATTGAATGTAAATTAGGTTAATACTTAGTGATTAAGGAAGAAACTCAATTTTCAATAATGTATCCTTTTGAAATCCTAAAACTAAAATGGAATGTAAATTAGCTTATAACTTAGTGATTAAGGAAGAAACTCAATTTTCAATAATGTGTCCTTTTGAAATCATAAAACTCAAATTAAAAGTACATTTGGTTAATACTTGGTGATTAAGGAAGAAACTCAATTTTCAATAATGTATCCTTTTGAAATTCTAAAACTCAAATGGAATGTAAATTAGCTTATTACTTAGTGATTAAGGAAGAAACTCAATTTTCAATAATGTATCCTTTTGAAATCTTAAAACTCAAATTGAATGTAAATTAGGTTAATACTTAGTGATTAAGGAAGAAACTCAATTTTCAATAATGTATCCTTTTGAAATCCTAAAACTAAAATGGAATGTAAATTAGCTTATTACTTAGTGATTAAGGAAGAAACTCAATTTTCAATAATGTATCCTTTTGAAATCTTAAAACTCAAATTAAAAGTACATTTGGTTAATACTTAGTGATTAAGGAAGAAACTCAATTTTCAATAATGTATCCTTTTGAAATCCTAAAACTCAAATGGAATGTAAATTAGCTTATTACTTAGTGATTAAGGAAGAAACTCAATTTTCAATAATGTATCCTTTTGAAATCTTAAAACTCAAATTGAATGTAAATTAGGTTAATACTTAGTGATTAAGGAAGAAACTCAATTTTCAATAATGTATCCTTTTGAAATCCTAAAACTCAAATTGAATGTAACTTAAAACTTAGTGATTAAGAAAGAAACTCAATTTTCAATAATGTATCCTTTTGAAATCTTAAAACTCAAATTGAATGTAAATTAGGTTAATACTTAGTGATTAAGGAAGAAACTCAATTTTCAATAATGTATCCTTTTGAAATCCTAAAACTCAAATTGAATGTAAATTAGCTTATAACTTAGTGATTAAGGAAGAAACTCAATTTTCAATAATGTATCCTTTTGAAATCATAAAACTCAAATTAAAAGTACATTTGGTTAATACTTGGTGATTAAGGAAGAAACTCAATTTTCAATAATGTATCCTTTTGAAATTCTAAAACTCAAATGGAATGTAAATTAGCTTATTACTTAGTGATTAAGGAAGAAACTCAATTTTCAATAATGTATCCTTTTGAAATCTTAAAACTCAAATTGAATGTAAATTAGGTTAATACTTAGTGATTAAGGAAGAAACTCAATTTTCAATAATGTATCCTTTTGAAATCCTAAAACTAAAATGGAATGTAAATTAGCTTATTACTTAGTGATTAAGGAAGAAACTCAATTTTCAATAATGTATCCTTTTGAAATCTTAAAACTCAAATTAAAAGTACATTTGGTTAATACTTAGTGATTAAGGAAGAAACTCAATTTTCAATAATGTATCCTTTTGAAATCCTAAAACTCAAATGGAATGTAAATTAGCTTATTACTTAGTGATTAAGGAAGAAACTCAATTTTCAATAATGTATCCTTTTGAAATCTTATAACTCAAATTGAATGTAAATTAGGTTAATACTTAGTGATTAAGGAAGAAATCCAATTTTCAATAATGTATCCTTTTGAAATCCTAAAACTCAAATTGAATGTAACTTAGCTTATAACTTAGTGATTAAGAAAGAAACTCAATTTTCAATAATGTATCCTTTTGAAATCTTAAAACTCAAATTGAATGTAAATTAGGTTAATACTTAGTGATTAAGGAAGAAACTCAATTTTCAATAATGTATCCTTTTGAAATCCTAAAACTAAAATGGAATGTAAATTAGCTTATAACTTAGTGATTAAGGAAGAAACTCAATTTTCAATAATGTATCCTTTTGAAATCTTAAAACTCAAATTAAAAGTACATTTGGTTAATACTTAGTGATTAAGGAAGAAACTCAATTTTCAATAATGTATCCTTTTGAAATCCTAAAACTCAAATGGAATGTAAATTAGCTTATTACTTAGTGATTAAGGAAGAAACTCAATTTTCAATAATGTATCCTTTTGAAATCTTAAAACTCAAATTGAATGTAAATTAGGTTAATACTTAGTGATTAAGGAAGAAACTCAATTTTCAATAATGTATCCTTTTGAAATCCTAAAACTCAAATGGAATGTAAATTAGCTTATTACTTAGTGATTAAGGAAGAAACTCAATTTTCAATAATGTATCCTTTTGAAATCTTAAAACTCAAATTGAATGTAAATTAGGTTAATACTTAGTGATTAAGGAAGAAACTCAATTTTCAATAATGTATCCTTTTGAAATCCTAAAACTCAAATTGAATGTAACTTAGCTTATAACTTAGTGATTAAGAAAGAAACTCAATTTTCAATAATGTATCCTTTTGAAATCTTAAAACTCAAATTGAATGTAAATTAGGTTAATACTTAGTGATTAAGGAAGAAACTCAATTTTCAATAATGTATCCTTTTGAAATCCTAAAACTAAAATGGAATGTAAATTAGCTTATAACTTAGTGATTAAGGAAGAAACTCAATTTTCAATAATGTATCCTTTTGAAATCTTAAAACTCAAATTAAAAGTACATTTGGTTAATACTTAGTGATTAAGGAAGAAACTCAATTTTCAATAATGTATCCTTTTGAAATCCTAAAATTCAAATTTAATGTAAATTAGCTTATAACTTAGTGATTAAGGAAGAAACTCAATTTTCAATAATATATCCTTTTGAAATCTTAAAACTCAAATTGAATGTAAATTAGGTTAATACTTAGTGATTAAGGAAGAAACTCAATTTTCAATAATGTATCCTTTTGAAATCTTAAAACTCAAATTGAATGTAAATTAGGTTAATACTTAGTGATTAAGGAAGAAACTCAATTTTCAATAATGTATCCTTTTGAAATCCTAAAACTCAAATTGAATGTAAATTAGCTTATAACTTAGTGATTAAGAAAGAAACTCAATTTTCAATAATGTATCCTTTTGAAATCTTAAAACTCAAATTAAAAGTACATTTGGTTAATACTTAGTGATTAAGGAAGAAACTCAATTTTCAATAATGTATCCTTTTGAAATCCTAAAACTCAAATGGAATGTAAATTAGCTTATTACTTAGTGATTAAGGAAGAAACTCAATTTTCAATAATGTATCCTTTTGAAATCTTAAAACTCAAATTGAATGTAAATTAGGTTAATACTTAGTGATTAAGGAAGAAATTCAATTTTCAATAATGTATCCTTTTGAAATCCTAAAACTCAAATTGAATGTAACTTAGCTTATAACTTAGTGATTAAGAAAGAAACTCAATTTTCAATAATGTATCCTTTTGAAATCTTAAAACTCAAATTGAATGTAAATTAGGTTAATACTTAGTGATTAAGGAAGAAACTCAATTTTCAATAATGTATCCTTTTGAAATCCTAAAACTAAAATGGAATGTAAATTAGCTTATAACTTAGTGATTAAGGAAGAAACTCAATTTTCAATAATGTATCCTTTTGAAATCTTAAAACTCAAATTAAAAGTACATTTGGTTAATACTTAGTGATTAAGGAAGAAACTCAATTTTCAATAATGTATCCTTTTGAAATCCTAAAACTAAAATGGAATGTAAATTAGCTTATTACTTAGTGATTAAGGAAGAAACTCAATTTTCAATAATGTATCCTTTTGAAATCTTAAAACTCAAATTAAAAGTACATTTGGTTAATACTTAGTGATTAAGGAAGAAACTCAATTTTCAATAATGTATCCTTTTGAAATCCTAAAACTCAAATGGAATGTAAATTAGCTTATTACTTAGTGATTAAGGAAGAAACTCAATTTTCAATAATGTATCCTTTTGAAATCTTATAACTCAAATTGAATGTAAATTAGGTTAATACTTAGTGATTAAGGAAGAAATTCAATTTTCAATAATGTATCCTTTTGAAATCCTAAAACTCAAATTGAATGTAACTTAGCTTATAACTTAGTGATTAAGAAAGAAACTCAATTTTCAATAATGTATCCTTTTGAAATCTTAAAACTCAAATTGAATGTAAATTAGGTTAATACTTAGTGATTAAGGAAGAAACTCAATTTTCAATAATGTATCCTTTTGAAATCCTAAAACTAAAATTGAATGTAAATTAGCTTATAACTTAGTGATTAAGGAAGAAACTCAATTTTCAATAATGTATCCTTTTGAAATCTTAAAACTCAAATTAAAAGTACATTTGGTTAATACTTAGTGATTAAGGAAGAAACTCAATTTTCAATAATGTATCCTTTTGAAATTCTAAAACTCAAATGGAATGTAAATTAGCTTATTACTTAGTGATTAAGGAAGAAACTCAATTTTCAATAATGTATCCTTTTGAAATCTTAAAACTCAAATTGAATGTAAATTAGGTTAATACTTAGTGATTAAGGAAGAAACTCAATTTTTAATAATGTATCCTTTTGAAATCCTAAAACTCAAATTGAATGTAACTTAGCTTATAAGTTAGTGATTAAGAAAGAAACTCAATTTTCAATAATGTATCCTTTTGAAATCTTAAAACTCAAATTGAATGAAAATTAGGTTAATACTTAGTGATTAAGGAAGAAACTCAATTTTCAATAATGTATCCTTTTGAATTCCTAAAACTAAAATGGAATGTAAATTAGCTTATAACTTAGTGATTAAGGAAGAAACTCAATTTTCAATAATGTATCCTTTTGAAATCTTAAAACTCAAATTGAAAGTACATTTGGTTAATACTTAGTGATTAAGGAAGAAACTCAATTTTCAATAATGTATCCTTTTGAAATCTTAAAACTCAAATTGAATGTAAATTAGGTTAATACTTAGTGATTAAGGAAGAAACTCAATTTTCAATAATGTATCCTTTTGAAATCCTAAAACTCAAATTGAATGTAACTTAGCTTATAACTTAGTGATTAAGAAAGAAACTCAATTTTCAATAATGTATCCTTTTGAAATCTTAAAACTCAAATTGAATGTAAATTAGGTTAATACTTAGTGATTAAGGAAGAAACTCAATTTTCAATAATGTATCCTTTTGAAATCCTAAAACTAAAATGGAATGTAAATTAGCTTATAACTTAGTGATTAAGGAAGAAACTCAATTTTCAATAATGTATCCTTTTGAAATCTTAAAACTCAAATTAAAAGTACATTTGGTTAATACTTAGTGATTAAGGAAGAAACTCAATTTTCAATAATGTATCCTTTTGAAATTCTAAAACTCAAATTGAATGTAAATTAGCTTATTACTTAGTGATTAAGGAAGAAACTCAATTTTCAATAATGTATCCTTTTGAAATCTTAAAACTCAAATTGAATGTAAATTAGGTTAATACTTAGTGATTAAGGAAGAAACTCAATTTTCAATAATGTATCCTTTTGAAATCCTAAAACTCAAATGGAATGTAAATTAGCTTATTACTTAGTGATTAAGGAAGAAACTCAATTTTCAATAATGTATCCTTTTGAAATCTTAAAACTCAAATTGAATGTAAATTAGGTTAATACTTAGTGATTAAGGAAGAAACTCAATTTTCAATAATGTATCCTTTTGAAATCCTAAAACTCAAATTGAATGTAAATTAGCTTATTACTTAGTGATTAAGGAAGAAACTCAATTTTCAATAATGTATCCTTTTGAAATCTTAAAACTCAAATTGAATGTAAATTAGGTTAATACTTAGTGATTAAGGAAGAAACTCAATTTTCAATAATGTATCCTTTTGAAATCCTAAAACTCAAATTGAATGTAACTTAGCTTATAACTTAGTGATTAAGAAAGAAACTCAATTTTCAATAATGTATCCTTTTGAAATCCTAAAACTCAAATTGAATATAAATTAGGTTAATACTTAGTGATTAAGGAAGAAACTCAATTTTCAATAATGTATCCTTTTGAAATCCTAAAACTAAAATGGAATGTAAATTAGCTTATAACTTAGTGATTAAGGAAGAAACTCAATTTTCAATAATGTATCCTTTTGAAATCTTAAAACTAAAATTTTATGTAAATTAGCTTAAACTTAGTGATTAAGGAAGAAACTCAATTTTCAATAATGTATCCTTTTGAAATCTTAAAACTCAAATTAAAAGTACATTTGGTTAATACTTAGTGATTAAGGAAGAAACTCAATTTTCAATAATGTATCCTTTTGAAATCCTAAAACTCAAATGGAATGTAAATTAGCTTATTACTTAGTGATTAAGGAAGAAACTCAATTTTCAATAATGTATCCTTTTGAAATCTTAAAACTCAAATTGAATGTAAATTAGGTTAATACTTAGTGATTAAGGAAGAAACTCAATTTTCAATAATGTATCCTTTTGAAATCCTAAAACTCAAATTGAATGTAACTTAGCTTATAACTTAGTGATTAAGAAAGAAACTCAATTTTCAATAATGTATCCTTTTGAAATCTTAAAACTCAAATTGAATGTAAATTAGGTTAATACTTAGTGATTAAGGAAGAAACTCAATTTTCAATAATGTATCCTTTTGAAATCCTAAAACTAAAATGGAATGTAAATTAGCTTATAACTTAGTGATTAAGGAAGAAACTCAATTTTCAATAATGTATCCTTTTGAAATCATAAAACTCAAATTGAAAGTACATTTGGTTAATACTTAGTGATTAAGGAAGAAACTCAATTTTCAATAATGTATCCTTTTGAAATTCTAAAACTCAAATTGAATGTAAATTAGCTTATTACTTAGTGATTAAGGAAGAAACTCAATTTTCAATAATGTATCCTTTTGAAATCTTAAAACTCAAATTGAATGTAAATTAGGTTAATACTTAGTGATTAAGGAAGAAACTCAATTTTCAATAATGTATCCTTTTGAAATCCTAAAACTAAAATGGAATGTAAATTAGCTTATTACTTAGTGATTAAGGAAGAAACTCAATTTTCAATAATGTATCCTTTTGAAATCTTAAAACTCAAATTAAAAGTACATTTGGTTAATACTTAGTGATTAAGGAAGAAACTCAATTTTCAATAATGTATCCTTTTGAAATCCTAAAACTCAAATGGAATGTAAATTAGCTTATTACTTAGTGATTAAGGAAGAAACTCAATTTTCAATAATGTATCCTTTTGAAATCTTATAACTCAAATTGAATGTAAATTAGGTTAATACTTAGTGATTAAGGAAGAAATTCAATTTTCAATAATGTATCCTTTTGAAATCCTAAAACTCAAATTGAATGTAACTTAGCTTATAACTTAGTGATTAAGAAAGAAACTCAATTTTCAATAATGTATCCTTTTGAAATCTTAAAACTCAAATTGAATGTAAATTAGGTTAATACTTAGTGATTAAGGAAGAAACTCAATTTTCAATAATGTATCCTTTTGAAATCCTAAAACTAAAATGGAATGTAAATTAGCTTATAACTTAGTGATTAAGGAAGAAACTCAATTTTCAATAATGTATCCTTTTGAAATCTTAAAACTCAAATTAAAAGTACATTTGGTTAATACTTAGTGATTAAGGAAGAAACTCAATTTTCAATAATGTATCCTTTTGAAATCCTAAAACTCAAATGGAATGTAAATTAGCTTATTACTTAGTGATTAAGGAAGAAACTCAATTTTCAATAATGTATCCTTTTGAAATCTTAAAACTCAAATTGAATGTAAATTAGGTTAATACTTAGTGATTAAGGAAGAAACTCAATTTTCAATAATGTATCCTTTTGAAATCCTAAAACTCAAATGGAATGTAAATTAGCTTATTACTTAGTGAATAAGGAAGAAACTCAATTTTCAATAATGTATCCTTTTGAAATCTTAAAACTCAAATTGAATGTAAATTAGGTTAATACTTAGTGATTAAGGAAGAAACTCAATTTTCAATAATGTATCCTTTTGAAATCCTAAAACTCAAATTGAATGTAACTTAGCTTATAACTTAGTGATTAAGAAAGAAACTCAATTTTCAATAATGTATCCTTTTGAAATCTTAAAACTCAAATTGAATATAAATTAGGTTAATACTTAGTGATTAAGGAAGAAACTCAATTTTCAATAATGTATCCTTTTGAAATCCTAAAACTAAAATGGAATGTAAATTAGCTTATAACTTAGTGATTAAGGAAGAAACTCAATTTTCAATAATGTATCCTTTTGAAATCTTAAAACTAAAATGGAATGTAAATTAGCTTATTACTTAGTGATTAAGGAAGAAACTCAATTTTCAATAATGTATCCTTTTGAAATCTTAAAACTCAAATTAAAAGTACATTTGGTTAATACTTAGTGATTAAGGAAGAAACTCAATTTTCAATAATGTATCCTTTTGAAATCCTAAAACTCAAATGGAATGTAAATTAGCTTAATACTTAGTGATTAAGGAAGAAACTCAATTTTCAATAATGTATCCTTTTGAAATCTTAAAACTCAAATTGAATGTAAATTAGGTTAATACTTAGTGATTAAGGAAGAAACTCAATTTTCAATAATGTATCCTTTTGAAATCCTAAAACTCAAATTGAATGTAACTTAGCTTATAACTTAGTGATTAAGAAAGAAACTCAATTTTCAATAATGTATCCTTTTGAAATCTTAAAACTCAAATTGAATGTAAATTAGGTTAATACTTAGTGATTAAGGAAGAAACTCAATTTTCAATAATGTATCCTTTTGAAATCCTAAAACTAAAATTGAATGTAAATTAGCTTATAACTTAGTGATTAAGGAAGAAACTCAATTTTCAATAATGTATCCTTTTGAAATCATAAAACTCAAATTGAAAGTACATTTGGTTAAAATACTTAGTGATTAAGGAAGAAACTCAATTTTCAATAATGTATCCTTTTGAAATTCTAAAACTCAAATGGAATGTAAATTAGCTTATTACTTAGTGATTAAGGAAGAAACTCAATTTTCAATAATGTATCCTTTTGAAATCTTAAAACTCAAATTGAATGTAAATTAGGTTAATACTTAGTGATTAAGGAAGAAACTCAATTTTCAATAATGTATCCTTTTGAAATCCTAAAACTAAAATGGAATGTAAATTAGCTTATTACTTAGTGATTAAGGAAGAAACTCAATTTTCAATAATGTATCCTTTTGAAATCTTAAAACTCAAATTAAAAGTACATTTGGTTAATACTTAGTGATTAAGGAAGAAACTCAATTTTCAATAATGTATCCTTTTGAAATCCTAAAACTCAAATGGAATGTAAATTAGCTTATTACTTAGTGATTAAGGAAGAAACTCAATTTTCAATAATGTATCCTTTTGAAATCTTATAACTCAAATTGAATGTAAATTAGGTTAATACTTAGTGATTAAGGAAGAAATTCAATTTTCAATAATGTATCCTTTTGAAATCCTAAAACTCAAATTGAATGTAACTTAGCTTATAACTTAGTGATTAAGAAAGAAACTCAATTTTCAATAATGTATCCTTTTGAAATCTTAAAACTCTAATTGAATGTAAATTAGGTTAATACTTAGTGATTAAGGAAGAAACTCAATTTTCAATAATGTATCCTTTTGAAATCCTAAAACTAAAATGGAATGTAAATTAGCTTATAACTTAGTGATTAAGGAAGAAACTCAATTTTCAATAATGTATCCTTTTGAAATCTTAAAACTCAAATTAAAAGTACATTTGGTTAATACTTAGTGATTAAGGAAGAAACTCAATTTTCAATAATGTATCCTTTTGAAATTCTAAAACTCAAATGGAATGTAAATTAGCTTATTACTTAGTGATTAAGGAAGAAACTCAATTTTCAATAATGTATCCTTTTGAAATCTTAAAACTCAAATTGAATGTAAATTAGGTTAATACTTAGTGATTAAGGAAGAAACTCAATTTTCAATAATGTATCCTTTTGAAATCCTAAAACTCAAATTGAATGTAACTTAGCTTATAAGTTAGTGATTAAGAAAGAAACACAATTTTCAATAATGTATCCTGTTGAAATCTTAAAACTCAAATTGAATGTAAATTAGGTTAATACTTAGTGATTAAGGAAGAAACTCAATTTTCAATAATGTATCCTTTTGAATTCCTAAAACTAAAATGGAATGTAAATTAGCTTATAACTTAGTGATTAAGGAAGAAACTCAATTTTCAATAATGTATCCTTTTGAAATCATAAAACTCAAATTGAAAGTACATTTGGTTAATACTTAGTGATTAAGGAAGAAACTCAATTTTCAATAATGTATCCTTTTGAAATCTTAAAACTCAAATTGAATGTAAATTAGGTTAATACTTAGTGATTAAGGAAGAAACTCAATTTTCAATAATGTATCCTTTTGAAATCCTAAAACTCAAATTGAATGTAACTTAGCTTATAACTTAGTGATTAAGAAAGAAACTCAATTTTCAATAATGTATCCTTTTGAAATCTTAAAACTCAAATTGAATGTAAATTAGGTTAATACTTAGTGATTAAGGAAGAAACTCAATTTTCAATAATGTATCCTTTTGAAATCCTAAAACTAAAATGGAATGTAAATTAGCTTATAACTTAGTGATTAAGGAAGAAACTCAATTTTCAATAATGTATCCTTTTGAAATCTTAAAACTCAAATTAAAAGTACATTTGGTTAATACTTAGTGATTAAGGAAGAAACTCAATTTTCAATAATGTATCCTTTTGAAATCCTAAAACTCAAATGGAATGTAAATTAGCTTATTACTTAGTGATTAAGGAAGAAACTCAATTTTCAATAATGTATCCTTTTGAAATCTTAAAACTCAAATTGAATGTAAATTAGGTTAATACTTAGTGATTAAGGAAGAAACTCAATTTTCAATAATGTATCCTTTTGAAATCCTAAAACTCAAATTGAATGTAAATTAGCTTATTACTTAGTGATTAAGGAAGAAACTCAATTTTCAATAATGTATCCTTTTGAAATCTTAAAACTCAAATTGAATGTAAATTAGGTTAATACTTAGTGATTAAGGAAGAAACTCAATTTTCAATAATGTATCCTTTTGAAATCCTAAAACTCAAATTGAATGTAACTTAGCTTAGAACTTAGTGATTAAGAAAGAAACTCAATTTTCAATAATGTATCCTTTTGAAATCTTAAAACTCAAATTGAATGTAAATTAGGTTAATACTTAGTGATTAAGGAAGAAACTCAATTTTCAATAATGTATCCTTTTGAAATCCTAAAACTAAAATAGAATGTAAATTAGCTTATAACTTAGTGATTAAGGAAGAAACTCAATTTTCAATAATGTATCCTTTTGAAATCTTAAAACTCAAATTAAAAGTACATTTGGTTAATACTTAGTGATTAAGGAAGAAACTCAATTTTCAATAATGTATCCTTTTGAAATCCTAAAATTCAAATTTAATGTAAATTAGCTTATAACTTAGTGATTAAGGAAGAAACTCAATTTTCAATAATATATCCTTTTGAAATCTTAAAACTCAAATTGGATGTAAATTAGGTTAATACTTAGTGATTAAGGAAGAAACTCAATTTTCAATAATGTATCCTTTTGAAATCCTAAAACTAAAATGGAATGTAAATTAGCTTATAACTTAGTGATTAAGGAAGAAACTCAATTTTCAATAATGTATCCTTTTGAAATCATAAAACTCAAATTAAAAGTACATTTGGTTAATACTTAGTGATTAAGGAAGAAACTCAATTTTCAATAATGTATCCTTTTGAAATTCTAAAACTCAAATGGAATGTAAATTAGCTTATTACTTAGTGATTAAGGAAGAAACTCAATTTTCAATAATGTATCCTTTTGAAATCTTAAAACTCAAATTGAATGTAAATTAGGTTAATACTTAGTGATTAAGGAAGAAACTCAATTTTCAATAATGTATCCTTTTGAAATCCTAAAACTAAAATGGAATGTAAATTAGCTTATAACTTAGTGATTAAGGAAGAAACTCAATTTTCAATAATGTATCCTTTTGAAATCTTAAAACTCAAATTAAAAGTACATTTGGTTAATACTTAGTGATTAAGGAAGAAACTCAATTTTCAATAATGTATCCTTTTGAAATCCTAAAACTCAAATGGAATGTAAATTAGCTTATTACTTAGTGATTAAGGAAGAAACTCAATTTTCAATAATGTATCCTTTTGAAATCTTATAACTCAAATTGAATGTAAATTAGGTTAATACTTAGTGATTAAGGAAGAAATTCAATTTTCAATAATGTATCCTTTTGAAATCCTAAAACTCAAATTGAATGTAACTTAGCTTATAACTTAGTGATTAAGAAAGAAACTCAATTTTCAATAATGTATCCTTTTGAAATCTTAAAACTCAAATTGAATGTAAATTAGGTTAATACTTAGTGATTAAGGAAGAAACTCAATTTTCAATAATGTATCCTTTTGAAATCCTAAAACTAAAATGGAATGTAAATTAGCTTATAACTTAGTGATTAAGGAAGAAACTCAATTTTCAATAATGTATCCTTTTGAAATCTTAAAACTCAAATTAAAAGTACATTTGGTTAATACTTAGTGATTAAGGAAGAAACTCAATTTTCAATAATGTATCCTTTTGAAATTCTAAAACTCAAATGGAATATAAATTAGCTTATTACTTAGTGATTAAGGAAGAAACTCAATTTTCAATAATGTATCCTTTTGAAATCTTAAAACTCAAATTGAATGTAAATTAGGTTAATACTTAGTGATTAAGGAAGAAACTCAATTTTCAATAATGTATCCTTTTGAAATCCTAAAACTCAAATTGAATGTAAATTAGCTTATAAGTTAGTGATTAAGAAAGAAACACAATTTTCAATAATGTATCCTTTTGAAATCTTAAAACTCAAATTGAATGTAAATTAGGTTAATACTTAGTGATTAAGGAAGAAACTCAATTTTCAATAATGTATCCTTTTGAATTCCTAAAACTAAAATGGAATGTAAATTAGCTTATAACTTAGTGATTAAGGAAGAAACTCAATTTTCAATAATGTATCCTTTTGAAATCTTAAAACTCAAATTGAAAGTACATTTGGTTAATACTTAGTGATTAAGGAAGAAACTCAATTTTCAATAATGTATCCTTTTGAAATCTTAAAACTCAAATTGAATGTAAATTAGGTTAATACTTAGTGATTAAGGAAGAAACTCAATTTTCAATAATGTATCCTTTTGAAATCCTAAAACTCAAATTGAATGTAACTTAGCTTATAACTTAGTGATTAAGAAAGAAACTCAATTTTCAATAATGTATCCTTTTGAAATCTTAATACTCAAATTGAATGTAAATTAGGTTAATACTTAGTGATTAAGGAAGAAACTCAATTTTCAATAATGTATCCTTTTGAAATCCTAAAACTAAAATGGAATGTAAATTAGCTTATAACTTAGTGATTAAGGAAGAAACTCAATTTTCAATAATGTATCCTTTTGAAATCTTAAAACTCAAATTAAAAGTACATTTGGTTAATACTTAGTGATTAAGGAAGAAACTCAATTTTCAATAATGTATCCTTTTGAAATCCTAAAACTCAAATGGAATGTAAATTAGCTTATTACTTAGTGATTAAGGAAGAAACTCAATTTTCAATAATGTATCCTTTTGAAATCTTAAAACTCAAATTGAATGTAAATTAGGTTAATACTTAGTGATTAAGGAAGAAACTCAATTTTCAATAATGTATCCTTTTGAAATCCTAAAACTCAAATGGAATGTAAATTAGCTTATTACTTAGTGATTAAGGAAGAAACTCAATTTTCAATAATGTATCCTTTTGAAATCTTAAAACTCAAATTGAATGTAAATTAGGTTAATACTTAGTGATTAAGGAAGAAACTCAATTTTCAATAATGTATCCTTTTGAAATCCTAAAACTCAAATTGAATGTAACTTAGCTTAGAACTTAGTGATTAAGAAAGAAACTCAATTTTCAATAATGTATCCTTTTGAAATCTTAAAACTCAAATTGAATGTAAATTAGGTTAATACTTAGTGATTAAGGAAGAAACTCAATTTTCAATAATGTATCCTTTTGAAATCCTAAAACTAAAATAGAATGTAAATTAGCTTATAACTTAGTGATTAAGGAAGAAACTCAATTTTCAATAATGTATCCTTTTGAAATCTTAAAACTCAAATTAAAAGTACATTTGGTTTATACTTAGTGATTAAGGAAGAAACTCAATTTTCAATAATGTATCCTTTTGAAATCCTAAAATTCAAATTTAATGTAAATTAGCTTATAACTTAGTGATTAAGGAAGAAACTCAATTTTCAATAATATATCCTTTTGAAATCTTAAAACTCAAATTGGATGTAAATTAGGTTAATACTTAGTGATTAAGGAAGAAACTCAATTTTCAATAATGTATCCTTTTGAAATCTTAAAACTCAAATTGAATGTAAATTAGGTTAATACTTAGTGATTAAGGAAGAAACTCAATTTTCAATAATGTATCCTTTTGAAATCCTAAAACTCAAATTGAATGTAAATTAGCTTATAACTTAGTGATTAAGAAAGAAACTCAATTTTCAATAATGTATCCTTTTGAAATCTTAAAACTCAAATTAAAAGTACATTTGGTTAATACTTAGTGATTAAGGAAGAAACTCAATTTTCAATAATGTATCCTTTTGAAATCCTAAAACTCAAATGGAATGTAAATTAGCTTATTACTTAGTGATTAAGGAAGAAACTCAATTTTCAATAATGTATCCTTTTGAAATCTTAAAACTCAAATTGAATGTAAATTAGGTTAATACTTAGTGATTAAGGAAGAAATTCAATTTTCAATAATGTATCCTTTTGAAATCCTAAAACTCAAATTGAATGTAACTTAGCTTATAACTTAGTGATTAAGAAAGAAACTCAATTTTCAATAATGTATCCTTTTGAAATCTTAAAACTCAAATTGAATGTAAATTAGGTTAATACTTAGTGATTAAGGAAGAAACTCAATTTTCAATAATGTATCCTTTTGAAATCCTAAAACTAAAATGGAATGTAAATTAGCTTATAACTTAGTGATTAAGGAAGAAACTCAATTTTCAATAATGTATCCTTTTGAAATCTTAAAACTCAAATTAAAAGTACATTTGGTTAATACTTAGTGATTAAGGAAGAAACTCAATTTTCAATAATGTATCCTTTTGAAATTCTAAAACTCAAATGGAATATAAATTAGCTTATTACTTAGTGATTAAGGAAGAAACTCAATTTTCAATAATGTATCCTTTTGAAATCTTAAAACTCAAATTGAATGTAAATTAGGTTAATACTTAGTGATTAAGGAAGAAACTCAATTTTCAATAATGTATCCTTTTGAAATCCTAAAACTCAAATTGAAAGTAAATTAGCTTATAACTTAGTGATTAAGGAAGAAACACAATTTTCAATAATGTATCCTTTTGAAATCTTAAAACTCAAATTGAATGTAAATTAGGTTAATACTTAGTGATTAAGGAAGAAACTCAATTTTCAATAATGTATCCTTTTGAATTCCTAAAACTAAAATGGAATGTAAATTAGCTTATAACTTAGTGATTAAGGAAGAAACTCAATTTTCAATAATGTATCCTTTTGAAATCTTAAAACTCAAATTAAAAGTACATTTGGTTAATACTTAGTGATTAAGGAAGAAACTCAATTTTCAATAATGTATCCTTTTGAAATCTTAAAACTCAAATTGAATGTAAATTAGGTTAATACTTAGTGATTAAGGAAGAAACTCAAATTTCAATAATGTATCCTTTTGAAATCCTAAAACTCAAATTGAATGTAACTTAGCTTATAACTTAGTGATTAAGAAAGAAACTCAATTTTCAATAATGTATCCTTTTGAAATCTTAATACTCAAATTGAATGTAAATTAGGTTAATACTTAGTGATTAAGGAAGAAACTCAATTTTCAATAATGTATCCTTTTGAAATCCTAAAACTAAAATGGAATGTAAATTAGCTTATAACTTAGTGATTAAGGAAGAAACTCAATTTTCAATAATGTATCCTTTTGAAATCTTAAAACTCAAATTAAAAGTACATTTGGTTAATACTTAGTGATTAAGGAAGAAACTCAATTTTCAATAATGTATCCTTTTGAAATCCTAAAACTCAAATGGAATGTAAATTAGCTTATTACTTAGTGATTAAGGAAGAAACTCAATTTTCAATAATGTATCCTTTTGAAATCTTAAAACTCAAATTGAATGTAAATTAGGTTAATACTTAGTGATTAAGGAAGAAACTCAATTTTCAATAATGTATCCTTTTGAAATCCTAAAACTCAAATGGAATGTAAATTAGCTTATTACTTAGTGATTAAGGAAGAAACTCAATTTTCAATAATGTATCCTTTTGAAATCTTAAAACTCAAATTGAATGTAAATTAGGTTAATACTTAGTGATTAAGGAAGAAACTCAATTTTCAATAATGTATCCTTTTGAAATCCTAAAACTCAAATTGAATGTAACTTAGCTTAGAACTTAGTGATTAAGAAAGAAACTCAATTTTCAATAATGTATCCTTTTGAAATCTTAAAACTCAAATTGAATGTAAATTAGGTTAATACTTAGTGATTAAGGAAGAAACTCAATTTTCAATAATGTATCCTTTTGAAATCCTAAAACTAAAATGGAATGTAAATTAGCTTATTACTTAGTGATTAAGGAAGAAACTCAATTTTCAATAATGTATCCTTTTGAAATCTTAAAACTCAAATTAAAAGTACATTTGGTTAATACTTAGTGATTAAGGAAGAAACTCAATTTTCAATAATGTATCCTTTTGAAATCCTAAAACTCAAATGGAATGTAAATTAGCTTATTACTTAGTGATTAAGGAAGAAACTCAATTTTCAATAATGTATCCTTTTGAAATCTTATAACTCAAATTGAATGTAAATTAGGTTAATACTTAGTGATTAAGGAAGAAATTCAATTTTCAATAATGTATCCTTTTGAAATCCTAAAACTCAAATTGAATGTAACTTAGCTTATAACTTAGTGATTAAGAAAGAAACTCAATTTTCAATAATGTATCCTTTTGAAATCTTAAAACTCAAATTGAATGTAAATTAGGTTAATACTTAGTGATTAAGGAAGAAACTCAATTTTCAATAATGTATCCTTTTGAAATCCTAAAACTAAAATGGAATGTAAATTAGCTTATAACTTAGTGATTAAGGAAGAAACTCAATTTTCAATAATGTATCCTTTTGAAATCTTAAAACTCAAATTAAAAGTACATTTGGTTAATACTTAGTGATTAAGGAAGAAACTCAATTTTCAATAATGTATCCTTTTGAAATTCTAAAACTCAAATGGAATATAAATTAGCTTATTACTTAGTGATTAAGGAAGAAACTCAATTTTCAATAATGTATCCTTTTGAAATCCTAAAACTCAAATTGAATGTAAATTAGGTTAATACTTAGTGATTAAGGAAGAAACTCAATTTTCAATAATGTATCCTTTTGAAATCCTAAAACTCAAATTGAATGTAACTTAGCTTATAAGTTAGTGATTAAGAAAGAAACACAATTTTCAATAATGTATCCTTTTGAAATCTTAAAACTCAAATTGAATGTAAATTAGGTTAATACTTAGTGATTAAGGAAGAAACTCAATTTTCAATAATGTATCCTTTTGAATTCCTAAAACTAAAATGGAATGTAAATTAGCTTATAACTTAGTGATTAAGGAAGAAACTCAATTTTCAATAATGTATCCTTTTGAAATCATAAAACTCAAATTGAAAGTACATTTGGTTAATACTTAGTGATTAAGGAAGAAACTCAATTTTCAATAATGTATCCTTTTGAAATCTTAAAACTCAAATTGAATGTAAATTAGGTTAATACTTAGTGATTAAGGAAGAAACTCAATTTTCAATAATGTATCCTTTTGAAATCCTAAAACTCAAATTGAATGTAACTTAGCTTATAACTTAGTGATTAAGAAAGAAACTCAATTTTCAATAATGTATCCTTTTGAAATCTTAATACTCAAATTGAATGTAAATTAGGTTAATACTTAGTGATTAAGGAAGAAACTCAATTTTCAATAATGTATCCTTTTGAAATCCTAAAACTAAAATGGAATGTAAATTAGCTTATAACTTAGTGATTAAGGAAGAAACTCAATTTTCAATAATGTATCCTTTTGAAATCTTAAAACTCAAATTAAAAGTACATTTGGTTAATACTTAGTGATTAAGGAAGAAACTCAATTTTCAATAATGTATCCTTTTGAAATCCTAAAACTCAAATGGAATGTAAATTAGCTTATTACTTAGTGATTAAGGAAGAAACTCAATTTTCAATAATGTATCCTTTTGAAATCTTAAAACTCAAATTGAATGTAAATTAGGTTAATACTTAGTGATTAAGGAAGAAACTCAATTTTCAATAATGTATCCTTTTGAAATCCTAAAACTCAAATGGAATGTAAATTAGCTTATTACTTAGTGATTAAGGAAGAAACTCAATTTTCAATAATGTATCCTTTTGAAATCTTAAAACTCAAATTGAATGTAAATTAGGTTAATACTTAGTGATTAAGGAAGAAACTCAATTTTCAATAATGTATCCTTTTGAAATCCTAAAACTCAAATTGAATGTAACTTAGCTTAGAACTTAGTGATTAAGAAAGAAACTCAATTTTCAATAATGTATCCTTTTGAAATCTTAAAACTCAAATTGAATGTAAATTAGGTTAATACTTAGTGATTAAGGAAGAAACTCAATTTTCAATAATGTATCCTTTTGAAATCCTAAAACTAAAATAGAATGTAAATTAGCTTATAACTTAGTGATTAAGGAAGAAACTCAATTTTCAATAATGTATCCTTTTGAAATCTTAAAACTCAAATTAAAAGTACATTTGGTTAATACTTAGTGATTAAGGAAGAAACTCAATTTTCAATAATGTATCCTTTTGAAATCCTAAAATTCAAATTTAATGTAAATTAGCTTATAACTTAGTGATTAAGGAAGAAACTCAATTTTCAATAATATATCCTTTTGAAATCTTAAAACTCAAATTGAATGTAAATTAGGTTAATACTTAGTGATTAAGGAAGAAACTCAATTTTCAATAATGTATCCTTTTGAAATCTTAAAACTCAAATTGAATGTAAATTAGGTTAATACTTAGTGATTAAGGAAGAAACTCAATTTTCAATAATGTATCCTTTTGAAATCCTAAAACTCAAATTGAATGTAAATTAGCTTATAACTTAGTGATTAAGAAAGAAACTCAATTTTCAATAATGTATCCTTTTGAAATCTTAAAACTCAAATTAAAAGTACATTTGGTTAATACTTAGTGATTAAGGAAGAAACTCAATTTTCAATAATGTATCCTTTTGAAATCCTAAAACTCAAATGGAATGTAAATTAGCTTATTACTTAGTGATTAAGGAAGAAACTCAATTTTCAATAATGTATCCTTTTGAAATCTTAAAACTCAAATTGAATGTAAATTAGGTTAATACTTAGTGATTAAGGAAGAAATTCAATTTTCAATAATGTATCCTTTTGAAATCCTAAAACTCAAATTGAATGTAACTTAGCTTATAACTTAGTGATTAAGAAAGAAACTCAATTTTCAATAATGTATCCTTTTGAAATCTTAAAACTCAAATTGAATGTAAATTAGGTTAATACTTAGTGATTAAGGAAGAAACTCAATTTTCAATAATGTATCCTTTTGAAATCCTAAAACTAAAATGGAATGTAAATTAGCTTATAACTTAGTGATTAAGGAAGAAACTCAATTTTCAATAATGTATCCTTTTGAAATCTTAAAACTCAAATTAAAAGTACATTTGGTTAATACTTAGTGATTAAGGAAGAAACTCAATTTTCAATAATGTATCCTTTTGAAATCCTAAAACTCAAATGGAATGTAAATTAGCTTATTACTTAGTGATTAAGGAAGAAACTCAATTTTCAATAATGTATCCTTTTGAAATCTTAAAACTCAAATTAAAAGTACATTTGGTTAATACTTAGTGATTAAGGAAGAAACTCAATTTTCAATAATGTATCCTTTTGAAATCCTAAAACTCAAATGGAATGTAAATTAGCTTATTACTTAGTGATTAAGGAAGAAACTCAATTTTCAATAATGTATCCTTTTGAAATCTTATAACTCAAATTGAATGTAAATTAGGTTAATACTTAGTGATTAAGGAAGAAATTCAATTTTCAATAATGTATCCTTTTGAAATCCTAAAACTCAAATTGAATGTAACTTAGCTTATAACTTAGTGATTAAGAAAGAAACTCAATTTTCAATAATGTATCCTTTTGAAATCTTAAAACTCAAATTGAATGTAAATTAGGTTAATACTTAGTGATTAAGGAAGAAACTCAATTTTCAATAATGTATCCTTTTGAAATCCTAAAACTAAAATGGAATGTAAATTAGCTTATAACTTAGTGATTAAGGAAGAAACTCAATTTTCAATAATGTATCCTTTTGAAATCTTAAAACTCAAATTAAAAGTACATTTGGTTTATACTTAGTGATTAAGGAAGAAACTCAATTTTCAATAATGTATCCTTTTGAAATCCTATAACACAAATTGAATGTAAATTAGCTTATAACTTAGTGATTAAGGAAGAAACTCAATTTTCAATAATGTATCCTTTTGAAATCTTAAAACTCAAATTGAATGTAAATTAGGTTAATACTTAGTGATTAAGGAAGAAACTCAATTTTCAATAATGTATCCTTTTGAAATCCTAAAACTCAAATTGAATGTAACTTAGCTTATAACTTAGTGATTAAGAAAGAAACTCAATTTTCAATAATGTATCCTTTTGAAATCTTAAAACTCAAATTGAATGTAAATTAGGTTAATACTTAGTGATTAAGGAAGAAACTCAATTTTCAATAATGTATCCTTTTGAAATCCTAAAACTAAAATGGAATGTAAATTAGCTTATAACTTAGTGATTAAGGAAGAAACTCAATTTTCAATAATGTATCCTTTTGAAATCTTAAAACTCAAATTAAAAGTACATTTGGTTAATACTTAGTGATTAAGGAAGAAACTCAATTTTCAATAATGTATCCTTTTGAAATCCTAAAACTCAAATGGAATGTAAATTAGCTTATTACTTAGTGATTAAGGAAGAAACTCAATTTTCAATAATGTATCCTTTTGAAATCTTAAAACTCAAATTGAATGTAAATTAGGTTAATACTTAGTGATTAAGGAAGAAACTCAATTTTCAATAATGTATCCTTTTGAAATCCTAAAACTCAAATTGAATGTAACTTAGCTTATAACTTAGTGATTAAGAAAGAAACTCAATTTTCAATAATGTATCCTTTTGAAATCTTAAAACTCAAATTGAATGTAAATTAGGTTAATACTTAGTGATTAAGGAAGAAACTCAATTTTCAATAATGTATCCTTTTGAAATCCTAAAACTAAAATGGAATGTAAATTAGCTTATAACTTAGTGATTAAGGAAGAAACTCAATTTTCAATAATGTATCCTTTTGAAATCTTAAAACTCAAATTAAAAGTACATTTGGTTAATACTTAGTGATTAAGGAAGAAACTCAATTTTCAATAATGTATACTTTTGAAATCCTAAAACTCAAATTGAATGTAAATTAGCTTATTACTTAGTGATTAAGGAAGAAACTCAATTTTCAATAATGTATCCTTTTGAAATCTTAAAACTCAAATTGAATGTAAATTAGGTTAATACTTAGTGATTAAGGAAGAAACTCAATTTTCAATAATGTATCCCTTTGAAATCCTAAAACTCAAATTGAATGTAACTTAGCTTATAAGTTAGTGATTAAGAAAGAAACTCAATTTTCAATAATGTATCCTTTTGAAATCTTAAAACTCAAATTGAATGTAAATTAGGTTAATACTTAGTGATTAAGGAAGAAACTTAATTTTCAATAATGTATCCTTTTGAATTCCTAAAACTAAAATGGAATGTAAATTAGCTTATAACTTAGTGATTAAGGAAGAAACTCAATTTTCAATAATGTATCCTTTTGAAATCTTAAAACTCAAATTGAATGTAAATTAGGTTAATACTTAGTGATTAAGGAAGAAACTCAAATTTCAATAATGTATCCTTTTGAAATCTTAAAACTCAAATTGAATGTAAATTAGGTTAATACTTAGTGATTAAGGAAGAAACTCAATTTTCAATAATGTATCCTTTTGAAATCCTAAAACTCAAATTGAATGTAAATTAGCTTATAAATTAGTGATTAAGAAAGAAACTCAATTTTCAATAATGTATCCTTTTGAAATCTTAAAACTCAAATTAAAAGTACATTTGGTTAATACTTAGTGATTAAGGAAGAAACTCAATTTTCAATAATGTATCCTTTTGAAATCCTAAAACTCAAATTGAATGTAAATTAGCTTATTACTTAGTGATTAAGGAAGAAACTCAATTTTCAATAATGTATCCTTTTGAAATCTTAAAACTCAAATTGAATGTAAATTAGGTTAATACTTAGTGATTAAGGAAGAAATTCAATTTTCAATAATGTATCCTTTTGAAATCCTAAAACTCAAATTGAATGTAACTTAGCTTATAACTTAGTGATTAAGAAAGAAACTCAATTTTCAATAATGTATCCTTTTGAAATCTTAAAACTCAAATTGAATGTAAATTAGGTTAATACTTAGTGATTAAGGAAGAAACTCAATTTTCAATAATGTATCCTTTTGAAATCCTAAAACTAAAATGGAATGTAAATTAGCTTATAACTTAGTGATTAAGGAAGAAACTCAATTTTCAATAATGTATCCTTTTGAAATCTTAAAACTCAAATTAAAAGTACATTTGGTTAATACTTAGTGATTAAGGAAGAAACTCAATTTTCAATAATGTATCCTTTTGAAATCCTAAAACTCAAATGGAATGTAAATTAGCTTATTACTTAGTGATTAAGGAAGAAACTCAATTTTCAATAATGTATCCTTTTGAAATCTTAAAACTCAAATTAAAAGTACATTTGGTTAATACTTAGTGATTAAGGAAGAAACTCAATTTTCAATAATGTATCCTTTTGAAATCCTAAAACTCAAATGGAATGTAAATTAGCTTATTACTTAGTGATTAAGGAAGAAACTCAATTTTCAATAATGTATCCTTTTGAAATCTTATAACTCAAATTGAATGTAAATTAGGTTAATACTTAGTGATTAAGGAAGAAATTCAATTTTCAATAATGTATCCTTTTGAAATCCTAAAACTCAAATTGAATGTAACTTAGCTTATAACTTAGTGATTAAGAAAGAAACTCAATTTTCAATAATGTATCCTTTTGAAATCTTAAAACTCAAATTGAATGTAAATTAGGTTAATACTTAGTGATTAAGGAAGAAACTCAATTTTCAATAATGTATCCTTTTGAAATCCTAAAACTAAAATGGAATGTAAATTAGCTTATAACTTAGTGATTAAGGAAGAAACTCAATTTTCAATAATGTATCCTTTTGAAATCTTAAAACTCAAATTAAAAGTACATTTGGTTTATACTTAGTGATTAAGGAAGAAACTCAATTTTCAATAATGTATCCTTTTGAAATCCTATAACTCAAATTGAATGTAAATTAGCTTATAACTTAGTGATTAAGGAAGAAACTCAATTTTCAATAATGTATCCTTTTGAAATCTTAAAACTCAAATTGAATGTAAATTAGGTTAATACTTAGTGATTAAGGAAGAAACTCAATTTTCAATAATGTATCCTTTTGAAATCCTAAAACTCAAATTGAATGTAACTTAGCTTATAACTTAGTGATTAAGAAAGAAACTCAATTTTCAATAATGTATCCTTTTGAAATCTTAAAACTCAAATTGAATGTAAATTAGGTTAATACTTAGTGATTAAGGAAGAAACTCAATTTTCAATAATGTATCCTTTTGAAATCCTAAAACTAAAATGGAATGTAAATTAGCTTATAACTTAGTGATTAAGGAAGAAACTCAATTTTCAATAATGTATCCTTTTGAAATCTTAAAACTCAAATTAAAAGTACATTTGGTTAATACTTAGTGATTAAGGAAGAAACTCAATTTTCAATAATGTATCCTTTTGAAATCCTAAAACTCAAATGGAATGTAAATTAGCTTATTACTTAGTGATTAAGGAAGAAACTCAATTTTCAATAATGTATCCTTTTGAAATCTTAAAACTCAAATTGAATGTAAATTAGGTTAATACTTAGTGATTAAGGAAGAAACTCAATTTTCAATAATGTATCCTTTTGAAATCCTAAAACTCAAATTGAATGTAACTTAGCTTATAACTTAGTGATTAAGAAAGAAACTCAATTTTCAATAATGTATCCTTTTGAAATCTTAAAACTCAAATTGAATGTAAATTAGGTTAATACTTAGTGATTAAGGAAGAAACTCAATTTTCAATAATGTATCCTTTTGAAATCCTAAAACTAAAATGGAATGTAAATTAGCTTATAACTTAGTGATTAAGGAAGAAACTCAATTTTCAATAATGTATCCTTTTGAAATCTTAAAACTCAAATTAAAAGTACATTTGGTTAATACTTAGTGATTAAGGAAGAAACTCAATTTTCAATAATGTATACTTTTGAAATCCTAAAACTCAAATGGAATGTAAATTAGCTTATTACTTAGTGATTAAGGAAGAAACTCAATTTTCAATAATGTATCCTTTTGAAATCTTAAAACTCAAATTGAATGTAAATTAGGTTAATACTTAGTGATTAAGGAAGAAACTCAATTTTCAATAATGTATCCTTTTGAAATCCTAAAACTCAAATTGAATGTAACTTAGCTTATAAGTTAGTGATTAAGAAAGAAACTCAATTTTCAATAATGTATCCTTTTGAAATCTTAAAACTCAAATTGAATGTAAATTAGGTTAATACTTAGTGATTAAGGAAGAAACTTAATTTTCAATAATGTATCCTTTTGAATTCCTAAAACTAAAATGGAATGTAAATTAGCTTATAACTTAGTGATTAAGGAAGAAACTCAATTTTCAATAATGTATCCTTTTGAAATCTTAAAACTCAAATTGAAAGTACATTTGGTTAATACTTAGTGATTAAGGAAGAAACTCAAATTTCAATAATGTATCCTTTTGAAATCTTAAAACTCAAATTGAATGTAAATTAGGTTAATACTTAGTGATTAAGGAAGAAACTCAATTTTCAATAATGTATCCTTTTGAAATCCTAAAACTCAAATTGAATGTAACTTAGCTTATAACTTAGTGATTAAGGAAGAAACTCAATTTTCAATAATGTATCCTTTTGAAATCTTAAAACTCAAAGTGAATGTAAATTAGGTTAATACTTAGTGATTAAGGAAGAAACTCAATTTTCAATAATGTATCCTTTTGAAATCTTAAAACTAAAATTGAATGTAAATTAGCTTATAACTTAGTGATTAAGGAAGAAACTCAATTTTCAATAATGTATCCTTTTGAAATCTTAAAACTCAAATTAAAAGTACATTTGGTTAATACTTAGTGATTAAGGAAGAAACTCAATTTTCAATAATGTATCCTTTTGAAATCCTAAAACTCAAATTGAATGTAAATTAGCTTATAACTTAGTGATTAAGGAAGAAACTCAATTTTCAATAATGTATCCTTTTGAAATCTTAAAACTCAAATTGAATGTAAATTAGGTTAATACTTAGTGATTAAGGAAGAAACTCAATTTTCTATAATGTATCCTTTTGAAATCCTAAAACTCAAATTGAATGTAAATTAGCTTATTACTTAGTGATTAAGGAAGAAACTCAATTTTCAATAATGTATCCTTTTGAAATCTTAAAACTCAAATTGAATGTAAATTAGGTTAATACTTAGTGATTAAGGAAGAAACTCAATTTTCAATAATGTATTCTTTGAAATCCTAAAACTCAAATTGAATGTAACTTAGCTTAGAACTTAGTGATTAAGAAAGAAACTCAATTTTCAATAATGTATCCTTTTGAAATCTTAAAACTCAAATTGAATGTAAATTAGGTTAATACTTAGTGATTAAGGAAGAAACTCAATTTTCAATAATGTATCCTTTTGAAATCCTAAAACTAAAATGGAATGTAAATTAGCTTATAACTTAGTGATTAAGGAAGAAACTCAATTTTCAATAATGTATCCTTTTGAAATCTTAAAACTCAAATTAAAAGTACATTTGGTTAATACTTAGTGATTAAGGAAGAAACTCAATTTTCAATAATGTATCCTTTTGAAATCCTAAAATTCAAATTTAATGTAAATTAGCTTATAACTTAGTGATTAAGGAAGAAACTCAATTTTCAATAATATATCCTTTTGAAATCTTAAAACTCAAATTGAATGTAAATTAGGTTAATACTTAGTGATTAAGGAAGAAACTCAATTTTCAATAATGTATCCTTTTGAAATCTTAAAACTCAAATTGAATGTAAATTAGGTTAATACTTAGTGATTAAGGAAGAAACTCAATTTTCAATAATGTATCCTTTTGAAATCCTAAAACTCAAATTGAATGTAACTTAGCTTATAACTTAGTGATTAAGAAAGAAACTCAATTTTCAATAATGTATCCTTTTGAAATCATAAAACTCAAATTGAATGTAAATTAGGTTAATACTTAGTGATTAAGGAAGAAACTCAATTTTCAATAATGTATCCTTTTGAAATCCTAAAACTAAAATGGAATGTAAATTAGCTTATAACTTAGTGATTAAGGAAGAAACTCAATTTTCAATAATGTATCCTTTTGAAATCTTAAAACTCAAATTAAAAGTACATTTGGTTAATACTTAGTGATTAAGGAAGAAACTCAATTTTCAATAATGTATCCTTTTGAAATCCTAAAACTCAAATGGAATGTAAATTAGCTTATTACTTAGTGATTAAGGAAGAAACTCAATTTTCAATAATGTATCCTTTTGAAATCTTAAAACTCAAATTGAATGTAAATTAGGTTAATACTTAGTGATTAAGGAAGAAACTCAATTTTCTATAATGTATCCTTTTGAAATCCTAAAACTCAAATTGAATGTAAATTAGCTTATTACTTAGTGATTAAGGAAGAAACTCAATTTTCAATAATGTATCCTTTTGAAATCTTAAAACTCAAATTGAATGTAAATTAGGTTAATACTTAGTGATTAAGGAAGAAACTCAATTTTCAATAATGTATTCTTTGAAATCCTAAAACTCAAATTGAATGTAACTTAGCTTAGAACTTAGTGATTAAGAAAGAAACTCAATTTTCAATAATGTATCCTTTTGAAATCTTAAAACTCAAATTGAATGTAAATTAGGTTAATACTTAGTGATTAAGGAAGAAACTCAATTTTCAATAATGTATCCTTTTGAAATCCTAAAACTAAAATGGAATGTAAATTAGCTTATAACTTAGTGATTAAGGAAGAAACTCAATTTTCAATAATGTATCCTTTTGAAATCTTAAAACTCAAATTAAAAGTACATTTGGTTAATACTTAGTGATTAAGGAAGAAACTCAATTTTCAATAATGTATCCTTTTGAAATCCTAAAACTCAAATGGAATGTAAATTAGCTTATTACTTAGTGATTAAGGAAGAAACTCAATTTTCAATAATGTATCCTTTTGAAATCTTAAAACTCAAATTGAATGTAAATTAGGTTAATACTTAGTGATTAAGGAAGAAACTCAATTTTCAATAATGTATCCTTTTGAAATCCTAAAACTCAAATTGAATGTAACTTAGCTTATAAGTTAGTGATTAAGAAAGAAACTCAATTTTCAATAATGTATCCTTTTGAAATCTTAAAACTCAAATTGAATGTAAATTAGGTTAATACTTAGTGATTAAGGAAGAAACTTAATTTTCAATAATGTATCCTTTTGAATTCCTAAAACTAAAATGGAATGTAAATTAGCTTATAACTTAGTGATTAAGGAAGAAACTCAATTTTCAATAATGTATCCTTTTGAAATCTTAAAACTCAAATTAAAAGTACATTTGGTTAATACTTAGTGATTAAGGAAGAAACTCAAATTTCAATAATGTATCCTTTTGAAATCTTAAAACTCAAATTGAATGTAAATTAGGTTAATACTTAGTGATTAAGGAAGAAACTCAATTTTCAATAATGTATCCTTTTGAAATCCTAAAACTCAAATTGAATGTAAATTAGCTTATAACTTAGTGATTAAGAAAGAAACTCAATTTTCAATAATGTATCCTTTTGAAATCTTAAAACTCAAATTAAAAGTACATTTGGTTAATACTTAGTGATTAAGGAAGAAACTCAATTTTCAATAATGTATCCTTTTGAAATCCTAAAACTCAAATGGAATGTAAATTAGCTTATAACTTAGTGATTAAGGAAGAAACTCAATTTTCAATAATGTATCCTTTTGAAATCTTAAAACTAAAATTGAATGTAAATTAGGTTAATACTTAGTGATTAAGGAAGAAATTCAATTTTCAATAATGTATCCTTTTGAAATCCTAAAACTCAAATTGAATGTAACTTAGCTTATAACTTAGTGATTAAGAAAGAAACTCAATTTTCAATAATGTATCCTTTTGAAATCTTAAAACTCAAATTGAATGTAAATTAGGTTAATACTTAGTGATTAAGGAAGAAACTCAATTTTCAATAATGTATCCTTTTGAAATCCTAAAACTAAAATGGAATGTAAATTAGCTTATAACTTAGTGATTAAGGAAGAAACTCAATTTTCAATAATGTATCCTTTTGAAATCTTAAAACTCAAATTAAAAGTACATTTGGTTAATACTTAGTGATTAAGGAAGAAACTCAATTTTCAATAATGTATCCTTTTGAAATCCTAAAACTCAAATGGAATGTAAATTAGCTTATTACTTAGTGATTAAGGAAGAAACTCAATTTTCAATAATGTATCCTTTTGAAATCTTAAAACTCAAATTAAAAGTACATTTGGTTAATACTTAGTGATTAAGGAAGAAACTCAATTTTCAATAATGTATCCTTTTGAAATCCTAAAACTCAAATGGAATGTAAATTAGCTTATTACTTAGTGATTAAGGAAGAAACTCAATTTTCAATAATGTATCCTTTTGAAATCTTATAACTCAAATTGAATGTAAATTAGGTTAATACTTAGTGATTAAGGAAGAAATTCAATTTTCAATAATGTATCCTTTTGAAATCCTAAAACTCAAATTGAATGTAACTTAGCTTATAACTTAGTGATTAAGAAAGAAACTCAATTTTCAATAATGTATCCTTTTGAAATCTTAAAACTCAAATTGAATGTAAATTAGGTTAATACTTAGTGATTAAGGAAGAAACTCAATTTTCAATAATGTATCCTTTTGAAATCCTAAAACTAAAATGGAATGTAAATTAGCTTATAACTTAGTGATTAAGGAAGAAACTCAATTTTCAATAATGTATCCTTTTGAAATCTTAAAACTCAAATTAAAAGTACATTTGGTTTATACTTAGTGATTAAGGAAGAAACTCAATTTTCAATAATGTATCCTTTTGAAATCCTATAACTCAAATTGAATGTAAATTAGCTTATAACTTAGTGATTAAGGAAGAAACTCAATTTTCAATAATGTATCCTTTTGAAATCTTAAAACTCAAATTGAATGTAAATTAGGTTAATACTTAGTGATTAAGGAAGAAACTCAATTTTCAATAATGTATCCTTTTGAAATCCTAAAACTCAAATTGAATGTAACTTAGCTTATAACTTAGTGATTAAGAAAGAAACTCAATTTTCAATAATGTATCCTTTTGAAATCTTAAAACTCAAATTGAATGTAAATTAGGTTAATACTTAGTGATTAAGGAAGAAACTCAATTTTCAATAATGTATCCTTTTGAAATCCTAAAACTAAAATGGAATGTAAATTAGCTTATAACTTAGTGATTAAGGAAGAAACTCAATTTTCAATAATGTATCCTTTTGAAATCTTAAAACTCAAATTAAAAGTACATTTGGTTAATACTTAGTGATTAAGGAAGAAACTCAATTTTCAATAATGTATCCTTTTGAAATCCTAAAACTCAAATGGAATGTAAATTAGCTTATTACTTAGTGATTAAGGAAGAAACTCAATTTTCAATAATGTATCCTTTTGAAATCTTAAAACTCAAATTGAATGTAAATTAGGTTAATACTTAGTGATTAAGGAAGAAACTCAATTTTCAATAATGTATCCTTTTGAAATCCTAAAACTCAAATTGAATGTAACTTAGCTTATAACTTAGTGATTAAGAAAGAAACTCAATTTTCAATAATGTATCCTTTTGAAATCTTAAAACTCAAATTGAATGTAAATTAGGTTAATACTTAGTGATTAAGGAAGAAACTCAATTTTCAATAATGTATCCTTTTGAAATCCTAAAACTAAAATGGAATGTAAATTAGCTTATAACTTAGTGATTAAGGAAGAAACTCAATTTTCAATAATGTATCCTTTTGAAATCTTAAAACTCAAATTAAAAGTACATTTGGTTAATACTTAGTGATTAAGGAAGAAACTCAATTTTCAATAATGTATACTTTTGAAATCCTAAAACTCAAATGGAATGTAAATTAGCTTATTACTTAGTGATTAAGGAAGAAACTCAATTTTCAATAATGTATCCTTTTGAAATCTTAAAACTCAAATTGAATGTAAATTAGGTTAATACTTAGTGATTAAGGAAGAAACTCAATTTTCAATAATGTATCCTTTTGAAATCCTAAAACTCAAATTGAATGTAACTTAGCTTATAAGTTAGTGATTAAGAAAGAAACTCAATTTTCAATAATGTATCCTTTTGAAATCTTAAAACTCAAATTGAATGTAAATTAGGTTAATACTTAGTGATTAAGGAAGAAACTTAATTTTCAATAATGTATCCTTTTGAATTCCTAAAACTAAAATGGAATGTAAATTAGCTTATAACTTAGTGATTAAGGAAGAAACTCAATTTTCAATAATGTATCCTTTTGAAATCTTAAAACTCAAATTGAAAGTACATTTGGTTAATACTTAGTGATTAAGGAAGAAACTCAAATTTCAATAATGTATCCTTTTGAAATCTTAAAACTCAAATTGAATGTAAATTAGGTTAATACTTAGTGATTAAGGAAGAAACTCAATTTTCAATAATGTATCCTTTTGAAATCCTAAAACTCAAATTGAATGTAACTTAGCTTATAACTTAGTGATTAAGAAAGAAACTCAATTTTCAATAATGTATCCTTTTGAAATCTTAAAACTCAAATTGAATGTAAATTAGGTTAATACTTAGTGATTAAGGAAGAAACTCAATTTTCAATAATGTATCCTTTTGAAATCCTAAAACTAAAATGGAATGTAAATTAGCTTATAACTTAGTGATTAAGGAAGAAACTCAATTTTCAATAATGTATCCTTTTGAAATCTTAAAACTCAAATTAAAAGTACATTTGGTTAATACTTAGTGATTAAGGAAGAAACTCAATTTTCAATAATGTATCCTTTTGAAATCCTAAAACTCAAATGGAATGTAAATTAGGTTAATACTTAGTGATTAAGGAAGAAACTCAATTTTCAATAATGTATCCTTTTGAAATCTTAAAACTCAAATTGAATGTAAATTAGGTTAATACTTAGTGATTAAGGAAGAAACTCAATTTTCTATAATGTATCCTTTTGAAATCCTAAAACTCAAATTGAATGTAAATTAGCTTATTACTTAGTGATTAAGGAAGAAACTCAATTTTCAATAATGTATCCTTTTGAAATCTTAAAACTCAAATTGAATGTAAATTAGGTTAATACTTAGTGATTAAGGAAGAAACTCAATTTTCAATAATGTATTCTTTGAAATCCTAAAACTCAAATTGAATGTAACTTAGCTTAGAACTTAGTGATTAAGAAAGAAACTCAATTTTCAATAATGTATCCTTTTGAAATCTTAAAACTCAAATTGAATGTAAATTAGGTTAATACTTAGTGATTAAGGAAGAAACTCAATTTTCAATAATGTATCCTTTTGAAATCCTAAAACTAAAATGGAATGTAAATTAGCTTATAACTTAGTGATTAAGGAAGAAACTCAATTTTCAATAATGTATCCTTTTGAAATCTTAAAACTCAAATTAAAAGTACATTTGGTTAATACTTAGTGATTAAGGAAGAAACTCAATTTTCAATAATGTATCCTTTTGAAATCCTAAAATTCAAATTTAATGTAAATTAGCTTATAACTTAGTGATTAAGGAAGAAACTCAATTTTCAATAATATATCCTTTTGAAATCTTAAAACTCAAATTGAATGTAAATTAGGTTAATACTTAGTGATTAAGGAAGAAACTCAATTTTCAATAATGTATCCTTTTGAAATCTTAAAACTCAAATTGAATGTAAATTAGGTTAATACTTAGTGATTAAGGAAGAAACTCAATTTTCAATAATGTATCCTTTTGAAATCCTAAAACTCAAATTGAATGTAAATTAGCTTATAACTTAGTGATTAAGAAAGAAACTCAATTTTCAATAATGTATCCTTTTGAAATCTTAAAACTCAAATTAAAAGTACATTTGGTTAATACTTAGTGATTAAGGAAGAAACTCAATTTTCAATAATGTATCCTTTTGAAATCCTAAAACTCAAATGGAATGTAAATTAGCTTATTACTTAGTGATTAAGGAAGAAACTCAATTTTCAATAATGTATCCTTTTGAAATCTTAAAACTCAAATTGAATGTAAATTAGGTTAATACTTAGTGATTAAGGAAGAAATTCAATTTTCAATAATGTATCCTTTTGAAATCCTAAAACTCAAATTGAATGTAACTTAGCTTATAACTTAGTGATTAAGAAAGAAACTCAATTTTCAATAATGTATCCTTTTCAAATCTTAAAACTCAAATTGAATGTAAATTAGGTTAATACTTAGTGATTAAGGAAGAAACTCAATTTTCAATAATGTATCCTTTTGAAATCCTAAAACTAAAATGGAATGTAAATTAGCTTATAACTTAGTGATTAAGGAAGAAACTCAATTTTCAATAATGTATCCTTTTGAAATCTTAAAACTCAAATTAAAAGTACATTTGGTTAATACTTAGTGATTAAGGAAGAAACTCAATTTTCAATAATGTATCCTTTTGAAATCCTAAAACTCAAATGGAATGTAAATTAGCTTATTACTTAGTGATTAAGGAAGAAACTCAATTTTCAATAATGTATCCTTTTGAAATCTTAAAACTCAAATTAAAAGTACATTTGGTTAATACTTAGTGATTAAGGAAGAAACTCAATTTTCAATAATGTATCCTTTTGAAATCCTAAAACTCAAATGGAATGTAAATTAGCTTATTACTTAGTGATTAAGGAAGAAACTCAATTTTCAATAATGTATCCTTTTGAAATCTTATAACTCAAATTGAATGTAAATTAGGTTAATACTTATTGATTAAGGAAGAAATTCAATTTTCAATAATGTATCCTTTTGAAATCCTAAAACTCAAATTGAATGTAACTTAGCTTATAACTTAGTGATTAAGAAAGAAACTCAATTTTCAATAATGTATCCTTTTGAAATCTTAAAACTCAAATTGAATGTAAATTAGGTTAATACTTAGTGATTAAGGAAGAAACTCAATTTTCTATAATGTATCCTTTTGAAATCCTAAAACTCAAATTGAATGTAACTTAGCTTATAACTTAGTGATTAAGAAAGAAACTCAATTTTCAATAATGTATCCTTTTCAAATCTTAAAACTCAAATTGAATGTAAATTAGGTTAATACTTAGTGATTAAGGAAGAAACTCAATTTTCAATAATGTATCCTTTTGAAATCTTAAAACTCAAATTGAATGTAAATTAGGTTAATACTTAGTGATTAAGGAAGAAACTCAATTTTCAATAATGTATCCTTTTGAAATCCTAAAACTAAAATGGAATGTAAATTAGCTTATAACTTAGTGATTAAGGAAGAAACTCAATTTTCAATAATGTATCCTTTTGAAATCTTAAAACTCAAATTAAAAGTACATTTGGTTAATACTTAGTGATTAAGGAAGAAACTCAATTTTCAATAATGTATCCTTTTGAAATCCTAAAATTCAAATTTAATGTAAATTAGCTTATAACTTAGTGATTAAGGAAGAAACTCAATTTTCAATAATATATCCTTTTGAAATCTTAAAACTCAAATTGGATGTAAATTAGGTTAATACTTAGTGATTAAGGAAGAAACTCAATTTTCAATAATGTATCCTTTTGAAATCTTAAAACTCAAATTGAATGTAAATTAGGTTAATACTTAGTGATTAAGGAAGAAACTCAATTTTCAATAATGTATCCTTTTGAAATCCTAAAACTCAAATTGAATGTAAATTAGCTTATAACTTAGTGATTAAGGAAGAAACTCAATTTTCAATAATGTATCCTTTTGAAATCTTAAAACTCAAATTAAAAGTACATTTGGTTAATACTTAGTGATTAAGGAAGAAACTCAATTTTCAATAATGTATCCTTTTGAAATCCTAAAACTCAAATGGAATGTAAATTAGCTTATTACTTAGTGATTAAGGAAGAAACTCAATTTTCAATAATGTATCCTTTTGAAATCTTAAAACTCAAATTGAATGTAAATTAGGTTAATACTTAGTGATTAAGGAAGAAATTCAATTTTCAATAATGTATCCTTTTGAAATCCTAAAACTCAAATTGAATGTAACTTAGCTTATAACTTAGTGATTAAGAAAGAAACTCAATTTTCAATAATGTATCCTTTTCAAATCTTAAAACTCAAATTGAATGTAAATTAGGTTAATACTTAGTGATTAAGGAAGAAACTCAATTTTCAATAATGTATCCTTTTGAAATCCTAAAACTAAAATGGAATGTAAATTAGCTTATAACTTAGTGATTAAGGAAGAAACTCAATTTTCAATAATGTATCCTTTTGAAATCTTAAAACTCAAATTAAAAGTACATTTGGTTAATACTTAGTGATTAAGGAAGAAACTCAATTTTCAATAATGTATCCTTTTGAAATCCTAAAACTCAAATGGAATGTAAATTAGCTTATTACTTAGTGATTAAGGAAGAAACTCAATTTTCAATAATGTATCCTTTTGAAATCTTAAAACTCAAATTAAAAGTACATTTGGTTAATACTTAGTGATTAAGGAAGAAACTCAATTTTCAATAATGTATCCTTTTGAAATCCTAAAACTCAAATGGAATGTAAATTAGCTTATTACTTAGTGATTAAGGAAGAAACTCAATTTTCAATAATGTATCCTTTTGAAATCTTATAACTCAAATTGAATGTAAATTAGGTTAATACTTATTGATTAAGGAAGAAATTCAATTTTCAATAATGTATCCTTTTGAAATCCTAAAACTCAAATTGAATGTAACTTAGCTTATAACTTAGTGATTAAGAAAGAAACTCAATTTTCAATAATGTATCCTTTTGAAATCTTAAAACTCAAATTGAATGTAAATTAGGTTAATACTTAGTGATTAAGGAAGAAACTCAATTTTCTATAATGTATCCTTTTGAAATCCTAAAACTCAAATTGAATGTAACTTAGCTTATAACTTAGTGATTAAGAAAGAAACTCAATTTTCAATAATGTATCCTTTTGAAATCTTAAAACTCAAATTGAATGTAAATTAGGTTAATACTTAGTGATTAAGGAAGAAATTCAATTTTCAATAATGTATCCTTTTGAAATCCTAAAACTCAAATTGAATGTAACTTAGCTTATAACTTAGTGATTAAGAAAGAAACTCAATTTTCAATAATGTATCCTTTTCAAATCTTAAAACTCAAATTGAATGTAAATTAGGTTAATACTTAGTGATTAAGGAAGAAACTCAATTTTCAATAATGTATCCTTTTGAAATCCTAAAACTAAAATGGAATGTAAATTAGCTTATAACTTAGTGATTAAGGAAGAAACTCAATTTTCAATAATGTATCCTTTTGAAATCTTAAAACTCAAATTAAAAGTACATTTGGTTAATACTTAGTGATTAAGGAAGAAACTCAATTTTCAATAATGTATCCTTTTGAAATCCTAAAACTCAAATGGAATGTAAATTAGCTTATTACTTAGTGATTAAGGAAGAAACTCAATTTTCAATAATGTATCCTTTTGAAATCTTAAAACTCAAATTAAAAGTACATTTGGTTAATACTTAGTGATTAAGGAAGAAACTCAATTTTCAATAATGTATCCTTTTGAAATCCTAAAACTCAAATGGAATGTAAATTAGCTTATTACTTAGTGATTAAGGAAGAAACTCAATTTTCAATAATGTATCCTTTTGAAATCTTAAAACTCAAATTGAATGTAAATTAGGTTAATACTTAGTGATTAAGGAAGAAACTCAATTTTCAATAATGTATCCTTTTGAAATCCTAAAACTAAAATGGAATGTAAATTAGCTTATAACTTAGTGATTAAGGAAGAAACTCAATTTTCAATAATGTATCCTTTTGAAATCCTAAAACTAAAATGGAATGTAAATTAGCTTATAACTTAGTGATTAAGGAAGAAACTCAATTTTCAATAATGTATCCTTTTGAAATCTTAAAACTCAAATTAAAAGTACATTTGGTTAATACTTAGTGATTAAGGAAGAAACTCAATTTTCAATAATGTATCCTTTTGAAATCCTAAAACTCAAATGGAATGTAAATTAGCTTATTACTTAGTGATTAAGGAAGAAACTCAATTTTCAATAATGTATCCTTTTAAAATCTTAAAACTCAAATTGAATGTAAATTAGGTTAATACTTAGTGATTAAGGAAGAAACTCAATTTTCAATAATGTATCCTTTTGAAATCCTAAAACTCAAATTGAATGTAACTTAGCTTATAACTTAGTGATTAAGAAAGAAACTCAATTTTCAATAATGTATCCTTTTGAAATCTTAAAACTCAAATTGAATGTAAATTAGGTTAATACTTAGTGATTAAGGAAGAAACTCAATTTTCAATAATGTATCCTTTTGAAATCCTAAAACTAAAATGGAATGTAAATTAGCTTATAACTTAGTGATTAAGGAAGAAACTCAATTTTCAATAATGTATCCTTTTGAAATCTTAAAACTCAAATTAAAAGTACATTTGGTTAATACTTAGTGATTAAGGAAGAAACTCAATTTTCAATAATGTATCCTTTTGAAATCCTAAAACTCAAATGGAATGTAAATTAGCTTATTACTTAGTGATTAAGGAAGAAACTCAATTTTCAATAATGTATCCTTTTGAAATCTTAAAACTCAAATTGAATGTAAATTAGGTTAATACTTAGTGATTAAGGAAGAAACTCAATTTTCAATAATGTATCCTTTTGAAATCCTAAAACTCAAATTGAATGTAACTTAGCCTATAACTTAGTGATTAAGAAAGAAACTCAATTTTCAATAATGTATCCTTTTGAAATCTTAAAATTCAAATTGAATGTAAATTAGGTTAATACTTAGTGGAAATTAGGCGATTTATTAAAGGAAAATAAAAAAGTAGCCGACCCCACAACCCGGGATCATGGAACCAAACGAGAAATAAGAAGTGGGCCGCATTAAAAACCTCGCTGTAAACCTCCCTTGAGGACAAACCAGCGTAGGCGAAAAAGCGTTACCAACCACTCCAAATTTCGGTCCCAAATGAGTAAAGCTCAGAATACAAAGCCGAAAAAGGTTTAGCTCACAGCACAAAGGCTGAATAGAGGCAAACCTTAGACCAAGCTCTCAGCCTTAATAAGGCTGAATAGAGACTGGTCTCAAAAAGTAAAAATACCCTAAAAGCAATAACAGAAGGGGAAAAAACACCCTCTAAACTCTACAGTAAGTACAGTTCATATCAGAAAAAATAAATGGGGCCAAAAAATCTGGACAATGGCCAACCCATGTCGAGCGCTCATGCAAGGAGGCTAATCTGTCCGCCGCCCTATTTCCTTCCCGGAATATGTGTGTGTAACGGATACGCATAGAAAGGGTGCAACATAAAACCTGACTCCAGAGACCTCTCAATCTCCATGGAACAAAAGGAATTTCCCTCTTCATTGTTTGAATAGCAAGAGTAGAATCCGACTCAACCCACAACTGAGTCCATCCTCGCATACTAGCATACTCAATCGCCAACAAGATTGCCGCTAATTCAGCCTCAAGTGGATAACCCCAACCGAACGAATTTGAAGTAGCAGCAACAAACATTCCCCTCGAGTTGCGGAAAATCGCACCAACATGTAAAGTGCCCGGAGCATGCGTCACACTTCCATCCACATTAACCTTATACCAACCAGGTAATGGAGGCATCCAACGCACATATAAAGGTGTGCGAGCAACCCTGGGAGTCATCCCAAGACGAAACCTTCTTGTCACCAAAACATCTCTCAAAGAGCCATCAGATACTCCCTTAGCCAGGGCAGCCGATTCGCTAGAGTTAGCAATAATCATCGCAAGACAACGACGAACAGAAGGAGTAGTACCATCATGATAGGATTTGTTTCGGCACCACCAAACAGCCCAAACAGAGGTAACGAAGGCAATTCTCCAGATCCTGCTAACCTGCTCGCTAAAATTAAAATTCATAGCTTGCAATAAAATTTGATAGAAGCCATCATCTAGAGTAAAAGCAATATCAAAAGTATAAGCTAAGAAATCATAAATCTGTCTAATGAAAGAACAATTAGAAAGGATATGATCTTGTGTATCCTCTCCCTGACGACAAAGCGAACACATTGTGGGGCCAACATAACCAATTCTCTTATACCAGCCAGTAGTAGGAAGCTGCCCCCATATTGCTCTCCAAATCAAAGTCGAGCGACATGGAGGAATGAAAGAGGACCAGATCCAAGAGGCCCACTGCGGCTTCGGATAGTGTTGAGCGATCTCATCGTAAGCAATTCTGGAAGTAAATTCCCCTGAAACGGTGTGCTCCCAAATCAAGGTGTCTTTATCCCGAGAAAGACGAACTTGCAATATATCATGCACAATATCCGAATATGTCGTGACAAAATCCAGAGGGAAGTGCCAGCAGCCATCAAAAAAGAAGTCCCTAATAGTTCCCAATAAGTGCTGCCGAAATGAAGGTGGGATACCCACTCTATCCGCAATCGTATAACCTAGCCAATTCTCATGCCAAAAGCTGACTGTCGAATCATAACTAACAATCCATCGAGCACCTTCAACAATCCTAGGAATATGCCTAGAAATACCAGGAGCAATAGACGAGGCTCTATTGTACGAGAACCATGGCCTGCGTTGCTTGGTAAAATATCGGTCATGTAAACACTCGAAGTCCGGCGAAGGAATTCTATAAATATCCCATGCTAACTTGCAACCAAAAGAGTCATTTGCCACAGTGAGGGAACGAATGCCCAGCCCACCTTCCGATGTAGGAGTACAACATCGCTTCCAAGAGATTGTGCAAGAGCCCCGTTTATTAATATCTCCTGTCCACAAAAAATTCCTCATGGCCTGCTCAATAGTCTGAATATGCGATCTAGGCCAACGATAAACCATCATTGTATGAACAAGAGAAGCACAAATGACAGAGTTTATCAAGCATTTACGACCGGCCAAGGATAAAGAGTGACCTTTCCATCTACTAAATTTCACCAAGATGGAATCAACGAGACTCGCAAAGTATTCAGCCTTGGGGGCTCCTCTGAAAAGCGGAACTCCAAGATATAAAATAGGGAGAACCCCCTCTTGAATTCCTAGCGTACGATTGACCTGCCGACGGGTGACATTATTAACCAAAGCCCCGTAGTAAACATGGGATTTTGTCGGATTATAAACCTGTCCCGAAATAGCAGCATAAACGTGGAGGATCCGTTTCAGGCAAGCTGCATTACTCCTACTCGCCTTAGTGAAAACCAAGATATCATCCGCGTAAAAAAGGAATGACGGGGAACCATTTATAGCTTGCAAATTCTTGCTTTCCACCTCCCATTGAATAAAACGACCAAGGGCTTCTTCAGCTATGCAGAACAACAGAGGCGATAAAGGATCGCCTTGGCGGACACCTCTCGAGCAAGCAAAAAAACCACGTGGCTCCCCATTAATTAGAATGGAGAGGCGAGCAGAATGAAGTAACATGGTGACCATCTCCTGAAACCTCGCAGAAAAACCCATGCGAAGGAGAACACTCTTTAAAAAACCCCAATCAATAGTATCAAAAGCTTTGGAAATGTCCACCTTTATCGCCATATTTCCCAGCTTCGCCTTAGTATTAAGCTTGTTAATGGCATCGGATGCAAGCGCAATAGAGGTATGAATCCTTCTTCCGGGTATGAAACCAAATTGAAATGGTGATAGAAATCTAGCCACAAAACTGCCCAACCTAGTTGCCACGATTTTAGTGAAGATCTTGTACATGTAGTTGCCCATCACAATAGGTCTGTAGTCCTGAATTCTGTTAGCGCCCGGGTGTTTAGGAATAAGCGTCACAAGACTTGCATTGAAACCAAGTGGCATCTCCAAAGTTCTAAAAATGTGCTGAATAGCCTCCGTCACATCCTCATAAATAATAGACCAACATTCCTGAAAGAAAGAACCTGGAAAACCGTCAGGACCCGGAGAACTTGAGCCCTCCATATCGAACACTGCAGATTTAACCTCATCAAGCAAAGGCATGGCTGTAAGGAACGCATCCTCCCCCTCAGAAATCGTGACAAAAGGAAGAACCTCAAGCTGTGTTGTAATCGGAAGAACTGCAGCATCCTTGGCAAACAAAGTCTGATAGTAGTCAACAATATGATTGGAAATGACAGATAAATCCGTAACCATATGGTCGTCAATTAACATTTCAGAAAGTAAAACCCCGCTCCTTCGCACCTTGTTGGCAATATGAAAGAAGGACGAATTCCGGTCGCCATCTTTCAACCACTGTAACCTGCCCCTTTGGGAGTAATAAGCTTGCCTCCGCGCCAGCAATTCATTGAGGAGTATCAGACAATCAACCTCACGAGCAAAACGGTCATCAGTATCACCAAGGGCATGAATCTCCTGCTGCACATCATTTAAATGTTGAGTTGCAGCATCAATTTCATTAAAAATCTGCCTGAAAACCGAGGCATTCCAGTGTTTGAGAGCAGCACGTAATCTCCTTAACTTCAAGGTGACTCTCAACACAGGAGAACTCACAAGTGTAGGAGTAACCCAAGAGTTGCGGACAAAGTCGAAAAAGCCTTCATGACGGAACCACATCGTTTGGAACCGAAAAACCTGACGGGACTTCTGCCGTTCTGTGGTGAGAGAGAGGAGAAGCGGATGGTGATCAGAAGAATGACGTGGCAAAATGTCCAGAGAAACCGCAATCCAAAGATTCGCAAAGTCTGGGGTGACTAGCGCACGATCAAGGCGGGCAGCAATAAAGCCCCGCGTAACATGACGCGTAGACCAAGTGTAAACCTGATCGCTGGTCTCTAGCTCAATTAAATTTGCCTCATCGATAAAAGCCACGAACTCAGCTGTGGGGAGGCTACGATGACTCATGTTCTTGCTTCGCTCATGCAGACCCGTAACCACATTGAGGTCCCCAATGACGCAAAAATTCCGGTCAGGGATGCGTAAAAGATCCTGCCAAAGCTGCCTACGAAGAATGTATGAGTTTCGAGCATGTACAAAAGCGAACGTGCATGCATGCAAACCCTTGTCAACCGATATCACAATGCATTGATCGGTCTGGAAAAGAAGTTTAGTATGATTAACACAAGCATCCCTACAAAGGATCCAAATATTAGGACGAGAACCATCACGATCATTAATATATATCAAAACCATACTAATAGAACGCCAAAAAGAAACCGGAATAGAAGAAGGCCTTATCTTAGGTTCATAAATAGCCGCAAAATCAGGTCTGTGTTTGTGGCATAGAGAACGAAGGGCATTCTTCGTTTGATCGTTCCCTATCCCCTGTAGATTCCATGATAAACAAATCATGAGGTCCCGGCTTGACTGTGCTTCGGCAGTCCATCATCGTTATCATCGTCACCCCATTTTCTACTTGCCACATAGTGTAACTCATTTACACGGCTGCTTCGTTCATCGACACTTAGAGTTTCTTGAGAGAGGTTATGTGTGGGGATTGTCTCTTCCCCTTGATTCGCAGGCACCATAGCCGAAGAGTGTTTCTCCCCAGGGTCAAGAGCTGGCGGAGATAAGGCTATCCCTGGGGGCAAAGGTGTGGCCGGAGCGTCCCGCAGGGACTTCTTCATAGCAATCCCAGTAGGTAGGGAACTCTTGATCGAGACCCCAAGGGGCAGCGAAGTTTCAACGTATGTATTCTTAAGAATGCCAGATTTACGTGCAATAGGTGCATGCTGGACATTCTGATCAATTTGGACTTGGGTTGTTGTTAAGTCCAGCTCCTGGTTCTCTAATATATCAAAGGCATTTGACGTGGGAACAGCCGTAACATCGTTTCCCAGAACCTTCGACTTTGACGAAGTAATAAGATCCCCGTCACCCGAAGTCGTTGTTTGAACCAGGTCCTTTATAGCTTGACTTTCCCTTTCAGCAGCTATATCACCAGCCAGGTTCGCAACATCCTCCTTCGTAACCTCTCCAGAGCGCATCGAAGCATGCCGTTTGCCACGATTATTATTCCGTTTTCTAGAACGACTTCTCCCTCGGCTCATGCGACGAGAGGGAGATGTAGGGGGCAATTTAGTTTTCTTGCATGTACTCAGGGTGTGTCCCAAAACCCCACATTCACGACAAAATAACGGGAGCCTCTCGTAAGTTATGTTGGTAGCGGAGAGATGAGCCCCCCTCCTATACATAACTTGCTGATGTAACTCCTTTGATAAGTCAATTTCAATTAGCATGCGAGCATAAAGGCCAAAAAGCCGATTTGATGTGTTAATATCAATCCGTACCAACGTGCCAATGGTAGAAGCCAAAGCTTCAAGAATCCGAGGCTGCCAATACTCAATTGGTAACTCCGAGAAACGAACCCAAACTTGTGCCACTGATGTCTTAACTTTACCCGGATTGAAATTCGGAGACCAGGCTTGTAGGCGAAAAGAGCCAGTGTCAAGGGAATAATATGATCGCGCTGCAATTCTCCTCCTATCACCCTCATCCTCAAACATGACTGTATAGTAGCCCTTCCCAAGAGGAATCATCTTCAAACGACCCTGGAGGTTCCACACAGCTTTCAATTTGTCCTTCAACATCAGGAGAGGGACCAGCGGCTTCCCAGGCAAGGTGATCATCCTGCCTATAAGCGCATTCTCAAATTCCTGCAACCCCTGTTGGTAGTCCTCCTCTGGTATATCAATTAGAAGATACTCGTCATGGGGCGTTGGTTTAATTGGCTCCCGAAAATTAGTAGGAAGATTAACCGGCCTCTGTTTTGAACCAGCAATCTCAGCAAAAGATTTGCGTGCAGCTGGTATATGCACGTCATTAACCCCTGTAGCCTCAACCGGACTTTTCGAGACATTCATGTAATCAGGGGAGACAACAGAAGAGGTCGCCTGGACCGCCGGACTCTGCAAAATGGGATTCACAGAGGTAGTATGTCCTTGAAAGTGATAAACAGGAAAGCCATGATCTGGGGACTTACAAGATGCGCCGGAAACAGAGCTCTGCTCGTTTCCGGCTGTAGTCGGGAGTGCGCCAGTAGGGCAAAAAATCCCTTGCTTATTCCCGATCTTTTCAGAGGTTTCCAAAACCCTAGGCAGTCCCTGCATGGAAGGAGACGCAGAAGTAGTTTGCATCGGGGGAACCACATTAATTAAATCCTTAATAGATGACTTACAGGATGCGCCGGAAACAGAGCTCGGCTCGTTTCCGGCTGTAGTCGGGAGTGCGCCAGTAGGGCAAATAATCCCTTGCTTATTCCCGATCTTTTCAGAAGCTTCCAAAACCCTAGGCATTCCCTGCATTGAAGGAGACGCAGAAGTAGTTTGCGTTGGGGGAACCATGGTAATTAAATCCTGAATAGATGACTTACAGGATGCGCCGGGAACAGTTTCATTCACATTCCCGGCTGTAGTCGAGTATGCGCCAGAAGGATTCAAAAATCCTAACGTTGTGCTCGACGCGATATTGGGTGGGAGTGGAGGTCGCATGGTGGTGTCTCCGATTCCACAGGCCTGACCAGAGATATTCGTACCATATTGATTAAACATGGCAGACGAGTGGGTGATCCCAGAAGCCGCCAAAGCTAGGGTTTCTGGGGAAGGCGGAAGTTCCCTCCAGGATTTCGTAAAACTCGAATCCTTTGATGGAGCAGACTGAGTTGAATAAAGGTAACGCAAGAAATATGGAAACCTCTCTTCGACTCCCATGAGAGCCGTATCCAGCGATCCATCGGGGGAGAGACAGAAAGTAGGTGGCGGAGATGGTAGGGTTTGCAAATTCGTAGGGTCAAGCGAGAGATATTCCTTGATTTGAGAGTTGTAGATAATCATACGATCGAAAATACGTTTGTTAAGATCGCCGCGACGGGTGGAGGCTTCGAGTTCCGCCGTAAAGGCGTCAACCGAAGGTAACATGGCGGAAATTCTAGAGAGAAGGTGGAGAAAAAATTTCTAGAGAGAGAAACTCCATCAAAGGAAGAAACTCAATTTTCAATAATGTATCCTTTTGAAATCCTAAAACTAAAATGGAATGTAAATTAGCTTATAACTTAGTGATTAAGGAAGAAACTCAATTTTCAATAATGTATCCTTTTGAAATCTTAAAACTCAAATTAAAAGTACATTTGGTTAATACTTAGTGATTAAGGAAGAAACTCAATTTTCAATAATGTATACTTTTGAAATCCTAAAACTCAAATGGAATGTAAATTAGCTTATTACTTAGTGATTAAGGAAGAAACTCAATTTTCAATAATGTATCCTTTTGAAATCTTAAAACTCAAATTGAATGTAAATTAGGTTAATACTTAGTGATTAAGGAAGAAACTCAATTTTCAATAATGTATCCTTTTGAAATCCTAAAACTCAAATTGAATGTAACTTAGCTTATAAGTTAGTGATTAAGAAAGAAACTCAATTTTCAATAATGTATCCTTTTGAAATCTTAAAACTCAAATTGAATGTAAATTAGGTTAATACTTAGTGATTAAGGAAGAAACTTAATTTTCAATAATGTATCCTTTTGAATTCCTAAAACTAAAATGGAATGTAAATTAGCTTATAACTTAGTGATTAAGGAAGAAACTCAATTTTCAATAATGTATCCTTTTGAAATCTTAAAACTCAAATTAAAAGTACATTTGGTTAATACTTAGTGATTAAGGAAGAAACTCAAATTTCAATAATGTATCCTTTTGAAATCTTAAAACTCAAATTGAATGTAAATTAGGTTAATACTTAGTGATTAAGGAAGAAACTCAATTTTCAATAATGTATCCTTTTGAAATCCTAAAACTCAAATTGAATGTAACTTAGCTTATAACTTAGTGATTAAGAAAGAAACTCAATTTTCAATAATGTATCCTTTTGAAATCTTAAAACTCAAATTGAATGTAAATTAGGTTAATACTTAGTGATTAAGGAAGAAACTCAATTTTCAATAATGTATCCTTTTGAAATCCTAAAACTAAAATGGAATGTAAATTAGCTTATAACTTAGTGATTAAGGAAGAAACTCAAATTTCAATAATGTATCCTTTTGAAATCATAAAACTCAAATTGAAAGTACATTTGGTTAGTACTTAGTGATTAAGGAAGAAACTCAATTTTCAATAATGTATCCTTTTGAAATCCTAAAACTCAAATTGAAAGTAAATTAGCTTATAACTTAGTGATTAAGGAAGAAACTCAATTTTCAATAATGTATCCTTTTGAAATCTTAAAACTCAAATTAAAAGTACATTTGGTTAGTACTTAGTGATTAAGGAAGAAACTCAATTTTCAATAATGTATCCTTTTGAAATCCTAAAACTCAAATGGAATGTAAATTAGCTTATTACTTAGTGATTAAGGAAGAAACTCAATTTTCAATAATGTATCCTTTTGAAATCTTAAAACTCAAATTGAATGTAAATTAGGTTAATACTTAGTGATTAAGGAAGAAACTCAATTTTCAATAATGTATCCTTTTGAAATCCTAAAACTCAAATTGAATGTAACTTAGCTTATAACTTAGTGATTAAGGAAGAAACTCAATTTTCAATAATGTATCCTTTTGAAATCTTAAAACTCAAATTGAATGTAAATTAGGTTAATACTTAGTGATTAAGGAAGAAACTCAATTTTCAATAATGTATCCTTTTGAAATCTTAAAACTCAAATTGAAAGTACATTTGGTTAATACTTAGTGATTAAGGAAGAAACTCAATTTTCAATAATGTATCCTTTTGAAATCTTAAAACTCAAATTGAATGTAAATTAGGTTAATACTTAGTGATTAAGGAAGAAACTCAATTTTCAATAATGTATCCTTTTGAAATCCTAAAACTCAAATTGAATGTAAATTAGCTTATAACTTAGTGATTAAGGAAGAAACTCAATTTTCAATAATGTATCCTTTTGAAATCCTAAAACTCAAATTGAATATAAATTAGGTTAATACTTAGTGATTAAGGAAGAAACTCAATTTTCAATAATGTATCCTTTTGAAATCCTAAAACTAAAATGGAATGTAAATTAGCTTATAACTTAGTGATTAGGGAAGAAACTCAATTTTCAATAATGTATCCTTTTGAAATCTTAAAACTCAAATTAAAAGTACATTTGGTTAATACTTAGTGATTAAGGAAGAAACTCAATTTTCAATAATGTATCCTTTTGAAATCCTAAAACTCAAATGGAATGTAAATTAGCTTATTACTTAGTGATTAAGGAAGAAACTCAATTTTCAATAATGTATCCTTTTGAAATCTTAAAACTCAAATTGAATGTAAATTAGGTTAATACTTAGTGATTAAGGAAGAAACTCAATTTTCAATAATGTATCCTTTTGAAATCCTAAAACTCAAATTGAATGTAAATTAGCTTATAACTTAGTGATTAAGAAAGAAACTCAATTTTCAATAATGTATCCTTTTGAAATCTTAAAACTCAAATTGAATGTAAATTAGGTTAATACTTAGTGATTAAGGAAGAAATTCAATTTTCAATAATGTATCCTTTTGAAATCCTAAAACTCAAATTGAATGTAACTTAGCTTATAACTTAGTGATTAAGAAAGAAACTCAATTTTCAATAATGTATCCTTTTGAAATCTTAAAACTCAAATTGAATGTAAATTAGGTTAATACTTAGTGATTAAGGAAGAAACTCAATTTTCAATAATGTATCCTTTTGAAATCCTAAAACTAAAATGGAATGTAAATTAGCTTATAACTTAGTGATTAAGGAAGAAACTCAATTTTCAATAATGTATCCTTTTGAAATCTTAAAACTCAAATTAAAAGTACATTTGGTTAATACTTAGTGATTAAGGAAGAAACTCAATTTTCAATAATGTATCCTTTTGTAATCCTAAAACTAAAATGGAATGTAAATTAGCTTATTACTTAGTGATTAAGGAAGAAACTCAATTTTCAATAATGTATCCTTTTGAAATCTTAAAACTCAAATTAAAAGTACATTTGGTTAATACTTAGTGATTAAGGAAGAAACTCAATTTTCAATAATGTATCCTTTTGAAATCCTAAAACTCAAATGGAATGTAAATTAGCTTATTACTTAGTGATTAAGGAAGAAACTCAATTTTCAATAATGTATCCTTTTGAAATCTTATAACTCAAATTGAATGTAAATTAGGTTAATACTTAGTGATTAAGGAAGAAATTCAATTTTCAATAATGTATCCTTTTGAAATCCTAAAACTCAAATTGAATGTAACTTAGCTTATAACTTAGTGATTAAGAAAGAAACTCAATTTTCAATAATGTATCCTTTTGAAATCTTAAAACTCAAATTGAATGTAAATTAGGTTAATACTTAGTGATTAAGGAAGAAACTCAATTTTCAATAATGTATCCTTTTGAAATCCTAAAACTAAAATGGAATGTAAATTAGCTTATAACTTAGTGATTAAGGAAGAAACTCAATTTTCAATAATGTATCCTTTTGAAATCTTAAAACTCAAATTAAAAGTACATTTGGTTAATACTTAGTGATTAAGGAAGAAACTCAATTTTCAATAATGTATCCTTTTGTAATCCTAAAACTAAAATTGAATGTAAATTAGGTTATTACTTAGTGATTAAGGAAGAAACTCAATTTTCAATAATGTATCCTTTTGAAATCTTAAAACTCAAATTAAAAGTACATTTGGTTAATACTTAGTGATTAAGGAAGAAACTCAATTTTCAATAATGTATCCTTTTGAAATCTTAAAACTCAAATTGAAAGTACATTTGGTTAATACTTAGTGATTAAGGAAGAAACTCAATTTTCAATAATGTATCCTTTTGAAATCTTAAAACTCAAATTGAATGTAAATTAGGTTAATACTTAGTGATTAAGGAAGAAACTCAATTTTCAATAATGTATCCTTTTGAAATCCTAAAACTCAAATTGAATGTAAATTAGCTTATAACTTAGTGATTAAGAAAGAAACTCAATTTTCAATAATGTATCCTTTTGAAATCCTAAAACTCAAATTGAATATAAATTAGGTTAATACTTAGTGATTAAGGAAGAAACTCAATTTTCAATAATGTATCCTTTTGAAATCCTAAAACTCAAATTGAATGTAAATTAGCTTATTACTTAGTGATTAAGGAAGAAACTCAATTTTCAATAATGTATCCTTTTGAAATCTTAAAACTCAAATTGAATGTAAATTAGGTTAATACTTAGTGATTAAGGAAGAAACTCAATTTTCAATAATGTATCCTTTTGAAATCTTAAAACTCAAATTGAATGTAAATTTGGTTAATACTTAGTGATTAAGGAAGAAACTCAATTTTCAATAATGTATCCTTTTGAAATCCTAAAACTCAAATTGAATGTAAATTAGCTTATAACTTAGTGATTAAGGAAGAAACTCAATTTTCAATAATGTATCCTTTTGAAATCTTAAAACTCAAATTGAATATAAATTAGGTTAATACTTAGTGATTAAGGAAGATACTCAATTTTCAATAATGTATCCTTTTGAAATCCTAAAACTAAAATGGAATGTAAATTAGCTTATAACTTAGTGATTAGGGAAGAAACTCAATTTTCAATAATGTATCCTTTTGAAATCTTAAAACTCAAATTAAAAGTACATTTGGTTAATACTTAGTGATTAAGGAAGAAACTCAATTTTCAATAATGTATCCTTTTGAAATCCTATAACTCAAATTGAATGTAAATTAGCTTATAACTTAGTGATTAAGGAAGAAACTCAATTTTCAATAATGTATCCTTTTGAAATCTTAAAACTCAAATTGAATGTAAATTAGGTTAATACTTAGTGATTAAGGAAGAAACTCAATTTTCAATAATGTATCCTTTTGAAATCCTAAAACTCAAATTGAATGTAACTTAGCTTATAACTTAGTGATTAAGAAAGAAACTCAATTTTCAATAATGTATCCTTTTGAAATCTTAAAACTCAAATTGAATGTAAATTAGGTTAATACTTAGTGATTAAGGAAGAAATTCAATTTTCAATAATGTATCCTTTTGAAATCCTAAAACTCAAATTGAATGTAACTTAGCTTATAACTTAGTGATTAAGAAAGAAACTCAATTTTCAATAATGTATCCTTTTGAAATCTTAAAACTCAAATTGAATGTAAATTAGGTTAATACTTAGTGATTAAGGAAGAAACTCAATTTTCAATAATGTATCCTTTTGAAATCCTAAAACTAAAATGGAATGTAAATTAGCTTATAACTTAGTGATTAAGGAAGAAACTCAATTTTCAATAATGTATCCTTTTGAAATCTTAAAACTCAAATTAAAAGTACATTTGGTTAATACTTAGTGATTAAGGAAGAAACTCAATTTTCAATAATGTATCCTTTTGTAATCCTAAAACTAAAATGGAATGTAAATTAGCTTATTACTTAGTGATTAAGGAAGAAACTCAATTTTCAATAATGTATCCTTTTGAAATCTTAAAACTCAAATTAAAAGTACATTTGGTTAATACTTAGTGATTAAGGAAGAAACTCAATTTTCAATAATGTATCCTTTTGAAATCCTAAAACTCAAATGGAATGTAAATTAGCTTATTACTTAGTGATTAAGGAAGAAACTCAATTTTCAATAATGTATCCTTTTGAAATCTTATAACTCAAATTGAATGTAAATTAGGTTAATACTTAGTGATTAAGGAAGAAATTCAATTTTCAATAATGTATCCTTTTGAAATCCTAAAACTCAAATTGAATGTAACTTAGCTTATAACTTAGTGATTAAGAAAGAAACTCAATTTTCAATAATGTATCCTTTTGAAATCTTAAAACTCAAATTGAATGTAAATTAGGTTAATACTTAGTGATTAAGGAAGAAACTCAATTTTCAATAATGTATCCTTTTGAAATCCTAAAACTAAAATGGAATGTAAATTAGCTTATAACTTAGTGATTAAGGAAGAAACTCAATTTTCAATAATGTATCCTTTTGAAATCTTAAAACTCAAATTAAAAGTACATTTGGTTAATACTTAGTGATTAAGGAAGAAACTCAATTTTCAATAATGTATCCTTTTGTAATCCTAAAACTAAAATTGAATGTAAATTAGGTTATTACTTAGTGATTAAGGAAGAAACTCAATTTTCAATAATGTATCCTTTTGAAATCTTAAAACTCAAATTGAAAGTACATTTGGTTAATACTTAGTGATTAAGGAAGAAACTCAATTTTCAATAATGTATCCTTTTGAAATCTTAAAACTCAAATTGAAAGTACATTTGGTTAATACTTAGTGATTAAGGAAGAAACTCAATTTTCAATAATGTATCCTTTTGAAATCTTAAAACTCAAATTGAATGTAAATTAGGTTAATACTTAGTGATTAAGGAAGAAACTCAATTTTCAATAATGTATCCTTTTGAAATCCTAAAACTCAAATTGAATGTAACTTAGCTTATAACTTAGTGATTAAGGAAGAAACTCAATTTTCAATAATGTATCCTTTTGAAATCTTAAAACTCAAATTGAATATAAATTAGGTTAATACTTAGTGATTAAGGAAGAAACTCAATTTTCAATAATGTATCCTTTTGAAATCCTAAAACTCAAATTGAATGTAAATTAGCTTATTACTTAGTGATTAAGGAAGAAACTCAATTTTCAATAATGTATCCTTTTGAAATCTTAAAACTCAAATTGAATGTAAATTAGGTTAATACTTAGTGATTAAGGAAGAAACTCAATTTTCAATAATGTATCCTTTTGAAATCTTAAAACTCAAATTAAAAGTACATTTGGTTAATACTTAGTGATTAAGGAAGAAACTCAATTTTCAATAATGTATCCTTTTGAAATCCTAAAACTCAAATTGAATGTAACTTAGCTTATAACTTAGTGATTAAGGAAGAAACTCAATTTTCAATAATGTATCCTTTTGAAATCCTAAAACTCAAATTGAATATAAATTAGGTTAATACTTAGTGATTAAGGAAGAAACTCAATTTTCAATAATGTATCCTTTTGAAATCCTAAAACTAAAATGGAATGTAAATTAGCTTATAACTTAGTGATTAGGGAAGAAACTCAATTTTCAATAATGTATCCTTTTGAAATCTTAAAACTCAAATTAAAAGTACATTTGGTTAATACTTAGTGATTAAGGAAGAAACTCAATTTTCAATAATGTATCCTTTTGAAATCCTAAAACTCAAATGGAATGTAAATTAGCTTATTACTTAGTGATTAAGGAAGAAACTCAATTTTCAATAATGTATCCTTTTGAAATCTTAAAACTCAAATTGAATGTAAATTAGGTTAATACTTAGTGATTAAGGAAGAAACTCAATTTTCAATAATGTATCCTTTTGAAATCCTAAAACTCAAATTGAATGTAACTTAGCTTATAACTTAGTGATTAAGAAAGAAACTCAATTTTCAATAATGTATCCTTTTGAAATCTTAAAACTCAAATTGAATGTAAATTAGGTTAATACTTAGTGATTAAGGAAGAAATTCAATTTTCAATAATGTATCCTTTTGAAATCCTAAAACTCAAATTGAATGTAACTTAGCTTATAACTTAGTGATTAAGAAAGAAACTCAATTTTCAATAATGTATCCTTTTGAAATCTTAAAACTCAAATTGAATGTAAATTAGGTTAATACTTAGTGATTAAGGAAGAAACTCAATTTTCAATAATGTATCCTTTTGAAATCCTAAAACTAAAATGGAATGTAAATTAGCTTATAACTTAGTGATTAAGGAAGAAACTCAATTTTCAATAATGTATCCTTTTGAAATCTTAAAACTCAAATTAAAAGTACATTTGGTTAATACTTAGTGATTAAGGAAGAAACTCAATTTTCAATAATGTATCCTTTTGTAATCCTAAAACTAAAATGGAATGTAAATTAGCTTATTACTTAGTGATTAAGGAAGAAACTCAATTTTCAATAATGTATCCTTTTGAAATCTTATAACTCAAATTGAATGTAAATTAGGTTAATACTTAGTGATTAAGGAAGAAATTCAATTTTCAATAATGTATCCTTTTGAAATCCTAAAACTCAAATTGAATGTAACTTAGCTTATAACTTAGTGATTAAGAAAGAAACTCAATTTTCAATAATGTATCCTTTTGAAATCTTAAAACTCAAATTGAATGTAAATTAGGTTAATACTTAGTGATTAAGAAAGAAACTCAATTTTCAATAATGTATCCTTTTGAAATCCTAAAACTAAAATGGAATGTAAATTAGCTTATAACTTAGTGATTAAGGAAGAAACTCAATTTTCAATAATGTATCCTTTTGAAATCTTAAAACTCAAATTAAAAGTACATTTGGTTAATACTTAGTGATTAAGGAAGAAACTCAATTTTCAATAATGTATCCTTTTGTAATCCTAAAACTAAAATGGAATGTAAATTAGCTTATTACTTAGTGATTAAGGAAGAAACTCAATTTTCAATAATGTATCCTTTTGAAATCTTAAAACTCAAATTAAAAGTACATTTGGTTAATACTTAGTGATTAAGGAAGAAACTCAATTTTCAATAATGTATCCTTTTGAAATCTTAAAACTCAAATTGAAAGTACATTTGGTTAATACTTAGTGATTAAGGAAGAAACTCAATTTTCAATAATGTATCCTTTTGAAATCTTAAAACTCAAATTGAATGTAAATTAGGTTAATACTTAGTGATTAAGGAAGAAACTCAATTTTCAATAATGTATCCTTTTGAAATCCTAAAACTCAAATTGAATGTAACTTAGCTTATAACTTAGTGATTAAGAAAGAAACTCAATTTTCAATAATGTATCTTTTGAAATCTTAAAACTCAAATTGAATATAAATTAGGTTAATACTTAGTGATTAAGGAAGAAACTCAAATTTCAATAATGTATCCTTTTGAAATCCTAAAACTAGTGATTAAGGAAGAAACTCAATTTTCAATAATGTATCCTTTTGAAATCTTAAAACTCAAATTGAATGTAAATTAGGTTAATACTTAGTGATTAAGGAAGAAACTCAATTTTCAATAATGTATCCTTTTGAAATCATAAAACTCAAATTGAAAGTACATTTGGTTAATACTTAGTGATTAAGGAAGAAACTCAATTTTCAATAATGTATCCTTTTGAAATCTTAAAACTCAAATTGAATGTAAATTAGGTTAATACTTAGTGATTAAGGAAGAAACTCAATTTTCAATAATGTATCCTTTTGAAATCCTAAAACTCAAATTGAATGTAACTTAGCTTATAACTTAGTGATTAAGAAAGAAACTCAATTTTCAATAATGTATCCTTTTGAAATCTTAAAACTCAAATTGAATATAAATTAGGTTAATACTTAGTGATTAAGGAAGAAACTCAATTTTCAATAATGTATCCTTTTGAAATCCTAAAACTAAAATGGAATGTAAATTAGCTTATAACTTAGTGATTAGGGAAGAAACTCAATTTTCAATAATGTATCCTTTTGAAATCTTAAAACTCAAATTAAAAGTACATTTGGTTAATACTTAGTGATTAAGGAAGAAACTCAATTTTCAATAATGTATCCTTTTGAAATCCTAAAACTCAAATGGAATGTAAATTAGCTTATTACTTAGTGATTAAGGAAGAAACTCAATTTTCAATAATGTATCCTTTTGAAATCTTAAAACTCAAATTGAATGTAAATTAGGTTAATACTTAGTGATTAAGGAAGAAACTCAATTTTCAATAATGTATCCTTTTGAAATCCTAAAACTCAAATTGAATGTAACTTAGCTTATAACTTAGTGATTAAGAAAGAAACTCAATTTTCAATAATGTATCCTTTTGAAATCTTAAAACTCAAATTGAATGTAAATTAGGTTAATACTTAGTGATTAAGGAAGAAATTCAATTTTCAATAATGTATCCTTTTGAAATCCTAAAACTCAAATTGAATGTAACTTAGCTTATAACTTAGTGATTAAGAAAGAAACTCAATTTTCAATAATGTATCCTTTTGAAATCTTAAAACTCAAATTGAATGTAAATTAGGTTAATACTTAGTGATTAAGGAAGAAACTCAATTTTCAATAATGTATCCTTTTGAAATCCTAAAACTAAAATGGAATGTAAATTAGCTTATAACTTAGTGATTAAGGAAGAAACTCAATTTTCAATAATGTATCCTTTTGAAATCTTAAAACTCAAATTAAAAGTACATTTGGTTAATACTTAGTGATTAAGGAAGAAACTCAATTTTCAATAATGTATCCTTTTGTAATCCTAAAACTAAAATGGAATGTAAATTAGCTTATTACTTAGTGATTAAGGAAGAAACTCAATTTTCAATAATGTATCCTTTTGAAATCTTATAACTCAAATTGAATGTAAATTAGGTTAATACTTAGTGTTTAAGGAAGAAATTCAATTTTCAATAATGTATCCTTTTGAAATCCTAAAACTCAAATTGAATGTAACTTAGCTTATAACTTAGTGATTAAGAAAGAAACTCAATTTTCAATAATGTATCCTTTTGAAATCTTAAAACTCAAATTGAATGTAAATTAGGTTAATACTTAGTGATTAAGGAAGAAACTCAATTTTCAATAATGTATCCTTTTGAAATCCTAAAACTAAAATGGAATGTAAATTAGCTTATAACTTAGTGATTAAGGAAGAAACTCAATTTTCAATAATGTATCCTTTTGAAATCTTAAAACTCAAATTAAAAGTACATTTGGTTAATACTTAGTGATTAAGGAAGAAACTCAATTTTCAATAATGTATCCTTTTGTAATCCTAAAACTAAAATGGAATGTAAATTAGCTTATTACTTAGTGATTAAGGAAGAAACTCAATTTTCAATAATGTATCCTTTTGAAATCTTAAAACTCAAATTAAAAGTACATTTGGTTAATACTTAGTGATTAAGGAAGAAACTCAATTTTCAATAATGTATCCTTTTGAAATCTTAAAACTCAAATTGAAAGTACATTTGGTTAATACTTAGTGATTAAGGAAGAAACTCAATTTTCAATAATGTATCCTTTTGAAATCTTAAAACTCAAATTGAATGTAAATTAGGTTAATACTTAGTGATTAAGGAAGAAACTCAATTTTCAATAATGTATCCTTTTGAAATCCTAAAACTCAAATTGAATGTAACTTAGCTTATAACTTAGTGATTAAGAAAGAAACTCAATTTTCAATAATGTATCTTTTGAAATCTTAAAACTCAAATTGAATATAAATTAGGTTAATACTTAGTGATTAAGGAAGAAACTCAATTTTCAATAATGTATCCTTTTGAAATCCTAAAACTCAAATGGAATGTAAATTAGCTTATTACTTAGTGATTAAGGAAGAAACTCAATTTTCAATAATGTATCCTTTTGAAATCTTAAAACTCAAATTGAATGTAAATTAGGTTAATACTTAGTGCAATTGAAAGGCTTTATTAATAAGAAAAAGAAAAAGAGAGTAAGGGTGATCCTACAACCCAGGATCAAGGAGCCAACAGAAACGAGTGTTGAGTGGGCCGCATTAATACTTAGTGATTAAGGAAGAAACTCAATTTTCAATAATGTATCCTTTTGAAATCTTAAAACTCAAATTAAAAGTACATTTGGTTAATACTTAGTGATTAAGGAAGAAACTCAATTTTCAATAATGTATCCTTTTGAAATCTTAAAACTCAAATTGAATGTAAATTAGGTTAATACTTAGTGATTAAGGAAGAAACTCAATTTTCAATAATGTATCCTTTTGAAATCCTAAAACTCAAATTGAATGTAACTTAGCTTATAACTTAGTGATTAAGAAAGAAACTCAATTTTCAATAATGTATCCTTTTGAAATCTTAAAACTCAAATTGAATATAAATTAGGTTAATACTTAGTGATTAAGGAAGAAACTCAATTTTCAATAATGTATCCTTTTGAAATCCTAAAACTAAAATGGAATGTAAATTAGCTTATAACTTAGTGATTAGGGAAGAAACTCAATTTTCAATAATGTATCCTTTTGAAATCTTAAAACTCAAATTAAAAGTACATTTGGTTAATACTTAGTGATTAAGGAAGAAACTCAATTTTCAATAATGTATCCTTTTGAAATCCTAAAACTCAAATTGAATGTAACTTAGCTTATAACTTAGTGATTAAGAAAGAAACTCAATTTTCAATAATGTATCCTTTTGAAATCTTAAAACTCAAATTGAATATAAATTAGGTTAATACTTAGTGATTAAGGAAGAAACTCAATTTTCAATAATGTATCCTTTTGAAATCCTAAAACTCAAATGGAATGTAAATTAGCTTATTACTTAGTGATTAAGGAAGAAACTCAATTTTCAATAATGTATCCTTTTGAAATCTTAAAACTCAAATTGAATGTAAATTAGGTTAATACTTAGTGATTAAGGAAGAAACTCAATTTTCAATAATGTATCCTTTTGAAATCTTAAAACTCAAATTGAAAGTACATTTGGTTAATACTTAGTGATTAAGGAAGAAACTCAATTTTCAATAATGTATCCTTTTGAAATCCTAAAACTCAAATTGAATGTAAATTAGCTTATAACTTAGTGATTAAGAAAGAAACTCAATTTTCAATAATGTATCCTTTTGAAATCTTAAAACTCAAATTGAATATAAATTAGGTTAATACTTAGTGATTAAGGAAGAAACTCAATTTTCAATAATGTATCCTTTTGAAATCCTAAAACTAAAATGGAATGTAAATTAGCTTATAACTTAGTGATTAGGGAAGAAACTCAATTTTCAATAATGTATCCTTTTGAAATCTTAAAACTCAAATTAAAAGTACATTTGGTTAATACTTAGTGATTAAGGAAGAAACTCAATTTTCAATAATGTATCCTTTTGAAATCCTAAAACTCAAATGGAATGTAAATTAGCTTATAACTTAGTGATTAAGGAAGAAACTCAATTTTCAATAATGTATCCTTTTGAAATCTTAAAACTCAAATTGAATGTAAATTAGGTTAATACTTAGTGATTAAGGAAGAAACTCAATTTTCAATAATGTATCCTTTTGAAATCCTAAAACTCAAATTGAATGTAACTTAGCTTATAACTTAGTGATTAAGAAAGAAACTCAATTTTCAATAATGTATCCTTTTGAAATCTTAAAACTCAAATTGAATGTAAATTAGGTTAATACTTAGTGATTAAGGAAGAAATTCAATTTTCAATAATGTATCCTTTTGAAATCCTAAAACTCAAATTGAATGTAACTTAGCTTATAACTTAGTGATTAAGAAAGAAACTCAATTTTCAATAATGTATCCTTTTGAAATCTTAAAACTCAAATTGAATGTAAATTAGGTTAATACTTAGTGATTAAGGAAGAAACTCAATTTTCAATAATGTATCCTTTTGAAATCCTAAAACTAAAATGGAATGTAAATTAGCTTATAACTTAGTGATTAAGGAAGAAACTCAATTTTCAATAATGTATCCTTTTGAAATCTTAAAACTCAAATTAAAAGTACATTTGGTTAATACTTAGTGATTAAGGAAGAAACTCAATTTTCAATAATGTATCCTTTTGAAATCCTAAAACTCAAATGGAATGTAAATTAGCTTATTACTTAGTGATTAAGGAAGAAACTCAATTTTCAATAATGTATCCTTTTGAAATCTTAAAACTCAAATTAAAAGTACATTTGGTTAATACTTAGTGATTAAGGAAGAAACTCAATTTTCAATAATGTATCCTTTTGAAATCTTAAAACTCAAATTAAAAGTACATTTGGTTAATACTTAGTGATTAAGGAAGAAACTCAATTTTCAATAATGTATCCTTTTGAAATCTTAAAACTCAAATTGAATGTAAATTAGGTTAATACTTAGTGATTAAGGAAGAAACTCAATTTTCAATAATGTATCCTTTTGAAATCCTAAAACTCAAATTGAATGTAACTTAGCTTATAACTTAGTGATTAAGAAAGAAACTCAATTTTCAATAATGTATCTTTTGAAATCTTAAAACTCAAATTGAATATAAATTAGGTTAATACTTAGTGATTAAGGAAGAAACTCAATTTTCAATAATGTATCCTTTTGAAATCCTAAAACTCAAATTGAATGTAAATTAGCTTATAACTTAGTGATTAAGGAAGAAACTCAATTTTCAATAATGTATCCTTTTGAAATCTTAAAACTCAAATTGAATGTAAATTAGGTTAATACTTAGTGATTAAGGAAGAAACTCAATTTTCAATAATGTATCCTTTTGAAATCTTAAAACTCAAATTGAAAGTACATTTGGTTAATACTTAGTGATTAAGGAAGAAACTCAATTTTCAATAATGTATCCTTTTGAAATCTTAAAACTCAAATTGAATGTAAATTAGGTTAATACTTAGTGATTAAGGAAGAAACTCAATTTTCAATAATGTATCCTTTTGAAATCCTAAAACTCAAATTGAATGTAACTTAGCTTATAACTTAGTGATTAAGAAAGAAACTCAATTTTCAATAATGTATCCTTTTGAAATCCTAAAACTCAAATTGAATATAAATTAGGTTAATACTTAGTGATTAAGGAAGAAACTCAATTTTCAATAATGTATCCTTTTGAAATCCTAAAACTCAAATTGAATGTAAATTAGCTTATTACTTAGTGATTAAGGAAGAAACTCAATTTTCAATAATGTATCCTTTTGAAATCTTAAAACTCAAATTGAATGTAAATTAGGTTAATACTTAGTGATTAAGGAAGAAACTCAATTTTCAATAATGTATCCTTTTGAAATCTTAAAACTCAAATTAAAAGTACATTTGGTTAATACTTAGTGATTAAGGAAGAAACTCAATTTTCAATAATGTATCCTTTTGAAATCCTAAAACTCAAATTGAATGTAACTTAGCTTATAACTTAGTGATTAAGAAAGAAACTCAATTTTCAATAATGTATCCTTTTGAAATCTTAAAACTCAAATTGAATATAAATTAGGTTAATACTTAGTGATTAAGGAAGAAACTCAATTTTCAATAATGTATCCTTTTGAAATCCTAAAACTAAAATGGAATGTAAATTAGCTTATAACTTAGTGATTAGGGAAGAAACTCAATTTTCAATAATGTATCCTTTTGAAATCTTAAAACTCAAATTAAAAGTACATTTGGTTAATACTTAGTGATTAAGGAAGAAACTCAATTTTCAATAATGTATCCTTTTGAAATCTTAAAACTCAAATTAAAAGTACATTTGGTTAATACTTAGTGATTAAGGAAGAAACTCAATTTTCAATAATGTATCCTTTTGAAATCTTAAAACTCAAATTGAATGTAAATTAGGTTAATACTTAGTGATTAAGGAAGAAACTCAATTTTCAATAATGTATCCTTTTGAAATCCTAAAACTCAAATTGAATGTAACTTAGCTTATAACTTAGTGATTAAGAAAGAAACTCAATTTTCAATAATGTATCTTTTGAAATCTTAAAACTCAAATTGAATATAAATTAGGTTAATACTTAGTGATTAAGGAAGAAACTCAATTTTCAATAATGTATCCTTTTGAAATCCTAAAACTCAAATGGAATGTAAATTAGCTTATTACTTAGTGATTAAGGAAGAAACTCAATTTTCAATAATGTATCCTTTTGAAATCTTAAAACTCAAATTGAATGTAAATTAGGTTAATACTTAGTGATTAAGGAAGAAACTCAATTTTCAATAATGTATCCTTTTGAAATCTTAAAACTCAAATTGAAAGTACATTTGGTTAATACTTAGTGATTAAGGAAGAAACTCAATTTTCAATAATGTATCCTTTTGAAATCTTAAAACTCAAATTGAATGTAAATTAGGTTAATACTTAGTGATTAAGGAAGAAACTCAATTTTCAATAATGTATCCTTTTGAAATCCTAAAACTCAAATTGAATGTAAATTAGCTTATAACTTAGTGATTAAGAAAGAAACTCAATTTTCAATAATGTATCCTTTTGAAATCTTAAAACTCAAATTGAATATAAATTAGGTTAATACTTAGTGATTAAGGAAGAAACTCAATTTTCAATAATGTATCCTTTTGAAATCCTAAAACTAAAATGGAATGTAAATTAGCTTATAACTTAGTGATTAGGGAAGAAACTCAATTTTCAATAATGTATCCTTTTGAAATCTTAAAACTCAAATTAAAAGTACATTTGGTTAATACTTAGTGATTAAGGAAGAAACTCAATTTTCAATAATGTATCCTTTTGAAATCCTAAAACTCAAATGGAATGTAAATTAGCTTATTACTTAGTGATTAAGGAAGAAACTCAATTTTCAATAATGTATCCTTTTGAAATCTTAAAACTCAAATTGAATGTAAATTAGGTTAATACTTAGTGATTAAGGAAGAAACTCAATTTTCAATAATGTATCCTTTTGAAATCCTAAAACTCAAATTGAATGTAACTTAGCTTATAACTTAGTGATTAAGAAAGAAACTCAATTTTCAATAATGTATCCTTTTGAAATCTTAAAACTCAAATTGAATGTAAATTATGTTAATACTTAGTGATTAAGGAAGAAATTCAATTTTCAATAATGTATCCTTTTGAAATCCTAAAACTCAAATTGAATGTAACTTAGCTTATAACTTAGTGATTAAGAAAGAAACTCAATTTTCAATAATGTATCCTTTTGAAATCTTAAAACTCAAATTGAATGTAAATTAGGTTAATACTTAGTGATTAAGGAAGAAACTCAATTTTCAATAATGTATCCTTTTGAAATCCTAAAACTAAAATGGAATGTAAATTAGCTTATAACTTAGTGATTAAGGAAGAAACTCAATTTTCAATAATGTATCCTTTTGAAATCTTAAAACTCAAATTAAAAGTACATTTGGTTAATACTTAGTGATTAAGGAAGAAACTCAATTTTCAATAATGTATCCTTTTGTAATCCTAAAACTAAAATGGAATGTAAATTAGCTTATTACTTAGTGATTAAGGAAGAAACTCAATTTTCAATAATGTATCCTTTTGAAATCTTATAACTCAAATTGAATGTAAATTAAGTTAATACTTAGTGATTAAGGAAGAAATTCAATTTTCAATAATGTATCCTTTTGAAATCCTAAAACTCAAATTGAATGTAACTTAGCTTATAACTTAGTGATTAAGAAAGAAACTCAATTTTCAATAATGTATCCTTTTGAAATCTTAAAACTCAAATTGAATGTAAATTAGGTTAATACTTAGTGATTAAGGAAGAAACTCAATTTTCAATAATGTATCCTTTTGAAATCCTAAAACTAAAATGGAATGTAAATTAGCTTATAACTTAGTGATTAAGGAAGAAACTCAATTTTCAATAATGTATCCTTTTGAAATCTTAAAACTCAAATTAAAAGTACATTTGGTTAATACTTAGTGATTAAGGAAGAAACTCAATTTTCAATAATGTATCCTTTTGAAATCCTAAAACTCAAATGGAATGTAAATTAGCTTATTACTTAGTGATTAAGGAAGAAACTCAATTTTCAATAATGTATCCTTTTGAAATCTTAAAACTCAAATTGAATGTAAATTAGGTTAATACTTAGTGATTAAGGAAGAAACTCAATTTTCAATAATGTATCCTTTTGAAATCCTAAAACTCAAATTGAATGTAACTTAGGTTATAACTTAGTAATTAAGAAAGAAACTCAATTTTCAATAATGTATCCTTTTGAAATCTTAAAACTCAAATTGAATGTAAATTAGGTTAATACTTAGTGATTAAGGAAGAAACTCAATTTTCAATAATGTATCCTTTTGAAATCTTAAAACTCAAATTGAAAGTACATTTGGTTAATACTTAGTGATTAAGGAAGAAACTCAATTTTCAATAATGTATCCTTTTGAAATCTTAAAACTCAAATTGAATGTAAATTAGGTTAATACTTAGTGATTAAGGAAGAAACTCAATTTTCAATAATGTATCCTTTTGAAATCCTAAAACTCAAATTGAATGTAACTTAGCTTATAACTTAGTGATTAAGAAAGAAACTCAATTTTCAATAATGTATCCTTTTGAAATCTTAAAACTCAAATTGAATATAAATTAGGTTAATACTTAGTGATTAAGGAAGAAACTCAATTTTCAATAATGTATCCTTTTGAAATCCTAAAACTAAAATGGAATGTAAATTAGCTTATAACTTAGTGATTAGGGAAGAAACTCAATTTTCAATAATGTATCCTTTTGAAATCTTAAAACTCAAATTAAAAGTACATTTGGTTAATACTTAGTGATTAAGGAAGAAACTCAATTTTCAATAATGTATCCTTTTGAAATCCTAAAACTCAAATGGAATGTAAATTAGCTTATTACTTAGTGATTAAGGAAGAAACTCAATTTTCAATAATGTATCCTTTTGAAATCTTAAAACTCAAATTGAATGTAAATTAGGTTAATACTTAGTGATTAAGGAAGAAACTCAATTTTCAATAATGTATCCTTTTGAAATCCTAAAACTCAAATTGAATGTAACTTAGCTTATAACTTAGTGATTAAGAAAGAAACTCAATTTTCAATAATGTATCCTTTTGAAATCTTAAAACTCAAATTGAATGTAAATTAGGTTAATACTTAGTGATTAAGGAAGAAATTCAATTTTCAATAATGTATCCTTTTGAAATCCTAAAACTCAAATTGAATGTAACTTAGCTTATAACTTAGTGATTAAGAAAGAAACTCAATTTTCAATAATGTATCCTTTTGAAATCTTAAAACTCAAATTGAATGTAAATTAGGTTAATACTTAGTGATTAAGGAAGAAACTCAATTTTCAATAATGTATCCTTTTGAAATCCTAAAACTAAAATGGAATGTAAATTAGCTTATAACTTAGTGATTAAGGAAGAAACTCAATTTTCAATAATGTATCCTTTTGAAATCTTAAAACTCAAATTAAAAGTACATTTGGTTAATACTTAGTGATTAAGGAAGAAACTCAATTTTCAATAATGTATCCTTTTGTAATCCTAAAACTAAAATGGAATGTAAATTAGCTTATTACTTAGTGATTAAGGAAGAAACTCAATTTTCAATAATGTATCCTTTTGAAATCTTATAACTCAAATTGAATGTAAATTAGGTTAATACTTAGTGATTAAGGAAGAAATTCAATTTTCAATAATGTATCCTTTTGAAATCCTAAAACTCAAATTGAATGTAACTTAGCTTATAACTTAGTGATTAAGAAAGAAACTCAATTTTCAATAATGTATCCTTTTGAAATCTTAAAACTCAAATTGAATGTAAATTAGGTTAATACTTAGTGATTAAGGAAGAAACTCAATTTTCAATAATGTATCCTTTTGAAATCCTAAAACTAAAATGGAATGTAAATTAGCTTATAACTTAGTGATTAAGGAAGAAACTCAATTTTCAATAATGTATCCTTTTGAAATCTTAAAACTCAAATTAAAAGTACATTTGGTTAATACTTAGTGATTAAGGAAGAAACTCAATTTTCAATAATGTATCCTTTTGAAATCCTAAAACTCAAATGGAATGTAAATTAGCTTATTACTTAGTGATTAAGGAAGAAACTCAATTTTCAATAATGTATCCTTTTGAAATCTTAAAACTCAAATTAAAAGTACATTTGGTTAATACTTAGTGATTAAGGAAGAAACTCAATTTTCAATAATGTATACTTTTGAAATCCTAAAACTCAAATGGAATGTAAATTAGCTTATTACTTAGTGATTAAGGAAGAAACTCAATTTTCAATAATGTATCCTTTTGAAATCCTAAAACTCAAATGGAATGTAAATTAGCTTATTACTTAGTGATTAAGGAAGAAACTCAATTTTCAATAATGTATCCTTTTGAAATCTTAAAACTCAAATTGAATGTAAATTAGGTTAATACTTAGTGATTAAGGAAGAAACTCAATTTTCAATAATGTATCCTTTTGAAATCCTAAAACTCAAATTGAATGTAACTTAGCTTATAACTTAGTGATTAAGAAAGAAACTCAATTTTCAATAATGTATCCTTTTGAAATCTTAAAACTCAAATTGAATGTAAATTAGGTTAATACTTAGTGCACGTAAATAGAGCGATTTTATTAATGAAAGAAGGAAAAAAGGTGCCCCACAACCCGGGGCAGACGAATAAAACGGAAAGAATGGGTGGGCCGCATTAAAAACCTCACCGTAAACCTCCCTTGAGGATAAACCGGTGCAGGGGAAAAAGCGTTACCAACCACCCACTCTTCCGAATCGTCATAGGAAAGTGCCCAGAAAACAAGGCACGGAAAGGGCCCCTCCTCCAGTCAGCAGACTGAAAAGGTGGGCCCTCGAACAAGCTCTCAGGCACAAAAGGTCTGAAAAGAGACTGACCGGGAACCCAAAAACCAAGAAGAAGGGCCGAAATACAAGGCCAACAAAAAACGAACCAAGACGAAAGGCCGAAATACAGGCCGAAACAATCATCGAAAATAAGTTTCGTATAAGTCCGAGAGTAAGAAGGACTGTATGCACTTGGGCGGATGGTGCTCCCAAATGTGTGGAGGCCGGAGCCTTGAGAGGCAATCAGCAACCCGATTACCCTCTCTCCAGATATGCGTAAAGCGAACGTCCATCCCCTGGAGAACCTGCATGGTAATACTCCACAAACCGCGTAAACGCCAAGGAACAATAGGTATCTTTTTCTGTAAAGTATGAATAGCAAGAGTTGAATCCGACTCAATCCACAACCTCCTCCATCCCCTCGTGGCAGCGAAACGGACAGCAAGCAAAATCGCTGCCACCTCCGCCTCCAGAGGATAACCCCAACCATATTGCATACAGTAGCCGGCCTCGAAAAGACCCATGGAGTTCCTAAAAACCGCACTCACAAACATAATATTAGGAGAGGAGGAAACACTACCATCAGTATTTACCTTGCACCAGTCAGATGGAGGAGGAAGCCAACGAAACGCAGCAACAGGCTTCGGTTGATTCTGGCGTAAACCAACGCCCAGCGAGGAAAGGATTGACCTCTCCATCGGTGAACCATCAGAACGGCCCTTAGTGAGTTGAGAGGACTCACGAATAGCCGTGGAAATCAACAGGAAACAGGCACGCGTAGAAGGAGAAGCATCATCAAAAACCACCCTATTTCTCATCCACCAAATAGCCCAAACACCCGTGACAATGGCGATCTTCCAATACTCCTGAATTTGGTCACTAAACTTGCAAGCGCGAACATGGGAAAAGAATTCCTGGAAGCTAGAAGTAGGGTGTAAAACCACGTGAAACAGGTTAGCCACTTTGACAAATAAGGTACGAGTAAAAATACACGAAGAAAGGATATGGTCCTGACTCTCCTCATAGGCACGACAAAGGGGGCAGATAGAAGGACCATGAATACCAAACCTGACCAACCAATCAGCAGTAGGAAGCTTGTCCCAAAGAGCACGCCAAATAACAGTAGAACGACAAGGAGGTATAAACGGCGCCCAGATCCAAGAGGCCCAATCAACCAAAGGGAAAGGCTGCCTGAGATCATCATAAAGAATCCTGGAAGTCACCTCACCAGAGACAGAACTCGACCAAATGACTCTGTCCTCCTCATGCGGCATCTCAATCTGAAGGATATCACGAACAATATCGGTGTAAGCCAACACAAAGGAAAGCTCAAAGTGCCAGCATCCCGCAAAATAATAGTCCCCAACTGTGGCACTGAGAGTGCAAGCCGCCTCATCCGGCAAACCAATGTGATCAACGATGACGTACCCCAACCAATTATCCTTCCAAAAATTCACTTTAGAGTTATCACCCACCAACCATCTGGCAGTCCCCCTAAGAACGGGGATATGTCCGCGAATTCCAGGCCAGATGGAAGATTTGCGCCGAAAATTACGAGGATGTCCAGAATTCGTGAAGAAACGATCATGAAGGTAGTCAAGATCCCGAGAAGGACGGGCAAAGATATCCCAAGCCAATTTTGCCGTATAAGAGGCGTTAGCAACACGGATCGAACGAATGCCGAGACCCCCCTCCTCTTTAGGGGAGCAACACCGAGCCCAGCGCACCGAACAAGAAGAATGGCGTTTGTGAACGTCCCCCGTCCATACAAAATTTCGCATAGCGCGATCAATGGTGTCAAGCAAGGACACCGGCCACTTGTACACCATCATAGTATGTACAAGAGAAGAGGAGATCACCGAATTCACCAGGCATATGCGACCAGCAAAAGAAAGCGTGCTACCCTTCCATTTTGAAAATTTAGCAAGGATAGTGTCGGCAATAGGAGCAAGGTGAGCCACTTTGGGTGCCCCCATAAAGATAGGAACCCCAAGGTAAGTGAAAGGGAAAGAACCCTCAGAAATCCCAATAACCCGCTGCAAGTGAGCTTTGACATGACGCCCCACCGAGGGGCAGAAAAAAGCCTTCGACTTGCCCGGGCTGTAGTGCTGTCCAGAGAGGCGGCCATAATCATCGAGAATGTTTTTCAGAGTGGCAATATCCCTAGTAGTGGCCCTAATAAACACCATGATGTCGTCCGCATAAAATAAATAACGGGGAAAACCGTTGAAAGGAGCTAACCGCGCCGTGGAGTCAGCCAACTGGAGCCAGCGGCCCAGAGCCTCCTCGGCAATACAAAAGAGGATAGGGGAGAGAGGGTCCCCCTGGCGAACTCCACGAGAGCAACCAAAGAACCCATGAGCTTCACCATTAATGAGGATCGAAAGGCGAGCAGAACCAAGGATGGACTGAATAAGATGCCGGAAACGAGGACCGAACCCCATACGAGAGATAACCTCCAAAAGAAAAGACCAATCCACCGTGTCGAATGCCTTTGTCATATCAATTTTCAGGGCCATGCAGCTATTGACCCGACGAATACCGATTTGATTAATAGCCTCAGAAGCAATAGCAATACACGTATGAATCCTCTTCCCAGGGACAAAACCATACTGAAATTCGGAAAGACTCTCAGAAATAAAAGAACCCAACCTCGATGCCAGAATTTTTGTGAAAATCTTAAAAAGGAAGTTCCCCAAGACGATAGGGCGAAAGTCCTGGACCTTATTCGCCCCCAGCACCTTCGGGATGAGGGTAACCAGGTTGTAATTCAACCCCTCCGGAATATAGGCAGTGTGAAAGAAATAAGTGACAGCCTCAACAACCTCCTTTTCGACAATATCCCAGCAAGACTGATAAAAGGACCCTGGAAATCCGTCAGGTCCCGGGGAGCTATGAGCATCCATGTCAAATACGGCATCTTTAATTTCTTCCCTAAGCGGAATAGCTGTTAGGGCCACTCGATTGGCCTCAGGGATCCGAGTAAAAGGCAGGCCGTCCAGAATGGCAAAATCCTTGTCTGTAGGAATCGCCGTGAAGAGATCCGTATAGAAACGAGTGATGTGGTGGCTGATCTGCTGTAAGTCCGAGGTGAGAGTACCCTCGATGTTAAGCTCCTTAATACCCGTGTGCGTGACCCTGGCTTTATGTGCAATCTGGAAGAACGTCGAATTACGGTCGCCATCCTTGAGCCAGTTCAGTCTGTTTCTCTGGGTATAGAAATCTTGACGACGAGCAAGAAGAGAGTTTAAGAGCACCTGACAATTAACTTCCGTCTCGAAGCGAGCATCAGAGTCGCCGAAGTGATGAATATCACGCTGAATTTTGTCCAAACATTCCGTGGCACGATCAATTTCATGAAAAATGTTACGAAAAACTCGCTTATTCCATATTGAAAGAGAAACTTGCAGCCGCTTCAGCTTCAACATGACCGTGCGGATTGGATCACATGGCAGGAGGCTAATCTTCCAAGAATTCCGAACAACATCCATAAAACCATCATGTCGAGCCCACATGTCCTGGTATCGAAAACGTTTCTTTGTAGGGGGAAGGGAATCAACCAGCCGCAACAGAAGGGGGTGATGATCCGAGGAGTTTCGACAAAGAATCTCCAGGCTAACCGAAGCCCAAATATTGATAAAACACTGCGAGACCAGAGCCCTGTCCAAACGGGCCGCCAAGAATCCCCTGTTTACATGGCGAGTGGACCACGTAAAGACCTGGTCCGGCGTTTCAAGTTCCACCAGGCTAGCCTCGTTAATGAACTCTGAGAATTCAGTGGAGGCTATGGAGCGATTCATCATATTAGTTGTACGCTTAGTGATTAAGGAAGAAACTCAATTTTCAATAATGTATCCTTTTGAAATCCTAAAACTAAAATGGAATGTAAATTAGCTTATAACTTAGTGATTAAGGAAGAAACTCAATTTTCAATAATGTATCCTTTTGAAATCTTAAAACTCAAATTAAAAGTACATTTGGTTAATACTTAGTGATTAAGGAAGAAACTCAATTTTCAATAATGTATACTTTTGAAATCCTAAAACTCAAATGGAATGTAAATTAGCTTATTACTTAGTGATTAAGGAAGAAACTCAATTTTCAATAATGTATCCTTTTGAAATCTTAAAACTCAAATTGAATGTAAATTAGGTTAATACTTAGTGATTAAGGAAGAAACTCAATTTTCAATAATGTATCCTTTTGAAATCCTAAAACTAAAATGGAATGTAAATTAGCTTATAACTTAGTGATTAAGGAAGAAACTCAATTTTCAATAATGTATCCTTTTGAAATCTTAAAACTCAAATTAAAAGTACATTTGGTTAATACTTAGTGATTAAGGAAGAAACTCAATTTTCAATAATGTATCCTTTTGAAATCCTAAAACTCAAATGGAATGTAAATTAGCTTATTACTTAGTGATTAAGGAAGAAACTCAATTTTCAATAATGTATCCTTTTGAAATCTTAAAACTCAAATTGAATGTAAATTAGGTTAATACTTAGTGATTAAGGAAGAAACTCAATTTTCAATAATGTATCCTTTTGAAATCCTAAAACTCAAATTGAATGTAACTTAGCTTATAACTTAGTGATTAAGAAAGAAACTCAATTTTCAATAATGTATCCTTTTGAAATCTTAAAACTCAAATTGAATGTAAATTAGGTTAATACTTAGTGATTAAGGAAGAAACTCAATTTTCAATAATGTATCCTTTTGAAATCCTAAAACTAAAATGGAATGTAAATTAGCTTATAACTTAGTGATTAAGGAAGAAACTCAATTTTCAATAATGTATCCTTTTGAAATCTTAAAACTCAAATTAAAAGTACATTTGGTTAATACTTAGTGATTAAGGAAGAAACTCAATTTTCAATAATGTATACTTTTGAAATCCTAAAACTCAAATGGAATGTAAATTAGCTTATTACTTAGTGATTAAGGAAGAAACTCAATTTTCAATAATGTATCCTTTTGAAATCCTAAAACTCAAATTGAATGTAACTTAGCTTATAACTTAGTGATTAAGAAAGAAACTCAATTTTCAATAATGTATCCTTTTGAAATCTTAAAACTCAAATTGAATGTAAATTAGGTTAATACTTAGTGATTAAGGAAGAAACTCAATTTTCAATAATGTATCCTTTTGAAATCCTAAAACTAAAATGGAATGTAAATTAGCTTATAACTTAGTGATTAAGGAAGAAACTCAATTTTCAATAATGTATCCTTTTGAAATCTTAAAACTCAAATTAAAAGTACATTTGGTTAATACTTAGTGATTAAGGAAGAAACTCAATTTTCAATAATGTATCCTTTTGAAATCCTAAAACTCAAATGGAATGTAAATTAGCTTATTACTTAGTGATTAAGGAAGAAACTCAATTTTCAATAATGTATCCTTTTGAAATCTTAAAACTCAAATTGAATGTAAATTAGGTTAATACTTAGTGATTAAGGAAGAAACTCAATTTTCAATAATGTATCCTTTTGAAATCCTAAAACTCAAATTGAATGTAACTTAGCTTATAACTTAGTGATTAAGAAAGAAACTCAATTTTCAATAATGTATCCTTTTGAAATCTTAAAACTCAAATTGAATGTAAATTAGGTTAATACTTAGTGATTAAGGAAGAAACTCAATTTTCAATAATGTATCCTTTTGAAATCCTAAAACTAAAATGGAATGTAAATTAGCTTATAACTTAGTGATTAAGGAAGAAACTCAATTTTCAATAATGTATCCTTTTGAAATCTTAAAACTCAAATTAAAAGTACATTTGGTTAATACTTAGTGATTAAGGAAGAAACTCAATTTTCAATAATGTATCCTTTTGAAATCCTAAAACTCAAACGGAATGTAAATTAGCTTATTACTTAGTGATTAAGGAAGAAACTCAATTTTCAATAATGTATCCTTTTGAAATCTTAAAACTCAAATTGAATGTAAATTAGGTTAATACTTAGTGATTAAGGAAGAAACTCAATTTTCAATAATGTATCCTTTTGAAATCCTAAAACTCAAATTGAATGTAACTTAGCTTATAACTTAGTGATTAAGAAAGAAACTCAATTTTCAATAATGTATCCTTTTGAAATCTTAAAACTCAAATTGAATGTAAATTAGGTTAATACTTAGTGATTAAGGAAGAAACTCAATTTTCAATAATGTATCCTTTTGAAATCCTAAAACTAAAATGGAATGTAAATTAGCTTATAACTTAGTGATTAAGGAAGAAACTCAATTTTCAATAATGTATCCTTTTGAAATCTTAAAACTCAAATTAAAAGTACATTTGGTTAATACTTAGTGATTAAGGAAGAAACTCAATTTTCAATAATGTATCCTTTTGAAATCCTAAAACTCAAATGGAATGTAAATTAGCTTATTACTTAGTGATTAAGGAAGAAACTCAATTTTCAATAATGTATCCTTTTGAAATCTTAAAACTCAAATTGAATGTAAATTAGGTTAATACTTAGTGATTAAGGAAGAAACTCAATTTTCAATAATGTATCCTTTTGAAATCCTAAAACTCAAATTGAATGTAACTTAGCTTATAACTTAGTGATTAAGAAAGAAACTCAATTTTCAATAATGTATCCTTTTGAAATCTTAAAACTCAAATTGAATGTAAATTAGGTTAATACTTAGTGATTAAGGAAGAAACTCAATTTTCAATAATGTATCCTTTTGAAATCCTAAAACTAAAATGGAATGTAAATTAGCTTATAACTTAGTGATTAAGGAAGAAACTCAATTTTCAATAATGTATCCTTTTGAAATCTTAAAACTCAAATTAAAAGTACATTTGGTTAATACTTAGTGATTAAGGAAGAAACTCAATTTTCAATAATGTATACTTTTGAAATCCTAAAACTCAAATGGAATGTAAATTAGCTTATTACTTAGTGATTAAGGAAGAAACTCAATTTTCAATAATGTATCCTTTTGAAATCTTAAAACTCAAATTGAATGTAAATTAGGTTAATACTTAGTGATTAAGGAAGAAACTCAATTTTCAATAATGTATCCTTTTGAAATCCTAAAACTCAAATTGAATGTAACTTAGCTTATAAGTTAGTGATTAAGAAAGAAACTCAATTTTCAATAATGTATCCTTTTGAAATCTTAAAACTCAAATTGAATGTAAATTAGGTTAATACTTAGTGATTAAGGAAGAAACTCAATTTTCAATAATGTATCCTTTTGAAATCTTAAAACTCAAATTAAAAGTACATTTGGTTAATACTTAGTGATTAAGGAAGAAACTCAATTTTCAATAATGTATCCTTTTGAAATCTTAAAACTCAAATTGAATGTAAATTAGGTTAATACTTAGTGATTAAGGAAGAAACTCAATTTTCAATAATGTATCCTTTTGAAATCCTAAAACTCAAATGGAATGTAAATTAGCTTATTACTTAGTGATTAAGGAAGAAACTCAATTTTCAATAATGTATCCTTTTGAAATCTTAAAACTCAAATTGAATGTAAATTAGGTTAATACTTAGTGATTAAGGAAGAAACTCAATTTTCAATAATGTATCCTTTTGAAATCCTAAAACTCAAATTGAATGTAACTTAGCTTATAACTTAGTGATTAAGAAAGAAACTCAATTTTCAATAATGTATCCTTTTGAAATCTTAAAACTCAAATTGAATGTAAATTAGGTTAATACTTAGTGATTAAGGAAGAAACTCAATTTTCAATAATGTATCCTTTTGAAATCCTAAAACTAAAATGGAATGTAAATTAGCTTATAACTTAGTGATTAAGGAAGAAACTCAATTTTCAATAATGTATCCTTTTGAAATCTTAAAACTCAAATTAAAAGTACATTTGGTTAATACTTAGTGATTAAGGAAGAAACTCAATTTTCAATAATGTATCCTTTTGAAATCCTAAAACTCAAATGGAATGTAAATTAGCTTATTACTTAGTGATTAAGGAAGAAACTCAATTTTCAATAATGTATCCTTTTGAAATCTTAAAACTCAAATTGAATGTAAATTAGGTTAATACTTAGTGATTAAGGAAGAAACTCAATTTTCAATAATGTATCCTTTTGAAATCCTAAAACTCAAATTGAATGTAACTTAGCTTATAACTTAGTGATTAAGAAAGAAACTCAATTTTCAATAATGTATCCTTTTGAAATCTTAAAACTCAAATTGAATGTAAATTAGGTTAATACTTAGTGATTAAGGAAGAAACTCAATTTTCAATAATGTATCCTTTTGAAATCCTAAAACTAAAATGGAATGTAAATTAGCTTATAACTTAGTGATTAAGGAAGAAACTCAATTTTCAATAATGTATCCTTTTGAAATCTTAAAACTCAAATTAAAAGTACATTTGGTTAATACTTAGTGATTAAGGAAGAAACTCAATTTTCAATAATGTATCCTTTTGAAATCCTAAAACTCAAACGGAATGTAAATTAGCTTATTACTTAGTGATTAAGGAAGAAACTCAATTTTCAATAATGTATCCTTTTGAAATCTTAAAACTCAAATTGAATGTAAATTAGGTTAATACTTAGTGATTAAGGAAGAAACTCAATTTTCAATAATGTATCCTTTTGAAATCCTAAAACTCAAATTGAATGTAACTTAGCTTATAACTTAGTGATTAAGAAAGAAACTCAATTTTCAATAATGTATCCTTTTGAAATCTTAAAACTCAAATTGAATGTAAATTAGGTTAATACTTAGTGATTAAGGAAGAAACTCAATTTTCAATAATGTATCCTTTTGAAATCCTAAAACTAAAATGGAATGTAAATTAGCTTATAACTTAGTGATTAAGGAAGAAACTCAATTTTCAATAATGTATCCTTTTGAAATCTTAAAACTCAAATTAAAAGTACATTTGGTTAATACTTAGTGATTAAGGAAGAAACTCAATTTTCAATAATGTATCCTTTTGAAATCCTAAAACTCAAATGGAATGTAAATTAGCTTATTACTTAGTGATTAAGGAAGAAACTCAATTTTCAATAATGTATCCTTTTGAAATCTTAAAACTCAAATTGAATGTAAATTAGGTTAATACTTAGTGATTAAGGAAGAAACTCAATTTTCAATAATGTATCCTTTTGAAATCCTAAAACTCAAATTGAATGTAACTTAGCTTATAACTTAGTGATTAAGAAAGAAACTCAATTTTCAATAATGTATCCTTTTGAAATCTTAAAACTCAAATTGAATGTAAATTAGGTTAATACTTAGTGATTAAGGAAGAAACTCAATTTTCAATAATGTATCCTTTTGAAATCCTAAAACTAAAATGGAATGTAAATTAGCTTATAACTTAGTGATTAAGGAAGAAACTCAATTTTCAATAATGTATCCTTTTGAAATCTTAAAACTCAAATTAAAAGTACATTTGGTTAATACTTAGTGATTAAGGAAGAAACTCAATTTTCAATAATGTATACTTTTGAAATCCTAAAACTCAAATGGAATGTAAATTAGCTTATTACTTAGTGATTAAGGAAGAAACTCAATTTTCAATAATGTATCCTTTTGAAATCTTAAAACTCAAATTGAATGTAAATTAGGTTAATACTTAATGATTAAGGAAGAAACTCAATTTTCAATAATGTATCCTTTTGAAATCCTAAAACTCAAATTGAATGTAACTTAGCTTATAAGTTAGTGATTAAGAAAGAAACTCAATTTTCAATAATGTATCCTTTTGAAATCTTAAAACTCAAATTGAATGTAAATTAGGTTAATACTTAGTGATTAAGGAAGAAACTCAATTTTCAATAATGTATCCTTTTGAAATCTTAAAACTCAAATTAAAAGTACATTTGGTTAATACTTAGTGATTAAGGAAGAAACTCAATTTTCAATAATGTATCCTTTTGAAATCTTAAAACTCAAATTGAATGTAAATTAGGTTAATACTTAGTGATTAAGGAAGAAACTCAATTTTCAATAATGTATCCTTTTGAAATCCTAAAACTCAAATTGAATGTAAATTAGCTTATTACTTAGTGATTAAGGAAGAAACTCAATTTTCAATAATGTATCCTTTTGAAATCTTAAAACTCAAATTGAATATAAATTAGGTTAATACTTAGTGATTAAGGAAGAAACTCAATTTTCAATAATGTATCCTTTTGAAATCCTAAAACTCAAATGGAATGTAAATTAGCTTATTACTTAGTGATTAAGGAAGAAACTCAATTTTCAATAATGTATCCTTTTGAAATCCTAAAACTCAAATTGAATGTAAATTAGGTTAATACTTAGTGATTAAGGAAGAAACTCAATTTTCAATAATGTATCCTTTTGAAATCTTAAAACTCAAATTGAAAGTACATTTGGTTAATACTTAGTGATTAAGGAAGAAACTCAATTTTCAATAATGTATCCTTTTGAAATCTTAAAACTCAAATTGAATGTAAATTAGGTTAATACTTAGTGATTAAGGAAGAAACTCAATTTTCAATAATGTATCCTTTTGAAATCCTAAAACTCAAATTGAATGTAAATTAGCTTATAACTTAGTGATTAAGAAAGAAACTCAATTTTCAATAATGTATCCTTTTGAAATCTTAAAACTCAAATTGAATATAAATTAGGTTAATACTTAGTGATTAAGGAAGATACTCAATTTTCAATAATGTATCCTTTTGAAATCCTAAAACTAAAATGGAATGTAAATTAGCTTATAACTTAGTGATTAGGGAAGAAACTCAATTTTCAATAATGTATCCTTTTGAAATCTTAAAACTCAAATTAAAAGTACATTTGGTTAATACTTAGTGATTAAGGAAGAAACTCAATTTTCAATAATGTATCCTTTTGAAATCCTAAAACTCAAATGGAATGTAAATTAGCTTATTACTTAGTGATTAAGGAAGAAACTCAATTTTCAATAATGTATCCTTTTGAAATCTTAAAACTCAAATTGAATGTAAATTAGGTTAATACTTAGTGATTAAGGAAGAAACTCAATTTTCAATAATGTATCCTTTTGAAATCCTAAAACTCAAATTGAATGTAACTTAGCTTATAACTTAGTGATTAAGAAAGAAACTCAATTTTCAATAATGTATCCTTTTGAAATCTTAAAACTCAAATTGAATGTAAATTAGGTTAATACTTAGTGATTAAGGAAGAAATTCAATTTTCAATAATGTATCCTTTTGAAATCCTAAAACTCAAATGGAATGTAAATTAGCTTATTACTTAGTGATTAAGGAAGAAACTCAATTTTCAATAATGTATCCTTTTGAAATCTTAAAACTCAAATTGAATGTAAATTAGGTTAATACTTAGTGATTAAGGAAGAAACTCAATTTTCAATAATGTATCCTTTTGAAATCCTAAAACTCAAATGGAATGTAAATTAGCTTATTACTTAGTGATTAAGGAAGAAACTCAATTTTCAATAATGTATCCTTTTGAAATCTTAAAACTCAAATTGAATGTAAATTAGGTTAATACTTAGTGATTAAGGAAGAAACTCAATTTTCAATAATGTATCCTTTTGAAATCCTAAAACTCAAATTGAATGTAACTTAGCTTATAACTTAGTGATTAAGAAAGAAACTCAATTTTCAATAATGTATCCTTTTGAAATCTTAAAACTCAAATTGAATGTAAATTAGGTTAATACTTAGTGATTAAGGAAGAAACTCAATTTTCAATAATGTATCCTTTTGAAATCCTAAAACTAAAATGGAATGTAAATTAGCTTATAACTTAGTGATTAAGGAAGAAACTCAATTTTCAATAATGTATCCTTTTGAAATCTTAAAACTCAAATTAAAAGTACATTTGGTTAATACTTAGTGATTAAGGAAGAAACTCAATTTTCAATAATGTATCCTTTTGAAATCCTAAAACTCAAATGGAATGTAAATTAGCTTATTACTTAGTGATTAAGGAAGAAACTCAATTTTCAATAATGTATCCTTTTGAAATCTTAAAACTCAAATTGAATGTAAATTAGGTTAATACTTAGTGATTAAGGAAGAAACTCAATTTTCAATAATGTATCCTTTTGAAATCCTAAAACTCAAATTGAATGTAACTTAGCTTATAACTTAGTGATTAAGAAAGAAACTCAATTTTCAATAATGTATCCTTTTGAAATCTTAAAACTCAAATTGAATGTAAATTAGGTTAATACTTAGTGATTAAGGAAGAAACTCAATTTTCAATAATGTATCCTTTTGAAATCCTAAAACTAAAATGGAATGTAAATTAGCTTATAACTTAGTGATTAAGGAAGAAACTCAATTTTCAATAATGTATCCTTTTGAAATCTTAAAACTCAAATTAAAAGTACATTTGGTTAATACTTAGTGATTAAGGAAGAAACTCAATTTTCAATAATGTATACTTTTGAAATCCTAAAACTCAAATGGAATGTAAATTAGCTTATTACTTAGTGATTAAGGAAGAAACTCAATTTTCAATAATGTAACCTTTTGAAATCTTAAAATTCAAATTGAATGTAAATTAGGTTAATACTTAGTGATTAAGGAAGAAACTCAATTTTCAATAATGTATCCTTTTGAAATCCTAAAACTCAAATTGAATGTAACTTAGCTTATAAGTTAGTGATTAAGAAAGAAACTCAATTTTCAATAATGTATCCTTTTGAAATCTTAAAACTCAAATTGAATGTAAATTAGGTTAATACTTAGTGATTAAGGAAGAAACTTAATTTTCAATAATGTATCCTTTTGAATTCCTAAAACTAAAATGGAATGTAAATTAGCTTATAACTTAGTGATTAAGGAAGAAACTCAATTTTCAATAATGTATCCTTTTGAAATCTTAAAACTCAAATTAAAAGTACATTTGGTTAATACTTAGTGATTAAGGAAGAAACTCAAATTTCAATAATGTATCCTTTTGAAATCTTAAAACTCAAATTGAATGTAAATTAGGTTAATACTTAGTGATTAAGGAAGAAACTCAATTTTCAATAATGTATCCTTTTGAAATCCTAAAACTCAAATTGAATGTAACTTAGCTTATAACTTAGTGATTAAGAAAGAAACTCAATTTTCAATAATGTATCCTTTTGAAATCTTAAAACTCAAATTGAATGTAAATTAGGTTAATACTTAGTGATTAAGGAAGAAACTCAATTTTCAATAATGTATCCTTTTGAAATCCTAAAACTAAAATGGAATGTAAATTAGCTTATAACTTAGTGATTAAGGAAGAAACTCAATTTTCAATAATGTATCCTTTTGAAATCTTAAAACTCAAATTAAAAGTACATTTGGTTAATACTTAGTGATTAAGGAAGAAACTCAATTTTCAATAATGTATCCTTTTGAAATCCTAAAACTCAAATTGAATGTAAATTAGCTTATAACTTAGTGATTAAGGAAGAAACTCAATTTTCAATAATGTATCCTTTTGAAATCTTAAAACTCAAATTAAAAGTACATTTGGTTAATACTTAGTGATTAAGGAAGAAACTCAATTTTCAATAATGTATCCTTTTGAAATCCTAAAACTCAAATGGAATGTAAATTAGCTTATTACTTAGTGATTAAGGAAGAAACTCAATTTTCAATAATGTATCCTTTTGAAATCTTAAAACTCAAATTGAATGTAAATTAGGTTAATACTTAGTGATTAAGGAAGAAACTCAATTTTCAATAATGTATCCTTTTGAAATCCTAAAACTCAAATTGAATGTAACTTAGCTTATAACTTAGTGATTAAGAAAGAAACTCAATTTTCAATAATGTATCCTTTTGAAATCTTAAAACTCAAATTGAATGTAAATTAGGTTAATACTTAGTGATTAAGGAAGAAACTCAATTTTCAATAATGTATCCTTTTGAAATCTTAAAACTCAAATTGAAAGTACATTTGGTTAATACTTAGTGATTAAGGAAGAAACTCAATTTTCAATAATGTATCCTTTTGAAATCTTAAAACTCAAATTGAATGTAAATTAGGTTAATACTTAGTGATTAAGGAAGAAACTCAATTTTCAATAATGTATCCTTTTGAAATCCTAAAACTCAAATTGAATGTAACTTAGCTTATAACTTAGTGATTAAGAAAGAAACTCAATTTTCAATAATGTATCCTTTTGAAATCTTAAAACTCAAATTGAATATAAATTAGGTTAATACTTAGTGATTAAGGAAGAAACTCAATTTTCAATAATGTATCCTTTTGAAATCCTAAAACTAAAATGGAATGTAAATTAGCTTATAACTTAGTGATTAGGGAAGAAACTCAATTTTCAATAATGTATCCTTTTGAAATCTTAAAACTCAAATTAAAAGTACATTTGGTTAATACTTAGTGATTAAGGAAGAAACTCAATTTTCAATAATGTATCCTTTTGAAATCCTAAAACTCAAATGGAATGTAAATTAGCTTATTACTTAGTGATTAAGGAAGAAACTCAATTTTCAATAATGTATCCTTTTGAAATCTTAAAACTCAAATTGAATGTAAATTAGGTTAATACTTAGTGATTAAGGAAGAAACTCAATTTTCAATAATGTATCCTTTTGAAATCCTAAAACTCAAATTGAATGTAACTTAGCTTATAACTTAGTGATTAAGAAAGAAACTCAATTTTCAATAATGTATCCTTTTGAAATCTTAAAACTCAAATTGAATGTAAATTAGGTTAATACTTAGTGATTAAGGAAGAAATTCAATTTTCAATAATGTATCCTTTTGAAATCCTAAAACTCAAATTGAATGTAACTTAGCTTATAACTTAGTGATTAAGAAAGAAACTCAATTTTCAATAATGTATCCTTTTGAAATCTTAAAACTCAAATTGAATGTAAATTAGGTTAATACTTAGTGATTAAGGAAGAAACTCAATTTTCAATAATGTATCCTTTTGAAATCCTAAAACTAAAATGGAATGTAAATTAGCTTATAACTTAGTGATTAAGGAAGAAACTCAATTTTCAATAATGTATCCTTTTGAAATCTTAAAACTCAAATTAAAAGTACATTTGGTTAATACTTAGTGATTAAGGAAGAAACTCAATTTTCAATAATGTATCCTTTTGTAATCCTAAAAGTAAAATGGAATGTAAATTAGCTTATTACTTAGTGATTAAGGAAGAAACTCAATTTTCAATAATGTATCCTTTTGAAATCTTAAAACTCAAATTAAAAGTACATTTGGTTAATACTTAGTGATTAAGGAAGAAACTCAATTTTCAATAATGTATCCTTTTGAAATCCTAAAACTCAAATGGAATGTAAATTAGCTTATTACTTAGTGATTAAGGAAGAAACTCAATTTTCAATAATGTATCCTTTCGAAATCTTATAACTCAAATTGAATGTAAATTAGGTTAATACTTAGTGATTAAGGAAGAAATTCAATTTTCAATAATGTATCCTTTTGAAATCCTAAAACTCAAATTGAATGTAACTTAGCTTATAACTTAGTGATTAAGAAAGAAACTCAATTTTCAATAATGTATCCTTTTGAAATCTTAAAACTCAAATTGAATGTAAATTAGGTTAATACTTAGTGATTAAGGAAGAAACTCAATTTTCAATAATGTATCCTTTTGAAATCCTAAAACTAAAATGGAATGTAAATTAGCTTATAACTTAGTGATTAAGGAAGAAACTCAATTTTCAATAATGTATCCTTTTGAAATCTTAAAACTCAAATTAAAAGTACATTTGGTTAATACTTAGTGATTAAGGAAGAAACTCAATTTTCAATAATGTATCCTTTTGTAATCCTAAAACTAAAATGGAATGTAAATTAGCTTATTACTTAGTGATTAAGGAAGAAACTCAATTTTCAATAATGTATCCTTTTGAAATCTTAAAACTCAAATTAAAAGTACATTTGGTTAATACTTAGTGATTAAGGAAGAAACTCAATTTTCAATAATGTATCCTTTTGAAATCCTAAAACTCAAATTGAATGTAAATTAGCTTATTACTTAGTGATTAAGGAAGAAACTCAATTTTCAATAATGTATCCTTTTGAAATCTTATAACTCAAATTGAATGTAAATTAGGTTAATACTTAGTGATTAAGGAAGAAACTCAATTTTCAATAATGTATCCTTTTGAAATCTTAAAACTCAAATTAAAAGTACATTTGGTTAATACTTAGTGATTAAGGAAGAAACTCAATTTTCAATAATGTATCCTTTTGAAATCTTAAAACTCAAATTGAATGTAAATTAGGTTAATACTTAGTGATTAAGGAAGAAACTCAATTTTCAATAATGTATCCTTTTGAAATCCTAAAACTCAAATTGAATGTAACTTAGCTTATAACTTAGTGATTAAGAAAGAAACTCAATTTTCAATAATGTATCCTTTTGAAATCTTAAAACTCAAATTGAATATAAATTAGGTTAATACTTAGTGATTAAGGAAGAAACTCAATTTTCAATAATGTATCCTTTTGAAATCCTAAAACTCAAATTGAATGTAAATTAGCTTATTACTTAGTGATTAAGGAAGAAACTCAATTTTCAATAATGTATCCTTTTGAAATCTTAAAACTCAAATTGAATGTAAATTAGGTTAATACTTAGTGATTAAGGAAGAAACTCAATTTTCAATAATGTATCCTTTTGAAATCTTAAAACTCAAATTGAAAGTACATTTGGTTAATACTTAGTGATTAAGGAAGAAACTCAATTTTCAATAATGTATCCTTTTGAAATCTTAAAACTCAAATTGAATGTAAATTAGGTTAATACTTAGTGATTAAGGAAGAAACTCAATTTTCAATAATGTATCCTTTTGAAATCCTAAAACTCAAATTGAATGTAACTTAGCTTATAACTTAGTGATTAAGAAAGAAACTCAATTTTCAATAATGTATCCTTTTGAAATCTTAAAACTCAGATTGAATATAAATTAGGTTAATACTTAGTGATTAAGGAAGAAACTCAATTTTCAATAATGTATCCTTTTGAAATCCTAAAACTAAAATGGAATGTAAATTAGCTTATAACTTAGTGATTAGGGAAGAAACTCAATTTTCAATAATGTATCCTTTTGAAATCTTAAAACTCAAATTAAAAGTACATTTGGTTAATACTTAGTGATTAAGGAAGAAACTCAATTTTCAATAATGTATCCTTTTGAAATCCTAAAACTCAAATGGAATGTAAATTAGCTTATTACTTAGTGATTAAGGAAGAAACTCAATTTTCAATAATGTATCCTTTTGAAATCTTAAAACTCAAATTGAATGTAAATTAGGTTAATACTTAGTGATTAAGGAAGAAACTCAATTTTCAATAATGTATCCTTTTGAAATCCTAAAACTCAAATTGAATGTAACTTAGCTTATAACTTAGTGATTAAGAAAGAAACTCAATTTTCAATAATGTATCCTTTTGAAATCTTAAAACTCAAATTGAATGTAAATTAGGTTAATACTTAGTGATTAAGGAAGAAATTCAATTTTCAATAATGTATCCTTTTGAAATCCTAAAACTCAAATTGAATGTAACTTAGCTTATAACTTAGTGATTAAGAAAGAAACTCAATTTTCAATAATGTATCCTTTTGAAATCTTAAAACTCAAATTGAATGTAAATTAGGTTAATACTTAGTGATTAAGGAAGAAACTCAATTTTCAATAATGTATCCTTTTGAAATCCTAAAACTAAAATGGAATGTAAATTAGCTTATAACTTAGTGATTAAGGAAGAAACTCAATTTTCAATAATGTATCCTTTTGAAATCTTAAAACTCAAATTAAAAGTACATTTGGTTAATACTTAGTGATTAAGGAAGAAACTCAATTTTCAATAATGTATCCTTTTGTAATCCTAAAACTAAAATGGAATGTAAATTAGCTTATTACTTAGTGATTAAGGAAGAAACTCAATTTTCAATAATGTATCCTTTTGAAATCTTAAAACTCAAATTAAAAGTACATTTGGTTAATACTTAGTGATTAAGGAAGAAACTCAATTTTCAATAATGTATCCTTTTGAAATCCTAAAACTCAATTGAATGTAAATTAGCTTATTACTTAGTGATTAAGGAAGAAACTCAATTTTCAATAATGTATCCTTTTGAAATCTTATAACTCAAATTGAATGTAAATTAGGTTAATACTTAGTGATTAAGGAAGAAATTCAATTTTCAATAATGTATCCTTTTGAAATCCTAAAACTCAAATTGAATGTAACTTAGCTTATAACTTAGTGATTAAGAAAGAAACTCAATTTTCAATAATGTATCCTTTTGAAATCTTAAAACTCAAATTGAATGTAAATTAGGTTAATACTTAGTGATTAAGGAAGAAACTCAATTTTCAATAATGTATCCTTTTGAAATCCTAAAACTAAAATGGAATGTAAATTAGCTTATAACTTAGTGATTAAGGAAGAAACTCAATTTTCAATAATGTATCCTTTTGAAATCTTAAAACTCAAATTAAAAGTACATTTGGTTAATACTTAGTGATTAAGAAAGAAACTCAATTTTCAATAATGTATCCTTTTGTAATCCTAAAACTAAAATGGAATGTAAATTAGCTTATTACTTAGTGATTAAGGAAGAAACTCAATTTTCAATAATGTATCCTTTTGAAATCTTAAAACTCAAATTAAAAGTACATTTGGTTAATACTTAGTGATTAAGGAAGAAACTCAATTTTCAATAATGTATCCTTTTGAAATCCTAAAACTCAAATGGAATGTAAATTAGCTTATTACTTAGTGATTAAGGAAGAAACTCAATTTTCAATAATGTATCCTTTTGAAATCTTATAACTCAAATTGAATGTAAATTAGGTTAATACTTAGTGATTAAGGAAGAAACTCAATTTTCAATAATGTATCCTTTTGAAATCTTAAAACTCAAATTAAAAGTACATTTGGTTAATACTTAGTGATTAAGGAAGAAACTCAATTTTCAATAATGTATCCTTTTGAAATCTTAAAACTCAAATTGAATGTAAATTAGGTTAATACTTAGTGATTAAGGAAGAAACTCAATTTTCAATAATGTATCCTTTTGAAATCCTAAAACTCAAATTGAATGTAACTTAGCTTATAACTTAGTGATTAAGAAAGAAACTCAATTTTTAATAATGTATCCTTTTGAAATCTTAAAACTCAGATTGAATATAAATTAGGTTAATACTTAGTGATTAAGGAAGAAACTCAATTTTCAATAATGTATCCTTTTGAAATCCTAAAACTAAAATGGAATGTAAATTAGCTTATAACTTAGTGATTAGGGAAGAAACTCAATTTTCAATAATGTATCCTTTTGAAATCTTAAAACTCAAATTAAAAGTACATTTGGTTAATACTTAGTGATTAAGGAAGAAACTCAATTTTCAATAATGTATCCTTTTGAAATCCTAAAACTCAAATGGAATGTAAATTAGCTTATTACTTAGTGATTAAGGAAGAAACTCAATTTTCAATAATGTATCCTTTTGAAATCTTAAAACTCAAATTGAATGTAAATTAGGTTAATACTTAGTGATTAAGGAAGAAACTCAATTTTCAATAATGTATCCTTTTGAAATCTTAAAACTCAATTTGAAATTACATTTGGTTAATACTTAGTGATTAAGGAAGAAACTCAATTTTCAATAATGTATCCTTTTGAAATCTTAAAACTCAAATTGAATGTAAATTAGGTTAATACTTAGTGATTAAGGAAGAAACTCAATTTTCAATAATGTATCCTTTTGAAATCCTAAAACTCAAATTGAATGTAACTTAGCTTATAACTTAGTGATTAAGAAAGAAACTCAATTTTCAATAATGTATCCTTTTGAAATCTTAAAACTCAGATTGAATATAAATTAGGTTAATACTTAGTGATTAAGGAAGAAACTCAATTTTCAATAATGTATCCTTTTGAAATCCTAAAACTAAAATGGAATGTAAATTAGCTTATAACTTAGTGATTAGGGAAGAAACTCAATTTTCAATAATGTATCCTTTTGAAATCTTAAAACTCAAATTAAAAGTACATTTGGTTAATACTTAGTGATTAAGGAAGAAACTCAATTTTCAATAATGTATCCTTTTGAAATCCTAAAACTCAAATGGAATGTAAATTAGCTTATTACTTAGTGATTAAGGAAGAAACTCAATTTTCAATAATGTATCCTTTTGAAATCTTAAAACTCAAATTGAATGTAAATTAGGTTAATACTTAGTGATTAAGGAAGAAACTCAATTTTCAATAATGTATCCTTTTGAAATCCTAAAACTCAAATTGAATGTAACTTAGCTTATAACTTAGTGATTAAGAAAGAAACTCAATTTTCAATAATGTATCCTTTTGAAATCTTAAAACTCAAATTGAATGTAAATTAGGTTAATACTTAGTGATTAAGGAAGAAATTCAATTTTCAATAATGTATCCTTTTGAAATCCTAAAACTCAAATTGAATGTAACTTAGCTTATAACTTAGTGATTAAGAAAGAAACTCAATTTTCAATAATGTATCCTTTTGAAATCTTAAAACTCAAATTGAATGTAAATTAGGTTAATACTTAGTGATTAAGGAAGAAACTCAATTTTCAATAATGTATCCTTTTGAAATCCTAAAACTAAAATGGAATGTAAATTAGCTTATAACTTAGTGATTAAGGAAGAAACTCAATTTTCAATAATGTATCCTTTTGAAATCTTAAAACTCAAATTAAAAGTACATTTGGTTAATACTTAGTGATTAAGGAAGAAACTCAATTTTCAATAATGTATCCTTTTGTAATCCTAAAACTAAAATGGAATGTAAATTAGCTTATTACTTAGTGATTAAGGAAGAAACTCAATTTTCAATAATGTATCCTTTTGAAATCTTAAAACTCAAATTAAAAGTACATTTGGTTAATACTTAGTGATTAAGGAAGAAACTCAATTTTCAATAATGTATCCTTTTGAAATCCTAAAACTCAAATGGAATGTAAATTAGCTTATTACTTGGTGATTAAGGAAGAAACTCAATTTTCAATAATGTATCCTTTTGAAATCTTATAACTCAAATTGAATGTAAATTAGGTTAATACTTAGTGATTAAGGAAGAAATTCAATTTTCAATAATGTATCCTTTTGAAATCCTAAAACTCAAATTGAATGTAACTTAGCTTATAACTTAGTGATTAAGAAAGAAACTCAATTTTCAATAATGTATCCTTTTGAAATCTTAAAACTCAAATTGAATGTAAATTAGGTTAATACTTAGTGATTAAGGAAGAAACTCAATTTTCAATAATGTATCCTTTTGAAATCCTAAAACTAAAATGGAATGTAAATTAGCTTATAACTTAGTGATTAAGGAAGAAACTCAATTTTCAATAATGTATCCTTTTGAAATCTTAAAACTCAAATTAAAAGTACATTTGGTTAATACTTAGTGATTAAGAAAGAAACTCAATTTTCAATAATGTATCCTTTTGAAATTCTAAAACTCAAATGGAATGTAAATTAGCTTATTACTTAGTGATTAAGGAAGAAACTCAATTTTCAATAATGTATCCTTTTGAAATCCTAAAATTCAAATTTAATGTAAATTAGCTTATAACTTAGTGATTAAGGAAGAAACTCAATTTTCAATAATATATCCTTTTGAAATCTTAAAACTCAAATTGGATGTAAATTAGGTTAATACTTAGTGATTAAGGAAGAAACTCAATTTTCAATAATGTATCCTTTTGAAATCTTAAAACTCAAATTGAATGTAAATTAGGTTAATACTTAGTGATTAAGGAAGAAACTCAATTTTCAATAATGTATCCTTTTGAAATCCTAAAACTCAAATTGAATGTAAATTAGCTTATAACTTAGTGATTAAGGAAGAAACTCAATTTTCAATAATGTATCCTTTTGAAATCTTAAAACTCAAATTAAAAGTACATTTGGTTAATACTTAGTGATTAAGGAAGAAACTCAATTTTCAATAATGTATCCTTTTGAAATTCTAAAACTCAAATGGAATGTAAATTAGCTTATTACTTAGTGATTAAGGAAGAAACTCAATTTTCAATAATGTATCCTTTTGAAATCTTAAAACTCAAATTGAATGTAAATTAGGTTAATACTTAGTGATTAAGGAAGAAACTCAATTTTCAATAATGTATCCTTTTGAAATCCTAAAACTCAAATTGAATGTAAATTAGCTTATAACTTAGTGATTAAGAAAGAAACTCAATTTTCAATAATGTATCCTTTTGAAATCTTAAAACTCAAATTAAAAGTACATTTGGTTAATACTTAGTGATTAAGGAAGAAACTCAATTTTCAATAATGTATCCTTTTGAAATCCTAAAACTCAAATGGAATGTAAATTAGCTTATTACTTAGTGATTAAGGAAGAAACTCAATTTTCAATAATGTATCCTTTTGAAATCTTAAAACTCAAATTGAATGTAAATTAGGTTAATACTTAGTGATTAAGGAAGAAATTCAATTTTCAATAATGTATCCTTTTGAAATCCTAAAACTCAAATTGAATGTAACTTAGCTTATAACTTAGTGATTAAGAAAGAAACTCAATTTTCAATAATGTATCCTTTTGAAATCTTAAAACTCAAATTGAATGTAAATTAGGTTAATACTTAGTGATTAAGGAAGAAACTCAATTTTCAATAATGTATCCTTTTGAAATCCTAAAACTAAAATGGAATGTAAATTAGCTTATAACTTAGTGATTAAGGAAGAAACTCAATTTTCAATAATGTATCCTTTTGAAATCTTAAAACTCAAATTAAAAGTACATTTGGTTAATACTTAGTGATTAAGGAAGAAACTCAATTTTCAATAATGTATCCTTTTGAAATCTTAAAACTCAAATTGAATGTAAATTAGGTTAATACTTAGTGATTAAGGAAGAAACTCAATTTTCAATAATGTATCCTTTTGAAATCCTAAAACTCAAATTGAATGTAACTTAGCTTATAACTTAGTGATTAAGAAAGAAACTCAATTTTCAATAATGTATCCTTTTGAAATCTTAAAACTCAAATTGAATGTAAATTAGGTTAATACTTAGTGATTAAGGAAGAAACTCAATATTCAATAATGTATCCTTTTGAAATCCTAAAACTAAAATGGAATGTAAATTAGCTTATAACTTAGTGATTAAGGAAGAAACTCAATTTTCAATAATGTATCCTTTTGAAATCTTAAAACTAAAATGGAATGTAAATTAGCTTATTACTTAGTGATTAAGGAAGAAACTCAATTTTCAATAATGTATCCTTTTGAAATCTTAAAACTCAAATTAAAAGTACATTTGGTTAATACTTAGTGATTAAGGAAGAAACTCAATTTTCAATAATGTATCCTTTTGAAATCCTAAAACTCAAATGGAATGTAAATTAGCTTATTACTTAGTGATTAAGGAAGAAACTCAATTTTCAATAATGTATCCTTTTGAAATCTTATAACTCAAATTGAATGTAAATTAGGTTAATACTTAGTGATTAAGGAAGAAATTCAATTTTCAATAATGTATCCTTTTGAAATCCTAAAACTCAAATTGAATGTAACTTAGCTTATAACTTAGTGATTAAGAAAGAAACTCAATTTTCAATAATGTATCCTTTTGAAATCTTAAAACTCAAATTGAATGTAAATTAGGTTAATACTTAGTGATTAAGGAAGAAACTCAATTTTCAATAATGTATCCTTTTGAAATCCTAAAACTAAAATGGAATGTAAATTAGCTTATAACTTAGTGATTAAGGAAGAAACTCAATTTTCAATAATGTATCCTTTTGAAATCTTAAAACTCAAATTGAAAGTACATTTGGTTAATACTTAGTGATTAAGGAAGAAACTCAATTTTCAATAATGTATCCTTTTGAAATCTTAAAACTCAAATTGAATGTAAATTAGGTTAATACTTAGTGATTAAGGAAGAAACTCAATTTTCAATAATGTATCCTTTTGAAATCCTAAAACTCAAATTGAATGTAACTTAGCTTATAACTTAGTGATTAAGAAAGAAACTCAATTTTCAATAATGTATCCTTTTGAAATCTTAAAACTCAGATTGAATATAAATTAGGTTAATACTTAGTGATTAAGGAAGAAACTCAATTTTCAATAATGTATCCTTTTGAAATCCTAAAACTAAAATGGAATGTAAATTAGCTTATAACTTAGTGATTAGGGAAGAAACTCAATTTTCAATAATGTATCCTTTTGAAATCTTAAAACTCAAATTAAAAGTACATTTGGTTAATACTTAGTGATTAAGGAAGAAACTCAATTTTCAATAATGTATCCTTTTGAAATCCTAAAACTCAAATGGAATGTAAATTAGCTTATTACTTAGTGATTAAGGAAGAAACTCAATTTTCAACAATGTATCCTTTTGAAATCTTAAAACTCAAATTGAATGTAAATTAGGTTAATACTTAGTGATTAAGGAAGAAACTCAATTTTCAATAATGTATCCTTTTGAAATCCTATAACACAAATTGAATGTAACTTAGCTTATAACTTAGTGATTAAGAAAGAAACTCAATTTTCAATAATGTATCCTTTTGAAATCTTAAAACTCAAATTGAATGTAAATTAGGTTAATACTTAGTGATTAAGGAAGAAATTCAATTTTCAATAATGTATCCTTTTGAAATCCTAAAACTCAAATTGAATGTAACTTAGCTTATAACTTAGTGATTAAGAAAGAAACTCAATTTTCAATAATGTATCCTTTTGAAATCTTAAAACTCAAATTGAATGTAAATTAGGTTAATACTTAGTGATTAAGGAAGAAACTCAATTTTCAATAATGTATCCTTTTGAAATCCTAAAACTAAAATGGAATGTAAATTAGCTTATAACTTAGTGATTAAGGAAGAAACTCAATTTTCAATAATGTATCCTTTTGAAATCTTAAAACTCAAATTAAAAGTACATTTGGTTAATACTTAGTGATTAAGGAAGAAACTCAATTTTCAATAATGTATCCTTTTGTAATCCTAAAACTAAAATGGAATGTAAATTAGCTTATTACTTAGTGATTAAGGAAGAAACTCAATTTTCAATAATGTATCCTTTTGAAATCTTAAAACTCAAATTAAAAGTACATTTGGTTAATACTTAGTGATTAAGGAAGAAACTCAATTTTCAATAATGTATCCTTTTGAAATTCTAAAACTCAAATGGAATGTAAATTAGCTTATTACTTAGTGATTAAGGAAGAAACTCAATTTTCAATAATGTATCCTTTTGAAATCTTAAAACTCAAATTGAATGTAAATTAGGTTAATACTTAGTGATTAAGGAAGAAATTCAATTTTCAATAATGTATCCTTTTGAAATCCTAAAACTCAAATTGAATGTAACTTAGCTTATAACTTAGTGATTAAGAAAGAAACTCAATTTTCAATAATGTATCCTTTTGAAATCTTAAAACTCAAATTGAATGTAAATTAGGTTAATACTTAGTGATTAAGGAAGAAACTCAATTTTCAATAATGTATCCTTTTGAAATCCTAAAACTAAAATGGAATGTAAATTAGCTTATAACTTAGTGATTAAGGAAGAAACTCAATTTTCAATAATGTATCCTTTTGAAATCTTAAAACTCAAATTAAAAGTACATTTGGTTAATACTTAGTGATTAAGGAAGAAACTCAATTTTCAATAATGTATCCTTTTGAAATCCTAAAACTCAAATGGAATGTAAATTAGCTTATTACTTAGTGATTAAGGAAGAAACTCAATTTTCAATAATGTATCCTTTTGAAATCTTATAACTCAAATTGAATGTAAATTAGGTTAATACTTAGTGATTAAGGAAGAAATTCAATTTTCAATAATGTATCCTTTTGAAATCCTAAAACTCAAATTGAATGTAACTTAGCTTATAACTTAGTGATTAAGAAAGAAACTCAATTTTCAATAATGTATCCTTTTGAAATCTTAAAACTCAAATTGAATGTAAATTAGGTTAATACTTAGTGATTAAGGAAGAAACTCAATTTTCAATAATGTATCCTTTTGAAATCCTAAAACTAAAATGGAATGTAAATTAGCTTATAACTTAGTGATTAAGGAAGAAACTCAATTTTCAATAATGTATCCTTTTGAAATCTTAAAACTCAAATTAAAAGTACATTTGGTTAATACTTAGTGATTAAGGAAGAAACTCAATTTTCAATAATGTATCCTTTTGTAATCCTAAAACTAAAATGGAATGTAAATTAGCTTATTACTTAGTGATTAAGGAAGAAACTCAATTTTCAATAATGTATCCTTTTGAAATCTTAAAACTCAAATTAAAAGTACATTTGGTTAATACTTAGTGATTAAGGAAGAAACTCAATTTTCAATAATGTATCCTTTTGAAATCCTAAAACTCAAATTGAATGTAAATTAGGCTAATACTTAGTGATTAAGGAAGAAACTCAATTTTCAATAATGTATCCTTTTGAAATCTTATAACTCAAATTGAATGTAAATTAGGTTAATACTTAGTGATTAAGGAAGAAATTCAATTTTCAATAATGTATCCTTTTGAAATCCTAAAACTCAAATTGAATGTAACTTAGCTTATAACTTAGTGATTAAGAAAGAAACTCAATTTTCAATAATGTATCCTTTTGAAATCTTAAAACTCAAATTGAATGTAAATTAGGTTAATACTTAGTGATTAAGGAAGAAACTCAATTTTCAATAATGTATCCTTTTGAAATCCTAAAACTAAAATGGAATGTAAATTAGCTTATTACTTAGTGATTAAGGAAGAAACTCAATTTTCAATAATGTATCCTTTTGAAATCTTAAAATTCAAATTGAAAGTACAATTGGTTAATACCTAGTGATTAAGGAAGAAACTCATTTTTCAATAATGTATCCTTTTGAAATTCTAAAACTCAAATGGAATGTAAATTAGCTTATTACTTAGTGATTAAGGAAGAAACTCAATTTTCAATAATGTATCCTTTTGAAATCTTAAAACTCAAATTGAATGTAAATTAGGTTAATACTTAGTGATTAAGGAAGAAACTCAATTTTCAATAATGTATCCTTTTGAAATCCTAAAACTCAAATTGAATGTAACTTAGCTTATAAGTTAGTGATTAAGAAAGAAACTCAATTTTCAATAATGTATCCTTTTGAAATCTTAAAACTCAAATTGAATGTAAATTAGGTTAATACTTAGTGATTAAGGAAGAAACTCAATTTTCAATAATGTATCCTTTTGAATTCCTAAAACTAAAATGGAATGTAAATTAGCTTATAACTTAGTGATTAAGGAAGAAACTCAATTTTCAATAATGTATCCTTTTGAAATCTTAAAACTAAAATGGAATGTAAATTAGCTTATTACTTAGTGATTAAGGAAGAAACTCAATTTTCAATAATGTATCCTTTTGAAATCCTAAAATTCAAATTTAATGTAAATTAGCTTATAACTTAGTGATTAAGGAAGAAACTCAATTTTCAATAATATATCCTTTTGAAATCTTAAAACTCAAATTGGATGTAAATTAGGTTAATACTTAGTGATTAAGGAAGAAACTCAATTTTCAATAATGTATCCTTTTGAAATCTTAAAACTCAAATTGAATGTAAATTAGGTTAATACTTAGTGATTAAGGAAGAAACTCAATTTTCAATAATGTATCCTTTTGAAATCCTAAAACTCAAATTGAATGTAACTTAGCTTATAACTTAGTGATTAAGAAAGAAACTCAATTTTCAATAATGTATCCTTTTGAAATCTTAAAACTCAAATTGAATGTAAATTAGGTTAATACTTAGTGATTAAGGAAGAAACTCAATATTCAATAATGTATCCTTTTGAAATCCTAAAACTAAAATGGAATGTAAATTAGCTTATAACTTAGTGATTAAGGAAGAAACTCAATTTTCAATAATGTATCCTTTTGAAATCTTAAAACTAAAATGGAATGTAAATTAGCTTATTACTTAGTGATTAAGGAAGAAACTCAATTTTCAATAATGTATCCTTTTGAAATCCTAAAATTCAAATTTAATGTAAATTAGCTTATAACTTAGTGATTAAGGAAGAAACTCAATTTTCAATAATATATCCTTTTGAAATCTTAAAACTCAAATTTGATGTAAATTAGGTTAATACTTAGTGATTAAGGAAGAAACTCAATTTTCAATAATGTATCCTTTTGAAATCTTAAAACTCAAATTGAATGTAAATTAGGTTAATACTTAGTGATTAAGGAAGAAACTCAATTTTCAATAATGTATCCTTTTGAAATCCTAAAACTCAAATTGAATGTAAATTAGCTTATAACTTAGTGATTAAGAAAGAAACTCAATTTTCAATAATGTATCCTTTTGAAATCTTAAAACTCAAATTAAAAGTACATTTGGTTAATACTTAGTGATTAAGGAAGAAACTCAATTTTCAATAATGTATCCTTTTGAAATCCTAAAACTCAAATGGAATGTAAATTAGCTTATTACTTAGTGATTAAGTAAGAAACTCAATTTTCAATAATGTATCCTTTTGAAATCTTAAAACTCAAATTGAATGTAAATTAGGTTAATACTTAGTGATTAAGGAAGAAATTCAATTTTCAATAATGTATCCTTTTGAAATCCTAAAACTCAAATTGAATGTAACTTAGCTTATAACTTAGTGATTAAGAAAGAAACTCAATTTTCAATAATGTATCCTTTTGAAATCTTAAAACTCAAATTGAATGTAAATTAGGTTAATACTTAGTGATTAAGGAAGAAACTCAATTTTCAATAATGTATCCTTTTGAAATCCTAAAACTAAAATGGAATGTAAATTAGCTTATAACTTAGTGATTAAGGAAGAAACTCAATTTTCAATAATGTATCCTTTTGAAATCTTAAAACTCAAATTAAAAGTACATTTGGTTAATACTTAGTGATTAAGGAAGAAACTCAATTTTCAATAATGTATCCTTTTGAAATCCTAAAACTAAAATGGAATGTAAATTAGCTTATTACTTAGTGATTAAGGAAGAAACTCAATTTTCAATAATGTATCTTTTTGAAATCTTAAAACTCAAATTAAAAGTACATTTGGTTAATACTTAGTGATTAAGGAAGAAACTCAATTTTCAATAATGTATCCTTTTGAAATCCTAAAACTCAAATGGAATGTAAATTAGCTTATTACTTAGTGATTAAGGAAGAAACTCAATTTTCAATAATGTATCCTTTTGAAATCTTATAACTCAAATTGAATGTAAATTAGGTTAATACTTAGTGATTAAGGAAGAAATTCAATTTTCAATAATGTATCCTTTTGAAATCCTAAAACTCAAATTGAATGTAACTTAGCTTATAACTTAGTGATTAAGAAAGAAACTCAATTTTCAATAATGTATCCTTTTGAAATCTTAAAACTCAAATTGAATGTAAATTAGGTTAATACTTAGTGATTAAGGAAGAAACTCAATTTTCAATAATGTATCCTTTTGAAATCCTAAAACTAAAATGGAATGTAAATTAGCTTATAACTTAGTGATTAAGGAAGAAACTCAATTTTCAATAATGTATCCTTTTGAAATCTTAAAACTCAAATTAAAAGTACATTTGGTTAATACTTAGTGATTAAGGAAGAAACTCAATTTTCAATAATGTATCCTTTTGAAATTCTAAAACTCAAATGGAATGTAAATTAGCTTATTACTTAGTGATTAAGGAAGAAACTCAATTTTCAATAATGTATCCTTTTGAAATCTTAAAACTCAAATTGAATGTAAATTAGGTTAATACTTAGTGATTAAGGAAGAAACTCAATTTTCAATAATGTATCCTTTTGAAATCCTAAAACTCAAATTGAATGTAACTTAGCTTATAAGTTAGTGATTAAGAAAGAAACTCAATTTTCAATAATGTATCCTTTTGAAATCTTAAAACTCAAATTGAATGTAAATTAGCTTATTACTTAGTGATTAAGGAAGAAACTCAATTTTCAATAATGTATCCTTTTGAATTCCTAAAACTAAAATGGAATGTAAATTAGCTTATAACTTAGTGATTAAGGAAGAAACTCAATTTTCAATAATGTATCCTTTTGAAATCTTAAAACTCAAATTGAAAGTACATTTGGTTAATACTTAGTGATTAAGGAAGAAACTCAATTTTCAATAATGTATCCTTTTGAAATCTTAAAACTCAAATTGAATGTAAATTAGGTTAATACTTAGTGATTAAGGAAGAAACTCAATTTTCAATAATGTATCCTTTTGAAATCCTAAAACTCAAATTGAATGTAACTTAGCTTATAACTTAGTGATTAAGAAAGAAACTCAATTTTCAATAATGTATCCTTTTGAAATCTTAAAACTCAAATTGAATGTAAATTAGGTTAATACTTAGTGATTAAGGAAGAAACTCAATTTTCAATAATGTATCCTTTTGAAATCCTAAAACTAAAATTGAATGTAAATTAGCTTATAACTTAGTGATTAAGGAAGAAACTCAATTTTCAATAATGTATCCTTTTGAAATCTTAAAACTCAAATTAAAAGTACATTTGGTTAATACTTAGTGATTAAGGAAGAAACTCAATTTTCAATAATGTATCCTTTTGAAATCCTAAAACTCAAATGGAATGTAAATTAGCTTATTACTTAGTGATTAAGGAAGAAACTCAATTTTCAATAATGTATCCTTTTGAAATCTTAAAACTCAAATTGAATGTAAATTAGGTTAATACTTAGTGATTAAGGAAGAAACTCAATTTTCAATAATGTATCCTTTTGAAATCCTAAAACTCAAATTGAATGTAAATTAGCTTATAACTTAGTGATTAAGGAAGAAACTCAATTTTCAATAATGTATCCTTTTGAAATCTTAAAACTCAAATTGAATGTAAATTAGGTTAATACTTAGTGATTAAGGAAGAAACTCAATTTTCAATAATGTATCCTTTTGAAATCCTAAAACTCAAATTGAATGTAACTTAGCTTATAACTTAGTGATTAAGAAAGAAACTCAATTTTCAATAATGTATCCTTTTGAAATCTTAAAACTCAAATTGAATGTAAATTAGGTTAATACTTAGTGATTAAGGAAGAAACTCAATTTTCAATAATGTATCCTTTTGAAATCCTAAAACTCAAATTGAATGTAAATTAGCTTATAACTTAGTGATTAAGGAAGAAACTCAATTTTCAATAATGTATCCTTTTGAAATCTTAAAACTAAAATGGAATGTAAATTAGCTTATTACTTAGTGATTAAGGAAGAAACTCAATTTTCAATAATGTATCCTTTTGAAATCTTAAAACTCAAATTAAAAGTACATTTGGTTAATACTTAGTGATTAAGGAAGAAACTCAAATTTCAATAATGTATCCTTTTGAAATCCTAAAACTCAAATTGAATGTAAATTAGCTTATAACTTAGTGATTAAGGAAGAAACTCAATTTTCAATATTGTATCCTTTTGAAATCTTAAAACTCAAATTGAAAGTACATTTGGTTAATACTTAGTGATTAAGGAAGAAACTCAATTTTCAATAATGTATCCTTTTGAAATCTTAAAACTCAAATTGAATGTAAATTAGGTTAATACTTAGTGATTAAGGAAGAAACTCAATTTTCAATAATGTATCCTTTTGAAATCCTAAAACTCAAATTGAATGTAAATTAGCTTATAACTTAGTGATTAAGGAAGAAACTCAATTTTCAATAATGTATCCTTTTGAAATCTTAAAACTCAAATTGAATGTAAATTAGGTTAATACTTAGTGATTAAAGAAGAAACTCAATTTTCAATAATGTATCCTTTTGAAATCCTAAAACTCAAATTGAATGTAAATTAGCTTATAACTTAGTGATTAAGGAAGAAACTCAATTTTCAATAATGTATCCTTTTGAAATCTTAAAACTCAAATTGAATGTAAATTAGGTTAATACTTAGTGATTAAGGAAGAAACTCAATTTTCAATAATGTATCCTTTTGAAATCCTAAAACTCAAATTGAATGTAAATTAGCTTATAACTTAGTGATTAAGGAAGAAACTCAATTTTCAATAATGTATCCTTTTGAAATCCTAAAACTCAAATTGAATGTAACTTAGCTTATAAGTTAGTGATTAAGAAAGAAACTCAATTTTCAATAATGTATCCTTTTGAAATCTTAAAACTCAAATTGAATGTAAATTAGGTTAATACTTAGTGATTAAGGAAGAAACTCAATTTTCAATAATGTATCCTTTTGAATTCCTAAAACTAAAATGGAATGTAAATTAGCTTATAACTTAGTGATTAAGGAAGAAACTCAATTTTCAATAATGTATCCTTTTGAAATCTTAAAACTCAAATTAAAAGTACATTTGGTTAATACTTAGTGATTAAGGAAGAAACTCAATTTTCAATAATGTATCCTTTTGAAATCTTAAAACTCAAATTGAATGTAAATTAGGTTAATACTTAGTGATTAAGGAAGAAACTCAATTTTCAATAATGTATCCTTTTGAAATCCTAAAACTCAAATTGAATGTAACTTAGCTTATAACTTAGTGATTAAGAAAGAAACTCAATTTTCAATAATGTATCCTTTTGAAATCTTAAAACTCAAATTGAATGTAAATTAGGTTAATACTTAGTGATTAAGGAAGAAACTCAATTTTCAATAATGTATCCTTTTGAAATCCTAAAACTAAAATGGAATGTAAATTAGCTTATAACTTAGTGATTAAGGAAGAAACTCAATTTTCAATAATGTATCCTTTTGAAATCTTAAAACTAAAATTGAATGTAAATTAGCTTATTACTTAGTGATTAAGGAAGAAACTCAATTTTCAATAATGTATCCTTTTGAAATCTTAAAACTCAAATTAAAAGTACATTTGGTTAATACTTAGTGATTAAGGAAGAAACTCAATTTTCAATAATGTATCCTTTTGAAATCCTAAAACTAAAATGGAATGTAAATTAGCTTATAACTTAGTGATTAAGGAAGAAACTCAATTTTCAATATTGTATCCTTTTGAAATCTTAAAACTCAAATTAAAAGTACATTTGGTTAATACTTAGTGATTAAGGAAGAAACTCAATTTTCAATAATGTATCCTTTTGAAATCCTAAAACTCAAATGGAATGTAAATTAGCTTATTACTTAGTGATTAAGGAAGAAACTCAATTTTCAATAATGTATCCTTTTGAAATCTTATAACTCAAATTGAATGTAAATTAGGTTAATACTTAGTGATTAAGGAAGAAATTCAATTTTCAATAATGTATCCTTTTGAAATCCTAAAACTCAAATTGAATGTAACTTAGCTTATAACTTAGTGATTAAGAAAGAAACTCAATTTTTAATAATGTATCCTTTTGAAATCTTAAAACTCAAATTGAATGTAAATTAGGTTAATACTTAGTGATTAAGGAAGAAACTCAATTTTCAATAATGTATCCTTTTGAAATCCTAAAACTCAAATGGAATGTAAATTAGCTTATAACTTAGTGATTAAGGAAGAAACTCAATTTTCAATAATGTATCCTTTTGAAATCTTAAAACTCAAATTAAAAGTACATTTGGTTAATACTTAGTGATTAAGGAAGAAACTCAATTTTCAATAATGTATCCTTTTGAAATTCTAAAACTCAAATGGAATGTAAATTAGCTTATTACTTAGTGATTAAGGAAGAAACTCAATTTTCAATAATGTATCCTTTTGAAATCTTAAAACTCAAATTGAATGTAAATTAGGTTAATACTTAGTGATTAAGGAAGAAACTCAATTTTCAATAATGTATCCTTTTGAAATCCTAAAACTAAAATGGAATGTAAATTAGCTTATAACTTAGTGATTAAGGAAGAAACTCAATTTTCAATAATGTATCCTTTTGAAATCTTAAAACTAAAATGGAATGTAAATTAGCTTATTACTTAGTGATTAAGGAAGAAACTCAATTTTCAATAATGTATCCTTTTGAAATCTTAAAACTCAAATTAAAAGTACATTTGGTTAATACTTAGTGATTAAGGAAGAAACTCAATTTTCAATAATGTATCCTTTTGAAATCCTAAAACTAAAATGGAATGTAAATTAGCTTATAACTTAGTGATTAAGGAAGAAACTCAATTTTCAATATTGTATCCTTTTGAAATCTTAAAACTCAAATTAAAAGTACATTTGGTTAATACTTAGTGATTAAGGAAGAAACTCAATTTTCAATAATGTATCCTTTTGAAATCCTAAAACTCAAATGGAATGTAAATTAGCTTATTACTTAGTGATTAAGGAAGAAACTCAATTTTCAATAATGTATCCTTTTGAAATCTTATAACTCAAATTGAATGTAAATTAGGTTAATACTTAGTGATTAAGGAAGAAATTCAATTTTCAATAATGTATCCTTTTGAAATCCTAAAACTCAAATTGAATGTAACTTAGCTTATAACTTAGTGATTAAGAAAGAAACTCAATTTTCAATAATGTATCCTTTTGAAATCTTAAAACTCAAATTGAATGTAAATTAGGTTAATACTTAGTGATTAAGGAAGAAACTCAATTTTCAATAATGTATCCTTTTGAAATCCTAAAACTAAAATGGAATGTAAATTAGCTTATAACTTAGTGATTAAGGAAGAAACTCAATTTTCAATAATGTATCCTTTTGAAATCTTAAAACTCAAATTAAAAGTACATTTGGTTAATACTTAGTGATTAAGGAAGAAACTCAATTTTCAATAATGTATCCTTTTGAAATTCTAAAACTCAAATGGAATGTAAATTAGCTTATTACTTAGTGATTAAGGAAGAAACTCAATTTTCAATAATGTATCCTTTTGAAATCTTAAAACTCAAATTGAATGTAAATTAGGTTAATACTTAGTGATTAAGGAAGAAACTCAATTTTCAATAATGTATCCTTTTGAAATCCTAAAACTCAAATTGAATGTAACTTAGCTTATAAGTTAGTGATTAAGAAAGAAACTCAATTTTCAATAATGTATCCTTTTGAAATCTTAAAACTCAAATTGAATGTAAATTAGGTTAATACTTAGTGATTAAGGAAGAAACTCAATTTTCAATAATGTATCCTTTTGAATTCCTAAAACTAAAATGGAATGTAAATTAGCTTATAACTTAGTGATTAAGGAAGAAACTCAATTTTCAATAATGTATCCTTTTGAAATCATAAAACTCAAATTGAAAGTACATTTGGTTAATACTTAGTGATTAAGGAAGAAACTCAATTTTCAATAATGTATCCTTTTGAAATCTTAAAACTCAAATTGAATGTAAATTAGGTTAATACTTAGTGATTAAGGAAGAAACTCAATTTTCAATAATGTATCCTTTTGAAATCCTAAAACTCAAATTGAATGTAACTTAGCTTATAACTTAGTGATTAAGGAAGAAACTCAATTTTCAATAATGTATCCTTTTGAAATCTTAAAACTCAAATTGAATGTAAATTAGGTTAATACTTAGTGATTAAGGAAGAAACTCAATTTTCAATAATGTATCCTTTTGAAATCCTAAAACTAAAATGGAATGTAAATTAGCTTATAACTTAGTGATTAAGGAAGAAACTCAATTTTCAATAATGTATCCTTTTGAAATCTTAAAACTCAAATTAAAAGTACATTTGGTTAATACTTAGTGATTAAGGAAGAAACTCAATTTTCAATAATGTATCCTTTTGAAATCCTAAAACTCAAATGGAATGTAAATTAGCTTATTACTTAGTGATTAAGGAAGAAACTCAATTTTCAATAATGTATCCTTTTGAAATCTTAAAACTCAAATTGAATGTAAATTAGGTTAATACTTAGTGATTAAGGAAGAAACTCAATTTTCAATAATGTATCCTTTTGAAATCCTAAAACTCAAATTGAATGTAAATTAGCTTATTACTTAGTGATTAAGGAAGAAACTCAATTTTCAATAATGTATCCTTTTGAAATCTTAAAACTCAAATTGAATGTAAATTAGGTTAATACTTAGTGATTAAGGAAGAAACTCAATTTTCAATAATGTATCCTTTTGAAATCCTAAAACTCAAATTGAATGTAACTTAGCTTATAACTTAGTGATTAAGAAAGAAACTCAATTTTCAATAATGTATCCTTTTGAAATCTTAAAACTCAAATTGAATGTAAATTAGGTTAATACTTAGTGATTAAGGAAGAAACTCAATTTTCAATAATGTATCCTTTTGAAATCCTAAAACTAAAATGGAATGTAAATTAGCTTATAACTTAGTGATTAAGGAAGAAACTCAATTTTCAATAATGTATCCTTTTGAAATCTTAAAACTAAAATGGAATGTAAATTAGCTTATTACTTAGTGATTAAGGAAGAAACTCAATTTTCAATAATGTATCCTTTTGAAATCTTAAAACTCAAATTAAAAGTACATTTGGTTAATACTTAGTGATTAAGGTAGAAACTCAAATTTCAATAATGTATCCTTTTGAAATCCTAAAACTCAAATTGAATGTAAATTAGCTTATAACTTAGTGATTAAGGAAGAAACTCAATTTTCAATATTGTATCCTTTTGAAATCTTAAAACTCAAATTGAAAGTACATTTGGTTAATACTTAGTGATTAAGGAAGAAACTCAATTTTCAATAATGTATCCTTTTGAAATCTTAAAACTCAAATTGAATGTAAATTAGGTTAATACTTAGTGATTAAGGAAGAAACTCAATTTTCAATAATGTATCCTTTTGAAATCCTAAAACTCAAATGGAATGTAAATTAGCTTATTACTTAGTGATTAAGGAAGAAACTCAATTTTCAATAATGTATCCTTTTGAAATCTTAAAACTCAAATTGAATGTAAATTAGGTTAATACTTAGTGATTAAAGAAGAAACTCAATTTTCAATAATGTATCCTTTTGAAATCCTAAAACTCAAATTGAATGTAAATTAGCTTATAACTTAGTGATTAAGGAAGAAACTCAATTTTCAATAATGTATCCTTTTGAAATCTTAAAACTCAAATTGAATGTAAATTAGGTTAATACTTAGTGATTAAGGAAGAAACTCAATTTTCAATAATGTATCCTTTTGAAATCCTAAAACTAAAATGGAATGTAAATTAGCTTATAACTTAGTGATTAAGGAAGAAACTCAATTTTCAATAATGTATCCTTTTGAAATCCTAAAACTCAAATTGAATGTAACTTAGCTTATAAGTTAGTGATTAAGAAAGAAACTCAATTTTCAATAATGTATCCTTTTGAAATCTTAAAACTCAAATTGAATGTAAATTAGCTTATTACTTAGTGATTAAGGAAGAAACTCAATTTTCAATAATGTATCCTTTTGAATTCCTAAAACTAAAATGGAATGTAAATTAGCTTATAACTTAGTGATTAAGGAAGAAACTCAATTTTCAATAATGTATCCTTTTGAAATCATAAAACTCAAATTGAAAGTACATTTGGTTAATACTTAGTGATTAAGGAAGAAACTCAATTTTCAATAATGTATCCTTTTGAAATCTTAAAACTCAAATTGAATGTAAATTAGGTTAATACTTAGTGATTAAGGAAGAAACTAAAATTTCAATAATGTATCCTTTTGAAATCCTAAAACTCAAATTGAATGTAACTTAGCTTATAACTTAGTGATTAAGAAAGAAACTCAATTTTCAATAATGTATCCTTTTGAAATCTTAAAACTCAAATTGAATGTAAATTAGGTTAATACTTAGTGATTAAGGAAGAAACTCAATTTTCAATAATGTATCCTTTTGAAATCCTAAAACTAAAATGGAATGTAAATTAGCTTATAACTTAGTGATTAAGGAAGAAACTCAATTTTCAATAATGTATCCTTTTGAAATCTTAAAACTAAAATGGAATGTAAATTAGCTTATTACTTAGTGATTAAGGAAGAAACTCAATTTTCAATAATGTATCCTTTTGAAATCTTAAAACTCAAATTAAAAGTACATTTGGTTAATACTTAGTGATTAAGGAAGAAACTCAATTTTCAATAATGTATCCTTTTGAAATCCTAAAACTAAAATTGAATGTAAATTAGCTTATAACTTAGTGATTAAGGAAGAAACTCAATTTTCAATATTGTATCCTTTTGAAATCTTAAAACTCAAATTAAAAGTACATTTGGTTAATACTTAGTGATTAAGGAAGAAACTCAATTTTCAATAATGTATCCTTTTGAAATCTTAAAACTCAAATTGAATGTAAATTAGGTTAATACTTAGTGATTAAGGAAGAAACTCAATTTTCAATAATGTATCCTTTTGAAATCCTAAAACTCAAATGGAATGTAAATTAGCTTATTACTTAGTGATTAAGGAAGAAACTCAATTTTCAATAATGTATCCTTTTGAAATCTTAAAACTCAAATTGAATGTAAATTAGGTTAATACTTAGTGATTAAGGAAGAAACTCAATTTTCAATAATGTATCCTTTTGAAATCCTAAAACTCAAATTGAATGTAACTTAGCTTATAACTTAGTGATTAAGAAAGAAACTCAATTTTCAATAATGTATCCTTTTGAAATCTTAAAACTCAAATTGAATGTAAATTAGGTTAATACTTAGTGATTAAGGAAGAAACTCAATTTTCAATAATGTATCCTTTTGAAATCCTAAAACTAAAATGGAATGTAAATTAGCTTATAACTTAGTGATTAAGGAAGAAACTCAATTTTCAATAATGTATCCTTTTGAAATCCTAAAACTCAAATTGAATGTAACTTAGCTTATAAGTTAGTGATTAAGAAAGAAACTCAATTTTCAATAATGTATCCTTTTGAAATCTTAAAACTCAAATTGAATGTAAATTAGGTTAATACTTAGTGATTAAGGAAGAAACTCAATTTTCAATAATGTATCCTTTTGAATTCCTAAAACTAAAATGGAATGTAAATTAGCTTATAACTTAGTGATTAAGGAAGAAACTCAATTTTCAATAATGTATCCTTTTGAAATCTTAAAACTCAAATTAAAAGTACATTTGGTTAATACTTAGTGATTAAGGAAGAAACTCAATTTTCAATAATGTATCCTTTTGAAATCTTAAAACTCAAATTGAATGTAAATTAGGTTAATACTTAGTGATTAAGGAAGAAACTCAATTTTCAATAATGTATCCTTTTGAAATCCTAAAACTCAAATTGAATGTAACTTAGCTTATAACTTAGTGATTAAGAAAGAAACTCAATTTTCAATAATGTATCCTTTTGAAATCTTAAAACTCAAATTGAATGTAAATTAGGTTAATACTTAGTGATTAAGGAAGAAACTCAATTTTCAATAATGTATCCTTTTGAAATCCTAAAACTAAAATGGAATGTAAATTAGCTTATAACTTAGTGATTAAGGAAGAAACTCAATTTTCAATAATGTATCCTTTTGAAATCTTAAAACTCAAATTAAAAGTACATTTGGTTAATACTTAGTGATTAAGGAAGAAACTCAATTTTCAATAATGTATCCTTTTGAAATCCTAAAACTCAAATTGAATGTAACTTAGCTTATAACTTAGTGATTAAGAAAGAAACTCAATTTTCAATAATGTATCCTTTTGAAATCTTAAAACTCAAATTGAATGTAAATTAGGTTAATACTTAGTGATTAAGGAAGAAACTCAATTTTCAATAATGTATCCTTTTGAAATCCTAAAACTAAAATGGAATGTAAATTAGCTTATAACTTAGTGATTAAGGAAGAAACTCAATTTTCAATAATGTATCCTTTTGAAATCTTAAAACTAAAATGGAATGTAAATTAGCTTATTACTTAGTGATTAAGGAAGAAACTCAATTTTCAATAATGTATCCTTTTGAAATCTTAAAACTCAAATTAAAAGTACATTTGGTTAATACTTAGTGATTAAGGAAGAAACTCAATTTTCAATAATGTATCCTTTTGAAATCCTAAAACTAAAATGGAATGTAAATTAGCTTATAACTTAGTGATTAAGGAAGAAACTCAATTTTCAATATTGTATCCTTTTGAAATCTTAAAACTCAAATTAAAAGTACATTTGGTTAATACTTAGTGATTAAGGAAGAAACTCAATTTTCAATAATGTATCCTTTTGAAATCTTAAAACTCAAATTGAATGTAAATTAGGTTAATACTTAGTGATTAAGGAAGAAACTCAATTTTCAATAATGTATCCTTTTGTAATCCTAAAACTCAAATGGAATGTAAATTAGCTTATTACTTAGTGATTAAGGAAGAAACTCAATTTTCAATAATGTATCCTTTTGAAATCTTAAAACTCAAATTGAATGTAAATTAGGTTAATACTTAGTGATTAAGGAAGAAACTCAATTTTCAATAATGTATCCTTTTGAAATCCTAAAACTCAAATTGAATGTAACTTAGCTTATAACTTAGTGATTAAGAAAGAAACTCAATTTTCAATAATGTATCCTTTTGAAATCTTAAAACTCAAATTGAATGTAAATTAGGTTAATACTTAGTGATTAAGGAAGAAACTCAATTTTCAATAATGTATCCTTTTGAAATCCTAAAACTAAAATGGAATGTAAATTAGCTTATAACTTAGTGATTAAGGAAGAAACTCAATTTTCAATAATGTATCCTTTTGAAATCCTAAAACTCAAATTGAATGTAAATTAGCTTATAACTTAGTGATTAAGAAAGAAACTCAATTTTCAATAATGTATCCTTTTGAAATCTTAAAACTCAAATTGAATGTAAATTAGGTTAATACTTAGTGATTAAGGAAGAAACTCAATTTTCAATAATGTATCCTTTTGAATTCCTAAAACTAAAATGGAATGTAAATTAGCTTATAACTTAGTGATTAAGGAAGAAACTCAATTTTCAATAATGTATCCTTTTGAAATCTTAAAACTCAAATTAAAAGTACATTTGGTTAATACTTAGTGATTAAGGAAGAAACTCAATTTTCAATAATGTATCCTTTTGAAATCTTAAAACTCAAATTGAATGTAAATTAGGTTAATACTTAGTGATTAAGGAAGAAACTCAATTTTCAATAATGTATCCTTTTGAAATCCTAAAACTCAAATTGAATGTAACTTAGCTTATAACTTAGTGCAAATAAAGGTGATTATATAAAAAAGAAAAGAAAAAGGTAGGGGGTCCCACAACCCGGGACCAAGGTACGAAAAGGGAGGTAGTACACCATTAGAAACATCTTCTTAAACCCCCTTGGGTTTAGTGGAAAAGTTTGTAATGGGTTCAAAGAAAACCTCCCAATCGAAGGAGAAGTACAAAACCTTAAGGTGGCCTAAAATTGGTCTTGTGAGAACCTTTGATCTTCTTAAAATTCTTCTTTCGTTGCGTTTCCCATAGTTCTGTGCCATCATTAGTCGTCTCCACAGATGAATATCCTCTGCCAGTGCCTGGAGTAGCCTGTACCAAAGTTGACAATGAAGTATTCAACGTCATTTCAAAATCGCCGTCAAGTGATTTAGGAGGAAGTGCGGTCTGGTCTTGCACCACAGCTATAGAGCCTTGATGGGGTGCACCCACAGAGGCACCCACTATAGGAGCTGATGCACTTTTAAATTTAGTACATACACTCCCAGAACTTGTGGACAGCGATACACCACCCGAATCAGTAAGTTCACTCTCTTGAAAAATTTGGCATGTCCCCGTGGACTTAATCGAGCTACCAGAATTACCATCATCAGCTAAATTTCCACCAACTATTCCTCCTAGCTCCTTTCTAACAACATCATCAACAACGAACTTCCGATCATCAACTAAACTAGGTTCAACCAAAGCTGAAGCTCGACCACGACACAAGTCGAGTGAATGTCCAATAATCTTACAATGTGAACAAAAGATTGGAGGATTTTCCAGTTTGAAATAAGCAAAAGAGCACTCATTTGTGCTCTCGACCAAAACTTTATCCGGAAGCATGTCTTGGAAATCAATCTCAACTAGTACTCTAGCAAAATGCCCCATTTCACCAGAGAGTGTTTGTGCATCTAACTTGATAGGTGTTCCCAAAGAAGAGGCAATACCCAACAAGAGCGTGGGATCCCAAAATTCAAAAGGTAATTCAAAAATACGGACCCATACCTGAGCTTTGGACGTGGTGAGCTTGTAAGGATTGAAACCTTTTGTCCAACGCTGCAGTCGAAGCACACCCGGGGTGAGGGACCACGAGCGATGCTTAAATATCCTTTCTCTATCCATAACCTGTCCAAACCGAATCAGAAAAAAACCACGCCCTAACGTGGTTACCGAGCAGTGCAAATTCCACAATTGAAATAATTTATCACGTAGCCTTACTGCAGACCAGGGACTGGCACCAGCCGTAGTCACACGACCAATCAGGCCCTGAGCACAGTCCGTAACGCGTTTCCGATAGACTTCCTCATTAATTGAAATCGAAAGTGTGTTACCTTTCCTAACAGGTCTCGGATACGGAGAGATATCCACAGTGACGGGTTTAGGAACAACTACATCCACAAAAGATTTGTGAGGGGCAGGGGGCCCTGATGCGGAAACCGGCGACACCGGTGTGAGTTCCGCTGCCGAGGATAGCGCAGGGGAAGCAATCGAATTCGCATGTCGATCATCAAATGGATGCGTCTTTTCAATTTTGGGCGCAAGAGCCCCAGAATTTTGGGAAGATCTAGGCGGTAGCACCGGCACTGGATTCAACCTCGTGTCAGGAGCGGCCTTGGAGAGAGAGAGAGGATCATCCGCCCCCTGAAATGGCGAAGACCTATTTGGCCGAATCAGAGCAATTTCTGGTTGGGCGTCATATTGAATCAATTGGCGATTAGGACTGGGTGAAGACTCGTCGCGTGAATTAGAAATTGAAGCCGAAGAATCAACGTTTAAATTAGGACTCAAAAGCCCTAATTTCTGACTGGGGTGCGTCGAATTGCAATCGCGATTCTGAATCGCGGAATTGGTGTGAGGCGTTGGACTGAAATCGCGACTCTCTGATTCAAGAGGCGGCGCTTCAGGAGCAGCCACCGTAGGAGAAGCTACAGGTGCAGCCGCCATATAGGGTGCTGTCTGGACTGGAAGAGATGACGGCGCAACCGCCGATGAAGACCCATGAGAGAGCGGTGGATCGGTAACAGATAACGATTCTTGGGGAGGGAAAACAGCCAGCGGCGTTGATTCCAGCGGAGCATCGAAGGGGTCCGGTTTGAGCAGACCAGTTTGGAAATCAATGGAATTGATTATAATGAATTGTTGGTCATCCGAGAGAGATTTGAGATAGTCCAAAAGAGTGGTGACGTGGTTTTGTGCTTCTAAATCCTTTTCCAAATCAGGATCTGCAAGACGCACACAGGATAAAAGAATCCGTGTTTCCCTTTCTGTTAAATCGGCAATCATCGAAGGAGGATCCGCCATTGTTAAAGGCAAATTGTTGCAAAGCTCAAAAAATGGGCGAAACCCTAGGAGAGAGAACAGAGAGAAACATCATTCCTTCATTTTCAAGCTTATAACTTAGTCTAGCTTATAACTTAGTGATTAAGAAAGAAACTCAATTTTCAATAATGTATCCTTTTGAAATCTTAAAACTCAAATTGAATGTAAATTAGGTTAATACTTAGTGATTAAGGAAGAAACTCAATTTTCAATAATGTATCCTTTTGAAATCCTAAAACTAAAATGGAATGTAAATTAGCTTATAACTTAGTGATTAAGGAAGAAACTCAATTTTCAATAATGTATCCTTTTGAAATCTTAAAACTCAAATTAAAAGTACATTTGGTTAATACTTAGTGATTAAGGAAGAAACTCAATTTTCAATAATGTATCCTTTTGAAATCCTAAAACTCAAATGGAATGTAAATTAGCTTATTACTTAGTGATTAAGGAAGAAACTCAATTTTCAATAATGTATCCTTTTGAAATCTTAAAACTCAAATTGAATGTAAATTAGGTTAATACTTAGTGATTAAGGAAGAAACTCAATTTTCAATAATGTATCCTTTTGAAATCCTAAAACTCAAATGGAATGTAAATTAGCTTATTACTTAGTGATTAAGGAAGAAACTCAATTTTCAATAATGTATCCTTTTGAAATCTTAAAACTCAAATTGAATGTAAATTAGGTTAATACTTAGTGATTAAGGTAGAAACTCAATTTTCAATAATGTATCCTTTTGAAATCCTAAAACTCAAATTGAATGTAACTTAGCTTATAACTTAGTGATTAAGAAAGAAACTCAATTTTCAATAATGTATCCTTTTGAAATCTTAAAACTCAAATTGAATGTAAATTAGGTTAATACTTAGTGATTAAGGAAGAAACTCAATTTTCAATAATGTATCCTTTTGAAATCCTAAAACTAAAATGGAATGTAAATTAGCTTATAACTTAGTGATTAAGGAAGAAACTCAATTTTCAATAATGTATCCTTTTGAAATCTTAAAACTAAAATGGAATGTAAATTAGCTTATTACTTAGTGATTAAGGAAGAAACTCAATTTTCAATAATGTATCCTTTTGAAATCTTAAAACTCAAATTAAAAGTACATTTGGTTAATACTTAGTGATTAAGGAAGAAACTCAATTTTCAATAATGTATCCTTTTGAAATCCTAAAACTAAAATGGAATGTAAATTAGCTTATAACTTAGTGATTAAGGAAGAAACTCAATTTTCAATATTGTATCCTTTTGAAATCTTAAAACTAAAATGGAATGTAAATTAGCTTATTACTTAGTGATTAAGGAAGAAACTCAATTTTCAATAATGTATCCTTTTGAAATCTTAAAACTCAAATTAAAAGTACATTTGGTTAATACTTAGTGATTAAGGAAGAAACTCAATTTTCAATAATGTATCCTTTTGAAATCCTAAAACTCAAATGGAATGTAAATTAGCTTATTACTTAGTGATTAAGGAAGAAACTCAATTTTCAATAATGTATCCTTTTGAAATCTTATAACTCAAATTGAATGTAAATTAGGTTAATACTTAGTGATTAAGGAAGAAATTCAATTTTCAATAATGTATCCTTTTGAAATCCTAAAACTCAAATTGAATGTAACTTAGCTTATAACTTAGTGATTAAGAAAGAAACTCAATTTTCAATAATGTATCCTTTTGAAATCTTAAAACTCAAATTGAATGTAAATTAGGTTAATACTTAGTGATTAAGGAAGAAACTCAATTTTCAATAATGTATCCTTTTGAAATCCTAAAACTAAAATGGAATGTAAATTAGCTTATAACTTAGTGATTAAGGAAGAAACTCAATTTTCAATAATGTATCCTTTTGAAATCTTAAAACTCAAATTAAAAGTACATTTGGTTAATACTTAGTGATTAAGGAAGAAACTCAATTTTCAATAATGTATCCTTTTGAAATTCTAAAACTCAAATGGAATGTAAATTAGCTTATTACTTAGTGATTAAGGAAGAAACTCAATTTTCAATAATGTATCCTTTTGAAATCTTAAAACTCAAATTGAATGTAAATTAGGTTAATACTTAGTGATTAAGGAAGAAACTCAATTTTCAATAATGTATCCTTTTGAAATCCTAAAACTCAAATTGAATGTAACTTAGCTTATAAGTTAGTGATTAAGAAAGAAACTCAATTTTCAATAATGTATCCTTTTGAAATCTTAAAACTCAAATTGAATGTAAATTAGGTTAATACTTAGTGAATAAGGAAGAAACTCAATTTTCAATAATGTATCCTTTTGAATTCCTAAAACTAAAATGGAATGTAAATTAGCTTATAACTTAGTGATTAAGGAAGAAACTCAATTTTCAATAATGTATCCTTTTGAAATCTTAAAACTCAAATTAAAAGTACATTTGGTTAATACTTAGTGATTAAGGAAGAAACTCAATTTTCAATAATGTATCCTTTTGAAATCTTAAAACTCAAATTGAATGTAAATTAGGTTAATACTTAGTGATTAAGGAAGAAACTCAATTTTCAATAATGTATCCTTTTGAAATCCTAAAACTCAAATTGAATGTAACTTAGCTTATAACTTAGTGATTAAGAAAGAAACTCAATTTTCAATAATGTATCCTTTTGAAATCTTAAAACTCAAATTGAATGTAAATTAGGTTAATACTTAGTGATTAAGGAAGAAACTCAATTTTCAATAATGTATCCTTTTGAAATCCTAAAACTAAAATGGAATGTAAATTAGCTTATAACTTAGTGATTAAGGAAGAAACTCAATTTTCAATAATGTATCCTTTTGAAATCTTAAAACTCAAATTAAAAGTACATTTGGTTAATACTTAGTGATTAAGGAAAAAACTCAATTTTCAATAATGTATCCTTTTGAAATCCTAAAACTCAAATGGAATGTAAATTAGCTTATTACTTAGTGATAAAGGAAGAAACTCAATTTTCAATAATGTTTCCTTTTGAAATCTTAAAACTCAAATTGAATGTAAATTAGGTTAATACTTAGTGATTAAGGAAGAAACTCAATTTTCAATAATGTATCCTTTTGAAATCCTAAAACTCAAATGGAATGTAAATTAGCTTATTACTTAGTGATTAAGGAAGAAACTCAATTTTCAATAATGTATCCTTTTGAAATCTTAAAACTCAAATTGAATGTAAATTAGGTTAATACTTAGTGATTAAGGAAGAAACTCAATTTTCAATAATGTATCCTTTTGAAATCCTAAAACTCAAATTGAATGTAACTTAGCTTATAACTTAGTGATTAAGAAAGAAACTCAATTTTCAATAATGTATCCTTTTGAAATCTTAAAACTCAAATTGAATGTAAATTAGGTTAATACTTAGTGATTAAGGAAGAAACTCAATTTTCAATAATGTATCCTTTTGAAATCCTAAAACTAAAATGGAATGTAAATTAGCTTATAACTTAGTGATTAAGGAAGAAACTCAATTTTCAATAATGTATCCTTTTGAAATCTTAAAACTCAAATTAAAAGTACATTTGGTTAATACTTAGTGATTAAGGAAGAAACTCAATTTTCAATAATGTATCCTTTTGAAATCCTAAAATTCAAATTTAATGTAAATTAGCTTATAACTTAGTGATTAAGGAAGAAACTCAATTTTCAATAATATATCCTTTTGAAATCTTAAAACTCAAATTGGATGTAAATTAGGTTAATACTTAGTGATTAAGGAAGAAACTCAATTTTCAATAATGTATCCTTTTGAAATCTTAAAACTCAAATTGAATGTAAATTAGGTTAATACTTAGTGATTAAGGAAGAAACTCAATTTTCAATAATGTATCCTTTTGAAATCCTAAAACTCAAATTGAATGTAAATTAGCTTATAACTTAGTGATTAAGAAAGAAACTCAATTTTCAATAATGTATCCTTTTGAAATCTTAAAACTCAAATTAAAAGTACATTTGGTTAATACTTAGTGATTAAGGAAGAAAATCAATTTTCAATAATGTATCCTTTTGAAATCCTAAAACTCAAATTTAATGTAAATTAGCTTATTACTTAGTGATTAAGGAAGAAACTCAATTTTCAATAATGTATCCTTTTGAAATCTTAAAACTCAAATTGAATGTAAATTAGGTTAATACTTAGTGATTAAGGAAGAAATTCAATTTTCAATAATGTATCCTTTTGAAATCCTAAAACTCAAATTGAATGTAACTTAGCTTATAACTTAGTGATTAAGAAAGAAACTCAATTTTCAATAATGTATCATTTTGAAATCTTAAAACTCAAATTGAATGTAAATTAGGTTAATACTTAGTGATTAAGGAAGAAACTCAATTTTCAATAATGTATCCTTTTGAAATCCTAAAACTAAAATGGAATGTAAATTAGCTTATAACTTAGTGATTAAGGAAGAAACTCAATTTTCAATAATGTATCCTTTTGAAATCTTAAAACTCAAATTAAAAGTACATTATGTTAATACTTAGTGATTAAGGAAGAAACTCAATTTTCAATAATGTATCCTTTTGAAATCCTAAAACTCAAATGGAATGTAAATTAGCTTATTACTTAGTGATTAAGGAAGAAACTCAATTTTCAATAATGTATCCTTTTGAAATCTTAAAACTCAAATTAAAAGTACATTTGGTTAATACTTAGTGATTAAGGAAGAAACTCAATTTTCAATAATGTATCCTTTTGAAATCCTAAAACTCAAATGGAATGTAAATTAGCTTATTACTTAGTGATTAAGGAAGAAACTCAATTTTCAATAATGTATCCTTTTGAAATCTTATAACTCAAATTGAATGTAAATTAGGTTAATACTTAGTGATTAAGGAAGAAATTCAATTTTCAATAATGTATCCTTTTGAAATCCTAAAACTCAAATTGAATGTAACTTAGCTTATAACTTAGTGATTAAGAAAGAAACTCAATTTTCAATAATGTATCCTTTTGAAATCTTAAAACTCAAATTGAATGTAAATTAGGTTAATACTTAGTGATTAAGGAAGAAACTCAATTTTCAATAATGTATCCTTTTGAAATCCTAAAACTAAAATGGAATGTAAATTAGCTTATAACTTAGTGATTAAGGAAGAAACTCAATTTTCAATAATGTATCCTTTTGAAATCTTAAACCTCAAATTAAAAGTACATTTGGTTAATACTTAGTGATTAAGGAAGAAACTCAATTTTCAATAATGTATCCTTTTGAAATCCTAAAACTCAAATGGAATGTAAATTAGCTTATTACTTAGTGATTAAGGAAGAAACTCAATTTTCAATAATGTATCCTTTTGAAATCTTAAAACTCAAATTGAATGTAAATTAGGTTAATACTTAGTGATTAAGGAAGAAACTCAATTTTCAATAATGTATCCTTTTGAAATCCTAAAACTCAAATTGAATGTAACTTAGCTTATAACTTAGTGATTAAGAAAGAAACTCAATTTTCAATAATGTATCCTTTTGAAATCTTAAAACTCAAATTGAATGTAAATTAGGTTAATACTTAGTGATTAAGGAAGAAACTCAATTTTCAATAATGTATCCTTTTGAAATCCTAAAACTAAAATGGAATGTAAATTAGCTTATAACTTAGTGATTAAGGAAGAAACTCAATTTTCAATAATGTATCCTTTTGAAATCTTAAAACTCAAATTAAAAGTACATTTGGTTAATACTTAGTGATTAAGGAAGAAACTAAATTTTAAATAATGTATACTTTTGAAATCCTAAAACTCAAATGGAATGTAAATTAGCTTATTACTTAGTGATTAAGGAAGAAACTCAATTTTCAATAATGTATCCTTTTGAAATCTTAAAACTCAAATTGAATGTAAATTAGGTTAATACTTAGTGATTAAGGAAGAAACTCAATTTTCAATAATGTATCCTTTTGAAATCCTAAAACTCAAATTGAATGTAACTTAGCTTATAAGTTAGTGATTAAGAAAGAAACTCAATTTTCAATAATGTATCCTTTTGAAATCTTAAAACTCAAATTGAATGTAAATTAGGTTAATACTTAGTGATTAAGGAAGAAACTTAATTTTCAATAATGTATCCTTTTGAATTCCTAAAACTAAAATGGAATGTAAATTAGCTTATAACTTAGTGATTAAGGAAGAAACTCAATTTTCAATAATGTATCCTTTTGAAATCTTAAAACTCAAATTAAAAGTACATTTGGTTAATACTTAGTGATTAAGGAAGAAACTCAATTTTCAATAATGTATCCTTTTGAAATCTTAAAACTCAAATTGAATGTAAATTAGGTTAATACTTAGTGATTAAGGAAGAAACTCAATTTTCAATAATGTATCCTTTTGAAATCCTAAAACTCAAATTGAATGTAACTTAGCTTATAACTTAGTGATTAAGAAAGAAACTCAATTTTCAATAATGTATCCTTTTGAAATCTTAAAACTCAAATTGAATGTAAATTAGGTTAATACTTAGTGATTAAGGAAGAAACTCAATTTTCAATAATGTATCCTTTTGAAATCCTAAAACTAAAATGGAATGTAAATTAGCTTATAACTTAGTGATTAAGGAAGAAACTCAATTTTCAATAATGTATCCTTTTGAAATCTTAAAACTCAAATTAAAAGTACATTTGGTTAATACTTAGTGATTAAGGAAGAAACTCAATTTTCAATAATGTATCCTTTTGAAATCCTAAAACTCAAATGGGATGTAAATTAGCTTATAACTTAGTGATTAAGGAAGAAACTCAATTTTCAATAATGTATCCTTTTGAAATCTTAAAACTCAAATTAAAAGTACATTTGGTTAATACTTAGTGATTAAGGAAGAAACTCAATTTTCAATAATGTATCCTTTTGAAATCCTAAAACTCAAATGGAATGTAAATTAGCTTATTACTTAGTGATTAAGGAAGAAACTCAATTTTCAATAATGTATCCTTTTGAAATCTTAAAACTCAAATTGAATGTAAATTAGGTTAATACTTAGTGATTAAGGAAGAAACTCAATTTTCAATAATGTATCCTTTTGAAATCCTAAAACTCAAATTGAATGTAACTTAGCTTATAACTTAGTGATTAAGAAAGAAACTCAATTTTCAATAATGTATCCTTTTGAAATCTTAAAACTCAAATTGAATGTAAATTAGGTTAATACTTAGTGATTAAGGAAGAAACTCAATTTTCAATAATGTAGCCTTTTGAAATCTTAAAACTCAAATTAAAAGTACATTTGGTTAATACTTAGTGATTAAGGAAGAAACTCAATTTTCAATAATGTATCCTTTTGAAGTCTTAAAACTCAAATTGAATGTAAATTAGGTTAATACTTAGTGATTAAGGAAGAAACTCAATTTTCAATAATGTATCCTTTTGAAATCCTAAAACTCAAATGGAATGTAAATTAGCTTATTACTTAGTGATTAAGGAAGAAACTCAATTTTCAATAATGTATCCTTTTGAAATCTTAAAACTCAAATTGAATGTAAATTAGGTTAATACTTAGTGATTAAGGAAGAAACTCAATTTTCAATAATGTATCCTTTTGAAATCCTAAAACTCAAATTGAATGTAACTTAGCTTATAACTTAGTGATTAAGAAAGAAACTCAATTTTCAATAATGTATCCTTTTGAAATCTTAAAACTCAAATTGAATATAAATTAGGTTAATACTTAGTGATTAAGGAAGAAACTCAATTTTCAATAATGTATCCTTTTGAAATCCTAAAACTAAAATGGAATGTAAATTAGCTTATAACTTAGTGATTAGGGAAGAAACTCAATTTTCAATAATGTATCCTTTTGAAATCTTAAAACTCAAATTAAAAGTACATTTGGTTAATACTTAGTGATTAAGGAAGAAACTCAATTTTCAATAATGTATCCTTTTGAAATCCTAAAACTCAAATTGAATGTAAATTAGCTTATAACTTAGTGATTAAGGAAGAAACTCAATTTTCAATAATGTATCCTTTTGAAATCTTAAAACTCAAATTGAATGTAAATTAGGTTAATACTTAGTGATTAAGGAAGAAACTCAATTTTCAATAATGTATCCTTTTGAAATCCTAAAACTCAAATTGAATGTAACTTAGCTTATAACTTAGTGATTAAGAAAGAAACTCAATTTTCAATAATGTATCCTTTTGAAATCTTAAAACTCAAATTGAATGTAAATTAGGTTAATACTTAGTGATTAAGGAAGAAACTCAATTTTCAATAATGTATCCTTTTGAAATCTTAAAACTCAAATTGAATGTAAATTTGGTTAATACTTAGTGATTAAGGAAGAAACTCAATTTTCAATAATGTATCCTTTTGAAGTCTTAAAACTCAAATTGAATGTAAATTAGGTTAATACTTAGTGATTAAGGAAGAAACTCAATTTTCAATAATGTATCCTTTTGAAATCCTAAAACTCAAATTGAATGTAACTTAGCTTATAACTTAGTGATTAAGAAAGAAACTCAATTTTCAATAATGTATCCTTTTGAAATCTTAAAACTCAAATTGAATATAAATTAGGTTAATACTTAGTGATTAAGGAAGAAACTCAATTTTCAATAATGTATCCTTTTGAAATCCTAAAACTAAAATGGAATGTAAATTAGCTTATAACTTAGTGATTAGGGAAGAAACTCAATTTTCAATAATGTATCCTTTTGAAATCTTAAAACTCAAATTAAAAGTACATTTGGTTAATACTTAGTGATTAAGGAAGAAACTCAATTTTCAATAATGTATCCTTTTGAAATCCTAAAACTCAAATGGAATGTAAATTAGCTTATTACTTAGTGATTAAGGAAGAAACTCAATTTTCAATAATGTATCCTTTTGAAATCTTAAAACTCAAATTGAATGTAAATTAGGTTAATACTTAGTGATTAAGGAAGAAACTCAATTTTCAATAATGTATCCTTTTGAAATCCTAAAACTCAAATTGAATGTAACTTAGCTTATAACTTAGTGATTAAGAAAGAAACTCAATTTTCAATAATGTATCCTTTTGAAATCTTAAAACTCAAATTGAATGTAAATTAGGTTAATACTTAGTGATTAAGGAAGAAACTCAATTTTCAATAATGTATCCTTTTGAAATCCTAAAACTAAAATGGAATGTAAATTAGCTTATAACTTAGTGATTAAGGAAGAAACTCAATTTTCAATAATGTATCCTTTTGAAATCTTAAAACTCAAATTAAAAGTACATTTGGTTAATACTTAGTGATTAAGGAAGAAACTCAATTTTCAATAATGTATCCTTTTGAAATCCTAAAATTCAAATTTAATGTAAATTAGCTTATAACTTAGTGATTAAGGAAGAAACTCAATTTTCAATAATATATCCTTTTGAAATCTTAAAACTCAAATTGAATGTAAATTAGGTTAATACTTAGTGATTAAGGACGAAACTCAATTTTCAATAATGTATCCTTTTGAAATCTTAAAACTCAAATTGAATGTAAATTAGGTTAATACTTAGTGATTAAGGAAGAAACTCAATTTTCAATAATGTATCCTTTTGAAATCCTAAAACTCAAATGAAATGTAAATTAGCTTATAACTTAGTGATTAAGGAAGAAACTCAATTTTCAATAATATATCCTTTTGAAATCTTAAAACTCAAATTGAATGTAAATTAGGTTAATACTTAGTGATTAAGGAAGAAACTCAATTTTCAATAATGTATCCTTTTGAAATCTTAAAACTCAAATTGAATGTAAATTAGGTTAATACTTAGTGATTAAGGACGAAACTCAATTTTCAATAATGTATCCTTTTGAAATCTTAAAACTCAAATTGAATGTAAATTAGGTTAATACTTAGTGATTAAGGAAGAAACTCAATTTTCAATAATGTATCCTTTTGAAATCCTAAAACTCAAATGAAATGTAAATTAGCTTATAACTTAGTGATTAAGGAAGAAACTCAATTTTCAATAATATATCCTTTTGAAATCTTAAAACTCAAATTGAATGTAAATTAGGTTAATACTTAGTGATTAAGGAAGAAACTCAATTTTCAATAATGTATCCTTTTGAAATCCTAAAACTCAAATTGAATGTAAATTAGGTTAATACTTAGTGATTAAGGAAGAAACTCAATTTTCAATAATGTATCCTTTTGAAATCTTAAAACTCAAATTGAATGTAAATTAGGTTAATACTTAGTGATTAAGAAAGAAACTCAATTTTCAATAATGTATCCTTTTGAAATCCTAAAACTCAAATGGAATGTAAATTAGCGTATAACTTAGTGATTAAGGAAGAAACTCAATTTTCAATAATATATCCTTTTGTAATCTTAAAACTCAAATTGGATGTAAATTAAGTTAATACTTAGTGATTAAGGAAGAAACTCAATTTTCAATAATGTATCCTTTTGAAATCCTAAAACTCAAATGGAATGTAAATTAGCTTATAACTTAGTGATTTTTAAGGAAGAAACTCAATTTTCAATAATGTATCCTTTTGAAATCTCAAAACTCAAATTGAATGTAAATTAGGTTAATACTTAGTGATTAAGGATGAAACTCAAATTTCAAAAATGTATCCTTTTGAAATCTTAAAACTCAAATTAAAAGTACATTTGGTTAATACTTAGTGATTAAGGAAGAAACTCAATTTTCAATAATGTATCCTTTTGAAATCCTAAAATTCAAATTTAATGTAAATTAGCTTATAACTTAGTGATTAAGAAAGAAACTCAATTTTCAATAATGTATCCTTTTGAAATCCTAAAACTCAAATGGAATGTAAATTAGCGTATAACTTAGTGATTAAGGAAGAAACTCAATTTTCAATAATATATCCTTTTGTAATCTTAAAACTCAAATTGGATGTAAATTAAGTTAATACTTAGTGATTAAGTAGGAAACTCAATTTTCAATAATGTATCCTTTTGAAATCCTAAAACTCAAATGGAATGTAAATTAGCTTATAACTTAGTGATTTTTAAGGAAGAAACTCAATTTTCAATAATGTATCCTTTTGAAATCTCAAAACTCAAATTGAATGTAAATTAGGTTAATACTTAGTGATTAAGGAAGAAACTCAAATTTCAAAAATGTATCCTTTTGAAATCTTAAAACTCAAATTAAAAGTACATTTGGTTAATACTTAGTGATTAAGGAAGAAACTCAATTTTCAATAATGTATCCTTTTGAAATCCTAAAATTCAAATTTAATGTAAATTAGCTTATAACTAAGTGATTAAGGAAGAAACTCAATTTTCAATAATATATCCTTTTGAAATCTTAAAACTCAAATTGGATGTAAATTAGGTTAATACTTAGTGATTAAGGAAGAAACTCAATTTTCAATAATGTATCCTTTTAAAATCCTAAAACTCAAATTGAATGTAAATTAGCTTATAACTTAGTGATTAAGGAAGAAACTCAATTTTCAATAATATATCCTTTTGAAATCTTAAAACTCAAATTGGATGTAAATTAGGTAAATACTTAGTGATTAAGGAAGAAACTCAATTTTCAATAATGTATCCTTTTGAAATCCTAAAACTCAAATTGAATGTAAATTAGGTTAATACTTAGTGATTAAGGAAGAAACTCAATTTTCAATAATGTATCCTTTTGAAATCTTAAAACTCAAATTGAATGTAAATTAGGTTAATACTTAGTGATTAAGAAAGAAACTCAATTTTCAAAAATGTATCCTTTTGAAATCCTAAAACTCAAATGGAATGTAAATTAGCGTATAACTTAGTGATTAAGGAAGAAACTCAATTTTCAATAATATATCCTTTTGTAATCTTAAAACTCAAATTGGATGTAAATTAAGTTAATACTTAGTGATTAAGGAAGAAACTCAATTTTCAATAATGTATCCTTTTGAAATCCTAAAACTCAAATGGAATGTAAATTAGCTTATAACTTAGTGATTTTTAAGGAAGAAACTCAATTTTCAATAATGTATCCTTTTGAAATCTCAAAACTCAAATTGAATGTAAATTAGGTTAATACTTAGTGATTAAGGAAGAAACTCAAATTTCAAAAATGTATCCTTTTGAAATCTTAAAACTCAAATTAAAAGTACATTTGGTTAATACTTAGTGATTAAGGAAGAAACTCAATTTTCAATAATGTATCCTTTTGAAATCCTAAAATTCAAATTTAATGTAAATTAGCTTATAACTTAGTGATTAAGAAAGAAACTCAATTTTCAATAATGTATCCTTTTGAAATCCTAAAACTCAAATGGAATGTAAATTAGCGTATAACTTAGTGATTAAGGAAGAAACTCAATTTTCAATAATATATCCTTTTGTAATCTTAAAACTCAAATTGGATGTAAATTAAGTTAATACTTAGTGATTAAGTAGGAAACTCAATTTTCAATAATGTATCCTTTTGAAATCCTAAAACTCAAATGGAATGTAAATTAGCTTATAACTTAGTGATTTTTAAGGAAGAAACTCAATTTTCAATAATGTATCCTTTTGAAATCTCAAAACTCAAATTGAATGTAAATTAGGTTAATACTTAGTGATTAAGGAAGAAACTCAAATTTCAAAAATGTATCCTTTTGAAATCTTAAAACTCAAATTAAAAGTACATTTGGTTAATACTTAGTGATTAAGGAAGAAACTCAATTTTCAATAATGTATCCTTTTGAAATCCTAAAATTCAAATTTAATGTAAATTAGCTTATAACTTAGTGATTAAGGAAGAAACTCAATTTTCAATAATATATCCTTTTGAAATCTTAAAACTCAAATTGGATGTAAATTAGGTTAATACTTAGTGATTAAGGAAGAAACTCAATTTTCAATAATGTATCCTTTTAAAATCCTAAAACTCAAATTGAATGTAAATTAGCTTATAACTTAGTGATTAAGGAAGAAACTCAATTTTCAATAATATATCCTTTTGAAATCTTAAAACTCAAATTGGATGTAAATTAGGTTAATACTTAGTGATTAAGGAAGAAACTCAATTTTCAATAATGTATCCTTTTGAAATCCTAAAACTCAAATTGAATGTAAATTAGCTTATAACTTTGTGATTAAGGAAGAAACTCAATTTTCAATAATGTATCCTTTTGAAATCTTAAAACTCAAATTTAATGTAAATTAGGTTAATACTTAGTGATTAAGGAAGAAACTCAATTTTCAATAATGTATCCTTTTGAAATCCTAAAACTCAAATGAAATGTAAATTAGCTTATAACTTAGTGATTAAGGAAGAAACTCAATTTTCAAAAATATATCCTTTTGAGATCTTAAAACTCAAATTGGATGTAAATTAGGTTAATACTTAGTGATTAAGGAAGAAACTCAATTTTCAATAATGTATCCTTTTGAAATCCTAAAACTCAAATGGAATGTAAATTAGCTTATAACTTAGTGATTAAGGAAGAAACTCAATTTTCTATTATGTATCCTTTTGAAATCTTAAAACTCAAATTGAATGTAAATTAGGTTAATACTTAGTGATTAAGGTAGAAACTCAATTTTCAATAATGTATCCTTTTGAAATCTTAAAACTCAAATTGAATGTAAATTAGGTTAATACTTAGTGATTAAGGAAGAAACTCAATTTTCAATAATGTATCTTTTTGAAATCCTATAACTCAAATTGAATGTAAATTAGCTTATAACTTAGTGATTAAGGAAGAAACTCAATTTTCAATAATATATCCTTTTGAAATCTTAAAACTCAAATTGAATGTAAATTAGGTTAATACTTAGTGATTAAGGAAGAAACTCAATTTTCAATAATGTATCCTTTTGAAATCCTAAAACTCAAATTGAAAGTAAATTAGCTTATAACTTAGTGATTAAGGAAGAAACTCAATTTTCAATAATGTATCCTTTTGAAATCTTAAAACTCAAATTGAATGTAAATTAGGTTAATACTTAGTGATTAAGGAAGAAACTCAATTTTCAATAATGTATCCTTTTGAAATCCTAAAACTCAAATTGAATGTAAATTAGCTTATAACTTAGTGATTAAGGAAGAAACTCAATTTTCAATAATGTATCCTTTTGAAATCTTAAAACTCAAATTGAATGTAAATTAGGTTAATACTTAGTGATTAAGGAAGACACTCAAATTTCAAAAATGTATCCTTTTGAAATCTTAAAACTCAAATTAAAAGTACATTTGGTTAATACTTAGTGATTAAGGAAGAAACTCAATTTTCAATAATGTATCCTTTTGAAATCCTAAATTTCAAATTTAATGTAAATTAGCTTATAACTTAGTGATTAAGGAAGAAACTCAATTTTCAATAATATATCCTTTTGAAATCTTAAAACTCAAATTGGATGTAAATTAGGTTAATACTTAGTGATTAAGGAAGAAACTCAATTTTCAATAATGTGTCCTTTTGAAATCCTAAAACTCAAATTGAATGTAAATTAGCTTATAACTTTGTGATTAAGAAAGAAACTCAATTTTCAATAATGTATCCTTTTGAAATCTTAAAACTCAAATTTAATGTAAATTAGGTTAATACTTAGTGATTAAGGAAGAAACTCAATTTTCAATAATGTATCCTTTTGAAATCCTAAAACTCAAATTGAATGTAAATTAGCTTATAACTTAGTGATTAAGGAAGAAACTCAATTTTCAAAAATATATCCTTTTGAGATCTTAAAACTCAAATTGGATGTAAATTAGGTTAATACTTAGTGATTAAGGAAGAAACTCAATTTTCAATAATGTATCCTTTTGAAATCCTAAAACTCAAATGGAATGTAAATTAGCTTATAACTTAGTGATTAAGGAAGAAACTCAATTTTCTATTATGTATCCTTTTGAAATCTTAAAACTCAAATTGAATGTAAATTAGGTTAATACTTAGTGATTAAGGAAGATACTCAATTTTCAATAATGTATCCTTTTGAAATCTTAAAACTCAAATTGAATGTAAATTAGGTTAATACTTAGTGATTAAGGAAGAAACTCAATTTTCAATAATGTATCCTTTTGAAATCCTAAAACTCAAATGAAATGTAAATTAGCTTATAACTTAGTGATTAAGGAAGAAACTCAATTTTCAATAATGTATCCTTTTGAAATCTTAAAACTCAAATTGAATGTAAATTAGGTTAATACTTAGTGATTAAGGAAGAAACTCAATTTTCAATAATGTATCCTTTTGAAATCCTAAAACTCAAATTGAATGTAAATTAGGTTAATACTTAGTGATTAAGGAAGAAACTCAATTTTCAATAATGTATCCTTTTGAAATCTTAAAACTCAAATTGAATGTAAATTAGGTTAATACTTAGTGATTAAGAAAGAAACTCAATTTTCAATAATGTATCCTTTTGAAATCCTAAAACTCAAATGGAATGTAAATTAGCGTATAACTTAGTGATTAAGGAAGAAACTCAATTTTCAATAATATATCCTTTTGTAATCTTAAAACTCAAATTGGATGTAAATTAAGTTAATACTTAGTGATTAAGGAAGAAACTCAATTTTCAATAATGTATCCTTTTGAAATCCTAAAACTCAAATGGAATGTAAATTAGCTTATAACTTAGTGATTTTTAAGGAAGAAACTCAATTTTCAATAATGTATCCTTTTGAAATCTCAAAACTCAAATTGAATGTAAATTAGGTTAATACTTAGTGATTAAGGAAGAAACTCAAATTTCAAAAATGTATCCTTTTGAAATCTTAAAACTCAAATTAAAAGTACATTTGGTTAATACTTAGTGATTAAGGAAGAAACTCAATTTTCAATAATGTATCCTTTTGAAATCCTAAAATTCAAATTTAATGTAAATTAGCTTATAACTTAGTGATTAAGAAAGAAACTCAATTTTCAATAATGTATCCTTTTGAAATCCTAAAACTCAAATGGAATGTAAATTAGCGTATAACTTAGTGATTAAGGAAGAAACTCAATTTTCAATAATATATCCTTTTGTAATCTTAAAACTCAAATTGGATGTAAATTAAGTTAATACTTAGTGATTAAGTAGGAAACTCAATTTTCAATAATGTATCCTTTTGAAATCCTAAAACTCAAATGGAATGTAAATTAGCTTATAACTTAGTGATTTTTAAGGAAGAAACTCAATTTTCAATAATGTATCCTTTTGAAATCTCAAAACTCAAATTGAATGTAAATTAGGTTAATACTTAGTGATTAAGGAAGAAACTCAAATTTCAAAAATGTATCCTTTTGAAATCTTAAAACTCAAATTAAAAGTACATTTGGTTAATACTTAGTGATTAAGGAAGAAACTCAATTTTCAATAATGTATCCTTTTGAAATCCTAAAATTCAAATTTAATGTAAATTAGCTTATAACTTAGTGATTAAGGAAGAAACTCAATTTTCAATAATATATCCTTTTGAAATCTTAAAACTCAAATTGGATGTAAATTAGGTTAATACTTAGTGATTAAGGAAGAAACTCAATTTTCAATAATGTATCCTTTTAAAATCCTAAAACTCAAATTGAATGTAAATTAGCTTATAACTTAGTGATTAAGGAAGAAACTCAATTTTCAATAATATATCCTTTTGAAATCTTAAAACTCAAATTGGATGTAAATTAGGTTAATACTTAGTGATTAAGGAAGAAACTCAATTTTCAATAATGTATCCTTTTGAAATCCTAAAACTCAAATTGAATGTAAATTAGCTTATAACTTAGTGATTAAGAAAGAAACTCAATTTTCAATAATGTATCCTTTTGAAATCTTAAAACTCAAATTTAATGTAAATTAGGTTAATACTTAGTGATTAAGGAAGAAACTCAATTTTCAATAATGTATCCTTTTGAAATCCTAAAACTCAAATGGAATGTAAATTAGCTTATAACTTAGTGATTAAGGAAGAAACTCAATTTTCAAAAATATATCCTTTTGAGATCTTAAAACTCAAATTGGATGTAAATTAGGTTAATACTTAGTGATTAAGGAAGAAACTCAATTTTCAATAATGTATCCTTTTGAAATCCTAAAACTCAAATGGAATGTAAATTAGCTTATAACTTAGTGATTAAGGAAGAAACTCAATTTTCTATTATGTATCCTTTTGAAATCTTAAAACTCAAATTGAATGTAAATTAGGTTAATACTTAGTGATTAAGGAAGAAACTCAATTTTCAATAATGTATCCTTTTGAAATCTTAAAACTCAAATTGAATGTAAATTAGGTTAATACTTAGTGATTAAGGAAGAAACTCAATTTTCAATAATGTATCTTTTTGAAATCCTAAAACTCAAATGAAATGTAAATTAGCTTATAACTTAGTGATTAAGGAAGAAACTCAATTTTCAATAATATATCCTTTTGAAATCTTAAAACTCAAATTGAATGTAAATTAGGTTAATACTTAGTGATTAAGGAAGAAACTCAATTTTCAATAATGTATCCTTTTGAAATCCTAAAACTCAAATGGAATGTAAATTAGCTTATAACTTAGTGATTAAGGAAGAAACTCAATTTTCAATAATGTATCCTTTTGAAATCTTAAAACTCAAATTGAATGTAAATTAGGTTAATACTTAGTGATTAAGGAAGAAACTCAATTTTCAATAATGTATCCTTTTGAAATCCTAAAACTCAAATGGAATGTAAATTAGCTTATAACTTAGTGATTAAGGAAGAAACTCAATTTTCTATTATGTATCCTTTTGAAATCTTAAAACTCAAATTGAATGTAAATTAGGTTAATACTTAGTGATTAAGGACGAAACTCAATTTTCAAAAATGTATCCTTTTGAAATCTTAAAACTCAAATTGAATGTAAATTAGGTTAATACTTAGTGATTAAGGAAGAAACTCAATTTTCAATAATGTATCCTTTTAAAATCCTAAAACTCAAATTGAATGTAAATTAGCTTATAACTTAGTGATTAAGGAAGAAACTCAATTTTCAATAATATATCCTTTTGAAATCTTAAAACTCAAATTGGATGTAAATTAGGTTAATACTTAGTGATTAAGGAAGAAACTCAATTTTCAATAATGTATCCTTTTGAAATCCTAAAACTCAAATTGAATGTAAATTAGCTTATAACTTTGTGATTAAGAAAGAAACTCAATTTTCAATAATGTATCCTTTTGAAATCTTAAAACTCAAATTTAATGTAAATTAGGTTAATACTTAGTGATTAAGGAAGAAACTCAATTTTCAATAATGTATCCTTTTGAAATCCTAAAACTCAAATGAAATGTAAATTAGCTTATAACTTAGTGATTAAGGAAGAAACTCAATTTTCAAAAATATATCCTTTTGAGATCTTAAAACTCAAATTGGATGTAAATTAGGTTAATACTTAGTGATTAAGGAAGAAACTCAATTTTCAATAATGTATCCTTTTGAAATCCTAAAACTCAAATGGAATGTAAATTAGCTTATAACTTAGTGATTAAGGAAGAAACTCAATTTTCTATTATGTATCCTTTTGAAATCTTAAAACTCAAATTGAATGTAAATTAGGTTAATACTTAGTGATTAAGGAAGAAACTCAATTTTCAATAATGTATCCTTTTGAAATCTTAAAACTCAAATTGAATGTAAATTAGGTTAATACTTAGTGATTAAGGAAGAAACTCAATTTTCAATAATGTATCTTTTTGAAATCCTAAAACTCAAATGAAATGTAAATTAGCTTATAACTTAGTGATTAAGGAAGAAACTCAATTTTCAATAATATATCCTTTTGAAATCTTAAAACTCAAATTGAATGTAAATTAGGTTAATACTTAGTGATTAAGGAAGAAACTCAATTTTCAATAATGTATCCTTTTGAAATCCTAAAACTCAAATTGAATGTAAATTAGCTTATAACTTAGTGATTAAGGAAGAAACTCAATTTTCAATAATGTATCCTTTTGAAATCTTAAAACTCAAATTGAATGTAAATTAGGTTAATACTTAGTGATTAAGGAAGAAACTCAATTTTCAATAATGTATCCTTTTGAAATCCTAAAACTCAAATTGAATGTAAATTAGCTTATAACTTAGTGATTAAGGAAGAAACTCAATTTTCAATAATGTATCCTTTTGAAATCTTAAAACTCAAATTGAATGTAAATTAGGTTAATACTTAGTGATTAAGGAAGACACTCAAATTTCAAAAATGTATCCTTTTGAAATCTTAAAACTCAAATTAAAAGTACATTTGGTTAATACTTAGTGATTAAGGAAGAAACTCAATTTTCAATAATGTATCCTTTTGAAATCCTAAATTTCAAATTTAATGTAAATTAGCTTATAACTTAGTGATTAAGGAAGAAACTCAATTTTCAATAATATATCCTTTTGAAATCTTAAAACTCAAATTGGATGTAAATTAGGTTAATACTTAGTGATTAAGGAAGAAACTCAATTTTCAATAATGTATCCTTTTGAAATCCTAAAACTCAAATTGAATGTAAATTAGCTTATAACTTAGTGATTAAGGAAGAAACTCAATTTTCAATAATGTATCCTTTTGAAATCTTAAAACTCAAATTTAATGTAAATTAGGTTAATACTTAGTGATTAAGGAAGAAACTCAATTTTCAATAATGTATCCTTTTGAAATCCTAAAACTCAAATTGAATGTAAATTAGCTTATAACTTAGTGATTAAGGAAGAAACTCAATTTTCAAAAATATATCCTTTTGAGATCTTAAAACTCAAATTGGATGTAAATTAGGTTAATACTTAGTGATTAAGGAAGAAACTCAATTTTCAATAATGTATCCTTTTGAAATCCTAAAACTCAAATGGAATGTAAATTAGCTTATAACTTAGTGATTAAGGAAGAAACTCAATTTTCTATTATGTATCCTTTTGAAATCTTAAAACTCAAATTGAATGTAAATTAGGTTAATACTTAGTGATTAAGGAAGAAACTCAATTTTCAATAATGTATCCTTTTGAAATCTTAAAACTCAAATTGAATGTAAATTAGGTTAATACTTAGTGATTAAGGAAGAAACTCAATTTTCAATAATGTATCCTTTTGAAATCCTAAAACTCAAATGAAATGTAAATTAGCTTATAACTTAGTGATTAAGGAAGAAACTCAATTTTCAATAATGTATCCTTTTGAAATCTTAAAACTCAAATTGAATGTAAATTAGGTTAATACTTAGTGATTAAGGAAGAAACTCAATTTTCAATAATGTATCCTTTTGAAATCCTAAAACTCAAATTGAATGTAAATTAGGTTAATACTTAGTGATTAAGGAAGAAACTCAATTTTCAATAATGTATCCTTTTGAAATCTTAAAACTCAAATTGAATGTAAATTAGGTTAATACTTAGTGATTAAGAAAGAAACTCAATTTTCAAAAATGTATCCTTTTGAAATCCTAAAACTCAAATGGAATGTAAATTAGCGTATAACTTAGTGATTAAGGAAGAAACTCAATTTTCAATAATATATCCTTTTGTAATCTTAAAACTCAAATTGGATGTAAATTAAGTTAATACTTAGTGATTAAGGAAGAAACTCAATTTTCAATAATGTATCCTTTTGAAATCCTAAAACTCAAATGGAATGTAAATTAGCTTATAACTTAGTGATTTTTAAGGAAGAAACTCAATTTTCAATAATGTATCCTTTTGAAATCTCAAAACTCAAATTGAATGTAAATTAGGTTAATACTTAGTGATTAAGGAAGAAACTCAAATTTCAAAAATGTATCCTTTTGAAATCTTAAAACTCAAATTAAAAGTACATTTGGTTAATACTTAGTGATTAAGGAAGAAACTCAATTTTCAATAATGTATCCTTTTGAAATCCTAAAATTCAAATTTAATGTAAATTAGCTTATAACTTAGTGATTAAGAAAGAAACTCAATTTTCAATAATGTATCCTTTTGAAATCCTAAAACTCAAATGGAATGTAAATTAGCGTATAACTTAGTGATTAAGGAAGAAACTCAATTTTCAATAATATATCCTTTTGTAATCTTAAAACTCAAATTGGATGTAAATTAAGTTAATACTTAGTGATTAAGTAGGAAACTCAATTTTCAATAATGTATCCTTTTGAAATCCTAAAACTCAAATGGAATGTAAATTAGCTTATAACTTAGTGATTTTTAAGGAAGAAACTCAATTTTCAATAATGTATCCTTTTGAAATCTCAAAACTCAAATTGAATGTAAATTAGGTTAATACTTAGTGATTAAGGAAGAAACTCAAATTTCAAAAATGTATCCTTTTGAAATCTTAAAACTCAAATTAAAAGTACATTTGGTTAATACTTAGTGATTAAGGAAGAAACTCAATTTTCAATAATGTATCCTTTTGAAATCCTAAAATTCAAATTTAATGTAAATTAGCTTATAACTTAGTGATTAAGGAAGAAACTCAATTTTCAATAATATATCCTTTTGAAATCTTAAAACTCAAATTGGATGTAAATTAGGTTAATACTTAGTGATTAAGGAAGAAACTCAATTTTCAATAATGTATCCTTTTAAAATCCTAAAACTCAAATCGAATGTAAATTAGCTTATAACTTAGTGATTAAGGAAGAAACTCAATTTTCAATAATATATCCTTTTGAAATCTTAAAACTCAAATTGGATGTAAATTAGGTTAATACTTAGTGATTAAGGAAGAAACTCAATTTTCAATAATGTATCCTTTTGAAATCCTAAAACTCAAATTGAATGTAAATTAGCTTATAACTTTGTGATTAAGAAAGAAACTCAATTTTCAATAATGTATCCTTTTGAAATCTTAAAACTCAAATTTAATGTAAATTAGGTTAATACTTAGTGATTAAGGAAGAAACTCAATTTTCAATAATGTATCCTTTTGAAATCCTAAAACTCAAATGAAATGTAAATTAGCTTATAACTTAGTGATTAAGGAAGAAACTCAATTTTCAAAAATATATCCTTTTGAGATCTTAAAACTCAAATTGGATGTAAATTAGGTTAATACTTAGTGATTAAGGAAGAAACTCAATTTTCAATAATGTATCCTTTTGAAATCCTAAAACTCAAATTGAATGTAAATTAGCTTATAACTTAGTGATTAAGGAAGAAACTCAATTTTCTATTATGTATCCTTTTGAAATCTTAAAACTCAAATTGAATGTAAATTAGGTTAATACTTAGTGATTAAGGACGAAACTCAATTTTCAATAATGTATCCTTTTGAAATCTTAAAACTCAAATTGAATGTAAATTAGGTTAATACTTAGTGATTAAGGAAGAAACTCAATTTTCAATAATGTATCTTTTTGAAATCCTAAAACTCAAATGAAATGTAAATTAGCTTATAACTTAGTGATTAAGGAAGAAACTCAATTTTCAATAATATATCCTTTTGAAATCTTAAAACTCAAATTGAATGTAAATTAGGTTAATACTTAGTGATTAAGGAAGAAACTCAATTTTCAATAATGTATCCTTTTGAAATCCTAAAACTCAAATTGAATGTAAATTAGCTTATAACTTAGTGATTAAGGAAGAAACTCAATTTTCAATAATGTATCCTTTTGAAATCTTAAAACTCAAATTGAATGTAAATTAGGTTAATACTTAGTGATTAAGGAAGAAACTCAATTTTCAATAATGTATCCTTTTGAAATCCTAAAACTCAAATGAAATGTAAATTAGCTTATAACTTAGTGATTAAGGAAGAAACTCAATTTTCAATAATATATCCTTTTGAAATCTTAAAACTCAAATTGAATGTAAATTAGGTTAATACTTAGTGATTAAGGAAGAAACTCAATTTTCAATAATGTATCCTTTTGAAATCCTAAAACTCAAATTGAATGTAAATTAGGTTAATACTTAGTGATTAAGGAAGAAACTCAATTTTCAATAATGTATCCTTTTGAAATCTTAAAACTCAAATTGAATGTAAATTAGGTTAATACTTAGTGATTAAGAAAGAAACTCAATTTTCAAAAATGTATCCTTTTGAAATCCTAAAACTCAAATGGAATGTAAATTAGCGTATAACTTAGTGATTAAGGAAGAAACTCAATTTTCAATAATATATCCTTTTGTAATCTTAAAACTCAAATTGGATGTAAATTAAGTTAATACTTAGTGATTAAGGAAGAAACTCAATTTTCAATAATGTATCCTTTTGAAATCCTAAAACTCAAATGGAATGTAAATTAGCTTATAACTTAGTGATTTTTAAGGAAGAAACTCAATTTTCAATAATGTATCCTTTTGAAATCTCAAAACTCAAATTGAATGTAAATTAGGTTAATACTTAGTGATTAAGGAAGAAACTCAAATTTCAAAAATGTATCCTTTTGAAATCTTAAAACTCAAATTAAAAGTACATTTGGTTAATACTTAGTGATTAAGGAAGAAACTCAATTTTCAATAATGTATCCTTTTGAAATCCTAAAATTCAAATTTAATGTAAATTAGCTTATAACTTAGTGATTAAGAAAGAAACTCAATTTTCAATAATGTATCCTTTTGAAATCCTAAAACTCAAATGGAATGTAAATTAGCGTATAACTTAGTGATTAAGGAAGAAACTCAATTTTCAATAATATATCCTTTTGTAATCTTAAAACTCAAATTGGATGTAAATTAAGTTAATACTTAGTGATTAAGTAGGAAACTCAATTTTCAATAATGTATCCTTTTGAAATCCTAAAACTCAAATGGAATGTAAATTAGCTTATAACTTAGTGATTTTTAAGGAAGAAACTCAATTTTCAATAATGTATCCTTTTGAAATCTCAAAACTCAAATTGAATGTAAATTAGGTTAATACTTAGTGATTAAGGAAGAAACTCAAATTTCAAAAATGTATCCTTTTGAAATCTTAAAACTCAAATTAAAAGTACATTTGGTTAATACTTAGTGATTAAGGAAGAAACTCAATTTTCAATAATGTATCCTTTTGAAATCCTAAAATTCAAATTTAATGTAAATTAGCTTATAACTTAGTGATTAAGGAAGAAACTCAATTTTCAATAATATATCCTTTTGAAATCTTAAAACTCAAATTGGATGTAAATTAGGTTAATACTTAGTGATTAAGGAAGAAACTCAATTTTCAATAATGTATCCTTTTAAAATCCTAAAACTCAAATTGAATGTAAATTAGCTTATAACTTAGTGATTAAGGAAGAAACTCAATTTTCAATAATATATCCTTTTGAAATCTTAAAACTCAAATTGGATGTAAATTAGGTTAATACTTAGTGATTAAGGAAGAAACTCAATTTTCAATAATGTATCCTTTTGAAATCCTAAAACTCAAATTGAATGTAAATTAGCTTATAACTTTGTGATTAAGAAAGAAACTCAATTTTCAATAATGTATCCTTTTGAAATCTTAAAACTCAAATTTAATGTAAATTAGGTTAATACTTAGTGATTAAGGAAGAAACTCAATTTTCAATAATGTATCCTTTTGAAATCCTAAAACTCAAATGAAATGTAAATTAGCTTATAACTTAGTGATTAAGGAAGAAACTCAATTTTCAAAAATATATCCTTTTGAGATCTTAAAACTCAAATTGGATGTAAATTAGGTTAATACTTAGTGATTAAGGAAGAAACTCAATTTTCAATAATGTATCCTTTTGAAATCCTAAAACTCAAATGGAATGTAAATTAGCTTATAACTTAGTGATTAAGGAAGAAACTCAATTTTCTATTATGTATCCTTTTGAAATCTTAAAACTCAAATTGAATGTAAATTAGGTTAATACTTAGTGATTAAGGACGAAACTCAATTTTCAATAATGTATCCTTTTGAAATCTTAAAACTCAAATTGAATGTAAATTAGGTTAATACTTAGTGATTAAGGAAGAAACTCAATTTTCAATAATGTATCTTTTTGAAATCCTAAAACTCAAATGAAATGTAAATTAGCTTATAACTTAGTGATTAAGGAAGAAACTCAATTTTCAATAATATATCCTTTTGAAATCTTAAAACTCAAATTGAATGTAAATTAGGTTAATACTTAGTGATTAAGGAAGAAACTCAATTTTCAATAATGTATCCTTTTGAAATCCTAAAACTCAAATTGAATGTAAATTAGCTTATAACTTAGTGATTAAGGAAGAAACTCAATTTTCAATAATGTATCCTTTTGAAATCTTAAAACTCAAATTGAATGTAAATTAGGTTAATACTTAGTGATTAAGGAAGAAACTCAATTTTCAATAATGTATCCTTTTGAAATCCTAAAACTCAAATTGAATGTAAATTAGCTTATAACTTAGTGATTAAGGAAGAAACTCAATTTTCAATAATGTATCCTTTTGAAATCTTAAAACTCAAATTGAATGTAAATTAGGTTAATACTTAGTGATTAAGGAAGACACTCAAATTTCAAAAATGTATCCTTTTGAAATCTTAAAACTCAAATTAAAAGTACATTTGGTTAATACTTAGTGATTAAGGAAGAAACTCAATTTTCAATAATGTATCCTTTTGAAATCCTAAATTTCAAATTTAATGTAAATTAGCTTATAACTTAGTGATTAAGGAAGAAACTCAATTTTCAATAATATATCCTTTTGAAATCTTAAAACTCAAATTGGATGTAAATTAGGTTAATACTTAGTGATTAAGGAAGAAACTCAATTTTCAATAATGTATCCTTTTGAAATCCTAAAACTCAAATTGAATGTAAATTAGCTTATAACTTTGTGATTAAGAAAGAAACTCAATTTTCAATAATGTATCCTTTTGAAATCTTAAAACTCAAATTTAATGTAAATTAGGTTAATACTTAGTGATTAAGGAAGAAACTCAATTTTCAATAATGTATCCTTTTGAAATCCTAAAACTCAAATGGAATGTAAATTAGCTTATAACTTAGTGATTAAGGAAGAAACTCAATTTTCAAAAATATATCCTTTTGAGATCTTAAAACTCAAATTGGATGTAAATTAGGTTAATACTTAGTGATTAAGGAAGAAACTCAATTTTCAATAATGTATCCTTTTGAAATCCTAAAACTCAAATGGAATGTAAATTAGCTTATAACTTAGTGATTAAGGAAGAAACTCAATTTTCTATTATGTATCCTTTTGAAATCTTAAAACTCAAATTGAATGTAAATTAGGTTAATACTTAGTGATTAAGGACGAAACTCAATTTTCAAAAATGTATCCTTTTGAAATCTTAAAACTCAAATTGAATGTAAATTAGGTTAATACTTAGTGATTAAGGAAGAAACTCAAATTTCAATAATGTATCTTTTTGAAATCCTAAAACTCAAATGAAATGTAAATTAGCTTATAACTTAGTGATTAAGGAAGAAACTCAATTTTCAATAATATATCCTTTTGAAATCTTAAAACTCAAATTGAATGTAAATTAGGTTAATACTTAGTGATTAAGGAAGAAACTCAATTTTCAATAATGTATCCTTTTGAAATCCTAAAACTCAAATTGAATGTAAATTAGCTTATAACTTAGTGATTAAGGAAGAAACTCAATTTTCAATAATGTATCCTTTTGAAATCTTAAAACTCAAATTGAATGTAAATTAGGTTAATACTTAGTGATTAAGGAAGAAACTCAATTTTCAATAATGTATCCTTTTGAAATCCTAAAACTCAAATTGAAAGTAAATTAGCTTATAACTTAGTGATTAAGGAAGAAACACAATTTTCAATAATGTATCCTTTTGAAATCTTAAAACTCAAATTGAATGTAAATTAGGTTAATACTTAGTGATTAAGGAAGAAACTCAAATTTCAAAAATGTATCCTTTTGAAATCTTAAAACTCAAATTGAATGTAAATTAGGTTAATACTTAGTGATTAAGGAAGAAACTCAATTTTCAATAATGTATCCTTTCAAAATCCTAAAACTCAAATTGAATGTAAATTAGCTTATAACTTAGTGATTAAGGAAGAAACTCAATTTTCAATAATATATCCTTTTGAAATCTTAAAACTCAAATTGGATGTAAATTAGGTTAATACTTAGTGATTAAGGAAGAAACTCAATTTTCAATAATGTATCCTTTTGAAATCCTAAAACTCAAATTGAATGTAAATTAGCTTATAACTTTGTGATTAAGAAAGAAACTCAATTTTCAATAATGTATCCTTTTGAAATCTTAAAACTCAAATTTAATGTAAATTAGGTTAATACTTAGTGATTAAGGAAGAAACTCAATTTTCAATAATGTATCCTTTTGAAATCCTAAAACTCAAATGGAATGTAAATTAGCTTATAACTTAGTGATTAAGGAAGAAACTCAATTTTCAAAAATATATCCTTTTGAGATCTTAAAACTCAAATTGGATGTAAATTAGGTTAATACTTAGTGATTAAGGAAGAAACTCAATTTTCAATAATGTATCCTTTTGAAATCCTAAAACTCAAATGGAATGTAAATTAGCTTATAACTTAGTGATTAAGGAAGAAACTCAATTTTCTATTATGTATCCTTTTGAAATCTTAAAACTCAAATTGAATGTAAATTAGGTTAATACTTAGTGATTAAGGAAGAAACTCAATTTTCAATAATGTATCCTTTTGAAATCCTAAAACTCAAATTGAATGTAACTTAGCTTATAACTTAGTGATTAAGAAAGAAACTCAATTTTCAATAATGTATCCTTTTGAAATCTTAAAACTCAAATTGAATGTAAATTAGGTTAATACTTAGTGATTAAGGAAGAAACTCAATTTTCAATAATGTATCCTTTTGAAATCCTAAAACTAAAATGGAATGTAAATTAGCTTATAACTTAGTGATTAAGGAAGAAACTCAATTTTCAATAATGTATCCTTTTGAAATCTTAAAACTCAAATTAAAAGTACATTTGGTTAATACTTAGTGATTAAGGAAGAAACTCAATTTTCAATAATGTATACTTTTGAAATCCTAAAACTCAGATGGAATGTAAATTAGCTTATTACTTAGTGATTAAGGAAGAAACTCAATTTTCAATAATGTATCCTTTTGAAATCTTAAAACTCAAATTGAATGTAAATTAGGTTAATACTTAGTGATTAAGGACGAAACTCAATTTTCAAAAATGTATCCTTTTGAAATCTTAAAACTCAAATTGAATGTAAATTAGGTTAATACTTAGTGATTAAGGAAGAAACTCAATTTTCAATAATGTATCCTTTTAAAATCCTAAAACTCAAATTGAATGTAAATTAGCTTATAACTTAGTGATTAAGGAAGAAACTCAATTTTCAATAATATATCCTTTTGAAATCTTAAAACTCAAATTGGATGTAAATTAGGTTAATACTTAGTGATTAAGGAAGAAACTCAATTTTCAATAATGTATCCTTTTGAAATCCTAAAACTCAAATTGAATGTAAATTAGCTTATAACTTTGTGATTAAGAAAAAAACTCAATTTTCAATAATGTATCCTTTTGAAATCTTAAAACTCAAATTTAATGTAAATTAGGTTAATACTTAGTGATTAAGGAAGAAACTCAATTTTCAATAATGTATCCTTTTGAAATCCTAAAACTAAAATTGAATGTAAATTAGCTTATAACTTTGTGATTAAGAAAGAAACTCTATTTTCTAAAATGTATCCTTTTGAAATCTTAAAACTCAAATTTAATGTAAATTAGGTTAATACTTAGTGATTAAGGAAGAAACTCAATTTTCAATAATGTATCCTTTTGAAATCCTAAAACTCAAATTGAATGTAAATTAGCTTATAACTTAGTGATTAAGGAAGAAACTCAATTTTCAAAAATATATCCTTTTGAGATCTTAAAACTCAAATTGGATGTAAATTAGGTTAATACTTAGTGATTAAGGAAGAAACTCAATTTTCAATAATGTATCCTTTTGAAATCCTAAAACTCAAATGGAATGTAAATTAGCTTATAACTTAGTGATTAAGGAAGAAACTCAATTTTCTATTATGTATCCTTTTGAAATCTTAAAACTCAAATTGAATGTAAATTAGGTTAATACTTAGTGATTAAGGAAGAAACTCAATTTTCAATAATGTATCCTTTTGAAATCCTAAAACTCAAATTGAATGTAACTTAGCTTATAACTTAGTGATTAAGAAAGAAACTCAATTTTCAATAATGTATCCTTTTGAAATCTTAAAACTCAAATTGAATGTAAATTAGGTTAATACTTAGTGATTAAGGAAGAAAATCAATTTTCAATAATGTATCCTTTTGAAATCCTAAAACTAAAATGGAATGTAAATTAGCTTATAACTTAGTGATTAAGGAAGAAACTCAATTTTCAATAATGTATCCTTTTGAAATCTTAAAACTCAAATTAAAAGTACATTTGGTTAATACTTAGTGATTAAGGAAGAAACTCAATTTTCAATAATGTATCTTTTTGAAATCCTAAAACTCAAATGAAATGTAAATTAGCTTATAACTTAGTGATTAAGGAAGAAACTCAATTTTCAATAATATATCCTTTTGAAATCTTAAAACTCAAATTGAATGTAAATTAGGTTAATACTTAGTGATTAAGGAAGAAACTCAATTTTCAATAATGTATCCTTTTGAAATCCTAAAACTCAAATTGAAAGTAAATTAGCTTATAACTTAGTGATTAAGGAAGAAACTCAATTTTCAATAATGTATCCTTTTGAAATCTTAAAACTCAAATTGAATGTAAATTAGGTTAATACTTAGTGATTAAGGAAGAAACTCAATTTTCAATAATGTATCCTTTTGAAATCCTAAAACTCAAATTGAATGTAAATTAGCTTATAACTTAGTGATTAAGGAAGAAACTCAATTTTCAATAATGTATCCTTTTGAAATCTTAAAACTCAAATTGAATGTAAATTAGGTTAATACTTAGTGATTAAGGAAGAAACTCAATTTTCAAAAATGTATCCTTTTGAAATCTTAAAACTCAAATTGAATGTAAATTAGGTTAATACTTAGTGATTAAGGAAGAAACTCAATTTTCAATAATGTATCCTTTTAAAATCCTAAAACTCAAATTGAATGTAAATTAGCTTATAACTTAGTGATTAAGGAAGAAACTCAATTTTCAATAATATATCCTTTTGAAATCTTAAAACTCAAATTGGATGTAAATTAGGTTAATACTTAGTGATTAAGGAAGAAACTCAATTTTCAATAATGTATCCTTTTGAAATCCTAAAACTCAAATTGAATGTAAATTAGCTTATAACTTTGTGATTAAGGAAGAAACTCAATTTTCAATAATGTATCCTTTTGAAATCTTAAAACTCAAATTTAATGTAAATTAGGTTAATACTTAGTGATTAAGGAAGAAACTCAATTTTCAATAATGTATCCTTTTGAAATCCTAAAACTCAAATTGAATGTAAATTAGCTTATAACTTAGTGATTAAGGAAGAAACTCAATTTTCAAAAATATATCCTTTTGAGATCTTAAAACTCAAATTGGATGTAAATTAGGTTAATACTTAGTGATTAAGGAAGAAACTCAATTTTCAATAATGTATCCTTTTGAAATCCTAAAACTCAAATGGAATGTAAATTAGCTTATAACTTAGTGATTAAGGAAGAAACTCAATTTTCTATTATGTATCCTTTTGAAATCTTAAAACTCAAATTGAATGTAAATTAGGTTAATACTTAGTGATTAAGGAAGAAACTCAATTTTCAATAATGTATCCTTTTGAAATCCTAAAATTCAAATTTAATGTAAATTAGCTTATAACTTAGTGATTAAGGAAGAAACTCAATTTTCAATAATATATCCTTTTGAAATCTTAAAACTCAAATTGGATGTAAATTAGGTTAATACTTAGTGATTAAGGAAGAAACTCAATTTTCAATAATGTATCCTTTTAAAATCCTAAAACTCAAATTGAATGTAAATTAGCTTATAACTTAGTGATTAAGGAAGAAACTCAATTTTCAATAATATATCCTTTTGAAATCTTAAAACTCAAATTGGATGTAAATTAGGTTAATACTTAGTGATTAAGGAAGAAACTCAATTTTCAATAATGTATCCTTTTGAAATCCTAAAACTCAAATGGAATGTAAATTAGCTTATAACTTAGTGATTAAGGAAGAAACTCAATTTTCAATTATGTATCCTTTTGAAATCTTAAAACTCAAATTGAATGTAAATTAGGTTAATACTTAGTGATTAAGGAAGAAACTCAATTTTCAATAATGTATCCTTTTGAAATCCTAAAACTCAAATTGAATGTAAATTAGCTTATAACTTAGTGATTAAGAAAGAAACTCAATTTTCAATAATGTATCCTTTTGAAATCTTAAAACTCAAATTGAATGTAAATTAGGTTAATACTTAGTGATTAAGGAAGAAACTCAATTTTCAATAATGTATCCTTTTGAAATCCTAAAACTAAAATTGAATGTAAATTAGCTTATAACTTTGTGATTAAGAAAGAAACTCTATTTTCTAAAATGTATCCTTTTGAAATCTTAAAACTCAAATTTAATGTAAATTAGGTTAATACTTAGTGATTAAGGAAGAAACTCAATTTTCAATAATGTATCCTTTTGAAATCCTAAAACTCAAATTGAATGTAAATTAGCTTATAACTTAGTGATTAAGGAAGAAACTCAATTTTCAAAAATATATCCTTTTGAGATCTTAAAACTCAAATTGGATGTAAATTAGGTTAATACTTAGTGATTAAGGAAGAAACTCAATTTTCAATAATGTATCCTTTTGAAATCCTAAAACTCAAATGGAATGTAAATTAGCTTATAACTTAGTGATTAAGGAAGAAACTCAATTTTCTATTATGTATCCTTTTGAAATCTTAAAACTCAAATTTAATGTAAATTAGGTTAATACTTAGTGATTAAGGAAGAAACTCAATTTTCAATAATGTATCCTTTTGAAATCCTAAAACTCAAATTGAATGTAAATTAGCTTATAACTTAGTGATTAAGAAAGAAACTCAATTTTCAATAATGTATCCTTTTGAAATCTTAAAACTCAAATTGAATGTAAATTAGGTTAATACTTAGTGATTAAGGAAGAAACTCAATTTTCAATAATGTATCCTTTTGAAATCCTAAAACTAAAATGGAATGTAAATTAGCTTATAACTTAGTGATTAAGGAAGAAACTCAATTTTCAATAATGTATCCTTTTGAAATCTTAAAACTCAAATTAAAAGTACATTTGGTTAATACTTAGTGATTAAGGAAGAAACTCTATTTTCAATAATGTATCTTTTTGAAATCCTAAAACTCAAATGAAGTGTAAATTAGCTTATAACTTAGTGATTAAGGAAGAAACTCAATTTTCAATAATATATCCTTTTGAAATCTTAAAACTCAAATTGAATGTAAATTAGGTTAATACTTAGTGATTAAGGAAGAAACTCAATTTTCAATAATGTATCCTTTTGAAATCCTAAAACTCAAATTGAAAGTAAATTAGCTTATAACTTAGTGATTAAGGAAGAAACTCAATTTTCAATAATGTATCCTTTTGAAATCTTAAAACTCAAATTGAATGTAAATTAGGTTAATACTTAGTGATTAAGGAAGAAACTCAATTTTCAATAATGTATCCTTTTGAAATCCTAAAACTCAAATGGAATGTAAATTAGCTTATAACTTAGTGATTAAGGAAGAAACTCAATTTTCAATAATGTATCCTTTTGAAATCTTAAAACTCAAATTGAATGTAAATTAGGTTAATACTTAGTGATTAAGGAAGAAACTCAATTTTCAATAATGTATCCTTTTGAAATCTTAAAACTCAAATTGAATGTAAATTAGGTTAATACTTAGTGATTAAGGTAGAAACTCAATTTTCAATAATGTATCCTTTCAAAATCCTAAAACTCAAATTGAAAGTAAATTAGCTTATAACTTAGTGATTAAGGAAGAAACTCAAATTTCAATAATGTATCCTTTTGAAATCATAAAACTCAAATTGGATGTAAATTAGGTTAATACTTAGTGATTAAGGAAGAAACTCAATTTTCAATAATGTATCCTTTTGAAATCCTAAAACTCAAATTGAATGTAAATTAGCTTATAACTTTGTGATTAAGAAAGAAACTCAATTTTCAATAATGTATCCTTTTGAAATCTTAAAACTCAAATTTAATGTAAATTAGGTTAATACTTAGTGATTAAGGAAGAAACTCAATTTTCAATAATGTATCCTTTTGAAATCCTAAAACTCAAATTGAATGTAAATTAGCTTATAACTTAGTGATTAAGGAAGAAACTCAATTTTCAAAAATATATCCTTTTGAGATCTTAAAACTCAAATTGGATGTAAATTAGGTTAATACTTAGTGATTAAGGAAGAAACTCAATTTTCAATAATGTATCCTTTTGAAATCCTAAAACTCAAATGGAATGTAAATTAGCTTATAACTTAGTGATTAAGGAAGAAACTCAATTTTCTATTATGTATCCTTTTGAAATCTTAAAACTCAAATTGAATGTAAATTAGGTTAATACTTAGTGATTAAGGAAGAAACTCAATTTTCAATAATGTATCCTTTTGAAATCCTAAAACTCAAATTGAATGTAAATTAGCTTATAACTTAGTGATTAAGAAAGAAACTCAATTTTCAATAATGTATCCTTTTGAAATCTTAAAACTCAAATTGAATGTAAATTAGGTTAATACTTAGTGATTAAGGAAGAAACTCAATTTTCAATAATGTATCCTTTTGAAATCCTAAAACTAAAATGGAATGTAAATTAGCTTATAACTTAGTGATTAAGGAAGAAACTCAATTTTCAATAATGTATCCTTTTGAAATCTTAAAACTCAAATTAAAAGTACATTAGGTTAATACTTAGTGATTAAGGAAGAAACTCAATTTTCAATAATGTATACGTTTGAAATCTTAAAACTCAAATGGAATGTAAATTAGCTTATAACTTAGTGATTAAGGAAGAAACTCAATTTTCAATAATGTATCCTTTTGAAATCTTAAAACTCAAATTGAATGTAAATTAGGTTAATACTTAGTGATTAAGGAAAAAACTCAATTTTCAATAATGTATCCTTTTGAAATCCTAAAACTCAAATTGAATGTAACTTAGCTTATAAGTTAGTGATTAAGAAAGAAACTCAATTTTCAATAATGTATCCTTTTGAAATCTTAAAACTCAAATTGAATGTAAATTAGGTTAATACTTAGTGATTAAGGAAGAAACTTAATTTTCAATAATGTATCCTTTTGAATTCCTAAAACTAAAATGGAATGTAAATTAGCTTATAACTTAGTGATTAAGGAAGAAACTCAATTTTCAATAATGTATCCTTTTGAAATCTTAAAACTCAAATTGAAAGTACATTTGGTTAATACTTAGTGATTAAGGAAGAAACTCAATTTTCAATAATGTATCCTTTTGAAATCTTAAAACTCAAATTGGATGTAAATTAGGTTAATACTTAGTGATTAAGGAAGAAACTCAATTTTCAATAATGTATCCTTTTGAAATCCTAAAACTCAAATTGAATGTAAATTAGCTTATAACTTTGTGATTAAGAAAGAAACTCAATTTTCAATAATGTATCCTTTTGAAATCTTAAAACTCAAATTTAATGTAAATTAGGTTAATACTTAGTGATTAAGGAAGAAACTCAATTTTCAATAATGTATCCTTTTGAAATCCTAAAACTCAAATGGAATGTAAATTAGCTTATAACTTAGTGATTAAGGAAGAAACTCAATTTTCAAAAATATATCCTTTTGAGATCTTAAAACTCAAATTGGATGTAAATTAGGTTAATACTTAGTGATTAAGGAAGAAACTCAATTTTCAATAATGTATCCTTTTGAAATCCTAAAACTCAAATGGAATGTAAATTAGCTTATAACTTAGTGATTAAGGAAGAAACTCAATTTTCTATTATGTATCCTTTTGAAATCTTAAAACTCAAATTGAATGTAAATTAGGTTAATACTTAGTGATTAAGGAAGAAACTCAATTTTCAATAATGTATCCTTTTGAAATCCTAAAACTCAAATTGAATGTAAATTAGCTTATAACTTAGTGATTAAGGAAGAAACTCAATTTTCAATAATGTATCCTTTTGAAATCTTAAAACTCAAATTGAATGTAAATTAGGTTAATACTTAGTGATTAAGGAAGAAACTCAATTTTCAATAATGTATCCTTTTGAAATCCTAAAACTCAAATTGAATGTAAATTAGCTTATAACTTAGTGATTAAGGAAGAAACTCAATTTTCAATAATGTATCCTTTTGAAATCTTAAAACTCAAATTGAATGTAAATTAGGTTAATACTTAGTGATTAAGGACGAAACTCAATTTTCAAAAATGTATCCTTTTGAAATCTTAAAACTCAAATTGAATGTAAATTAGGTTAATACTTAGTGATTAAGGAAGAAACTCAATTTTCAATAATGTATCCTTTTAAAATCCTAAAACTCAAATTGAATGTAAATTAGCTTATAACTTAGTGATTAAGGAAGAAACTCAATTTTCAATAATATATCCTTTTGAAATCTTAAAACTCAAATTGGATGTAAATTAGGTTAATACTTAGTGATTAAGGAAGAAACTCAATTTTCAATAATGTATCCTTTTGAAATCCTAAAACTCAAATTGAATGTAAATTAGCTTATAACTTTGTGATTAAGAAAGAAACTCAATTTTCAATAATGTATCCTTTTGAAATCTTAAAACTCAAATTTAATGTAAATTAGGTTAATACTTAGTGATTAAGGAAGAAACTCAATTTTCAATAATGTATCCTTTTGAAATCCTAAAACTCAAATGGAATGTAAATTAGCTTATAACTTAGTGATTAAGGAAGAAACTCAATTTTCAAAAATATATCCTTTTGAGATCTTAAAACTCAAATTGGATGTAAATTAGGTTAATACTTAGTGATTAAGGAAGAAACTCAATTTTCAATAATGTATCCTTTTGAAATCCTAAAACTCAAATGGAATGTAAATTAGCTTATAACTTAGTGATTAAGGAAGAAACTCAATTTTCTATTATGTATCCTTTTGAAATCTTAAAACTCAAATTGAATGTAAATTAGGTTAATACTTAGTGATTAAGGAAGAAACTCAATTTTCAATAATGTATCCTTTTGAAATCTTAAAACTCAAATTGGATGTAAATTAGGTTAATACTTAGTGATTAAGGAAGAAACTCAATTTTCAATAATGTATCCTTTTGAAATCCTAAAACTCAAATTGAATGTAAATTAGCTTATAACTTTGTGATTAAGAAAGAAACTCAATTTTCAATAATGTATCCTTTTGAAATCTTAAAACTCAAATTTAATGTAAATTAGGTTAATACTTAGTGATTAAGGAAGAAACTCAATTTTCAATAATGTATCCTTTTGAAATCCTAAAACTCAAATGGAATGTAAATTAGCTTATAACTTAGTGATTAAGGAAGAAACTCAATTTTCAAAAATATATCCTTTTGAGATCTTAAAACTCAAATTGGATGTAAATTAGGTTAATACTTAGTGATTAAGGAAGAAACTCAATTTTCAATAATGTATCCTTTTGAAATCCTAAAACTCAAATGGAATGTAAATTAGCTTATAACTTAGTGATTAAGGAAGAAACTCAATTTTCTATTATGTATCCTTTTGAAATCTTAAAACTCAAATTGAATGTAAATTAGGTTAATACTTAGTGATTAAGGAAGAAACTCAATTTTCAATAATGTATCCTTTTGAAATCCTAAAATTCAAATTTAATGTAAATTAGCTTATAACTTAGTGATTAAGGAAGAAACTCAATTTTCAATAATATATCCTTTTGAAATCTTAAAACTCAAATTGGATGTAAATTAGGTTAATACTTAGTGATTAAGGAAGAAACTCAATTTTCAATAATGTATCCTTTTAAAATCCTAAAACTCAAATTGAATGTAAATTAGCTTATAACTTAGTGATTAAGGAAGAAACTCAATTTTCAATAATGTATCCTTTTGAAATCTTAAAACTCAAATTGGATGTAAATTAGGTTAATACTTAGTGATTAAGGAAGAAACTCAATTTTCAATAATGTATCCTTTTGAAATCCTAAAACTCAAATGGAATGTAAATTAGCTTATAACTTAGTGATTAAGGAAGAAACTCAATTTTCTATTATGTATCCTTTTGAAATCTTAAAACTCAAATTGAATGTAAATTAGGTTAATACTTAGTGATTAAGGAAGAAACTCAATTTTCAATAATGTATCCTTTTGAAATCCTAAAACTCAAATTGAATGTAACTTAGCTTATAACTTAGTGATTAAGAAAGAAACTCAATTTTCAATAATGTATCCTTTTGAAATCTTAAAACTCAAATTGAATGTAAATTAGGTTAATACTTAGTGATTAAGGAAGAAACTCAATTTTCAATAATGTATCCTTTTGAAATCCTAAAACTAAAATTGAATGTAAATTAGCTTATAACTTTGTGATTAAGAAAGAAACTCTATTTTCTAAAATGTATCCTTTTGAAATCTTAAAACTCAAATTTAATGTAAATTAGGTTAATACTTAGTGATTAAGGAAGAAACTCAATTTTCAATAATGTATCCTTTTGAAATCCTAAAACTCAAATGGAATGTAAATTAGCTTATAACTTAGTGATTAAGGAAGAAACTCAATTTTCAAAAATATATCCTTTTGAGATCTTAAAACTCAAATTGGATGTAAATTAGGTTAATACTTAGTGATTAAGGAAGAAACTCAATTTTCAATAATGTATCCTTTTGAAATCCTAAAACTCAAATGGAATGTAAATTAGCTTATAACTTAGTGATTAAGGAAGAAACTCAATTTTCTATTATGTATCCTTTTGAAATCTTAAAACTCAAATTGAATGTAAATTAGGTTAATACTTAGTGATTAAGGAAGAAACTCAATTTTCAATAATGTATCCTTTTGAAATCCTAAAACTCAAATTGAATGTAACTTAGCTTATAACTTAGTGATTAAGAAAGAAACTCAATTTTCAATAATGTATCCTTTTGAAATCTTAAAACTCAAATTGAATGTAAATTAGGTTAATACTTAGTGATTAAGGAAGAAACTCAATTTTCAATAATGTATCCTTTTGAAATCCTAAAACTAAAATGGAATGTAAATTAGCTTATAACTTAGTGATTAAGGAAGAAACTCAATTTTCAATAATGTATCCTTTTGAAATCTTAAAACTCAAATTAAAAGTACATTTGGTTAATACTTAGTGATTAAGGAAGAAACTCAATTTTCAATAATGTATCTTTTTGAAATCCTAAAACTCAAATGAAGTGTAAATTAGCTTATAACTTAGTGATTAAGGAAGAAACTCAATTTTCAATAATATATCCTTTTGAAATCTTAAAACTCAAATTGAATGTAAATTAGGTTAATACTTAGTGATTAAGGAAGAAACTCAATTTTCAATAATGTATCCTTTTGAAATCCTAAAACTCAAATTGAAAGTAAATTAGCTTATAACTTAGTGATTAAGGAAGAAACTCAATTTTCAATAATGTATCCTTTTGAAATCTTAAAACTCAAATTGAATGTAAATTAGGTTAATACTTAGTGATTAAGGAAGAAACTCAATTTTCAATAATGTATCCTTTTGAAATCCTAAAACTCAAATTGAAAGTAAATTAGCTTATAACTTAGTGATTAAGGAAGAAACTCAATTTTCAATAATGTATCCTTTTGAAATCTTAAAACTCAAATTGAATGTAAATTAGGTTAATACTTAGTGATTAAGGACGAAACTCAATTTTCAAAAATGTATCCTTTTGAAATCTTAAAACTCAAATTGAATGTAAATTAGGTTAATACTTAGTGATTAAGGAAGAAACTCAATTTTCAATAATGTATCCTTTTAAAATCCTAAAACTCAAATTGAATGTAAATTAGCTTATAACTTAGTGATTAAGGAAGAAACTCAATTTTCAATAATGTATCCTTTTGAAATCATAAAACTCAAATTGGATGTAAATTAGGTTAATACTTAGTGATTAAGGAAGAAACTCAATTTTCAATAATGTATCCTTTTGAAATCCTAAAACTCAAATTGAATGTAAATTAGCTTATAACTTTGTGATTAAGAAAGAAACTCAATTTTCAATAATGTATCCTTTTGAAATCTTAAAACTCAAATTTAATGTAAATTAGGTTAATACTTAGTGATTAAGGAAGAAACTCAATTTTCAATAATGTATCCTTTTGAAATCCTAAAACTCAAATGGAATGTAAATTAGCTTATAACTTAGTGATTAAGGAAGAAACTCAATTTTCAAAAATATATCCTTTTGAGATCTTAAAACTCAAATTGGATGTAAATTAGGTTAATACTTAGTGATTAAGGAAGAAACTCAATTTTCAATAATGTATCCTTTTGAAATCCTAAAACTCAAATGGAATGTAAATTAGCTTATAACTTAGTGATTAAGGAAGAAACTCAATTTTCAATTATGTATCCTTTTGAAATCTTAAAACTCAAATTGAATGTAAATTAGGTTAATACTTAGTGATTAAGGAAGAAACTCAATTTTCAATAATGTATCCTTTTGAAATCCTAAAACTCAAATTGAATGTAACTTAGCTTATAACTTAGTGATTAAGAAAGAAACTCAATTTTCAATAATGTATCCTTTTGAAATCTTAAAACTCAAATTGAATGTAAATTAGGTTAATACTTAGTGATTAAGGAAGAAACTCAATTTTCAATAATGTATCCTTTTGAAATCCTAAAACTAAAATTGAATGTAAATTAGCTTATAACTTAGTGATTAAGGAAGAAACTCAATTTTCAATAATGTATCCTTTTGAAATCTTAAAACTCAAATTAAAAGTACATTTGGTTAATACTTAGTGATTAAGGAAGAAACTCAATTTTCAATAATGTATACTTTTGAAATCCTAAAACTCAAATTGAATGTAAATTAGCTTATAACTTAGTGATTAAGGAAGAAACTCAATTTTCAATAATGTATCCTTTTGAAATCTTAAAACTCAAATTGAATGTAAATTAGGTTAATACTTAGTGATTAAGGAAAAAACTCAATTTTCAATAATGTATCCTTTTGAAATCCTAAAACTCAAATTGAATGTAACTTAGCTTATAAGTTAGTGATTAAGAAAGAAACTCAATTTTCAATAATGTATCCTTTTGAAATCTTAAAACTCAAATTGAATGTAAATTAGGTTAATACTTAGTGATTAAGGAAGAAACTTAATTTTCAATAATGTATCCTTTTGAATTCCTAAAACTAAAATGGAATGTAAATTAGCTTATAACTTAGTGATTAAGGAAGAAACTCAATTTTCAATAATGTATCCTTTTGAAATCTTAAAACTCAAATTGAAAGTACATTTGGTTAATACTTAGTGATTAAGGAAGAAACTCAATTTTCAATAATGTATCCTTTTGAAATCTTAAAACTCAAATTGGATGTAAATTAGGTTAATACTTAGTGATTAAGGAAGAAACTCAATTTTCAATAATGTATCCTTTTGAAATCCTAAAACTCAAATTGAATGTAAATTAGCTTATAACTTTGTGATTAAGGAAGAAACTCAATTTTCAATAATGTATCCTTTTGAAATCTTAAAACTCAAATTTAATGTAAATTAGGTTAATACTTAGTGATTAAGGAAGAAACTCAATTTTCAATAATGTATCCTTTTGAAATCCTAAAACTCAAATTGAATGTAAATTAGCTTATAACTTAGTGATTAAGGAAGAAACTCAATTTTCAAAAATATATCCTTTTGAGATCTTAAAACTCAAATTGGATGTAAATTAGGTTAATACTTAGTGATTAAGGAAGAAACTCAATTTTCAATAATGTATCCTTTTGAAATCCTAAAACTCAAATGGAATGTAAATTAGCTTATAACTTAGTGATTAAGGAAGAAACTCAATTTTCTATTATGTATCCTTTTGAAATCTTAAAACTCAAATTGAATGTAAATTAGGTTAATACTTAGTGATTAAGGAAGAAACTCAATTTTCAATAATGTATCCTTTTGAAATCCTAAAACTCAAATTGAAAGTAAATTAGCTTATAACTTAGTGATTAAGGAAGAAACTCAATTTTCAATAATGTATCCTTTTGAAATCTTAAAACTCAAATTGAATGTAAATTAGGTTAATACTTAGTGATTAAGGAAGAAACTCAATTTTCAATAATGTATCCTTTTGAAATCCTAAAACTCAAATTGAATGTAAATTAGCTTATAACTTAGTGATTAAGGAAGAAACTCAATTTTCAATAATGTATCCTTTTGAAATCTTAAAACTCAAATTGAATGTAAATTAGGTTAATACTTAGTGATTAAGGACGAAACTCAATTTTCAATAATGTATCCTTTTGAAATCCTAAAACTCAAATTGAATGTAAATTAGGCTAATACTTAGTGATTAAGGTAGAAACTCAATTTTCAATAATGTATCCTTTCAAAATCCTAAAACTCAAATTGAAAGTAAATTAGCTTATAACTTAGTGATTAAGGAAGAAACTCAAATTTCAATAATGTATCCTTTTGAAATCATAAAACTCAAATTGGATGTAAATTAGGTTAATACTTAGTGATTAAGGAAGAAACTCAATTTTCAATAATGTATCCTTTTGAAATCCTAAAACTCAAATTGAATGTAAATTAGCTTATAACTTTGTGATTAAGAAAGAAACTCAATTTTCAATAATGTATCCTTTTGAAATCTTAAAACTCAAATTTAATGTAAATTAGGTTAATACTTAGTGATTAAGGAAGAAACTCAATTTTCAATAATGTATCCTTTTGAAATCCTAAAACTCAAATGGAATGTAAATTAGCTTATAACTTAGTGATTAAGGAAGAAACTCAATTTTCAAAAATATATCCTTTTGAGATCTTAAAACTCAAATTGGATGTAAATTAGGTTAATACTTAGTGATTAAGGAAGAAACTCAATTTTCAATAATGTATCCTTTTGAAATCCTAAAACTCAAATGGAATGTAAATTAGCTTATAACTTAGTGATTAAGGAAGAAACTCAATTTTCTATTATGTATCCTTTTGAAATCTTAAAACTCAAATTGAATGTAAATTAGGTTAATACTTAGTGATTAAGGAAGAAACTCAATTTTCAATAATGTATCCTTTTGAAATCCTAAAACTCAAATTGAATGTAACTTAGCTTATAACTTAGTGATTAAGAAAGAAACTCAATTTTCAATAATGTATCCTTTTGAAATCTTAAAACTCAAATTGAATGTAAATTAGGTTAATACTTAGTGATTAAGGAAGAAACTCAATTTTCAATAATGTATCCTTTTGAAATCCTTAAACTAAAATGGAATGTAAATTAGCTTATAACTTAGTGATTAAGGAAGAAACTCAATTTTCAATAATGTATCCTTTTGAAATCTTAAAACTCAAATTAAAAGTACATTTGGTTAATACTTAGTGATTAAGGAAGAAACTCAATTTTCAATAATGTATACTTTTGAAATCCTAAAACTCAAATGGAATGTAAATTAGCTTATTACTTAGTGATTAAGGAAGAAACTCAATTTTCAATAATGTATCCTTTTGAAATCTTAAAACTCAAATTGAATGTAAATTAGGTTAATACTTAGTGATTAAGGAAAAAACTCAATTTTCAATAATGTATCCTTTTGAAATCCTAAAACTCAAATTGAATGTAACTTAGCTTATAAGTCAGTGATTAAGAAAGAAACTCAATTTTCAATAATGTATCCTTTTGAAATCTTAAAACTCAAATTGAATGTAAATTAGGTTAATACTTAGTGATTAAGGAAGAAACTTAATTTTCAATAATGTATCCTTTTGAATTCCTAAAACTAAAATGGAATGTAAATTAGCTTATAACTTAGTGATTAAGGAAGAAACTCAATTTTCAATAATGTATCCTTTTGAAATCTTAAAACTCAAATTGAAAGTACATTTGGTTAATACTTAGTGATTAAGGAAGAAACTCAATTTTCAATAATGTATCCTTTTGAAATCTTAAAACTCAAATTGGATGTAAATTAGGTTAATACTTAGTGATTAAGGAAGAAACTCAATTTTCAATAATGTATCCTTTTGAAATCCTAAAACTCAAATTGAATGTAAATTAGCTTATAACTTTGTGATTAAGAAAGAAACTCAATTTTCAATAATGTATCCTTTTGAAATCTTAAAACTCAAATTTAATGTAAATTAGGTTAATACTTAGTGATTAAGGAAGAAACTCAATTTTCAATAATGTATCCTTTTGAAATCCTAAAACTCAAATTGAATGTAAATTAGCTTATAACTTAGTGATTAAGGAAGAAACTCAATTTTCAAAAATATATCCTTTTGAGATCTTAAAACTCAAATTGGATGTAAATTAGGTTAATACTTAGTGATTAAGGAAGAAACTCAATTTTCAATAATGTATCCTTTTGAAATCCTAAAACTCAAATGGAATGTAAATTAGCTTATAACTTAGTGATTAAGGAAGAAACTCAATTTTCTATTATGTATCCTTTTGAAATCTTAAAACTCAAATTGAATGTAAATTAGGTTAATACTTAGTGATTAAGGAAGAAACTCAATTTTCAAAAATGTATCCTTTTGAAATCTTAAAACTCAAATTGAATGTAAATTAGGTTAATACTTAGTGATTAAGGAAGAAACTCAATTTTCAATAATGTATCTTTTTGAAATCCTAAAACTCAAATGAAATGTAAATTAGCTTATAACTTAGTGATTAAGGAAGAAACTCAATTTTCAATAATATATCCTTTTGAAATCTTAAAACTCAAATTTAATGTAAATTAGGTTAATACTTAGTGATTAAGGAAGAAACTCAATTTTCAATAATGTATCCTTTTGAAATCCTAAAACTCAAATGGAATGTAAATTAGCTTATAACTTAGTGATTAAGGAAGAAACTCAATTTTCAATAATGTATCCTTTTGAAATCTTAAAACTCAAATTGAATGTAAATTAGGTTAATACTTAGTGATTAAGGAAGAAACTCAATTTTCAATAATGTATCCTTTTGAAATCCTAAAACTCAAATTGAATGTAAATTAGCTTATAACTTAGTGATTAAGGAAGAAACTCAATTTTCAATAATGTATCCTTTTGAAATCTTAAAACTCAAATTGAATGTAAATTAGGTTAATACTTAGTGATTAAGGACGAAACTCAATTTTCAAAAATGTATCCTTTTGAAATCTTAAAACTCAAATTGAATGTAAATTAGGTTAATACTTAGTGATTAAGGAAGAAACTCAATTTTCAATAATGTATCCTTTTAAAATCCTAAAACTCAAATTGAATGTAAATTAGCTTATAACTTAGTGATTAAGGAAGAAACTCAATTTTCAATAATATATCCTTTTGAAATCTTAAAACTCAAATTGGATGTAAATTAGGTTAATACTTAGTGATTAAGGAAGAAACTCAATTTTCAATAATGTATCCTTTTGAAATCCTAAAACTCAAATTGAATGTAAATTAGCTTATAACTTAGTGATTAAGGAAGAAACTCAATTTTCAATAATGTATCCTTTTGAAATCTTAAAACTCAAATTTAATGTAAATTAGGTTAATACTTAGTGATTAAGGAAGAAACTCAATTTTCAATAATGTATCCTTTTGAAATCCTAAAACTCAAATTGAATGTAAATTAGCTTATAACTTAGTGATTAAGGAAGAAACTCAATTTTCAAAAATATATCCTTTTGAGATCTTAAAACTCAAATTGGATGTAAATTAGGTTAATACTTAGTGATTAAGGAAGAAACTCAATTTTCAATAATGTATCCTTTTGAAATCCTAAAACTCAAATGGAATGTAAATTAGCTTATAACTTAGTGATTAAGGAAGAAACTCAATTTTCTATTATGTATCCTTTTGAAATCTTAAAACTCAAATTGAATGTAAATTAGGTTAATACTTAGTGATTAAGGAAGAAACTCAATTTTCAATAATGTATCCTTTTGAAATCCTAAAACTCAAATTGAATGTAACTTAGCTTATAACTTAGTGATTAAGAAAGAAACTCAATTTTCAATAATGTATCCTTTTGAAATCTTAAAACTCAAATTGAATGTAAATTAGGTTAATACTTAGTGATTAAGGAAGAAACTCAATTTTCAATAATGTATCCTTTTGAAATCCTAAAACTAAAATGGAATGTAAATTAGCTTATAACTTAGTGATTAAGGAAGAAACTCAATTTTCAATAATGTATCCTTTTGAAATCTTAAAACTCAAATTAAAAGTACATTTGGTTAATACTTAGTGATTAAGGAAGAAACTCAATTTTCAATAATGTATACTTTTGAAATCCTAAAACTCAAATGGAATGTAAATTAGCTTATTACTTAGTGATTAAGGAAGAAACTCAATTTTCAATAATGTATCCTTTTGAAATCTTAAAACTCAAATTGAATGTAAATTAGGTTAATACTTAGTGATTAAGGAAAAAACTCAATTTTCAATAATGTATCCTTTTGAAATCCTAAAACTCAAATTGAATGTAACTTAGCTTATAAGTCAGTGATTAAGAAAGAAACTCAATTTTCAATAATGTATCCTTTTGAAATCTTAAAACTCAAATTGAATGTAAATTAGGTTAATACTTAGTGATTAAGGAAGAAACTTAATTTTCAATAATGTATCCTTTTGAATTCCTAAAACTAAAATGGAATGTAAATTAGCTTATAACTTAGTGCAATTGAAAGGCTTTATTAATAAGAAAAAGAAAAAGAGAGTAAGGGTGAACTCAAATTAGTGATTAAGGAAGAAACTCAATTTTCAATAATGTATCCTTTTGAAATCTTAAAACTCAAATTGGATGTAAATTAGGTTAATACTTAGTGATTAAGGAAGAAACTCAATTTTCAATAATGTATCCTTTTGAAATCCTAAAACTCAAATTGAATGTAAATTAGCTTATAACTTTGTGATTAAGAAAGAAACTCAATTTTCAATAATGTATCCTTTTGAAATCTTAAAACTCAAATTTAATGTAAATTAGGTTAATACTTAGTGATTAAGGAAGAAACTCAATTTTCAATAATGTATCCTTTTGAAATCCTAAAACTCAAATGGAATGTAAATTAGCTTATAACTTAGTGATTAAGGAAGAAACTCAATTTTCAAAAATATATCCTTTTGAGATCTTAAAACTCAAATTGGATGTAAATTAGGTTAATACTTAGTGATTAAGGAAGAAACTCAATTTTCAATAATGTATCCTTTTGAAATCCTAAAACTCAAATGGAATGTAAATTAGCTTATAACTTAGTGATTAAGGAAGAAACTCAATTTTCTATTATGTATCCTTTTGAAATCTTAAAACTCAAATTGAATGTAAATTAGGTTAATACTTAGTGATTAAGGAAGAAACTCAATTTTCAATAATGTATCCTTTTGAAATCCTAAAACTCAAATTGAATGTAACTTAGCTTATAACTTAGTGATTAAGAAAGAAACTCAATTTTCAATAATGTATCCTTTTGAAATCTTAAAACTCAAATTGAATGTAAATTAGGTTAATACTTAGTGATTAAGGAAGAAACTCAATTTTCAATAATGTATCCTTTTGAAATCCTAAAACTCAAATTGAATGTAACTTAGCTTATAAGTTAGTGATTAAGAAAGAAACTCAATTTTCAATAATGTATCCTTTTGAAATCTTAAAACTCAAATTGAAGGTAAATTAGGTTAATACTTAGTGATTAAGGAAGAAACTTAATTTTCAATAATGTATCCTTTTGAATTCCTAAAACTAAAATGGAATGTAAATTAGCTTATAACTTAGTGATTAAGGAAGAAACTCAATTTTCAATAATGTATCCTTTTGAAATCTTAAAACTCAAATTAAAAGTACATTTGGTTAATACTTAGTGATTAAGGAAGAAACTCAATTTTCAATAATGTATCCTTTTGAAATCTTAAAACTCAAATTGAATGTAAATTAGGTTAATACTTAGTGATTAAGGAAGAAACTCAATTTTCAATAATGTATCCTTTTGAAATCCTAAAACTCAAATTGAATGTAACTTAGCTTATAACTTAGTGATTAAGAAAGAAACTCAATTTTCAATAATGTATCCTTTTGAAATCTTAAAACTCAAATTGAATGTAAATTAGGTTAATACTTAGTGATTAAGGAAGAAACTCAATTTTCAATAATGTATCCTTTTGAAATCCTAAAACTAAAATGGAATGTAAATTAGCTTATAACTTAGTGATTAAGGAAGAAACTCAATTTTCAATAATGTATCCTTTTGAAATCTTAAAACTCAAATTAAAAGTACATTTGGTTAATACTTAGTGATTAAGGAAGAAACTCAATTTTCAATAATGTATCCTTTTGAAATCCTAAAACTCAAATGGAATGTAAATTAGCTTATAACTTAGTGATTAAGGAAGAAACTCAATTTTCTATTATGTATCCTTTTGAAATCTTAAAACTCAAATTGAATGTAAATTAGGTTAATACTTAGTGATTAAGGAAGAAACTCAATTTTCAATAATGTATCCTTTTGAAATCCTAAAACTCAAATTGAATGTAACTTAGCTTATAACTTAGTGATTAAGAAAGAAACTCAATTTTCAATAATGTATCCTTTTGAAATCTTAAAACTCAAATTGAATGTAAATTAGGTTAATACTTAGTGATTAAGGAAGAAACTCAATTTTCAATAATGTATCCTTTTGAAATCCTAAAACTAAAATGGAATGTAAATTAGCTTATAACTTAGTGATTAAGGAAGAAACTCAATTTTCAATAATGTATCCTTTTGAAATCTTAAAACTCAAATTGAATGTAAATTAGGTTAATACTTAGTGATTAAGGAAGAAACTCAATTTTCAATAATGTATCCTTTTGAAATCTTAAAACTCAAATTAAAAGTACATTTGGTTAATACTTAGTGATTAAGGAAGAAACTCAATTTTCAATAATGTATCCTTTTGAAGTCTTAAAACTCAAATTGAATGTAAATTAGGTTAATACTTAGTGATTAAGGAAGAAACTCAATTTTCAATAATGTATCCTTTTGAAATCCTAAAACTCAAATTGAATGTAACTTAGCTTATAACTTAGTGATTAAGAAAGAAACTCAATTTTCAATAATGTATCCTTTTGAAATCTTAAAACTCAAATTGAATATAAATTAGGTTAATACTTAGTGATTAAGGAAGAAACTCAATTTTCAATAATGTATCCTTTTGAAATCCTAAAACTAAAATGGAATGTAAATTAGCTTATAACTTAGTGATTAGGGAAGAAACTCAATTTTCAATAATGTATCCTTTTGAAATCTTAAAACTCAAATTAAAAGTACATTTGGTTAATACTTAGTGATTAAGGAAGAAACTCAATTTTCAATAATGTATCCTTTTGAAATCCTAAAACTCAAATGGAATGTAAATTAGCTTATTACTTAGTGATTAAGGAAGAAACTCAATTTTCAATAATGTATCCTTTTGAAATCTTAAAACTCAAATTGAATGTAAATTAGGTTAATACTTAGTGATTAAGGAAGAAACTCAATTTTCAATAATGTATCCTTTTGAAATCCTAAAACTCAAATTGAATGTAACTTAGCTTATAACTTAGTGATTAAGAAAGAAACTCAATTTTCAATAATGTATCCTTTTGAAATCTTAAAACTCAAATTGAATGTAAATTAGGTTAATACTTAGTGATTAAGGAAGAAACTCAATTTTCAATAATGTATTCTTTTGAAATCCTAAAACTAAAATGGAATGTAAATTAGCTTATAACTTAGTGATTAAGGAAGAAACTCAATTTTCAATAATGTATCCTTTTGAAATCTTAAAACTCAAATTAAAAGTACATTTGGTTAATACTTAGTGATTAAGGAAGAAACTCAATTTTCAATAATGTATCCTTTTGAAATCCTAAAATTCAAATTTAATGTAAATTAGCTTATAACTTAGTGATTAAGGAAGAAACTCAATTTTCAATAATATATCCTTTTGAAATCTTAAAACTCAAATTGAATGTAAATTAGGTTAATACTTAGTGATTAAGGAAGAAACTCAATTTTCAATAATGTATCCTTTTGAAATCCTAAAACTCAAATGGAATGTAAATTAGCTTATAACTTAGTGATTAAGGAAGAAACTCAATTTTCAATAATATATCCTTTTGAAATCTTAATACTCAAATTGGATGTAAATTAGGTTAATACTTAGTGATTAAGGAAGAAACTCAATTTTCAATAATGTATCCTTTTGAAATCCTAAAACTAAAATGGAATGTAAATTAGCTTATAACTTAGTGATTAAGGAAGAAACTCAATTTTCAATAATGTATCCTTTTGAAATCTTAAAACTCAAATTAAAAGTACATTTGGTTAATACTTAGTGATTAAGGAAGAAACTCAATTTTCAATAATGTATCCTTTTGAAATCCTAAAATTCAAATTAAATGTAAATTAGCTTATAACTTAGTGATTAAGGAAGAAACTCAATTTTCAATAATATATCCTTTTGAAATCTTAAAACTCAAATTGGATGTAAATTAGGTTAATACTTAGTGATTAAGGAAGAAACTCAATTTTCAATAATGTATCCTTTTGAAATCTTAAAACTCAAATTGAATGTAAATTAGGTTAATACTTACCCGAAGAGTTTGTATACGCTAAAAATCGTAGGAAGTGTGGGTAACGCCTCTCGATCTCTAGCAGGACCACGTCCGGAGTTCCGTCAGAGCGGATCGTGAATTGCTGCGGCACCGGTGGGAATTTTTCGAGAATGAATTGGGGGATATCGAGATATGTTTTGATTTTAGGGGAAAGCAATGCAAGTCTGTCGAGTACCTCTCTTTCATCGGCAATTGTGATCGGAAACGCGGGCTGATTATCATCGGCGGTGGAAGGTGTACCGCCGGAGATCATGATGACGTAAGAATAAGGTTAGAAAACGGAGGAGAGAGAAGAGAGCATTTTTTTCAATCACTAACTTAGTGATCAAGGAAGAAACACCATTTTCAATAATGTCATAGCTTATAACTTAGTGATTAAGAAAGAAACTCAATTTTCAATAATGTATCCTTTTGAAATTTTAAAACTCAAATTTAATGTAAATTAGGTTAATACTTAGTGATTAAGGAAGAAACTCAATTTTCAATAATGTATCCTTTTGAAATCCTAAAACTCAAATTGAATGTAAATTAGGTTAATACTTAGTGATTAAGGAAGAAACTCAATTTTCAATAATGTATCCTTTTGAAATCTTAAAACTCAAATTGAATGTAAATTAGATTAATACTTAGTGATTAAGAAAGAAACTCAATTTTCAATAATGTATCCTTTTGAAATCCTAAAACTCAAATGGAATGTAAATTAGCTTATAACTTAGTGATTAAGGAAGAAAATCAATTTTCAATAATATATCCTTTTGAAATCTTAAAACTCAAATTGAATGTAAATTAGGTTAATACTTAGTGATTAAGGAAGAAACTCAATTTTCAATAATGTATCCTTTTGAAATCCTAAAACTCAAATTGAATGTAAATTAGCTTATAACTTAGTGATTAAGGAAGAAACTCAATTTTCAATAATGTATCCTTTTGAAATCCTAAAACTCAAATTGAATGTAAATTAGGTTAATACTTAGTGATTAAGAAAGAAACTCAATTTTCAATAATGTATCCTTTTGAAATCCTAAAACTCAAATTGAATGTAAATTAGCTTATAACTTAGTGATTAAGGAAGAAACTCAATTTTCAATAATATATCCTTTTGTAATCTTAAAACTCAAATTGGATGTAAATTAAGTTAATACTTAGTGATTAAGGAAGAAACTCAATTTTCAATAATGTATCCTTTTGAAATCCTAAAACTCAAATGGAATGTAAATTAGCTTATAACTTAGTGATTTTTAAGGAAGAAACTCAATTTTCAATAATGTATCCTTTTGAAATCTTAAAACTCAAATTGAATGTAAATTAGGTTAATACTTAGTGATTAAGGAAGAAACTCAAATTTCAAAAATGTATCCTTTTGAAATCTTAAAACTCAAATTAAAAGTACATTTGGTTAATACTTAGTGATTAAGGAAGAAACTCAATTTTCAATAATGTATCCTTTTGAAATCCTAAAATTCAAATTTAATGTAAATTAGCTTATAACTTAGTGATTAAGGAAGAAACTCAATTTTCAATAATATATCCTTTTGAAATCTTAAAACTCAAATTGGATGTAAATTAGGTTAATACTTAGTGATTAAGGAAGAAACTCAATTTTCAATAATGTATCCTTTTGAAATCCTAAAACTCAAATTGAATGTAAATTAGCTTATAACTTAGTGATTAAGGAAGAAACTCAATTTTCAATAATGTATCCTTTTGAAATCTTAAAACTCAAATTTAATGTAAATTAGGTTAATACTTAGTGATTAAGGAAGAAACTCAATTTTCAATAATGTATCCTTTTGAAATCCTAAAACTCAAATTGAATGTAAATTAGGTTAATACTTAGTGATTAAGAAAGAAACTCAATTTTCAATAATGTATCCTTTTGAAATCCTAAAACTCAAATTGAATGTAAATTAGCTTATAACTTAGTGATTAAGGAAGAAACTCAATTTTCAATAATATATCCTTTTGTAATCTTAAAACTCAAATTGGATGTAAATTAAGTTAATACTTAGTGATTAAGGAAGAAACTCAATTTTCAATAATGTATCCTTTTGAAATCCTAAAACTCAAATGGAATGTAAATTAGCTTATAACTTAGTGATTTTTAAGGAAGAAACTCAATTTTCAATAATGTATCCTTTTGAAATCTTAAAACTCAAATTGAATGTAAATTAGGTTAATACTTAGTGATTAAGGAAGAAACTCAAATTTCAAAAATGTATCCTTTTGAAATCTTAAAACTCAAATTAAAAGTACATTTGGTTAATACTTAGTGATTAAGGAAGAAACTCAATTTTCAATAATGTATCCTTTTGAAATCCTAAAATTCAAATTTAATGTAAATTAGCTTATAACTTAGTGATTAAGGAAGAAACTCAATTTTCAATAATATATCCTTTTGAAATCTTAAAACTCAAATTGGATGTAAATTAGGTTAATACTTAGTGATTAAGGAAGAAACTCAATTTTCAATAATGTATCCTTTTGAAATCCTAAAACTCAAATTGAATGTAAATTAGCTTATAACTTAGTGATTAAAGAAGAAACTCAATTTTCAATAATATATCCTTTTGAAATCTTAAAACTCAAATTGGATGTAAATTAGGTTAATACTTAGTGATTAAGGAAGAAACTCAATTTTCAATAATGTATCCTTTTGAAATCCTAAAACTCAAATTGAATGTAAATTAGCTTATAACTTAGTGATTAAGAAAGAAACTCAATTTTCAATAATGTATCCTTTTGAAATTTTAAAACTCAAATTTAATGTAAATTAGGTTAATACTTAGTGATTAAGGAAGAAACTCAATTTTCAATAATGTATCCTTTTGAAATCCTAAAACTCAAATTGAATGTAAATTAGGTATACTTAGTGATTAAGGAAGAAACTCAAATTTCAAAAATGTATCCTTTTGAAATCTTAAAACTCAAATTAAAAGTACATTTGGTTAATACTTAGTGATTAAGGAAGAAACTCAATTTTCAATAATGTATCCGTTTGAAATCCTAAAACTCAAATGGAATGTAAATTAGCTTATAACTTAGTGATTAAGAAAGAAACTCAATTTTCAATAATGTATCCTTTTGAAATCCTAAAACTCAAATGGAATGTAAATTAGCGTATAACTTAGTGATTAAGGAAGAAACTCAATTTTCAATAATATATCCTTTTGTAATCTTAAAACTCAAATTGGATGTAAATTAAGTTAATACTTAGTGATTAAGTAGGAAACTCAATTTTCAATAATGTATCCTTTTGAAATCCTAAAACTCAAATGGAATGTAAATTAGCTTATAACTTAGTGATTTTTAAGGAAGAAACTCAATTTTCAATAATGTATCCTTTTGAAATCTCAAAACTCAAATTGAATGTAAATTAGGTTAATACTTAGTGATTAAGGAAGAAACTCAAATTTCAAAAATGTATCCTTTTGAAATCTTAAAACTCAAATTAAAAGTACATTTGGTTAATACTTAGTGATTAAGGAAGAAACTCAATTTTCAATAATGTATCCTTTTGAAATCCTAAAATTCAAATTTAATGTAAATTGGCTTATAACTTAGTGATTAAGGAAGAAACTCAATTTTCAATAATATATCCTTTTGAAATCTTAAAACTCAAATTGGATGTAAATTAGGTTAATACTTAGTGGAAATTAGGTTATTTTATTAATAAAAATGAAAAAGGAGGACCCAACAACCCAGGGTCAGGGAGAAAAACAAAGCAAGAGAGTCATACAATCAAAAGCACTTTAGAAAAGCGACCAAACAAGCGGTCCAAAACCAAGGATGCAACCTTGTGAAAAAAAACCATCAGTGTCAAAAAGAAAAGAAAGCCAACTAACTAAATCTAGTGTAAGAATAATTCATATCACTGTAAATAAAGGGAGTGAGAAAATCAGGACAATTAGGTTAATACTTAGTGATTAAGGAAGAAACTCAATTTTCAATAATGTATCCTTTTAAAATCCTAAAACTCAAATTGAATGTAAATTAGCTTATAACTTAGTGATTAAGGAAGAAACTCAATTTTCAATAATATATCCTTTTGAAATCTTAAAACTCAAATTGGATGTAAATTAGGTTAATACTTAGTGATTAAGGAAGAAACTCAATTTTCAATAATGTATCCTTTTGAAATCCTAAAACTCAAATTGAATGTAAATTAGCTTATAACTTTGTGATTAAGAAAGAAACTCAATTTTCAATAATGTATCCTTTTGAAATCTTAAAACTCAAATTTAATGTAAATTAGGTTAATACTTAGTGATTAAGGAAGAAACTCAATTTTCAATAATGTATCCTTTTGAAATCCTAAAACTCAAATGGAATGTAAATTAGCTTATAACTTAGTGATTAAGGAAGAAACTCAATTTTCAAAAATATATCCTTTTGAGATCTTAAAACTCAAATTGGATGTAAATTAGGTTAATACTTAGTGATTAAGGAAGAAACTCAATTTTCAATAATGTATCCTTTTGAAATCCTAAAACTCAAATGGAATGTAAATTAGCTTATAACTTAGTGATTAAGGAAGAAACTCAATTTTCTATTATGTATCCTTTTGAAATCTTAAAACTCAAATTGAATGTAAATTAGGTTAATACTTAGTGATTAAGGACGAAACTCAATTTTCAATAATGTATCCTTTTGAAATCTTAAAACTCAAATTGAATGTAAATTAGGTTAATACTTAGTGATTAAGGAAGAAACTCAATTTTCAATAATGTATCCTTTTGAAATCCTAAAACTCAAATGAAATGTAAATTAGCTTATAACTTAGTGATTAAGGAAGAAACTCAATTTTCAATAATATATCCTTTTGAAATCTTAAAACTCAAATTGAATGTAAATTAGGTTAATACTTAGTGATTAAGGAAGAAACTCAATTTTCAATAATGTATCCTTTTGAAATCCTAAAACTCCAATTGAATGTAAATTAGGTTAATACTTAGTGATTAAGGAAGAAACTCAATTTTCAATAATGTAACCTTTTGAAATCTTAAAACTCAAATTGAATGTAAATTAGGTTAATACTTAGTGATTAAGAAAGAAACTCAATTTTCAAAAATGTATCCTTTTGAAATCCTAAAACTCAAATGGAATGTAAATTAGCGTATAACTTAGTGATTAAGGAAGAAACTCAATTTTCAATAATATATCCTTTTGTAATCTTAAAACTCAAATTGGATGTAAATTAAGTTAATACTTAGTGATTAAGGAAGAAACTCAATTTTCAATAATGTATCCTTTTGAAATCCTAAAACTCAAATGGAATGTAAATTAGCTTATAACTTAGTGATTTTTAAGGAAGAAACTCAATTTTCAATAATGTATCCTTTTGAAATCTCAAAACTCAAATTGAATGTAAATTAGGTTAATACTTAGTGATTAAGGAAGAAACTCAAATTTCAAAAATGTATCCTTTTGAAATCTTAAAACTCAAATTAAAAGTACATTTGGTTAATACTTAGTGATTAAGGAAGAAACTCAATTTTCAATAATGTATCCTTTTGAAATCCTAAAATTCAAATTTAATGTAAATTAGCTTATAACTTAGTGATTAAGAAAGAAACTCAATTTTCAATAATGTATCCTTTTGAAATCCTAAAACTCAAATGGAATGTAAATTAGCGTATAACTTAGTGATTAAGGAAGAAACTCAATTTTCAATAATATATCCTTTTGTAATCTTAAAACTCAAATTGGATGTAAATTAAGTTAATACTTAGTGATTAAGTAGGAAACTCAATTTTCAATAATGTATCCTTTTGAAATCCTAAAACTCAAATGGAATGTAAATTAGCTTATAACTTAGTGATTTTTAAGGAAGAAACTCAATTTTCAATAATGTATCCTTTTGAAATCTCAAAACTCAAATTGAATGTAAATTAGGTTAATACTTAGTGATTAAGGAAGAAACTCAAATTTCAAAAATGTATCCTTTTGAAATCTTAAAACTCAAATTAAAAGTACATTTGGTTAATACTTAGTGATTGAGGAAGAAACTCAATTTTCAATAATGTATCCTTTTGAAATCCTAAAATTCAAATTTAATGTAAATTAGCTTATAACTTAGTGATTAAGGAAGAAACTCAATTTTCAATAATATATCCTTTTGAAATCTTAAAACTCAAATTGGATGTAAATTAGGTTAATACTTAGTGATTAAGGAAGAAACTCAATTTTCAATAATGTATCCTTTTAAAATCCTAAAACTCAAATTGAATGTAAATTAGCTTATAACTTAGTGATTAAGGAAGAAACTCAATTTTCAATAATATATCCTTTTGAAATCTTAAAACTCAAATTGGATGTAAATTAGGTTAATACTTAGTGATTAAGGAAGAAACTCAATTTTCAATAATGTATCCTTTTGAAATCCTAAAACTCAAATTGAATGTAAATTAGCTTATAACTTTGTGATTAAGAAAGAAACTCAATTTTCAATAATGTATCCTTTTGAAATCTTAAAACTCAAATTTAATGTAAATTAGGTTAATACTTAGTGATTAAGGAAGAAACTCAATTTTCAATAATGTATCCTTTTGAAATCCTAAAACTCAAATGAAATGTAAATTAGCTTATAACTTAGTGATTAAGGAAGAAACTCAATTTTCAAAATATATCCTTTTGAGATCTTAAAACTCAAATTGGATGTAAATTAGGTTAATACTTAGTGATTAAGGAAGAAACTCAATTTTCAATAATGTATCCTTTTGAAATCCTAAAACTCAAATGGAATGTAAATTAGCTTATAACTTAGTGATTAAGGAAGAAACTCAATTTTCTATTATGTATCCTTTTGAAATCTTAAAACTCAAATTGAATGTAAATTAGGTTAATACTTAGTGATTAAGGACGAAACTCAATTTTCAATAATGTATCTTTTTGAAATCCTAAAACTCAAATGAAATGTAAATTAGCTTATAACTTAGTGATTAAGGAAGAAACTCAATTTTCAATAATATATCCTTTTGAAATCTTAAAACTCAAATTGAATGTAAATTAGGTTAATACTTAGTGATTAAGGAAGAAACTCAATTTTCAATAATGTATCCTTTTGAAATCCTAAAACTCAAATGGAATGTAAATTAGCTTATAACTTAGTGATTAAGGAAGAAACTCAATTTTCAATAATGTATCCTTTTGAAATCTTAAAACTCAAATTGAATGTAAATTAGGTTAATACTTAGTGATTAAGGAAGAAACTCAATTTTCAATAATGTATCCTTTTGAAATCCTAAAACTCAAATTGAATGTAAATTAGCTTATAACTTAGTGATTAAGGAAGAAACTCAATTTTCAATAATGTATCCTTTTGAAATCTTAAAACTCAAATTGAATGTAAATTAGGTTAATACTTAGTGATTAAGGAAGAAACTCAAATTTCAAAAATGTATCCTTTTGAAATCTTAAAACTCAAATTAAAAGTACATTTGGTTAATACTTAGTGATTAAGGAAGAAACTCAATTTTCAATAATGTATCCTTTTGAAATCCTAAATTTCAAATTTAATGTAAATTAGCTTATAACTTAGTGATTAAGGAAGAAACTCAATTTTCAATAATATATCCTTTTGAAATCTTAAAACTCAAATTGGATGTAAATTAGGTTAATACTTAGTGATTAAGGAAGAAACTCAATTTTCAATAATGTATCCTTTTGAAATCCTAAAACTCAAATTGAATGTAAATTAGCTTATAACTTTGTGATTAAGAAAGAAACTCAATTTTCAATAATGTATCCTTTTGAAATCCTAAAACTCAAATTTAATGTAAATTAGGTTAATACTTAGTGATTAAGGAAGAAACTCAATTTTCAATAATGTATCCTTTTGAAATCCTAAAACTCAAATGAAATGTAAATTAGCTTATAACTTAGTGATTAAGGAAGAAACTCAATTTTCAAAAATATATCCTTTTGAGATCTTAAAACTCAAATTGGATGTAAATTAGGTTAATACTTAGTGATTAAGGAAGAAACTCAATTTTCAATAATGTATCCTTTTGAAATCCTAAAACTCAAATGGAATGTAAATTAGCTTATAACTTAGTGATTAAGGAAGAAACTCAATTTTCTATTATGTATCCTTTTGAAATCTTAAAACTCAAATTGAATGTAAATTAGGTTAATACTTAGTGATTAAGGACGAAACTCAATTTTCAATAATGTATCCTTTTGAAATCTTAAAACTCAAATTGAATGTAAATTAGGTTAATACTTAGTGATTAAGGAAGAAACTCAATTTTCAATAATGTATCTTTTTGAAATCCTAAAACTCAAATGAAATGTAAATTAGCTTATAACTTAGTGATTAAGGAAGAAACTCAATTTTCAATAATATATCCTTTTGAAATCTTAAAACTCAAATTGAATGTAAATTAGGTTAATACTTAGTGATTAAGGAAGAAACTCAATTTTCAATAATGTATCCTTTTGAAATCCTAAAATTCAAATTGAATGTAAATTAGCTTATAACTTAGTGATTAAGGAAGAAACTCAATTTTCAATAATGTATCCTTTTGAAATCTTAAAACTCAAATTGAATGTAAATTAGGTTAATACTTAGTGATTAAGGAAGAAACTCAATTTTCAATAATGTATCCTTTTGAAATCCTAAAACTCAAATTGAATGTAAATTAGCTTATAACTTAGTGATTAAGGAAGAAACTCAATTTTCAATAATGTATCCTTTTGAAATCTTAAAACTCAAATTGAATGTAAATTAGGTTAATACTTAGTGATTAAGGAAGAAACTCAAATTTCAAAAATGTATCCTTTTGAAATCTTAAAACTCAAATTAAAAGTACATTTGGTTAATACTTAGTGATTAAGGAAGAAACTCAATTTTCAATAATGTATCCTTTTGAAATCCTAAATTTCAAATTTAATGTAAATTAGCTTATAACTTAGTGATTAAGGAAGAAACTCAATTTTCAATAATGTATCCTTTTGAAATCTTAAAACTCAAATTGGATGTAAATTAGGTTAATACTTAGTGATTAAGGAAGAAACTCAATTTTCAATAATGTATCCTTTTGAAATCCTAAAACTCAAATTGAATGTAAATTAGCTTATAACTTTGTGATTAAGGAAGAAACTCAATTTTCAATAATGTATCCTTTTGAAATCTTAAAACTCAAATTTAATGTAAATTAGGTTAATACTTAGTGATTAAGGAAGAAACTCAATTTTCAATAATGTATCCTTTTGAAATCCTAAAACTCAAATGAAATGTAAATTAGCTTATAACTTAGTGATTAAGGAAGAAACTCAATTTTCAAAAATATATCCTTTTGAGATCTTAAAACTCAAATTGGATGTAAATTAGGTTAATACTTAGTGATTAAGGAAGAAACTCAATTTTCAATAATGTATCCTTTTGAAATCCTAAAACTCAAATGGAATGTAAATTAGCTTATAACTTAGTGATTAAGGAAGAAACTCAATTTTCTATTATGTATCCTTTTGAAATCTTAAAACTCAAATTGAATGTAAATTAGGTTAATACTTAGTGATTAAGGACGAAACTCAATTTTCAATAATGTATCCTTTTGAAATCTTAAAACTCAAATTGAATGTAAATTAGGTTAATACTTAGTGATTAAGGAAGAAACTCAATTTTCAATAATGTATCTTTTTGAAATCCTAAAACTCAAATGAAATGTAAATTAGCTTATAACTTAGTGATTAAGGAAGAAACTCAATTTTCAATAATATATCCTTTTGAAATCTTAAAACTCAAATTGAATGTAAATTAGGTTAATACTTAGTGATTAAGGAAGAAACTCAATTTTCAATAATGTATCCTTTTGAAATCCTAAAACTCAAATTGAATGTAAATTAGCTTATAACTTAGTGATTAAGGAAGAAACTCAATTTTCAATAATGTATCCTTTTGAAATCTTAAAACTCAAATTGAATGTAAATTAGGTTAATACTTAGTGATTAAGGAAGAAACTCAATTTTCAATAATGTATCCTTTTGAAATCCTAAAACTCAAATTGAATGTAAATTAGCTTATAACTTAGTGATTAAGGAAGAAACTCAATTTTCAATAATGTATCCTTTTGAAATCTTAAAACTCAAATTGAATGTAAATTAGGTTAATACTTAGTGATTAAGGAAGAAACTCAAATTTCAAAAATGTATCCTTTTGAAATCTTAAAACTCAAATTAAAAGTACATTTGGTTAATACTTAGTGATTAAGGAAGAAACTCAATTTTCAATAATGTATCCTTTTGAAATCCTAAATTTCAAATTTAATGTAAATTAGCTTATAACTTAGTGATTAAGGAAGAAACTCAATTTTCAATAATATATCCTTTTGAAATCTTAAAACTCAAATTGAATGTAAATTAGGTTAATACTTAGTGATTAAGGACGAAACTCAATTTTCAATAATGTATCCTTTTGAAATCTTAAAACTCAAATTGAATGTAAATTAGGTTAATACTTAGTGATTAAGGAAGAAACTCAATTTTCAATAATGTATCCTTTTGAAATCCTAAAACTCAAATGAAATGTAAATTAGCTTATAACTTAGTGATTAAGGAAGAAACTCAATTTTCAATAATATATCCTTTTGAAATCTTAAAACTCAAATTGAATGTAAATTAGGTTAATACTTAGTGATTAAGGAAGAAACTCAATTTTCAATAATGTATCCTTTTGAAATCCTAAAACTCAAATTGAATGTAAATTAGGTTAATACTTAGTGATTAAGGAAGAAACTCAATTTTCAATAATGTATCCTTTTGAAATCTTAAAACTCAAATTGAATGTAAATTAGGTTAATACTTAGTGATTAAGAAAGAAACTCAATTTTAAAAAATGTATCCTTTTGAAATCCTAAAACTCAAATGGAATGTAAATTAGCGTATAACTTAGTGATTAAGGAAGAAACTCAATTTTCAATAATATATCCTTTTGTAATCTTAAAACTCAAATTGGATGTAAATTAAGTTAATACTTAGTGATTAAGGAAGAAACTCAATTTTCAATAATGTATCCTTTTGAAATCCTAAAACTCAAATGGAATGTAAATTAGCTTATAACTTAGTGATTTTTAAGGAAGAAACTCAATTTTCAATAATGTATCCTTTTGAAATCTCAAAACTCAAATTGAATGTAAATTAGGTTAATACTTAGTGATTAAGGAAGAAACTCAAATTTCAAAAATGTATCCTTTTGAAATCTTAAAACTCAAATTAAAAGTACATTTGGTTAATACTTAGTGATTAAGGAAGAAACTCAATTTTCAATAATGTATCCTTTTGAAATCTTAAAACTCAAATTGAATGTAAATTAGGTTAATACTTAGTGATTAAGAAAGAAACTCAATTTTCAAAAATGTATCCTTTTGAAATCCTAAAACTCAAATGGAATGTAAATTAGCGTATAACTTAGTGATTAAGGAAGAAACTCAATTTTCAATAATATATCCTTTTGTAATCTTAAAACTCAAATTGGATGTAAATTAAGTTAATACTTAGTGATTAAGGAAGAAACTCAATTTTCAATAATGTATCCTTTTGAAATCCTAAAACTCAAATGGAATGTAAATTAGCTTATAACTTAGTGCTTTTTAAGGAAGAAACTCAATTTTCAATAATGTATCCTTTTGAAATCTCAAAACTCAAATTGAATGTAAATTAGGTTAATACTTAGTGATTAAGGAAGAAACTCAATTTTCAATAATGTATCCTTTTGAAATCCTAAATTTCAAATTTAATGTAAATTAGCTTATAACTTAGTGATTAAGGAAGAAACTCAATTTTCAATAATATATCCTTTTGAAATCTTAAAACTCAAATTGGATGTAAATTAGGTTAATACTTAGTGATTAAGGAAGAAACTCAATTTTCAATAATGTATCCTTTTGAAATCCTAAAACTCAAATTGAATGTAAATTAGCTTATAACTTTGTGATTAAGAAAGAAACTCAATTTTCAATAATGTATCCTTTTGAAATCTTAAAACTCAAATTTAATGTAAATTAGGTTAATACTTAGTGATTAAGGAAGAAACTCAATTTTCAATAATGTATCCTTTTGAAATCCTAAAACTCAAATGAAATGTAAATTAGCTTATAACTTAGTGATTAAGGAAGAAACTCAATTTTCAAAAATATATCCTTTTGAGATCTTAAAACTCAAATTGGATGTAAATTAGGTTAATACTTAGTGATTAAGGAAGAAACTCAATTTTCAATAATGTATCCTTTTGAAATCCTAAAACTCAAATGGAATGTAAATTAGCTTATAACTTAGTGATTAAGGAAGAAACTCAATTTTCTATTATGTATCCTTTTGAAATCTTAAAACTCAAATTGAATGTAAATTAGGTTAATACTTAGTGATTAAGGACGAAACTCAATTTTCAATAATGTATCCTTTTGAAATCTTAAAACTCAAATTGAATGTAAATTAGGTTAATACTTAGTGATTAAGGAAGAAACTCAATTTTCAATAATGTATCTTTTTGAAATCCTAAAACTCAAATGAAATGTAAATTAGCTTATAACTTAGTGATTAAGGAAGAAACTCAATTTTCAATAATATATCCTTTTGAAATCTTAAAACTCAAATTGAATGTAAATTAGGTTAATACTTAGTGATTAAGGAAGAAACTCAATTTTCAATAATGTATCCTTTTGAAATCCCAAAACTCAAATGGAATGTAAATTAGCTTATAACTTAGTGATTAAGGAAGAAACTCAATTTTCAATAATGTATCCTTTTGAAATCTTAAAACTCAAATTGAATGTAAATTAGGTTAATACTTAGTGATTAAGGAAGAAACTCAATTTTCAATAATGTATCCTTTTGAAATCCTAAAACTCAAATTGAATGTAAATTAGCTTATAACTTAGTGATTAAGGAAGAAACTCAATTTTCAATAATGTATCCTTTTGAAATCTTAAAACTCAAATTGAATGTAAATTAGGTTAATACTTAGTGATTAAGGAAGAAACTCAAATTTCAAAAATGTATCCTTTTGAAATCTTAAAACTCAAATTAAAAGTACATTTGGTTAATACTTAGTGATTAAGGAAGAAACTCAATTTTCAATAATGTATCCTTTTGAAATCCTAAATTTCAAATTTAATGTAAATTAGCTTATAACTTAGTGATTAAGGAAGAAACTCAATTTTCAATAATATATCCTTTTGAAATCTTAAAACTCAAATTGGATGTAAATTAGGTTAATACTTAGTGATTAAGGAAGAAACTCAATTTTCAATAATGTATCCTTTTGAAATCCTAAAACTCAAATTGAATGTAAATTAGCTTATAACTTTGTGATTAAGGAAGAAACTCAATTTTCAATAATGTATCCTTTTGAAATCTTAAAACTCAAATTTAATGTAAATTAGGTTAATACTTAGTGATTAAGGAAGAAACTCAATTTTCAATAATGTATCCTTTTGAAATCCTAAAACTCAAATTGAATGTAAATTAGCTTATAACTTAGTGATTAAGGAAGAAACTCAATTTTCAAAAATATATCCTTTTGAGATCTTAAAACTCAAATTGGATGTAAATTAGGTTAATACTTAGTGATTAAGGAAGAAACTCAATTTTCAATAATGTATCCTTTTGAAATCCTAAAACTCAAATGGAATGTAAATTAGCTTATAACTTAGTGATTAAGGAAGAAACTCAATTTTCTATTATGTATCCTTTTGAAATCTTAAAACTCAAATTGAATGTAAATTAGGTTAATACTTAGTGATTAAGGACGAAACTCAATTTTCAATAATGTATCCTTTTGAAATCTTAAAACTCAAATTGAATGTAAATTAGGTTAATACTTAGTGATTAAGGAAGAAACTCAATTTTCAATAATGTATCCTTTTGAAATCCTAAAACTCAAATTGAATGTAAATTAGCTTATAACTTAGTGATTAAGGAAGAAACTCAATTTTCAATAATATATCCTTTTGAAATCTTAAAACTCAAATTGAATGTAAATTAGGTTAATACTTAGTGATTAAGGAAGAAACTCAATTTTCAATAATGTATCCTTTTGAAATCCTAAAACTCAAATTGAATGTAAATTAGGTTAATACTTAGTGATTAAGGAAGAAACTCAATTTTCAATAATGTATCCTTTTGAAATCTTAAAACTCAAATTGAATGTAAATTAGGTTAATACTTAGTGATTAAGAAAGAAACTCAATTTTAAAAAATGTATCCTTTTGAAATCCTAAAACTCAAATGGAATGTAAATTAGCGTATAACTTAGTGATTAAGGAAGAAACTCAATTTTCAATAATATATCCTTTTGTAATCTTAAAACTCAAATTGGATGTAAATTAAGTTAATACTTAGTGATTAAGTAGGAAACTCAATTTTCAATAATGTATCCTTTTGAAATCCTAAAATTCAAATGGAATGTAAATTAGCTTATAACTTAGTGATTTTTAAGGAAGAAACTCAATTTTCAATAATGTATCCTTTTGAAATCTCAAAACTCAAATTGAATGTAAATTAGGTTAATACTTAGTGATTAAGGAAGAAACTCAAATTTCAAAAATGTATCCTTTTGAAATCTTAAAACTCAAATTAAAAGTACATTTGGTTAATACTTAGTGATTAAGGAAGAAACTCAATTTTCAATAATGTATCCTTTTGAAATCCTAAAATTCAAATTTAATGTAAATTAGCTTATAACTTAATGATTAAGGAAGAAACTCAATTTTCAATAATATATCCTTTTGAAATCTTAAAACTCAAATTGGATGTAAATTAGGTTAATACTTAGTGATTAAGGAAGAAACTCAATTTTCAATAATGTATCCTTTTAAAATCCTAAAACTCAAATTGAATGTAAATTAGCTTATAACTTAGTGATTAAGGAAGAAACTCAATTTTCAATAATATATCCTTTTGAAATCTTAAAACTCAAATTGGATGTAAATTAGGTTAATACTTAGTGATTAAGGAAGAAACTAAATTTTCAATAATGTATCCTTTTGAAATCCTAAAACTCAAATTGAATGTAAATTAGCTTATAACTTTGTGATTAAGAAAGAAACTCAATTTTCAATAATGTATCCTTTTGAAATCTTAAAACTCAAATTTAATGTAAATTAGGTTAATACTTAGTGATTAAGGAAGAAACTCAATTTTCAATAATGTATCCTTTTGAAATCCTAAAACTCAAATGGAATGTAAATTAGCTTATAACTTAGTGATTAAGGAAGAAACTCAATTTTCAAAAATATATCCTTTTGAGATCTTAAAACTCAAATTGGATGTAAATTAGGTTAATACTTAGTGATTAAGGAAGAAACTCAATTTTCAATAATGTATCCTTTTGAAATCCTAAAACTCAAATGGAATGTAAATTAGCTTATAACTTAGTGATTAAGGAAGAAACTCAATTTTCTATTATGTATCCTTTTGAAATCTTAAAACTCAAATTGAATGTAAATTAGGTTAATACTTAAGTGATTAAGGACGAAACTCAATTTTCAATAATGTATCCTTTTGAAATCTTAAAACTCAAATTGAATGTAAATTAGGTTAATACTTAGTGATTAAGGAAGAAACTCAATTTTCAATAATGTATCTTTTTGAAATCCTAAAACTCAAATGAAATGTAAATTAGCTTATAACTTAGTGATTAAGGAAGAAACTCAATTTTCAATAATATATCCTTTTGAAATCTTAAAACTAAAATTGAATGTAAATTAGGTTAATACTTAGTGATTAAGGAAGAAACTCAATTTTCAATAATGTTTCCTTTTGAAATCCTAAAACTCAAATGGAATGTAAATTAGCTTATAACTTAGTGATTAAGGAAGAAACTCAATTTTCTATTATGTATCCTTTTGAAATCTTAAAACTCAAATTGAATGTAAATTAGGTTAATACTTAGTGATTAAGGAAGAAACTCAATTTTCAATAATGTATCCTTTTGAAATCCTAAAACTCAAATGGAATGTAAATTAGCTTATAACTTAGTGATTAAGGAAGAAACTCAATTTTCAATAATGTATCCTTTTGAAATCTTAAAACTCAAATTGAATGTAAATTAGGTTAATACTTAGTGATTAAGGAAGAAACTCAAATTTCAAAAATGTATCCTTTTGAAATCTTAAAACTCAAATTAAAAGTACATTTGGTTAATACTTAGTGATTAAGGAAGAAACTCAATTTTCAATAATGTATCCTTTTGAAATCCTAAATTTCAAATTTAATGTAAATTAGCTTATAACTTAGTGATTAAGGAAGAAACTCAATTTTCAATAATGTATCCTTTTGAAATCTTAAAACTCAAATTGAATGTAAATTAGGTTAATACTTAGTGATTAAGGAAGAAACTCAATTTTCAATAATGTATCCTTTTGAAATCCTAAAACTCAAATTGAATGTAAATTAGCTTATAACTTTGTGATTAAGGAAGAAACTCAATTTTCAATAATGTATCCTTTTGAAATCTTAAAACTCAAATTTAATGTAAATTAGGTTAATACTTAGTGATTAAGGAAGAAACTCAATTTTCAATAATGTATCCTTTTGAAATCCTAAAACTCAAATGGAATGTAAATTAGCTTATAACTTAGTGATTAAGGAAGAAACTCAATTTTCAAAAATATATCCTTTTGAGATCTTAAAACTCAAATTGGATGTAAATTAGGTTAATACTTAGTGATTAAGGAAGAAACTCAATTTTCAATAATGTATCCTTTTGAAATCCTAAAACTCAAATGGAATGTAAATTAGCTTATAACTTAGTGATTAAGGAAGAAACTCAATTTTCTATTATGTATCCTTTTGAAATCTTAAAACTCAAATTGAATGTAAATTAGGTTAATACTTAGTGATTAAGGACGAAACTCAATTTTCAATAATGTATCCTTTTGAAATCTTAAAACTCAAATTGAATGTAAATTAGGTTAATACTTAGTGATTAAGGAAGAAACTCAATTTTCAATAATGTATCCTTTTGAAATCCTAAAACTCAAATTAAATGTAAATTAGCTTATAACTTAGTGATTAAGGAAGAAACTCAATTTTCAATAATATATCCTTTTGAAATCTTAAAACTCAAATTGAATGTAAATTAGGTTAATACTTAGTGATTAAGGAAGAAACTCAATTTTCAATAATGTATCCTTTTGAAATCCTAAAACTCAAATTGAATGTAAATTAGGTTAATACTTAGTGATTAAGGAAGAAACTCAATTTTCAATAATGTATCCTTTTGAAATCTTAAAACTCAAATTGAATGTAAATTAGGTTAATACTTAGTGATTAAGGAAGAAACTCAATTTTCAATAATGTATCCTTTTGAAATCCTAAAACTCAAATTGAATGTAAATTAGCTTATAACTTAGTGATTTTTAAGGAAGAAACTCAATTTTCAATAATGTATCCTTTTGAAATCTCAAAACTCAAATTGAATGTAAATTAGGTTAATACTTAGTGATTAAGGAAGAAACTCAAATTTCAAAAATGTATCCTTTTGAAATCTTAAAACTCAAATTAAAAGTACATTTGGTTAATACTTAGTGATTAAGGAAGAAACTCAATTTTCAATAATGTATCCTTTTGAAATCCTAAAATTCAAATTTAATGTAAATTAGCTTATAACTTAGTGATTAAGAAAGAAACTCAATTTTCAATAATGTATCCTTTTGAAATCCTAAAACTCAAATGGAATGTAAATTAGCGTATAACTTAGAGATTAAGGAAGAAACTCAATTTTCAATAATATATCCTTTTGTAATCTTAAAACTCAAATTGGATGTAAATTAAGTTAATACTTAGTGATTAAGTAGGAAACTCAATTTTCAATAATGTATCCTTTTGAAATCCTAAAACTCAAATGGAATGTAAATTAGCTTATAACTTAGTGATTTTTAAGGAAGAAACTCAATTTTCAATAATGTATCCTTTTGAAATCTCAAAACTCAAATTGAATGTAAATTAGGTTAATACTTAGTGATTAAGGAAGAAACTCAAATTTCAAAAATGTATCCTTTTGAAATCTTAAAACTCAAATTAAAAGTACATTTGGTTAATACTTAGTGATTAAGGAAGAAACTCAATTTTCAATAATGTATCCTTTTGAAATCCTAAAATTCAAATTTAATGTAAATTAGCTTATAACTTAGTGATTAAGGAAGAAACTCAATTTTCAATAATATATCCTTTTGAAATCTTAAAACTCAAATTGGATGTAAATTAGGTTAATACTTAGTGATTAAGGAAGAAACTCAATTTTCAATAATGTATCCTTTTAAAATCCTAAAACTCAAATTGAATGTAAATTAGCTTATAACTTAGTGATTAAGGAAGAAACTCAATTTTCAATAATATATCCTTTTGAAATCTTAAAACTCAAATTGGATGTAAATTAGGTTAATACTTAGTGATTAAGGAAGAAACTCAATTTTCAATAATGTATCCTTTTGAAATCCTAAAACTCAAATTGAATGTAAATTAGCTTATAACTTTGTGATTAAGAAAGAAACTCAATTTTCAATAATGTATCCTTTTGAAATCTTAAAACTCAAATTTAATGTAAATTAGGTTAATACTTAGTGATTAAGGAAGAAACTCAATTTTCAATAATGTATCCTTTTGAAATCCTAAAACTCAAATGGAATGTAAATTAGCTTATAACTTAGTGATTAAGGAAGAAACTCAATTTTCAAAAATATATCCTTTTGAGATCTTAAAACTCAAATTGGATGTAAATTAGGTTAATACTTAGTGATTAAGGAAGAAACTCAATTTTCAATAATGTATCCTTTTGAAATCCTAAAACTCAAATGGAATGTAAATTAGCTTATAACTTAGTGATTAAGGAAGAAACTCAATTTTCTATTATGTATCCTTTTGAAATCTTAAAACTCAAATTGAATGTAAATTAGGTTAATACTTAGTGATTAAGGACGAAACTCAATTTTCAAAAATGTATCCTTTTGAAATCTTAAAACTCAAATTGAATGTAAATTAGGTTAATACTTAGTGATTAAGGAAGAAACTCAATTTTCAATAATGTATCTTTTTGAAATCCTAAAACTCAAATGAAATGTAAATTAGCTTATAACTTAGTGATTAAGGAAGAAACTCAATTTTCAATAATATATCCTTTTGAAATCTTAAAACTCAAATTGAATGTAAATTAGGTTAATACTTAGTGATTAAGGAAGGAACTCAATTTTCAATAATGTATCCTTTTGAAATCCTAAAACTCAAATTGAATGTAAATTAGCTTATAACTTAGTGATTAAGGAAGAAACTCAATTTTCAATAATGTATCCTTTTGAAATCTTAAAACTCAAATTGAATGTAAATTAGGTTAATACTTAGTGATTAAGGAAGAAACTCAATTTTCAATAATGTATCCTTTTGAAATCCTAAAACTCAAATTGAAAGTAAATTAGCTTATAACTTAGTGATTAAGGAAGAAACTCAATTTTCAATAATGTATCCTTTTGAAATCTTAAAACTCAAATTGAATGTAAATTAGGTTAATACTTAGTGATTAAGGACGAAACTCAATTTTCAAAAATGTATCCTTTTGAAATCTTAAAACTCAAATTGAATGTAAATTAGGTTAATACTTAGTGATTAAGGAAGAAACTCAATTTTCAATAATGTATCCTTTTAAAATCCTAAAACTCAAATTGAATGTAAATTAGCTTATAACTTAGTGATTAAGGAAGAAACTCAATTTTCAATAATATATCCTTTTGAAATCTTAAAACTCAAATTGGATGTAAATTAGGTTAATACTTAGTGATTAAGGAAGAAACTCAATTTTCAATAATGTATCCTTTTGAAATCCTAAAACTCAAATTGAATGTAAATTAGCTTATAACTTTGTGATTAAGAAAGAAACTCAATTTTCAATAATGTATCCTTTTGAAATCTTAAAACTCAAATTTAATGTAAATTAGGTTAATACTTAGTGATTAAGGAAGAAACTCAATTTTCAATAATATATCCTTTTGAAATCTTAAAACTCAAATTGAATGTAAATTAGGTTAATACTTAGTGATTAAGGAAGGAACTCAATTTTCAATAATGTATCCTTTTGAAATCCTAAAACTCAAATGGAATGTAAATTAGCTTATAACTTAGTGATTAAGGAAGAAACTCAATTTTCAATAATGTATCCTTTTGAAATCTTAAAACTCAAATTGAATGTAAATTAGCTTATAACTTAGTGATTAAGGAAGAAACTCAATTTTCTATTATGTATCCTTTTGAAATCTTAAAACTCAAATTGAATGTAAATTAGGTTAATACTTAGTGATTAAGGACGAAACTCAATTTTCAAAAATGTATCCTTTTGAAATCTTAAAACTCAAATTGAATGTAAATTAGGTTAATACTTAGTGATTAAGGAAGAAACTCAATTTTCAATAATGTATCTTTTTGAAATCCTAAAACTCAAATGAAATGTAAATTAGCTTATAACTTAGTGATTAAGGAAGAAACTCAATTTTCAATAATATATCCTTTTGAAATCTTAAAACTCAAATTGAATGTAAATTAGGTTAATACTTAGTGATTAAGGAAGAAACTCAATTTTCAATAATGTATCCTTTTGAAATCCTAAAACTCAAATGAAATGTAAATTAGCTTATAACTTAGTGATTAAGGAAGAAACTCAATTTTCAATAATATATCCTTTTGAAATCTTAAAACTCAAATTGAATGTAAATTAGGTTAATACTTAGTGATTAAGGAAGAAACTCAATTTTCAATAATGTATCCTTTTGAAATCCTAAAACTCAAATTGAATGTAAATTAGGTTAATACTTAGTGATTAAGGAAGAAACTCAATTTTCAATAATGTATCCTTTTGAAATCCTAAAACTCAAATTGAATGTAAATTAGGTTAATACTTAGTGATTAAGGAAGAAACTCAATTTTCAATAATGTATCCTTTTGAAATCTTAAAACTCAAATTGAATGTAAATTAGGTTAATACTTAGTGATTAAGGAAGAAACTCAATTTTCAATAATGTATCCTTTTGAAATCCTAAAACTCAAATTGAATGTAAATTAGCTTATAACTTAGTGATTTTTAAGGAAGAAACTCAATTTTCAATAATGTATCCTTTTGAAATCTCAAAACTCAAATTGAATGTAAATTAGGTTAATACTTAGTGATTAAGGAAGAAACTCAAATTTCAATAATGTATCCTTTTGAAATCATAAAACTCAAATTGAAAGTACATTTGGTTAATACTTAGTGATTAAGGAAGAAACTCAATTTTCAATAATGTATCCTTTTGAAATCCTAAAATTCAAATTTAATGTAAATTAGCTTATAACTTAGTGATTAAGGAAGAAACTCAATTTTCAATAATATATCCTTTTGAAATCTTAAAACTCAAATTGAATTTAAATTAGGTTAATACTTAGTGATTAAGGAAGAAACTCAATTTTCAATAATGTATCCTTTTAAAATCCTAAAACTCAAATTGAATGTAAATTAGCTTATAACTTAGTGATTAAGGAAGAAACTCAATTTTCAATAATATATCCTTTTGAAATCTTAAAACTCAAATTGGATGTAAATTAGGTTAATACTTAGTGATTAAGGAAGAAACTCAATTTTCAATAATGTATCCTTTTGAAATCCTAAAACTCAAATTGAATGTAAATTAGCTTATAACTTTGTGATTAAGAAAGAAACTCAATTTTCAATAATGTATCCTTTTGAAATCTTAAAACTCAAATTTAATGTAAATTAGGTTAATACTTAGTGATTAAGGAAGAAACTCAATTTTCAATAATGTATCCTTTTGAAATCCTAAAACTCAAATGGAATGTAAATTAGCTTATAACTTAGTGATTAAGGAAGAAACTCAATTTTCAAAAATATATCCTTTTGAGATCTTAAAACTCAAATTGGATGTAAATTAGGTTAATACTTAGTGATTAAGGAAGAAACTCAATTTTCAATAATGTATCCTTTTGAAATCCTAAAACTCAAATGGAATGTAAATTAGCTTATAACTTAGTGATTAAGGAAGAAACTCAATTTTCTATTATGTATCCTTTTGAAATCTTAAAACTCAAATTGAATGTAAATTAGGTTAATACTTAGTGATTAAGGACGAAACTCAATTTTCAAAAATGTATCCTTTTGAAATCTTAAAACTCAAATTGAATGTAAATTAGGTTAATACTTAGTGATTAAGGAAGAAACTCAATTTTCAATAATGTATCTTTTTGAAATCCTAAAACTCAAATGAAATGTAAATTAGCTTATAACTTAGTGATTAAGGAAGAAACTCAATTTTCAATAATATATCCTTTTGAAATCTTAAAACTCAAATTGAATGTAAATTAGGTTAATACTTAGTGATTGAGGAAGGAACTCAATTTTCAATAATGTATCCTTTTGAAATCCTAAAACTCAAATTGAATGTAAATTAGCTTATAACTTAGTGATTAAGGAAGAAACTCAATTTTCAATAATGTATCCTTTTGAAATCTTAAAACTCAAATTGAATGTAAATTAGGTTAATACTTAGTGATTAAGGAAGAAACTCAATTTTCAATAATGTATCCTTTTGAAATCCTAAAACTCAAATTGAATGTAAATTAGCTTATAACTTAGTGATTAAGGAAGAAACTCAATTTTCAATAATGTATCCTTTTGAAATCTTAAAACTCAAATTGAATGTAAATTAGGTTAATACTTAGTGATTAAGGACGAAACTCAATTTTCAAAAATGTATCCTTTTGAAATCTTAAAACTCAAATTGAATGTAAATTAGGTTAATACTTAGTGATTAAGGAAGAAACTCAATTTTCAATAATGTATCCTTTTAAAATCCTAAAACTCAAATTGAATGTAAATTAGCTTATAACTTAGTGATTAAGGAAGAAACTCAATTTTCAATAATATATCCTTTTGAAATCATAAAACTCAAATTGGATGTAAATTAGGTTAATACTTAGTGATTAAGGAAGAAACTCAATTTTCAATAATGTATCCTTTTGAAATCCTAAAACTCAAATTGAATGTAAATTAGCTTATAACTTTGTGATTAAGAAAGAAACTCAATTTTCAATAATGTATCCTTTTGAAATCTTAAAACTCAAATTTAATGTAAATTAGGTTAATACTTAGTGATTAAGGAAGAAACTCAATTTTCAATAATGTATCCTTTTGAAATCCTAAAACTCAAATGGAATGTAAATTAGCTTATAACTTAGTGATTAAGGAAGAAACTCAATTTTCAAAAATATATCCTTTTGAGATCTTAAAACTCAAATTGGATGTAAATTAGGTTAATACTTAGTGATTAAGGAAGAAACTCAATTTTCAATAATGTATCCTTTTGAAATCCTAAAACTCAAATGGAATGTAAATTAGCTTATAACTTAGTGATTAAGGAAGAAACTCAATTTTCTATTATGTATCCTTTTGAAATCTTAAAACTCAAATTGAATGTAAATTAGGTTAATATTTAGTGATTAAGGACGAAACTCAATTTTCAAAAATGTATCCTTTTGAAATCTTAAAACTCAAATTGAATGTAAATTAGGTTAATACTTAGTGATTAAGGAAGAAACTCAATTTTCAATAATGTATCTTTTTGAAATCCTAAAACTCAAATGAAATGTAAATTAGCTTATAACTTAGTGATTAAGGAAGAAACTCAATTTTCAATAATATATCCTTTTGAAATCTTAAAACTCAAATTGAATGTAAATTAGGTTAATACTTAGTGATTAAGGAAGAAACTCAATTTTCAATAATGTATCCTTTTGAAATCCTAAAACTCAAATGGAATGTAAATTAGCTTATAACTTAGTGATTAAGGAAGAAACTCAATTTTCAATAATGTATCCTTTTGAAATCTTAAAACTCAAATTGAATGTAAATTAGGTTAATACTTAGTGATTAAGGAAGAAACTCAAATTTCAAAAATGTATCCTTTTGAAATCTTAAAACTCAAATTAAAAGTACATTTGGTTAATACTTAGTGATTAAGGAAGAAACTCAATTTTCAATAATGTATCCTTTTGAAATCCTAAAATTCAAATTTAATGTAAATTAGCTTATAACTTAGTGATTAAGGAAGAAACTCAATTTTCAATAATATATCCTTTTGAAATCTTAAAACTCAAATTGAATGTAAATTAGGTTAATACTTAGTGATTAAGGAAGAAACTCAATTTTCAATAATGTATCCTTTTGAAATCCTAAAACTCAAATTGAATGTAAATTAGCTTATAACTTAGTGATTAAGGAAGAAACTCAATTTTCAATAATGTATCCTTTTGAAATCTTAAAACTCAAATTTAATGTAAATTAGGTTAATACTTAGTGATTAAGGAAGAAACTCAATTTTCAATAATGTATCCTTTTGAAATCCTAAAACTCAAATGGAATGTAAATTAGCTTATAACTTAGTGATTAAGGAAGAAACTCAATTTTCAAAAATATATCCTTTTGAGATCTTAAAACTCAAATTGGATGTAAATTAGGTTAATACTTAGTGATTAAGGAAGAAACTCAATTTTCAATAATGTATCCTTTTGAAATCCTATAACACAAATTGAATGTAAATTAGCTTATAACTTAGTGATTAAGGAAGAAACTCAATTTTCAATAATGTATCCTTTTGAAATCTTAAAACTCAAATTGAATGTAAATTAGGTTAATACTTAGTGATTAAGGAAGAAACTCAATTTTCAATAATGTATCCTTTTGAAATCTTAAAACTCAAATTGAATGTAAATTAGGTTAATACTTAGTGATTAAGGAAGAAACTCAATTTTCAATAATGTATCCTTTTGAAATCCTAAAACTCAAATTGAATGTAAATTAGGTTAATACTTAGTGATTAAGGAAGAAACTCAATTTTCAATAATGTATCCTTTTGAAATCTTAAAACTCAAATTGAATGTAAATTAGGTTAATACTTAGTGATTAAGGAAGAAACTCAATTTTCAAAAATGTATCCTTTTGAAATCCTAAAACTCAAATGGAATGTAAATTAGCGTATAACTTAGTGATTTAGGAAGAAACTCAATTTTCAATAATATATCCTTTTGTAATCTTAAAACTCAAATTGGATGTAAATTAAGTTAATACTTAGTGATTAAGGAAGAAACTCAATTTTCAATAATGTATCCTTTTGAAATCCTAAAACTCAAATGGAATGTAAATTAGCTTATAACTTAGTGATTTTTAAGGAAGAAACTCAATTTTCAATAATGTATCCTTTTGAAATCTCAAAACTCAAATTGAATGTAAATTAGGTTAATACTTAGTGATTAAGGAAGAAACTCAAATTTCAAAAATGTATCCTTTTGAAATCTTAAAACTCAAATTAAAAGTACATTTGGTTAATACTTAGTGATTAAGGAAGAAACTCAATTTTCAATAATGTATCCTTTTGAAATCCTAAAATTCAAATTTAATGTAAATTAGCTTATAACTTAGTGATTAAGAAAGAAACTCAATTTTCAATAATGTATCCTTTTGAAATCCTAAAACTCAAATGGAATGTAAATTAGCGTATAACTTAGTGATTAAGGAAGAAACTCAATTTTCAATAATATATCCTTTTGTAATCTTAAAACTCAAATTGGATGTAAATTAAGTTAATACTTAGTGATTAAGTAGGAAACTCAATTTTCAATAATGTATCCTTTTGAAATCCTAAAACTCAAATGGAATGTAAATTAGCTTATAACTTAGTGATTTTTAAGGAAGAAACTCAATTTTCAATAATGTATCCTTTTGAAATCTCAAAACTCAAATTGAATGTAAATTAGGTTAATACTTAGTGATTAAGGAAGAAACTCAAATTTCAAAAATGTATCCTTTTGAAATCTTAAAACTCAAATTAAAAGTACATTTGGTTAATACTTAGTGATTAAGGAAGAAACTCAATTTTCAATAATGTATCCTTTTGAAATCCTAAAATTCAAATTTAATGTAAATTAGCTTATAACTTAGTGATTAAGGAAGAAACTCAATTTTCAATAATATATCCTTTTGAAATCTTAAAACTCAAATTGGATGTAAATTAGGTTAATACTTAGTGATTAAGGAAGAAACTCAATTTTCAATAATGTATCCTTTTAAAATCCTAAAACTCAAATTGAATGTAAATTAGCTTATAACTTAGTGATTAAGGAAGAAACTCAATTTTCAATAATATATCCTTTTGAAATCTTAAAACTCAAATTGGATGTAAATTAGGTTAATACTTAGTGATTAAGGAAGAAACTCAATTTTCAATAATGTATCCTTTTGAAATCCTAAAACTCAAATTGAATGTAAATTAGCTTATAACTTTGTGATTAAGAAAGAAACTCAATTTTCAATAATGTATCCTTTTGAAATCTTAAAACTCAAATTTAATGTAAATTAGGTTAATACTTAGTGATTAAGGAAGAAACTCAATTTTCAATAATGTATCCTTTTGAAATCCTAAAACTCAAATGGAATGTAAATTAGCTTATAACTTAGTGATTAAGGAAGAAACTCAATTTTCAAAAATATATCCTTTTGAGATCTTAAAACTCAAATTGGATGTAAATTAGGTTAATACTTAGTGATTAAGGAAGAAACTCAATTTTCAATAATGTATCCTTTTGAAATCCTAAAACTCAAATGGAATGTAAATTAGCTTATAACTTAGTGATTAAGGAAGAAACTCAATTTTCTATTATGTATCCTTTTGAAATCTTAAAACTCAAATTGAATGTAAATTAGGTTAATACTTAGTGATTAAGGACGAAACTCAATTTTCAAAAATGTATCCTTTTGAAATCTTAAAACTCAAATTGAATGTAAATTAGGTTAATACTTAGTGATTAAGGAAGAAACTCAATTTTCAATAATGTATCTTTTTGAAATCCTAAAACTCAAATGAAATGTAAATTAGCTTATAACTTAGTGATTAAGGAAGAAACTCAATTTTCAATAATATATCCTTTTGAAATCTTAAAACTCAAATTGAATGTAAATTAGGTTAATACTTAGTGATTAAGGAAGAAACTCAATTTTCAATAATGTATCCTTTTGAAATCCTAAAACTCAAATTGAATGTAAATTAGCTTATAACTTAGTGATTAAGGAAGAAACTCAATTTTCAATAATGTATCCTTTTGAAATCTTAAAACTCAAATTGAATGTAAATTAGGTTAATACTTAGTGATTAAGGAAGAAACTCAATTTTCAATAATGTATCCTTTTGAAATCCTAAAACTCAAATGGAATGTAAATTAGCTTATAACTTAGTGATTAAGGAAGAAACTCAATTTTCAATAATGTATCCTTTTGAAATCTTAAAACTCAAATTGAATGTAAATTAGGTTAATACTTAGTGATTAAGGAAGAAACTCAAATTTCAAAAACGTATCCTTTTGAAATCTTAAAACTCAAATTAAAAGTACATTTGGTTAATACTTAGTGATTAAGGAAGAAACTCAATTTTCAATAATGTATCCTTTTGAAATCCTAAAATTCAAATTTAATGTAAATTAGCTTATAACTTAGTGATTAAGGAAGAAACTCAATTTTGAATAATATATCCTTTTGAAATCTTAAAACTCAAATTGGATGTAAATTAGGTTAATACTTAGTGATTAAGGAAGAAACTCAATTTTCAATAATGTATCCTTTTGAAATCCTAAAACTCAAATTGAATGTAAATTAGCTTATAACTTAGTGATTAAGGAAGAAACTCAATTTTTAATAATATATCCTTTTGAAATCTTAAAACTCAAATTGAATGTAAATTAGGTTAATACTTAGTGATTAAGGAAGAAACTCAAATTTCAAAAATGTATCCTTTTGAAATCTTAAAACTCAAATTAAAAGTACATTTGGTTAATACTTAGTGATTAAGGAAGAAACTCAATTTTCAATAATGTATCCTTTTGAAATCCTAAAATTCAAATTTAATGTAAATTAGCTTATAACTTAGTGATTAAGGAAGAAACTCAATTTTCAATAATATATCCTTTTGAAATCTTAAAACTCAAATTGGATGTAAATTAGGTTAATACTTAGTGATTAAGGAAGAAACTCAATTTTCAATAATGTATCCTTTTAAAATCCTAAAACTCAAATTGAATGTAAATTAGCTTATAACTTAGTGATTAAGGAAGAAACTCAATTTTCAATAATATATCCTTTTGAAATCTTAAAACTCAAATTGGATGTAAATTAGGTTAATACTTAGTGATTAAGGAAGAAACTCAATTTTCAATAATGTATCCTTTTGAAATCCTAAAACTCAAATTGAATGTAAATTAGCTTATAACTTTGTGCAAATAAAAGGCGATGATATAAATGAAAAGAAAAAAGGAAGGAACAGGGTGACCCCACAGCCCGGGGTCGAGGAGCCAAAAAGAGAAGTAATGAGTGGGCCGCATTAAAAACCTCGCCGTAAACCTCCCTTGAGGACAAACCGGCGTAGGGGAAAAAGCGTTACCAACCACTTAATACTTCGGCCCCAAGTAGGAAAAGCCCGTAATACAAGGCTAAGAAAAGGCCTAAAGACCAAGCTCTCAGCCTAGAAAAGACTGAATAGAGACTGGCCCAAAACAAGAAAACCCAGGATACAAGGGCTAAAAAGGGGTGAAACAACCCTTAAATACGACAATATGTCTTATGCAAGTCATCATACAGAATGTTACCAATAAAATCAGGGTATATATCAAACCATCTCCCCGAGTAATGTAAAGAAGCCAAAGCGTCCGCCACTCTATTGCCTTCCCGAAATATATGAGAGTAACAGATGAACATACTATCAATGAAGGACATCACCTGACTCCAAAGCCCCCAAAGACGCCATGGCACCAAAGGTATCTGACGCCGCATAGTTTGAATGGCAAGTAACGAATCTGACTCAATCCAAAGACACTTCCAACCATGAGAAAAAGCAAATTCAAGAGCTAGAAGAATAGAAGCGATCTCCGCCTCCAAGGGGTATCCCCAACCACCAACATCCGAAGTAGCTGCAACAAACATCCCCATAGAATTTCGGAAAACTGCACCCATCGACAAAATACCCGGGGACATCAGCACACTACCATCCACGTTCACCTTCAGCCACCCGAAAGGAGGTGGGATCCAGCGTAAGTAGACAGGGGTACGAACACTGCGTGGTATCAGTTTGACTTTGAAAGTCCTCGTCACTAGAAGATCCCTAAGGGAGCCATTTGAAGTTCCCTTAATCAACGCAGCCGAATCCCTCGTACCTGAAATAAACAAAGCCAAACATCTCCTAATGGACGGAGCCACTCCATCATGAAAGGATCTATTCCTAAACCACCAAACCGTCCAAATAGATGTAATGAATGCAATCCGCCAAAGCTTACCCACCTGTTCACTGAACTGAAAGTTAATAACGTGAGCAAGGATAGTATGGAAACCCTCATCCAAAGGGAAATGCACATCAAAGGTTCGCATCAAAAAAGCATAAATAGATCTCTTCTCTTGAAAATTGACCGGGCAATGAAGAACTTTCTGTGGACGGGTGACATCAATAAACGAAATAGTTCTTGTTCAATCCCTTGGAAACGCTGTTGTACGCCCACCGAGGAGGGGGGTTTAGGAATCCATTCTATTACACTTGCAAATGACTCTTTCACGTGTAAATTAGCCTGGGATGTCTATAGGGCCCAATCTCCGGAGTTTGAGTTGCTGCACCGCCGATACTTTAAGGCTGGACGCAAGCCTAAGTTTGCTAGATACATTGCCTCCTCGATTAGCCCTGGTATTAGGAGGCACGTTGATCGTATAGTGCAGGGGTCTCGCTGGTTGATAGGTTCTACATCCCGGGTTAGTTTTTGGCATGATAACTGGTTGGGCTATTCCATTTCGGATCACATTGGTCTTCCTCAAGGTGTTCGGTCCGGTCTTATTGGGGAGGTTCAGGATTTTTACTTTGATGGGAGTTGGCATTTCACCTTGGACTTCGTTTTGGCTTTCTCCGACATAGTGCATGACATCCTTCAGATTAGAGTGGCTGATGGCGATGATAGACTTATTTGGACAGACACGGTTTCTGGTGAGTTAACTTCGGGACTGGCTTATGACGAGATTAGGCAAAGATTTCCCAAGCCTGCATGGGCAGCATGGGGCTGGTCTTCTTTTATTCCCCCTTGTCGCTCCACGCTTTTTTGGAGGGCGGCTTGGGGTCGATTGCCCACCATGAGTTGGTTCCAAAGGACGGGGTCGTTTGGTCCTACCATGTGCTCGCTTTGTTTTGCCGCCTGCTATAACCGAATTAATCAAACATTTACGACCCGCAAGAGACAAAGTGCGACCCTTCCATCCGCTGAATTTAGCAAGGATAGAGTCCACCAACCCAGAAAAATAAAGAGCCTTAGGGGCACCCCGAAATAAAGGAACTCCCAAGTAAATGAAGGGAAGAGATCCTTCCTGAATACCCGTAATACGAAGGATCCTGGTGCGCAATGACCTATTAACCGATTTCCCATAATATGCATGGGACTTATTTGGGCTGTAAAGTTGGCCAGAGATGGAGCCGTAAAGAACAAGCACACGTTTCAAGCATCTAGCATTTTTGGAGGTAGCCTTCATGAAGACCAAAATGTCATCCGCATAGAATAAAAATGGTGGCGAATCCCGTATTATAGAAAGATTCGAGGAGGCAATCTCAAACTGCAACCAACGCCCCAGGGCTTCCTCGGCCAAACAAAAAAGAAGAGGGGAGAGAGGGTCCCCTTGACGGACCCCCCTAGAGCAAGGAAAAAATCCGCAAACCTCTCCGTTCACAATGATAGAGAGTCTAGCCGAATGAAGTACCAAATCAATCATCTGCTGGAAACGAATAGAGAAACCCATGCGGCGGAGAACCGCTTTTAGAAAGCCCCAATCAATAGTATCAAATGCCTTGGTGATGTCAATTTTGACTGCCATATTACCTTCCTTAGCTGTCGTATTCAGCTTGTTGATTGCGTCAGAGGCTAGTGCAATGCAAGTATGAATTCGCTTTCCCGGGATAAATCCAAACTGGAAAGGCGTGAGGAGCTTAGCCACAAATGCACCCAACCTGGTGGCAATGATCTTGGTATAAATCTTGTAAAGAAAGTTGCCCATGACAATAGGACGAAAATCTTGAAGCCTATTGGCCCCCGGCTTCTTGGGAATCAACGTAACTAAGCTGGCATTAAAACCAACCGGCATTTCACACCCAGAAAAGATGTGTTGTATCGCTTCAGTAATATCACCATGGATAGTGTCCCAGCAATGTTGAAAGAAAGAGCCCGGAAAACCATCTGGCCCAGGAGAGCTTGTGCCATCCATGTCAAAAACAGCCCGTTTAACCTCATCCACCAACGGCATGGCTGTAAGAAAAGCCTCCTCTCCCTCGGAAATGGAAACAAAGGGGAGATGGTCGAGGTGCACAATGGGTAAGGCCGTGTCCACCCTCGTAAACAGCTCCGTGTAATAATTAACCACAAAAGAACCAATGGTACTAGGATCAGTGACATGATTACCATCAACAATTAAATCAGAGATAAAATTCCCTTTACGACGTACTTTATGGGCCACATGGAAAAAAGCCGAATTGCGATCCCCATCTTTAAGCCACTGCAATTTAGCACGTTGAGAAATGAATTCATGCTTACGTGTGAGGAGATCATTTAGCTTGATTAAACAAACGACCTCCCTGTCAAAACGATCCTCTGTGTCTCCAAAGGTATAGATATCCTGCTGAACACTATTAAGTTCTTCCGTCGCCTCCTCAATTTCCAAAAATATATTCCTAAAGACCGAAGAATTCCAGGCCTTCAACTGGTGCTTGAGACGACAGAGTTTGTAGATAGTGCGAAGAGTCGGGGTAGCAGCCCCAAGCGGAGCAGACCAAGATTGAAGGACAAAATCCGAGAATTGCTCATGTTTAAGCCACATGGATTGAAAACGAAATTCCTCAGTAGGAAGGCTTCGGAAAGCCAGGTTACGACTTCTCTCGTGAGAGCCCTTGACCACATTAAAATTGCCCATAAAGCAGACTTTGCGATCAGGAATCCCCAAAAGATCAGCCCAAAGAGGTCGTCGCAAAGTGTAAGAATTCCGGGCATGGACAAATGCCAGAGTGTATTGCTTTCCCTCCCAATTCAAAGAAACAGCAATGCATTGATCCGTCTGAAAGAGAAGTGTAACAGAATTAACCAGTAATTCCTGACAAAGGACCCAGATATTAGGACGAGAATCATCACGGGAATTATGAAATAAAAAAGAGAGTCTGACAGAACGCCAAAAAGAAGTAGGTATAGAGGAAACCCGTATCATAGGCTCGTATATTGCTAGAAAGTCCGGCCTGTGTTTCTGACAGAGGGAACATAGGGCCGTTTGAGTGTGGTCGTTCCCCAGCCCCTGTACATTCCAAGATAAACAGATCATGGAGTTGAATTCCGGCCGTGCTTCGGCGGCCCGGTACCCTGAGCGTGTTGAGGTTCCTCTTCCTCCTCATCACCCCATTTTCTACTAGCCACAGTGTGCAGCTCGTCAACACGTTTGCTGCGCTCATCAATTTGCAAATCAGAATGTGCATGCACACGTAAATGTATCCTTTGTGATTAAGAAAGAAATTCAATTTTCAATAATGTATCCTTTTGAAATCTTAAAACTCAAATTTAATGTAAATTAGGTTAATACTTAGTGATTAAGGAAGAAACTCAATTTTCAATAATGTATCCTTTTGAAATCCTAAAACTCAAATGGAATGTAAATTAGCTTATAACTTAGTGATTAAGGAAGAAACTCAATTTTCAAAAATATATCCTTTTGAGATCTTAAAACTCAAATAGGATGTAAATTAGGTTAATACTTAGTGATTAAGGAAGAAACTCAATTTTCAATAATGTATCCTTTTGAAATCCTAAAACTCAAATGGAATGTAAATTAGCTTATAACTTAGTGATTAAGGAAGAAACTCAATTTTCAATAATGTATCCTTTTGAAATCTTAAAACTCAAATTGAATGTAAATTAGGTTAATACTTAGTGATTAAGGAAGAAACTCAATTTTCAATAATGTATCCTTTTGAAATCTTAAAACTCAAATTGAATGTAAATTAGGTTAATACTTAGTGATTAAGGAAGAAACTCAATTTTCAATAATGTATCCTTTTGAAATCCTAAAACTCAAATGGAATGTAAATTAGCTTATAACTTAGAGATTAAGGAAGAAACTCAATTTTCAATAATATATCCTTTTGAAATCTTAAAACTCAAATTGGATGTAAATTAGGTTAATACTTAGTGATTAAGGAAGAAACTCAATTTTCAATAATGTATCCTTTTGAAATCCTAAAACTCAAATTGAATGTAAATTAGCTTATAACTTAGTGATTAAGGAAGAAACTCAATTTTCAATAATGTATCCTTTTGAAATCTTAAAACTCAAATTGAATGTAAATTAGGTTAATACTTAGTGATTAAGGAAGAAACTCAATTTTCAATAATGTATCCTTTTGAAATCCTAAAACTCAAATTGAATGTAAATTAGCTTATAACTTAGTGATTAAGGAAGAAACTCAATTTTCAATAATGTATCCTTTTGAAATCTTAAAACTCAAATTGAATGTAAATTAGGTTAATACTTAGTGATTAAGGAAGAAACTCAAATTTCAAAAATGTATCCTTTTGAAATCTTAAAACTCAAATTAAAAGTACATTTGGTTAATACTTAGTGATTAAGGAAGAAACTCAATTTTCAATAATGTATCCTTTTGAAATCCTAAAATTCAAATTTAATGTAAATTAGCTTATAACTTAGTGATTAAGGAAGAAACTCAATTTTCAATAATATATCCTTTTGAAATCTTAAAACTCAAATTGGATGTAAATTAGGTTAATACTTAGTGATTAAGGAAGAAACTCAATTTTCAATAATGTATCCTTTTGAAATCCTAAAACTCAAATTGAATGTAAATTAGCTTATAACTTAGTGATTAAGGAAGAAACTCAATTTTTAATAATGTATCCTTTTGAAATCCTAAAACTCAAATTGAATGTAAATTAGGTTAATACTTAGTGATTAAGGAAGAAACTCAAATTTCAAAAATGTATCCTTTTGAAATCTTAAAACTCAAATTGAAAGTACATTTGGTTAATACTTAGTGATTAAGGAAGAAACTCAATTTTCAATAATGTTTCCTTTTGAAATCCTAAAATTCAAATTTAATGTAAATTAGCTTATAACTTAGTGATTAAGGAAGAAACTCAATTTTCAATAATATATCCTTTTGAAATCTTAAAACTCAAATTGGATGTAAATTAGGTTAATACTTAGTGATTAAGGAAGAAACTCAATTTTCAATAATGTATCCTTTTAAAATCCTAAAACTCAAATTGAATGTAAATTAGCTTATAACTTAGTGATTAAGGAAGAAACTCAATTTTCAATAATATATCCTTTTGAAATCTTAAAACTCAAATTGAATGTAAATTAGGTTAATACTTAGTGATTAAGGAAGAAACTCAATTTTCAATAATGTATCCTTTTGAAATCCTAAAACTCAAATTGAATGTAAATTAGCTTATAACTTTGTGATTAAGAAAGAAACTCAATTTTCAATAATGTATCCTTTTGAAATCTTAAAACTCAAATTTAATGTAAATTAGGTTAATACTTAGTGATTAAGGAAGAAACTCAATTTTCAATAATGTATCCTTTTGCAATCCTAAAACTCAAATGGAATGTAAATTAGCTTATAACTTAGTGATTAAGGAAGAAACTCAATTTTCAAAAATATATCCTTTTGAGATCTTAAAACTCAAATTGGATGTAAATTAGGTTAATACTTAGTGATTAAGGAAGAAACTCAATTTTCAATAATGTATCCTTTTGAAATCCTAAAACTCAAATGTAATGTAAATTAGCTTATAACTTAGTGATTAAGGAAGAAACTCAAATTTCAAAAATGTATCCTTTTGAAATCTTAAAACTCAAATTAAAAGTACATTTGGTTAATACTTAGTGATTAAGGAAGAAACTCAATTTTCAATAATGTATCCTTTTGAAATCCTAAAATTCAAATTTAATGTAAATTAGCTTATAACTTAGTGATTAAGGAAGAAACTCAATTTTCAATAATATATCCTTTTGAAATCTTAAAACTCAAATTGGATGTAAATTAGGTTAATACTTAGTGATTAAGGAAGAAACTCAATTTTCAATAATGTATCCTTTTAAAATCCTAAAACTCAAATTGAATGTAAATTAGCTTATAACTTAGTGATTAAGGAAGAAACTCAATTTTCAATAATATATCCTTTTGAAATCTTAAAACTCAAATTGGATGTAAATTAGGTTAATACTTAGTGATTAAGGAAGAAACTCAATTTTCAATAATGTATCCTTTTGAAATCCTAAAACTCAAATTGAATGTAAATTAGCTTATAACTTTGTGATTAAGGAAGAAACTCAATTTTCAATAATGTATCCTTTTGAAATCTTAAAACTCAAATTGAATGTAAATTAGGTTAATACTTAGTGATTAAGGAAGAAACTCAATTTTCAATAATGTATCCTTTTGCAATCCTAAAACTCAAATGGAATGTAAATTAGCTTATAACTTAGTGATTAAGGAAGAAACTCAATTTTCAAAAATATATCCTTTTGAGATCTTAAAACTCAAATTGGATGTAAATTAGGTTAATACTTAGTGATTAAGGAAGAAACTCAATTTTCAATAATGTATCCTTTTGAAATCCTAAAACTCAAATGGAATGTAAATTAGCTTATAACTTAGTGATTAAGGAAGAAACTCAATTTTCAATAATGTATCCTTTTGAAATCTTAAAACTCAAATTGAATGTAAATTAGGTTAATACTTAGTGATTAAGGAAGAAACTCAAATTTCAAAAATGTATCCTTTTGAAATCTTAAAACTCAAATTAAAAGTACATTTGGTTAATACTTAGTGATTAAGGAAGAAACTCAATTTTCAATAATGTATCCTTTTGAAATCCTAAAATTCAAATTTAATGTAAATTAGCTTATAACTTAGTGATTAAAGAAGAAACTCAATTTTCAATAATATATCCTTTTGAAATCTTAAAACTCAAATTGGATGTAAATTAGGTTAATACTTAGTGATTAAGGAAGAAACTCAATTTTCAATAATGTATCCTTTTGAAATCTTAAAACTCAAATTGAATGTAAATTAGCTTATAACTTTGTGATTAAGAAAGAAACTCAATTTTCAATAATGTATCCTTTTGAAATCTTAAAACTCAAATTTAATGTAAATTAGGTTAATACTTAGTGATTAAGGAAGAAACTCAATTTTCAATAATGTATCCTTTTGCAATCCTAAAACTCAAATGGAATGTAAATTAGCTTATAACTTAGTGATTAAGGAAGAAACTCAATTTTCAAAAATATATCCTTTTGAGATCTTAAAACTCAAATTGGATGTAAATTAGGTTAATACTTAGTGATTAAGGAAGAAACTCAATTTTCAATAATGTATCCTTTTGAAATCCTAAAACTCTAATTGAAAGTAAATTAGCTTATAACTTAGTGATTAAGGAAGAAACTCAAATTTCAATAATGTATCCTTTTGAAATCATAAAACTCAAATTGAAAGTACATTTGGTTAGTACTTAGTGATTAAGGAAGAAACTCAATTTTCAATAATGTATCCTTTTGAAATCCTAAAATTCAAATTTAATGTAAATTAGCTTATAACTTAGTGATTAAGGAAGAAACTCAATTTTCAATAATATATCCTTTTGAAATCTTAAAACTCAAATTGGATGTAAATTAGGTTAATACTTAGTGATTAAGGAAGAAACTCAATTTTCAATAATGTATCCTTTTAAAATCCTAAAACTCAAATTGAATGTAAATTAGCTTATAACTTAGTGATTAAGGAAGAAACTCAATTTTCAATAATATATCCTTTTGAAATCTTAAAACTCAAATTGGATGTAAATTAGGTTAATACTTAGTGATTAAGGAAGAAACTCAATTTTCAATAATGTATCCTTTTGAAATCCTAAAACTCAAATTGAATGTAAATTAGCTTATAACTTTGTGATTAAGAAAGAAACTCAATTTTCAATAATGTATCCTTTTGAAATCTTAAAACTCAAATTTAATGTAAATTAGGTTAATACTTAGTGATTAAGGAAGAAACTCAATTTTCAATAATGTATCCTTTTGCAATCCTAAAACTCAAATGGAATGTAAATTAGCTTATAACTTAGTGATTAAGGAAGAAACTCAATTTTCAAAAATATATCCTTTTGAGATCTTAAAACTCAAATTGGATGTAAATTAGGTTAATACTTAGTGATTAAGGAAGAAACTCAATTTTCAATAATGTATCCTGTTGAAATCCTAAAACTCAAATGGAATGTAAATTAGCTTATAACTTAGTGATTAAGGAAGAAACTCAATTTTCAATAATGTATCCTTTTGAAATCTTAAAACTCAAATTGAATGTAAATTAGGTTAATACTTAGTGATTAAGGAAGAAACTCAAATTTCAAAAATGTATCCTTTTGAAATCTTAAAACTCAAATTAAAAGTACATTTGGTTAATACTTAGTGATTAAGGAAGAAACTCAATTTTCAATAATGTATCCTTTTGAAATCCTAAAATTCAAATTTAATGTAAATTAGCTTATAACTTAGTGATTAAGGAAGAAACTCAATTTTCAATAATATATCCTTTTGAAATCTTAAAACTCAAATTGGATGTAAATTAGGTTAATACTTAGTGATTAAGGAAGAAACTCAATTTTCAATAATGTATCCTTTTGAAATCCTAAAACTCAAATTGAATGTAAATTAGCTTATAACTTAGTGATTAAGGAAGAAACTCAATTTTCAATAATGTATCCTTTTGAAATCTTAAAACTCAAATTGAATGTAAATTAGGTTAATACTTAGTGATTAAGGAAGAAACTCAATTTTCAATAATGTATCCTTTTGAAATCCTAAAACTCAAATTGAAAGTAAATTAGCTTATAACTTAGTGATTAAGGAAGAAACTCAATTTTCAATAATGTATCCTTTTGAAATCTTAAAACTCAAATTGAATGTAAATTAGGTTAATACTTAGTGATTAAGGAAGAAACTCAAATTTCAATAATGTATCCTTTTGAAATCTTAAAACTCAAATTAAAAGTACATTTGGTTAATACTTAGTGATTAAGGAAGAAACTCAATTTTCAATAATGTATCCTTTTGAAATCCTAAAATTCAAATTTAATGTAAATTAGCTTATAACTTAGTGATTAAGGAAGAAACTCAATTTTCAATAATATATCCTTTTGAAATCTTAAAACTCAAATTGAATGTAAATTAGGTTAATACTTAGTGATTAAGGAAGAAACTCAATTTTCAATAATGTATCCTTTTGAAATCCTAAAACTCAAATTGAATGTAAATTAGCTTATAACTTAGTGATTAAGGAAGAAACTCAATTTTTAATAATGTATCCTTTTGAAATCTTAAAACTCAAATTGAATGTAAATTAGGTTAATACTTAGTGATTAAGGAAGAAACTCAAATTTCAAAAATGTATCCTTTTGAAATCATAAAACTCAAATTAAAAGTACATTTGGTTAATACTTAGTGATTAAGGAAGAAACTCAATTTTCAATAATGTTTCCTTTTGAAATCCTAAAATTCAAATTTAATGTAAATTAGCTTATAACTTAGTGATTAAGGAAGAAACTCAATTTTCAATAATATATCCTTTTGAAATCTTAAAACTCAAATTGAATGTAAATTAGGCTAATACTTAGTGATTAAGGTAGAAACTCAATTTTCAATAATGTATCCTTTCAAAATCCTAAAACTCAAATTGAAAGTAAATTAGCTTATAACTTAGTGATTAAGGAAGAAACTCAATTTTCAATAATATATCCTTTTGAAATCTTAAAACTCAAATTGGATGTAAATTAGGTTAATACTTAGTGATTAAGGAAGAAACTCAATTTTCAATAATGTATCCTTTTGAAATCCTAAAACTCAAATTGAATGTAAATTAGCTTATAACTTTGTGATTAAGAAAGAAACTCAATTTTCAATAATGTATCCTTTTGAAATCTTAAAACTCAAATTTAATGTAAATTAGGTTAATACTTAGTGATTAAGGAAGAAACTCAATTTTTAATAATGTATCCTTTTGCAATCCTAAAACTCAAATGGAATGTAAATTAGCTTATAACTTAGTGATTAAGGAAGAAACTCAATTTTCAAAAATATATCCTTTTGAGATCTTAAAACTCAAATTGGATGTAAATTAGGTTAATACTTAGTGATTAAGGAAGAAACTCAATTTTCAATAATGTATCCTTTTGAAATCCTAAAACTCAAATTGAAAGTAAATTAGCTTATAACTTAGTGATTAAGGAAGAAACTCAAATTTCAATAATGTATCCTTTTGAAATCATAAAACTCAAATTGAAAGTACATTTGGTTAGTACTTAGTGATTAAGGAAGAAACTCAATTTTCAATAATGTATCCTTTTGAAATCCTAAAATTCAAATTTAATGTAAATTAGCTTATAACTTAGTGATTAAGGAAGAAACTCAATTTTCAAAAATATATCCTTTTGAAATCTTAAAACTCAAATTGGATGTAAATTAGGTTAATACTTAGTGATTAAGGTAGAAACTCAATTTTCAATAATGTATCCTTTCAAAATCCTAAAACTCAAATTGAAAGTAAATTAGCTTATAACTTAGTGATTAAGGAAGAAACTCAATTTTCAATAATGTATCCTTTTGAAATCTTAAAACTCAAATTTAATGTAAATCATGTTAATACTTAGTGATTAAGGAAGAAACTCAATTTTCAATAATGTATCCTTTTGAAATCTTAAAACTCAAATTGAATGTAAAATTACCTTATAACTTTGTGATTAAGAAAGAAACTCAATTTTCAATAATGTATCCTTTTGAAATCTTAAAACTCAAATTTAATGTAAATTAGGTTAATACTTAGTGATTAAGGAAGAAACTCAATTTTCAATAATGTATCCTTTTGCAATCCTAAAACTCAAATGGAATGTAAATTAGCTTATAACTTAGTGATTAAGGAAGAAACTCAATTTTCAAAAATATATCCTTTTGAGATCTTAAAACTCAAATTGGATGTAAATTAGGTTAATACTTAGTGATTAAGGAAGAAACTCAATTTTCAATAATGTATCCTTTTGAAATCCTAAAACTCAAATGGAATGTAAATTAGCTTATAACTTAGTGATTAAGGAAGAAACTCAAATTTCAAAAATGTATCCTTTTGAAATCTTAAAACTCAAATTAAAAGTACATTTGGTTAATACTTAGTGATTAAGGAAGAAACTCAATTTTCAATAATGTATCCTTTTGAAATCTTAAAACTCAAATTTAATGTAAATTAGCTTATAACTTAGTGATTAAGGAAGAAACTCAATTTTCAATAATGTATCCTTTTGAAATCTTAAAACTCAAATTGAATGTAAATTAGGTTAATACTTAGTGATTAAGGAAGAAACTCAATTTTCAATAATGTATCCTTTCAAAATCCTAAAACTCAAATTGAATGTAAATTAGCTTATAACTTAGTGATTAAGGAAGAAACTCAATTTTCAATAATATATCCTTTTGAAATCTTAAAACTCAAATTGGATGTAAATTAGGTTAATACTTAGTGATTAAGGAAGAAACTCAATTTTCAATAATGTATCCTTTTGAAATCCTAAAACTCAAATTGAATGTAAATTAGCTTATAACTTTGTGATTAAGAAAGAAACTCAATTTTCAATAATGTATCCTTTTGAAATCTTAAAACTCAAATTTAATGTAAATTAGGTTAATACTTAGTGATTAAGGAAGAAACTCAATTTTCAATAATGTATCCTTTTGCAATCCTAAAACTCAAATGGAATGTAAATTAGCTTATAACTTAGTGATTAAGGAAGAAACTCAATTTTCAAAAATATATCCTTTTGAGATCTTAAAACTCAAATTGGATGTAAATTAGGTTAATACTTAGTGATTAAGGAAGAAACTCAAGTTTCAATAATGTATCCTGTTGAAATCCTAAAACTCAAATGGAATGTAAATTAGCTTATAACTTAGTGATTAAGGAAGAAACTCAATTTTCAATAATGTATCCTTTTGAAATCTTAAAACTCAAATTGAATGTAAATTAGGTTAATACTTAGTGATTAAGGAAGAAACTCAAATTTCAAAAATGTATCCTTTTGAAATCTTAAAACTCAAATTAAAAGTACATTTGGTTAATACTTAGTGATTAAGGAAGAAACTCAATTTTCAATAATGTATCCTTTTGAAATCCTAAAATTCAAATTTAATGTAAATTAGCTTATAACTTAGTGATTAAGGAAGAAACTCAATTTTCAATAATATATCCTTTTGAAATCTTAAAACTCAAATTGGATGTAAATTAGGTTAATACTTAGTGATTAAGGAAGAAACTCAATTTTCAATAATGTATCCTTTTGAAATCCTAAAACTCAAATGGAATGTAAATTAGCTTATAACTTAGTGATTAAGGAAGAAACTCAATTTTCAATAATGTATCCTTTTGAAATCTTAAAACTCAAATTGAATGTAAATTAGGTTAATACTTAGTGCAATTGAAAGGCTTTATTAATAAGAAAAAGAAAAAGAGAGTAAGGGTGATCCTACAACCCAGGATCAAGGAGCCAACAGAAACGAGTGTTGAGTGGGCCGCATTAAAAACCCCGCTGTAAACCTCCCTTGAGGACAAACCAGCGTAGGCGAAAAAGCGTTACCAACCACACAACACTCCGGCTCCAAAAAAGTAAAGCCCAGAATACAAGGCAAACAAAAGCATAGCCCTCTAGTCAAAGAGAAAAGAGGCAGCGAAAATAGGGTTAAAACGACCCTTAATGTCTACAATATTGCGTGTTCATATCCTCGAATAAAAATGTAGTAAGAAAATCTGGACAAAACCCTTCCCATCTAACATTATCATGAAGAGACGCAAGATTATCAGCAGCACGATTACCCTCACGAAAGATATGAGAGTAGATGATCGTCATTCCCGACGAAACGTACATAACTTGACTCCAGAGTGCCTGCAAACGCCAAGGGATGAAAGGAATTGATCGTTTCATCGTTTGGACAGCAAGAGTAGAGTCAGACTCGACCCACAAACGGCTCCAACCTCTGTGGGCAGCATACTCCACGGCAAGCAGGATCGCCGCAAGTTCAGCCTCCAACGGAAAGCCCCGGCCGAACGTGTGTGAAAATGCAGCAACGAACATGCCCCGACTATTGCGAAACAAAGCGCCCGTGTGTAACGGACCTAGCGAACCCGAAACTCCACCATCTACATTGACCTTGTAACATCCAGGAGGAGGGGGAATCCACCTAAGATAGACAGGAGTGCGAACCGAACGTGGAATCATATTCACCTTGAAAGCTCTAGTGATGAGAAGATCCCGTAAGGAGTTATCGGAAAATCCTCGCACAAGCCTAGCAGCCTCACTAGTACTAGAGATGATTAAGGCCTGACATCTCTTAGGCACAGGTGCAACCTCATCGTGTAAGGATTTATTCCTAAACCACCAAATCGCCCAAAGTGCAGTAATAAAAGCAATACGCCAAAGCTTCCCCACTTGATCGCTGAACTGAAAATGGATAGCTTGCAAAAGAATGGAACGAAATCCCTCATCAAAAGTGAAAGTAACATCAAAAACATTACCAAGCCAAATGAGAACTTGTTTAGAAAAAATACAACCTGAAAAGATGTGATCCTGAGTGTCAACGTTTTGATGACAAAGAGAGCAAACAGTAGGACCAGCAAACCCGATCCTAGCAAACCAGCCCGACGTTGGAAGCCTATCCCAAGCTGCCCTCCAAACTAAAGTTGAGCGACAGGGAGGTATAAAAGGTGCCCAAATCCAAGAAGCCCAAAAAGGTTTGGGGAATTTCTGACGTATCTCATCATAAAACAAACTCGAGGTGATTTCACCCGAAACCGAGCTTTCCCATACCAACTTGTCCTCCCCCCTTGCGACACGAACCTGAAGAATATCATGCACCACCGTTGGGAATTCCAGAATAAAATCCATCGGAAAATGCCAGCTATCATCAAAGAAGAAGTCACGTATCTCCCCAACAAGAAAGGGGCGGAAATCAGGAGGAATGCCAATATGATCCGCAATAATATAACCCAACCAATTCTCATGCCAAAAACTCACTCGAGATTCGGCACCAATCACCCAACGAGCCCCCTCTATAATGCGAGAGATATGCCTAGAAATGCCAGGGCCAATGGAGGTTGGAAAATACGTTAAAAACCTAGAAGAGCGATCATCACGAAAATACCGTCTGTGAAGGAGTGCATAATCTGGAGTATGAGCACGATAGATGTCCCAAGCCAACTTACAAGAGAAAGAATCATTGGCGATCGTCAAAGATCTCAGCCCCAAACCCCCCTCGGTCGTGGGGGTGCAGCACCTCTTCCAGGGGATCGAGCAAGCACTGTTTTGTTTGTGAATGTCTCCCGTCCAAAGGAAATTTTTCATAGCACGTTCAATTCGAGATACCTGAGCTCTCGGCCATCTGTAGATCATCATAGTGTGCACCAAAGAAACTCAATTTTCAATAATGTATCCTTTTGAAATCCTAAAACTCAAATGGAATGTAAATTAGCTTATAACTTAGTGATTAAGGAAGAAACTCAATTTTCAATAATGTATCCTTTTGAAATCTTAAAACTCAAATTGAATGTAAATTAGGTTAATACTTAGTGATTAAGGAAGAAACTCAAATTTCAAAAATGTATCCTTTTGAAATCTTAAAACTCAAATTAAAAGTACATTAGGTTAATACTTAGTGATTAAGGAAGAAACTCAATTTTCAATAATGTATCCTTTTGAAATCCTAAAACTCAAATTGAATGTAAATTAGCTTATAACTTAGTGATTAAGGAAGAAACTCAATTTTTAATAATATATCCTTTTGAAATCTTAAAACTCAAATTGAATGTAAATTAGGTTAATACTTAGTGATTAAGGAAGAAACTCAAATTTCAAAAATGTATCCTTTTGAAATCTTAAAACTCAAATTAAAAGTACATTTGGTTAATACTTAGTGATTAAGGAAGAAACTCAATTTTCAATAATGTTTCCTTTTGAAATCCTAAAATTCAAATTTAATGTAAATTAGCTTATAACTTAGTGATTAAGGAAGAAACTCAATTTTCAATAATGTATCCTTTTGAAATCTTAAAACTCAAATTGAATGTAAATTAGGTTAATACTTAGTGATTAAGGAAGAAACTCAATTTTCAATAATGTATCCTTTTAAAATCCTAAAACTCAAATTGAATGTAAATTAGCTTATAACTTAGTGATTAAGGAAGAAACTCAATTTTCAATAATATATCCTTTTGAAATCTTAAAACTCAAATTGGATGTAAATTAGGTTAATACTTAGTGATTAAGGAAGAAACTCAATTTTCAATAATGTATCCTTTTGAAATCCTAAAACTCAAATTGAATGTAAATTAGCTTATAACTTAGTGATTAAGAAAGAAACTCAATTTTCAATAATGTATCCTTTTGAAATCCTAAAACTCAAATTTAATGTAAATTAGGTTAATACTTAGTGATTAAGGAAGAAACTCAATTTTCAATAATGTATCCTTTTGCAATCCTAAAACTCAAATGGAATGTAAATTAGCTTATAACTTAGTGATTAAGGAAGAAACTCAATTTTCAAAAATATATCCTTTTGAGATCTTAAAACTCAAATTGGATGTAAATTAGGCTAATACTTAGTGATTAAGGAAGAAACTCAATTTTCAATAATGTATCCTTTTGAAATCCTAAAACTCAAATTGAAAGTAAATTAGCTTATAACTTAGTGATTAAGGAAGAAACTCAAATTTCAATAATGTATCCTTTTGAAATCTTAAAACTCAAATTAAAAGTACATTTGGTTAATACTTAGTGATTAAGGAAGAAACTCAATTTTCAATAATGTATCCTTTTGAAATCCTAAAATTCAAATTTAATGTAAATTAGCTTATAACTTAGTGATTAAAGAAGAAACTCAATTTTCAATAATATATCCTTTTGAAATCTTAAAACTCAAATTGGATGTAAATTAGGTTAATACTTAGTGATTAAGGAAGAAACTCAATTTTCAATAATGTATCCTTTTGAAATCCTAAAACTCAAATTGAATGTAAATTAGCTTATAACTTTGTGATTAAGAAAGAAACTCAATTTTCAATAATGTATCCTTTTGAAATCTTAAAACTCAAATTTAATGTAAATTAGGTTAATACTTAGTGATTAAGGAAGAAACTCAATTTTCAATAATGTATCCTTTTGCAATCCTAAAACTCAAATGGAATGTAAATTAGCTTATAACTTAGTGATTAAGGAAGAAACTCAATTTTCAAAAATATATCCTTTTGAGATCTTAAAACTCAAATTGGATGTAAATTAGGTTAATACTTAGTGATTAAGGAAGAAACTCAATTTTCAATAATGTATCCTTTTGAAATCCTAAAACTCAAATTGAATGTAAATTAGCTTATAACTTAGTGATTAAGGAAGAAACTCAATTTTCAATAATGTATCCTTTTGAAATCTTAAAACTTAAATTGAATGTAAATTAGGTTAATACTTAGTGATTAAGGACGAAACTCAATTTTCAATAATGTATCCTTTTGAAATCTTAAAACTCAAATTGAATGTAAATTAGGTTAATACTTAGTGATTAAGGAAGAAACTCAATTTTCAATAATGTATCCTTTTGAAATCCTAAAACTCAAATGGAATGTAAATTAGCTTATAACTTAGTGATTAAGGAAGAAACTCAATTTTCAAAATATATCCTTTTGAAATCTTAAAACTCAAATTGGATGTAAATTAGGTTAATACTTAGTGATTAAGGAAGAAACTCAATTTTCAATAATGTATCCTTTTGAAATCCTAAAACTCAAATGGAATGTAAATTAGCTTATAACTTAGTGATTAAGGAAGAAACTCAATTTTCAATAATGTATCCTTTTGAAATCTTAAAACTCAAATTGAATGTAAATTAGGTTAATACTTAGTGATTAAGGAAGAAACTCAATTTTCAATAATGTATCCTTTTGAAATCCTAAAACTCAAATGGAATGTAAATTAGCTTATAACTTAGTGATTAAGGAAGAAACTCAATTTTCAATAATGTATCCTTTTGAAATCTTAAAACTCAAATTGAATGTAAATTAGGTTAATACTTAGTGATTAAGGAAGAAACTCAAATTTCAATAATGTATCCTTTTGAAATCTTAAAACTCAAATTAAAAGTACATTTGGTTAATACTTAGTGATTAAGGAAGAAACTCAATTTTCAATAATGTATCCTTTTGAAATCCTAAAATTCAAATTTAATGTAAATTAGCTTATAACTTAGTGATTAAGGAAGAAACTCAATTTTCAATAATATATCCTTTTGAAATCTTAAAACTCAAATTGAATGTAAATTAGGTTAATACTTAGTGATTAAGGAAGAAACTCAATTTTCAATAATGTATCCTTTTGAAATCCTAAAACTCAAATTGAATGTAAATTAGCTTATAACTTAGTGATTAAGGAAGAAACTCAATTTTCAATAATATATCCTTTTGAAATCTTAAAACTCAAATTGGATGTAAATTAGGTTAATACTTAGTGATTAAGGAAGAAACTCAATTTTCAATAATGTATCCTTTTGAAATCCTAAAACTCAAATTGAATGTAAATTAGCTTATAACTTAGTGATTAAGGAAGAAACTCAATTTTCAATAATGTATCCTTTTGAAATCTTAAAACTCAAATTTAATGTAAATTAGGTTAATACTTAGTGATTAAGGAAGAAACTCAATTTTCAATAATGTATCCTTTTGAAATCCTAAAACTCTAATTGAATGTAAATTAGGTTAATACTTAGTGATTAAGGAAGAAACTCAATTTTCAATAATGTATCCTTTTGAAATCTTAAAACTCAAATTGAATGTAAATTAGGTTAATACTTAGTGATTAAGAAAGAAACTCAATTTTCAATAATGTATCCTTTTGAAATCCTAAAACTCAAATGGAATGTAAATTAGCTTATAACTTAGTGATTAAGGAAGAAACTCAATTTTTAATAATATATCCTTTTGTAATCTTAAAACTCAAATTGGATGTAAATTAAGTTAATACTTAGTGATTAAGGAAGAAACTCAATTTTCAATAATGTATCCTTTTGAAATCCTAAAACTCAAATGGAATGTAAATTAGCTTATAACTTAGTGATTTTTAAGGAAGAAACTCAATTTTCAATAATGTATCCTTTTGAAATTTTAAAACTCAAATTTAATGTAAATTAGGTTAATACTTAGTGATTAAGGAAGAAACTCAATTTTCAATAATGTATCCTTTTGAAATCCTAAAACTCTAATTGAATGTAAATTATGTTAATACTTAGTGATTAAGGAAGAAACTTAATTTTCAATAATGTATCCTTTTGAAATCTTAAAACTCAAATTGAATGTAAATTAGGTTAATACTTAGTGATTAAGAAAGAAACTCAATTTTCAATAATGTATCCTTTTGAAATCCTAAAACTCAAATGGAATGTAAATTAGCTTATAACTTAGTGATTAAGGAAGAAACTCAATTTTTAATAATATATCCTTTTGTAATCTTAAAACTCAAATTGGATGTAAATTAAGTTAATACTTAGTGATTAAGGAAGAAACTCAATTTTCAATAATGTATCCTTTTGAAATCCTAAAACTCAAATGGAATGTAAATTAGCTTATAACTTAGTGATTTTTAAGGAAGAAACTCAATTTTCAATAATGTATCCTTTTGAAATCTCAAAACTCAAATTGAATGTAAATTAGGTTAATACTTAGTGATTAAGGAAGAAACTCAAATTTCAAAAATGTATCCTTTTGAAATCATAAAACTCAAATTAAAAGTACATTTGGTTAATACTTAGTGATTAAGGAAGAAACTCAATTTTCAATAATGTATCCTTTTGAAATCCTAAAATTCAAATTTAATGTAAATTAGCTTTTAACTTAGTGATTAAGGAAGAAACTCAATTTTCAATAATATATCCTTTTGAAATCTTAAAACTCAAATTGGATGTAAATTAGGTTAATACTTAGTGATTAAGGAAGAAACTCAATTTTCAATAATGTATCCTTTTAAAATCCTAAAACTCAAATTGAATGTAAATTAGCTTATAACTTAGTGATTAAGGAAGAAACTCAATTTTCAATAATATATCCTTTTGAAATCTTAAAACTCAAATTGGATGTAAATTAGGTTAATACTTAGTGATTAAGGAAGAAACTCAATTTTCAATAATGTATCCTTTTGAAATCCTAAAACTCAAATTGAATGTAAATTAGCTTATAACTTTGTGATTAAGAAAGAAACTCAATTTTCAATAATGTATCCTTTTGAAATCTTAAAACTCAAATTTAATGTAAATTAGGTTAATACTTAGTGATTAAGGAAGAAACTCAATTTTCAATAATGTATCCTTTTGAAATCCTAAAACTCAAATGGAATGTAAATTAGCTTATAACTTAGTGATTAAGGAAGAAACTCAATTTTCAAAAATATATCCTTTTGAGATCTTAAAACTCAAATTGGATGTAAATTAGGTTAATACTTAGTGATTAAGGAAGAAACTCAATTTTCAATAATGTATCCTTTTGAAATCCTAAAACTCAAATGGAATGTAAATTAGCTTATAACTTAGTGATTAAGGAAGAAACTCAATTTTCAATAATGTATCCTTTTGAAATCTTAAAACTCAAATTGAATGTAAATTAGGTTAATACTTAGTGATTAAGGACGAAACTCAATTTTCAATAATGTATCCTTTTGAAATCTTAAAACTCAAATTGAATGTAAATTAGGTTAATACTTAGTGATTAAGGAAGAAACTCAATTTTCAATAATGTATTCTTTTGAAATCCTAAAACTCAAATGGAATGTAAATTAGCTTATAACTTAGTGATTTAGGAAGAAACTCAATTTTCAATAATATATCCTTTTGAAATCTTAAAACTCAAATTGGATGTAAATTAGGTTAATACTTAGTGCACGTAAATGTAAATTTTATTAAAGAGAAAGAAAAAACCCCCACAACCCGGGGAGATAGAGTGAAGAGTGTAAGTGGGCCGCATTAAAAACCTCACCGTAAACCTCCCTTGAGGACAAACCGGTGTAGGCGAAAAAGCGTTACCAACCACTTACCCCCTCCATCTACCAAGGATAATGCTCAGAATACAAAGCATGAAGGCGTGAGCAACGGGTAACAGCCCCAGAAGTCACAACCTCGATCAAGCTCTCAGCCGCGAAGGACTGAATAGAGACTGATCGTAACATCCATAACAAAACAACAAAGGCTAACTGCATCGACCCAAAATACAAGGCCCAAGTAGAAAGAAAGCCGCAAGACAGAGACCAAAAACTAAATGTTACGAAAATAAGTTTCATACAAATCCTTCAGCAGCAAGCCAAGAATGGCATTCGGTGGGCGCCCCTCCCACGTCCCTGGCGAACGGGATTTCGCCAAGTAATCAGCAACACCATTCCCCTCTCTCCAAATATGGGAGTAGCGAATGTCCATGGTATGAGTCACACTCATCGTGTTAACCCATAAACTGCGAAGTCTCCAAGGGATCAAAGGAATACGTCTCTGCATGGTATGAACCGCCAACATAGAATCCGATTCAACCCATAAATGTGACCAACCTTTCTTGTAGGCGAGCTCAATAGCAAGCAAGATAGCCATAATCTCAGCTTCAAGCGCATATCCACAACCAGTCCCAGAGCAAATAGCAGCAAGGAAAAGACCCCGTGAATCACGGAAAACAGCACCAACCGAGATTGGTCCCGGCGCCATGAGAACACTCCCGTCGGTGTTGACTTTAGTCCATCCTTCCGGAGGTGGAACCCATCTAAAAGGAACAGACATGGTAGAAGGTTTATATCTAGGTCTCACCCCAATCTTGTGAGCAATCAAAGAGTCGTGCCCATCAGGCCTAGCAAAGCCGGATAATAAAGGAGCCGTCTCCCGTATGGCAGTAAAAATAATGGTACGACAAGCATGTAAAGAGGGGGAAGCATCGTCAAAGATAACTTTGTTACGCATCCACCACAAAGCCCAAACAGAAGTCACAAAAGCAATTTGCCAAAGAGCACGGTATTGTTCTCCAAGGGAGCAATACCTAGCCTGCACAAGAAGAGTAGCTAAATCCAAGTTAGGATTAATGTGCATGTTAAAGAGGGCAGCCACGGATGTAATCAAAGTAGTGGCAAAAGAACACGAAAAAAGGATATGGGATTGAGTTTCAGCGTGATTCTTGCAAAGAGGGCAAATGGAAGGACCCATAACTCCAAATTTCATGAGCCAATCGGCCGTGGGAAGCTTTCCCCAAAGCGCACGCCAAATCGTAGTCGAGCGACAAGGAGGAATGTACTTACACCAAATCCAGGAAGCCCAGTCCACCTTAGGGAAAGGTTGCCTGAGCTCATCATACAAAAGCCGAGAAGTGAGCTCCCCAGAAACTGTCGCAGCCCAAACCACTCTATCAGGCTCAGTGGAGACCCGAATGTTCAGAATATCTCTAACAATGTCCGTATAAGCGACCACAAAGGAAAGTTCGAAGTGCCAACATCCGTCAAAGAAAAAATCCCCCACCTTGGCAGTTAATAAGCGGGCAGTAGCAACCGGAATGCCAATACGCTCCACAAGAGAGGAACCCAACCAATTATCATGCCAAAAACTAACTGCGGAATTAATTCCAACAATCCATCGTGCATTCTCCGTAATACGTGAAAAGTGCCCTCTGATGCCCGGACCAATGGAGGAGATGATATTAAGCCGCTTTGGTTGCCCAGACTTCCTAAAATGACGATCGTATAGGAAATCAAAATCCGGAGAAGGCCGTGAGAAAATGTCCCATGCAAGTTTACCAGTATAAGAGGCATTGGCAATTGCAATAGAACGAATGCCTAATCCTCCCTCTGATTTAGGGGAACAACAACGCGCCCAACGAATAGTGCATGAGGAGCCGCGCTTCACAATATTTCCAGACCAAACAAAATTCCGCATAGCAATATCCAATCTTTTAAGCAAGCTAGCCGGCCACTTATAAACCATCATGGAGTGCACCATAGAGGACGAGATCACCGAATTAACAAGACAGACGCGACCAGCTAAAGACAAAGTATGTCCTTTCCATCGTGAAAATTTGGACAGAATGGAATCAGCTAAGGGAGCAAGATGAGCCTCTTTTGGAGCTCCCACAAAGATAGGAACACCAAGGTAGTGAAAAGGCAGTGAACCTTCAGTAATATGCGTAACCCGATGCATATAAGTCCGAATCGCCGTAGGGGTCGAAGGCCCAAAGAAGACTCTGGATTTGGGAGGGCTATACTTCTGTCCCGAGAGAGCCCCGTAATCGTCCAACAGCCTCTTAATATGATCAACATCCTTCTTCAAGGCTCTAGCAAAGATCATGATATCATCCGCATAAAAGAGGAATCGAGGATACCCTCTTATTGCTGAGAGAAGGCCGACGTGCTCATAATGCCTAATCCAACGACCAAGAGCCTCTTCAGCAATGCAAAATAGTAAGGGCGAAAGTGGGTCCCCTTGCCGAACACCCCGCTCACATCCAAACAAACCCTTAGGTTCACCATTCAAAAGAATTGAAAGTCGGGCAGAAGAGAGAATCACATGCACCAGTTGTTGGAAACTCTGAGAAAAACCCATGCATTGAAGCACTGCCAAGAGAAAGTCCCAACTAATCGTGTCAAACGCCTTTGTCATGTCGATTTTTAAAGCCATGCAGCTGTTAACTCTTCGCATGCGAATCTGATTAACAGCTTCCGAGGCCAGAGCAATGCATGTGTGAATTCTTTTCCCAGGAATAAAACCATATTGAGACTCCGATAAGTAACGGGCAATAAAAGATCCAAGCCTAGTCGCAACAATCTTCGTGAAGACTTTAAAAACATAGTTCCCCATCACAATAGGTCTAAAGTCCTGTATTCTGGTAGCCCCGGTCACCTTAGGTATAAGCGTAACCAAGCTAGTATTGAAACCGTGCGGCATATCTAGGTGCTCAAAAAAATGTTGAGCGGCTCTCACCACATCTTGAGAAATAATGTGCCAACATTTCTGAAAGAAAGAGCCTGGGAACCCGTCAGGACCCGGGGAGCTCGCACCATCCATATCGAAAACAGCATTCTTGATTTCATCATGTAGAGGGATGGCCATGAGGGACGCATTGTCTTGCGCAGAAACCTTCTCAAAGGGTAGCTGTTCAAGCAAAGAAAAGTCCCTTTCATCGTGTGCATGGAGAGAAAACAGCTCCACATAATAATCAATGACCGCTGCGCAGATACTGTTTTGGTCATTCGTGAGCTCGCCACCAACTTCAAGCTGGAGGATCCCCGTATTAGCATGCTTCGTTTTGTGCATAATATGAAAGAATTTTGAGTTTCGGTCGCCGTCAGTGAGCCAATGCAGCCGATTTCGTTGCATATAGAACTCCTGTCGCCGGGCTAATAATCTGTTAAGAGTAAGTTGACAGGCAACTTCCTCGTTCAATAGTTGGTCCGAGTCACCCTCAAGGTGAATAGTACGCTGCACGTTGAGCAGGCTCGCAGAAGCCTTCTCAATTTCTGTGAAAATGTTGCGGAAATCAGATTTATTCCATGCAGAAAGGCAGAAACTAAGACGTCGGAGTTTCTGCATGATGACGATAATCGGGTCCCTCCGAGGCAAAGGTTGATTCCAAGACTTCTCCACAGTGGACAAGAAGTTATGATGATGAAACCACATATCCTGAAACCGGAATTTCCCGCGGGATCGCGCAATAGAAGACGAAAGACCCAAAAGGAGAGGGTGATGATCTGAACAAAAGCGGCAAAGAACAGTGAGTTCAACCCCCTTCCATAACTCCATGAAGCCCGTCGACATCAGGGCTCTGTCAAGCCTAGCCGCCAAAAAACCAAGACGAGCATGTCTGGAAGTCCAAGTATACACATGATTAGGAGTGGCCACCTCAACCAAACTCCCTTCATCAATAAATTCCGAGAATTCCCTTGAAGCTATAATCTGATTGTTAGTAGAGGAAGATCTCTCATGCATACCCCTCACCACATTAAAGTCTCCAATGATACACAAATTATGCCCTGAGAAGGAGAGCAAATCAAGCCATAAAGAACGTCTCTGAATATAAGAATTCTTCGCATGCACAAAAGCCAAAAAACAGGGTAAGGAAGGATACGAAATCACCATGCATTGTTCGGTACTGAGGACGAGATGAGCTTGTGTAAAAAGATCCCTCTTGCAAAGAATCCAGATATTAGGCCTTTTATCACGCCTAGTGTTTGAGGCAAAAAACTGCAAATTCACGACTTTCCAAAAAGAAGCCGGTATAGAGGAAATTCGGATTTTGGGTTCAAAGATGGCCACCCAATCCGGATTGTGGCTAAAACAGAACGAAGCAAAAGCGTTTTGAGATTGTTCGTTCCTTAATCACTAGGTTAATACTTAGTGATTAAGGAAGAAACTCAATTTTCAATAATGTATCCTTTTGAAATCCTAAAACTCAAATGGAATGTAAATTAGCTTATAACTTAGTGATTAAGGAAGAAACTCAATTTTCAATAATGTATCCTTTTGAAATCTTAAAACTCAAATTGAATGTAAATTAGGTTAATACTTAGTGATTAAGGAAGAAACTCAATTTTCAATAATGTATCCTTTTGAAATCCTAAAACTCAAATGGAATGTAAATTAGCTTATAACTTAGTGATTAAGGAAGAAACTCAATTTTCAATAATGTATCCTTTTGAAATCTTAAAACTCAAATTGAATGCAAATTAGGTTAATACTTAGTGATTAAGGAAGAAACTCAAATTTCAAAAATGTATCCTTTTGAAATCTTAAAACTCAAATTAAAAGTACATTTGGTTAATACTTAGTGATTAAGGAAGAAACTCAATTTTCAATAATGTATCCTTTAGAAATCCTAAAATTCAAATTTAATGTAAATTAGCTTATAACTTAGTGATTAAGGAAGAAACTCAATTTTCAATAATATATCCTTTTGAAATCTTAAAACTCAAATTGGATGTAAATTAGGTTAATACTTAGTGATTAAGGAAGAAACTCAATTTTCAATAATGTATCCTTTTGAAATCCTAAAACTCAAATTGAATGTAAATTAGCTTATAACTTAGTGATTAAGGAAGAAACTCAATTTTCAATAATATATCCTTTTGAAATCTTAAAACTCAAATTGGATGTAAATTAGGTTAATACTTAGTGATTAAGGAAGAAACTCAATTTTCAATAATGTATCCTTTTGAAATCCTAAAACTCAAATTGAATGTAAATTAGGTTAATACTTAGTGATTAAGGAAGAAACTCAATTTTCAATAATGTATCCTTTTGAAATTTTAAAACTCAAATTTAATGTAAATTAGGTTAATACTTAGTGATTAAGGAAGAAACTCAATTTTCAATAATGTATCCTTTTGAAATCGTAAAACTCTAATTGAATGTAAATTATGTTAATACTTAGTGATTAAGGAAGAAACTCAATTTTCAATAATGTATCCTTTTGAAATCTTAAAACTCAAATTGAATGTAAATTAGGTTAATACGTAGTGATTAAGAAAGAAACTCAATTTTCAATAATGTATCCTTTTGAAATCCTAAAACTCAAATGGAATGTAAATTAGCTTATAACTTAGTGATTAAGGAAGAAACTCAATTTTTAATAATATATCCTTTTGTAATCTTAAAACTCAAATTGGATGTAAATTAAGTTAATACTTAGTGATTAAGGAAGAAACTCAATTTTCAATAATGTATCCTTTTGAAATCCTAAAACTCAAATGGAATGTAAATTAGCTTATAACTTAGTGATTTTTAAGGAAGAAACTCAATTTTCAATAATGTATCCTTTTGAAATCTTAAAACTCAAATTGAATGTAAATTAGGTTAATACTTAGTGATTAAGGAAGAAACTCAAATTTCAAAAAAATATCCTTTTGAAATCTTAAAACTCAAATTAAAAGTACATTTGGTTAATACTTAGTGATTAAGGAAGAAACTCAATTTTCAATAATGTATCCTTTTGAAATCCTAAAATTCAAATTTAATGTAAATTAGCTTATAACTTAGTGATTAAGAAAGAAACTCAATTTTCAATAATGTATCCTTTTGAAATCCTAAAACTCAAATGGAATGTAAATTAGCGTATAACTTAGTGATTAAGGAAGAAACTCAATTTTCAATAATATATCCTTTTGTAATCTTAAAACTCAAATTGGATGTAAATTAAGTTAATACTTAGTGATTAAGTAGGAAACTCAATTTTCAATAATGTATCCTTTTGAAATCCTAAAACTCAAATGGAATGTAAATTAGCTTATAACTTAGTGATTTTTAAGGAAGAAACTCAATTTTCAATAATGTATCCTTTTGAAATCTCAAAACTCAAATTGAATGTAAATTAGGTTAATACTTAGTGATTAAGGAAGAAACTCAAATTTCAAAAATGTATCCTTTTGAAATCTTAAAACTCAAATTAAAAGTACATTTGGTTAATACTTAGTGATTAAGGAAGAAACTCAAATTTCAATAATGTATCCTTTTGAAATCCTAAAATTCAAATTTAATGTAAATTAGCTTATAACTTAGTGATTTAGGAAGAAACTCAATTTTCAATAATATATCCTTTTGAAATCTTAAAACTCAAATTGGATGTAAATTAGGTTAATACTTAGTGATTAAGGAAGAAACTCAATTTTCAATAATGTATCCTTTTAAAATCCTAAAACTCAAATTGAATGTAAATTAGCTTATAACTTAGTGATTAAGGAAGAAACTCAATTTTCAATAATATATCCTTTTGAAATCTTAAAACTCAAATTGGATGTAAATTAGGTTAATACTTAGTGATTAAGGAAGAAACTCAATTTTCAATAATGTATCCTTTTGAAATCCTAAAACTCAAATTGAATGTAAATTAGCTTATAACTTTGTGATTAAGAAAGAAACTCAATTTTCAATAATGTATCCTTTTGAAATCTTAAAACTCAAATTTAATGTAAATTAGGTTAATACTTAGTGATTAAGGAAGAAACTCAATTTTCAATAATGTATCCTTTTGAAATCCTAAAACTCAAATGGAATGTAAATTAGCTTATAACTTAGTGATTAAGGAAGAAACTCAATTTTCAAAAATATAACCTTTTGAGATCTTAAAACTCAAATTGGATGTAAATTAGGTTAATACTTAGTGATTAAGGAAGAAACTCAATTTTCAATAATGTATCCTTTTGAAATCCTAAAACTCAAATGGAATGTAAATTAGCTTATAACTTAGTGATTAAGGAAGAAACTCAATTTTCAATAATGTATCCTTTTGAAATCTTAAAACTCAAATTGAATGTAAATTAGGTTAATACTTAGTGATTAAGGAAGAAACTCAAATTTCAAAAATGTATCCTTTTGAAATCTTAAAACTCAAATTAAAAGTACATTTGGTTAATACTTAGTGATTAAGGAAGAAACTCAATTTTCAATAATGTATCCTTTTGAAATCCTAAAACACAAATGGAATGTAAATTAGCTTATAACTTAGTGATTAAGGAAGAAACTCAATTTTCAATAATGTATCCTTTTGAAATCTTAAAACTCAAATTGAATGTAAATTAGGTTAATACTTAGTGATTAAGGAAGAAACTCAAATTTCAAAAATGTATCCTTTTGAAATCTTAAAACTCAAATTAAAAGTACATTTGGTTAATACTTAGTGATTAAGGAAGAAACTCAATTTTCAATAATGTATCCTTTTGAAATCCTAAAATTCAAATTTAATGTAAATTAGCTTATAACTTAGTGATTAAGGAAGAAACTCAATTTTCAATAATATATCCTTTTGAAATCTTAAAACTCAAATTGGATGTAAATTAGGTTAATACTTAGTGATTAAGGAAGAAACTCAATTTTCAATAATGTATCCTTTTGAAATCCTAAAACTCAAATTGAATGTAAATTAGCTTATAACTTAGTGATTAAGGAAGAAACTCAATTTTCAATAATATATCCTTTTGAAATCTTAAAACTCAAATTGAATGTAAATTAGGTTAATACTTAGTGATTAAGGAAGAAACTCAATTTTCAATAATGTATCCTTTTGAAATCCTAAAACTCAAATTGAATGTAAATTAGCTTATAACTTAGTGATTAAGAAAGAAACTCAATTTTCAATAATGTATCCTTTTGAAATCTTAAAACTCAAATTTAATGTAAATTAGGTTAATACTTAGTGATTAAGGAAGAAACTCAATTTTCAATAATGTATCCTTTTGAAATCCTAAAACTCTAATTGAATGTAAGTTATGTTAATACTTAGTGATTAAGGAAGAAACTCAATTTTCAATAATGTATCCTTTTGAAATCTTAAAACTCAAATTGAATGTAAATTAGGTTAATACTTAGTGATTAAGAAAGAAACTCAATTTTCAATAATGTATCCTTTTGAAATCCTAAAACTCAAATTGAATGTAAATTAGCTTATAACTTAGTGATTAAGGAAGAAACTCAATTTTTAATAATATATCCTTTTGTAATCTTAAAACTCAAATTGGATGTAAATTAAGTTAATACTTTGTGATTAAGGAAGAAACTCAATTTTCAATAATGTATCCTTTTGAAATCCTAAAACTCAAATGGAATGTAAATTAGCTTATAACTTAGTGATTTTTAAGGAAGAAACTCAATTTTCAATAATGTATCCTTTTGAAATCTTAAAACTCAAATTGAATGTAAATTAGGTTAATACTTAGTGATTAAGGAAGAAACTCAAATTTCAAAAATGTATCCTTTTGTAATCTTAAAACTCAAATTAAAAGTACATTTGGTTAATACTTAGTAATTAAGGAAGAAACTCAATTTTCAATAATGTATCCTTTTGAAATCCTAAAATTCAAATTTAATGTAAATTAGCTTATAACTTAGTGATTAAGGAAGAAACTCAATTTTCAATAATATATCCTTTTGAAATCTTAAAACTCAAATTGGATGTAAATTAGGTTAATACTTAGTGATTAAGGAAGAAACTCAATTTTCAATAATGTATCCTTTTAAAATCCTAAAACTCAAATTGAATGTAAATTAGCTTATAACTTAGTGATTAAGGAAGAAACTCAATTTTCAATAATATATCCTTTTGAAATCTTAAAACTCAAATTGGATGTAAATTAGGTTAATACTTAGTGATTAAGGAAGAAACTCAATTTTCAATAATGTATCCTTTTGAAATCCTAAAACTCAAATTTAATGTAAATTAGCTTATAACTTTGTGATTAAGAAAGAAACTCAATTTTCAATAATGTATCCTTTTGAAATCTTAAAACTCAAATTTAATGTAAATTAGGTTAATACTTAGTGATTAAGGAAGAAACTCAATTTTCAATAATGTATCCTTTTGAAATTCTAAAACTCAAATTGAAAGTAAATTAGCTTATAACTTAGTGATTAAGGAAGAAACTCAATTTTCAAAAATATATCCTTTTGAGATCTTAAAACTCAAATTGGATGTAAATTAGGTTAATACTTAGTGATTAAGGAAGAAACTCAATTTTCAATAATGTATCCTTTTGAAATCCTAAAACTCAAATTGAAAGTAAATTAGCTTATAACTTAGTGATTAAGGAAGAAACTCAATTTTCAATAATGTATCCTTTTGAAATCTTAAAACTCAAATTGAATGTAAATTAGGTTAATACTTAGTGATTAAGGAAGAAACTCAATTTTCAATAATGTATCCTTTTGAAATCTTAAAACTCAAATTGAATGTAAATTAGGTTAATACTTAGTGATTAAGGAAGAAACTCAATTTTCAATAATGTATCCTTTTGAAATCCTAAAACTCAAATGGAATGTAAATTAGCTTATAACTTAGTGATTAAGGAAGAAACTCAATTTTCAATAATATATCCTTTTGAAATCTTAAAACTCAAATTGGATGTAAATTAGGTTAATACTTAGTGATTAAGGAAGAAACTCAATTTTCAATAATGTATCCTTTTGAAATCCTAAAACTCAAATTGAATGTAAATTAGCTTATAACTTAGTGATTAAGGAAGAAACTCAATTTTCAATAATGTATCCTTTTGAAATCTTAAAACTCAAATTGAATGCAAATTAGGTTAATACTTAGTGATTAAGGAAGAAACTCAATTTTCAATAATGTATCCTTTTGAAATCCTAAAACTCAAATGGAATGTAAATTAGCTTATAACTTAGTGATTAAGGAAGAAACTCAATTTTCAATAATGTATCCTTTTGAAATCTTAAAACTCAAATTGAATGCAAATTAGGTTAATACTTAGTGATTAAGGAAGAAACTCAATTTTCAATAATGTATCCTTTTGAAATCTTAAAACTGAAATTGAATGTAAATTAGGTTAATACTTAGTGATTAAGGAAGAAACTCAAATTTCAAAAATGTATCCTTTTGAAATCTTAAAACTCAAATTAAAAGTACATTTGGTTAATACTTAGTGATTAAGGAAGAAACTCAATTTTCAATAATGTATCCTTTTGAAATCCTAAAATTCAAATTTAATGTAAATTAGCTTATAACTTAGTGATTAAGGAAGAAACTCAATTTTCAATAATATATCCTTTTGAAATCTTAAAACTCAAATTGGATGTAAATTAGGTTAATACTTAGTGATTAAGGAAGAAACTCAATTTTCAATAATGTATCCTTTTGAAATCCTAAAACTCAAATTGAATGTAAATTAGCTTATAACTTAGTGATTAAGAAAGAAACTCAATTTTCAATAATGTATCCTTTTGAAATTTTAAAACTCAAATTTAATGTAAATTAGGTTAATACTTAGTGATTAAGGAAGAAACTCAATTTTCAATAATGTATCCTTTTGAAATCCTAAAACTCAAATTGAATGTAAGTTATATTAATACTTAGTGATTAAGGAAGAAACTCAATTTTCAATAATGTATCCTTTTGAAATCTTAAAACTCAAATTGAATGTAAATTAGGTTAATACTTAGTGATTAAGAAAGAAACTCAATTTTCAATAATGTATCCTTTTGAAATCCTAAAACTCAAATTGAATGTAAATTAGCTTATAACTTAGTGATTAAGGAAGAAACTCAATTTTTAATAATATATCCTTTTGTAATCTTAAAACTCAAATTGGATGTAAATTAAGTTAATACTTAGTGATTAAGGAAGAAACTCAATTTTCAATAATGTATCCTTTTGAAATCCTAAAACTCAAATGGAATGTAAATTAGCTTATAACTTAGTGATTTTTAAGGAAGAAACTCAATTTTCAATAATGTATCCTTTTGAAATCTTAAAACTCAAATTGAATGTAAATTAGGTTAATACTTAGTGATTAAGGAAGAAACTCAAATTTAAAAAATGTATCCTTTTGTAATCTTAAAACTCAAATTAAAAGTACATTTAGTTAATACTTAGTAATTAAGGAAGAAACTCAATTTTCAATAATGTATCCTTTTGAAATCCTAAAATTCAAATTTAATGTAAATTAGCTTATAACTTAGTGATTAAGAAAGAAACTCAATTTTCAATAATGTATCCTTTTGAAATCCTAAAACTCAAATGGAATGTAAATTAGCGTATAACTTAGTGATTAAGGAAGAAACTCAATTTTCAATAATATATCCTTTTGTAATCTTAAAACTCAAATTGGATGTAAATTAAGTTAATACTTAGTGATTAAGTAGGAAACTCAATTTTCAATAATGTATCCTTTTGAAATCCTAAAACTCAAATGGAATGTAAATTAGCTTATAACTTAGTGATTTTTAAGGAAGAAACTCAATTTTCAATAATGAATCCTTTTGAAATCTCAAAACTCAAATTGAATGTAAATTAGGTTAATACTTAGTGATTAAGGAAGAAACTCAAATTTCAATAATGTATCCTTTTGAAATCATAAAACTCAAATTGAAAGTACATTTGGTTAATACTTAGTGATTAAGGAAGAAACTCAATTTTCAATAATGTATCCTTTTGAAATCCTAAAACTCAAATTGAATGTAAATTAGCTTATAACTTAGTGATTAAGGAAGAAACTCAATTTTCAATAATGTATCCTTTTGAAATCTTAAAACTCAAATTTAATGTAAATTAGGTTAATACTTAGTGATTAAGGAAGAAACTCAATTTTCAATAATGTATCCTTTTGAAATCCTAAAACTCAAATTGAATGTAAATTAGCTTATAACTTAGTGATTAAGGAAGAAACTCAATTTTCAATAATGTATCCTTTTGAAATCTTAAAACTCAAATTAAAAGTACATTTGGTTAATACTTAGTGATTAAGGAAGAAACTCAATTTTCAATAATGTATCCTTTTGAAATCCTAAAACTCTAATTGAATGTAAGTTATGTTAATACTTAGTGATTAAGGAAGAAACTCAATTTTCAATAATGTATCCTTTTGAAATCTTAAAACTCAAAATTGAATGTAAATTAGGTTAATACTTAGTGATTAAGAAAGAAACTCAATTTTCAATAATGTATCCTTTTGAAATCCTAAAACTCAAATGGAATGTAAATTAGCTTATAACTTAGTGATTAAGGAAGAAACTCAATTTTTAATAATATATCCTTTTGTAATCTTAAAACTCAAATTGGATGTAAATTAAGTTAATACTTTGTGATTAAGGAAGAAACTCAATTTTCAATAATGTATCCTTTTGAAATCCTAAAACTCAAATGGAATGTAAATTAGCTTATAACTTAGTGATTTTTAAGGAAGAAACTCAATTTTCAATAATGTATCCTTTTGAAATCTTAAAACTCAAATTGAATGTAAATTAGGTTAATACTTAGTGATTAAGGAAGAAACTCAAATTTCAAAAATGTATCCTTTTGTAATCTTAAAACTCAAATTAAAAGTACATTTGGTTAATACTTAGTAATTAAGGAAGAAACTCAATTTTCAATAATGTATCCTTTTGAAATCCTAAAATTCAAATTTAATGTAAATTAGCTTATAACTTAGTGATTAAGGAAGAAACTCAATTTTCAATAATATATCCTTTTGAAATCTTAAAACTCAAATTGGATGTAAATTAGGTTAATACTTAGTGATTAAGGAAGAAACTCAATTTTCAATAATGTATCCTTTTAAAATCCTAAAACTCAAATTGAATGTAAATTAGCTTATAACTTAGTGATTAAGGAAGAAACTCAATTTTCAATAATATATCCTTTTGAAATCTTAAAACTCAAATTGGATGTAAATTAGGTTAATACTTAGTGATTAAGGAAGAAACTCAATTTTCAATAATGTATCCTTTTGAAATCCTAAAACTCAAATTGAATGTAAATTAGCTTATAACTTTGTGATTAAGAAAGAAACTCAATTTTCAATAATGTATCCTTTTGAAATCTTAAAACTCAAATTGAATGTAAATTAGGTTAATACTTAGTGATTAAGAAAGAAACTCAATTTTCAATAATGTATCCTTTTGAAATCCTAAAACTCAAATGGAATGTAAATTAGCTTATAACTTAGTGATTAAGGAAGAAACTCAATTTTTAATAATATATCCTTTTGTAATCTTAAAACTCAAATTGGATGTAAATTAAGTTAATACTTTGTGATTAAGGAAGAAACTCAATTTTCAATAATGTATCCTTTTGAAATCCTAAAACTCAAATGGAATGTAAATTAGCTTATAACTTAGTGATTTTTAAGGAAGAAACTCAATTTTCAATAATGTATCCTTTTGAAATCTTAAAACTCAAATTGAATGTAAATTAGGTTAATACTTAGTGATTAAGGAAGAAACTCAAATTTCAAAAATGTATCCTTTTGTAATCTTAAAACTCAAATTAAAAGTACATTTGGTTAATACTTAGTAATTAAGGAAGAAACTCAATTTTCAATAATGTATCCTTTTGAAATCTTAAAACTCAAATTGAATGTAAATTAGTTTATAACTTAGTGATTAAGGAAGAAACTCAATTTTCAATAATATATCCTTTTGAAATCTTAAAACTCAAATTGGATGTAAATTAGGTTAATACTTAGTGATTAAGGAAGAAACTCAAATTTCAATAATGTATCCTTTTAAAATCCTAAAACTCAAATTGAATGTAAATTAGCTTATAACTTATTGATTAAGGAAGAAACTCAATTTTCAATAATATATCCTTTTGAAATCTTAAAACTCAAATTGGATGTAAATTAGGTTAATACTTAGTGATTAAGGAAGAAACTCAATTTTCAATAATGTATCCTTTTGAAATCCTAAAACTCAAATTGAATGTAAATTAGCTTATAACTTTGTGATTAAGAAAGAAACTCAATTTTCAATAATGTATCCTTTTGAAATCTTAAAACTCAAATTTAATGTAAATTAGGTTAATACTTAGTGATTAAGGAAGAAACTCAATTTTCAATAATGTATCCTTTTGAAATCCTAAAACTCAAATTGAAAGTAAATTAGCTTATAACTTAGTGATTAAGGAAGAAACTCAATTTTCAAAAATATATCCTTTTGAGATCTTAAAACTCAAATTGGATGTAAATTAGGTTAATACTTAGTGATTAAGGAAGAAACTCAATTTTCAATAATGTATCCTTTTGAAATCCTAAAACTCAAATTGAATGTAAATTAGCTTATAACTTAGTGATTAAGGAAGAAACTCAATTTTCAATAATGTATCCTTTTGAAATCTTAAAACTCAAATTGAATGTAAATTAGGTTAATACTTAGTGATTAAGGACGAAACTCAATTTTCAATAATGTATCCTTTTGAAATCTTAAAACTCAAATTGAATGTAAATTAGGTTAATACTTAGTGATTAAGGAAGAAACTCAATTTTCAATAATGTATCCTTTTGAAATCCTAAAACTCAAATGGAATGTAAATTAGCTTATAACTTAGTGATTAAGGAAGAAACTCAATTTTCAATAATATATCCTTTTGAAATCTTAAAACTCAAATTGGATGTAAATTAGGTTAATACTTAGTGATTAAGGAAGAAACTCAATTTTCAATAATGTATCCTTTTGAAATCCTAAAACTCAAATGGAATGTAAATTAGCTTATAACTTAGTGATTAAGGAAGAAACTCAATTTTCAATAATGTATCCTTTTGAAATCTTAAAACTCAAATTGAATGCAAATTAGGTTAATACTTAGTGATTAAGGAAGAAACTCAATTTTCAATAATGTATCCTTTTGAAATCCTAAAACTCAAATGGAATGTAAATTAGCTTATAACTTAGTGATTAAGGAAGAAACTCAATTTTCAATAATGTATCCTTTTGAAATCTTAAAACTGAAATTGAATGTAAATTAGGTTAATACTTAGTGATTAAGGAAGAAACTCAAATTTCAAAAATGTATCCTTTTGAAATCTTAAAACTCAAATTAAAAGTACATTTGGTTAATACTTAGTGATTAAGGAAGAAACTCAATTTTCAATAATGTATCCTTTTGAAATCCTAAAATTCAAATTTAATGTAAATTAGCTTATAACTTAGTGATTAAGGAAGAAACTCAATTTTCAATAATATATCCTTTTGAAATCTTAAAACTCAAATTGGATGTAAATTAGGTTAATACTTAGTGCAATTGAAAGGCTTTATTAATAAGAAAAAGAAAAAGAGAGTAAGGGTGATCCTACAACCCAGGATCAAGGAGCCAACAGAAACGAGTGTTGAGTGGGCCGCATTAAAAACCCCGCTGTAAACCTCCCTTGAGGACAAACCAGCGTAGGCGAAAAAGCGTTACCAACCACACAACACTCCGGCTCCAAAAAAGTAAAGCCCAGAATACAAGGCAAACAAAAGCATAGCCCTCTAGTCAAAGAGAAAAGAGGCAGCGAAAATAGGGTTAAAACGACCCTTAATGTCTACAATATTGCGTGTTCATATCCTCGAATAAAAATGTAGTAAGAAAATCTGGACAAAACCCTTCCCATCTAACATTATCATGAAGAGACGCAAGATTATCAGCAGCACGATTACCCTCACGAAAGATATGAGAGTAGATGATCGTCATTCCCGACGAAACGTACATAACTTGACTCCAGAGTGCCTGCAAACGCCAAGGGATGAAAGGAATTGATCGTTTCATCGTTTGGACAGCAAGAGTAGAGTCAGACTCGACCCACAAACGGCTCCAACCTCTGTGGGCAGCATACTCCACGGCAAGCAGGATCGCCGCAAGTTCAGCCTCCAACGGAAAGCCCCGGCCGAACGTGTGTGAAAATGCAGCAACGAACATGCCCCGACTATTGCGAAACAAAGCGCCCGTGTGTAACGGACCTAGCGAACCCGAAACTCCACCATCTACATTGACCTTGTAACATCCAGGAGGAGGGGGAATCCACCTAAGATAGACAGGAGTGCGAACCGAACGTGGAATCATATTCACCTTGAAAGCTCTAGTGATGAGAAGATCCCGTAAGGAGTTATCGGAAAATCCTCGCACAAGCCTAGCAGCCTCACTAGTACTAGAGATGATTAAGGCCTGACATCTCTTAGGCACAGGTGCAACCTCATCGTGTAAGGATTTATTCCTAAACCACCAAATCGCCCAAAGTGCAGTAATAAAAGCAATACGCCAAAGCTTCCCCACTTGATCGCTGAACTGAAAATGGATAGCTTGCAAAAGAATGGAACGAAATCCCTCATCAAAAGTGAAAGTAACATCAAAAACATTACCAAGCCAAATGAGAACTTGTTTAGAAAAAATACAACCTGAAAAGATGTGATCCTGAGTGTCAACGTTTTGATGACAAAGAGAGCAAACAGTAGGACCAGCAAACCCGATCCTAGCAAACCAGCCCGACGTTGGAAGCCTATCCCAAGCTGCCCTCCAAACTAAAGTTGAGCGACAGGGAGGTATAAAAGGTGCCCAAATCCAAGAAGCCCAAAAAGGTTTGGGGAATTTCTGACGTATCTCATCATAAAACAAACTCGAGGTGATTTCACCCGAAACCGAGCTTTCCCATACCAACTTGTCCTCCCCCCTTGCGACACGAACCTGAAGAATATCATGCACCACCGTTGGGAATTCCAGAATAAAATCCATCGGAAAATGCCAGCTATCATCAAAGAAGAAGTCACGTATCTCCCCAACAAGAAAGGGGCGGAAATCAGGAGGAATGCCAATATGATCCGCAATAATATAACCCAACCAATTCTCATGCCAAAAACTCACTCGAGATTCGGCACCAATCACCCAACGAGCCCCCTCTATAATGCGAGAGATATGCCTAGAAATGCCAGGGCCAATGGAGGTTGGAAAATACGTTAAAAACCTAGAAGAGCGATCATCACGAAAATACCGTCTGTGAAGGAGTGCATAATCTGGAGTATGAGCACGATAGATGTCCCAAGCCAACTTACAAGAGAAAGAATCATTGGCGATCGTCAAAGATCTCAGCCCCAAACCCCCCTCGGTCGTGGGGGTGCAGCACCTCTTCCAGGGGATCGAGCAAGCACTGTTTTGTTTGTGAATGTCTCCCGTCCAAAGGAAATTTTTCATAGCACGTTCAATTCGAGATACCTGAGCTCTCGGCCATCTGTAGATCATCATAGTGTGCACCAAAGAAGAGGTGATAACAGAATGTATAAGGCATTTACGACCAGCAAGTGAAAGGCTATTACCTTTCCATCTCCCAAATTTGGCTAAAATAGCATCCACCAGATCCGAGAAGTAAACCGCCTTAGGGGCCCCTCGAAATAGCGGAACCCCCAAATAAATAAACGGAAGTGAGCCTTCCTGAATGCCGAGGATGTGAAAAATAGCACTCCTAGTGTAAGACGAAGTTGACTTCCCGTAAAAGGTATTTGACTTGCTAGGACTGTAAAGTTGTCCCGACAACCTCCCATAAGCATCCAAAACCTCTTTCAAACATCTAGCATTTCGTGTAGTTGCCTTCATAAAAACCAGAATATCATCAGCGTAGAAGAGAAACGCTGGGGAACCCCGGATGATAGACAACCGAGAAGAGGATTCCCGTTGTATCCAACGACCCAATGCTTCCTCGGCCAAGCAGAATAGTAAGGGAGATAGGGGGTCCCCCTGACGAACACCCCTAGAGCAAGGAAAAAATCCATGAGGCTCCCCATTGATTAAAATGGACAAACGGGCAGAATTGAGGATCATATCCACCATCCTTTGGAAACGGTCAGAAAAACCCATGCGGCGCAAAACAGCCATAAGGAAATCCCAATCAATGGTATCAAAAGCTTTGGAGATGTCAATTTTGATGGCCATGTGTCCGACCTTGCCTTGTGTGTTCAGCTTATTGACCGCATCAGAAGCCAAGGCAATACACGTGTGAATATGCTTTCCAGGAACAAAACCAAACTGAAATGGAGAGATGAATCTCGCAACAAAAACTCCCAGCCGAGAGGCAACAATCTTAGAAAAAATCTTGTAGAGGTAGTTACCCATAACGATCGGACGGAAGTCCTGAATCCTCTTGGCACCCGGCTTTTTAGGAATGAGAGTGACAAGACTCGCATTAAAACCCCGAGGCATACACAACTCTGAAAAAATAAATTGGATAGCCTCCACCTAAGGTTAATACTTAGTGATTAAGGAAGAAACTCAATTTTCAATAATGTATCCTTTTGAAATCCTAAAACTCAAATTGAATGTAAATTAGCTTATAACTTAGTGATTAAGAAAGAAACTCAATTTTCAATAATGTATCCTTTTGAAATTTTAAAACTCAAATTTAATGTAAATTAGGTTAATACTTAGTGATTAAGGAAGAAACTCAATTTTCAATAATGTATCCTTTTGAAATCCTAAAACTCAAATTGAATGTAAGTTATATTAATACTTAGTGATTAAGGAAGAAACTCAATTTTCAATAATGTATCCTTTTGAAATCTTAAAACTCAAATTGAATGTAAATTAGGTTAATACTTAGTGATTAAGAAAGAAACTCAATTTTCAATAATGTATCCTTTTGAAATCCTAAAACTCAAATGGAATGTAAATTAGCTTATAACTTAGTGATTAAGGAAGAAACTCAATTTTTAATAATATATCCTTTTGTAATCTTAAAACTCAAATTGGATGTAAATTAAGTTAATACTTAGTGATTAAGGAAGAAACTCAATTTTCAATAATGTATCCTTTTGAAATCCTAAAACTCAAATGGAATGTAAATTAGCTTATAACTTAGTGATTTTTAAGGAAGAAACTCAATTTTCAATAATGTATCCTTTTGAAATCTTAAAACTCAAATTGAATGTAAATTAGGTTAATACTTAGTGATTAAGGAAGAAACTCAAATTTAAAAAATGTATCCTTTTGTAATCTTAAAACTCAAATTAAAAGTACATTTGGTTAATACTTAGTAATTAAGGAAGAAACTCAATTTTCAATAATGTATCCTTTTGAAATCCTAAAATTCAAATTTAATGTAAATTAGCTTATAACTTAGTGATTAAGAAAGAAACTCAATTTTCAATAATGTATCCTTTTGAAATCCTAAAACTCAAATGGAATGTAAATTAGCGTATAACTTAGTGATTAAGGAAGAAACTCAATTTTCAATAATATATCCTTTTGTAATCTTAAAACTCAAATTGGATGTAAATTAAGTTAATACTTAGTGATTAAGTAGGAAACTCAATTTTCAATAATGTATCCTTTTGAAATCCTAAAACTCAAATGGAATGTAAATTAGCTTATAACTTAGTGATTTTTAAGGAAGAAACTCAATTTTCAATAATGAATCCTTTTGAAATCTCAAAACTCAAATTGAATGTAAATTAGGTTAATACTTAGTGATTAAGGAAGAAACTCAAATTTCAATAATGTATCCTTTTGAAATCATAAAACTCAAATTGAAAGTACATTTGGTTAATACTTAGTGATTAAGGAAGAAACTCAATTTTCAATAATGTATCCTTTTGAAATCCTAAAACTCAAATTGAATGTAAATTAGCTTATAACTTAGTGATTAAGGAAGAAACTCAATTTTCAATAATGTATCCTTTTGAAATCTTAAAACTCAAATTTAATGTAAATTAGGTTAATACTTAGTGATTAAGGAAGAAACTCAATTTTCAATAATGTATCCTTTTGAAATCCTAAAACTCAAATTGAATGTAAATTAGCTTATAACTTAGTGATTAAGGAAGAAACTCAATTTTCAATAATGTATCCTTTTGAAATCTTAAAACTCAAATTGAAAGTACATTTGGTTAATACTTAGTGATTAAGGAAGAAACTCAATTTTCAATAATGTATCCTTTTGAAATCCTAAAATTCAAATTTAATGTAAATTAGCTTATAACTTAGTGATTAAGGAAGAAACTCAATTTTCAATAATGTATCCTTTTGAAATCTTAAAACTCAAATTGAATGTAAATTAGGTTAATACTTAGTGATTAAGGAAGAAACTCAATTTTCAATAATGTATCCTTTTGAAATCCTAAAACTCAAATTGAATGTAAATTAGCTTATAACTTAGTGATTAAGGAAGAAACTCAATTTTCAATAATGTATCCTTTTGAAATCTTAAAACTCAAATTGAATGTAAATTAGGTTAATACTTAGTGATTAAGGAAGAAACTCAAATTTCAATAATGTATCCTTTTGAAATCTTAAAACTCAAATTGAAAGTACATTTGGTTAATACTTAGTGATTAAGGAAGAAACTCAATTTTCAATAATGTATCCTTTTGAAATCTTAAAACTCAAATTGAATGTAAATTAGCTTATAACTTAGTGATTAAGGAAGAAACTCAATTTTCAATAATGTATCCTTTTGAAATCTTAAAACTCAAATTGAATGTAAATTAGGTTAATACTTAGTGATTAAGGAAGAAACTCAATTTTCAATAATGTATCCTTTTGAAATCCTAAAACTCAAATTGAATGTAAATTAGCTTATAACTTAGTGATTAAGGAAGAAACTCAATTTTCAATAATATATCCTTTTGAAATCTTAAAACTCAAATTGAATGTAAATTAGGTTAATACTTAGTGATTAAGGAAGAAACTCAATTTTCAATAATGTATCCTTTTGAAATCCTAAAACTCAAATTGAATGTAAATTAGCTTATAACTTAGTGATTAAGGAAGAAACTCAATTTTCAATAATGTATCCTTTTGAAATCTTAAAACTCAAATTGAATGTTAATTAGGTTAATACTTAGTGATTAAGGAAGAAACTCAAATTTCAAAAATGTATCCTTTTGAAATCTTAAAACTCAAATTAAAAGTACATTTGGTTAATACTTAGTGATTAATGAAGAAACTCAATTTTCAATAATGTATCCTTTTGAAATCATAAAATTCAAATTTAATGTAAATTAGCTTATAACTTAGTGATTAAGGAAGAAACTCAATTTTCAATAATGTATCCTTTTGAAATCTTAAAACTCAAATTGGATGTAAATTAGGTTAATACTTAGTGATTAAGGAAGAAACTCAATTTTCAATAATGTATCCTTTTGAAATCCTAAAACTCAAATTTAATGTAAATTAGCTTATAACTTAGTGATTAAGGAAGAAACTCAATTTTCAATAATGTATCCTTTTGAAATCTTAAAACTCAAATTGGATGTAAATTAGGTTAATACTTAGTGATTAAGGAAGAAACTCAATTTTCAATAATGTATCCTTTTGAAATCCTAAAACTCAAATTGAATGTAAATTAGCTTATAACTTAGTGATTAAGAAAGAAACTCAATTTTCAATAATGTATCCTTTTGAAATTTTAAAACTCAAATTTAATGTAAATTAGGTTAATACTTAGTGATTAAGGAAGAAACTCAATTTTCAATAATGTATCCTTTTGAAATCCTAAAACTCTAATTGAATGTAAATTATGTTAATACTTAGTGATTAAGGAAGAAACTCAATTTTCGATAATGTATCCTTTTGAAATCTTAAAACCCAAATTGAATGTAAATTATGTTAATACTTAGTGATTAAGAAAGAAACTCAATTTTCAATAATGTATCCTTTTGAAATCCTAAAACTCAAATGGAATGTAAATTAGCTTATAACTTAGTGATTAAGGAAGAAACTCAATTTTTAATAATATATCCTTTTGTAATCTTAAAACTCAAATTGGATGTAAATTAAGTTAATACTTAGTGATTAAGGAAGAAACTCAATTTTCAATAATGTATCCTTTTGAAATCCTAAAACTCAAATGGAATGTAAATTAGCTTATAACTTAGTGATTTTTAAGGAAGAAACTCAATTTTCAATAATGTATCCTTTTGAAATCTTAAAACTCAAATTGAATGTAAATTAGGTTAATACTTAGTGATTAAGGAAGAAACTCAAATTTCAAAAATGTATCCTTTTGAAATCTTAAAACTCAAATTAAAAGTACATTTGGTTAATACTTAGTAATTAAGGAAGAAACTCAATTTTCAATAATGTATCCTTTTGAAATCCTAAAATTCAAATTTAATGTAAATTAGCTTATAACTTAGTGATTAAGAAAGAAACTCAATTTTCAATAATGTATCCTTTTGAAATCCTAAAACTCAAATGGAATGTAAATTAGCGTATAACTTAGTGATTAAGGAAGAAACTCAATTTTCAATAATATATCCTTTTGTAATCTTAAAACTCAAATTGGATGTAAATTAAGTTAATACTTAGTGATTAAGTAGGAAACTCAATTTTCAATAATGTATCCTTTTGAAATCCTAAAACTCAAATGGAATGTAAATTAGCTTATAACTTAGTGATTTTTAAGGAAGAAACTCAATTTTCAATAATGTATCCTTTTGAAATCTCAAACCTCAAATTGAATGTAAATTAGGTTAATACTTAGTGATTAAGGAAGAAACTCAAATTTCAAAAATGTATCCTTTTGAAATCTTAAAACTCAAATTAAAAGTACATTTGGTTAATACTTAGTGATTAAGGAAGAAACTCAATTTTCAATAATGTATCCTTTTGAAATCCTAAAATTCAAATTTAATGTAAATTAGCTTATAACTTAGTGATTAAGGAAGAAACTCAATTTTCAATAATATATCCTTTTGAAATCTTAAAACTCAAATTGGATGTAAATTAGGTTAATACTTAGTGATTAAGGAAGAAACTCAATTTTCAATAATGTATCCTTTTAAAATCCTAAAACTCAAATTGAATGTAAATTAGCTTATAACTTAGTGATTAAGGAAGAAACTCAATTTTCAATAATATATCCTTTTGAAATCTTAAAACTCAAATTGGATGTAAATTAGGTTAATACTTAGTGATTAAGGAAGAAACTCAATTTTCAATAATGTATCCTTTTGAAATCCTAAAACTCAAATTGAATGTAAATTAGCTTATAACTTTGTGATTAAGAAAGAAACTTAATTTTCAATAATGTATCCTTTTGAAATCTTAAAACTCAAATTTAATGTAAAATAGGTTAATACTTAGTGATTAAGGAAGAAACTCAATTTTCAATAATGTATCCTTTTGAAATCCTAAAACTCAAATGGAATGTAAATTAGCTTATAACTTAGTGATTTTTAAGGAAGAAACTCAATTTTCAATAATGTATCCTTTTGAAATCTTAAAACTCAAATTGAATGTAAATTAGGTTAAGACTTAGTGATTAAGGAAGAAACTCAAATTTCAAAAATGTATCCTTTTGAAATCTTAAAACTCAAATTAAAAGTACATTTGGTTAATACTTAGTAATTAAGGAAGAAACTCAATTTTCAATAATGTATCCTTTTGAAATCCTAAAATTCAAATTTAATGTAAATTAGCTTATAACTTAGTGATTAAGAAAGAAACTCAATTTTCAATAATGTATCCTTTTGAAATCCTAAAACTCAAATGGAATGTAAATTAGCGTATAACTTAGTGATTAAGGAAGAAACTCAATTTTCAATAATTTATCCTTTTGTAATCTTAAAACTCAAATTGGATGTAAATTAAGTTAATACTTAGTGATTAAGTAGGAAACTCAATTTTCAATAATGTATCCTTTTGAAATCCTAAAACTCAAATGGAATGTAAATTAGCTTATAACTTAGTGATTTTTAAGGAAGAAACTCAATTTTCAATAATGTATTCTTTTGAAATCTCAAAACTCAAATTGAATGTAAATTAGGTTAATACTTAGTGATTAAGGAAGAAACTCAAATTTCAAAAATGTATCCTTTTGAAATCTTAAAACTCAAATTAAAAGTACATTTGGTTAATACTTAGTGATTAAGGAAGAAACTCAATTTTCAATAATGTATCCTTTTGAAATCCTAAAATTCAAATTTAATGTAAATTAGCTTATAACTTAGTGCAAATGAAGGCGATTTTATTAAAGAGAAAGAGAAAACGAGGCGACCCCACAGCCCGGGGTCTAGGAACCGAAAACGAAGAAGTACTTAGTGGGCCGCATTAAAAACCTCGCTGTAAACCTCCCTTGAGGACAAACCAGCGTAGGGGAAAAAGCGTTACCAACCACCAAGTACTTCGGTTCCAAATAGGAGAAACCCAGAATACAAGGCAAAAGAAAGGTTTGGCTCTCAGCCCGTAGGACTGAATAGAGACAAACCTTAGGCCAAGCTCTCAGCCCCAAATGGAACTGAATAGAGACTGACCTTAACCAAAAACAACTAACCAAAACAACCACCCTAAATCCTACAATATTCACAGTTCATATCAGAGTAAACAAAAGGTGCAACAAAGCTCGGGCAAGTACCAACCCAAGTCGAACGAACATGCAAAGAAGCCAACACATCAGCAGCTCGATTTCCTTCCCGAAATATGTGTGTAAAGCATATGCTCATCGAAGCAGCATAAAACATAACTTGACTCCATAAACCACGTAATCTCCATGGAACAAACAAAATTTCTCGCTTCATAGTCTGAATCGCTAGTGTAGAATCTGACTCCACCCAAAGCCGCCGCCAGCCACGCTTATAAGCATACTCAATTGCCAGCAAAATAGCAGCAACCTCAGCTTCAAGCGGGTAACCCCAACCAAGAGAATCAGAGAGAGCAGCAACAAACATACCTCTAGAATTACGGAAAATCGCCCCAACCTGCAACGGTCCGGGTGCACGTGTCACACTACCATCCACATTGACCTTATACCAACCAGGAACCGGCGGTATCCATCGCACATAAACCGGCGTGCGTGGTGGTCGTGGCGTCAATCGAAGTCGAAAGGCTCGCGTCACCAAAAGATCACGAAACGAGCCATTCGAAGTACCCCTAGCAAGAGCAGCCGAGTCACTAACATTGGCAATGATAAGCGCCAAACAACGACGAATAGAAGGCCTATCCCCTTCGTGAAAGGCCTTATTCCGAAACCACCAAACAGCCCAAACAGAGGTGACGAAAGCAAGTCTCCAAAGTCTTCCCACCTGCTCGCTAAAAGTAAAACCCAAAGCTTGCAATAACACAGAAGAGAAACCATCATCAAGACCCAAAACAACATCAAAAGTAGAAGCTAAGAAAGCATAAATTTGCCTAATAAAAGGACAAGCAGAAAGGATATGATCCTGTGTATCCTCTCCCTGTTGACAAAGGGAGCAAATCGTGGGTCCGGAGAACCCGATCTTCCTAAACCAATTTAGCTTATAACTTAGTGATTAAGGAAGAAACTCAATTTTCAATAATATATCCTTTTGAAATCTTAAAACTCAAATTGGATGTAAATTAGGTTAATACTTAGTGATTAAGGAAGAAACTCAATTTTCAATAATGTATCCTTTTGAAATCTTAAAACTCAAATTGAATGTAAATTAGGTTAATACTTAGTGATTAAGGAAGAAACTCAAATTTCAAAAATGTATCCTTTTGAAATCTTAAAACTCAAATTAAAAGTACATTTGGTTAATACTTAGTGATTAAGGAAGAAACTCAATTTTCAATAATGTATCCTTTTGAAATCATAAAATTCAAATTTAATGTAAATTAGCTTATAACTTAGTGATTAAGGAAGAAACTCAATTTTCAATAATATATCCTTTTGAAATCTTAAAACTCAAATTGAATGTAAATTAGGTTAATACTTAGTGATTAAGGAAGAAACTCAATTTTCAATAATGTATCCTTTTGAAATCCTAAAACTCAAATTGAATGTAAATTAGCTTATAACTTAGTGATTAAGGAAGAAACTCAATTTTCAATAATATATCCTTTTGAAATCTTAAAACTCAAATTGAATGTAAATTAGGTTAATACTTAGTGATTAAGGAAGAAACTCAATTTTCAATAATGTATCCTTTTGAAATCCTAAAACTCAAATTGAATGTAAATTAGCTTATAACTTAGTGATTAAGGAAGAAACTCAATTTTCAATAATGTATCCTTTTGAAATCTTAAAACTCAAATTGAATGTAAATTAGGTTAATACTTAGTGATTAAGGAAGAAACTCAAATTTCAATAATGTATCCTTTTGAAATCTTAAAACTCAAATTAAAAGTACATTTGGTTAATACTTAGTGATTAATGAAGAAACTCAATTTTCAATAATGTATCCTTTTGAAATCATAAAATTCAAATTTAATGTAAATTAGCTTATAACTTAGTGATTAAGGAAGAAACTCAATTTTCAATAATATATCCTTTTGAAATCTTAAAACTCAAATTGAATGTAAATTAGGTTAATACTTAGTGATTAAGGAAGAAACTCAATTTTCAATAATGTATCCTTTTGAAATCCTAAAACTCAAATTTAATGTAAATTAGCTTATAACTTAGTGATTAAGGAAGAAACTCAATTTTCAATAATGTATCCTTTTGAAATCTTAAAACTCAAATTGAATGTAAATTAGGTTAATACTTAGTGATTAAGGAAGAAACTCAATTTTCAATAATGTATCCTTTTGAAATCCTAAAACTCAAATTGAATGTAAATTAGCTTATAACTTAGTGATTAAGGAAGAAACTCAATTTTCAATAATGTATCCTTTTGAAATCTTAAAACTCAAATTTAATGTAAATTAGGTTAATACTTAGTGATTAAGGAAGAAACTCAATTTTCAATAATGTATCCTTTTGAAATCCTAAAACTCTAATTGAATGTAAATTAGGTTAATACTTAGTGATTAAGGAAGAAACTCAATTTTCAATAATGTATCCTTTTGAAATCTTAAAACCCAAATTGAATGTAAATTATGTTAATACTTAGTGATTAAGAAAGAAACTCAATTTTCAATAATGTATCCTTTTGAAATCCTAAAACTCAAATGGAATGTAAATTAGCTTATAACTTAGTGATTAAGGAAGAAACTCAATTTTTAATAATATATCCTTTTGTAATCTTAAAACTCAAATTGGATGTAAATTAAGTTAATACTTAGTGATTAAGGAAGAAACTCAATTTTCAATAATGTATCCTTTTGAAATCCTAAAACTCAAATGGAATGTAAATTAGCTTATAACTTAGTGATTTTTAAGGAAGAAACTCAATTTTCAATAATGTATCCTTTTGAAATCTTAAAACTCAAATTGAATGTAAATTAGGTTAATACTTAGTGATTAAGGAAGAAACTCAAATTTCAAAAATGTATCCTTTTGAAATCATAAAACTCAAATTGAAAGTACATTTGGTTAATACTTAGTAATTAAGGAAGAAACTCAATTTTCAATAATGTATCCTTTTGAAATCCTAAAATTCAAATTTAATGTAAATTAGCTTATAACTTAGTGATTAAGAAAGAAACTCAATTTTCAATAATGTATCCTTTTGAAATCCTAAAACTCAAATGGAATGTAAATTAGCGTATAACTTAGTGATTAAGGAAGAAACTCAATTTTCAATAATATATCCTTTTGTAATCTTAAAACTCAAATTGGATGTAAATTAAGTTAATACTTAGTGATTAAGTAGGAAACTCAATTTTCAATAATGTATCCTTTTGAAATCCTAAAACTCAAATGGAATGTAAATTAGCTTATAACTTAGTGATTTTTAAGGAAGAAACTCAATTTTCAATAATGTATCCTTTTGAAATCTCAAAACTCAAATTGAATGTAAATTAGGTTAATACTTAGTGATTAAGGAAGAAACTCAAATTTCAAAAATGTATCCTTTTGAAATCTTAAAACTCAAATTAAAAGTACATTTGGTTAATACTTAGTGATTAAGGAAGAAACTCAATTTTCAATAATGTATCCTTTTGAAATCCTAAAATTCAAGTTTAATGTAAATTAGCTTATAACTTAGTGATTAAGGAAGAAACTCAATTTTCAATAATATATCCTTTTGAAATCTTAAAACTCAAATTGGATGTAAATTAGGTTAATACTTAGTGATTAAGGAAGAAACTCAATTTTCAATAATGTATCCTTTTGAAATCCTAAAACTCAAATTGAATGTAAATTAGCTTATAACTTTGTGATTAAGAAAGAAACTCAATTTTCAATAATGTATCCTTTTGAAATCTTAAAACTCAAATTTAATGTAAATTAGGTTAATACTTAGTGATTAAGGAAGAAATTCAATTTTCAATAATGTATCCTTTTGAAATCCTAAAACTCAAATGGAATGTAAATTAGCTTATAACTTAGTGATTTTTAAGGAAGAAACTCAATTTTCAATAATGTATCCTTTTGAAATCTTAAAACTCAAATTGAATGTAAATTAGGTTAATACTTAGTGATTAAGGAAGAAACTCAAATTTCAAAAATGTATCCTTTTGAAATCTTAAAACTCAAATTAAAAGTACATTTGGTTAATACTTAGTAATTAAGGAAGAAACTCAATTTTTAATAATGTATCCTTTTGAAATCCTAAAATTCAAATTTAATGTAAATTAGCTTATAACTTAGTGATTAAGAAAGAAACTCAATTTTCAATAATGTATCCTTTTGAAATCCTAAAACTCAAATGGAATGTAAATTAGCGTATAACTTAGTGATTAAGGAAGAAACTCAATTTTCAATAATTTATCCTTTTGTAATCTTAAAACTCAAATTGGATGTAAATTAAGTTAATACTTAGTGATTAAGTAGGAAACTCAATTTTCAATAATGTATCCTTTTGAATTCCTAAAACTCAAATGGAATGTAAATTAGCTTATAACTTAGTGATTTTTAAGGAAGAAACTCAATTTTCAATAATGTATTCTTTTGAAATCTCAAAACTCAAATTGAATGTAAATTAGGTTAATACTTAGTGATTAAGGAAGAAACTCAAATTTCAAAAATGTATCCTTTTGAAATCTTAAAACTCAAATTAAAAGTACATTTGGTTAATACTTAGTGATTAAGGAAGAAACTCAATTTTCAATAATGTATCCTTTTGAAATCCTAAAATTCAAATTTAATGTAAATTAGCTTATAACTTAGTGATTAAGGAAGAAACTCAATTTTCAATAATATATCCTTTTGAAATCTTAAAACTCAAATTGGATGTAAATTAGGTTAATACTTAGTGATTAAGGAAGAAACTCAATTTTCAATAATGTATCCTTTTAAAATCCTAAAACTCAAATTGAATGTAAATTAGCTTATAACTTAGTGATTAAGGAAGAAACTCAATTTTCAATAATATATCCTTTTGAAATCTTAAAACTCAAATTGGATGTAAATTAGGTTAATACTTAGTGATTAAGGAAGAAACTCAATTTTCAATAATGTATCCTTTTGAAATCCTAAAACTCAAATTGAATGTAAATTAGCTTATAACTTTGTGATTAAGGAAGAAACTCAATTTTCAATAATGTATCCTTTTGAAATCTTAAAACTAAAATTTAATGTAAATTAGGTTAATACTTAGTGATTAAGTAAGAAACTCAATTTTCAATAATGTATCCTTTTGAAATCCTAAAACTCAAATTGAAAGTAAATTAGCTTATAACTTAGTGATTAAGGAAGAAACACAATTTTCAAAAATATATCCTTTTGAGATCTTAAAACTCAAATTGGATGTAAATTAGGTTAATACTTAGTGATTAAGGAAGAAACTCAATTTTCAATAATGTATCCTTTTGAAATCCTAAAACTCAAATTGAATGTAAATTAGCTTATAACTTAGTGATTAAGGAAGAAACTCAATTTTCAATAATGTATCCTTTTGAAATCTTAAAACTCAAATTGAATGTAAATTAGGTTAATACTTAGTGATTATGGACGAAACTCAATTTTCAATAATGTATCCTTTAGAAATCTTAAAACTCAAATTGAATGTAAATTAGGTTAATACTTAGTGATTAAGGAAGAAACTCAATTTTCAATAATGTATCCTTTTGAAATCCTAAAACTCAAATGGAATGTAAATTAGCTTATAACTTAGTGATTAAGGAAGAAACTCAATTTTCAATAATATATCCTTTTGAAATCTTAAAACTCAAATTGGATGTAAATTAGGTTAATACTTAGTGATTAAGGAAGAAACTCAATTTTCAATAATGTATCCTTTTGAAATCCTAAAACTCAAATTGAATGTAAATTAGCTTATAACTTAGTGATTAAGGAAGAAACTCAATTTTCAATAATGTATTCTTTTGAAATCTTAAAACTCAAATTGAATGTAAATTAGGTTAATACTTAGTGATTAAGGAAGAAACTCAATTTTCAATAATGTATCCTTTTTAAATCCTAAAACTCAAATGGAATGTAAATTAGCTTATAACTTAGTGATTAAGGAAGAAACTCAATTTTCAATAATGTATCCTTTTGAAATCTTAAAACTCAAATTGAATGTAAATTAGGTTAATACTTAGTGATTAAGGAAGAAACTCAAATTTCAAAAATGTATCCTTTTGAAATCTTAAAACTCAAATTAAAAGTACATTTGGTTAATACTTAGTGATTAATGAAGAAACTCAATTTTCAATAATGTATCCTTTTGAAATCATAAAATTCAAATTTAATGTAAATTAGCTTATAACTTAGTGATTAAGGAAGAAACTCAATTTTCAATAATATATCCTTTTGAAATCTTAAAACTCAAATTGAATGTAAATTAGGTTAATACTTAGTGATTAAGGAAGAAACTCAATTTTCAATAATGTATCCTTTTGAAATCCTAAAACTCAAATTTAATGTAAATTAGCTTATAACTTAGTGATTAAGGAAGAAACTCAATTTTCAATAATGTATCCTTTTGAAATCTTAAAACTCAAATTGAATGTAAATTAGGTTAATACTTAGTGATTAAGGAAGAAACTCAATTTTCAATAATGTATCCTTTTGAAATCCTAAAACTCAAATTGAATGTAAATTAGCTTATAACTTAGTGATTAAGGAAGAAACTCAATTTTCAATAATGTATCCTTTTGAAATCTTAAAACTAAAATTTAATGTAAATTAGGTTAATACTTAGTGATTAAGGAAGAAACTCAATTTTCAATAATGTATCCTTTTGAAATCCTAAAACTCTAATTGAATGTAAATTAGGTTAATACTTAGTGATTAAGGAAGAAACTCAATTTTCAATAATGTATCCTTTTGAAATCTTAAAACCCAAATTGAATGTAAATTATGTTAATACTTAGTGATTAAGAAAGAAACTCAATTTTCAATAATGTATCCTTTTGAAATCCTAAAACTCAAATGGAATGTAAATTAGCTTATAACTTAGTGATTAAGGAAGAAACTCAATTTTTAATAATATATCCTTTTGTAATCTTAAAACTCAAATTGGATGTAAATTAAGTTAATACTTAGTGATTAAGGAAGAAACTCAATTTTCAATAATGTATCCTTTTGAAATCCTAAAACTCAAATGGAATGTAAATTAGCTTATAACTTAGTGATTTTTAAGGAAGAAACTCAATTTTCAATAATGTATCCTTTTGAAATCTTAAAACTCAAATTGAATGTAAATTAGGTTAATACTTAGTGATTAAGGAAGAAACTCAAATTTCAAAAATGTATCCTTTTGAAATCTTAAAACTCAAATTAAAAGTACATTTGGTTAATACTTAGTAATTAAGGAAGAAACTCAATTTTTAATAATGTATCCTTTTGAAATCCTAAAATTCAAATTTAATGTAAATTAGCTTATAACTTAGTGATTAAGAAAGAAACTCAATTTTCAATAATGTATCCTTTTGAAATCCTAAAACTCAAATGGAATGTAAATTAGCGTATAACTTAGTGATTAAGGAAGAAACTCAATTTTCAATAATATATCCTTTTGTAATCTTAAAACTCAAATTGGATGTAAATTAAGTTAATACTTAGTGATTAAGTAGGAAACTCAATTTTCAATAATGTATCCTTTTGAAATCCTAAAACTCAAATGGAATGTAAATTAGCTTATAACTTAGTGATTTTTAAGGAAGAAACTCAATTTTCAATAATGTATCCTTTTGAAATCTCAAAACTCAAATTGAATGTAAATTAGGTTAATACTTAGTGATTAAGGAAGAAACTCAAATTTCAAAAATGTATCCTTTTGAAATCTTAAAACTCAAATTAAAAGTACATTTGGTTAATACTTAGTGATTAAGGAAGAAACTCAATTTTCAATAATGTATCCTTTTGAAATCCTAAAATTCAAGTTTAATGTAAATTAGCTTATAACTTAGTGATTAAGGAAGAAACTCAATTTTCAATAATATATCCTTTTGAAATCTTAAAACTCAAATTGGATGTAAATTAGGTTAATACTTAGTGATTAAGGAAGAAACTCAATTTTCAATAATGTATCCTTTTGAAATCCTAAAACTCAAATTGAATGTAAATTAGCTTATAACTTTGTGATTAAGAAAGAAACTCAATTTTCAATAATGTATCCTTTTGAAATCTTAAAACTCAAATTTAATGTAAATTAGGTTAATACTTAGTGATTAAGGAAGAAATTCAATTTTCAATAATGTATCCTTTTGAAATCCTAAAACTCAAATGGAATGTAAATTAGCTTATAACTTAGTGATTTTTAAGGAAGAAACTCAATTTTCAATAATGTATCCTTTTGAAATCTTAAAACTCAAATTGAATGTAAATTAGGTTAATACTTAGTGATTAAGGAAGAAACTCAAATTTCAAAAATGTATCCTTTTGAAATCTTAAAACTCAAATTAAAAGTACATTTGGTTAATACTTAGTAATTAAGGAAGAAACTCAATTTTTAATAATGTATCCTTTTGAAATCCTAAAATTCAAATTTAATGTAAATTAGCTTATAACTTAGTGATTAAGAAAGAAACTCAATTTTCAATAATGTATCCTTTTGAAATCCTAAAACTCAAATGGAATGTAAATTAGCGTATAACTTAGTGATTAAGGAAGAAACTCAATTTTCAATAATTTATCCTTTTGTAATCTTAAAACTCAAATTGGATGTAAATTAAGTTAATACTTAGTGATTAAGTAGGAAACTCAATTTTCAATAATGTATCCTTTTGAATTCCTAAAACTCAAATGGAATGTAAATTAGCTTATAACTTAGTGATTTTTAAGGAAGAAACTCAATTTTCAATAATGTATTCTTTTGAAATCTCAAAACTCAAATTGAATGTAAATTAGGTTAATACTTAGTGATTAAGGAAGAAACTCAAATTTCAAAAATGTATCCTTTTGAAATCTTAAAACTCAAATTAAAAGTACATTTGGTTAATACTTAGTGATTAAGGAAGAAACTCAATTTTCAATAATGTATCCTTTTGAAATCCTAAAATTCAAATTTAATGTAAATTAGCTTATAACTTAGTGATTAAGGAAGAAACTCAATTTTCAATAATATATCCTTTTGAAATCTTAAAACTCAAATTGGATGTAAATTAGGTTAATACTTAGTGATTAAGGAAGAAACTCAATTTTCAATAATGTATCCTTTTAAAATCCTAAAACTCAAATTGAATGTAAATTAGCTTATAACTTAGTGATTAAGGAAGAAACTCAATTTTCAATAATATATCCTTTTGAAATCTTAAAACTCAAATTGGATGTAAATTAGGTTAATACTTAGTGATTAAGGAAGAAACTCAATTTTCAATAATGTATCCTTTTGAAATCCTAAAACTCAAATTGAATGTAAATTAGCTTATAACTTTGTGATTAAGAAAGAAACTCAATTTTCAATAATGTATCCTTTTGAAATCTTAAAACTCAAATTTAATGTAAATTAGGTTAATACTTAGTGATTAAGGAAGAAACTCAATTTTCAATAATGTATCCTTTTGAAATCCTAAAACTCAAATGGAATGTAAATTAGCTTATAACTTAGTGATTAAGGAAGAAACTCAATTTTCAAAAATATATCCTTTTGAGATCTTAAAACTCAAATTGGATGTAAATTAGGTTAATACTTAGTGATTAAGGAAGAAACTCAATTTTCAATAATGTATCCTTTTGAAATCCTAAAACTCAAATTGAATGTAAATTAGCTTATAACTTAGTGATTAAGGAAGAAACTCAATTTTCAATAATGTATCCTTTTGAAATCTTAAAACTCAAATTGAATGTAAATTAGGTTAATACTTAGTGATTATGGACGAAACTCAATTTTCAATAATGTATCCTTTAGAAATCTTAAAACTCAAATTGAATGTAAATTAGGTTAATACTTAGTGATTAAGGAAGAAACTCAATTTTCAATAATGTATCCTTTTGAAATCCTAAAACTCAAATGGAATGTAAATTAGCTTATAACTTAGTGATTAAGGAAGAAACTCAATTTTCAATAATATATCCTTTTGAAATCTTAAAACTCAAATTGGATGTAAATTAGGTTAATACTTAGTGATTAAGGAAGAAACTCAATTTTCAATAATGTATCCTTTTGAAATCCTAAAACTCAAATTGAATGTAAATTAGCTTATAACTTAGTGATTAAGGAAGAAACTCAATTTTCAATAATGTATTCTTTTGAAATCTTAAAACTCAAATTGAATGTAAATTAGGTTAATACTTAGTGATTAAGGAAGAAACTCAATTTTCAATAATGTATCCTTTTTAAATCCTAAAACTCAAATTGAATGTAAATTAGCTTATAACTTAGTGATTAAGGAAGAAACTCAATTTTCAATAATGTATCCTTTTGAAATCTTAAAACTCAAATTGAATGTAAATTAGGTTAATACTTAGTGATTAAGGAAGAAACTCAAATTTCAAAAATGTATCCTTTTGAAATCTTAAAACTCAAATTAAAAGTACATTTGGTTAATACTTAGTGATTAAGGAAGAAACTCAATTTTCAATAATGTATCCTTTTGAAATCCTAAAATTCAAATTTAATGTAAATTAGCTTATAACTTAGTGATTAAGGAAGAAACTCAATTTTCAATAATATATCCTTTTGAAATCTTAAAACTCAAATTGAATGTAAATTAGGTTAATAGTTAGTGATTAAGGTAGAAACTCAAATTTCGATAATGTATCCTTTTGAAATCCTAAAACTCAAATTGAATGTAAATTATAACTTAGTGATTAAGGAAGAAACTCAATTTTCAATAATATATCCTTTTGAAATCTTAAAACTCAAATTGGATGTAAATTAGGTTAATACTTAGTGATTAAGGAAGAAACTCAATTTTCAATAATGTATCCTTTTGAAATCCTAAAACTCAAATTGAATGTAAATTAGCTTATAACTTAGTGATTAAGGAAGAAACTCAATTTTCAATAATGTATCCTTTTGAAATCTTAAAACTCAAATTTAATGTAAATTAGGTTAATACTTAGTGATTAAGGAAGAAACTCAATTTTCAATAATGTATCCTTTTGAAATCCTAAAACTCTAATTGAATGTAAGTTATGTTAATACTTAGTGATTAAGGAAGAAACTCAATTTTCAATAATGTATCCTTTTGAAATCTTAAAACTCAAATTGAATGTAAATTAGGTTAATACTTAGTGATTAAGAAAGAAACTCAATTTTCAATAATGTATCCTTTTGAAATCCTAAAACTCAAATGGAATGTAAATTAGCTTATAACTTAGTGATTAAGGAAGAAACTCAATTTTTAATAATATATCCTTTTGTAATCTTTAAACTCAAATTGGATGTAAATTAAGTTAATACTTAGTGATTAAGGAAGAAACTCAATTTTCAATAATGTATCCTTTTGAAATCCTAAAACTCAAATGGAATGTAAATTAGCTTATAACTTAGTGATTTTTAAGGAAGAAACTCAATTTTCAATAATGTATCCTTTTGAAATCTTAAAACTCAAATTGAATGTAAATTAGGTTAATACTTAGTGATTAAGGAAGAAACTCAAATTTCAAAAATGTATCCTTTTGTAATCTTAAAACTCAAATTAAAAGTACATTTGGTTAATACTTAGTAATTAAGGAAGAAACTCAATTTTCAATAATGTATCCTTTTGAAATCCTAAAATTCAAATTTAATGTAAATTAGCTTATAACTTAGTGATTAAGAAAGAAACTCAATTTTCAATAATGTATCCTTTTGAAATCCTAAAACTCAAATGGAATGAAAATTAGCGTATAACTTAGTGATTAAGGAAGAAACTCAATTTTCAATAATATATCCTTTTGTAATCTTAAAACTCAAATTGGATGTAAATTAAGTTAATACTTAGTGATTAAGTAGGAAACTCAATTTTCAATAATGTATCCTTTTGAAATCCTAAAACTCAAATGGAATGTAAATTAGCTTATAACTTAGTGATTTTTAAGGAAGAAACTCAATTTTCAATAATGAATCCTTTTGAAATCTCAAAACTCAAATTGAATGTAAATTAGGTTAATACTTAGTGATTAAGGAAGAAACTCAAATTTCAAAAATGTATCCTTTTGAAATCTTAAAACTCAAATTAAAAGTACATTTGGTTAATACTTAGTGATTAAGGAAGAAACTCAATTTTCAATAATGTATTCTTTTGAAATCCTAAAATTCAAATTTAATGTAAATTAGCTTATAACTTAGTGATTAAGGAAGAAACTCAATTTTCAATAATATATCCTTTTGAAATCTTAAAACTCAAATTGAATGTAAATTAGGTTAATACTTAGTGATTAAGGAAGAAACTCAATTTTCAATAATGTATCCTTTTGAAATCCTAAAACTCAAATTGAATGTAAATTAGCTTATAACTTAGTGATTAAGGAAGAAACTCAATTTTCAATAATGTATCCTTTTGAAATCTTAAAACTCAAATTGAATGTAAATTAGGTTAATACTTAGTGATTAAGGAAGAAACTCAAATTTCAAAAATGTATCCTTTTGAAATCTTAAAACTCAAATTAAAAGTACATTTGGTTAATACTTAGTGATTAAGGAAGAAACTCAATTTTCAATAATGTATCCTTTTGAAATCATAAAATTCAAATTTAATGTAAATTAGCTTATAACTTAGTGATTAAGGAAGAAACTCAATTTTCAATAATATATCCTTTTGAAATCTTAAAACTCAAATTGGATGTAAATTAGGTTAATACTTAGTGATTAAGGAAGAAACTCAATTTTCAATAATGTATCCTTTTTAAATCCTAAAACTCAAATGGAATGTAAATTAGCTTATAACTTAGTGATTAAGGAAGAAACTCAATTTTCAATAATGTATCCTTTTGAAATCTTAAAACTCAAATTGAATGTAAATTAGGTTAATACTTAGTGATTAAGGAAGAAACTCAAATTTCAAAAATGTATCCTTTTGAAATCTTAAAACTCAAATTAAAAGTACATTTGGTTAATACTTAGTGATTAAGGAAGAAACTCAATTTTCAATAATGTATCCTTTTGAAATCCTAAAATTCAAATTTAATGTAAATTAGCTTATAACTTAGTGATTAAGGAAGAAACTCAATTTTCAATAATATATCCTTTTGAAATCTTAAAACTCAAATTGGATGTAAATTAGGTTAATACTTAGTGATTAAGGAAGAAACTCAATTTTCAATAATGTATCCTTTTGAAATCCTAAAACTCAAATTGAATGTAAATTATAACTTAGTGATTAAGGAAGAAACTCAATTTTCAATAATATATCCTTTTGAAATCTTAAAACTCAAATTGGATGTAAATTAGGTTAATACTTAGTGATTAAGGAAGAAACTCAATTTTCAATAATGTATCCTTTTGAAATCCTAAAACTCAAATTGAATGTAAATTAGCTTATAACTTAGTGATTAAGAAAGAAACTCAATTTTCAATAATGTATCCTTTTGAAATCTTAAAACTCAAATTTAATGTAAATTAGGTTAATACTTAGTGATTAAGGAAGAAACTCAATTTTCAATAATGTATCCTTTTGAAATCCTAAAACTCTAATTGAATGTAAGTTATGTTAATACTTAGTGATTAAGGAAGAAACTCAATTTTCAATAATGTATCCTTTTGAAATCTTAAAACTCAAATTGAATGTAAATTAGGTTAATACTTAGTGATTAAGAAAGAAACTCAATTTTCAATAATGTATCCTTTTGAAATCCTAAAACTCAAATTGAAAGTAAATTAGCTTATAACTTAGTGATTAAGGAAGAAACTCAATTTTTAATAATATATCCTTTTGTAATCTTAAAACTCAAATTGGATGTAAATTAAGTTAATACTTAGTGATTAAGGAAGAAACTCAATTTTCAATAATGTATCCTTTTGAAATCCTAAAACTCAAATGGAATGTAAATTAGCTTATAACTTAGTGATTTTTAAGGAAGAAACTCAATTTTCAATAATGTATCCTTTTGAAATCTTAAAACTCAAATTGAATGTAAATTAGGTTAATACTTAGTGATTAAGGAAGAAACTCAAATTTCAAAAATGTATCCTTTTGTAATCTTAAAACTCAAATTAAAAGTACATTTGGTTAATACTTAGTAATTAAGGAAGAAACTCAATTTTCAATAATGTATCCTTTTGAAATCCTAAAATTCAAATTTAATGTAAATTAGCTTATAACTTAGTGATTAAGAAAGAAACTCAATTTTCAATAATGTATCCTTTTGAAATCCTAAAACTCAAATGGAATGAAAATTAGCGTATAACTTAGTGATTAAGGAAGAAACTCAATTTTCAATAATATATCCTTTTGTAATCTTAAAACTCAAATTGGATGTAAATTAAGTTAATACTTAGTGATTAAGTAGGAAACTCAATTTTCAATAATGTATCCTTTTGAAATCCTAAAACTCAAATGGAATGTAAATTAGCTTATAACTTAGTGATTTTTAAGGAAGAAACTCAATTTTCAATAATGAATCCTTTTGAAATCTCAAAACTCAAATTGAATGTAAATTAGGTTAATACTTAGTGATTAAGGAAGAAACTCAAATTTCAAAAATGTATCCTTTTGAAATCTTAAAACTCAAATTAAAAGTACATTTGGTTAATACTTAGTGATTAAGGAAGAAACTCAATTTTCAATAATGTATTCTTTTGAAATCCTAAAATTCAAATTTAATGTAAATTAGCTTATAACTTAGTGATTAAGGAAGAAACTCAATTTTCAATAATGTATCCTTTTGAAATCTTAAAACTCAAATTGAATGTAAATTAGGTTAATACTTAGTGATTAAGGAAGAAACTCAATTTTCAATAATGTATCCTTTTGAAATCCTAAAACTCAAATTGAATGTAAATTAGCTTATAACTTAGTGATTAAGGAAGAAACTCAATTTTCAATAATGTATCCTTTTGAAATCTTAAAACTCAAATTGAATGTAAATTAGGTTAATACTTAGTGATTAAGGAAGAAACTCAAATTTCAAAAATGTATCCTTTTGAAATCTTAAAACTCAAATTAAAAGTACATTTGGTTAATACTTAGTGATTAAGGAAGAAACTCAATTTTCAATAATGTATCCTTTTGAAATCATAAAATTCAAATTTAATGTAAATTAGCTTATAACTTAGTGATTAAGGAAGAAACTCAATTTTCAATAATATATCCTTTTGAAATCTTAAAACTCAAATTGAATGTAAATTAGGTTAATACTTAGTGATTAAGGAAGAAACTCAATTTTCAATAATGTATCCTTTTGAAATCCTAAAACTCAAATTGAATGTAAATTAGCTTATAACTTAGTGATTAAGGAAGAAACTCAATTTTCAATAATATATCCTTTTGAAATCTTAAAACTCAAATTGAATGTAAATTAGGTTAATACTTAGTGATTAAGGAAGAAACTCAATTTTCAATAATGTATCCTTTTGAAATCCTAAAACTCAAATTGAATGTAAATTAGCTTATAACTTAGTGATTAAGAAAGAAACTCAATTTTCAATAATGTATCCTTTTGAAATTTTAAAACTCAAATTGAATGTAAATTAGCTTATAACTTAGTGATTAAGGAAGAAACTCAATTTTCAATAATGTATCCTTTTGAAATCCTAAAACTCTAATTGAATGTAAATTAGGTTAATACTTAGTGATTAAGGAAGAAACTCAATTTTCAATAATGTATCCTTTTGAAATCTTAAAACCCAAATTGAATGTAAATTAGGTTAATACTTAGTGATTAAGGAAGAAACTCAATTTTCAATAATGTATCCTTTTGAAATCCTAAAACTCAAATGGAATGTAAATTAGCTTATAACTTAGTGATTAAGGAAGAAACTCAATTTTTAATAATATATCCTTTTGTAATCTTAAAACTCAAATTGGATGTAAATTAAGTTAATACTTAGTGATTAAGGAAGAAACTCAATTTTCAATAATGTATCCTTTTGAAATCCTAAAACTCAAATGGAATGTAAATTAGCTTATAACTTAGTGATTTTTAAGGAAGAAACTCAATTTTCAATAATGTATCCTTTTGAAATCTTAAAACTCAAATTGAATGTAAATTAGGTTAATACTTAGTGATTAAGGAAGAAACTCAAATTTCAAAAAAATATCCTTTTGAAATCTTAAAACTCAAATTAAAAGTACATTTGGTTAATACTTAGTGATTAAGGAAGAAACTCAATTTTCAATAATGTATCCTTTTGAAATCCTTAAATTCAAATTTAATGTAAATTAGCTTATAACTTAGTGATTAAGGAAGAAACTCAATTTTCAATAATATATCCTTTTGAAATCTTAAAACTCAAATTGGATGTAAATTAGGTTAATACTTAGTGATTAAGGAAGAAACTCAATTTTCAATAATGTATCCTTTTGAAATCCTAAAACTCAAATGGAATGTAAATTAGCTTATAACTTAGTGATTAAGGAAGAAACTCAATTTTCAATAATGTATCCTTTTGAAATCTTAAAACTCAAATTAAAAGTACATTTGGTTAATACTTAGTGATTAAGGAAGAAACTCAATTTTCAATAATGTATCCTTTTGAAATCCTAAAATTCAAATTTAATGTAAATTAGCTTATAACTTAGTGATTAAGGAAGAAACTCAATTTTCAATAATATATCCTTTTGAAATCTTAAAACTCAAATTGGATGTAAATTAGGTTAATACTTAGTGATTAAGGAAGAAACTCAATTTTCAATAATGTATCCTTTTGAAATCCTAAAACTCAAATTGAATGTAAATTAGCTTATAACTTAGTGATTAAGAAAGAAACTCAATTTTCAATAATGTATCCTTTTGAAATCTTAAAACTCAAATTGAATGTAAATTAGCTTATAACTTAGTGATTAAGGAAGAAACTCAATTTTCAATAATGTATCCTTTTGAAATCCTAAAACTCTAATTGAATGTAAATTAGGTTAATACTTAGTGATTAAGGAAGAAACTCAATTTTCAATAATGTATCCTTTTGAAATCTTAAAACCCAAATTGAATGTAAATTAGGTTAATACTTAGTGATTAAGAAAGAAACTCAATTTTCAATAATGTATCCTTTTGAAATCCTAAAACTCAAATGGAATGTAAATTAGCTTATAACTTAGTGATTAAGGAAGAAACTCAATTTTTAATAATATATCCTTTTGTAATCTTAAAACTCAAATTGGATGTAAATTAAGTTAATACTTAGTGATTAAGGAAGAAACTCAATTTTCAATAATGTATCCTTTTGAAATCCTAAAACTCAAATGGAATGTAAATTAGCTTATAACTTAGTGATTTTTAAGGAAGAAACTCAATTTTCAATAATGTATCCTTTTGAAATCTTAAAACTCAAATTGAATGTAAATTAGGTTAATACTTAGTGATTAAGGAAGAAACTCAAATTTCAAAAAAATATCCTTTTGAAATCTTAAAACTCAAATTAAAAGTACATTTGGTTAATACTTAGTGATTAAGGAAGAAACTCAATTTTCAATAATGTATCCTTTTGAAATCCTTAAATTCAAATTTAATGTAAATTAGCTTATAACTTAGTGATTAAGGAAGAAACTCAATTTTCAATAATATATCCTTTTGAAATCTTAAAACTCAAATTGGATGTAAATTAGGTTAATACTTAGTGATTAAGGAAGAAACTCAATTTTCAATAATGTATCCTTTTGAAATCCTAAAACTCAAATGGAATGTAAATTAGCTTATAACTTAGTGATTAAGGAAGAAACTCAATTTTCAATAATGTATCCTTTTGAAATCTTAAAACTCAAATTAAAAGTACATTTGGTTAATACTTAGTGATTAAGGAAGAAACTCAATTTTCAATAATGTATCCTTTTGAAATCCTAAAATTCAAATTTAATGTAAATTAGCTTATAACTTAGTGATTAAGGAAGAAACTCAATTTTCAATAATATATCCTTTTGAAATCTTAAAACTCAAATTGGATGTAAATTAGGTTAATACTTAGTGATTAAGGAAGAAACTCAATTTTCAATAATGTATCCTTTTGAAATCCTAAAACTCAAATTGAATGTAAATTAGCTTATAACTTAGTGATTAAGAAAGAAACTCAATTTTCAATAATGTATCCTTTTGAAATCTTAAAACTCAAATTGAATGTAAATTAGCTTATAACTTAGTGATTAAGGAAGAAACTCAATTTTCAATAATGTATCCTTTTGAAATCCTAAAACTCTAATTGAATGTAAATTAGGTTAATACTTAGTGATTAAGGAAGAAACTCAATTTTCAATAATGTATCCTTTTGAAATCTTAAAACCCAAATTGAATGTAAATTAGGTTAATACTTAGTGATTAAGAAAGAAACTCAATTTTCAATAATGTATCCTTTTGAAATCCTAAAACTCAAATTGAATGTAAATTAGCTTATAACTTAGTGATTAAGGAAGAAACTCAATTTTTAATAATATATCCTTTTGTAATCTTAAAACTCAAATTGGATGTAAATTAAGTTAATACTTAGTGATTAAGGAAGAAACTCAATTTTCAATAATGTATCCTTTTGAAATCCTAAAACTCAAATGGAATGTAAATTAGCTTATAACTTAGTGATTTTTAAGGAAGAAACTCAATTTTCAATAATGTATCCTTTTGAAATCTTAAAACTCAAATTGAATGTAAATTAGGTTAATACTTAGTGATTAAGGAAGAAACTCAAATTTCAAAAAAATATCCTTTTGAAATCTTAAAACTCAAATTAAAAGTACATTTGGTTAATACTTAGTGATTAAGGAAGAAACTCAATTTTCAATAATGTATCCTTTTGAAATCCTAAAATTCAAATTTAATGTAAATTAGCTTATAACTTAGTGATTAAGAAAGAAACTCAATTTTCAATAATGTATCCTTTTGAAATCCTAAAACTCAAATGGAATGTAAATTAGCGTATAACTTAGTGATTAAGGAAGAAACTCAATTTTCAATAATATATCCTTTTGTAATCTTAAAACTCAAATTGGATGTAAATTAAGTTAATACTTAGTGATTAAGTAGGAAACTCAATTTTCAATAATGTATCCTTTTGAAATCCTAAAACTCAAATGGAATGTAAATTAGCTTATAACTTAGTGATTTTTAAGGAAGAAACTCAATTTTCAATAATGTATCCTTTTGAAATCTCAAAACTCAAATTGAATGTAAATTAGGTTAATACTTAGTGATTAAGGAAGAAACTCAAATTTCAAAAATGTATCCTTTTGAAATCTTAAAACTCAAATTAAAAGTACATTTGGTTAATACTTAGTGATTAAGGAAGAAACTCAAATTTCAATAATGTATCCTTTTGAAATCCTAAAATTCAAATTTAATGTAAATTAGCTTATAACTTAGTGATTAAGGAAGAAACTCAATTTTCAATAATATATCCTTTTGAAATCTTAAAACTCAAATTGGATGTAAATTAGGTTAATACTTAGTGATTAAGGAAGAAACTCAATTTTCAATAATGTATCCTTTTAAAATCCTAAAACTCAAATTGAATGTAAATTAGCTTATAACTTAGTGATTAAGGAAGAAACTCAATTTTCAATAATATATCCTTTTGAAATCTTAAAACTCAAATTGGATGTAAATTAGGTTAATACTTTGTGATTAAGGAAGAAACTCAATTTTCAATAATGTATCCTTTTGAAATCCTAAAACTCAAATTGAATGTAAATTAGATTATAACTTTGTGATTAAGAAAGAAACTCAATTTTCAATAATGTATCCTTTTGAAATCTTAAATCTCAAATTTAATGTAAATTAGGTTAATACTTAGTGATTAAGGAAGAAACTCAATTTTCAATAATGTATCCTTTTGAAATCCTAAAACTCAAATGGAATGTAAATTAGCTTATAACTTAGTGATTAAGGAAGAAACTCAATTTTCAAAAATATATCCTTTTGAGATCTTAAAACTCAAATTGGATGTAAATTAGGTTAATACTTAGTGATTAAGGAAGAAACTCAATTTTCAATAATGTATCCTTTTGAAATCCTAAAACTCAAATGGAATGTAAATTAGCTTATAACTTAGTGATTAAGGAAGAAACTCAATTTTCAATAATGTATCCTTTTGAAATCTTAAAACTCAAATTGAATGTAAATTAGGTTAATACTTAGTGATTAAGGACGAAACTCAATTTTCAATAATGTATCCTTTTGAAATCTTAAAACTCAAATTGAATGTAAATTAGGTTAATACTTAGTGATTAAGGAAGAAACTCAATTTTCAATAATGTATCCTTTTGAAATCCTAAAACTCAAATGGAATGTAAATTTGCTTATAACTTAGTGATTAAGGAAGAAACTCAATTTTCAATAATATATCCTTTTGAAATCTTAAAACTCAAATTGGATGTAAATTAGGTTAATACTTAGTGATTAAGGAAGAAACTCAATTTTCAATAATGTATCCTTTTGAAATCCTAAAACTCAAATGGAATGTAAATTAGCTTATAACTTAGTGATTAAGGAAGAAACTCAATTTTCAATAATGTATCCTTTTGAAATCTTAAAACTCAAATTGAATGCAAATTAGGTTAATACTTAGTGATTAAGGAAGAAACTCAATTTTCAATAATGTATCCTTTTGAAATCCTAAAACTCAAATGGAATGTAAATTAGCTTATAACTTAGTGATTAAGGAAGAAACTCAATTTTCAATAATGTATCCTTTTGAAATCTTAAAACTGAAATTGAATGTAAATTAGGTTAATACTTAGTGATTAAGGAAGAAACTCAAATTTCAAAAATGTATCCTTTTGAAATCTTAAAACTCAAATTAAAAGTACATTTGGTTAATACTTAGTGATTAAGGAAGAAACTCAATTTTCAATAATGTATCCTTTTGAAATCCTAAAATTCAAATTTAATGTAAATTAGCTTATAACTTAGTGATTAAGGAAGAAACTCAATTTTCAATAATATATCCTTTTGAAATCTTAAAACTCAAATTGAATGTAAATTAGGTTAATACTTAGTGATTAAGGAAGAAACTCAATTTTCAATAATGTATCCTTTTGAAATCCTAAAACTCAAATTGAATGTAAATTAGCTTATAACTTAGTGATTAAGGAAGAAACTCAATTTTCAATAATATATCCTTTTGAAATCTTAAAACTCAAATTGGATGTAAATTAGGTTAATACTTAGTGATTAAGGAAGAAACTCAATTTTCAATAATGTATCCTTTTGAAATCCTAAAACTCTAATTGAATGTAAGTTATGTTAATACTTAGTGATTAAGGAAGAAACTCAATTTTCAATAATGTATCCTTTTGAAATCTTAAAACTCAAATTGAATGTAAATTAGGTTAATACTTAGTGATTAAGAAAGAAACTCAATTTTCAATAATGTATCCTTTTGAAATCCTAAAACTCAAATTGAATGTAAATTAGCTTATAACTTAGTGATTAAGGAAGAAACTCAATTTTTAATAATATATCCTTTTGTAATCTTAAAACTCAAATTGGATGTAAATTAAGTTAATACTTAGTGATTAAGGAAGAAACTCAATTTTCAATAATGTATCCTTTTGAAATCCTAAAACTCAAATGGAATGTAAATTAGCTTATAACTTAGTGATTTTTAAGGAAGAAACTCAATTTTCAATAATGTATCCTTTTGAAATCTTAAAACTCAAATTGAATGTAAATTAGGTTAATACTTAGTGATTAAGGAAGAAACTCAAATTTCAAAAATGTATCCTTTTGTAATCTTAAAACTCAAATTAAAAGTACATTTGGTTAATACTTAGTAATTAAGGAAGAAACTCAATTTTCAATAATGTATCCTTTTGAAATCCTAAAATTCAAATTTAATGTAAATTAGCTTATAACTTAGTGATTAAGAAAGAAACTCAATTTTCAATAATGTATCCTTTTGAATTCCTAAAACTCAAATGGAATGTAAATTAGCGTATAACTTAGTGATTAAGGAAGAAACTCAATTTTCAATAATATATCCTTTTGTAATCTTAAAACTCAAATTGGATGTAAATTAAGTTAATACTTAGTGATTAAGTAGGAAACTCAATTTTCAATAATGTATCCTTTTGAAATCCTAAAACTCAAATGGAATGTAAATTAGCTTATAACTTAGTGATTTTTAAGGAAGAAACTCAATTTTCAATAATGTATCCTTTTGAAATCTCAAAACTCAAATTGAATGTAAATTAGGTTAATACTTAATGATTAAGGAAGAAACTCAAATTTCAAAAATGTATCCTTTTGAAATCTTAAAACTCAAATTAAAAGTACATTTGGTTAATACTTAGTGATTAAGGAAGAAACTCAATTTTCAATAATGTATCCTTTTGAAATCCTAAAACTCAAATTGAATGTAAATTAGCTTATAACTTAGTGATTAAGGAAGAAACTCAATTTTCAATAATGTATCCTTTTGAAATCTTAAAACTCAAATTTAATGTAAATTAGGTTAATACTTAGTGATTAAGGAAGAAACTCAATTTTCAATAATGTATCCTTTTGAAATCCTAAAACTCAAATTGAATGTAAATTAGCTTATAACTTAGTGATTAAGGAAGAAACTCAATTTTCAATAATGTATCCTTTTGAAATCTTAAAACTCAAATTAAAAGTACATTTGGTTAATACTTAGTGATTAAGGAAGAAACTCAATTTTCAATAATGTATCCTTTTGAAATCCTAAAATTCAAATTTAATGTAAATTAGCTTATAACTTAGTGATTAAGGAAGAAACTCAATTTTCAATAATGTATCCTTTTGAAATCTTAAAACTCAAATTGAATGTAAATTAGGTTAATACTTAGTGATTAAGGAAGAAACTCAATTTTCAATAATGTATCCTTTTGAAATCCTAAAACTCAAATTGAATGTAAATTAGCTTATAACTTAGTGATTAAGGAAGAAACTCAATTTTCAATAATGTATCCTTTTGAAATCTTAAAACTCAAATTGAATGTAAATTAGGTTAATACTTAGTGATTAAGGAAGAAACTCAAATTTCAAAAATGTATCCTTTTGAAATCTTAAAACTCAAATTAAAAGTACATTTGGTTAATACTCAGTGATTAAGGAAGAAACTCAATTTTCAATAATGTATCCTTTTGAAATCATAAAATTCAAATTTAATGTAAATTAGCTTATAACTTAGTGATTAAGGAAGAAACTCAATTTTCAATAATATATCCTTTTGAAATCTTAAAACTCAAATTGAATGTAAATTAGGTTAATACTTAGTGATTAAGGAAGAAACTCAATTTTCAATAATGTATCCTTTTGAAATCCTAAAACTCAAATTGAATGTAAATTAGCTTATAACTTAGTGATTAAGGAAGAAACTCAATTTTCAATAATATATCCTTTTGAAATCTTAAAACTCAAATTGGATGTAAATTAGGTTAATACTTAGTGATTAAGGAAGAAACTCAATTTTCAATAATGTATCCTTTTGAAATCCTAAAACTCAAATTGAATGTAAATTAGCTTATAACTTAGTGATTAAGGAAGAAACTCAATTTTCAATAATGTATCCTTTTGAAATCTTAAAACTCAAATTTAATGTAAATTAGGTTAATACTTAGTGATTAAGGAAGAAACTCAATTTTCAATAATGTATCCTTTTGAAATCCTAAAACTCTAATTGAATGTAAATTAGGTTAATACTTAGTGATTAAGGAAGAAACTCAATTTTCAATAATGTATCCTTTTGAAATCTTAAAACCCAAATTGAATGTAAATTAGGTTAATACTTAGTGATTAAGAAAGAAACTCAATTTTCAATAATGTATCCTTTTGAAATCCTAAAACTCAAATGGAATGTAAATTAGCTTATAACTTAGTGATTAAGGAAGAAACTCAATTTTTAATAATATATCCTTTTGTAATCTTAAAACTCAAATTGGATGTAAATTAAGTTAATACTTAGTGATTAAGGAAGAAACTCAATTTTCAATAATGTATCCTTTTGAAATCCTAAAACTCAAATGGAATGTAAATTAGCTTATAACTTAGTGATTTTTAAGGAAGAAACTCAATTTTCAATAATGTATCCTTTTGAAATCTTAAAACTCAAATTGAATGTAAATTAGGTTAATACTTAGTGCACGTAAAAGATATTTTATAAAAATAAAAGGAAAAAGAACGTCCCACAACCCGGGACTAGGATAAAAGGAAAGAGTGGGCCTCATTAAAAACCTCACCGTAAACCTCCCTTGAGGATAAACCGGTGTAGGCGAAAAAGAGTTGCCAACCACTCCTACCCCTCATCCAGAAATAGGAATAGCCCAGAATACAAGGCAAGAAGAGTGCAATCCCAGCTCGGCGAACTAGAAAGATTGCAACCCGTGACCAAGCTCTCAGCCCCATGGACTGAATAGAGACTGGCCCAAAACAAACCACAAAAAATAGTGACAAGGTTCCAAACAAACCAAAAAGAAACCACAACCAAAACAAAAATCCATCTGAAGCTAAGAACGACAATAAATAGTATACAAGTCCTCATGTAAAGCATGACGAATGCCGTCCGGAGGAGTATCGAGCCACACTCGCCGAGTCCTCAATTTAGCCAGACCATCCGCCACCCTGTTTCCTTCCCGCCAAATGTGAGTAAAAGAAATTTCCATGTCTTTCATAAAAAACTGTATCTGAGACCAAAATGCCCTGAGTTTCCAAGGAATCAAAGGTGTAGATCCCTTCATAGTGCTAATCGCAAGAGTGGAGTCAGACTCAACCCAAAGGTACCTCCAACCTTTGTGATATGCAAATTCAATGGCCAAAAGGATAGCAGCAATCTCCGCCTCCAGAGCAAATCCAAGACCACATGGAAAACAGAATGCCGCCAAGAAAGCCCCCCTCGAATCGCGGAAAGCCGCGGCCGCATGCATTACGCCCGGGGCAGTCAAGACACTGCCATCCGTGTTGACCTTCCACCTACCAGCGGGCGGAGGCAACCAGCGGAAGGTAAACGAGGGGCGTGGGGGTGTACAGCGTGGATGAAAGCCAATGGTGGCAGCAATAAGAGCTTCCCGTGTGCTACTCGTGGAGCTTGGTCGCACAAGAGGGGCAGCCTCTTTGATCGCAGAAAGAACCAAAACCTTGCAAGCATGCAACGAAGGATTGGCGTCCTCAAAAACTACTTTGTTCCTTGTCCACCAAATCGCCCAAATGGCCGTGAAAAGACCAACAAGCCAGAGCTCACGAAACTGATCACTAAGATCACAGGCGCTAGCATGCATAAGGAAATCAGCAAAGTTATCATGGAAAGACAAATTAATATTGAAAAGCATAGCCGTATAATTAAGCAATGATAACGTAAAGGCACAGGAGGTAAGGATATGCGATGTCGTCTCTTCCTGTGTGCGGCATAAGTAACACATCGAGGGGCCAAAGATCCCGAACCGTGCAAGCCAATCCGAGGTAGGGAGCTTGCCCCATAAACCCCGCCATATGGTCGTGGAACGACATGGAGGAATAAATTGCTTCCAGATAATCGAAGCCCAGGCAACCCGGTCGAAAGGTTGCCGAATCTCGTCATAAAGGAGGCGGGAAGTCAATTCGCCAGAGACCGTATTAGACCATACCACTCTATCCGGATCATGAGCAATTCGAAGCTGTAAAATATCCCGGACGATGTCCGTGTAAGCAAGCACGAATGAGAGCTCCAAGTGCCAGCAACCATTAATAAAAAAGTCCCCTACCCGTGCCGTAAGAGAGAGCGCAACAGGAAAAGGAATGCCAATTCTATCCGCAATGATGTAACCCAACCAGTTATCATTCCAAAAACTAACATTCGAGTTCAGGCCCACAACCCAAAATGCTGCCTCAGAGATTCTAGAAAAGTGTTGCCGAATACCCGGCCCAATCGAAGATAACTTGTTGAAGCTCTTTGGCTTCCCGGACGGCCAAAAATGCCGCGAGTATAGGAATTTGAAATCCTGGGAAGGTCTAGAGAAAATATCCCAGGCGAGCTTACCCGTATAAGAATCATTGGCAATTTTAATGGAACGTATCCCTAATCCACCTTCCTCCTTAGGCGAACAACATCTCGCCCATCTAACCGTGCATGAAGAAGACTTCTTGTTGATGTTTCCAGTCCACACAAAATTCCTCATCGCCCTTTCAATAGTTTTCAACAAGGTGGGAGGCCATTTGTAAATCATCATCGAGTGGACAAGGGAAGAAGTGATGACCGAATTAACTAAACAGATGCGGCCCGCAAGCGACAAAGTGCTGCCTTTCCAACGGGAAAATTTAGCCAAAATTGAATCGGCAAGTGGTTGAAGATGAATCACCTTAGGGGCTCCGACAAAAATGGGAACTCCAAGATAAAGAAAAGGCAGAGACCCTTCCGAGATATTCACCGCCCGGCACAAGTGTGATTTTACGTACGCCGTGGTGGATGGGCCATAGAAAACACGCGACTTGTTGGGATTGTATAGTTGTCCTGACAGAGCACCATAATCCTCCAAAACCCGTTTAATGGAATCCACATCACGTCTCGTTGCTTTGGCAAAAATCATAATGTCATCCGCGTACAAGAGGAACCGGGGATAACCCTTAATAGGGGATAAGAATCCCATGTTCTCGTACCAAGTAAGCCAGCGACCAAGCGCTTCCTCCGCAATACAGAAGAGAAGAGGGGAGAGGGGATCTCCTTGCCGGACACCCCGTGAGCAACCGAAAATTCTCGTAGGCTCCCCATTGATGAGAATCGAGAGTCTAGCAGAAGAGAGGATGACATGGACCGCATGTCTGAATCTGTGACCGAAACCCATTCGGAGAAGAACGGCTAAGAGAAAGTCCCAATTAAGCGTGTCAAAAGCCTTAGTCATGTCTATTTTAAGAGCCATACTGCTGTTGACCCTGCGTGCAGCAATCTGATTAACTGCTTCCGAAGCAATAGCGATACATGTGTGTATGCGTTTCCCCGGAATGAAACCATATTGTGTCTCCGAAAGGTAATTGGAGATAAACGACCCAAGCCTAGTCGCCAAAATTTTCGTGAAAGCTTTGAATATATAGTTCCCCATAACAATTGGCCTAAAATCCTGAACTCTTTTAGCATCATGAATCTTGGGAATTAACGTAACCAGGTTTACGTTAAAATCTTGCGGAAGTAAAAGCTCCTGAAAAAAATAATGCGCTGCCTGCGTAACATCCTGGCAAAGAATGGGCCAACACTTCTGAAAGAACGACCCCGGAAAACCATCAGGCCCCGGAGAGCTTGCCCCGTCCATGGCAAAGACGGCAGCTTTGATTTCCTCCTGGGAGGGCAAGGCCATAAGCAACTCGTCGTCCTCTGCCGAGATTGGGACAAAAGGAAGCTGATCAAGGAAATTAAAACTCCGAGACACGGTATGAGAAGATGAGAAGAGGTTCTCATAATAATCAATGATGTGAGCAGAAATCCTGTCTGGAATTGTGGTAAGCTCATCATCCACTAAGAGTTCCTTAATCCCCCTATGAGAGAGTTTAACTTTGTGCAAGACATGGAAGAATTTTGAGTTTCTGTCCCCGTCAGTTAACCATTGTACACGATTCCGCTGCACGTAGAATTCCTGCTTTCGGGCTAATAACTCATTCAGCCGGACTTGGCAAGCAACCTCCTCCTCCAGGAGGAGATCGGAATCCCCATGCTGGTAAATGCGACGTTGAACGGCACGAAGGGCGGCTGTTGCATTCTCAACTTCTGTGAAAATATTACGGAACACCGTTTTGTTCCAATGGTTGAGACGTGAGCTGAGCCGTTTCAGTTTAGACATAAGCGAGCGTATGGGATCACCAGAGTTCACTGGTTCCTTCCAAGCATGTTCAACCATTTGGTAGAATTCCGGATGATGCATCCACATGTCCTGGAAACGAAAAAACGGACGGGATCTGGGGCGAGAGTCTCCAGAAGCTAAAGAGAGGAGAAGAGGATGATGATCAGAGCTGTGACGGCACAGGACAGACAGCCGTACCTCAGCCCAAAGGTTCATGAATCCCGTCGACACCAGGGCCCTATCGAGACGGGCAGCCAAGAATCCCCTACGGGAGTGTCGGGAAGACCACGTGTAAATCTGATTAGGCGTATCAATTTCAATGAGAGATGCCTCGTCAATGAAGTTCAGAAAATCCAAAGAGGCAATGCCCTGATGTAACGTTGGCGGCGTACGCTCATGCAAGCCAGTCACAACGTTGAAATCACCAATTGCACATAAGTGTTCACCAGAGAAGGGAACAAGTTCAAGCCAAAGCGCGCGACGTTGCAAGTAATTATTTTTTGCATGGATGAAAGCAAATATACTACCAATATCTTGAAGAGACAATATCATGCATTGTTCCGAGGAGTGGAGAATTTGTGCATGAGGAAGGAGCTCAGGTCTCCCAAGGATCCAAATATTAGACCGCTTACCGAGACGTGTATTGCAGGCGAAGAAAGATAAATTGGTGAGCCTCCAAAAAGAGACTGGAACAGAAGAGCTTCGAATCTTGGGTTCATAAAGCGCCACCCAATCGGGCCTATGGCTATGGCAGAAAGAAACAAACGCACTTCGTGTTTGTTCATTACCAAGCCCCTGCACATTCCAAGATAAAACAATCATTGAGGTTGGGTTGAGCCGTGCTTCGGCGGCTGTGAGTCGCTGGCTTCGGATTCGTCAGCCCAGGAGCCAGAGCTAACAAACTTCATTTCCGTTGATTTTTCCAGGGCATCTGTGATCACAAAGGGAACTTGTGCCGTGGCTCTGAGATCATCCACAACGTCTGGAGGGTAGGTTGCATCCGAAGAGGGTGGAACAGGCGTGATAAGTGTAGCCCCCGGGTCAAAAGTTTGGGGAGTGGGATCCTGTATAGGAAATGAAGGAACGTTCGGGGAGGAATCCCGAAGGGCCTTCTTTCTGGAAATTCCAGATGGAATAGAAGTCTTGATGGAGACTCCAAGAGGTAATGAGGCCTCAATGTACGTGCCCTTGAGAATGCCTGATTTTTTGATTGGTGCCTGCGAAAGCCCATTAGTAGCTTCGTGCGGAATGTAATGGCATTCATGCGGATTTCCGTCCTGACTGCTTAAGACATCGAAAGTATTTCGTGTACGAATAGTAGAAGATTCCTTACCCCGAGATGGAGAAAGTGCCGAGGAAGGAATATCACCCACAGCATTGGAAGTAGTAATCAACTCCTTTAAGGCCTGACCCTCCCGTTCCGCAGCAAGGCCACCCGCTAGTTTATCAATATCCGATTTCGAAACATCGTTCAAGCCATTCGATACACTCCGCCTACCACGATTGAAAGCCCGTTTTCGGGATCTGCTTCTCCCACGACTCAAAGGACGAGAGGGCTCTCTGGCCTGAACTTTGGCTTTCTTGCAAGTACTCAAATTATGCCCCAAAATACCACATTCACGACAAAATGCCGGTAACCTTTCATAGGTTATAACAGTAGCTGAGAGATGAGCTCCCCGTCTGTACATAACTTGTTGATGTAGCTCTTTAGATAAATCAATTTCGATTAGCATACGGGCATACAAGCCTTAGGTTAATACTTAGTGATTAAGGAAGAAACTCAAATTTCAAAAATGTATCCTTTTGAAATCTTAAAACTCAAATTAAAAGTACATTTGGTTAATACTTAGTAATTAAGGAAGAAACTCAATTTTCAATAATGTATCCTTTTGAAATCCTAAAATTCAAATTTAATGTAAATTAGCTTATAACTTAGTGATTAAGAAAGAAACTCAATTTTCAATAATGTATCCTTTTGAAATCCTAAAACTCAAATGGAATGTAAATTAGCGTATAACTTAGTGATTAAGGGAGAAACTCAATTTTCAATAATATATCCTTTTGTAATCTTAAAACTCAAATTGGATGTAAATTAAGTTAATACTTAGTGATTAAGTAGGAAACTCAATTTTCAATAATGTATCCTTTTGAAATCCTAAAACTCAAATGGAATGTAAATTAGCTTATAACTTAGTGATTTTTAAGGAAGAAACTCAATTTTCAATAATGTATCCTTTTGAAATCTCAAAACTCAAATTGAATGTAAATTAGGTTAATACTTAGTGATTAAGGAAGAAACTCAAATTTCAAAAATGTATCCTTTTGAAATCTTAAAACTCAAATTAAAAGTACATTTGGTTAATACTTAGTGATTAAGGAAGAAACTCAATTTTCAATAATGTATCCTTTTGAAATCCTAAAATTCAAATTTAATGTAAATTAGCTTATAACTTAGTGATTAAGGAAGAAACTCAATTTTCAATAATATATCCTTTTGAAATCTTAAAACTCAAATTGGATGTAAATTAGGTTAATACTTAGTGATTAAGGAAGAAACTCAATTTTCAATAATGTATCCTTTTAAAATCCTAAAACTCAAATTGAATGTAAATTAGCTTATAACTTAGTGATTAAGGAAGAAACTCAATTTTCAATAATATATCCTTTTGAAATCTTAAAACTCAAATTGGATGTAAATTAGGTTAATACTTAGTGATTAAGGAAGAAACTCAATTTTCAATAATGTATCCTTTTGAAATCCTAAAACTCAAATTGAATGTAAATTAGCTTATAACTTTGTGATTAAGAAAGAAACTCAATTTTCAATAATGTATCCTTTTGAAATCTTAAAACTCAAATTTAATGTAAATTAGGTTAATACTTAGTGATTAAGGAAGAAACTCAATTTTCAATAATGTATCCTTTTGAAATCCTAAAACTCAAATGGAATGTAAATTAGCTTATAACTTAGTGATTAAGGAAGAAACTCAATTTTCAAAAATATATCCTTTTGAGATCTTAAAACTCAAATTGGATGTAAATTAGGTTAATACTTAGTGATTAAGGAAGAAACTCAATTTTCAATAATGTATCCTTTTGAAATCCTAAAACTCAAATGGAATGTAAATTAGCTTATAACTTAGTGATTAAGGAAGAAACTCAATTTTCAATAATGTATCCTTTTGAAATCTTAAAACTCAAATTGAATGTAAATTAGGTTAATACTTAGTGATTATGGACGAAACTCAATTTTCAATAATGTATCCTTTAGAAATCTTAAAACTCAAATTGAATGTAAATTAGGTTAATACTTAGTGATTAAGGAAGAAACTCAATTTTCAATAATGTATCCTTTTGAAATCCTAAAACTCAAATGGAATGTAAATTAGCTTATAACTTAGTGATTAAGGAAGAAACTCAATTTTCAATAATATATCCTTTTGAAATCTTAAAACTCAAATTGGATGTAAATTAGGTTAATACTTAGTGATTAAGGAAGAAACTCAATTTTCAATAATGTATCCTTTTGAAATCCTAAAACTCAAATTGAATGTAAATTAGCTTATAACTTAGTGATTAAGGAAGAAACTCAATTTTCAATAATGTATCCTTTTGAAATCCTAAAACTCAAATTGAATGTAAATTAGGTTAATACTTAGTGATTAAGGAAGAAACTCAATTTTCAATAATGTATCCTTTTTTAAATCCTAAAACTCAAATTGAATGTAAATTAGCTTATAACTTAGTGATTAAGGAAGAAACTCAATTTTCAATAATGTATCCTTTTGAAATCTTAAAACTCAAATTGAATGTAAATTAGGTTAATACTTAGTGATTAAGGAAGAAACTCAAATTTCAAAAATGTATCCTTTTGAAATCTTAAAACTCAAATTAAAAGTACATTTGGTTAATACTTAGTGATTAAGGAAGAAACTCAATTTTCAATAATGTATCCTTTTGAAATCCTAAAATTCAAATTTAATGTAAATTAGCTTATAACTTAGTGATTAAGGAAGAAACTCAATTTTCAATAATATATCCTTTTGAAATCTTAAAACTCAAATTGGATGTAAATTAGGTTAATACTTAGTGATTAAGGAAGAAACTCAATTTTCAATAATGTATCCTTTTGAAATCCTAAAACTCAAATTGAATGTAAATTATAACTTAGTGATTAAGGAAGAAACTCAATTTTCAATAATATATCCTTTTGAAATCTTAAAACTCAAATTGGATGTAAATTAGGTTAATACTTAGTGATTAAGGAAGAAACTCAATTTTCAATAATGTATCCTTTTGAAATCCTAAAACTCAAATTGAATGTAAATTAGCTTATAACTTAGTGATTAAGGAAGAAACTCAATTTTTAATAATATATCCTTTTGTAATCTTAAAACTCAAATTGGATGTAAATTAAGTTAATACTTAGTGATTAAGGAAGAAACTCAATTTTCAATAATGTATCCTTTTGAAATCCTAAAACTCAAATGGAATGTAAATTAGCTTATAACTTAGTGATTTTTAAGGAAGAAACTCAATTTTCAATAATGTATCCTTTTGAAATCTTAAAACTCAAATTGAATGTAAATTAGGTTAATACTTAGTGATTAAGGAAGAAACTCAAATTTCAAAAATGTATCCTTTTGAAATCTTAAAACTCAAATTAAAAGTACATTTGGTTAATACTTAGTAATTAAGGAAGAAACTCAATTTTCAATAATGTATCCTTTTGAAATCCTAAAATTCAAATTTAATGTAAATTAGCTTATAAATTAGTGATTAAGAAAGAAACTCAATTTTCAATAATGTATCCTTTTGAAATCCTAAAACTCAAATGGAATGTAAATTAGCGTATAACTTAGTGATTAAGGGAGAAACTCAATTTTCAATAATATATCCTTTTGTAATCTTAAAACTCAAATTGGATGTAAATTAAGTTAATACTTAGTGATTAAGTAGGAAACTCAATTTTCAATAATGTATCCTTTTGAAATCCTAAAACTCAAATGGAATGTAAATTAGCTTATAACTTAGTGATTTTTAAGGAAGAAACTCAATTTTCAATAATGTATCCTTTTGAAATCTCAAAACTCAAATTGAATGTAAATTAGGTTAATACTTAGTGATTAAGGAAGAAACTCAAATTTCAAAAATGTATCCTTTTGAAATCTTAAAACTCAAATTAAAAGTACATTTGGTTAATACTTAGTGATTAAGGAAGAAACTCAATTTTCAATAATGTATCCTTTTGAAATCCTAAAATTCAAATTTAATGTAAATTAGCTTATAACTTAGTGATTAAGGAAGAAACTCAATTTTCAATAATATATCCTTTTGAAATCTTAAAACTCAAATTGGATGTAAATTAGGTTAATACTTAGTGATTAAGGAAGAAACTCAATTTTCAATAATGTATCCTTTTAAAATCCTAAAACTCAAATTGAATGTAAATTAGCTTATAACTTAGTGATTAAGGAAGAAACTCAATTTTCAATAATATATCCTTTTGAAATCTTAAAACTCAAATTGGATGTAAATTAGGTTAATACTTAGTGATTAAGGAAGAAACTCAATTTTCAATAATGTATCCTTTTGAAATCCTAAAACTCAAATTGAATGTAAATTAGCTTATAACTTTGTGATTAAGAAAGAAACTCAATTTTCAATAATGTATCCTTTTGAAATCTTAAAACTCAAATTTAATGTAAATTAGGTTAATACTTAGTGATTAAGGAAGAAACTCAATTTTCAATAATGTATCCTTTTGAAATCCTAAAACTCAAATGGAATGTAAATTAGCTTATAACTTAGTGATTAAGGAAGAAACTCAATTTTCAAAAATATATCCTTTTGAGATCTTAAAACTCAAATTGGATGTAAATTAGGTTAATACTTAGTGATTAAGGAAGAAACTCAATTTTCAATAATGTATCCTTTTGAAATCCTAAAACTCAAATAGAATGTAAATTAGCTTATAACTTAGTGATTAAGGTAGAAACTCAATTTTCAATAATGTATCCTTTTGAAATCTTAAAACTCAAATTGAATGTAAATTAGGTTAATACTTAGTGATTATGGAAGAAACTCAATTTTCAATAATGTATCCTTTTGAAATCTTAAAACTCAAATTGAATGTAAATTAGGTTAATACTTAGTGATTAAGGAAGAAACTCAATTTTCAATAATGTATCCTTTTGAAATCCTAAAACTCAAATTGAATGTAAATTAGCTTATAACTTAGTGATTAAGGAAGAAACTCAATTTTCAATAATATATCCTTTTGAAATCTTAAAACTCAAATTGGATGTAAATTAGGTTAATACTTAGTGATTAAGGAAGAAACTCAATTTTCAATAATGTATCCTTTTGAAATCCTAAAACTCAAATTGAATGTAAATTAGCTTATAACTTAGTGATTAAGGAAGAAACTCAATTTTCAATAATGTATCCTTTTGAAATCTTAAAACTCAAATTGAATGTAAATTAGGTTAATACTTAGTGATTAAGGAAGAAACTCAATTTTCAATAATGTATCCTTTTTAAATCCTAAAACTCAAATTGAATGTAAATTAGCTTATAACTTAGTGATTAAGGAAGAAACTCAATTTTCAATAATGTATCCTTTTGAAATCTTAAAACTCAAATTGAATGTAAATTAGGTTAATACTTAGTGATTAAGGAAGAAACTCAAATTTCAAAAATGTATCCTTTTGAAATCTTAAAACTCAAATTAAAAGTACATTTGGTTAATACTTAGTGATTAAGGAAGAAACTCAATTTTCAATAATGTATCCTTTTGAAATCCTAAAATTCAAATTTAATGTAAATTAGCTTATAACTTAGTGATTAAGGAAGAAACTCAATTTTCAATAATATATCCTTTTGAAATCTTAAAACTCAAATTGGATGTAAATTAGGTTAATACTTAGTGATTAAGGAAGAAACTCAATTTTCAATAATGTATCCTTTTGAAATCCTAAAACTCAAATTGAATGTAAATTATAACTTAGTGATTAAGGAAGAAACTCAATTTTCAATAATATATCCTTTTGAAATCTTAAAACTCAAATTGGATGTAAATTAGGTTAATACTTAGTGATTAAGGAAGAAACTCAATTTTCAATAATGTATCCTTTTGAAATCCTAAAACTCAAATTGAATGTAAATTAGCTTATAACTTTGTGATTAAGAAAGAAACTCAATTTTCAATAATGTATCCTTTTGAAATCTTAAAACTCAAATTTAATGTAAATTAGGTTAATACTTAGTGATTAAGGAAGAAACTCAATTTTCAATAATGTATCCTTTTGAAATCCTAAAACTCAAATGGAATGTAAATTAGCTTATAACTTAGTGATTAAGGAAGAAACTCAATTTTCAAAAATATATCCTTTTGAGATCTTAAAACTCAAATTGGATGTAAATTAGGTTAATACTTAGTGATTAAGGAAGAAACTCAATTTTCAATAATGTATCCTTTTGAAATCCTAAAACTCAAATGGAATGTAAATTAGCTTATAACTTAGTGATTAAGGAAGAAACTCAATTTTCAATAATGTATCCTTTTGAAATCTTAAAACTCAAATTGAATGTAAATTAGGTTAATACTTAGTGATTATGGACGAAACTCAATTTTCAATAATGTATCCTTTAGAAATCTTAAAACTCAAATTGAATGTAAATTAGGTTAATACTTAGTGATTAAGGAAGAAACTCAATTTTCAATAATGTATCCTTTTGAAATCCTAAAACTCAAATGGAATGTAAATTAGCTTATAACTTAGTGATTAAGGAAGAAACTCAATTTTCAATAATATATCCTTTTGAAATCTTAAAACTCAAATTGGATGTAAATTAGGTTAATACTTAGTGATTAAGGAAGAAACTCAATTTTCAATAATGTATCCTTTTGAAATCCTAAAATTCAAATTTAATGTAAATTAGCTTATAACTTAGTGATTAAGGAAGAAACTCAATTTTCAATAATATATCCTTTTGAAATCTTAAAACTCAAATTGGATGTAAATTAGGTTAATACTTAGTGATTAAGGAAGAAACTCAATTTTCAATAATGTATCCTTTTGAAATCCTAAAACTCAAATTGAATGTAAATTATAACTTAGTGATTAAGGAAGAAACTCAATTTTCAATAATATATCCTTTTGAAATCTTAAAACTCAAATTGGATGTAAATTAGGTTAATACTTAGTGATTAAGGAAGAAACTCAATTTTCAATAATGTATCCTTTTGAAATCCTAAAACTCAAATTGAATGTAAATTAGCTTATAACTTTGTGATTAAGAAAGAAACTCAATTTTCAATAATGTATCCTTTTGAAATCTTAAAACTCAAATTTAATGTAAATTAGGTTAATACTTAGTGATTAAGGAAGAAACTCAATTTTCAATAATGTATCCTTTTGAAATCCTAAAACTCAAATGGAATGTAAATTAGCTTATAACTTAGTGATTAAGGAAGAAACTCAATTTTCAAAAATATATCCTTTTGAGATCTTAAAACTCAAATTGGATGTAAATTAGGTTAATACTTAGTGATTAAGGAAGAAACTCAATTTTCAATAATGTATCCTTTTGAAATCCTAAAACTCAAATTGAAAGTAAATTAGCTTATAACTTAGTGATTAAGGAAGAAACTCAATTTTCAATAATGTATCCTTTTGAAATCTTAAAACTCAAATTGAATGTAAATTAGGTTAATACTTAGTGATTATGGACGAAACTCAATTTTCAATAATGTATCCTTTAGAAATCTTAAAACTCAAATTGAATGTAAATTAGGTTAATACTTAGTGATTAAGGAAGAAACTCAATTTTCAATAATGTATCCTTTTGAAATCCTAAAACTCAAATGGAATGTAAATTAGCTTATAACTTAGTGATTAAGGAAGAAACTCAATTTTCAATAATATATCCTTTTGAAATCTTAAAACTCAAATTGGATGTAAATTAGGTTAATACTTAGTGATTAAGGAAGAAACTCAATTTTCAATAATGTATCCTTTTGAAATCCTAAAACTCAAATGGAATGTAAATTAGCTTATAACTTAGTGATTAAGGAAGAAACTCAATTTTCAATAATGTATCCTTTTGAAATCTTAAAACTCAAATTGAATGTAAATTAGGTTAATACTTAGTGATTAAGGAAGAAACTCAATTTTCAATAATGTATCCTTTTTAAATCCTAAAACTCAAATTGAAAGTAAATTAGCTTATAACTTAGTGATTAAGGAAGAAACTCAATTTTCAATAATGTATCCTTTTGAAATCTTAAAACTCAAATTGAATGTAAATTAGGTTAATACTTAGTGATTAAGGAAGAAACTCAAATTTCAAAAATGTATCCTTTTGAAATCTTAAAACTCAAATTAAAAGTACATTTGGTTAATACTTAGTGATTAAGGAAGAAACTCAATTTTCAATAATGTATCCTTTTGAAATCCTAAAATTCAAATTTAATGTAAATTAGCTTATAACTTAGTGATTAAGGAAGAAACTCAATTTTCAATAATATATCCTTTTGAAATCTTAAAACTCAAATTGGATGTAAATTAGGTTAATATTTAGTGATTAAGGAAGAAACTCAATTTTCAATAATGTATCCTTTTGAAATCCTAAAACTCAAATTGAATGTAAATTATAACTTAGTGATTAAGGAAGAAACTCAATTTTCAATAATATATCCTTTTGAAATCTTAAAACTCAAATTGAATGTAAATTAGGTTAATACTTAGTGATTAAGGAAGAAACTCAATTTTCATTAATGTATCCTTTTGAAATCCTAAAACTCAAATTGAATGTAAATTAGCTTATAACTTAGTGATTAAGGAAGAAACTCAATTTTCAATAATGTATTCTTTTGAAATCTTAAAACTCAAATTTAATGTAAATTAGGTTAATACTTAGTGATTAAGGAAGAAACTCAATTTTCAATAATGTATCCTTTTGAAATCCTAAAACTCTAATTGAATGTAAATTAGGTTAATACTTAGTGATTAAGGAAGAAACTCAATTTTCAATAATGTATCCTTTTGAAATCTTAAAACTCAAATTGAATGTAAATTAGGTTAATACTTAGTGATTAAGAAAGAAACTCAATTTTCAATAATGTATCCTTTTGAAATCCTAAAACTCAAATTGAATGTAAATTAGCTTATAACTTAGTGATTAAGGAAGAAACTCAATTTTTAATAATATATCCTTTTGTAATCTTAAAACTCAAATTGGATGTAAATTAAGTTAATACTTAGTGATTAAGGAAGAAACTCAATTTTCAATAATGTATCCTTTTGAAATCCTAAAACTCAAATGGAATGTAAATTAGCTTATAACTTAGTTATTTTTAAGGAAGAAACTCAATTTTCAATAATGTATCCTTTTGAAATCTTAAAACTCAAATTGAATGTAAATTAGGTTAATACTTAGTGATTAAGGAAGAAACTCAAATTTCAAAAATGTATCCTTTTGAAATCTTAAAACTCAAATTAAAAGTACATTTGGTTAATACTTAGTGATTAAGGAAGAAACTCAATTTTCAATAATGTATCCTTTTGAAATCCTAAAATTCATATTTAATGTAAATTAGCTTATAACTTAGTGATTAAGAAAGAAACTCAATTTTCAATAATGTATCCTTTTGAAATCTTAAAACTCAAATTTAATGTAAATTAGGTTAATACTTAGTGATTAAGGAAGAAACTCAATTTTCAATAATGTATCCTTTTGAAATCCTAAAACTCAAATGGAATGTAAATTAGCTTATAACTTAGTGATTAAGGAAGAAACTCAATTTTCAATAATGTATCCTTTTGAAATCTTAAAACTCAAATTAAAAGTACATTTGGTTAATACTTAGTGATTAAGGAAGAAACTCAATTTTCAATAATGTATCCTTTTGAAATCCTAAAATTCAAATTTAATGTAAATTAGCTTATAACTTAGTGATTAAGGAAGAAACTCAATTTTCAATAATATATCCTTTTGAAATCTTAAAACTCAAATTGGATGTAAATTAGGTTAATACTTAGTGATTAAGGAAGAAACTCAATTTTCAATAATGTATCCTTTTGAAATCCTAAAACTCAAATTGAATGTAAATTAGCTTATAACTTAGTGATTAAGGAAGAAACTCAATTTTCAATAATGTATCCTTTTGAAATCTTAAAACTCAAATTGAATGTAAATTAGGTTAATACTTAGTGATTAAGGAAGAAACTCAAATTTCAATAATGTATCCTTTTGAAATCTTAAAACTCAAATTAAAAGTACATTTGGTTAATACTCAGTGATTAAGGAAGAAACTCAATTTTCAATAATGTATCCTTTTGAAATCATAAAATTCAAATTTAATGTAAATTAGCTTATAACTTAGTGATTAAGGAAGAAACTCAATTTTCAATAATATATCCTTTTGAAATCTTAAAACTCAAATTGGATGTAAATTTGGTTAATACTTAGTGATTAAGGAAGAAACTCAATTTTCAATAATGTATCCTTTTGAAATCATAAAACTCAAATTGAATGTAAATTAGCTTATAACTTAGTGATTAAGGAAGAAACTCAATTTTCAATAATATATCCTTTTGAAATCTTAAAACTCAAATTGGATGTAAATTAGGTTAATACTTAGTGATTAAGGAAGAAACTCAATTTTCAATAATGTATCCTTTTGAAATCCTAAAACTCAAATTGAATGTAAATTAGCTTATAACTTAGTGATTAAGAAAGAAACTCAATTTTCAATAATGTATCCTTTTGAAATTTTAAAACTCAAATTTAATGTAAATTAGGTTAATACTTAGTGATTAAGGAAGAAACTCAATTTTCAATAATGTATCCTTTTGAAATCCTAAAACTCTAATTGAATGTAAATTAGGTTAATACTTAGTGATTAAGGAAGAAACTCAATTTTCAATAATGTATCCTTTTGAAATCTTAAAACCCAAATTGAATGTAAATTAGGTTAATACTTAGTGATTAAGAAAGAAACTCAATTTTCAATAATGTATCCTTTTGAAATCCTAAAACTCAAATGGAATGTAAATTAGCTTATAACTTAGTGATTAAGGAAGAAACTCAATTTTTAATAATATATCCTTTTGTAATCTTAAAACTCAAATTGGATGTAAATTAAGTTAATACTTAGTGATTAAGGAAGAAACTCAATTTTCAATAATGTATCCTTTTGAAATCTTAAAACTCAAATGGAATGTAAATTAGCTTATAACTTAGTGATTTTTAAGGAAGAAACTCAATTTTCAATAATGTATCCTTTTGAAATCTTAAAACTCAAATTGAATGTAAATTAGGTTAATACTTAGTGATTAAGGAAGAAACTCAAATTTCAAAAATGTATCCTTTTGAAATCTTAAAACTCAAATTAAAAGTACATTTGGTTAATACTTAGTAATTAAGGAAGAAACTCAATTTTCAATAATGTATCCTTTTGAAATCCTAAAATTCAAATTTAATGTAAATTAGCTTATAACTTAGTGATTAAGAAAGAAACTCAATTTTCAATAATGTATCCTTTTGAAATCCTAAAACTCAAATGGAATGTAAATTAGCGTATAACTTAGTGATTAAGGGAGAAACTCAATTTTCAATAATATATCCTTTTGTAATCTTAAAACTCAAATTGGATGTAAATTAAGTTAATACTTAGTGATTAAGTAGGAAACTCAATTTTCAATAATGTATCCTTTTGAAATCCTAAAACTCAAATGGAATGTAAATTAGCTTATAACTTAGTGATTTTTAAGGAAGAAACTCAATTTTCAATAATGTATCCTTTTGAAATCTCAAAACTCAAATTGAATGTAAATTAGGTTAATACTTAGTGATTAAGGAAGAAACTCAAATTTCAAAAATGTATCCTTTTGAAATCTTAAAACTCAAATTAAAAGTACATTTGGTTAATACTTAGTGATTAAGGAAGAAACTCAATTTTCAATAATGTATCCTTTTGAAATCCTAAAATTCAAATTTAATGTAAATTAGCTTATAACTTAGTGATTAAGGAAGAAACTCAATTTTCAATAATATATCCTTTTGAAATCTTAAAACTCAAATTGGATGTAAATTAGGTTAATACTTAGTGATTAAGGAAGAAACTCAATTTTCAATAATGTATCCTTTTAAAATCCTAAAACTCAAATTGAATGTAAATTAGCTTATAACTTAGTGATTAAGGAAGAAACTCAATTTTCAATAATATATCCTTTTGAAATCTTAAAACTCAAATTGGATGTAAATTAGGTTAATACTTAGTGATTAAGGAAGAAACTCAATTTTCAATAATGTATCCTTTTGAAATCCTAAAACTCAAATTGAATGTAAATTAGCTTATAACTTTGTGATTAAGAAAGAAACTCAATTTTCAATAATGTATCCTTTTGAAATCTTAAAACTCAAATTTAATGTAAATTAGGTTAATACTTAGTGATTAAGGAAGAAAATCAATTTTCAATAATGTATCCTTTTGAAATCCTAAAACTCAAATGGAATGTAAATTAGCTTATAACTTAGTGATTAAGGAAGAAACTCAATTTTCAAAAATATATCCTTTTGAGATCTTAAAACTCAAATTGGATGTAAATTAGGTTAATACTTAGTGATTAAGGAAGAAACTCAATTTTCAATAATGTATCCTTTTGAAATCCTAAAACTCAAATGGAATGTAAATTAGCTTATAACTTAGTGATTAAGGAAGAAACTCAATTTTCAATAATGTATCCTTTAGAAATCTTAAAACTCAAATTGAATGTAAATTAGGTTAATACTTAGTGATTAAGGAAGAAACTCAATTTTCAATAATGTATCCTTTTGAAATCCTAAAACTCAAATGGAATGTAAATTAGCTTATAACTTAGTGATTAAGGAAGAAACTCAATTTTCAATAATATATCCTTTTGAAATCTTAAAACTCAAATTGGATGTAAATTAGGTTAATACTTAGTGATTAAGGAAGAAACTCAATTTTCAATAATGTATCCTTTTGAAATCCTAAAACTCAAATGGAATGTAAATTAGCTTATAACTTAGTGATTAAGGAAGAAACTCAATTTTCAATAATGTATCCTTTTGAAATCTTAAAACTCAAATTGAATGTAAATTAGGTTAATACTTAGTGATTAAGGAAGAAACTCAATTTTCAATAATGTATCCTTTTTTAAATCCTAAAACTCAAATTGAATGTAAATTAGCTTATAACTTAGTGATTAAGGAAGAAACTCAATTTTCAATAATGTATCCTTTTGAAATCTTAAAACTCAAATTGAATGTAAATTAGGTTAATACTTAGTGATTAAGGAAGAAACTCAAATTTCAAAAATGTATCCTTTTGAAATCTTAAAACTCAAATTAAAAGTACATTTGGTTAATACTTAGTGATTAAGGAAGAAACTCAATTTTCAATAATGTATCCTTTTGAAATCCTAAAACTCAAATTTAATGTAAATTAGCTTATAACTTAGTGATTAAGGAAGAAACTCAATTTTCAATAATATATCCTTTTGAAATCTTAAAACTCAAATTGGATGTAAATTAGGTTAATACTTAGTGATTAAGGAAGAAACTCAATTTTCAATAATGTATCCTTTTGAAATCCTAAAACTCAAATTGAATGTAAATTATAACTTAGTGATTAAGGAAGAAACTCAATTTTCAATAATATATCCTTTTGAAATCTTAAAACTCAAATTGGATGTAAATTAGGTTAATACTTAGTGATTAAGGAAGAAACTCAATTTTCAATAATGTATCCTTTTGAAATCCTAAAACTCAAATTGAATGTAAATTAGCTTATAACTTAGTGATTAAGGAAGAAACTCAATTTTCAATAATGTATTCTTTTGAAATCTTAAAACTCAAATTTAATGTAAATTAGGTTAATACTTAGTGATTAAGGAAGAAACTCAATTTTCAATAATGTATCCTTTTGAAATCCTAAAACTCTAATTGAATGTAAATTAGGTTAATACTTAGTGATTAAGGAAGAAACTCAATTTTCAATAATGTATCCTTTTGAAATCTTAAAACTCAAATTGAATGTAAATTAGGTTAATACTTAGTGATTAAGAAAGAAACTCAATTTTCAATAATGTATCCTTTTGAAATCCTAAAACTCAAATTGAATGTAAATTAGCTTATAACTTAGTGATTAAGGAAGAAACTCAATTTTTAATAATATATCCTTTTGTAATCTTAAAACTCAAATTGGATGTAAATTAAGTTAATACTTAGTGATTAAGGAAGAAACTCAATTTTCAATAATGTATCCTTTTGAAATCCTAAAACTCAAATGGAATGTAAATTAGCTTATAACTTAGTTATTTTTAAGGAAGAAACTCAATTTTCAATAATGTATCCTTTTGAAATCTTAAAACTCAAATTGAATGTAAATTAGGTTAATACTTAGTGATTAAGGAAGAAACTCAAATTTCAAAAATGTATCCTTTTGAAATCTTAAAACTCAAATTAAAAGTACATTTGGTTAATACTTAGTGATTAAGGAAGAAACTCAATTTTCAATAATGTATCCTTTTGAAATCCTAAAATTCATATTTAATGTAAATTAGCTTATAACTTAGTGATTAAGAAAGAAACTCAATTTTCAATAATGTATCCTTTTGAAATCCTAAAACTCAAATGGAATGAAAATTAGCGTATAACTTAGTGATTAAGGAAGAAACTCAATTTTCAATAATATATCCTTTTGTAATCTTAAAACTCAAATTGGATGTAAATTAAGTTAATACTTAGTGATTAAGTAGGAAACTCAATTTTCAATAATGTATCCTTTTGAAATCCTAAAACTCAAATGGAATGTAAATTAGCTTATAACTTAGTGATTTTTAAGGAAGAAACTCAATTTTCAATAATGTATCCTTTTGAAATCTCAAAACTCAAATTGAATGTAAATTAATACTTAGTGATTAAGGAAGAAACTCAAATTTCAAAAATGTATCCTTTTGAAATCTTAAAACTCAAATTAAAAGTACATTTGGTTAATACTTAGTGATTAAGGAAGAAACTCAATTTTCAATAATGTATCCTTTTGAAATCCTAAAATTCAAATTTAATGTAAATTAGCTTATAACTTAGTGATTAAGGAAGAAACTCAATTTTCAATAATATATCCTTTTGAAATCTTAAAACTCAAATTGGATGTAAATTAGGTTAATACTTAGTGATTAAGGAAGAAACTCAATTTTCAATAATGTATCCTTTTAAAATCCTAAAACTCAAATTGAATGTAAATTAGCTTATAACTTAGTGATTAAGGAAGAAACTCAATTTTCAATAATATATCCTTTTGAAATCTTAAAACTCAAATTGGATGTAAATTAGGTTAATACTTAGTGATTAAGGAAGAAACTCAATTTTCAATAATGTATCCTTTTGAAATCCTAAAACTCAAATTGAATGTAAATTAGCTTATAACTTTGTGATTAAGAAAGAAACTCAATTTTCAATAATGTATCCTTTTGAAATCTTAAAACTCAAATTTAATGTAAATTAGGTTAATACTTAGTGATTAAGGAAGAAACTCAATTTTCAATAATGTATCCTTTTGAAATCCTAAAACTCAAATGGAATGTAAATTAGCTTATAACTTAGTGATTAAGGAAGAAACTCAATTTTCAAAAATATATCCTTTTGAGATCTTAAAACTCAAATTGGATGTAAATTAGGTTAATACTTAGTGATTAAGGAAGAAACTCAATTTTCAATAATGTATCCTTTTGAAATCCTAAAACTCAAATTGAATGTAAATTAGCTTATAACTTAGTGATTAAGGAAGAAACTCAATTTTCAATAATGTATCCTTTTGAAATCTTAAAACTCAAATTGAATGTAAATTAGGTTAATACTTAGTGATTATGGAAGAAACTCAATTTTCAATAATGTATCCTTTTAAAATCTTAAAACTCAAATTGAATGTAAATTAGGTTAATACTTAGTGATTAAGGAAGAAACTCAATTTTCAATAATGTATCCTTTTGAAATCCTAAAACTCAAATGGAATGTAAATTAGCTTATAACTTAGTGATTAAGGAAGAAACTCAATTTTCAATAATATATCCTTTTGAAATCTTAAAACTCAAATTGGATGTAAATTAGGTTAATACTTAGTGATTAAGGAAGAAACTCAATTTTCAATAATGTATCCTTTTGAAATCCTAAAACTCAAATTGAATGTAAATTAGCTTATAACTTAGTGATTAAGGAATAAACTCAATTTTCAATAATGTATCCTTTTGAAATCTTAAAACTCAAATTGAATGTAAATTAGGTTAATACTTAGTGATTAAGGAAGAAACTCAAATTTCAAAAATGTATCCTTTTGAAATCTTAAAACTCAAATGGAATGTAAATTAGCTTATAACTTAGTGATTTTTAAGGAAGAAACTCAATTTTCAATAATGTATCCTTTTGAAATCTCAAAACTCAAATTGAATGTAAATTAATACTTAGTGATTAAGGAAGAAACTCAAATTTCAAAAATGTATCCTTTTGAAATCTTAAAACTCAAATTAAAAGTACATTTGGTTAATACTTAGTGATTAAGGAAGAAACTCAATTTTCAATAATGTATCCTTTTGAAATCCTAAAATTCAAATTTAATGTAAATTAGCTTATAACTTAGTGATTAAGGAAGAAACTCAATTTTCAATAATATATCCTTTTGAAATCTTAAAACTCAAATTGGATGTAAATTAGGTTAATACTTAGTGATTAAGGAAGAAACTCAATTTTCAATAATGTATCCTTTTGAAATCCTAAAACTCAAATTGAATGTAAATTATAACTTAGTGATTAAGGAAGAAACTCAATTTTCAATAATATATCCTTTTGAAATCTTAAAACTCAAATTGGATGTAAATTAGGTTAATACTTAGTGATTAAGGAAGAAACTCAATTTTCAATAATGTATCCTTTTGAAATCCTAAAACTCAAATTGAATGTAAATTAGCTTATAACTTAGTGATTAAGGAAGAAACTCAATTTTCAATAATGTATTCTTTTGAAATCTTAAAACTCAAATTTAATGTAAATTAGGTTAATACTTAGTGATTAAGGAAGAAACTCAATTTTCAATAATGTATCCTTTTGAAATCCTAAAACTCTAATTGAATGTAAATTAGGTTAATACTTAGTGATTAAGGAAGAAACTCAATTTTCAATAATGTATCCTTTTGAAATCTTAAAACTCAAATTGAATGTAAATTAGGTTAATACTTAGTGATTAAGAAAGAAACTCAATTTTCAATAATGTATCCTTTTGAAATCCTAAAACTCAAATTGAATGTAAATTAGCTTATAACTTAGTGATTAAGGAAGAAACTCAATTTTTAATAATATATCCTTTTGTAATCTTAAAACTCAAATTGGATGTAAATTAAGTTAATACTTAGTGATTAAGGAAGAAACTCAATTTTCAATAATGTATCCTTTTGAAATCCTAAAACTCAAATGGAATGTAAATTAGCTTATAACTTAGTTATTTTTAAGGAAGAAACTCAATTTTCAATAATGTATCCTTTTGAAATCTTAAAACTCAAATTGAATGTAAATTAGGTTAATACTTAGTGATTAAGGAAGAAACTCAAATTTCAAAAATGTATCCTTTTGAAATCTTAAAACTCAAATTAAAAGTACATTTGGTTAATACTTAGTGATTAAGGAAGAAACTCAATTTTCAATAATGTATCCTTTTGAAATCCTAAAATTCATATTTAATGTAAATTAGCTTATAACTTAGTGATTAAGAAAGAAACTCAATTTTCAATAATGTATCCTTTTGAAATCCTAAAACTCAAATGGAATGAAAATTAGCGTATAACTTAGTGATTAAGGAAGAAACTCAATTTTCAATAATATATCCTTTTGTAATCTTAAAACTCAAATTGGATGTAAATTAAGTTAATACTTAGTGATTAAGTAGGAAACTCAATTTTCAATAATGTATCCTTTTGAAATCCTAAAACTCAAATGGAATGTAAATTAGCTTATAACTTAGTGATTTTTAAGGAAGAAACTCAATTTTCAATAATGTATCCTTTTGAAATCTCAAAACTCAAATTGAATGTAAATTAATACTTAGTGATTAAGGAAGAAACTCAAATTTCAAAAATGTATCCTTTTGAAATCTTAAAACTCAAATTAAAAGTACATTTGGTTAATACTTAGTGATTAAGGAAGAAACTCAATTTTCAATAATGTATCCTTTTGAAATCCTAAAATTCAAATTTAATGTAAATTAGCTTATAACTTAGTGATTAAGGAAGAAACTCAATTTTCAATAATATATCCTTTTGAAATCTTAAAACTCAAATTGGATGTAAATTAGGTTAATACTTAGTGATTAAGGAAGAAACTCAATTTTCAATAATGTATCCTTTTAAAATCCTAAAACTCAAATTGAATGTAAATTAGCTTATAACTTAGTGATTAAGGAAGAAACTCAATTTTCAATAATATATCCTTTTGAAATCTTAAAACTCAAATTGTATGTAAATTAGGTTAATACTTAGTGATTAAGGAAGAAACTCAATTTTCAATAATGTATCCTTTTGAAATCCTAAAACTCAAATTGAATGTAAATTAGCTTATAACTTTGTGATTAAGGAAGAAACTCAATTTTCAATAATGTATCCTTTTGAAATCTTAAAACTCAAATTTAATGTAAATTAGGTTAATACTTAGTGATTAAGGAAGAAACTCAATTTTCAATAATGTATCCTTTTGAAATCCTAAAACTCAAATTGAATGTAAATTAGCTTATAACTTAGTGATTAAGGAAGAAACTCAATTTTCAAAAATATATCCTTTTGAGATCTTAAAACTCAAATTGGATGTAAATTAGGTTAATACTTAGTGATTAAGGAAGAAACTCAATTTTCAATAATGTATCCTTTTGAAATCCTAAAACTCAAATGGAATGTAAATTAGCTTATAACTTAGTGATTAAGGAAGAAACTCAATTTTCAATAATGTATCCTTTTGAAATCTTAAAACTCAAATTGAATGTAAATTAGGTTAATACTTAGTGATTATGGATGAAACTCAATTTACAATAATGTATCCTTTAGAAATCTTAAAACTCAAATTGAATGTAAATTAGGTTAATACTTAGTGATTAAGGAAGAAACTCAATTTTCAATAATGTATCCTTTTGAAATCCTAAAACTCAAATGGAATGTAAATTAGCTTATAACTTAGTGATTAAGGAAGAAACTCAATTTTCAATAATATATCCTTTTGAAATCTTAAAACTCAAATTGGATGTAAATTAGGTTAATACTTAGTGATTAAGGAAGAAACTCAATTTTCAATAATGTATCCTTTTGAAATCCTAAAACTCAAATTGAATGTAAATTAGCTTATAACTTAGTGATTAAGGAATAAACTCAATTTTCAATAATGTATCCTTTTGAAATCTTAAAACTCAAATTGAATGTAAATTAGGTTAATACTTAGTGATTAAGGAAGAAACTCAAATTTCAAAAATGTATCCTTTTGAAATCTTAAAACTCAAATGGAATGTAAATTAGCTTATAACTTAGTGATTTTTAAGGAAGAAACTCAATTTTCAATAATGTATCCTTTTGAAATCTCAAAACTCAAATTGAATGTAAATTAATACTTAGTGATTAAGGAAGAAACTCAAATTTCAAAAATGTATCCTTTTGAAATCTTAAAACTCAAATTAAAAGTACATTTGGTTAATACTTAGTGATTAAGGAAGAAACTCAATTTTCAATAATGTATCCTTTTGAAATCCTAAAATTCAAATTTAATGTAAATTAGCTTATAACTTAGTGATTAAGGAAGAAACTCAATTTTCAATAATATATCCTTTTGAAATCTGAAAACTCAAATTGGATGTAAATTAGGTTAATACTTAGTGATTAAGGAAGAAACTCAATTTTCAATAATGTATCCTTTTGAAATCCTAAAACTCAAATTGAATGTAAATTAGCTTATAACTTAGTGATTAAGGAAGAAACTCAATTTTCAATAATATATCCTTTTGAAATCTTAAAACTCAAATTGGATGTAAATTAGGTTAATACTTAGTGATTAAGGAAGAAACTCAATTTTCAATAATGTATCCTTTTGAAATCCTAAAACTCAAATTGAATGTAAATTAGCTTATAACTTAGTGATTAAGAAAGAAACTCAATTTTCAATAATGTATCCTTTTGAAATTTTAAAACTCAAATTTAATGTAAATTAGGTTAATACTTAGTGATTAAGGAAGAAACTCAATTTTCAATAATCTATCCTTTTGAAATCCTAAAACTCAAATTGAATGTAAATTATGTTAATACTTAGTGATTAAGGAAGAAACTCAATTTTCAATAATGTATCCTTTTGAAATCTTAAAACTCAAATTGAATGTAAATTAGGTTAATACTTAGTGATTAAGGAAGAAACTCAAATTTCAAAAATGTATCCTTTTGAAATCTTAAAACTCAAATTAAAAGTACATTTGGTTAATACTTAGTGATTAAGGAAGAAACTCAATTTTCAATAATGTATCCTTTTGAAATCCTAAAACTCAAATTGAATGTAAATTAGCTTATAACTTAGTGATTAAGAAAGAAACTCAATTTTCAATAATGTATCCTTTTGAAATCTTAAAACTCAAACTTAATGTAAATTAGGTTAATACTTAGTGATTAAAGAAGAAACTCAATTTTCAATAATGTATCCTTTTGAAATCCTAAAACTCAAATTGAATGTAAATTAGGTTAATACTTAGTGATTAAGGAAGAAACTCAATTTTCAATAATGTATCCTTTTGAAATCTTAAAACTCAAATTGAATGTAAATTAGGTGAATACTTAGTGATTAAGAAAGAAACTCAATTTTCAATAATGTATCCTTTTGAAATCCTAAAACTCAAATGGAATGAAATTAGCGTATAACTTAGTGATGATTAAGGAAGAAACTCAATTTTCAATAATATATCCTTTTGTAATCTTAAAACTCAAATTGGATGTAAATTAAGTTAATACTTAGTGATTAAGGAAGAAACTCAATTTTCAATAATGTATCCTTTTGAAATCCTAAAACTCAAATGGAATGTAAATTAGCTTATAACTTAGTGATTTTTAAGGAAGAAACTCAATTTTCAATAATGTATCCTTTTGAAATCTCAAAACTCAAATTGAATGTAAATTAGGTTAATACTTAGTGATTAAGGAAGAAACTCAAATTTAAAAAATGTATCCTTTTGAAATCTTAAAACTCAAATTAAAAGTACATTTGGTTAATACTTAGTGATTAAGGAAGAAACTCAATTTTCAATAATGTATCCTTTTGAAATCCTAAAATTCAAATTTAATGTAAATTAGCTTATAACTTAGTGATTAAGGAAGAAACTCAATTTTCAATAATATATCCTTTTGAAATCTTAAAACTCAAATTGGATGTAAATTAGGTTAATACTTAGTGATTAAGGAAAAACTCAATTTTCAATAATGTATCCTTTTGAAATCCTAAAATTCAAATTTAATGTAAATTAGCTTATAACTTAGTGATTAAGGAAGAAACTCAATTTTCAATAATATCCTTTTGAAATCTTAAAACTCAAATTGGATGTAAATTAGGTTAATACTTAGTGATTAAGGAAGAAACTCAATTTTCAATAATGTATCCTTTTGAAATCCTAAAACTCAAATTGAATGTAAATTAGGTTAATACTTAGTGATTAAGGAAGAAACTCAATTTTCAATAATATATCCTTTTGAAATCTTAAAACTCAAATTGGATGTAAATTAGGTTAATACTTAGTGATTAAGGAAGAAACTCAATTTTCAATAATGTATCCTTTTGAAATCTTAAAACTCAAATTAAAAGTACATTTGGTTAATACTCAGTGATTAAGGAAGAAACTCAATTTTCAATAATGTATCCTTTTGAAATCATAAAATTCAAATTTAATGTAAATTAGCTTATAACTTAGTGATTAAGGAAGAAACTCAATTTTCAATAATATATCCTTTTGAAATCTTAAAACTCAAATTGGATGTAAATTAGGTTAATACTTAGTGATTAAGGAAGAAACTCAATTTTCAATAATGTATCCTTTTGAAATCCTAAAACTCAAATTGAATGTAAATTAGCTTATAACTTAGTGATTAAGGAAGAAACTCAATTTTCAATAATATATCCTTTTGAAATCTTAAAACTCAAATTGGATGTAAATTAGGTTAATACTTAGTGATTAAGGAAGAAACTCAATTTTCAATAATGTATCCTTTTGAAATCCTAAAACTCAAATTGAATGTAAATTAGCTTATAACTTAGTGATTAAGAAAGAAACTCAATTTTCAATAATGTATCCTTTTGAAATTTTAAAACTCAAATTTAATGTAAATTAGGTTAATACTTAGTGATTAAGGAAGAAACTCAATTTTCAATAATGTATCCTTTTGAAATCCTAAAACTCTAATTGAATGTAAATTATGTTAATACTTAGTGATTAAGGAAGAAACTCAATTTTCAATAATGTATCCTTTGGAAATCTTAAAACCCAAATTGAATGTAAATTAGGTTAATACTTAGTGATTAAGAAAGAAACTCAATTTTCAATAATGTATCCTTTTGAAATCCTAAAACTCAAATGGAATGTAAATTAGCTTATAACTTAGTGATTAAGGAAGAAACTCAATTTTTAATAATATATCCTTTTGTAATCTTAAAACTCAAATTGGATGTAAATTAAGTTAATACTTAGTGATTAAGGAAGAAACTCAATTTTCAATAATGTATCCTTTTGAAATCCTAAAACTCAAATGGAATGTAAATTAGCTTATAACTTAGTGATTTTTAAGGAAGAAACTCAATTTTCAATAATGTATCCTTTTGAAATCTTAAAACTCAAATTGAATGTAAATTAGGTTAATACTTAGTGATTAAGGAAGAAACTCAAATTTCAAAAATGTATCCTTTTGAAATCTTAAAACTCAAATTAAAAGTACATTTGGTTAATACTTAGTAATTAAGGAAGAAACAAAATTTTCAATAATGTATCCTTTTGAAATCCTAAAATTCAAATTTAATGTAAATTAGCTTATAACTTAGTGATTAAGAAAGAAACTCAATTTTCAATAATGTATCCTTTTGAAATCCTAAAACTCAAATGGAATGTAAATTAGCGTATAACTTAGTGATTAAGGGAGAAACTCAATTTTCAATAATATATCCTTTTGTAATCTTAAAACTCAAATTGGATGTAAATTAAGTTAATACTTAGTGATTAAGTAGGAAACTCAATTTTCAATAATGTATCCTTTTGAAATCCTAAAACTCAAATGGAATGTAAATTAGCTTATAACTTAGTGATTTTTAAGGAAGAAACTCAATTTTCAATAATGTATCCTTTTGAAATCTCAAAACTCAAATTGAATGTAAATTAGGTTAATACTTAGTGATTAAGGAAGAAACTCAAATTTCAAAAATGTATCCTTTTGAAATCTTAAAACTCAAATTAAAAGTACATTTGGTTAATACTTAGTGATTAAGGAAGAAACTCAATTTTCAATAATGTATCCTTTTGAAATCCTAAAATTCAAATTTAATGTAAATTAGCTTATAACTTAGTGATTAAGGAAGAAACTCAATTTTCAATAATATATCCTTTTGAAATCTTAAAACTCAAATTGGATGTAAATTAGGTTAATACTTAGTGATTAAGGAAGAAACTCAATTTTCAATAATGTATCCTTTTAAAATCCTAAAACTCAAATTGAATGTAAATTAGCTTATAACTTAGTGATTAAGGAAGAAACTCAATTTTCAATAATATATCCTTTTGAAATCTTAAAACTCAAATTGGATGTAAATTAGGTTAATAGAAACTCAATTTTCAATAATGTATCCTTTTGAAATCCTAAAACTCAAATTGAATGTAAATTAGCTTATAACTTTGTGATTAAGAAAGAAACTCAATTTTCAATAATGTATCCTTTTGTAATCTTAAAACTCAAATTTAATGTAAATTAGGTTAATACTTAGTGATTAAGGAAGAAACTCAATTTTCAATAATGTATCCTTTTGAAATCCTAAAACTCAAATGGAATGTAAATTAGCTTATAACTTAGTGATTAAGGAAGAAACTCAATTTTCAAAAATATATCCTTTTGAGATCTTAAAACTCAAATTGGATGTAAATTAGGTTAATACTTAGTGATTAAGGAAGAAACTCAATTTTCAATAATGTATCCTTTTGAAATCCTAAAACTCAAATGGAATGTAAATTAGCTTATAACTTAGTGATTAAGGAAGAAACTCAATTTTCTATTATGTATCCTTTTGAAATCTTAAAACTCAAATTGAATGTAAATTAGGTTAATACTTAGTGATTAAGGACGAAACTCAATTTTCAATAATGTATCCTTTTGAAATCTTAAAACTCAAATTGAATGTAAATTAGGTTAATACTTAGTGATTAAGGAAGAAACTCAATTTTCAATAATGTATCTTTTTGAAATCCTAAAACTCAAATGAAATGTAAATTAGCTTATAACTTAGTGATTAAGGAAGAAACTCAATTTTCAATAATATATCCTTTTGAAATCTTAAAACTCAAATTGGATGTAAATTAGGTTAATACTTAGTGATTAAGGAAGAAACTCAATTTTCAATAATGTATCCTTTTGAAATCCTAAAACTCAAATTGAATGTAAATTAGCTTATAACTTAGTGATTAAGGAAGAAACTCAATTTTCAATAATGTATCCTTTTGAAATCTTAAAACTCAAATTGAATGTAAATTAGGTTAATACTTAGTGATTAAGGAAGAAACTCAATTTTCAATAATGTATCCTTTTGAAATCCTAAAACTCAAATGGAATGTAAATTAGCTTATAACTTAGTGATTAAGGAAGAAACTCAATTTTCAATAATGTATCCTTTTGAAATCTTAAAACTCAAATTGAATGTAAATTAGGTTAATACTTAGTGATTAAGGAAGAAACTCAAATTTCAAAAATGTATCCTTTTGAAATCTTAAAACTCAAATTAAAAGTACATTTGGTTAATACTTAGTGATTAAGGAAGAAACTCAATTTTCAATAATGTATCCTTTTGAAATCCTAAATTTCAAATTTAATGTAAATTAGCTTATAACTTAGTGATTAAGGAAGAAACTCAATTTTCAATAATATATCCTTTTGAAATCTTAAAACTCAAATTGGATGTAAATTAGGTTAATACTTAGTGATTAAGGAAGAAACTCAATTTTCAATAATGTATCCTTTTGAAATCCTAAAACTCAAATTGAATGTAAATTAGCTTATAACTTTGTGATTAAGAAAGAAACTCAATTTTCAATAATGTATCCTTTTGAAATCTTAAAACTCAAATTTAATGTAAATTAGGTTAATACTTAGTGATTAAGGAAGAAACTCAATTTTCAATAATGTATCCTTTTGAAATCCTAAAACTCAAATTGAAAGTAAATTAGCTTATAACTTAGTGATTAAGGAAGAAACTCAATTTTCAAAAATATATCCTTTTGAGATCTTAAAACTCAAATTGGATGTAAATTAGGTTAATACTTAGTGATTAAGGAAGAAACTCAATTTTCAATAATGTATCCTTTTGAAATCCTAAAACTCAAATGGAATGTAAATTAGCTTATAACTTAGTGATTAAGGAAGAAACTCAATTTTCTATTATGTATCCTTTTGAAATCTTAAAACTCAAATTGAATGTAAATTAGGTTAATACTTAGTGATTAAGGACGAAACTCAATTTTCAATAATGTATCCTTTTGAAATCTTAAAACTCAAATTGAATGTAAATTAGGTTAATACTTAGTGATTAAGGAAGAAACTCAATTTTCAATAATGTATCCTTTTGAAATCCTAAAACTCAAATGAAATGTAAATTAGCTTATAACTTAGTGATTAAGGAAGAAACTCAATTTTCAATAATGTATCCTTTTGAAATCTTAAAACTCAAATTGAATGTAAATTAGGTTAATACTTAGTGATTAAGGAAGAAACTCAATTTTCAATAATGTATCCTTTTGAAATCCTAAAACTCAAATTGAATGTAAATTAGGTTAATACTTAGTGATTAAGGAAGAAACTCAATTTTCAATAATGTATCCTTTTGAAATCTTAAAACTCAAATTGAATGTAAATTAGGTTAATACTTAGTGATTAAGAAAGAAACTCAATTTTCAAAAATGTATCCTTTTGAAATCCTAAAACTCAAATGGAATGTAAATTAGCGTATAACTTAGTGATTAAGGAAGAAACTCAATTTTCAATAATATATCCTATTGTAATCTTAAAACTCAAATTGGATGTAAATTAAGTTAATACTTAGTGATTAAGGAAGAAACTCAATTTTCAATAATGTATCCTTTTGAAATCCTAAAACTCAAATGGAATGTAAATTAGCTTATAACTTAGTGATTTTTAAGGAAGAAACTCAATTTTCAATAATGTATCCTTTTGAAATCTCAAAACTCAAATTGAATGTAAATTAGGTTAATACTTAGTGATTAAGGAAGAAACTCAAATTTCAAAAATGTATCCTTTTGAAATCTTAAAACTCAAATTAAAAGTACATTTGGTTAATACTTAGTGATTAAGGAAGAAACTCAATTTTCAATAATGTATCCTTTTGAAATCCTAAAATTCAAATTTAATGTAAATTAGCTTATAACTTAGTGATTAAGAAAGAAACTCAATTTTCAATAATGTATCCTTTTGAAATCCTAAAACTCAAATGGAATGTAAATTAGCGTATAACTTAGTGATTAAGGAAGAAACTCAATTTTCAATAATATATCCTTTTGTAATCTTAAAACTCAAATTGGATGTAAATTAAGTTAATACTTAGTGATTAAGTAGGAAACTCAATTTTCAATAATGTATCCTTTTGAAATCCTAAAACTCAAATGGAATGTAAATTAGCTTATAACTTAGTGATTTTTAAGGAAGAAACTCAATTTTCAATAATGTATCCTTTTGAAATCTCAAAACTCAAATTGAATGTAAATTAGGTTAATACTTAGTGATTAAGGAAGAAACTCAAATTTCAAAAATGTATCCTTTTGAAATCTTAAAACTCAAATTAAAAGTACATTTGGTTAATACTTAGTGATTAAGGAAGAAACTCAATTTTCAATAATGTATCCTTTTGAAATCCTAAAATTCAAATTTAATGTAAATTAGCTTATAACTTAGTGATTAAGGAAGAAACTCAATTTTCAATAATATATCCTTTTGAAATCTTAAAACTCAAATTGGATGTAAATTAGGTTAATACTTAGTGATTAAGGTAGAAACTCAAATTTCAATAATGTATCCTTTTAAAATCCTAAAACTCAAATTGAATGTAAATTAGCTTATAACTTAGTGATTAAGGAAGAAACTCAATTTTCAATAATATATCCTTTTGAAATCTTAAAACTCAAATTGGATGTAAATTAGGTTAATACTTAGTGATTAAGGAAGAAACTCAATTTTCAATAATGTATCCTTTTGAAATCCTAAAACTCAAATTGAATGTAAATTAGCTTATAACTTTGTGATTAAGAAAGAAACTCAATTTTCAATAATGTATCCTTTTGAAATCTTAAAACTCAAATTTAATGTAAATTAGGTTAATACTTAGTGATTAAGGAAGAAACTCAATTTTCAATAATGTATCCTTTTGAAATCCTAAAACTCAAATGGAATGTAAATTAGCTTATAACTTAGTGATTAAGGAAGAAACTCAATTTTCAAAAATATATCCTTTTGAGATCTTAAAACTCAAATTGGATGTAAATTAGGTTAATACTTAGTGATTATGGAAGAAACTCAATTTTCAATAATGTATCCTTTTGAAATCCTAAAACTCAAATGGAATGTAAATTAGCTTATAACTTAGTGATTAAGGAAGAAACTCAATTTTCAATAATGTATCCTTTTGAAATCTTAAAACTCAAATTGAATGTAAATTAGGTTAATACTTAGTGATTAAGGAAGAAACTCAATTTTCAATAATGTATCCTTTTGAAATCCTAAAACTCAAATGGAATGTAAATTAGCTTATAACTTAGTGATTAAGGAAGAAACTCAATTTTCAATAATGTATCCTTTTGAAATCTTAAAACTCAAATTGAATGTAAATTAGGTTAATACTTAGTGATTAAGGAAGAAACTCAAATTTCAAAAATGTATCCTTTTGAAATCTTAAAACTCAAATTAAAAGTACATTTGGTTAATACTTAGTGATTAAGGAAGAAACTCAATTTTCAATAATGTATCCTTTTAAAATCCTAAAACTCAAATTGAATGTAAATTAGCTTATAACTTAGTGATTAAGGAAGAAACTCAATTTTCAATAATATATCCTTTTGAAATCTTAAAACTCAAATTGGATGTAAATTAGGTTAATACTTAGTGATTAAGGAAGAAACTCAATTTTCAATAATGTATCCTTTTGAAATCCTAAAACTCAAATTGAATGTAAATTAGCTTATAACTTTGTGATTAAGAAAGAAACTCAATTTTCAATAATGTATCCTTTTGTAATCTTAAAACTCAAATTTAATGTAAATTAGGTTAATACTTAGTGATTAAGGAAGAAACTCAATTTTCAATAATGTATCCTTTTGAAATCCTAAAACTCAAATGGAATGTAAATTAGCTTATAACTTAGTGATTAAGGAAGAAACTCAATTTTCAAAAATATATCCTTTTGAGATCTTAAAACTCAAATTGGATGTAAATTAGGTTAATACTTAGTGATTAAGGAAGAAACTCAATTTTCAATAATGTATCCTTTTGAAATCCTAAAACTCAAATGGAATGTAAATTAGCTTATAACTTAGTGATTAAGGAAGAAACTCAATTTTCTATTATGTATCCTTTTGAAATCTTAAAACTCAAATTGAATGTAAATTAGGTTAATACTTAGTGATTAAGGACGAAACTCAATTTTCAATAATGTATCCTTTTGAAATCTTAAAACTCAAATTGAATGTAAATTAGGTTAATACTTAGTGATTAAGGAAGAAACTCAATTTTCAATAATGTATCTTTTTGAAATCCTAAAACTCAAATGAAATGTAAATTAGCTTATAACTTAGTGATTAAGGAAGAAACTCAATTTTCAATAATATATCCTTTTGAAATCTTAAAACTCAAATTGGATGTAAATTAGGTTAATACTTAGTGATTAAGGAAGAAACTCAATTTTCAATAATGTATCCTTTTGAAATCCTAAAACTCAAATTGAAAGTAAATTAGCTTATAACTTAGTGATTAAGGAAGAAACTCAATTTTCAATAATGTATCCTTTTGAAATCTTAAAACTCAAATTGAATGTAAATTAGGTTAATACTTAGTGATTAAGGAAGAAACTCAATTTTCAATAATGTATCCTTTTGAAATCCTAAAACTCAAATTGAATGTAAATTAGCTTATAACTTAGTGATTAAGGAAGAAACTCAATTTTCAATAATGTATCCTTTTGAAATCTTAAAACTCAAATTGAATGTAAATTAGGTTAATACTTAGTGATTAAGGAAGAAACTCAAATTTCAAAAATGTATCCTTTTGAAATCTTAAAACTCAAATTAAAAGTACATTTGATTAATACTTAGTGATTAAGGAAGAAACTCAATTTTCAATAATGTATCCTTTTGAAATCCTAAATTTCAAATTTAATGTAAATTAGCTTATAACTTAGTGATTAAGGAAGAAACTCAATTTTCAATAATATATCCTTTTGAAATCTTAAAACTCAAATTGGATGTAAATTAGGTTAATACTTAGTGATTAAGGAAGAAACTCAATTTTCAATAATGTATCCTTTTGAAATCCTAAAACTCAAATTGAATGTAAATTAGCTTATAACTTTGTGATTAAGAAAGAAACTCAATTTTCAATAATGTATCCTTTTGAAATCTTAAAACTCAAATTTAATGTAAATTAGGTTAATACTTAGTGATTAAGGAAGAAACTCAATTTTCAATAATGTATCCTTTTGAAATCCTAAAACTCAAATGAAATGTAAATTAGCTTATAACTTAGTGATTAAGGAAGAAAATCAATTTTCAATAATATATCCTTTTGAAATCTTAAAACTCAAATTGAATGTAAATTAGGTTAATACTTAGTGATTAAGGAAGAAACTCAATTTTCAATAATGTATCCTTTTGAAATCCTAAAACTCAAATTGAATGTAAATTAGGTTAATACTTAGTGATTAAGGAAGAAACTCAATTTTCAATAATGTATCCTTTTGAAATCTTAAAACTCAAATTGAATGTAAATTAGGTTAATACTTAGTGATTAAGAAAGAAACTCAATTTTCAAAAATGTATCCTTTTGAAATCCTAAAACTCAAATGGAATGTAAATTAGCGTATAACTTAGTGATTAAGGAAGAAACTCAATTTTCAATAATATATCCTTTTGTAATCTTAAAACTCAAATTGGATGTAAATTAAGTTAATACTTAGTGATTAAGGAAGAAACTCAATTTTCAATAATGTATCCTTTTGAAATCCTAAAACTCAAATGGAATGTAAATTAGCTTATAACTTAGTGATTTTTAAGGAAGAAACTCAATTTTCAATAATGTATCCTTTTGAAATCTCAAAACTCAAATTGAATGTAAATTAGGTTAATACTTAGTGATTAAGGAAGAAACTCAAATTTCAAAAATGTATCCTTTTGAAATCTTAAAACTCAAATTAAAAGTACATTTGGTTAATACTTAGTGATTAAGGAAGAAACTCAATTTTCAATAATGTATCCTTTTGAAATCCTAAAATTCAAATTTAATGTAAATTAGCTTATAACTTAGTGATTAAGAAAGAAACTCAATTTTCAATAATGTATCCTTTTGAAATCCTAAAACTCAAATGGAATGTAAATTAGCGTATAACTTAGTGATTAAGGAAGAAACTCAATTTTCAATAATATATCCTTTTGTAATCTTAAAACTCAAATTGGATGTAAATTAAGTTAATACTTAGTGATTAAGTAGGAAACTCAATTTTCAATAATGTATCCTTTTGAAATCCTAAAACTCAAATGGAATGTAAATTAGCTTATAACTTAGTGATTTTTAAGGAAGAAACTCAATTTTCAATAATGTATCCTTTTGAAATCTCAAAACTCAAATTGAATGTAAATTAGGTTAATACTTAGTGATTAAGGAAGAAACTCAAATTTCAAAAATGTATCCTTTTGAAATCTTAAAACTCAAATTAAAAGTACATTTGGTTAATACTTAGTGATTAAGGAAGAAACTCAATTTTCAATAATGTATCCTTTTGAAATCCTAAAATTCAAATTTAATGTAAATTAGCTTATAACTTAGTGATTAAGGAAGAAACTCAATTTTCAATAATATATCCTTTTGAAATCTTAAAACTCAAATTGGATGTAAATTAGGTTAATACTTAGTGATTAAGGTAGAAACTCAATTTTCAATAATGTATCCTTTTAAAATCCTAAAACTCAAATTGAATGTAAATTAGCTTATAACTTAGTGATTAAGGAAGAAACTCAATTTTCAATAATATATCCTTTTGAAATCTTAAAACTCAAATTGGATGTAAATTAGGTTAATACTTAGTGATTAAGGAAGAAACTCAATTTTCAATAATGTATCCTTTTGAAATCCTAAAACTCAAATTGAATGTAAATTAGCTTATAACTTTGTGATTAAGAAAGAAACTCAATTTTCAATAATGTATCCTTTTGAAATCTTAAAACTCAAATTTAATGTAAATTAGGTTAATACTTAGTGATTAAGGAAGAAACTCAATTTTCAATAATGTATCCTTTTGAAATCCTAAAACTCAAATGGAATGTAAATTAGCTTATAACTTAGTGATTAAGGAAGAAACTCAATTTTCAAAAATATATCCTTTTGAGATCTTAAAACTCAAATTGGATGTAAATTAGGTTAATACTTAGTGATTAAGGAAGAAACTCAATTTTCAATAATGTATCCTTTTGAAATCCTAAAACTCAAATGGAATGTAAATTAGCTTATAACTTAGTGATTAAGGAAGAAACTCAATTTTCAATAATGTATCCTTTTGAAATCTTAAAACTCAAATTGAATGTAAATTAGGTTAATACTTAGTGATTAAGGAAGAAACTCAATTTTCAATAATGTATCCTTTTGAAATCCTAAAACTCAAATTGAAAGTAAATTAGCTTATAACTTAGTGATTAAGGAAGAAACTCAATTTTCAATAATGTATCCTTTTGAAATCTTAAAACTCAAATTGAATGTAAATTAGGTTAATACTTAGTGATTAAGGAAGAAACTCAAATTTAAAAAATGTATCCTTTTGAAATCTTAAAACTCAAATTAAAAGTACATTTGGTTAATACTTAGTGATTAAGGAAGAAACTCAATTTTCAATAATGTATCCTTTTGAAATCCTAAATTTCAAATTTAATGTAAATTAGCTTATAACTTAGTGATTAAGGAAGAAACTCAATTTTCAATAATATATCCTTTTGTAATCTTAAAACTCAAATTGGATGTAAATTAGGTTAATACTTAGTGATTAAGGAAGAAACTCAATTTTCAATAATGTATCCTTTTGAAATCCTAAAACTCAAATTGAATGTAAATTAGCTTATAACTTTGTGATTAAGGAAGAAACTCAATTTTCAATAATGTATCCTTTTGAAATCTTAAAACTCAAATTTAATGTAAATTAGGTTAATACTTAGTGATTAAGGAAGAAACTCAATTTTCAATAATGTATCCTTTTGAAATCCTAAAACTCAAATGGAATGTAAATTAGCTTATAACTTAGTGATTAAGGAAGAAACTCAATTTTCTAAAATATATCCTTTTGAGATCTTAAAACTCAAATTGGATGTAAATTAGGTTAATACTTAGTGATTAAGGAAGAAACTCAATTTTCAATAATGTATCCTTTTGAAATCCTAAAACTCAAATGGAATGTAAATTATCTTATAACTTAGTGATTAAGGAAGAAACTCAATTTTCAATAATGTATCCTTTTGAAATCTTAAAACTCAAATTGAATGTAAATTAGGTTAATACTTAGTGATTAAGGACGAAACTCAATTTTCAATAATGTATCCTTTTGAAATCTTAAAACTCAAATTGAATGTAAATTAGGTTAATACTTAGTGATTAAGGAAGAAACTCAATTTTCAATAATGTATCCTTTTGAAATCCTAAAACTCAAATTGAATGTAAATTAGGTTAATACTTAGTGATTAAGGAAGAAACTCAATTTTCAATAATGTATCCTTTTGAAATCTTAAAACTCAAATTGAATGTAAATTAGGTTAATACTTAGTGATTAAGAAAGAAACTCAATTTTAAAAAATGTATCCTTTTGAAATCCTAAAACTCAAATGGAATGTAAATTAGCGTATAACTTAGTGATTAAGGAAGAAACTCAATTTTCAATAATATATCCTTTTGTAATCTTAAAACTCAAATTGGATGTAAATTAAGTTAATACTTAGTGATTAAGGAAGAAACTCAATTTTCAATAATGTATCCTTTTGAAATCCTAAAACTCAAATGGAATGTAAATTAGCTTATAACTTAGTGATTTTTAAGGAAGAAACTCAATTTTCAATAATGTATCCTTTTGAAATCTCAAAACTCAAATTGAATGTAAATTAGGTTAATACTTAGTGATTAAGGAAGAAACTCAAATTTCAAAAATGTATCCTTTTGAAATCTTAAAACTCAAATTAAAAGTACATTTGGTTAATACTTAGTGATTAAGGAAGAAACTCAATTTTCAATAATGTATCCTTTTGAAATCCTAAAATTCAAATTTAATGTAAATTAGCTTATAACTTAGTGATTAAGAAAGAAACTCAATTTTCAATAATGTATCCTTTTGAAATCCTAAAACTCAAATGGAATGTAAATTAGCGTATAACTTAGAGATTAAGGAAGAAACTCAATTTTCAATAATATATCCTTTTGTAATCTTAAAACTCAAATTGGATGTAAATTAAGTTAATACTTAGTGATTAAGTAGGAAACTCAATTTTCAATAATGTATCCTTTTGAAATCCTAAAACTCAAATGGAATGTAAATTAGCTTATAACTTAGTGATTTTTAAGGAAGAAACTCAATTTTCAATAATGTATCCTTTTGAAATCTCAAAACTCAAATTGAATGTAAATTAGGTTAATACTTAGTGATTAAGGAAGAAACTCAAATTTCAAAAATGTATCCTTTTGAAATCTTAAAACTCAAATTAAAAGTACATTTGGTTAATACTTAGTGATTAAGGAAGAAACTCAATTTTCAATAATGTATCCTTTTGAAATCCTAAAATTCAAATTTAATGTAAATTAGCTTATAACTTAGTGATTAAGGAAGAAACTCAATTTTCAATAATATATCCTTTTGAAATCTTAAAACTCAAATTGGATGTAAATTAGGTTAATACTTAGTGATTAAGGAAGAAACTCAATTTTCAATAATGTATCCTTTTAAAATCCTAAAACTCAAATTGAATGTAAATTAGCTTATAACTTAGTGATTAAGGAAGAAACTCAATTTTCAATAATATATCCTTTTGAAATCTTAAAACTCAAATTGGATGTAAATTAGGTTAATACTTAGTGATTAAGGAAGAAACTCAATTTTCAATAATGTATCCTTTTGAAATCCTAAAACTCAAATTGAATGTAAATTAGCTTATAACTTTGTGATTAAGAAAGAAACTCAATTTTCAATAATGTATCCTTTTGAAATCTTAAAACTCAAATTTAATGTAAATTAGGTTAATACTTAGTGATTAAGTAAGAAACTCAATTTTCAATAATGTATCCTTTTGAAATCCTAAAACTCAAATGGAATGTAAATTAGCTTATAACTTAGTGATTAAGGAAGAAACTCAATTTTCAAAAATATATCCTTTTGAGATCTTAAAACTCAAATTGGATGTAAATTAGGTTAATACTTAGTGATTAAGGAAGAAACTCAATTTTCAATAATGTATCCTTTTGAAATCCTAAAACTCAAATGGAATGTAAATTAGCTTATAACTTAGTGATTAAGGAAGAAACTCAATTTTCTATTATGTATCCTTTTGAAATCTTAAAACTCAAATTGAATGTAAATTAGGTTAATACTTAGTGATTAAGGACGAAACTCAATTTTCAAAAATGTATCCTTTTGAAATCTTAAAACTCAAATTGAATGTAAATTAGGTTAATACTTAGTGATTAAGGAAGAAACTCAATTTTCAATAATGTATCTTTTTGAAATCCTAAAACTCAAATGAAATGTAAATTAGCTTATAACTTAGTGATTAAGGAAGAAACTCAATTTTCAATAATATATCCTTTTGAAATCTTAAAACTCAAATTGAATGTAAATTAGGTTAATACTTAGTGATTAAGGAAGAAACTCAATTTTCAATAATGTATCCTTTTGAAATCCTAAAACTCAAATTGAAAGTAAATTAGCTTATAACTTAGTGATTAAGGAAGAAACTCAATTTTCAATAATGTATCCTTTTGAAATCTTAAAACTCAAATTGAATGTAAATTAGGTTAATACTTAGTGATTAAGGAAGAAACTCAATTTTCAATAATGTATCCTTTTGAAATCCTAAAACTCAAATTGAATGTAAATTAGCTTATAACTTAGTGATTAAGGAAGAAACTCAATTTTCAATAATGTATCCTTTTGAAATCTTAAAACTCAAATTGAATGTAAATTAGGTTAATACTTAGTGATTAAGGACGAAACTCAATTTTCATAAATGTATCCTTTTGAAATCCTAAAACTCAAATTGAATGTAAATTAGGTTAATACTTAGTGATTAAGGAAGAAACTCAATTTTCAATAATGTATCCTTTTAAAATCCTAAAACTCAAATTGAATGTAAATTAGCTTATAACTTAGTGATTAAGGAAGAAACTCAATTTTCAATAATATATCCTTTTGAAATCTTAAAACTCAAATTGAATGTAAATTAGGTTAATACTTAGTGATTAAGGAAGAAACTCAATTTTCAATAATGTATCCTTTTGAAATCCTAAAACTCAAATTGAATGTAAATTAGCTTATAACTTTGTGATTAAGGAAGAAACTCAATTTTCAATAATGTATCCTTTTGAAATCTTAAAACTAAAATTTAATGTAAATTAGGTTAATACTTAGTGATTAAGGAAGAAACTCAATTTTCAATAATGTATCCTTTTGAAATCCTAAAACTCAAATTGAAAGTAAATTAGCTTATAACTTAGTGATTAAGGAAGAAACTCAATTTTCAAAAATATATCCTTTTGAGATCTTAAAACTCAAATTGGATGTAAATTAGGTTAATACTTAGTGATTAAGGAAGAAACTCAATTTTCAATAATGTATCCTTTTGAAATCCTAAAACTCAAATGGAATGTAAATTAGCTTATAACTTAGTGATTAAGGAAGAAACTCAATTTTCTATTATGTATCCTTTTGAAATCTTAAAACTCAAATTGAATGTAAATTAGGTTAATACTTAGTGATTAAGGACGAAACTCAATTTTCAAAAATGTATCCTTTTGAAATCTTAAAACTCAAATTGAATGTAAATTAGGTTAATACTTAGTGATTAAGGAAGAAACTCAATTTTCAATAATGTATCTTTTTGAAATCCTAAAACTCAAATGAAATGTAAATTAGCTTATAACTTAGTGATTAAGGAAGAAACTCAATTTTCAATAATATATCCTTTTGAAATCTTAAAACTCAAATTAAATGTAAATTAGGTTAATACTTAGTGATTAAGGAAGAAACTCAATTTTCAATAATGTATCCTTTTGAAATCCTAAAACTCAAATGGAATGTAAATTAGCTTATAACTTAGTGATTAAGGAAGAAACTCAATTTTCAATAATGTATCCTTTTGAAATCTTAAAACTCAAATTGAATGTAAATTAGGTTAATACTTAGTGATTAAGGAAGAAACTCAAATTTCAAAAATGTATCCTTTTGAAATCTTAAAACTCAAATTAAAAGTACATTTGGTTAATACTTAGTGATTAAGGAAGAAACTCAATTTTCAATAATGTATCCTTTTGAAATCCTAAATTTCAAATTTAATGTAAATTAGCTTATAACTTAGTGATTAAGGAAGAAACTCAATTTTCAATAATATATCCTTTTGAAATCTTAAAACTCAAATTGAATGTAAATTAGGTTAATACTTAGTGATTAAGGAAGAAACTCAATTTTCAATAATGTATCCTTTTGAAATCCTAAAACTCAAATTGAATGTAAATTAGCTTATAACTTAGTGATTAAGGAAGAAACTCAATTTTCAATAATGTATCCTTTTGAAATCTTAAAACTCAAATTTAATGTAAATTAGGTTAATACTTAGTGATTAAGGAAGAAACTCAATTTTCAATAATGTATCCTTTTGAAATCCTAAAACTCAAATTGAATGTAAATTAGCTTATAACTTAGTGATTAAGGAAGAAACTCAATTTTCAAAAATATATCCTTTTGAGATCTTAAAACTCAAATTGGATGTAAATTAGGTTAATACTTAGTGATTAAGGAAGAAACTCAATTTTCAATAATGTATCCTTTTGAAATCCTAAAACTCAAATTGAATGTAAATTAGCTTATAACTTAGTGATTAAGGAAGAAACTCAATTTTCAATAATGTATCCTTTTGAAATCTTAAAACTCAAATTGAATGTAAATTAGGTTAATACTTAGTGATTAAGGAAGAAACTCAATTTTCAATAATGTATCCTTTTGAAATCTTAAAACTCAAATTGAATGTAAATTAGGTTAATACTTAGTGATTAAGGAAGAAACTCAATTTTCAATAATGTATCCTTTTGAAATCCTAAAACTCAAATTGAATGTAAATTAGGTTAATACTTAGTGATTAAGGAAGAAACTCAATTTTCAATAATGTATCCTTTTGAAATCTTAAAACTCAAATTGAATGTAAATTAGGTTAATACTTAGTGATTAAGAAAGAAACTCAATTTTCAAAAATGTATCCTTTTGAAATCCTAAAACTCAAATGGAATGTAAATTAGCGTATAACTTAGTGATTTAGGAAGAAACTCAATTTTCAATAATATATCCTTTTGTAATCTTAAAACTCAAATTGGATGTAAATTAAGTTAATACTTAGTGATTAAGGAAGAAACTCAATTTTCAATAATGTATCCTTTTGAAATCCTAAAACTCAAATGGAATGTAAATTAGCTTATAACTTAGTGATTTTTAAGGAAGAAACTCAATTTTCAATAATGTATCCTTTTGAAATCTCAAAACTCAAATTGAATGTAAATTAGGTTAATACTTAGTGATTAAGGAAGAAACTCAAATTTCAAAAATGTATCCTTTTGAAATCTTAAAACTCAAATTAAAAGTACATTTGGTTAATACTTAGTGATTAAGGAAGAAACTCAATTTTCAATAATGTATCCTTTTGAAATCCTAAAATTCAAATTGAATGTAAATTAGCTTATAACTTAGTGATTAAGAAAGAAACTCAATTTTCAATAATGTATCCTTTTGAAATCCTAAAACTCAAATGGAATGTAAATTAGCGTATAACTTAGTGATTAAGGAAGAAACTCAATTTTCAATAATATATCCTTTTGTAATCTTAAAACTCAAATTGGATGTAAATTAAGTTAATACTTAGTGATTAAGTAGGAAACTCAATTTTCAATAATGTATCCTTTTGAAATCCTAAAACTCAAATTTAATGTAAATTAGCTTATAACTTAGTGATTTTTAAGGAAGAAACTCAATTTTCAATAATGTATCCTTTTGAAATCTCAAAACTCAAATTGAATGTAAATTAGGTTAATACTTAGTGATTAAGGAAGAAACTCAAATTTCAAAAATGTATCCTTTTGAAATCTTAAAACTCAAATTAAAAGTACATTTGGTTAATACTTAGTGATTAAGGAAGAAACTCAATTTTCAATAATGTATCCTTTTGAAATCCTAAAATTCAAATTTAATGTAAATTAGCTTATAACTTAGTGATTAAGGAAGAAACTCAATTTTCAATAATATATCCTTTTGAAATCTTAAAACTCAAATTGGATGTAAATTAGGTTAATACTTAGTGATTAAGGAAGAAACTCAATTTTCAATAATGTATCCTTTTAAAATCCTAAAACTCAAATTGAATGTAAATTAGCTTATAACTTTGTGATTAAGAAAGAAACTCAATTTTCAATAATGTATCCTTTTGAAATCTTAAAACTCAAATTTAATGTAAATTAGGTTAATACTTAGTGATTAAGGAAGAAACTCAATTTTCAATAATGTATCCTTTTGAAATCCTAAAACTCAAATGGAATGTAAATTAGCTTATAACTTAGTGATTAAGGAAGAAACTCAATTTTCAAAAATATATCCTTTTGAGATCTTAAAACTCAAATTGGATGTAAATTAGGTTAATACTTAGTGATTAAGGAAGAAACTCAATTTTCAATAATGTATCCTTTTGAAATCCTAAAACTCAAATGGAATGTAAATTAGCTTATAACTTAGTGATTAAGGAAGAAACTCAATTTTCTATTATGTATCCTTTTGAAATCTTAAAACTCAAATTGAATGTAAATTAGGTTAATACTTAGTGATTAAGGAAGAAACTCAATTTTCAAAAATGTATCCTTTTGAAATCTTAAAACTCAAATTGAATGTAAATTAGGTTAATACTTAGTGATTAAGGAAGAAACTCAATTTTCAATAATGTATCTTTTTGAAATCCTAAAACTCAAATGAAATGTAAATTAGCTTATAACTTAGTGATTAAGGAAGAAACTCAATTTTCAATAATATATCCTTTTGAAATCTTAAAACTCAAATTGAATGTAAATTAGGTTAATACTTAGTGATTAAGGAAGAAACTCAATTTTCAATAATGTATCCTTTTGAAATCCTAAAACTCAAATTGAATGTAAATTAGCTTATAACTTAGTGATTAAGGAAGAAACTCAATTTTCAATAATGTATCCTTTTGAAATCTTAAAACTCAAATTGAATGTAAATTAGGTTAATACTTAGTGATTAAGGAAGAAACTCAATTTTCAATAATGTATCCTTTTGAAATCCTAAAACTCAAATTGAATGTAAATTAGCTTATAACTTAGTGATTAAGGAAGAAACTCAATTTTCAATAATGTATCCTTTTGAAATCTTAAAACTCAAATTGAATGTAAATTAGGTTAATACTTAGTGATTAAGGAAGAAACTCAAATTTCAAAAATGTATCCTTTTGAAATCTTAAAACTCAAATTAAAAGTACATTTGGTTAATATTTAGTGATTAAGGAAGAAACTCAATTTTCAATAATGTATCCTTTTGAAATCCTAAATTTCAAATTTAATGTAAATTAGCTTATAACTTAGTGATTAAGGAAGAAACTCAATTTTCAATAATATATCCTTTTGAAATCTTAAAACTCAAATTGGATGTAAATTAGGTTAATACTTAGTGATTAAGGAAGAAACTCAATTTTCAATAATGTATCCTTTTGAAATTCTAAAACTCAAATTGAATGTAAATTAGCTTATAACTTTGTGATTAAGAAAGAAACTCAATTTTCAATAATGTATCCTTTTGAAATCTTAAAACTCAAATTTAATGTAAATTAGGTTAATACTTAGTGATTAAGGAAGAAACTCAATTTTCAATAATGTATCCTTTTGAAATCCTAAAACTCAAATTGAATGTAAATTAGCTTATAACTTAGTGATTAAGGAAGAAACTCAATTTTCAAAAATATATCCTTTTGAGATCTTAAAACTCAAATTGGATGTAAATTAGGTTAATACTTAGTGATTAAGGAAGAAACTCAATTTTCAATAATGTATCCTTTTGAAATCCTAAAACTCAAATGGAATGTAAATTATCTTATAACTTAGTGATTAAGGAAGAAACTCAATTTTCAATAATGTATCCTTTTGAAATCTTAAAACTCAAATTGAATGTAAATTAGGTTAATACTTAGTGATTAAGGACGAAACTCAATTTTCAATAATGTATCCTTTTGAAATCTTAAAACTCAAATTGAATGTAAATTAGGTTAATACTTAGTGATTAAGGAAGAAACTCAATTTTCAATAATGTATCCTTTTGAAATCCTAAAACTCAAATGGAATGTAAATTAGCTTATAACTTAGAGATTAAGGAAGAAACTCAATTTTCAATAATATATCCTTTTGAAATCTTAAAACTCAAATTGGATGTAAATTAGGTTAATTCTTAGTGATTAAGGAAGAAACTCAATTTTCAATAATGTATCCTTTTGAAATCCTAAAACTCAAATGGAATGTAAATTAGCTTATAACTTAGTGATTAAGGAAGAAACTCAATTTTCAATAATGTATCCTTTTGAAATCTTAAAACTCAAATTGAATGTAAATTAGGTTAATACTTAGTGATTAAGGAAGAAACTCAATTTTCAATAATGTATCCTTTTGAAATCCTAAAACTCAAATGGAATGTAAATTAGCTTATAACTTAGTGATTAAGGAAGAAACTCAATTTTCAATAATGTATCCTTTTGAAATCTTAAAACTCAAATTGAATGTAAATTAGGTTAATACTTAGTGATTAAGGAAGAAACTCAAATTTCAAAAATGTATCCTTTTGAAATCGTAAAACTCAAATTAAAAGTACATTTGGTTAATACTTAGTGATTAAGGAAGAAACTCAATTTTCAATAATGTATCCTTTTGAAATCCTAAAATTCAAATTTAATGTAAATTAGCTTATAACTTAGTGATTAAGGAAGAAACTCAATTTTGAATAATATATCCTTTTGAAATCTTAAAACTCAAATTGGATGTAAATTAGGTTAATACTTAGTGATTAAGGAAGAAACTCAATTTTCAATAATGTATCCTTTTGAAATCCTAAAACTCAAATTGAATGTAAATTAGCTTATAACTTAGTGATTAAGGAAGAAACTCAATTTTTAATAATATATCCTTTTGAAATCTTAAAACTCAAATTGAATGTAAATTAGGTTAATACTTAGTGATTAAGGAAGAAACTCAAATTTCAAAAATGTATCCTTTTGAAATCTTAAAACTCAAATTAAAAGTACATTTGGTTAATACTTAGTGATTAAGGAAGAAACTCAATTTTCAATAATGTATCCTTTTGAAATCCTAAAATTCAAATTTAATGTAAATTAGCTTATAACTTAGTGATTAAGGAAGAAACTCAATTTTCAATATTATATCCTTTTGAAATCTTAAAACTCAAATTGGATGTAAATTAGGTTAATACTTAGTGATTAAGGAAGAAACTCAATTTTCAATAATGTATCCTTTTAAAATCCTAAAACTCAAATTGGATGTAAATTAGCTTATAACTTAGTGATTAAGGAAGAAACTCAATTTTCAATAATATATCCTTTTGAAATCTTAAAACTCAAATTGGATGTAAATTAGGTTAATACTTAGTGATTAAGGAAGAAACTCAATTTTCAATAATGTATCCTTTTGAAATCCTAAAACTCAAATTGAATGTAAATTAGCTTATAACTTTGTGCAAATAAAAGGCGATGATATAAATGAAAAGAAAAAAGGAAGGAACAGGGTGACCCCACAGCCCGGGGTCGAGGAGCCAAAAAGAGAAGTAATGAGTGGGCCGCATTAAAAACCTCGCCGTAAACTTCCCTTGAGGACAAACCGGCGTAGGGGAAAAAGCGTTACCAACCACTTAATACTTCGGCCCCAAGTAGGAAAAGCCCGTAATACAAGGCTAAGAAAAGGCCTAAAGACCAAGCTCTCAGCCTAGAAAAGACTGAATAGAGACTGGCCCAAAACAAGAAAACCCAGGATACAAGGGCTAAAAAGGGGTGAAACAACCCTTAAATACGACAATATGTCTTATGCAAGTCATCATACAGAATGTTACCAATAAAATCAGGGTATATATCAAACCATCTCCCCGAGTAATGTAAAGAAGCCAAAGCGTCCGCCACTCTATTGCCTTCCCGAAATATATGAGAGTAACAGATGAACATACTATCAATGAAGGACATCACCTGACTCCAAAGCCCCCAAAGACGCCATGGCACCAAAGGTATCTGACGCCGCATAGTTTGAATGGCAAGTAACGAATCTGACTCAATCCAAAGACACTTCCAACCATGAGAAAAAGCAAATTCAAGAGCTAGAAGAATAGAAGCGATCTCCGCCTCCAAGGGGTATCCCCAACCACCAACATCCGAAGTAGCTGCAACAAACATCCCCATAGAATTTCGGAAAACTGCACCCATCGACAAAATACCCGGGGACATCAGCACACTACCATCCACGTTCACCTTCAGCCACCCGAAAGGAGGTGGGATCCAGCGTAAGTAGACAGGGGTACGAACACTGCGTGGTATCAGTTTGACTTTGAAAGTCCTCGTCACTAGAAGATCCCTAAGGGAGCCATTTGAAGTTCCCTTAATCAACGCAGCCGAATCCCTCGTACCTGAAATAAACAAAGCCAAACATCTCCTAATGGACGGAGCCACTCCATCATGAAAGGATCTATTCCTAAACCACCAAACCGTCCAAATAGATGTAATGAATGCAATCCGCCAAAGCTTACCCACCTGTTCACTGAACTGAAAGTTAATAACGTGAGCAAGGATAGTATGGAAACCCTCATCCAAAGGGAAATGCACATCAAAGGTTCGCATCAAAAAAGCATAAATAGATCTCTTCTCTTGAAAATTGACCGGGCAATGAAGAACTTTCTGTGGACGGGTGACATCAATAAACGAAATAGTTCTTGTTCAATCCCTTGGAAACGCTGTTGTACGCCCACCGAGGAGGGGGTTTTAGGAATCCGTTCTATTACACTTGCAAATGACTCTTTCACGTGTAAATTAGCCTGGGATGTCTATAGGGCCCAATCTCCGGAGTTTGAGTTGCTGCACCGCCGATACTTTAAGGCTGGACGCAAGCCTAAGTTTGCTAGATACATTGCCTCCTCGATTAGCCCTGGTATTAGGAGGCACGTTGATCGTATAGTGCAGGGGTCTCGCTGGTTGATAGGTTCTACATCCCGGGTTAGTTTTTGGCATGATAACTGGTTGGGCTATTCCATTTCGGATCACATTGGTCTTCCTCAAGGTGTTCGGTCCGGTCTTATTGGGGAGGTTCAGGATTTTTACTTTGATGGGAGTTGGCATTTCACCTTGGACTTCGTTTTGGCTTTCTCCGACATAGTGCATGACATCCTTCAGATTAGAGTGGCTGATGGCGATGATAGACTTATTTGGACAGACACGGTTTCTGGTGAGTTAACTTCGGGACTGGCTTATGACGAGATTAGGCAAAGATTTCCCAAGCCTGCATGGGCAGCATGGGGCTGGTCTTCTTTTATTCCCCCTTGTCGCTCCACGCTTTTTTGGAGGGCGGCTTGGGGTCGATTGCCCACCATGAGTTGGTTCCAAAGGACGGGGTCGTTTGGTCCTACCATGTGCTCGCTTTGTTTTGCCGCCTGCTATAACCGAATTAATCAAACATTTACGACCCGCAAGAGACAAAGTGCGACCCTTCCATCCGCTGAATTTAGCAAGGATAGAGTCCACCAACCCAGAAAAATAAAGAGCCTTAGGGGCACCCCGAAATAAAGGAACTCCCAAGTAAATGAAGGGAAGAGATCCTTCCTGAATACCCGTAATACGAAGGATCCTGGTGCGCAATGACCTATTAACCGATTTCCCATAATATGCATGGGACTTATTTGGGCTGTAAAGTTGGCCAGAGATGGAGCCGTAAAGAACAAGCACACGTTTCAAGCATCTAGCATTTTTGGAGGTAGCCTTCATGAAGACCAAAATGTCATCCGCATAGAATAAAAATGGTGGCGAATCCCGTATTATAGAAAGATTCGAGGAGGCAATCTCAAACTGCAACCAACACCCCAGGGCTTCCTCGGCCAAACAAAAAAGAAGAGGGGAGAGAGGGTCCCCTTGACGGACCCCCCTAGAGCAAGGAAAAAATCCGCAAACCTCTCCGTTCACAATGATAGAGAGTCTAGCCGAATGAAGTACCAAATCAATCATCTGCTGGAAACGAATAGAGAAACCCATGCGGCGGAGAACCGCTTTTAGAAAGCCCCAATCAATAGTATCAAATGCCTTGGTGATGTCAATTTTGACTGCCATATTACCTTCCTTAGCTGTCGTATTCAGCTTGTTGATTGCGTCAGAGGCTAGTGCAATGCAAGTATGAATTCGCTTTCCCGGGATAAATCCAAACTGGAAAGGCGTGAGGAGCTTAGCCACAAATGCACCCAACCTGGTGGCAATGATCTTGGTATAAATCTTGTAAAGAAAGTTGCCCATGACAATAGGACGAAAATCTTGAAGCCTATTGGCCCCCGGCTTCTTGGGAATCAACGTAACTAAGCTGGCATTAAAACCAACCGGCATTTCACACCCAGAAAAGATGTGTTGTATCGCTTCAGTAATATCACCATGGATAGTGTCCCAGCAATGTTGAAAGAAAGAGCCCGGAAAACCATCTGGCCCAGGAGAGCTTGTGCCATCCATGTCAAAAACAGCCCGTTTAACCTCATCCACCAACGGCATGGCTGTAAGAAAAGCCTCCTCTCCCTCGGAAATGGAAACAAAGGGGAGATGGTCGAGGTGCACAATGGGTAAGGCCGTGTCCACCCTCGTAAACAGCTCCGTGTAATAATTAACCACAAAAGAACCAATGGTACTAGGATCAGTGACATGATTACCATCAACAATTAAATCAGAGATAAAATTCCCTTTACGACGTACTTTATGGGCCACATGGAAAAAAGCCGAATTGCGATCCCCATCTTTAAGCCACTGCAATTTAGCACGTTGAGAAATGAATTCATGCTTACGTGTGAGGAGATCATTTAGCTTGATTAAACAAACGACCTCCCTGTCAAAACGATCCTCTGTGTCTCCAAAGGTATAGATATCCTGCTGAACACTATTAAGTTCTTCCGTCGCCTCCTCAATTTCCAAAAATATATTCCTAAAGACCGAAGAATTCCAGGCCTTCAACTGGTGCTTGAGACGACAGAGTTTGTAGATAGTGCGAAGAGTCGGGGTAGCAGCCCCAAGCGGAGCAGACCAAGATTGAAGGACAAAATCCGAGAATTGCTCATGTTTAAGCCACATGGATTGAAAACGAAATTCCTCAGTAGGAAGGCTTCGGAAAGCCAGGTTACGACTTCTCTCGTGAGAGCCCTTGACCACATTAAAATCGCCCATAAAGCAGACTTTGCGATCAGGAATCCCCAAAAGATCAGCCCAAAGAGGTCGTCGCAAAGTGTAAGAATTCCGGGCATGGACAAATGCCAGAGTGTATTGCTTTCCCTCCCAATTCAAAGAAACAGCAATGCATTGATCCGTCTGAAAGAGAAGTGTAACAGAATTAACCAGTAATTCCTGACAAAGGACCCAGATATTAGGACGAGAATCATCACGGGAATTATGAAATAAAAAAGAGAGTCTGACAGAACGCCAAAAAGAAGTAGGTATAGAGGAAACCCGTATCTTAGGCTCGTATATTGCTAGAAAGTCCGGCCTGTGTTTCTGACAGAGGGAACATAGGGCCGTTTGAGTGTGGTCGTTCCCCAGCCCCTGTACATTCCAAGATAAACAGATCATGGAGTTGAATTCCGGCCGTGCTTCGGCGGCCCGGTACCCTGAGCGTGTTGAGGTTCCTCTTCCTCCTCATCACCCCATTTTCTACTAGCCACAGTGTGCAGCTCGTCAACACGTTTGCTGCGCTCATCAATTTGCAAATCAGAATGTGCATGCACACGTAAATGTATCCTTTGTGATTAAGAAAGAAATTCAATTTTCAATAATGTATCCTTTTGAAATCTTAAAACTCAAATTTAATGTAAATTAGGTTAATACTTAGTGATTAAGGAAGAAACTCAATTTTCAATAATGTATCCTTTTGAAATCCTAAAACTCAAATGGAATGTAAATTAGCTTATAACTTAGTGATTAAGGAAGAAACTCAATTTTCAAAAATATATCCTTTTGAGATCTTAAAACTCAAATAGGATGTAAATTAGGTTAATACTTAGTGATTAAGGACGAAACTCAATTTTCAATAATGTATCCTTTTGAAATCCTAAAACTCAAATGGAATGTAAATTAGCTTATAACTTAGTGATTAAGGAAGAAACTCAATTTTCAATAATGTATCCTTTTGAAATCTTAAAACTCAAATTGAATGTAAATTAGGTTAATACTTAGTGATTAAGGACGAAACTCAATTTTCAATAATGTATCCTTTTGAAATCTTAAAACTCAAATTGAATGTAAATTAGGTTAATACTTAGTGATTAAGGAAGAAACTCAATTTTCAATAATGTATCCTTTTGAAATCCTAAAACTCAAATGGAATGTAAATTAGCTTATAACTTAGAGATTAAGGAAGAAACTCAATTTTCAATAATATATCCTTTTGAAATCTTAAAACTCAAATTGGATGTAAATTAGGTTAATACTTAGTGATTAAGGAAGAAACTCAATTTTCAATAATGTATCCTTTTGAAATCCTAAAACTCAAATGGAATGTAAATTAGCTTATAACTTAGTGATTAAGGAAGAAACTCAATTTTCAATAATGTATCCTTTTGAAATCTTAAAACTCAAATTGAATGTAAATTAGGTTAATACTTAGTGATTAAGGAAGAAACTCAATTTTCAATAATGTATCCTTTTGAAATCCTAAAACTCAAATTGAATGTAAATTAGCTTATAACTTAGTGATTAAGGAAGAAACTCAATTTTCAATAATGTATCCTTTTGAAATCTTAAAACTCAAATTGAATGTAAATTAGGTTAATACTTAGTGATTAAGGAAGAAACTCAAATTTCAAAAATGTATCCTTTTGAAATCTTAAAACTCAAATTAAAAGTACATTTGGTTAATACTTAGTGATTAAGGAAGAAACTCAATTTTCAATAATGTATCCTTTTGAAATCCTAAAATTCAAATTTAATGTAAATTAGCTTATAACTTAGTGATTAAGGAAGAAACTCAATTTTCAATAATATATCCTTTTGAAATCTTAAAACTCAAATTGGATGTAAATTAGGTTAATACTTAGTGATTAAGGAAGAAACTCAATTTTCAATAATGTATCCTTTTGAAATCCTAAAACTCAAATTGAATGTAAATTAGCTTATAACTTAGTGATTAAGGAAGAAACTCAATTTTTAATAATGTATCCTTTTGAAATCTTAAAACTCAAATTGAATGTAAATTAGGTTAATACTTAGTGATTAAGGAAGAAACTCAAATTTCAAAAATGTATCCTTTTGAAATCTTAAAACTCAAATTAAAAGTACATTTGGTTAATACTTAGTGATTAAGGAAGAAACTCAATTTTCAATAATGTTTCCTTTTGAAATCCTAAAATTCAAATTTAATGTAAATTAGCTTATAACTTAGTGATTAAGGAAGAAACTCAATTTTCAATAATATATCCTTTTGAAATCTTAAAACTCAAATTGGATGTAAATTAGGTTAATACTTAGTGATTAAGGAAGAAACTCAATTTTCAATAATGTATCCTTTTAAAATCCTAAAACTCAAATTGAATGTAAATTAGCTTATAACTTAGTGATTAAGGAAGAAACTCAATTTTCAATAATATATCCTTTTGAAATCTTAAAACTCAAATTGAATGTAAATTAGGTTAATACTTAGTGATTAAGGAAGAAACTCAATTTTCAATAATGTATCCTTTTGAAATCCTAAAACTCAAATTGAATGTAAATTAGCTTATAACTTTGTGATTAAGGAAAAAACTCAATTTTCAATAATGTATCCTTTTGAAATCTTAAAACTCAAATTTAATGTAAATTAGGTTAATACTTAGTGATTAAGGAAGAAACTCAATTTTCAATAATGTATCCTTTTGCAATCCTAAAACTCAAATGGAATGTAAATTAGCTTATAACTTAGTGATTAAGGAAGAAACTCAATTTTCAAAAATATATCCTTTTGAGATCTTAAAACTCAAATTGGATGTAAATTAGGTTAATACTTAGTGATTAAGGAAGAAACTCAATTTTCAATAATGTATCCTTTTGAAATCCTAAAACTCAAATTGAAAGTAAATTAGCTTATAACTTAGTGATTAAGGAAGAAACTCAAATTTCAAAAATGTATCCTTTTGAAATCTTAAAACTCAAATTAAAAGTACATTTGGTTAATACTTAGTGATTAAGGAAGAAACTCAATTTTCAATAATGTATCCTTTTGAAATCCTAAAATTCAAATTTAATGTAAATTACCTTATAACTTAGTGATTAAGGAAGAAACTCAATTTTCAATAATATATCCTTTTGAAATCTTAAAACTCAAATTGGATGTAAATTAGGTTAATACTTAGTGATTAAGGAAGAAACTCAATTTTCAATAATGTATCCTTTTAAAATCCTAAAACTCAAATTGAATGTAAATTAGGTTAATACTTAGTGATTAAGGAAGAAACTCAATTTTCAATAATGTATCCTTTTAAAATCCTAAAACTCAAATTGAATGTAAATTAGCTTATAACTTAGTGATTAAGGAAGAAACTCAATTTTCAATAATATATCCTTTTGAAATCTTAAAACTCAAATTGGATGTAAATTAGGTTAATACTTAGTGATTAAGGAAGAAACTCAATTTTCAATAATGTATCCTTTTGAAATCCTAAAACTCAAATTGAATGTAAATTAGCTTATAACTTTGTGATTAAGAAAGAAACTCAATTTTCAATAATGTATCCTTTTGAAATCTTAAAACTCAAATTTAATGTAAATTAGGTTAATACTTAGTGATTAAGGAAGAAACTCAATTTTCAATAATGTATCCTTTTGCAATCCTAAAACTCAAATGGAATGTAAATTAGCTTATAACTTAGTGATTAAGGAAGAAACTCAATTTTCAAAAATATATCCTTTTGAGATCTTAAAACTCAAATTGGATGTAAATTAGGTTAATACTTAGTGATTAAGGAAGAAACTCAATTTTCAATAATGTATCCTTTTGAAATCCTAAAACTCAAATGGAATGTAAATTAGCTTATAACTTAGTGATTAAGGAAGAAACTCAATTTTCAATAATGTATCCTTTTGAAATCTTAAAACTCAAATTGAATGTAAATTAGGTTAATACTTAGTGATTAAGGAAGAAACTCAAATTTCAAAAATGTATCCTTTTGAAATCTTAAAACTCAAATTAAAAGTACATTTGGTTAATACTTAGTGATTAAGGAAGAAACTCAATTTTCAATAATGTATCCTTTTGAAATCCTAAAATTCAAATTTAATGTAAATTAGCTTATAACTTAGTGATTAAGGAAGAAACTCAATTTTCAATAATATATCCTTTTGAAATCTTAAAACTCAAATTGGATGTAAATTAGGTTAATACTTAGTGATTAAGGAAGAAACTCAATTTTCAATAATGTATCCTTTTGAAATCCTAAAACTCAAATTGAATGTAAATTAGCTTATAACTTAGTGATTAAGGAAGAAACTCAATTTTTAATAATATATCCTTTTGAAATCTTAAAACTCAAATTGAATGTAAATTAGGTTAATACTTAGTGATTAAGGAAGAAACTCAAATTTCAAAAATGTATCCTTTTGAAATCTTAAAACTCAAATTAAAAGTACATTTGGTTAATACTTAGTGATTAAGGAAGAAACTCAATTTTCAATAATGTTTCCTTTTGAAATCCTAAAATTCAAATTTAATGTAAATTAGCTTATAACTTAGTGATTAAGAAAGAAACTCAATTTTCAATAATGTATCCTTTTGAAATCCTAAAACTCAAATGGAATGTAAATTAGCGTATAACTTAGTGATTAAGGAAGAAACTCAATTTTCAATAATATATCCTTTTGTAATCTTAAAACTCAAATTGGATGTAAATTAAGTTAATACTTAGTGATTAAGTAGGAAACTCAATTTTCAATAATGTATCCTTTTGAAATCCTAAAACTCAAATGGAATGTAAATTAGCTTATAACTTAGTGATTTTTAAGGAAGAAACTCAATTTTCAATAATGTATCCTTTTGAAATCTCAAAACTCAAATTGAATGTAAATTAGGTTAATACTTAGTGATTAAGGAAGAAACTCAAATTTCAAAAATGTATCCTTTTGAAATCTTAAAACTCAAATTAAAAGTACATTTGGTTAATACTTAGTGATTAAGGAAGAAACTCAATTTTCAATAATGTATCCTTTTGAAATCCTAAAATTCAAATTTAATGTAAATTAGCTTGTAACTTAGTGATTAAGGAAGAAACTCAATTTTCAATAATATATCCTTTTGAAATCTTAAAACTCAAATTGGATGTAAATTAGGTTAATACTTAGTGATTAAGGAAGAAACTCAATTTTCAATAATGTATCCTTTTAAAATCCTAAAACTCAAATTGAATGTAAATTAGCTTATAACTTAGTGATTAAGGAAGAAACTCAATTTTCAATAATATATCCTTTTGAAATCTTAAAACTCAAATTGGATGTAAATTAGGTTAATACTTAGTGATTAAGGAAGAAACTCAATTTTCAATAATGTATCCTTTTGAAATCCTAAAACTCAAATTGAATGTAAATTAGCTTATAACTTTGTGATTAAGAAAGAAACTCAATTTTCAATAATGTATCCTTTTGAAATCTTAAAACTCAAATTTAATGTAAATTAGGTTAATACTTAGTGATTAAGGAAGAAACTCAATTTTCAATAATGTATCCTTTTGAAATCCTAAAACTCAAATGGAATGTAAATTAGCTTATAATTTAGTGATTTTTAAGGAAGAAACTCAATTTTCAATAATGTATCCTTTTGAAATCTTAAAACTCAAATTGAATGTAAATTAGGTTAATACTTAGTGATTAAGGAAGAAACTCAAATTTCAAAAATGTATCCTTTTGAAATCTTAAAACTCAAATTAAAAGTACATTTGGTTAATACTTAGTAATTAAGGAAGAAACTCAATTTTCAATAATGTATCCTTTTGAAATCCTAAAATTCAAATTTAATGTAAATTAGCTTATAACTTAGTGATTAAGAAAGAAACTCAATTTTCAATAATGTATCCTTTTGAAATCCTAAAACTCAAATGGAATGTAAATTAGCGTATAACTTAGTGATTAAGGAAGAAACTCAATTTTCAATAATTTATCCTTTTGTAATCTTAAAACTCAAATTGGATGTAAATTAAGTTAATACTTAGTGATTAAGTAGGAAACTCAATTTTCAATAATGTATCCTTTTGAAATCCTAAAACTCAAATGGAATGTAAATTAGCTTATAACTTAGTGATTTTTAAGGAAGAAACTCAATTTTCAATAATGTATTCTTTTGAAATCTCAAAACTCAAATTGAATGTAAATTAGGTTAATACTTAGTGATTAAGGAAGAAACTCAAATTTCAAAAATGTATCCTTTTGAAATCTTAAAACTCAAATTAAAAGTACATTTGGTTAATACTTAGTGATTAAGGAAGAAACTCAATTTTCAATAATGTATCCTTTTGAAATCCTAAAATTCAAATTTAATGTAAATTAGCTTATAACTTAGTGATTAAGGAAGAAACTCAATTTTCAATAATATATCCTTTTGAAATCTTAAAACTCAAATTGGATGTAAATTAGGTTAATACTTAGTGATTAAGGAAGAAACTCAATTTTCAATAATGTATCCTTTTGAAATCTTAAAACTCAAATTGAATGTAAATTAGGTTAATACTTAGTGATTAAGGAAGAAACTCAAATTTCAAAAATGTATCCTTTTGAAATCTTAAGACTCAAATTAAAAGTACATTTGGTTAATACTTAGTGATTAAGGAAGAAACTCAATTTTCAATAATGTATCCTTTTGAAATCATAAAATTCAAATTTAATGTAAATTAGCTTATAACTTAGTGATTAAGGAAGAAACTCAATTTTCAATAATATATCCTTTTGAAATCTTAAAACTCAAATTGAATGTAAATTAGGTTAATACTTAGTGATTAAGGAAGAAACTCAATTTTCAATAATGTATCCTTTTGAAATCCTAAAACTCAAATTGAATGTAAATTAGCTTATAACTTAGTGATTAAGGAAGAAACTCAATTTTCAATAATATATCCTTTTGAAATCTTAAAACTCAAATTGGATGTAAATTAGGTTAATACTTAGTGATTAAGGAAGAAACTCAATTTTCAATAATGTGTCCTTTTGAAATCCTAAAACTCAAATTGAATGTAAATTAGCTTATAACTTAGTGATTAAGGAAGAAACTCAATTTTCAATAATGTATCCTTTTGAAATCTTAAAACTCAAATTGAATGTAAATTAGGTTAATACTTAGTGATTAAGGAAGAAACTCAAATTTCAAAAATGTATCCTTTTGAAATCTTAAAACTCAAATTAAAAGTACATTTGGTTAATACTTAGTGATTAATGAAGAAACTCAATTTTCAATAATGTATCCTTTTGAAATCATAAAATTCAAATTTAATGTAAATTAGCTTATAACTTAGTGATTAAGGAAGAAACTCAATTTTCAATAATATATCCTTTTGAAATCTTAAAACTCAAATTGGATGTAAATTAGGTTAATACTTAGTGATTAAGGAAGAAACTCAATTTTCAATAATGTATCCTTTTGAAATCCTAAAACTCAAATTTAATGTAAATTAGCTTATAACTTAGTGATTAAGGAAGAAACTCAATTTTCAATAATGTATCCTTTTGAAATCTTAAAACTCAAATTGAATGTAAATTAGGTTAATACTTAGTGATTAAGGAAGAAACTCAATTTTCAATAATGTATCCTTTTGAAATCCTAAAACTCAAATTGAATGTAAATTAGCTTATAACTTAGTGATTAAGGAAGAAACTCAATTTTCAATAATGTATCCTTTTGAAATTTTAAAACTCAAATTTAATGTAAATTAGGTTAATACTTAGTGATTAAGGAAGAAACTCAATTTTCAATAATGTATCCTTTTGAAATCCTAAAACTCTAATTGAATGTAAATTATGTTAATACTTAGTGATTAAGGAAGAAACTCAATTTTCAATAATGTATCCTTTTGAAATCTTAAAACTCAAATTGAATGTAAATTTGGTTAATACTTAGTGATTAAGAAAGAAACTCAATTTTCAATAATGTATCCTTTTGAAATCTTAAAACTCAAATTGAATGTAAATTAGGTTAATACTTAGTGATTAAGGAAGAAACTCAATTTTCAATAATGTATCCTTTTGAAATCCTAAAACTCAAATGGAATGTAAATTAGCTTATAACTTAGTGATTAAGGAAGAAACTCAATTTTTAATAATATATCCTTTTGTAATCTTAAAACTCAAATTGGATGTAAATTAAGTTAATACTTAGTGATTAAGGAAGAAACTCAATTTTCAATAATGTATCCTTTTGAAATCCTAAAACTCAAATGGAATGTAAATTAGCTTATAACTTAGTGATTTTTAAGGAAGAAACTCAATTTTCAATAATGTATCCTTTTGAAATCTTAAAACTCAAATTGAATGTAAATTAGGTTAATACTTAGTGATTAAGGAAGAAACTCAAATTTCAAAAATGTATCCTTTTGAAATCTTAAAACTCAAATTAAAAGTACATTTGGTTAATACTTAGTAATTAAGGAAGAAACTCAATTTTCAATAATGTATCCTTTTGAAATCCTAAAATTCAAATTTAATGTAAATTAGCTTATAACTTAGTGATTAAGAAAGAAACTCAATTTTCAATAATGTATCCTTTTGAAATCCTAAAACTCAAATGGAATGTAAATTAGCGTATAACTTAGTGATTAAGGAAGAAACTCAATTTTCAATAATATATCCTTTTGTAATCTTAAAACTCAAATTGGATGTAAATTAAGTTAATACTTAGTGATTAAGTAGGAAACTCAATTTTCAATAATGTATCCTTTTGAAATCCTAAAACTCAAATGGAATGTAAATTAGCTTATAACTTAGTGATTTTTAAGGAAGAAACTCAATTTTCAATAATGTATCCTTTTGAAATCTCAAAACTCAAATTGAATGTAAATTAGGTTAATACTTAGTGATTAAGGAAGAAACTCAAATTTCAAAAATGTATCCTTTTGAAATCTTAAAACTCAAATTAAAAGTACATTTGGTTAATACTTAGTGATTAAGGAAGAAACTCAATTTTCAATAATGTATCCTTTTGAAATCCTAAAACTCAAATTTAATGTAAATTAGCTTATAACTTAGTGATTAAGGAAGAAACTCAATTTTCAATAATATATCCTTTTGAAATCTTAAAACTCAAATTGGATGTAAATTAGGTTAATACTTAGTGATTAAGGAAGAAACTCAATTTTCAATAATGTATCCTTTTAAAATCCTAAAACTCAAATTGAATGTAAATTAGCTTATAACTTAGTGATTAAGGAAGAAACTCAATTTTCAATAATATATCCTTTTGAAATCTTAAAACTCAAATTGGATGTAAATTAGGTTAATACTTAGTGATTAAGGAAGAAACTCAATTTTCAATAATGTATCCTTTTGAAATCCTAAAACTCAAATTGAATGTAAATTAGCTTATAACTTTGTGATTAAGAAAGAAACTCAATTTTCAATAATGTATCCTTTTGAAATCTTAAAACTCAAATTTAATGTAAATTAGGTTAATACTTAGTGATTAAGGAAGAAACTCAATTTTCAATAATGTATCCTTTTGAAATCCTAAAACTCAAATGGAATGTAAATTAGCTTATAACTTAGTGATTAAGAAAGAAACTCAATTTTCAATAATGTATCCTTTTGAAATCTTAAAACTCAAATTTAATGTAAATTAGGTTAATACTTAGTGATTAAGGAAGAAACTCAATTTTCAATAATGTATCCTTTTGAAATCCTAAAACTCAAATGGAATGTAAATTAGCTTATAACTTAGTGATTTTTAAGGAAGAAACTCAATTTTCAATAATGTATCCTTTTGAAATCTTAAAACTCAAATTGAATGTAAATTAGGTTAATACTTAGTGATTAAGGAAGAAACTCAAATTTCAAAAATGTATCCTTTTGAAATCTTAAAACTCAAATTAAAAGTACATTTGGTTAATACTTAGTAATTAAGGAAGAAACTCAATTTTCAATAATGTATCCTTTTGAAATCCTAAAATTCAAATTTAATGTAAATTAGCTTATAACTTAGTGATTAAGAAAGAAACTCAATTTTCAATAATGTATCCTTTTGAAATCCTAAAACTCAAATGGAATGTAAATTAGCGTATAACTTAGTGAATAAGGAAGAAACTCAATTTTCAATAATTTATCCTTTTGTAATCTTAAAACTCAAATTGGATGTAAATTAAGTTAATACTTAGTGATTAAGTAGGAAACTCAATTTTCAATAATGTATCCTTTTGAATTCCTAAAACTCAAATGGAATGTAAATTAGCTTATAACTTAGTGATTTTTAAGGAAGAAACTCAATTTTCAATAATGTATTCTTTTGAAATCTCAAAACTCAAATTGAATGTAAATTAGGTTAATACTTAGTGATTAAGGAAGAAACTCAAATTTCAAAAATGTATCCTTTTGAAATCTTAAAACTCAAATTAAAAGTACATTTGGTTAATACTTAGTGATTAAGGAAGAAACTCAATTTTCAATAATGTATCCTTTTGAAATCCTAAAATTCAAATTTAATGTAAATTAGCTTATAACTTAGTGATTAAGGAAGAAACTCAATTTTCAATAATATATCCTTTTGAAATCTTAAAACTCAAATTGGATGTAAATTAGGTTAATACTTAGTGATTAAGGAAGAAACTCAATTTTCAATAATGTATCCTTTTAAAATCCTAAAACTCAAATTGAATGTAAATTAGCTTATAACTTAGTGATTAAGGAAGAAACTCAATTTTCAATAATATATCCTTTTGAAATCTTAAAACTCAAATTGGATGTAAATTAGGTTAATACTTAGTGATTAAGGAAGAAACTCAATTTTCAATAATGTATCCTTTTGAAATCCTAAAACTCAAATTGAATGTAAATTAGCTTATAACTTTGTGATTAAGAAAGAAACTCAATTTTCAATAATGTATCCTTTTGAAATCTTAAAACTCAAATTTAATGTAAATTAGGTTAATACTTAGTGATTAAGGAAGAAACTCAATTTTCAATAATGTATCCTTTTGAAATCCTAAAACTCAAATTGAATGTAAATTAGCTTATAACTTAGTGATTAAGGAAGAAACTCAATTTTCAAAAATATATCCTTTTGAGATCTTAAAACTCAAATTGGATGTAAATTAGGTTAATACTTAGTGATTAAGGAAGAAACTCAATTTTCAATAATGTATCCTTTTGAAATCCTAAAACTCAAATGGAATGTAAATTAGCTTATAACTTAGTGATTAAGGAAGAAACTCAATTTTCAATAATGTATCCTTTTGAAATCTTAAAACTCAAATTGAATGTAAATTAGGTTAATACTTAGTGATTATGGATGAAACTCAATTTACAATAATGTATCCTTTTGAAATCTTAAAACTCAAATTGAATGTAAATTAGGTTAATACTTAGTGATTAAGGAAGAAACTCAATTTTCAATAATGTATCCTTTTGAAATCCTAAAACTCAAATTGAATGTAAATTAGCTTATAACTTAGTGATTAAGGAAGAAACTCAATTTTCAATAATATATCCTTTTGAAATCTTAAAACTCAAATTGGATGTAAATTAGGTTAATACTTAGTGATTAAGGAAGAAACTCAATTTTCAATAATGTATCCTTTTGAAATCCTAAAACTCAAATGGAATGTAAATTAGCTTATAACTTAGTGATTAAGGAAGAAACTCAATTTTCAATAATGTATCCTTTTGAAATCTTAAAACTCAAATTGAATGTAAATTAGGTTAATACTTAGTGATTAAGGAAGAAACTCAATTTTCAATAATGTATCCTTTTTAAATCCTAAAACTCAAATTGAATGTAAATTAGCTTATAACTTAGTGATTAAGGAAGAAACTCAATTTTCAATAATGTATCCTTTTGAAATCTTAAAACTCAAATTGAATGTAAATTAGGTTAATACTTAGTGATTAAGGAAGAAACTCAAATTTCAAAAATGTATCCTTTTGAAATCTTAAAACTCAAATTAAAAGTACATTTGGTTAATACTTAGTGATTAAGGAAGAAACTCAATTTTCAATAATGTATCCTTTTGAAATCCTAAAATTCAAATTTAATGTAAATTAGCTTATAACTTAGTGATTAAGGAAGAAACTCAATTTTCAATAATATATCCTTTTGAAATCTTAAAACTCAAATTGGATGTAAATTAGGTTAATACTTAGTGATTAAGGAAGAAACTCAATTTTCAATAATGTATCCTTTTGAAATCCTAAAACTCAAATTGAATGTAAATTATAACTTAGTGATTAAGGAAGAAACTCAATTTTCAATAATATATCCTTTTGAAATCTTAAAACTCAAATTGGATGTAAATTAGGTTAATACTTAGTGATTAAGGAAGAAACTCAATTTTCAATAATGTATCCTTTTGAAATCCTAAAACTCAAATGGAATGTAAATTAGCTTATAACTTAGTGATTAAGGAAGAAACTCAATATTTAATAATATATCCTTTTGTAATCTTAAAACTCAAATTGGATGTAAATTAAGTTAATACTTAGTGATTAAGGAAGAAACTCAATTTTCAATAATGTATCCTTTTGAAATCCTAAAACTCAAATGGAATGTAAATTAGCTTATAACTTAGTGATTTTTAAGGAAGAAACTCAATTTTCAATAATGTATCCTTTTGAAATCTTAAAACTCAAATTGAATGTAAATTAGGTTAATACTTAGTGATTAAGGAAGAAACTCAAATTTCAAAAAAATATCCTTTTGAAATCTTAAAACTCAAATTAAAAGTACTTACACTCAATTTGTGTTTTAAGATTTCAAAAGGATACATTACTGAAAATTGAGTTTCTTCCTTAATCACTATGTTAAAACCTAGTTTACAATCAATTTAATTTTTAAGATTTCAAAAGGATACATTATTGAAAATGGAGTTTCTTCTTTAATCACTAAGTTATTACCAAATTTACACTCAATTTGAGTTTTAAGATTTCAAAAGGATACATTATTGAAAATGCAGTTTCTTCCTTAATCAGTCAGTTATAACCTAATTTACACTAAATTTGAGTTTTAAGATTACAAAAGGATACATTATTGAAAATTGAGTTTCTTCCTTAATCACTAAGTTATTACCTAATTTACACTCAATTTGAGTTTTAAGATTTCAAAATGATACATTATTGAAAATGGAGTTTCTTCCTTAATCACTAAGTTATAACCTAATTTAAACTCAATTTGAGTTTTAAGATTTCAAAAGGAAATATTATTAAAAATGGAGTTTCTTCCTTAATCACTAAGTTAAAACCTAGTTTACACTCAATTTGATTTTTAAGATTTCAAAAGGATACATTATTGAAAATGAAGTTTCTTCCTTAATCACTAAGTTAAAACCTAGTTTACACTCAATTTGAGTTTTAAGATTTCAAAAGGATACATTATTGAAAATGTAGTTTCTTCCATAATCACCAAGTTAAAACCTAGTTTACAATCAATTTGATTTTGAAGATTTCAAAAGGATACATTATTGAAAATGTAGTTTCTTCCTTAATCACTCAGTTATAACCTAATTTACACTCAATTTGAGTTTTAAGATTTCAAAAGGATACATTATTGAAAATGCAGTTTCTTCCTTAATCAGCCAGTTATAACCTAATTTACACTAAATTTGAGTTTTAAGATTACAAAAGGATACATTATTGAAAATTGAGTTTCTTCCTTAATCACTAAGTTATTACCTAATTTACACTCAATTTGAGTTTTAAGATTTCAAAATGATACATTATTGAAAATGGAGTTTCTTCCTTAATCACTAAGTTATAACCTAATTTAAACTCAATTTGAGTTTTAAGATTTCAAAAGGAAACATTATTAAAAATGGAGTTTCTTCCTTAATCACTAAGTTAAAACCTAGTTTACACTCAATTTGATTTTTAAGATTTCAAAAGGATACATTATTGAAAATGAAGTTTCTTCCTTAATCACTAAGTTAAAACCTAGTTTACACTCAATTTGAGTTTTAAGATTTCAAAAGGATACATTATTGAAAATGGAGTTTCTTCCTTAATCACTAAGTTATAACCTAATTTAAACTCAATTTGAGTTTTAAGATTTCAAAATGAAACATTATTAAAAATGGAGTTTCTTCCTTAATCACTAAGTTAAAACCTAGTTTACACTCAATTTGATTTTTAAGATTTTAAAAGGATACATTATTGAAAATGGAGTTTCTTCCTTAATCACTAAGTTAAAACCTAGTTTACACTCAATTTGAGTTTTAAGGTTTCAAAAGGATACATTATTGAAAATGTAGTTTCTTCCATAATCACTAAGTTAAAACCTAGTTTACAATCAATTTGATTTTGAAGATTTCAAAAGGATACATTATTGAAAATGTAGTTTCTTCCTTAATCACTCAGTTATAACCTAATTTACACTCAATTTGATTTTAAGATTTCAAAAGGATACATTATTGAAAATGCAGTTTCTTCCTTAATCATTAAGTTAAAACCTAGTTTACACTCAATTTGTGTTTTAAGATTTCAAAAGGATACATTACTGAAAATTGAGTTTCTTCCTTAATCACTATGTTAAAACCTAGTTTACAATCAATTTAATTTTTAAGATTTCAAAAGGATACATTATTGAAAATGGAGTTTCTTCTTTAATCACTAAGTTATTACCAAATTTACACTCAATTTGAGTTTTAAGATTTCAAAAGGATACATTATTGAAAATGCAGTTTCTTCCTTAATCAGTCAGTTATAACCTAATTTACACTAAATTTGAGTTTTAAGATTACAAAAGGATACATTATTGAAAATTGAGTTTCTTCCTTAATCACTAAGTTATTACCTAATTTACACTCAATTTGAGTTTTAAGATTTCAAAATGATACATTATTGAAAATGGAGTTTCTTCCTTAATCACTAAGTTATAACCTAATTTAAACTCAATTTGAGTTTTAAGATTTCAAAAGGAAATATTATTAAAAATGGAGTTTCTTCCTTAATCACTAAGTTAAAACCTAGTTTACACTCAATTTGATTTTTAAGATTTCAAAAGGATACATTATTGAAAATGAAGTTTCTTCCTTAATCACTAAGTTAAAACCTAGTTTACACTCAATTTGAGTTTTAAGATTTCAAAAGGATACATTATTGAAAATGTAGTTTCTTCCATAATCATCAAGTTAAAACCTAGTTTACAATCAATTTGATTTTGAAGATTTCAAAAGGATACATTATTGAAAATGTAGTTTCTTCCTTAATCACTCAGTTATAACCTAATTTACACTCAATTTGAGTTTTAAGATTTCAAAAGGATACATTATTGAAAATGCAGTTTCTTCCTTAATCACTAATTTAAAACATAGTTTACACTCAATTTGTGTTTTAAGATTTCAAAAGGATACATTATTGAAAATTGAGTTTCTTCCTTAATCACTATGTTAAAACCTAGTTTACAATCAATTTGATTTTTAAGATTTCAAAAGGATACATTATTGAAAATGGAGTTTCTTCCTTAATCACTAAGTTATTACCAAATTTACACTCAATTTGAGTTTTATGATTTCAAAAGGATACATTATTGAAAATGGAGTTTCTTCCTTAATCACTAAGTTATAACCTAATTTAAACTCAATTTGAGTTTTAAGATTTCAAAACGAAACATTATTAAAAATGGAGTTTCTTCCTTAATCACTAAGTTAAAACCTAGTTTACACTCAATTTGATTTTTAAGATTTCAAAAGGATACATTATTGAAAATGGAGTTTCTTCCTTAATCACTAAGTTAAAACCTAGTTTACACTCAATTTGAGTTTTAAGGTTTCAAAAGGATACATTATTGAAAATTTAGTTTCTTCCATAATCACCAAGTTAAAACCTAGTTTACAATCAATTTGATTTTGAAGATTTCAAAAGGATACATTTTTGAAAATGTAGTTTCTTCCTTAATCACTCAGTTATAACCTAATTTACACTCAATTTGATTTTTAAGATTTCAAAAGGATACATTATTGAAAATGCAGTTTCTTCCTTAATCACTAAGTTAAAACCTAGTTTACACTCAATTTGTGTTTTAAGATTTCAAAAGGATACATTACTGAAAATTGAGTTTCTTCCTTAATCACTATGTTAAAACCTAGTTTACAATCAATTTGATTTTTAAGATTTCAAAAGGATACATTAATGAAAATGGAGTTTCTTCCTTAATCACTAAGTTATTACCAAATTTACACTCAATTTGAGTTTTAAGATTTCAAAAGGATACATTATTGAAAATGCAGTTTCTTCCTTAATCAGTCAGTTATAACCTAATTTACACTAAATTTGAGTTTTAAGATTACAAAAGGATACATTATTGAAAATTGAGTTTCTTCCTTAATCACTAAGTTATTACCTAATTTACACTCAATTTGAGTTTTAAGATTTCAAAATGATACATTATTGAAAATGGAGTTTCTTCCTTAATCACTAAGTTATAACCTAATTTAAACTCAATTTGAGTTTTAAGATTTCAAAAGGAAACATTATTAAAAATGGAGTTTCTTCCTTAATCACTAAGTTAAAACCTAGTTTACACTCAATTTGATTTTTAAGATTTCAAAAGGATACATTATTGAAAATGAAGTTTCTTCCTTAATCACTAAGTTTAAACCTAGTTTACACTCAATTTGAGTTTTAAGATTTCAAAAGGATACATTATTGAAAATGTAGTTTCTTCCATAATCACCAAGTTAAAACCTAGTTTACAATCAATTTGATTTTGAAGATTTCAAAAGGATACATTATTGAAAATGTAGTTTCTTCCTTAATCACTCAGTTATAACCTAATTTACACTCAATTTGAGTTTTAAGATTTCAAAAGGATACATTATTGAAAATGCAGTTTCTTCTTTAATCACTAAGTTAAAACATAGTTTACACTCAATTTGTGTTTTAAGATTTCAAAAGGATACATTATTGAAAATTGAGTTTCTTCCTTAATCACTATGTTAAAACCTAGTTTACAATCAATTTGATTTTTAAGATTTCAAAAGGATACATTATTGAAAATGGAGTTTCTTCCTTAATCACTAAGTTATTACCAAATTTACACTCAATTTGAGTTTTATGATTTCAAAAGGATACATTATTGAAAATGGAGTTTCTTCCTTAATCACTAAGTTATAACCTAATTTAAACTCAATTTGAGTTTTAAGATTTCAAAACGAAACATTATTAAAAATGGAGTTTCTTCCTTAATCACTAAGTTAAAACCTAGTTTACACTCAATTTGATTTTTAAGATTTCAAAAGGATACATTATTGAAAATGGAGTTTCTTCCTTAATCACTAAGTTAAAACCTAGTTTACACTCAATTTGAGTTTTAAGGTTTCAAAAGGATACATTATTGAAAATGTAGTTTCTTCCATAATCACCAAGTTAAAACCTAGTTTACAATCAATTTGATTTTGAAGATTTCAAAAGGATACATTATTGAAAATGTAGTTTCTTCCTTAATCACTCAGTTATAACCTAATTTACACTCAATTTGATTTTTAAGATTTCAAAAGGATACATTATTGAAAATGCAGTTTCTTCCTTAATCACTAAGTTAAAACCTAGTTTACACTCAATTTTTGTTTTAAGATTTCAAAAGGATACATTACTGGAAATTGAGTTTCTTCCATAATCACTATGTTAAAACCTAGTTTACAATCATTTTGATTTTTAAGATTTCAAAAGGATACATTATTGAAAATGGAGTTTCTTCCTTAATCACTAAGTTATTACCAAATTTACACTCAATTTGAGTTTTAAGATTTCAAAAGGATACATTATTGAAAATGCAGTTTCTTCCTTAATCAGTCAGTTATAACCTAATTTACACTAAATTTGAGTTTTAAGATTACAAAAGGATACATTATTGAAAATTGAGTTTCTTCCTTAATCACTAAGTTATTACCTAATTTACACTCAATTTGAGTTTTAAGATTTCAAAATGATACATTATTGAAAATGGAGTTTCTTCCTTAATCACTAAGTTATAACCTAATTTAAACTCAATTTGAGTTTTAAGATTTCAAAAGGAAACATTATTGAAAATGGAGTTTCTTCCTTAATCACTAAGTTAAAACCTAGTTTACACTCAATTTGATTTTTAAGATTTCAAAAGGATACATTATTGAAAATGAAGTTTCTTCCTTAATCACTAAATTAAAACCTAGTTTACACTCAATTTCAGTTTTAAGATTTCAAAAGGATACATTATTGAAAATGTAGTTTCTTCCATAATCACCAAGTTAAAACCTAGTTTACAATCAATTTGATTTTGAAGATTTCAAAAGGATACATTATTGAAAATGTAGTTTCTTCCTTAATCACTCAGTTATAACCTAATTTACACTCAATTTGAGTTTTAAGATTTCAAAAGGATACATTATTGAAAATGCAGTTTCTTCCTTAATCACTAAGTTAAAACATAGTTTACACTCAATTTGTGTTTTAAGATTTCAAAAGGATACATTATTGAAAATTGAGTTTCTTCCTTAATCACTATGTTAAAACCTAGTTTACAATCATTTTATTTTTAAGATTTCAAAAGGATACATTATTGAAAATGGAGTTTCTTCCTTAATCACTAAGTTATTACCAAATTTACACTCAATTTGAGTTTTAAGATTTCAAAAGGATACATTATTGAAAATGGAGTTTCTTCCTTAATCACTAAGTTATAACCTAATTTAAACTCAATTTGAGTTTTAAGATTTCAAAACGAAACATTATTAAAAATGGAGTTTCTTCCTTAATCACTAAGTTAAAACCTAGTTTACACTCAATTTGATTTTTAAGATTTCAAAAGGATACATTATTGAAAATTGAGTTTCTTCCTTAATCACTAAGTTAAAACCTAGTTTACACTCAATTTGAGTTTTAAGGTTTCAAAAGGATACATTATTGAAAATGTAGTTTCTTCCATAATCACCAAGTTAAAACCTAGTTTACAATCAATTTGATTTTGAAGATTTCAAAAGGATACATTATTGAAAATGTAGTTTCTTCCTTAATCACTTAGTTATAACCTAATTTACACTCAATTTGATTTTTAAGATTTCAAAAGGATACATTATTGAAAATGCAGTTTCTTCCTTAATCACTAAGTTAAAACCTAGTTTACACTCAATTTGTGTTTTAAGATTTCAAAAGGATACATTATTGAAAATTGAGTTTCTTTCTTAATCACTAAGTTAAAATCTAGTTTACAATCAATTTGATTTTTAAGATTTCAAAAGGATACATTATTGAAAATGGAGTTTCTTCCTTAATCACTAAGTTATTACCTAATTTACACTCAATTTGAGTTTTAAGATTTCAAAAGGAAACATTATTAAAAATGGAGTTTCTTCCTTAATCACTAAGTTAATATCTAGTTTACACTCAATTTGATTTTCAAGATTTCAAAAGGATACATTATTGAAGATGGAGTTTCTTCCTTAATCACTAAGTTAAAACCTAGTTTACACTCAATTTGAGTTTTAAGATTTCAAAAGGATACATTATTGAAAATGTAGTTTCTTTCATAATCACCAAGTTAAAACCTAGTTTACAATCAATTTGATTTTTAAGATTTCAAAAGGATACATTATTGAAAATGGAGTTTCTTCCTTAATCACTCAGTTATAACCTAATTTACACTCAATTTGACTTTTAAGATTTCAAAATGATACATTATTGAAAATGCAGTTTCTTCCTTAATCACTAAGTTAAAACCTAGTTTACACTCAATTTGTGTTTTTAGATTTCAAAAGGATACATTATTGAAAATTGAGTTTCTTCCTTAATCACTATGTTAAAACCTAATTTACAATCAATTTGATTTTTAAGATTTCAAAAGGATACATTATTGAAAATGGAGTTTATTCCTTAATCACTAAGTTATAACCTAGTTTACACTCAATTTGATTTTTAAGATTTCAAAAGGATACATTATTGAAGATGGAGTTTCTTCCTTAATCACTAAGTTAAAACCTAGTTTACACTCAATTTGGTTTTAAGATTTCAAAAGGATATATTATTGAAAATGTAGTTTCTTTCATAATCTCCAAGTTAAAACCTAGTTTACAGTCAATTTGATTTTTAAGATTTCAAAAGGATACATTATTGAAAATGGAGTTTCTTCCTTAATCACCCAGTTATAACCTAATTTACACTCAATTTGAGTTTTACGATTTCAAAAGGATACTTTATTGAAAATGCAGTTTCTTCCTTAATCACTAAGTTAAAACCTAGTTTACACTCAATTTGTGTTTTAATATTTCAAAAGGATTCATTATTGAAAATTGAGTTTCTTCCTTAATCACTAAGTTAAAACCTAGTTTACAATCAATTTGATTTTTAAGATTTCAAAAGGATAAATTATTGAAAATGGAGTTTCTTCCTTAATCACTAAGTTATTACCTAATTTACACTTAATTTGAGTTATAAGATTTTAAAAGGATACATTATTGAAAATGAAGTTTCTTCCTTAATCACTCAGTTATAACCTAATTTATACTCAATTTGAGTTTTAAGATTTGAAAAGGATACATTATTGAAAATGAAGTTTCTTCCTTAATCAGTCAGTTATAACCTAATTTACACTAAATTTGAGTTTTAAAATTACAAAAGGATACATTATTAAAAATTGAATTTCTTCTTTAATCACTATGTTATTACCTAATTTACACTCAATTTGAGTTTTAATATTTCAAAAGGATACATTATTGAAAATGGAGTTTCTTCCTTAATCACTAAGTTATAACCTAATTTAAACTCAATTTGAGTTTTAAGATTTCAAAAGGAAATATTATTAAAATTGGAGTTTCTTCCTTAATCACTAAGTTAAAACCTACTTTACACTCAATTTGATTTTTAAGATTTCAAAAGGATACATTATTGAAAATGGAGTTTCTTCCTTAATCACTAAGTTAAAACCTAGTTTACACTCAATTTGAGTTTTAAGATTTCAAAAGGATACATTATTGAAAATGTAGTTTCTTCCATAATCACCAAGTTAAAACCTAGTTTACAATCAATTTGATTTTTAAGATTTCAAAAGAATACATTATTGAAAATGGAGCTTCTTCCTTAATCACTCAGTTATAACCTAATTTACACTCAATTTGAGTTTTAAGATTTCAAAAGGATACATTATTGAAAATGCAGTTTCTTCCTTAATCACTAAGTTAAAACCTAGTTTACACTCAATTTGTGTTTTAATATTTCAAAAGGATACATTATTGAAAATTGAGTTTTTCCTTAATCACTAAGTTAAACCCTAGTTTACAATCAATTTGATTTTTAAGATTTCAAAAGGATACATTATTGAAAATGGAGTTTCTTCCTTAATCACTAAGTTATTACCTAATTTACACTCAATTTGAGTTTTAAGATTTTAAAAGGATACATTATTGAAAATGAAGTTTCTTCCTTAATCACTCAGTTATAACCTAATTTATACTCAATTTGAGTTTTACGATTTCAAAAGGATACATTATTTAAAATGAAGTTTCTTCCTTAATCAGTCAGTTATAACCTAATTTACACTAAATTTGAGTTTTAAGATTACAAAAGGATACATTATTAAAAATTGAGTTTCTTCCTTAATCACTAAGTTATTACCTAATTTACACTCAATTTGAGTTTTAAGATTTCAAAAGGAAACATTATTGAAAATGGAGTTTCTTCCTTAATCACTAAGTTAAAATCTAGTTTACACTCAATTTGATTTTCAAGATTTCAAAAGGATACATTATTGAAGATGGAGTTTCTTCCTTAATCACTAAGTTAAAACCTAGTTTACACTCAATTTGAGTTTTAAGATTTCAAAAGGATACATTATTGAAAATGTAGTTTCTTTCATAATCACCAAGTTAAAACCTAGTTTACAATCAATTTGATTTTTAAGATTTCAAAAGGATACATTATTGAAAATGGAGTTTCTTCCTTAATCACTCAGTTATAACCTAATTTACACTCAATTTGACTTTTAAGATTTCAAAATGATACATTATTGAAAATGCAGTTTCTTCCTTAATCACTAAGTTAAAACCTAGTTTACACTCAATTTGTGTTTTTAGATTTCAAAAGGATACATTATTGAAAATTGAGTTTCTTCCTTAATCACTAAGTTAAAACCTAGTTTACAATCAATTTGATTTTTAAGATTTCAAAAGGATACATTATTGAAAATGGAGTTTCTTCCTTAATCACTAAGTTAAAACCTAGTTTACACTCAATTTGATTTTTAAGATTTCAAAAGGATACATTATTGAAGATGGAGTTTCTTCCTTAATCACTAAGTTAAAACCTAGTTTACACTCAATTTGGTTTTAAGATTTCAAAAGGATATATTATTTAAAATGTAGTTTCTTTCATAATCACCAAGTTAAAACCTAGTTTACAGTCAATTTGATTTTTAAGATTTCAAAAGGATACATTATTGAAAATGGAGTTTCTTCCTTAATCACTCAGTTATAACCTAATTTACACTCAATTTGAGTTTTAAGATTTTAAAAGGATACATTATTGAAAATGAAGTTTCTTCCTTAATCACTCAGTTATAACCTAATTTATACTCAATTTGAGTTTTACGATTTCAAAAGGATACATTATTGAAAATGAAGTTTCTTCCTTAATCAGTCAGTTATAACCTAATTTACACTAAATTTAAGTTTTAAGATTACAAAAGGATACATTATTGAAAATGCAGTTTCTTCCTTAATCACTAAGTTAAAACCAAGTTTACACTCAATTTGTGTTTTAATATTTCAAAAGGATACAGTATTGAAAATTGAGTTTCTTCCTTAATCACTAAGTTAAAACCTAGTTTACAATCAATTTGATTTTTAAGATTTCAAAAGGATACATTATTGAAAATGGAGTTTCTTCCTTAATCACTAAGTTATTACCAAATTTACACTTAATTTGAGTTTTAAGATTTTAAAAGGATACATTATTGAAAATGAAGTTTCTTCCTTAATCACTCAGTTATAACCTAATTTACACTCAATTTGAGTTTTAAGATTTGAAAAGGATACATTATTGAAAATGAAGTTTCTTCCTTAATCAGTCAGTTATAACCTAATTTACACTAAATTTGAGTTTTAAAATTACAAAAGGATACATTATTAAAAATTGAATTTCTTCTTTAATCACTACGTTATTACCTAATTTACACTCAATTTGAGTTTTAAGATTTCAAAAGGATACATTATTGAAAATGGAGTTTCTTCCTTAATCACTAAGTTATAACCTAATTTAAACTCAATTTGAGTTTTAAGATTTCAAAAGGAAATATTATTAAAATTGGAGTTTCTTCCTTAATCACTAAGTTAAAACCTACTTTACACTCAATTTGATTTTTAAGATTTCAAAAGGATACATTATTGAAAATGGAGTTTCTTCCTTAATCACTAAGTTAAAACCTAGTTTACACTCAATTTGAGTTTTAAGATTTCAAAAGGATACATTATTGAAAATGTAGTTTCTTCCATAATCACCAAGTTAAAACCTAGTTTACAATCAATTTGATTTTTAATATTTCAAAAGGATACATTATTGAAAATGGAGTTTCTTCCTTAATCACTATGTTATAACCTAATTTACATTCAATTTGAGTTTTAAGATTTAAAAAGGATACATTATTGAAAATGCAGTTTCTTCCTTAATCACTAAGTTAAAACCTAGTTTACACTCAATTTGTGTTTTAATATTTCAAAAGGACACATTATTGACAATTGAGTTTTTCCTTAATCACTAAGTTAAACCCTAGTTTACAATCAATTTGATTTTTAAGATTTCAAAAGGATACATTATTGAAAATGGAGTTTCTTCCTTAATCACTAAGTTATTACCTAATGTACACTCAATTTGAGTTTTAAGATTTTAAAAGGATACATTATTGAAAATGAAGTTTCTTCCTTAATCACTCAGTTATAACCTAATTTATACTCAATTTGAGTTTTACGATTTCAAAAGGATACATTATTGAAAATGAAGTTTCTTCCTTAATCAGTCAGTTATAACCTAATTTACACTAAATTTGAGTTTTAAGATTACAAAAGGATACATTATTAAAAATTGAGTTTCTTCCTTAATCACTAAGTTATTACCTAATTTACACTCAATTTGAGTTTTAAGATTTCAAAAGGAAACATTATTGAAAATGGAGTTTCTTCCTTAATCACTAAGTTAAAACCTAGTTTACAATCAATTTGATTTTTAAGATTTCAAAAGGATACATTATTGAAAATGGAGTTTCTTCCTTAATCACTAAGTTATTACCAAATTTACACTCAATTTGAGTTTTAAGATTTCAAAAGGATACATTATTGAAAATGCAGTTTCTTCCTTAATCAGTCAGTTATAACCTAATTTACACTAAATTTGAGTTTTAAGATTACAAAAGGATACATTATTGAAAATTGAGTTTCTTCCTTAATCACTAAGTTATTACCTAATTTACACTCAATTTGAGTTTTAAGATTTCAAAATGATACATTATTGAAAATGGAGTTTCTTCCTTAATCACTAAGTTATAACCTAATTTAAACTCAATTTGAGTTTTAAGATTTCAAAAGGAAACATTATTAAAAATGGAGTTTCTTCCTTAATCACTAAGTTAAAACCTAGTTTACACTCAATTTGATTTTTAAGATTTCAAAAGGATACATTATTGAAAATGAAGTTTCTTCCTTAATCACTAAATTAAAACCTAGTTTACACTCAATTTGAGTTTTAAGATTTCAAAAGGATACATTATTGAAAATGTAGTTTCTTCCATAATCACCAAGTTAAAACCTAGTTTACAATCAATTTGATTTTGAAGATTTCAAAAGGATACATTATTGAAAATGTAGTTTCTTCCTTAATCACTCAGTTATAACCTAATTTACACTCAATTTGAGTTTTAAGATTTCAAAAGGATACATTATTGAAAATGCAGTTTCTTCCTTAATCACTAAGTTAAAACATAGTTTACACTCAATTTGTGTTTTAAGATTTCAAAAGGATACATTATTGAAAATTGAGTTTCTTCCTTAATCACTATGTTAAAACCTAGTTTACAATCATTTTATTTTAAAGATTTCAAAAGGATACATTATTGAAAATGGAGTTTCTTCCTTAATCACTAAGTTATTACCAAATTTACACTCAATTTGAGTTTTAAGATTTCAAAAGGATACATTATTGAAAATGGAGTTTCTTCCTTAATCACTAAGTTATAACCTAATTTAAACTCAATTTGAGTTTTAAGATTTCAAAACGAAACATTATTAAAAATGGAGTTTCTTCCTTAATCACTAAGTTAAAACCTAGTTTACACTCAATTTGATTTTTAAGATTTCAAAAGGATACATTATTGAAAATTGAGTTTCTTCCTTAATCACTAAGTTAAAACCTAGTTTACACTCAATTTGAGTTTTAAGGTTTCAAAAGGATACATTATTGAAAATGTAGTTTCTTCCATAATCACCAAGTTAAAACCTAGTTTACAATCAATTTGATTTTGAAGATTTCAAAAGGATACATTATTGAAAATGTAGTTTCTTCCTTAATCACTTAGTTATAACCTAATTTACACTCAATTTGATTTTTAAGATTTCAAAAGGATACATTATTGAAAATGCAGTTTCTTCCTTAATCACTAAGTTAAAACCTAGTTTACACTCAATTTGTGTTTTAAGATTTCAAAAGGATACATTATTGAAAATTGAGTTTCTTCCTTAATCACTAAGTTATTACCTAGTTTACAATCAATTTGATTTTTAAGATTTCAAAAGGATACATTATTGAAAATGGAGTTTCTTCCTTAATCACTAAGTTATTACCTAATTTACACTCAATTTGAGTTTTAAGATTTCAAAAGGAAACATTATTAAAAATGGAGTTTCTTCCTTAATCACTAAGTTAATATCTAGTTTACACTCAATTTGATTTTCAAGATTTCAAAAGGATACATTATTGAAGATGGAGTTTCTTCCTTAATCACTAAGTTAAAACCTAGTTTACACTCAATTTGAGTTTTAAGATTTCAAAAGGATACATTATTGAAAATGTAGTTTCTTTCATAATCACCAAGTTAAAACCTAGTTTACAATCAATTTGATTTTTAAGATTTCAAAAGGATACATTATTGAAAATGGAGTTTCTTCCTTAATCACTCAGTTATAACCTAATTTACACTCAATTTGACTTTTAAGATTTCAAAATGATACATTATTGAAAATGCAGTTTCTTCCTTAATCACTAAGTTAAAACCTAGTTTACACTCAATTTGTGTTTTTAGATTTCAAAAGGATACATTATTGAAAATTGAGTTTCTTCCTTAATCACTATGTTAAAACCTAATTTACAATCAATTTGATTTTTAAGATTTCAAAAGGATACATTATTGAAAATGGAGTTTATTCCTTAATCACTAAGTTATAACCTAGTTTACACTCAATTTGATTTTTAAGATTTCAAAAGGATACATTATTGAAGATGGAGTTTCTTCCTTAATCACTAAGTTAAAACCTAGTTTACACTCAATTTGGTTTTAAGATTTCAAAAGGATATATTATTGAAAATGTAGTTTCTTTCATAATCTCCAAGTTAAAACCTAGTTTACAGTCAATTTGATTTTTAAGATTTCAAAAGGATACATTATTGAAAATGGAGTTTCTTCCTTAATCACTCAGTTATAACCTAATTTACACTCAATTTGAGTTTTACGATTTCAAAAGGATACTTTATTGAAAATGCAGTTTCTTCCTTAATCACTAAGTTAAAACCTAGTTTACACTCAATTTGTGTTTTAATATTTCAAAAGGATTCATTATTGAAAATTGAGTTTCTTCCTTAATCACTAAGTTAAAACCTAGTTTACAATCAATTTGATTTTTAAGATTTCAAAAGGATAAATTATTGAAAATGGAGTTTCTTCCTTAATCACTAAGTTATTACCTAATTTACACTTAATTTGAGTTATAAGATTTTAAAAGGATACATTATTGAAAATGAAGTTTCTTCCTTAATCACTCAGTTATAACCTAATTTATACTCAATTTGAGTTTTAAGATTTGAAAAGGATACATTATTGAAAATGAAGTTTCTTCCTTAATCTGTCAGTTATAACCTAATTTACACTAAATTTGAGTTTTAAAATTACAAAAGGATACATTATTAAAAATTGAATTTCTTCTTTAATCACTATGTTATTACCTAATTTACACTCAATTTGAGTTTTAAGATTTCAAAAGGATACATTATTGAAAATGGAGTTTCTTCCTTAATCACTAAGTTATAACCTAATTTAAACTCAATTTGAGTTTTAAGATTTCAAAAGGAAATATTATTAAAATTGGAGTTTCTTCCTTAATCACTAAGTTAAAACCTACTTTACACTCAATTTGATTTTTAAGATTTCAAAAGGATACATTATTGAAAATGGAGTTTCTTCCTTAATCACTAAGTTAAAACCTAGTTTACACTCAATTTGAGTTTTAAGATTTCAAAAGGATACATTATTGAAAATGTAGTTTCTTCCATAATCACCAAGTTAAAACCTAGTTTACAATCAATTTGATTTTTAAGATTTCAAAAGGATACATTATTGAAAATGGAGCTTCTTCCTTAATCACTCAGTTATAACCTAATTTACACTCAATTTGAGTTTTAAGATTTCAAAAGGATACATTATTGAAAATGCAGTTTCTTCCTTAATCACTAAGTTAAAACCTAGTTTACACTCAATTTGTGTTTTAATATTTCAAAAGGATACATTATTGAAAATTGAGTTTTTCCTTAATCACTAAGTTAAACCCTAGTTTACAATCAATTTGATTTTTAAGATTTCAAAAGGATACATTATTGAAAATGGAGTTTCTTCCTTAATCACTAAGTTATTACCTAATTTACACTCAATTTGAGTTTTAAGATTTTAAAAGGATACATTATTGAAAATGAAGTTTCTTCCTTAATCACTCAGTTATAACCTAATTTATACTCAATTTGAGTTTTACGATTTCAAAAGGATACATTATTTAAAATGAAGTTTCTTCCTTAATCAGTCAGTTATAACCTAATTTACACTAAATTTGAGTTTTAAGATTACAAAAGGATACATTATTAAAAATTGAGTTTCTTCCTTAATCACTAAGTTATTACCTAATTTACACTTAATTTGAGTTTTAAGATTTCAAAAGGAAACATTATTGAAAATGGAGTTTCTTCCTTAATCACTAAGTTAAAATCTAGTTTACACTCAATTTGATTTTCAAGATTTCAAAAGGATACATTATTGAAGATGGAGTTTCTTCCTTAATCACTAAGTTAAAACCTAGTTTACACTCAATTTGAGTTTTAAGATTTCAAAAGGATACATTATTGAAAATGTAGTTTCTTTCATAATCACCAAGTTAAAACCTAGTTTACAATCAATTTGATTTTTAAGATTTCAAAAGGATACATTATTGAAAATGGAGTTTCTTCCTTAATCACTCAGTTATAACCTAATTTACACTCAATTTGACTTTTAAGATTTCAAAATGATACATTATTGAAAATGCAGTTTCTTCCTTAATCACTAAGTTAAAACCTAGTTTACACTCAATTTGTGTTTTTAGATTTCAAAAGGATACATTATTGAAAATTGAGTTTCTTCCTTAATCACTAAGTTAAAACCTAGTTTACAATCAATTTGATTTTTAAGATTTCAAAAGGATACATTATTGAAAATGGAGTTTCTTCCTTAATCACTAAGTTAAAACCTAGTTTACACTCAATTTGATTTTTAAGATTTCAAAAGGATACATTATTGAAGATGGAGTTTCTTCCTTAATCACTAAGTTAAAACCTAGTTTACACTCAATTTGGTTTTAAGATTTCAAAAGGATATATTATTTAAAATGTAGTTTCTTTCATAATCACCAAGTTAAAACCTAGTTTACAGTCAATTTGATTTTTAAGATTTCAAAAGGATACATTATTGAAAATGGAGTTTCTTCCTTAATCACTCAGTTATAACCTAATTTACACTCAATTTGAGTTTTAAGATTTTAAAAGGTTACATTATTGAAAATGAAGTTTCTTCCTTAATCACTCAGTTATAACCTAATTTATACTCAATTTGAGTTTTACGATTTCAAAAGGATACATTATTGAAAATGAAGTTTCTTCCTTAATCAGTCAGTTATAACCTAATTTACACTAAATTTAAGTTTTAAGATTACAAAAGGATACATTATTGAAAATGCAGTTTCTTCCTTAATCACTAAGTTAAAACCTAGTTTACACTCAATTTGTGTTTTAATATTTCAAAAGGATACAGTATTGAAAATTGAGTTTCTTCCTTAATCACTAAGTTAAAACCTAGTTTACAATCAATTTGATTTTTAAGATTTCAAAAGGATACATTATTGAAAATGGAGTTTCTTCCTTAATCACTAAGTTATTACCAAATTTACACTTAATTTGAGTTTTAAGATTTTAAAAGGATACATTATTGAAAATGAAGTTTCTTCCTTAATCACTCAGTTATAACCTAATTTACACTCAATTTGAGTTTTAAGATTTGAAAAGGATACATTATTGAAAATGAAGTTTCTTCCTTAATCAGTCAGTTATAACCTAATTTACACTAAATTTGAGTTTTAAAATTACAAAAGGATACATTATTAAAAATTGAATTTCTTCTTTAATCACTACGTTATTACCTAATTTACACTCAATTTGAGTTTTAAGATTTCAAAAGGATACATTATTGAAAATGGAGTTTCTTCCTTAATCACTAAGTTATAACCTAATTTAAACTCAATTTGAGTTTTAAGATTTCAAAAGGAAATATTATTAAAATTGGAGTTTCTTCCTTAATCACTAAGTTAAAACCTACTTTACACTCAATTTGATTTTTAAGATTTCAAAAGGATACATTATTGAAAATGGAGTTTCTTCCTTAATCACTAAGTTAAAACCTAGTTTACACTCAATTTGAGTTTTAAGATTTCAAAAGGATACATTATTGAAAATGTAGTTTCTTCCATAATCACCAAGTTAAAACCTAGTTTACAATCAATTTGATTTTTAATATTTCAAAAGGATACATTATTGAAAATGGAGTTTCTTCCTTAATCACTCAGTTATAACCTAATTTACACTCAATTTGAGTTTTAAGATTTCAAAAGGATACATTATTGAAAATGCAGTTTCTTCCTTAATCACTAAGTTAAAACCTAGTTTACACTCAATTTGTGTTTTAATATTTCAAAAGGACACATTATTGACAATTGAGTTTTTCCTTAATCACTAAGTTAAACCCTAGTTTACAATCAATTTGATTTTTAAGATTTCAAAAGGATACATTATTGAAAATGGAGTTTCTTCCTTAATCACTAAGTTATTACCTAATGTACACTCAATTTGAGTTTTAAGATTTTAAAAGGATACATTATTGAAAATGAAGTTTCTTCCTTAATCACTCAGTTATAACCTAATTTATACTCAATTTGAGTTTTACGATTTCAAAAGGATACATTATTGAAAATGAAGTTTCTTCCTTAATCAGTCAGTTATAACCTAATTTACACTAAATTTGAGTTTTAAGATTACAAAAGGATACATTATTAAAAATTGAGTTTCTTCCTTAATCACTAAGTTATTACCTAATTTACACTCAATTTGAGTTTTAAGATTTCAAAAGGAAACATTATTGAAAATGGAGTTTCTTCCTTAATCACTAAGTTAAAACCTAGTTTACAATCAATTTGATTTTTAAGATTTCAAAAGGATACATTATTGAAAGTGGAGTTTCTTCCTTAATCACTAAGTTATTATCTAATTTACACTCAATTTGAGTTTTAAGATTTCAAAAGGATACGTTATTGAAAATGAAGTTTCTTCCTTAATCACTCAGTTATAACCTAATTTACACTAAATTTGAGTTTTAAGATTACAAATGGATACATTATTGAAAATTGAGTTTCTTCCTTAATCACTAAGTTATTACCTAAGATTCCTTAATCACCCAGAGACTGATGGAGTTTCTCTCTCTACACTTTTCTCTCTCTAGTATTTCCCGCAAACCCTAGTTTCTCATACGTCTCTACCATGGCTTCCGATCGATCTCTGCCTCCATCCGATCGGAATTTTTCCCTTGATGCCAAATTTGAAAACGACGTCTTTGATCGCTTGGTTTTCTTCCATGCACGTATTAAAGAATATTTTGCTCTTTCTAGGGGTTTAGTTGAGGTTTTGTCTCCACCTCCGGTTGATTTTTGCGAGAATATTGATGGCTCTATTGATGACGTACTTCTGGAGATTGAACGGCGCTACCCGTATTTTTTGCGATATCTGGCTTCTCTTCAATCTCGCCCATCTGCGCGTTCATGGAGAGCGTTGCCTCCTTCTCCGGAATCGTTAGCGCCCGCTAACCCTAGTTCCCAGAATTTTGGTTTCGACCAATATGAATCCAATCTACAACGCGGTATTACGGAGGTTGATGGAAAATCCTCTAGGGTTTTGAACGAGGATCTTCATATCGGGAACAAGCAAGGGCCTTCCCTTAGCCCTACTGGCGCACTCCCGATTACAGCCGGAAACGAGTCTAACTCTATTTCCGGCGCATATGGTACGTCCCTTTTTTCTAACTCCGGCACTATGGTTATTATCCCACATGATTCTGCAGCGTCCGTCCCTTTGCAGGACGCGACTGGACTTTCCAGCCGAACATGGAGGTTTGATCGGGAATAAGCAAGGGCATCTTAGCCCTACTGGCGCACTCCCGACTACAGCCGGAAATGAGATTGTCTCTGTTTCCGGCGCATCTTGTAAGTTCACAAACCCTGGATTGAACAGTTCTTTTGATTCTTTGCAAACTGCTGCTACTTGTAGTACTTTGCAGATCCCCACGTCTTTGGCACTTGAAGTTCCTCCTGTCACGGGGGACAAAGGCATGATCGGGAATAAGTAAGGATCCGAGGATCCTACTGGCGCACTCCCGACTACAGCCAGAAACGAGCTTCGCTCCATTTCCGGTGCATCTTTTAAGTTTCCAACGCCTCTCTTGGATACTTCATTACCAGCTTTGCATGGTACTGTTGGTTCCCCTCCTTTGCAGGATGCTATGGAGTTATCATCTCCACAATCTGAGGTTGCTTTAGAGTCAAATGGTCATATCCCGAGGCCAATTCTGAATCAACACGTTGGTCCATTTCCTTCTTAACCTCGCACCTTTGCTGATGTATTAGGCGCCCGCCCAAAGGTCGTCACGCATACTATAGCTCCGACAATGAAGGACATGGCACATCTCCCCAATACCATCCGAAATGGGCAGTTTCTTCTGGTAGATATTGCCGAGGAGGATTATGTCAAGGGCCTACAGGAATTCCGTAATGCCTTTATTGGGCGTATGATTACTATGCCGGGGAAGCCGCTTAGTCCGTTGCTGCAACTAAAAGAAAAGCTCCGCTCATCCTGGAAGCTGAACGGTAGACTCAAAATGATCCCTTTGGGCAAAGGGTATTATACAGTGATGCTTGAAGACGAGGGTGATAGGCAGAGATTGGCCCGTCGCCGTGTTTGGAACTTGGATACGGGTTCTTTTCGGCTACAAAATTGGATTCCAAATTTTAATCCAAACAATGTCAAAACCACCTCAACACAAGTTTGGATTCGCCTCTCAAACCTGCCTATTGAATATTGGCAACCAAAAATTCTGGAGGCAATGGCTTCCACGTTGGGAACACTTGTTCATTTTGATGATGGAACTGTCTACAAAACATTTGGACTTTATACGCGTATGCTTGTTGAAATTGACTTACTGAAGGATTTGCCTCAACATGTTATGTATCGTCGGGGTACACATGTTAATTTTGCTGATGTTACATATGAAAAACTCCCTGAATTTTGCAAGGAGTGTAGTGTCATTGGACATTCTCTGGCCAAGTGCAGTAAAGCTAAACCACGTAGAGACGACCCTAATAGTAATAGACGACGCAGCCGAAGCCATAGTCGGCCGCGTAAGACCTCTTCGCATGCCAATGCTGTGGGGAGCCAGACCCCTGGTCTTTATAGGGAGAATGTTGTTAACTTCGCTGCTGAAGTCTCCATGGAACATGAGGCTCAGGAATTTGCTAAGGAGACAATGGCAAATCTTGCTCAGGATTCTCGCGATGCACCCCTAGGCCACTCGGATGTACATAAGGAGGAGCTGGCCGCAACTTCTACAAGTAATGCATTCGATGTGCTGGCCACTGACAATGTTGCTACTACGGGTACTTCACAGGTTGATACACACATGACTGATCAACGTTTACCTCCGATAGCGGTGAAGCCTCCTTTTAACACACGGTTCGTTGACAAATCTTTGCCAGTGGGTGTCTCCATTAAGAAAGTGTTGCGGGGCTCCCCTTTAGGCTCACAGCCTTGTGGTGCCGGTGTGAACACAAGTGCTTCTTTTGTTTAGAGCGATTTGTCCTTGCAAGTTCTAGATGGTTCGTTTCGGAATGAAGAAGAACATCAAACGGAGGCTTTGAGTTCTGCTTTGGTTGTGGCTAATGAAAAACAGCCTGAGGATGTTGTGGATTTGCTCAGAGGAAATGCGAAGGAGAACCTTGAAGTTGATGACATGAGCAATAAGGTCGATGAACTCCATGCAGTTGCTAGTAGGCAGTGGGGTGACATTATGGAGGATGACAACGGACCGCCGAAGCACGGTCAAAGCAATGCTCTATGAATTGCTTGTCATGGAATTTGCATGGGTTGGGGAACGATTTCACTCAAAATGCCCTCTGTTCCCTGTGTCAGAAGCATAGAATAGATCTCCTAGCTGTTTATGAACCAAAGATGAGGATTTCTTCTATTCCTATTTCTTTTTGGCGCTCTTTTAATATGTCCTTTTTGTTCCATAATGAACGAGACGAATCCCGCTCGAATATTTGGGTTTTATGTAAGGAGGCTCTTGTTACCTCGATTACTCTTCTTTTTTAGACGGATCAATGTATTGTTATTCAGGTCGACTTGGGTGTTCGTGCATGTACACTGGCTTTTATACATGCTCGTAACACCTATATTTTACATCGTCAACTTTGGGCTGACTTGCTACGAATACATGACCCGAATGTATGTTTGATTGGGGACTTTAATGCGGTTGCGGGCTCGCATGAGCGCAGTAGTAACATGGTTGGCCGTAGCATTTTCTCTCATGAGTTTGTGGCATTTATTGATGAGGCTAATTTGATTGATTTGGATCCTGGAGACCATCTCTACACCTGGTCGACCCGACATGCGAGGAGGGGTTTTATTGCTGCCCATCTTGACAGGGCTTTGGCTTCTCCTGCTTTCTTGGATCTTTGGCTTTCTGCTTCCTTGGAGGTCCTTCATCGGCATTCCTCGGATCATCATCCCCTGCTTTTGAAGTTGATTGATAAGCAACCCCGTATCGGCTCTTCTTTCCATTTTTAAATTATGTGGTTCCAGCATGCGAATTTTTTGAATGTGGTTCAGCAGTCTTGGACCCTTCCAGTTACGACGGCCTCTCCTGCTTTGCGCCTGATCCATAAGCTTCGGCGTTTGAAGACAGAGCTTTGGGTTTGGAATAAATTAGTTTTTCGTAATATCTTTACGGAGATTGATGCTGCTACGGCTTGCCTTGATAAGGTTCAACATGAGATCCATGTCCATGGTGATTCTGACGATAGGTTTTTTGAGGAGGTGGAATGTCTAAATCGTTTGAATGATCTTTTGCAGCGGAAACAAGCTTTTTATTCTCAAAAGAACCGACTTCAATGGCTTAAAGATGGAGATCGCAATTCGTCTTTCTTTCATATTGCTCATAAATTACGTAAGAAGCCCAACGTTGTTTCTGAGTTGATGATTCAGGACTCCCTGACTGTTAATGAAGATGACATTGCTTCGCATATTGTAAATTACTACACTCTTTTGTTTGCGAAGGATCATAGGGTTGTTCCTGTTACCCATCAGCTTGATGGTCTTCCCTTTGACCCTATTGCTGATGGTGAGGATGGCTTTCTCACGGCGGTTCCTTTATTGGATGAGGTTAAACAGGCAGTTTTTGATATGGATGGGACTAGTTCTCCAGGACCTGACGGCTTTCCTGGATCCTTTTACCAACATTGTTGGGATATTGTTTATGCGGATGTTGTTGAAGCCATTCAGGTCATCTTTGCCACTTTGGCAATGCCCTTTGGTTTTAATTCGAGCCTTGTCACTCTTATTCCGAAAAAGCCGGGGGCAAACAGGATTCAAGATTTTAGGCCGATTGTTATGGGTAATTTTCTTTACAAGATCTTCACCAAAATTATGGCTTCTAGGCTCGGTTGTTTTGTTGCTCGCTTTTTTTCTCCTTTTCAATTTGGGTTTGTCCCAGGGAAACGTATACATACTTGTATCGCACTTGCCTCTGATGCGATTAACAAGCTTAATACTGTTTCAAAGGAGGGTAATATGGCTATTAAAGTTGACATCTCTAAGGCGTTTGACACGATTGATTGGGATTTTCTTCTTGTTGTTCTTCAGCGTATGGGTTTTTCGTGTCGTTTTCAGCAGATGATTGACATGATTCTGAAATCTGCTAGGCTGTCCATTATTATAAATGGCCAAATTCATGGTTTTTTCTCTTGCTCTAGAGGTGTTCGACAAGGGGACACCCTTCCCCCTCTTCTCTTCTGTCTCGCAGAGGAAGCACTTGGTCGTTGGCTCCAATTGGAGGTGACCCAATCTCGTCTTTCCATTATCCGGGGCTCGCCTGCTTTTTTATTTTATGCTGATGATATTTTGATTTTTGCTAAAGCTACCCCTACAAATGCTAAGTGTTTGAAGAGGATTCTGGATGCTTATGGCGCTTCTTCTGGGCAGCTTTTCAGCCCCAGTAAGTCCCACATTTATTATGGCAGTTCGGTGAGTCATCTTGTTAGGGCTCGTATTCTTCGCATTATGGGTGTTTATGAAGGTTCCCTTCCTTTTGTGTATGTGGGGGTTCCTTTATTTCGAGGGGCTCCTAAGGCTATATACTTTTCGGCTTTGGTTGATTCTATTTTGGCGAAATTTGGGAGATGGAAGGGTAGTACCTTATCTTTGGCTGGACGTAAGTGTTTGATCAATTCGGTCATTGCCTCTTCTCTAGTTCATACTATGATGATCTTTAGATGGACGAGACCTCAAGTTGCTAGGATTGAGAAGGCTATGAAGAACTTTCTATGGACAGGGGATATCAACAAAAGGAATAGTGCTTGTTCGATTCCATGGAAACGATGTTGCACTCCTACGTCCGAGGGTGGTTTGGGGGTTCGCTCGTTAACTTTGGCTAATGATTCTTACACTTGTAAATTGGCTTGGGACATTTACAAGGCGCAGACCACTGATTTTGCCTTACTTCATCGCCGTTATTTTCTCCCCGGACGAGTTGATAGGTTTTCCAGGTATATCACCTCCTCCATTGGACCTGGAATCTCTCGGAATTTACCTCGCATTGTCCAAAATGCACGCTGGCTGATTGGACGGCACTCTCAGGTGAGTTTCTGCAACGACAATTGGATTGGCTATAGAATTGTTGATCACCTTAACATACCTGCACCTTTTCGGAATACCCTAGTTGGGAAGGTTTCGGACTTCTTCTTTGGGGGTAGCTGGCACTTTCTGATGGATTTTATTCTGGAGTTCCCTACGGTTGTGCATGATATTCTGCAAATTCGGGTGGCTGATGATGATGATAGGCTGATTTGGGATAGGGCGGTCTCGGGTGAGTTCACTTCTCGGATAGCCTATGATGAGATTAGATAGAAATTTCCTCGCCCTGCCTGGGCATCCTGGATTTGGTATCCTTTTGTACCTCCATGTCGTTCCACGATGATTTGGAGGGCAGCTTGGGGTCTTTTGCCGACTTCTTCTTGGTTTTATAGAGCAGGCATGCATGGCCCTACTATTTGCTCTTTGTACTTCTTGGGCCCTGACACGCAAGATCATATCCTCTCTGAATGCTCGTTTACGAAACATGTTTTCCATTATTTATCAAATATTTTTTACATTACCCTGCCTCTTGATGAGGGGTTTCATGTTCTACTTATTCATGCTATGAATTATCATTTTAGCGAACAGGTTAGCAGGCTTTGGCAGATTGCTTTTATCACTGCTATCTGGGCCATATTGAAGTTCCGTAATAATTCGTTACATGATGGAGTTGCCCCTTCGGTTAACAGGTGTTTGGCTTTGATCATTTCGAGCACACGGGATTCGGAGTCTCTTACTCGTGGTGTTTCAGATGGCACTTTGCGTGATTTAATGGTCAAGAGGGCTTTTAGAGTGAGCTTGCGTCCTAGATGTGTGCGCACTCCTATTTATGTGAGATGGATTCCTCCACTCCCGGGTTGGTATAAAATCAACGTGGATGGTGGGGTTGCACCGTCCCCTGGTCCTCTTTCGATGGGGTCTGTTTTTCGTAATTCCAGAGACATGTTTTTAGCGGCTATTTCGGATGTGGGAGGATGGGGTTACCCCCTTGAGGCTGAAGTAGCAGCCATCTTGTTGGCCATTGAGTTTGCTCGTTTTAGAGGTTGGACTCGTCTTTGGATTGAGTCTGACTCTACTTTAGCTATCCAGACTATGAAAAGGGAAATTCCTTTCATCCCTTGGAGATTATGGGGTCTCTGGAGTCAGGTTATGGGTTTTATTGCTGACCTTGATGTTCGTTACACACACATTTTCCGCGAGGGGAATAGGGCGGCAGATACGATGGCTTCTCTACACTATCGCTCAAGATGGATAGGAACTTGTCCTAGTTTTCTTACTTCCATTATTTATGAGGATATGAACAACACTTATTGTAGACTTTAAGGTTTTTTTGTAGCCTTTTGTTTCGTTTTTCAGATCAGTCTCTATTCAGTCTTTCTGGGCAGAGAGCATGATCTAAGGTTTGTCTCTATTCAGTCTTTTTGGGCAGAGAGCATGATCTAGTGGTTGGTAACGCTTTTTTGCATACGCTGGTTTGTCCTCAAGGGAGGTTTACAGCGGGGTTTTTAATGCGGCCCACTCATTACTTCCTAATTTTGGTTCCTCAACCTCGGGCTATGAGGTCACCCTTCCTCTTTTTCGTTTTTCTTTTATAAAATTTACCGTATTTGCACTAAGTTATTACCTAATATACACTCAATTTGAGTTTTAAGATTTCAAAAGGATACATTATTGAAAATTGAGTTTCTTCTTTAATCACTAAGTTATAAGGTAATTTGCACTCAATTTGAGTTTTAAGATTTCAAAAGGATACATTATTGAAAATGGAGTTTCTTCCTTAATCACTAAGTTATAACCTAATTTACATTCAATTTGACTTTTAAGATTTCAAAAGGATACATTATTGAAAATTGAATTTCTTCCTTAATCACTAAGTTAAAACCTAGTTTACACTCAATTTGAGTTTTAAGATTTCAAAAGGATACATTATTGAAAATGTATTTTCTTCCATAATCACTAAGTTAAAACCTAGTTTACAATCAATTTGATTATTAAGATTTCAAAAGGATACATTATTGAAAATGGAGTTTCTTCCTTAATCACTAAGTTATTACCTAATTTACAATCAATTTGAGTTTTAAGATTTCAAAAGGATACATTATTGAAAATGAAGTTTCTTCCTTAATCACTAAGTTAAAACCTAGTTTACAATCAATTTGATTTTTAAGATTTCAAAAGGATACATTATTGAAAGTGGAGTTTCTTCCTTAATCACTAAGTTATTACCTAATTTACACTCAATTTGAGTTTTAAGATTTCAAAAGGATACGTTATTGAAAATGAAGTTTCTTCCTTAATCACTTAGTTATAACCTAATTTACACTAAATTTGAGTTTTAAGATTACAAAAGGATACATTATTGAAAATTGAGTTTCTTCCTTAATCACTAAGTTATTACCTAATATACACTCTATTTGAGTTTTAAGATTTCAAAAGGATTCATATTGAAAATTGAGTTTCTTCTTTAATCACTAAGTTATTACCTAATTTACACTCAATTTGAGTTTTAAGATTTCAAAAGAATACATTATTGAAAATCGAGTTTCTTCCGTAATCACTAAGTTATAACCTAATTTACATTCAATTTTAGATTTAAGATTTCAAAAGGATACATTATTGAAAATTGAATTTCTTCCTTAATCACTAAGTTAAAACCTAGTTTACACTCAATTTTAGATTTAAGATTTCAAAAGGATACATTATTGAAAATGTATTTTCTTCCATAATCACTAAGTTAAAACCTAGTTTACAATCAATTTGATTATTAAGATTTCAAAAGGATACATTATTGAAAATGGAGTTTCTTCCTTAATCACTAAGTTATTACCTAATTTACACTCAATTTGAGTTTTAAGATTTCAAAAGGATACGTTATTGAAAATGAAGTTTCTTCCTTAATCACTTTGTTATAACCTAATTTACACTAAATTTGAGTTTTAAGATTACAAAAGGATACATTATTGAAAATTGAGTTTCTTCCTTAATCACTAAGTTATTACCTAATATACACTCAATTTGAGTTTTAAGATTTCAAAAGGATACATTATTGAAAATTGAGTTTCTTCTTTATTCACTAAGTTATTACCTAATTTACACTCAATTTGAGTTTTAAGATTTCAAAAGAATACATTATTGAAAATGGAGTTTCTTCCTTAATCACTAAGTTATAACCTAATTTACATTCAATTTAAGATTTAAGATTTCAAAAGGATACATTATTAAAAATTGAATTTCTTCCTTAATCACTAAGTTAAAACCTAGTTTACACTCAATTTGAGTTTTAAGATTTCAAAAGGATACATTATTGAAAATGTATTTTCTTCCATAATCACTAAGTTAAAACCTAGTTTACAATCAATTTGATAATTAAGATTTCAAAAGGATACATTATTGAAAATGGAGTTCTTCCTTAATCACTAAGTTATTACCTAATTTACACTCAATTTGTGTTTTAAGATTTCAAAAGGATACATTATTGAAAATGGAGTTTCTTCCTTAATCACTAAGTTAAAACCTAGTATACAATCAATTTAATTTTTAAGATTTCAAAAGGATACATTATTGAAAGTGGAGTTTCTTCCTTAATCACTAAGTTATTACCTAATTTACACTCAATTTGAGTTTTAAGATTTCAAAAGGATATGTTATTAAAAAGGGTTAATTGCAAAAAAAATCACGAACTTTATAGTTTTTATCAATTACAACATGAACTTTTAAAGTTTGCAATTTGATACACGAACTAATTTATTATTGCAATTCGATACATGGTGTAAATTTCTAGGGATACTCTATACATGTTGTAATTTTTTTCGCAATACTAACGCTCTGTAGCAGCCGAAGCTGCCACAAAAACTACGTCACACGCTATATCAAATGTCAAATCTAAAAGAGTTTTTCTTTTTCTTTTTTTTTTTAATTTCAAAACATTTTTTTATAAAAGAATTGCTCAAACACAGTTTAATAATAGTGAAAGATAGTAAAAAAAAATTTATAGTATCTGTATAAGTTTGTATGATGTGAGACATTTTTTCTACATAAACTAGACAACACAAAATTTTATAATCAATTATTATACGTGTTTGAGCAATATATTTAAAAAAAAAACTTTTTGAAATATTAAAATAAATAAAATTTTACAGATTTGACATCTGACATGGCATGTGACGCGTCTATGGTATCGCCTTCGGCTGCCACGTAAGCGTACATATCGCCGAAAATTTACACTAGGTATCGAATTGCAATAATAAATTAGTTCGTGCATTGAATTGCAAACTTTAAAAGTTCATGTTGTAATTGATAAAGACAACAAAGTTCGTGATTTATTTTGTAATTAACCCTATTAAAAATGAAGTTTCTTCCTTAATCACTTAGTTATAACCTAATTTACACTAAATTTGAGGTTTAAGATTACAAAAGGATACATTATTGAAAATTGAGTTTCTTCCTTAATCACTAAGTTATTACCTAATATACACTAAATTTGAGTTTTAAGATTACAAAAGGATACATTATTAAAAATTGAGTTTCTTCTTTAATCACTAAGTTATTACCTAATTTACACTCAATTTGAGTTTTAAGATTTCAAAAGGATACATTATTAAAAATGGAGTTTCTTCCTTAATCACTAAGTTAAAACCTAGTTTACAATCAATTTGATTTTTAAGATTTCCAAAGGATACATTATTGAAAGTGGAGTTTCTTCCTTAATCACTAAGTTATTACCTAATTTACACTCAATTTGAGTTTTAAGATTTCAAAAGGATACGTTATTGAAAATGAAGTTTCTTCCTTAATCACTCAGTTATAACCTAATTTACACTAAATTTGAGTTTTAAGATTACAAAAGGATACATTATTGAAAATTGAGTTTCTTCCTTAATCACTAAGTTATTACCTAATATACACTCCATTTGAGTTTTAAGATTTCAAAAGGATTCATTATTGAAAATTGAGTTTCTTCTTTAATCACTAAGTTATTACCTAATTTACACTCAATTTGAGTTTTAAGATTTCAAAAGAATACATTATTGAAAATCGAGTTTCTTCCTTAATCACTAAGTTATAACCTAATTTACATTCAATTTTAGATTTAAGATTTCAAAAGGATACATTATTGAAAATTGAATTTCTTCCTTAATCACTAAGTTAAAACCTAGTTTACACTCAATTTGAGATTTAAGATTTCAAAAGGATAGATTATTGAAAATGTATTTTCTTCCATAATCACTAAGTTAAAACCTAGTTTACAATCAATTTGATTATTAAGATTTCAAAAGGATACATTATTGAAAATGGAGTTTCTTCCTTAATCACTAAGTTATTACCTAATTTACACTCAATTTGATTTTTAAGATTTCAAAAGGATACGTTATTAAAAATGAAGTTTCTTCCTTAATCACTTTGTTATAACCTAATTTACACTAAATTTGAGTTTTAAGATTTCAAAAGGATACATTATTGAAATTAAATTTTCTTCCTTAATCACTAAGTTATTACCTAATATACACTCAATTTGAGTTTTAAGATTTCAAAAGGATACATTATTGAAAATTGAGTTTCTTCTTTAATCACTAAGTTATTACCTAATTTACACTCAATTTGAGTTTTAAGATTTCAAAAGAATACATTATTTAAAATCGAGTTTCTTCCTTAATCACTAAGTTATAACCTAATTTACATTCAATTTTAGATTTAAGATTTCAAAAGGATACATTATTGAAAATGTATTTTCTTCCATAATCACTAAGTTAAAACCTAGTTTACAATCAATTTGATTATTAAGATTTCAAAAGGATACATTATTGAAAATGGAGTTTCTTCCTTAATCACTAAGTTATTACCTAATTTACACTCAATTTGATTTTTAAGATTTCAAAAGGATACGTTATTGAAAATGAAGTTTCTTCCTTAATCACTTTGTTATAACCTAATTTACACTAAATTTGAGTTTTAAGATTACAAAAGGATACATTATTGAAAATTGAGTTTCTTCCTTAATCACTAAGTTATTACCTAATATACACTCAATTTGAGTTTTAAGATTTCAAAAGGATACATTATTGAAAATTGAGTTTCTTCTTTAATCACTAAGTTATTACCTAATTTACACTCAATTTGAGTTTTAAGATTTCAAAAGAATACATTATTGAAAATGGAGTTTCTTCCTTAATCACTAAGTTATAACCTAATTTACATTCAATTTAAGATTTAAGATTTCAAAAGGATACATTATTAAAAATTGAATTTCTTCCTTAATCACTAAGTTAAAACCTAGTTTACACTCAATTTGAGTTTTAAGATTTCAAAAGGATACATTATTGAAAATGTATTTTCTTCCATAATCACTAAGTTAAAACCTAGTTTACAATCAATTTGATAATTAAGATTTCAAAAGGATACATTATTGAAAATGGAGTTCTTCCTTAATCACTAAGTTATTACCTAATTTACACTCAATTTGTGTTTTAAGATTTTAAAAGGATACATTATTGAAAATGGAGTTTCTTCCTTAATCACTAAGTTAAAACCTAGTTTACAATCAATTTGATTTTTAAGATTTCAAAAGGATACATTATTGAAAGTGGAGTTTCTTCCTTAATCACTAAGTTATTACCTAATTTACACTCAATTTGAGTTTTAAGATTTCATAAGGATACGTTATTGAAAATGAAGTTTCTTCCTTAATCACTTAGTTATAACCTAATTTACACTAAATTTGAGTTTTAAGATTACAAAAGGATACATTATTGAAAATTGAGTTTCTTCCTTAATCACTAAGTTATTACCTAATATACACTAAATTTGAGTTTTAAGATTACCAAAGGATACATTATTAAAAATTGAGTTTCTTCTTTAATCACTACGTTATTACCTAATTTACACTCAATTTGAGTTTTAAGATTTCAAAAGGATACATTATTAAAAATGGAGTTTCTTCCTTAATCACTAAGTTAAAACCTAGTTTACAATCAATTTGATTTTTAAGATTTCCAAAGGATACATTATTGAAAGTGGAGTTTCTTCCTTAATCACTAAGTTATTACCTAATTTACACTCAATTTGAGTTTTAAGATTTCAAAAGGATACGTTATTGAAAATGAAGTTTCTTCCTTAATCACTCTGTTATAACCTAATTTACACTAAATTTGAGTTTTAAGATTACAAAAGGATACATTATTGAAAATTGAGTTTCTTCCTTAATCACTAAGTTATTACCTAATATACACTCAATTTGAGTTTTAAGATTTCAAAAGGATACATTATTGAAAATTGAGTTTCTTCTTTATTCACTAAGTTATTACCTAATTTACACTCAATTTGAGTTTTAAGATTTCAAAAGAATACATTATTGAAAATGGAGTTTCTTCCTTAATCACTAAGTTATAACCTAATTTACATTCAATTTAAGATTTAAGATTTCAAAAGGATACATTATTAAAAATTGAATTTCTTCCTTAATCACTAAGTTAAAACCTAGTTTACACTCAATTTGAGTTTTAAGATTTCAAAAGGATACATTATTGAAAATGTATTTTCTTCCATAATCACTAAGTTAAAACCTAGTTTACAATCAATTTGATAATTAAGATTTCAAAAGGATACATTATTGAAAATGGAGTTCTTCCTTAATCACTAAGTTATTACCTAATTTACACTCAATTTGAGTTTTAAGATTTCAAAAGAATACATTATTGAAAATCGAGTTTCTTCCTTAATCACTAAGTTATAACCTAATTTACATTCAATTTTAGATTTAAGATTTCAAAAGGATACATTATTGAAAATTGAATTTCTTCCTTAATCACTAAGTTAAAACCTAGTTTACACTCAATTTGAGATTTAAGATTTCAAAAGGATAGATTATTGAAAATGTATTTTCTTCCATAATCACTAAGTTAAAACCTAGTTTACAATCAATTTGATTATTAAGATTTCAAAAGGATACATTATTGAAAATGGAGTTTCTTCCTTAATCACTAAGTTATTACCTAATTTACACTCAATTTGATTTTTAAGATTTCAAAAGGATACGTTATTAAAAATGAAGTTTCTTCCTTAATCACTTTGTTATAACCTAATTTACACTAAATTTGAGTTTTAAGATTACAAAAGGATACATTATTGAAAACTGAGTTTCTTCCTTAATCACTAAGTTATTACCTAATATACACTCAATTTGAGTTTTAAGATTTCAAAAGGATACATTATTGAAAACTGAGTTTCTTCTTTAATCACTAAGTTATTACCTAATTTACACTCAATTTGAGTTTTAAGATTTCAAAAGAATACATTATTTAAAATCGAGTTTCTTCCTTAATCACTAAGTTATAACCTAATTTACATTCAATTTTAGATTTAAGATTTCAAAAGGATACATTATTGAAAATGTATTTTCTTCCATAATCACTAAGTTAAAACCTAGTTTACAATCAATTTGATTATTAAGATTTCAAAAGGATACATTATTGAAAATGGAGTTTCTTCCTTAATCACTAAGTTATTACCTAATTTACACTCAATTTGATTTTTAAGATTTCAAAAGGATACGTTATTGAAAATGAAGTTTCTTCCTTAATCACTTTGTTATAACCTAATTTACACTAAATTTGAGTTTTAAGATTACAAAAGGATACATTATTGAAAATTGAGTTTCTTCCTTAATCACTAAGTTATTACCTAATATACACTCAATTTGAGTTTTAAGATTTCAAAAGGATACATTATTGAAAATTGAGTTTCTTCTTTATTCACTAAGTTATTACCTAATTTACACTCAATTTGAGTTTTAAGATTTCAAAAGAATACATTATTGAAAATGGAGTTTCTTCCTTAATCACTAAGTTATAACCTAATTTACATTCAATTTAAGATTTAAGATTTCAAAAGGATACATTATTAAAAATTGAATTTCTTCCTTAATCACTAAGTTAAAACCTAGTTTACACTCAATTTGAGTTTTAAGATTTCAAAAGGATACATTATTGAAAATGTATTTTCTTCCATAATCACTAAGTTAAAACCTAGTTTACAATCAATTTGATAATTAAGATTTCAAAAGGATACATTATTGAAAATGGAGTTCTTCCTTAATCACTAAGTTATTACCTAATTTACACTCAATTTGTGTTTTAAGATTTTAAAAGGATACATTATTGAAAATGGAGTTTCTTCCTTAATCACTAAGTTAAAACCTAGTTTACAATCAATTTGATTTTTAAGATTTCAAAAGGATACATTATTGAAAGTGGAGTTTCTTCCTTAATCACTAAGTTATTACCTAATTTACACTCAATTTGAGTTTTAAGATTTCATAAGGATACGTTATTGAAAATGAAGTTTCTTCCTTAATCACTTAGTTATAACCTAATTTACACTAAATTTGAGTTTTAAGATTACAAAAGGATACATTATTGAAAATTGAGTTTCTTCCTTAATCACTAAGTTATTACCTAATATACACTAAATTTGAGTTTTAAGATTACCAAAGGATACATTATTAAAAATTGAGTTTCTTCTTTAATCACTACGTTATTACCTAATTTACACTCAATTTGAGTTTTAAGATTTCAAAAGGATACATTATTAAAAATGGAGTTTCTTCCTTAATCACTAAGTTAAAACCTAGTTTACAATCAATTTGATTTTTAAGATTTCCAAAGGATACATTATTGAAAGTGGAGTTTCTTCCTTAATCACTAAGTTATTACCTAATTTACACTCAATTTGAGTTTTAAGATTTCAAAAGGATACATTATTAAAAATGGAGTTTCTTCCTTAATCACTAAGTTAAAACCTAGTTTACAATCAATTTGATTTTTAAGATTTCCAAAGGATACATTATTGAAAGTGGAGTTTCTTCCTTAATCACTAAGTTATTACCTAATTTACACTCAATTTGAGTTTTAAGATTTCAAAAGGATACGTTATTGAAAATGAAGTTTCTTCCTTAATCACTCTGTTATAACCTAATTTACACTAAATTTGAGTTTTAAGATTACAAAAGGATACATTATTGAAAATTGAGTTTCTTCCTTAATCACTAAGTTATTACCTAATATACACTCAATTTGAGTTTTAAGATTTCAAAAGGATACATTATTGAAAATTGAGTTTCTTCTTTATTCACTAAGTTATTACCTAATTTACACTCAATTTGAGTTTTAAGATTTCAAAAGAATACATTATTGAAAATGGAGTTTCTTCCTTAATCACTAAGTTATAACCTAATTTACATTCAATTTAAGATTTAAGATTTCAAAAGGATACATTATTAAAAATTGAATTTCTTCCTTAATCACTAAGTTAAAACCTAGTTTACACTCAATTTGAGTTTTAAGATTTCAAAAGGATACATTATTGAAAATGTATTTTCTTCCATAATCACTAAGTTAAAACCTAGTTTACAATCAATTTGATAATTAAGATTTCAAAAGGATACATTATTGAAAATGGAGTTCTTCCTTAATCACTAAGTTATTACCTAATTTACACTCAATTTGAGTTTTAAGATTTCAAAAGAATACATTATTGAAAATCGAGTTTCTTCCTTAATCACTAAGTTATAACCTAATTTACATTCAATTTTAGATTTAAGATTTCAAAAGGATACATTATTGAAAATTGAATTTCTTCCTTAATCACTAAGTTAAAACCTAGTTTACACTCAATTTGAGATTTAAGATTTCAAAAGGATAGATTATTGAAAATGTATTTTCTTCCATAATCACTAAGTTAAAACCTAGTTTACAATCAATTTGATTATTAAGATTTCAAAAGGATACATTATTGAAAATGGAGTTTCTTCCTTAATCACTAAGTTATTACCTAATTTACACTCAATTTGATTTTTAAGATTTCAAAAGGATACGTTATTGAAAATGAAGTTTCTTCCTTAATCACTTTGTTATAACCTAATTTACACTAAATTTGAGTTTTAAGATTACAAAAGGATACATTATTGAAAATTGAGTTTCTTCCTTAATCACTAAGTTATTACCTAATTTACACTCAATTTGAGTTTTAAGATTTCAAAAGGATACATTATTGAAAACTGAGTTTCTTCTTTAATCACTAAGTTATTACCTAATTTACACTCAATTTGAGTTTTAAGATTTCAAAAGAATACATTATTTAAAATCGAGTTTCTTCCTTAATCACTAAGTTATAACCTAATTTACATTCAATTTTAGATTTAAGATTTCAAAAGGATACATTATTGAAAATGTATTTTCTTCCATAATCACTAAGTTAAAACCTAGTTTACAATCAATTTGATTATTAAGATTTCAAAAGGATACATTATTGAAAATGGAGTTTCTTCCTTAATCACTAAGTTATTACCTAATTTACACTCAATTTGATTTTTAAGATTTCAAAAGGATACGTTATTGAAAATGAAGTTTCTTCCTTAATCACTTTGTTATAACCTAATTTACACTAAATTTGAGTTTTAAGATTACAAAAGGATACATTATTGAAAATTGAGTTTCTTCCTTAATCACTAAGTTATTACCTAATATACACTCAATTTGAGTTTTAAGATTTCAAAAGGATACATTATTGAAAATTGAGTTTCTTCTTTATTCACTAAGTTATTACCTAATTTACACTCAATTTGAGTTTTAAGATTTCAAAAGAATACATTATTGAAAATGGAGTTTCTTCCTTAATCACTAAGTTATAACCTAATTTACATTCAATTTAAGATTTAAGATTTCAAAAGGATACATTATTAAAAATTGAATTTCTTCCTTAATCACTAAGTTAAAACCTAGTTTACACTCAATTTGAGTTTTAAGATTTCAAAAGGATACATTATTGAAAATGTATTTTCTTCCATAATCACTAAGTTAAAACCTAGTTTACAATCAATTTGATAATTAAGATTTCAAAAGGATACATTATTGAAAATGGAGTTCTTCCTTAATCACTAAGTTATTACCTAATTTACACTCAATTTGTGTTTTAAGATTTTAAAAGGATACATTATTGAAAATGGAGTTTCTTCCTTAATCACTAAGTTAAAACCTAGTTTACAATCAATTTGATTTTTAAGATTTCAAAAGGATACATTATTGAAAGTGGAGTTTCTTCCTTAATCACTAAGTTATTACCTAATTTACACTCAATTTGAGTTTTAAGATTTCATAAGGATACGTTATTGAAAATGAAGTTTCTTCCTTAATCACTTAGTTATAACCTAATTTACACTAAATTTGAGTTTTAAGATTACAAAAGGATACATTATTGAAAATTGAGTTTCTTCCTTAATCACTAAGTTATTACCTAATATACACTAAATTTGAGTTTTAAGATTACCAAAGGATACATTATTAAAAATTGAGTTTCTTCTTTAATCACTACGTTATTACCTAATTTACACTCAATTTGAGTTTTAAGATTTCAAAAGGATACATTATTAAAAATGGAGTTTCTTCCTTAATCACTAAGTTAAAACCTAGTTTACAATCAATTTGATTTTTAAGATTTCCAAAGGATACATTATTGAAAGTGGAGTTTCTTCCTTAATCACTAAGTTATTACCTAATTTACACTCAATTTGAGTTTTAAGATTTCAAAAGGATACGTTATTGAAAATGAAGTTTCTTCCTTAATCACTCTGTTATAACCTAATTTACACTAAATTTGAGTTTTAAGATTACAAAAGGATACATTATTGAAAATTGAGTTTCTTCCTTAATCACTAAGTTATTACCTAATATACACTCAATTTGAGTTTTAAGATTTCAAAAGGATACATTATTGAAAATTGAGTTTCTTCTTTATTCACTAAGTTATTACCTAATTTACACTCAATTTGAGTTTTAAGATTTCAAAAGAATACATTATTGAAAATGGAGTTTCTTCCTTAATCACTAAGTTATAACCTAATTTACATTCAATTTAAGTTTTAAGATTTCAAAAGGATACATTATTAAAAATTGAATTTCTTCCTTAATCACTAAGTTAAAACCTAGTTTACACTCAATTTGAGTTTTAAGATTTCAAAAGGATACATTATTGAAAATGTATTTTCTTCCATAATCACTAAGTTAAAACCTAGTTTACAATCAATTTGATAATTAAGATTTCAAAAGGATACATTATTGAAAATGGAGTTCTTCCTTAATCACTAAGTTATTACCTAATTTACACTCAATTTGTGTTTTAAGATTTTAAAAGGATACATTATTGAAAATGGAGTTTCTTCCTTAATCACTAAGTTAAAACCTAGTTTACAATCAATTTGATTTTTAAGATTTCAAAAGGATACATTATTGAAAGTGGAGTTTCTTCCTTAATCACTAAGTTATTACCTAATTTACACTCAATTTGAGTTTTAAGATTTCATAAGGATACGTTATTGAAAATGAAGTTTCTTCCTTAATCACTTAGTTATAACCTAATTTACACTAAATTTGAGTTTTAAGATTACAAAAGGATACATTATTGAAAATTGAGTTTCTTCCTTAATCACTAAGTTATTACCTAATATACACTAAATTTGAGTTTTAAGATTACCAAAGGATACATTATTAAAAATTGAGTTTCTTCTTTAATCACTACGTTATTACCTAATTTACACTCAATTTGAGTTTTAAGATTTCAAAAGGATACATTATTAAAAATGGAGTTTCTTCCTTAATCACTAAGTTAAAACCTAGTTTACAATCAATTTGAGTTTTAAGATTTCAAAAGGATACATTATTGAAAGTGGAGTTTCTTCCTTAATCACTAAGTTATTACCTAATTTACACTCAATTTGAGTTTTAAGATTTCAAAAGGATACGTTATTGAAAATGAAGTTTCTTCCTTAATCACTCTGTTATAACCTAATTTACACTAAATTTGAGTTTTAAGATTACAAAAGGATACATTATTGAAAATTGAGTTTCTTCCTTAATCACTAAGTTATTACCTAATATACACTCAATTTGAGTTTTAAGATTTCAAAAGGATACATTATTGAAAATTGAGTTTCTTCTTTATTCACTAAGTTATTACCTAATTTACACTCAATTTGAGTTTTAAGATTTCAAAAGAATACATTATTGAAAATGGAGTTTCTTCCTTAATCACTAAGTTATAACCTAATTTACATTCAATTTAAGTTTTAAGATTTCAAAAGGATACATTATTAAAAATTGAATTTCTTCCTTAATCACTAAGTTAAAACCTAGTTTACACTCAATTTGAGTTTTAAGATTTCAAAAGGATACATTATTGAAAATGTATTTTCTTCCATAATCACTAAGTTAAAACCTAGTTTACAATCAATTTGATAATTAAGATTTCAAAAGGATACATTATTGAAAATGGAGTTCTTCCTTAATCACTAAGTTATTACCTAATTTACACTCAATTTGTGTTTTAAGATTTTAAAAGGATACATTATTGAAAATGGAGTTTCTTCCTTAATCACTAAGTTAAAACCTAGTTTACAATCAATTTGATTTTTAAGATTTCAAAAGGATACATTATTGAAAGTGGAGTTTCTTCCTTAATCACTAAGTTATTACCTAATTTACACTCAATTTGAGTTTTAAGATTTCATAAGGATACGTTATTGAAAATGAAGTTTCTTCCTTAATCACTTAGTTATAACCTAATTTACACTAAATTTGAGTTTTAAGATTACAAAAGGATACATTATTGAAAATTGAGTTTCTTCCTTAATCACTAAGTTATTACCTAATATACACTAAATTTGAGTTTTAAGATTACCAAAGGATACATTATTAAAAATTGAGTTTCTTCTTTAATCACTACGTTATTACCTAATTTACACTCAATTTGAGTTTTAAGATTTCAAAAGGATACATTATTAAAAATGGAGTTTCTTCCTTAATCACTAAGTTAAAACCTAGTTTACAATCAATTTGATTTTTAAGATTTCCAAAGGATACATTATTGAAAGTGGAGTTTCTTCCTTAATCACTAAGTTATTACCTAATTTACACTCAATTTGAGTTTTAAGATTTCAAAAGGATACGTTATTGAAAATGAAGTTTCTTCCTTAATCACTAAGTTATAACCTAATTTACACTAAATTTGAGTTTTAAGATTACAAAAGGATACATTATTGAAAATTGAGTTTCTTCCTTAATCACTAAGTTATTACCTAATATACACTCAATTTGAGTTTTAAGATTTCAAAAGGATACATTATTGAAAATTGAGTTTCTTCTTTGATCAATAAGTTATTACCTAATTTACACTCAATTTGAGTTTTAAGATTTCAAAAGGATACAATATTAAAAATGGATTTTCTTCCTTAATCACTAAGTTATAACCTAATTTACATTCAATTTAAGATTTAAGATTTCAAAAGGATACATTATTAAAAATTGAATTTCTTCCTTAATCACTAAGTTAAAACCTAGTTTACACTCAATTTGAGTTTTAAGATTTCAAAAGGATACATTATTGAAAATGTATTTTCTTCCATAATCACTAAGTTAAAACCTAGTTTACAATCAATTTGATAATTAAGATTTCAAAAGGATACATTATTGAAAATGGAGTTCTTCCTTAATCACTAAGTTATTACCTAATTTACACTCAATTTGTGTTTTAAGATTTTAAAAGGATACATTATTGAAAATGGAGTTTCTTCCTTAATCACTAAGTTAAAACCTAGTTTACAATCAATTTGATTTTTAAGATTTCAAAAGGATACATTATTGAAAGTGGAGTTTCTTCCTTAATCACTAAGTTATTACCTAATTTACACTCAATTTGAGTTTTAAGATTTCATAAGGATACGTTATTGAAAATGAAGTTTCTTCCTTAATCACTTAGTTATAACCTAATTTACACTAAATTTGAGTTTTAAGATTACAAAAGGATACATTATTGAAAATTGAGTTTCTTCCTTAATCACTAAGTTATTACCTAATATACACTAAATTTGAGTTTTAAGATTACCAAAGGATACATTATTAAAAATTGAGTTTCTTCTTTAATCACTACGTTATTACCTAATTTACACTCAATTTGAGTTTTAAGATTTCAAAAGGATACATTATTAAAAATGGAGTTTCTTCCTTAATCACTAAGTTAAAACCTAGTTTACAATCAATTTGATTTTTAAGATTTCCAAAGGATACATTATTGAAAGTGGAGTTTCTTCCTTAATCACTAAGTTATTACCTAATTTACACTCAATTTGAGTTTTAAGATTTCAAAAGGATACGTTATTGAAAATGAAGTTTCTTCCTTAATCACTCTGTTATAACCTAATTTACACTAAATTTGAGTTTTAAGATTACAAAAGGATACATTATTGAAAATTGAGTTTCTTCCTTAATCACTAAGTTATTACCTAATATACACTCAATTTGAGTTTTAAGATTTCAAAAGGATACATTATTGAAAATGGAGTTTCTTCCTAAGTTATTACCTAATTTACATTCAATTAGAGTTTCAAGATTTCAAAAGAATACATTATTGAAAATGGAGTTTCTTCCTTAATCACTAAGTTATAACCTAATTTACATTCAATTTAAGATTTAAGATTTCAAAAGGATACATTATTAAAAATTGAATTTCTTCCTTAATCACTAAGTTAAAACCTAGTTTACACTCAATTTGAGTTTTAAGATTTCAAAAGGATACATTATTGAAAATGTATTTTCTTCCATAATCACTAAGTTAAAACCTAGTTTACAATCAATTTGATAATTAAGATTTCAAAAGGATACATTATTGAAAATGGAGTTCTTCCTTAATCACTAAGTTATTACCTAATTTACACTCAATTTGAGTTTTAAGATTTCAAAAGGATACATTATTGAAAATGGAGTTTCTTCCTTAATCACTAAGTTAAAACCTAGTTTACAATCAATTTGATTTTTAAGATTTCAAAAGGATACATTATTGAAAGTGGAGTTTCTTCCTTAATCACTAAGTTATTACCTAATTTACACTCAATTTGAGTTTTAAGATTTCATAAGGATACGTTATTGAAAATGAAGTTTCTTCCTTAATCACTTAGTTATAACCTAATTTACACTAAATTTGAGTTTTAAGATTACAAAAGGATACATTATTGAAAATTGAGTTTCTTCCTTAATCACTAAGTTATTACCTAATATACACTAAATTTGAGTTTTAAGATTACCAAAGGATACATTATTAAAAATTGAGTTTCTTCTTTAATCACTACGTTATTACCTAATTTACACTCAATTTGAGTTTTAAGATTTCAAAAGGATACATTATTAAAAATGGAGTTTCTTCCTTAATCACTAAGTTAAAACCTAGTTTACAATCAATTTGATTTTTAAGATTTCCAAAGGATACATTATTGAAAGTGGAGTTTCTTCCTTAATCACTAAGTTATTACCTAATTTACACTCAATTTGAGTTTTAAGATTTCAAAAGGATACGTTATTGAAAATGAAGTTTCTTCCTTAATCACTCTGTTATAACCTAATTTACACTAAATTTGAGTTTTAAGATTACAAAAGGATACATTATTGAAAATTGAGTTTCTTCCTTAATCACTAAGTTATTACCTAATATACACTCAATTTGAGTTTTAAGATTTCAAAAGGATACATTATTGAAAATTGAGTTTCTTCTTTATTCACTAAGTTATTACCTAATTTACACTCAATTTGAGTTTTAAGATTTCAAAAGAATACATTATTGAAAATGGAGTTTCTTCCTTAATCACTAAGTTATAACCTAATTTACATTCAATTTAAGATTTAAGATTTCAAAAGGATACATTATTAAAAATTGAATTTCTTCCTTAATCACTAAGTTAAAACCTAGTTTACACTCAATTTGAGTTTTAAGATTTCAAAAGGATACATTATTGAAAATGTATTTTCTTCCATAATCACTAAGTTAAAACCTAGTTTACAATCAATTTGATAATTAAGATTTCAAAAGGATACATTATTGAAAATGGAGTTCTTCCTTAATCACTAAGTTATTACCTAATTTACACTCAATTTGTGTTTTAAGATTTTAAAAGGATACATTATTGAAAATGGAGTTTCTTCCTTAATCACTAAGTTAAAACCTAGTTTACAATCAATTTGATTTTTAAGATTTCAAAAGGATACATTATTGAAAGTGGAGTTTCTTCCTTAATCACTAAGTTATTACCTAATTTACACTCAATTTGAGTTTTAAGATTTCATAAGGATACGTTATTGAAAATGAAGTTTCTTCCTTAATCACTTAGTTATAACCTAATTTACACTAAATTTGAGTTTTAAGATTACAAAAGGATACATTATTGAAAATTGAGTTTCTTCCTTAATCACTAAGTTATTACCTAATATACACTAAATTTGAGTTTTAAGATTACCAAAGGATACATTATTAAAAATTGAGTTTCTTCTTTAATCACTACGTTATTACCTAATTTACACTCAATTTGAGTTTTAAGATTTCAAAAGGATACATTATTAAAAATGGAGTTTCTTCCTTAATCACTAAGTTAAAACCTAGTTTACAATCAATTTGATTTTTAAGATTTCCAAAGGATACATTATTGAAAGTGGAGTTTCTTCCTTAATCACTAAGTTATTACCTAATTTACACTCAATTTGAGTTTTAAGATTTCAAAAGGATACGTTATTGAAAATGAAGTTTCTTCCTTAATCACTCTGTTATAACCTAATTTACACTAAATTTGAGTTTTAAGATTACAAAAGGATACATTATTGAAAATTGAGTTTCTTCCTTAATCACTAAGTTATTACCTAATATACACTCAATTTGAGTTTTAAGATTTCAAAAGGATACATTATTGAAAATTGAGTTTCTTCTTTGATCAATAAGTTATTACCTAATTTACACTCAATTTGAGTTTTAAGATTTCAAAAGGATACAATATTGAAAATGGATTTTCTTCCTTAATCACTAAGTTATAACCTAATTTACATTCAATTTAAGATTTAAGATTTCAAAAGGATACATTATTAAAAATTGAATTTCTTCCTTAATCACTAAGTTAAAACCTAGTTTACACTCAATTTGAGTTTTAAGATTTCAAAAGGATACATTATTGAAAATGTATTTTCTTCCATAATCACTAAGTTAAAACCTAGTTTACAATCAATTTGATAATTAAGATTTCAAAAGGATACATTATTGAAAATGGAGTTCTTCCTTAATCACTAAGTTATTACCTAATTTACACTCAATTTGTGTTTTAAGATTTTAAAAGGATACATTATTGAAAATGGAGTTTCTTCCTTAATCACTAAGTTAAAACCTAGTTTACAATCAATTTGATTTTTAAGATTTCAAAAGGATACATTATTGAAAGTGGAGTTTCTTCCTTAATCACTAAGTTATTACCTAATTTACACTCAATTTGAGTTTTAAGATTTCATAAGGATACGTTATTGAAAATGAAGTTTCTTCCTTAATCACTTAGTTATAACCTAATTTACACTAAATTTGAGTTTTAAGATTACAAAAGGATACATTATTGAAAATTGAGTTTCTTCCTTAATCACTAAGTTATTACCTAATATACACTAAATTTGAGTTTTAAGATTACCAAAGGATACATTATTAAAAATTGAGTTTCTTCTTTAATCACTACGTTATTACCTAATTTACACTCAATTTGAGTTTTAAGATTTCAAAAGGATACATTATTAAAAATGGAGTTTCTTCCTTAATCTTAAAACCTAGTTTACAATCAATTTGATTTTTAAGATTTCCAAAGGATACATTATTGAAAGTGGAGTTTCTTCCTTAATCACTAAGTTATTACCTAATTTACACTCAATTTGAGTTTTAAGATTTCAAAAGGATACGTTATTGAAAATGAAGTTTCTTCCTTAATCACTCTGTTATAACCTAATTTACACTAAATTTGAGTTTTAAGATTACAAAAGGATACATTATTGAAAATTGAGTTTCTTCCTTAATCACTAAGTTATTACCTAATATACACTCAATTTGAGTTTTAAGATTTCAAAAGGATACATTATTGAAAATTGAGTTTCTTCTTTGATCAATAAGTTATTACCTAATTTACACTCAATTTGAGTTTTAAGATTTCAAAAGGATACAATATTGAAAATGGATTTTCTTCCTTAATCACTAAGTTATAACCTAATTTACATTCAAATTTAGATTTAAGATTTCAAAAGGATACATTATTGAAAATTGAATTTCTTCCTTAATCACTAAGTTAAAACCTAGTTTACACTCAATTTGAGTTTTAAGATTTCAAAAGGATACATTATTGAAAATGTAGTTTCTTCCATAATCACTAAGTTAAAACCTAGTTTACAATCAATTTGATTATTAAGATTTCGAAAGGATACATTATTGAAAATGGTGTTTCTTCCTTAGTCACTCAGTTATAACCTAATTTACACTCAATTTGAGTTTTAAGATTTCAAAAGGATACATTATTTAAAATTGAGTTTCTTCGTTAATCACTAATTTAAAACCTAATTTACACTCAATTTGTGTTTTAAAATTTCAAAAGGATACATTATTGAAAATGGAGTTTCTTCCTTAATCACTAAGTTAAAACCTAGTTTACAATCAATTTGATTTTTAAGATTTCAAAAGGATACATTATTGAAAATGGAGTTTCTTCCTTAATCACTAAGTTATTACCTAATTTACACTCAATTTGTGTTTTAAGATTTCAAAAGTATACATTATTGAAAATGGAGTTTCTTCCTTAATCACTAAGTTAAAACCTAGTTTACAATCAATTTGATTTTTAAGATTTCAGAAGGATACATTATTGAAAAAGGAGTTTCTTCCTTAATCACTCAGTTATTACCTAATTTACACTCAATTTGAGTTTTAAGATTTCAAAAGGATACATTATTGAAAATGAAGTTTCTTTCTTAATCACTCAGTTATAACCTAATTTACACTAAGTTTGAGTTTTAAGATTACAAAAGGATACATTATTGAAAATTGAGTTTCTTCCTTAATCACTAAGGCGATGAGAGTTGGCATTTCCCGATTGACTTTATCTTGGAATTTCCATTGGTGGTTCATGATATTCTGCAGATTCTGTTAGCTGATGATGGGGATAAGCTTGTTTGGAGTAATACAGTTTCTGGGAAGTTCACGTCAAGTATTGCTTATGATGAGATCCGACAGCGTTTCCCCAAACCTCCTTGGGCTTCTTGGATCTGGTCCTCCTTTATTCCTCCCTGTCGCTCTACACTACTATGGCGAGCGGCTTGGGGCCGTCTTCCGACTTCAGGCTGGTTCCGTCGCACAGGTATGGTTGGACCTACTATTTGTAACCTGTGGTTTGCTGGTGATGATACACAAGATCATATCCTTTCAGAATGTTCCTTCACTAAGTCAATTTATAGTTTCTTGATGCGTACTTTTGATGTGGATATTTGTTGTGATGATGGTTTTTCTTCTATTCTTTTGCAAGCAATTAAGTTTCAATTTAGCGAGCAGGTTAGCAGATTATAGAGAATTGCTTTTGTCACAACTATATGGGCTGTTTGGTGGTGTCGGAATCGGTCACTGCATGAGGGAATTCAGCCCTCTATTCGGGGTGTTTGGCCATTAATCGTCTCAAGCACTTGCGACTCAGCTGCTATTACAGGAGGTTCTTCTAATAGTTCGCTTCAAGACCTGCTAATCACTAGGATTTTTCGTACCACTCTTCAGCCGCGGCGTCTTCGACCTACTATTGAGGTTCGGTGGATCCCTCCTCCACCTGGATGGTACAAGGTGAATGTTGATGGTAGCATTTTTCTTGCTCCTGGGGTTTTATAGATGGGTGCTATTTTTCGAAATTCAAGAGGTTTTTTTATCGCTACGACTTCGGATATAGGAGGTTGGGGTTATCCTCTTGAGGCTGAGATTACTGCTATCTTGTTGGCTATTGAGCATGCCTATCACAGGAATTGGAGGAACCTTTGGGTGGAATCTGATTCCACTTTGGCCATTCAAACTATGAAGCGAGAGATTCGGTTCATCCCACGGCGATTATGGGGCCTTTGGACCCAGGTTATGCGTTACATGGGAGCCATGCAGATTAGGTTCACTCATGTTTACAGAGAGGGGAATAGGGCTGCTGATGCTTTGGCAGCCTTGTACTACAAATCCAGATGGTTCGGTCCTTGTCCGGATTTTCTTACTACCATTCTTCTCGAGGATATGCACAAGAGTTATTTTCGTATCCAGGGGATGCGTCCCCGCTTTGGTTTTTTGTATTTGTTTAGACCAGTCTCTATTCAGCCCTTTAGGGCTGAGAGCTTGGTCTAAGGCTTGTCTCTATTCAGTCCTTTGGGCTGAGAGCTAAGCCTTTGTTAGCTTTGTATTCTGGGCGTTTTCCTACTTGGAACCGAAGTAATGGGTGGTTGGTAACGCTTTTTTGCCTACGCTGGTTTGTCCTCAAGGGAGGTTTACAGCGGGGTTTTTAATGCGGCCCACCCTTTACTTCTCATTTCTGGTTCCTAGACCTCGGGTTGTGAGGTCACTCTGCACTCTTTTTTCTTTCTCTTTTATAAAATCGCCTTCATTTGCACTAAGTAATTACATAATATACACTCAATTTGAGTTTTAAGATTTCAAAAGGATACATTATTGAAAATTGAGTTTCTTCCTTAATCACTAAGTTATAACCTAATTTATCATCAATTTGAGTTTTAAGATTTCAAAAGGATACATTATTGAAAATGGAGTTTCTTCCTTAATCACTAAGTTATAACCTAATTTACACTCAATTTGAGTTTTAAGATTTCAAAAGGAAACATAATTAAAAATGGAGTTTCTTCCTTAATCACTAAGTTAAAACCTAGTTTACACTCAATTTGAGTTTTAAGATTTCAAAAGGATACATTATTGAAAGTGGAGTTTCTTCCTTAATCACTAAGTTATTACTTAATTTACACTCAATTTGAGTTTTAAGATTTCAAAAAGATACATTATTGAAAATGAAGTTTCTTCCTTAATCACTCAGTTATAACCTAATTTACACTAAATTTGAGTTTTAAGATTACAAAAGGATATATTATTGAAAATTGAGTTTCTTCCTTAATCACTAAGTCATTACCTAATATACACTCAATTTGAGTTTTAAGATTTCAAAAGGATACATTATTGAAAATTTAGTTTCTTCTTTAATCACTAAGTTATTACCTAATTTACACTCAATTTGAGTTTTAAGATTTCAAAAGGATACATTATTGAAAATGGAGTTTCTTCCTTAATCACTAAGTTATAACCTAATTTACATTCAAATTTAGATTTAAGATTTCAAAAGGATACATTATTGAAAATTGAATTTCTTCCTTAATCACTAAGTTAAAACTTAGTTTACACTCAATTTGAGTTTTAAGATTTCAAAAGGATACATTATTGAAAATGTAGTTTCTTCCATAATCACTAAGTTAAAACCTAGTTTACAATCAATTTGATTATTAAGATTTCAAAAGGATACATTATTGAAAGTGGAGTTTCTTCTTTAATCACTCAGTTATAACCTAATTTACACTCAATTTGAGTTTTAAGATTTCAAAAGGATACATTATTGAAAATGGAGTTTCTTCGTTAATCACTAATTTAAAACCTAGTTTACACTCAATTTGTGTTTTAAAATTTTAAAAGGATACATTATTGAAAATGGAGTTTCTTCCTTAATCAGTCAGTTATAACCTAATTTACACTAAATTTGAGTTTTAAGATTACAAAAGGATACATTATTGAAAATTGAGTTTCTTCCTTAATCACTAAGTTATTACCTAATTTACACTCAATTTGAGTTTTAAGATTTCAAAAGGATACATTATTGAAAATGGAGTTTCTTCTTTAATCACTAAGTTAAAACCTAGTTTACAATCAATTTGATTTTTAAGATTTCAAAAGGATACATTATTGAAAGTGGAGTTTCTTCCTTAATCACTAAGTTATTACCTTTTGGCCTTGTGTTTGCTTATGATAATGGATGGATGAACCTTTGGGTGGAATCGGACTCTACGTTAGCTATTCAGACGATGAAGAGACAAATTCCTTTTATTCCTTGGAGATTGCTTGGTTTTTGGAGTCAAGTGGCTGAGCGCGCCTCTCTTATGAACATCCGGTATTCTCACATTTTCCGTGAGGGTAACCGGGCAGCAGACGTATTAACTTCTTTACGTACCTCTAATAGATGGCAAGGGGCTTGTCCCGATTTCATTACTACTCATCTCTTTGCGGATATGAACTCTGAACATTGTAGAGTTTGGTTTTTCTGCTTCTCTTTTGTTTTGTGGCCAGTCTCTTTTTTGGTCCTCTGGGCTGAGAGCTTGGTCTTAGGTCAGTGTAACACCCGGAATTTATTTAAGTATTAGATGATTTATGGTTTAGTTTTACTTTGGATTTAAGTTTTTAAGTGAAGTGTTTTGAAATTAAATAAAGTTGTGACTTACTTTTTTTAGTAGCATGGACCGAATTTATAGATGTATTTATATAGGGATTTCAGTTTTTTTTAAGAGGTGTATTTGTGTTTTCGGTTTCGGTCCATTAAGTGTACGTTTTAAGGAGAAACGTTACCAACAATTAAAAAGGGCAGTTTTTTTCCCTTTTCCCTTCCTCTTGGCCGTGTGTGTAGATGTGTAGGAGGGAGTTATATGTTTTTAAAAGGCAAGGAGTTTTAAGGAGATTTATTGGCCACATAGGTTACAATTGGGTGGTTAAATTCAAGAATTAAAGGCTTTATGTTACATTTTCATTAGGGGTCGGTTACTAACTTGTTTGTAGGAATAATTCAAAGGGTATTAAGAGTATTAAGAGGACTTTTGACTTAGATGAGAGGGGCTGGATGTTTTTGCTTAAAAATGGGCATAAAAGTGTAAGTTATGAAGTTTTTAGGAGGTTACAAAGGTGGAATTAAAGACTGAAATTTAAAGGCATGTAAGGGGGTTACAAGAGTGATATTTTACTCACTTTTGGCCGTCCAAAACTCAGCAAAAGAGAGGAAAAATTCATGAGTTTGAGTGTGAGGAAATAGAGATAAGAGTTTGAAAAGTTCATCCAACAAAGAGAGAAAAATAAGAAAGTATGTTCGAATAATTCAAGTGTGGCCGTGAGATACAAGTTGGCCGTGAGTTTGAAGGAGTTAGGACGTGTTTTTGCAAGTTGATTCATCCTAAGTTCGTGGTGATTCCATAGTGCTAAACGAATTGAAGGTTTGGTAAGGCTATTTAGGGTGATTTCTTATTTAATCCTTTAAGTTTGTAAGTAAGATTATCTTCTTCTTTTATAGAATTTTCTAAGTGATAATTATATTGTATGAAGGTTGTTCATGTGTCCGAAATAATGAGGAAGTATTGAGGATTAGCAAAAGAAAGGGGCTTAGTGAAAGTGTGCATATTGTATACTTTTTCGTCCGTGTTCGAACATCAAATTTGTAAGGTTTAAAAGGTGGGGAATTTTATTTACACTTTAGATATGCATGTATACTGTGTGCATGTATCATGTTTATATGAATTCCGAGCCCGAAGTGGTTCGTGATAGATGTGTGTACAATAGCCTTTGTGTTCATTGTATGATGAAAAGAAGATACCCGGTTACGTGTCTAATTTGAAGTTTAAATTTTATTCCCCACTGTGTACGAAATTATTTCGTACTCACCCTTTCCATTTACAATTTTCAGGATGAAAATTGAAGGAGGAAGCCGAGGGAATGAGTGGTGCAGACTTGAAAAAAAAAAAGATGAAGAATTGAAGATTTTATTTAAAGTGGTATTTTTTTTTTATCTAAAGGATGATTTTTGAAACGTATTAATTCATGGTTTGGTTTGGTTTGGATTTTGAAACTTGTTAGACTTTGAAAGGACTTTGGATATTTTTGGGACATTTTAATGAGTACTCATGATTTTTGGATATTTCTTTATTTTATGGTATTACTTGTGCTACATGTTGGTTTTAATTGGTTGAATTCTTTGTGCATACAAATAATATAAAGTGTATTTTTGTGTTGGTAGAGGTTCATGCATGGGTATTATATTTTATGTAATTCACACTTTTAGAAGATAAATTGGTATTTTCGCATAAAAAGTAATTAGTGTGTTTTTGGGCTTTTATGAAAACTAGTGTGGATTGTGTGATTTTCTAAGAAAATTCTAACTTGTGGGCAAAAATTATTGTTTATAAATTTTGTAGTATTTTTATTAATATATTGGTTAAAAGTGTATTTTGGGTATTTAGTATATTTTTTTGAGTGTTAGAGTGTGTATGCTTGTCAAGTGTATTATGTGCAAAGTTTTATTTTCTAAAATTTATTTTTTTTAAAAATTTCTTGCCAAGTATTAGCTACTTTAGTAAATAGTAGTAAAATGACCCTTTAAAAAGAGTGTTTTTCTGTCTGGGGTGTTTGTAAGTGTGTTTTAAGATTTCAAGCTTTATTTTTTTTTAATAAAAGGCCAAAGAAATTTTTATTAGTAGTATGTGGATTTCAGTCTTATGGACGATAACTTTATTTTATTGACTCTTGTTTTCAATTAATGTTTTAATGATGGTTGATAATATTTTCACAAGTAGATTATATTTTATGTTGCGTTAATTATTATTATTTTGGATTTGCGCACGTTAAGAATGTTTACGTTTCCGCTAAGAAAAGATTTAGTTTCACTTTCTCAAAAAAAAAAAAGAGTTTAAGATTTGGAAAAGTTCACACTCGAGCGAATTTTTATAAAATATGGTACTTTAACTAAAAAATAGTACTTTGAGAAGTAGGGTGTGACAGTATGGTATCAGAGCAGGTTTACGATTCTGTAGACTTGCTAAAATGTTTTAAAAGTACAAAAGTTGTGAAAATTTTATTTTGAAAGTATGAAAGTCTAAGATTTTAAAAGAACGTTTGAAGCAAGTCCACCACCTATCTCCTGCAACGGCTCCTCCAGGTTTGCAAAAGTGTTCGAAATGTTTTAAAATTTAAAGTTATTACGTGATACAAGTAAATGTTTTGATACATATGATGTCATATTTAAGCTCATACTATGTTTTGAAGATTTCGCTCATATAAATGTTTTATGTGAGGTTATAAAATGCATGCATGCAAATGAAAGTGCATTTATTTTATCCATAAAATGATGCACGAATGAAAGAATGATTGAAGTATATGAGCAAAATAAAAAGTTTTGATATGTATGAGCAACTTGATAAATTACAAAGAATGATATGGTATGCACACTAGGCCTGCTATGAAAGTATGATAAGTGCTAGAAATTGAAAGGCATGATTTGGGAATTATGAACCTAAGTATTCAACTAGAGGCATGAAATAAGTATGTGAAGGAAATAAAGCATAAATGGTGGACTCTAGAGTTAAGATGAACTTAAAGTTTGGGGACTTTAGAAATTTTGCTATTAAGTTAAACTGAATATTTGGGCTTACCTTAGGGTACCCTCCTGATTTAGATGCCTCCTAGAAGAAGTTTACGTGTACGAAATAGAAGAGGTCGAGTGAATGCACCAGCTGCTCCTGAAGCACCTGCTGCACCGAATGTGCCTGATGTACCTGAGGCACCTGCTGAGCCTGAGGTACCAATTGAACCAGAACCTGAGGTACAAGAGGTTGCACCAGTAGCACAAGAAGTGGTGGCTGTCCAACCTGAGGCAGTTAGTACAGTACAAGTAGTTGAGCAATTTCGGAGGTTCAAACCTTCCACCTTTAATGGAAGGGATTGGCCGGACAAAGTGGAGAGATGGTTCCGATCCATGGAGAGAATTTTTAGTCTGATTCAGTGTACAGATGCTCAAAGGATTGCTTGCGTATCCTTCCAGTTGGTCGAACACGCCGACCACTGGTGGGAAAGCTATTGGAGGATTCGGTCCGAGAAGGAAAGAGAAGAGTTGACATGGGATCGTTTTAAGGAGATCGTGATGGAGAGATATTATCCCCTATCTTATAGGGATAGTAAGGAGACGGAGTTCCTTGAGCTGAAGCAAGGAATTCCACAGTGGCTGAATACGAGCTTAGGTTCAGCCAATTAGCAAGGTATGCCCAACACCTTGTTGACACTGAATCAAAGAGAGTACTGAGATTCATTCGAGGTTTAAGGCCAGATATCCGGGGAATATTATCTGGACAGGGTGACCTGTCATATATAGAAGCTTTCACTCGAGCTGAGAGGATTGCTGCAAGTCAGAGGAGTGATGCTGGAGCAAATGTTCGTGTGAATATGGGAGGCAAGAGGCCATGGTCGGGTCCTAATCGTTTTGAAGGACCCAACAAGAATAGAAGAATTGGAGCTGGTCCGGGTACGCAGACTCGGGGTCCTACACAGAATCAGGGTCCTGGAGTAGCAAGACCGGGACAGCAGATGGGGCAGAAATGGTGTGCAGACTGTAGAAGATACTACTTGGGAGAGTGTCTGAGGGGGAAGTGTTTTCGTTGCAAGCAGCCGGGGCATGTAGCATTGCAGTGTCCTACTCTACCCCCAACTACACCCAGGAATCCATCACTCCCACCACTCAAAATTCAGGAGGCAGTATCTAAGACACAGGCAAGGGTGTTTGCTCTTGAAGGACCATCGGGGACTAGTGGATCGTCTAAAGCAAGCGGAAACGGAAAACAGCCAGACACGTTGGCAGGTATGCTTTCAATTAATGGAGTACCAATTGTTGTACTGTTTGACACCGGGGCAACACATTCATTTGTGTCCTCCAAGTGTTGTAGTAATGTTGGTTGTCAGGTAACTGACGCCATAGAAGCCTTAGAAGTTAGTCTACCTTCCGGTAAGACTTTTCAGACTGATAAGGTAATAGAAAACTTAGAGTTCTAAATTTGCGAGCGAACCTTAAAAGGTTATATGCACGTGATAGAGATGGAGATGTTAGATGTAATTTTTGGCATGGATTGGTTAGAAGAATATCAAGCTGTCATCGATTGTTGGAAGAGGGAAGTAGTGATGAAACTTCCGACGGGTGAAGAGCTTGTTTACTATGGGTCGAGGCTGAAGAGGGGGACTTGATAGTAACAGCTATGAAAGCAATGAAGATGTTAAGGAAGGAAGGGTGTCAAGGATATCTGGTACACGTAACGGGTGAGAAAAAGCTGAAACTAGAAGATGTACGAGTGGTACGTGAATACCCTGATGTGTTTCCAGAAGAGTTGCCCGGTATACCTTCTGATGGACAGGTGGAGTTTACCATCGATCTGGTACCTGGAGCCGCTCCAGTTTCGAAAGCACCCTATCGAATGGCGCCAAAGGAGCTTGAAGAGTTGAAAGTCCAGTTACAAGAGCTGTTGGACAAGAAGTACATCCAGCCTAGTGTATCACCTTGGGGTGCACCTGTGCTGTTTGTAAGGAAGAAGGACAGATCCATGAGGATGTGTATAGACTACCGGGAGTTGAACCGGCTTACTATTAAGAACAAGTATCCGTTATCAAGAATTGAAGATTTATTTGATTAGTTGAAGGGGTCGGGAGTGTTTTCCAAGATTGATCTGATGTCGGGGTATCATCAACTGAAAGTTAGAGAAGAGGATAGACCGAAGACTGCGTTCAGAACGAGATATGGACACTATGAATTTGTAGTGATGCCATTTGGACTCAGTAATGCGCCTGCAGTATTCATGGACTTAATGAACCGAGTGTTTCACCCTTACTTAGATCAGTATGTCATTATCTTCATAGATGACATCCTAATCTACTCCAAGAATGAAGTGGAACATGAGGAACATTTAAGGACTGTGTTGGAGTTGTTGCGTGGAGAGAAGTTGTACGGAAAGTTCAAGAAGTGTGAATTCTGGTTAGACAGAGTTGCATTCTTGGGACATGTGATTACAGCACAAGGGGTGGAAGTGGACCCGGCAAAGGTTGAAGCTGTGAGCGAATGGAAAACGCCGACTAACGTTGGGGAGATTCGAGTTTCCTAGGTCTAGCAGGGTATTATCGGAGGTTCATTGAGGGGTTCGCAAAGTTGGCATCTCCAATGACCCGTTTGACTAGGAAGGGTGTGAAGTTTGTGTGGTCTCGGGAATGCGAGAAGAGTTTTCAGGAGTTGAAGAAGAGGCTAGTTTCCGCGCCGGTGTTAATTATTCCAGAAGTTGCTGAAGGGTTCGTGGTGTACAGTGATGCGTCTAAGCAAGGACTAGGTTGTGTACTCATGCAACACGGGAAAGTTGTAGCTTATGCGTCGAGGCAGTTGAAGACTCATGAGTTAAACTATCCTACTCATGATCTCGAGTTGGCAGCAGTTGTGCACGCATTGAAGATTTGGAGACATTATTTGTTTGGGACTAAGTGTGAGATATATACTGATCACAAAAGTTTGAAGTATATATTCACACAGAAGGAGCTGCATATGAGGCAAAGAAGGTGGTTGGAGTTAGTAAAGGATTACGACTGCACTATCAGTTATCATCCGGGGAAGGCGAACGTGGTAGCAGATGCTTTGAGTCGCAAGGGAAAGAGTGAGATGAGTTGCCTATTGACGACACAGGAAGATATGGTGAGAGAGTTTGAGAAGATGAAGTTAGAGGTTGTGGAGCCAACAAAGGATTTGGAAGCAGTGATTTCAGCGATGCAGATTCAGCCGACTTTGAGAAGTCGAATCGTCGATGCACAAAACGGAGATGCATTTCTTGAGAAGATGCGTAAGCGTGTTATAGATGGAGTCGGGCAAAAGTTTGAAGTCGCAGAAGATGGAGCACTATTATATAGTGGCAGATTGTGCGTACCGGACGAGAGCGGGTTGAAGAAAGAGATATTAGAGGAAGCTCATAGTTCGCTTTACACGGTACATCCGGGTGGAACCAAGATGTATCGGGACTTACGAGCTCGGTTTTGGTGGAAGAACATGAAGAATGATATAGGTGCGCATGTAGAAAAGTGTTTAACGTGTCAGCAAGTGAAAGTTGAACATCAACGACCTTCTGGGTTGTTGAAACCGTTAGAGATCCCTCAGTGGAAATGGGAGCATGTTACGATGGATTTTGTGGTCGGATTACCTAGGTCAGCGAAGGGAAATCAGGCTATCTGGGTAATAGTGGATAGATTGACTAAGTCTGCCCACTTTTTACCTATGAAGATGACGAACAGTATGGAACAGTTGGCCCAGTTGTACATTAAAGAGATTGTAAGGTTGCATGGAGTGCCTGTCTCGATAGTGTCGGATAGGGATTCTCGATTTACTTCCCAGTTTTGGAAAGGTTTACAAGCTGCGATGGGAACGAGGTTGAACTTCAGTACAGCTTATCATCCTCAAACGGATGGTCAGTCAGAAAGGATTATTCAGACGCTTGAGGATATGCTGCGGGCGTGTGTGTTAGATTTCGGCGGAGGATGGGAAGGATATCTACCTTTGGTAGAATTCGCGTACAATAATAGTTTCCAGGCGATGATTGGAATGGCTCCTTATGAAGCGTTGTATGGGAGAAAGTGCAGATCACCACTATATTGGGACGAGGTTGGTGAGAGAAGAATGTTGGGACCCGAGATTGTTGAGAGGGCGGTGGCAATTGTAGATAAAATCCGGGAAAGAATTCGAGTGGCTCAAGATCGGCAAAAGTCTTACGCCGATCGGAGGAGAAAGTCTGTGTCCTTTTAACTTGGAGAGAAAGTATTCCCGAAAGTATCACCGACTCGAGGAGTGGTACGTTTCGGACGAAAAGGAAAGTTGCAACCTAGATTCATCGGACCATTTGAGATTTTAGAGCGGATTGGTGAGTTGGCGTATAGGTTAGCCCTGCCGCCAAGTTTGTCAGCTGTGCACAATGTGTTTCATGTATCGATGTTGAGGAAGTATGTGCACGATCCCAGTCACGTTGTGGATTACTCGGGGTTGGCGATTGATGAAGGTTTGACTTATGAAGAGGAACCAGTCAAAGTGTTAGATACGAAAGTTCATCAGCTCAGAAATAGGGATGTATTGCTCGTGAAAGTTCGTTGGAGTAGACATGGGCACGACGAAGCGACTTGGGAGCGTGAAGATGAGCTAAGAGCAAAATTTCCGGGATTTTTGTGATAGGTATGTTTCGCTTCTTAAATTTCGAGGACGAAATTTGTTTTAAGGGGTGTAGGATGTAACACCCGGAATTTATTTAAGTATTAGATGATTTATGGTTTAGTTTTACTTTGGATTTAAGTTTTTAAGTGAAGTGTTTTGAAATTAAATAAAGTTGTGACTTACTTTTTTTAGTAGCATGGACCGAATTTATAGATGTATTTATATAGGGATTTCAGTTTTTTTTAAGAGGTGTATTTGTGTTTTCGGTTTCGGTCCATTAAGTGTACGTTTTAAGGAGAAACGTTACCAACAATTAAAAAGGGCAGTTTTTTTCCCTTTTCCCTTCCTCTTGGCCGTGTGTGTAGATGTGTAGGAGGGAGTTATATGTTTTTAAAAGGCAAGGAGTTATAAGGAGATTTATTGGCCACATAGGTTACAATTGGGTGGTTAAATTCAAGAATTAAAGGCTTTATGTTACATTTTCATTAGGGGTCGGTTACTAACTTGTTTGTAGGAATAATTCAAAGGGTATTAAGAGTATTAAGAGGACTTTTGACTTAGATGAGAGGGGCTGGATGTTTTTGCTTAAAAATGGGCATAAAAGTGTAAGTTATGAAGTTTTTAGGAGGTTACAAAGGTGGAATTAAAGACTGAAATTTAAAGGCATGTAAGGGGGTTACAAGAGTGATATTTTACTCACTTTTGGCCGTCCAAAACTCAGCAAAAGAGAGGAAAAATTCATGAGTTTGAGTGTGAGGAAATAGAGATAAGAGTTTGAAAAGTTCATCCAACAAAGAGAGAAAAATAAGAAAGTATGTTCGAATAATTCAAGTGTGGCCGTGAGATACAAGTTGGCCGTGAGTTTGAAGGAGTTAGGACGTGTTTTTGCAAGTTGATTCATCCTAAGTTCGTGGTGATTCCATAGTGCTAAACGAATTGAAGGTTTGGTAAGGCTATTTAGGGTGATTTCTTATTTAATCCTTTAAGTTTGTAAGTAAGATTATCTTCTTCTTTTATAGAATTTTCTAAGTGATAATTATATTGTATGAAGGTTGTTCATGTGTCCGAAATAATGAGGAAGTATTGAGGATTAGCAAAAGAAAGGGGCTTAGTGAAAGTGTGCATATTGTATACTTTTTTGTCCGTGTTCGAACATCAAATTTGTAAGGTTTAAAAGGTGGGGAATTTTATTTACACTTTAGATATGCATGTATACTGTGTGCATGTATCATGTTTATATGAATTCCGAGCCCCGAAGTGGTTCGTGATAGATGTGTGTACAATAGCCTTTGTGGTCATTGTATGATGAAAAGAAGATACCCGGTTACGTGTCTAATTTGAAGTTTAAATTTTATTCCCCACTGTGTACGAAATTATTTCGTACTCACCCTTTCCATTTACAATTTTCAGGATGAAAAATGAAGGAGGAAGCCGAGGGAATGAGTGGTGCAGACTTGGAAAAAAAAAGATGAAGAATTGAAGATTTTATTTAAAGTGGTATTTTTTTTTATCTAAAGGATGATTTTTGAAACGTATTAATTCATGGTTTGGTTTGGATTTTGAAACTTGTTAGACTTTGAAAGGACTTTGGATATTTTTGGGACATTTTAATGAGTACTCATGATTTTTGGATATTTCTTTATTTTATGGTATACATGTTGGTTTTAATTGGTTGAATTCTTTGTGCATACAAATAATATAAAGTGTATTTTTGTGTTGGTAGAGGTTCATGCATGGGTATTATATTTTATGTAATTCACACTTTTAGAAGATAAATTGGTATTTTCGCATAAAAAGTAATTAGTGTGTTTTTGGGCTTTTATGAAAACTAGTGTGGATTGTGTGATTTTCTAAGAAAATTCTAACTTGTGGGCAAAAATTATTGTTTATAAATTTTGTAGTATTTTTATTAATATATTGGTTAAAAGTGTATTTTGGGTATTTAGTATATTTTTTTGAGTGTTAGAGTGTGTATGCTTGTCAAGTGTATTATGTGCAAAGTTTTATTTTCTAAAATTTATTTTTTTTAAAAATTTCTTGCCAAGTATTAGCTACTTTAGTAAATAGTAGTAAAATGACCCTTTAAAAAGAGTGTTTTTCTGTCTGGGGTGTTTGTAAGTGTGTTTTAAGATTTCAAGCTTTATTTTTTTTTAATAAAAGGCCAAAGAAATTTTTATTAGTAGTATGTGGATTTCAGTCTTATGGACGATAACTTTATTTTATTGACTCTTGTTTTCAATTAATGTTTTAATGATGGTTGATAATATTTTCACAAGTAGATTATATTTTATGTTGTGTTAATTATTATTATTTCGGATTTGCGCACGTTAAGAATGTTTACGTTTCCGCTAAGAAAAGATTTAGTTCCACTTTCTCAAAAAAAAAAAAAAAGAGTTTAAGATTTGGAAAAGTTCACACTCGAGCGAATTTTTATAAAATATGGTACTTTAACTAAAAAATAGTACTTTGAGAAGTAGGGTGTGACAGTCAGTCTCTTGAGGCTGAGAGTGGTTGGTAACGCTTTTTCGCCTACGCTGGTTTGTCCTCAAGGGAGGTTTACAGCGGGGTTTTTAATGCGGCCCACTCATTGTTTTCTTTTTTGTTCCTTGACCCCGGGTTGTGGGGTCTCCTTTAGCTTTCTTTTTCTTTAATAATATCGCTTAATTCGCACTAAGTTATTACCTAATTTACACTCAATTTAAATTTTAAGATTTCAAAAGGATACGTTATTGAAAATGAAGTTTCTTCCTTAATCACTCAGTTATAACCTAATTTACACTAAATTTGAGTTTTAAGATTACAAAAGGATACATTATTGAAAATTGAGTTTCTTCCTTAATCACTAAGTTAATACCTAATATACACTCAATTTGAGTTTTAAGATTTCAAAAGGATACATTATTGAAAATTGAGTTTCTTCTTTAATCACTAAGTTATTACCTAATTTACACTCAATTTGAGTTTTAAGATTTCAAAAGGATACATTATTGAAAATGAAGTTTCTTCCTTAATCACTAAGTTATAACCTAATTTACACTCAATTTGTGTTTTAAAATTTCAAAAGGATACATTATTGAAATGGAGTTTCTTCCTTAATCACTAAGTTAAAACCTAGTTTACACTCAATTTGAGTTTTAAGATTTCAAAAGAATACATTATTGAAAATGTAGTTTCTTCCATAATCACTAAGTTAAAACCTAGTTTACAATCAATTTGATTATTAAGATTTCAAAAGGATACATTATTGAAAATGGGGTTTCTTCCTTAATCACTCAGTTATAACCTAATTTACACTCAATTTGAGTTTTAAGATTTCAAAAGGATACATTATTGAAAATGGAGTTTCTTCGTTAATCACTAATTTAAAACCTAGTTTACACTCAATTTGTGTTTTAAAATTTCAAAAGGATACATTATTGAAAATGGAGTTTCTTCCTTAATCACTAAATTAAAACCTAGTTTACAATCAATTTGATTTTTAAGATTTCAAAAGGATACATTATTGAAAATGGAGTTTCTTCGTTAATCACTAAGTTATTACCTAATTTACACTCAATTTGTGTTTTAAGATTTCAAAAGGATACATTAATGAAAATGGAGTTTCTTCCTTAATCACTAAGTTAAAATCTAGTTTACAATCAATTTGATTTTTAAGATTTCAGAAGGATACATTATTGAAAATGGAGTTTCTTCCTTAATTACTCAGTTATTACCTAATTTACACTCAATTTGAGTTTTAAGATTTCAAAAGGATACATTATTGAAAATGAAGTTTCTTCCTTAATCACTCAGTTATAACCTAATTTACACTAAGTTTGAGTTTTAAGATTACAAAAGGATACATTATTGAAAATTGAGTTTCTTCCTTAATCACTAAGTTATTACCTAATATACACTCAATTTGAGTTTTAAGATTTCAAAAGGATACATTATTGAAAATTGTGTTTCTTCTTTAATCACTAAGTTATTACCTAATTTACACTCAATTTGAGTTTTAAGATTTCAAAAGGATACATTATTGAAAATGAAGTTTCTTCCTTAATCACTAAGTTATAACCTAATTTACACTCAATTTGTGTTTTAAAATTTCAAAAGGATACATTATTGAAATGGAGTTTCTTCCTTAATCACTAAGTTAAAACCTAGTTTACACTCAATTTGATTTTTAAGATTTCAAAAGGATACATTATTGAAAATGTAGTTTCTTCCATAATCACTAAGTTAAAACCTAGTTTACAATCAATTTGATTATTAAGATTTCAAAAGGATACATTATTGAAAATGGGGTTTCTTCCTTAATCACTCAGTTATAACCTAATTTACACTCAATTTGAGTTTTAAGATTTCAAAAGGATACATTATTGAAAATGGAGTTTCTTCGTTAATCACTAATTTAAAACCTAGTTTACACTCAATTTGTGTTTTAAAATTTCAAAAGGATACATTATTGAAAATGGAGTTTCTTCCTTAATCACTAAGTTAAAACCTAGTTTACAATCAATTTTATTTTTAAGATTTCAAAAGGATACATTATTGAAAATGGAGTTTCTTCCTTAATCACTAAGTTATTACCTAATTTACACTCAATTTGTGTTTTAAGATTTCAAAGGGATACATTATTGAAAATGGAGTTTCTTCCTTAATCACTAAGTTAAAATCTAGTTTACAATCAATTTGATTTTTAAGATTTCAGAAGGATACATTATTGAAAATGGAGTTTCTTCCTTAATTACTCAGTTATTACCTAATTTACACTCAATTTGAGTTTTAAGATTTCAAAAGGATACATTATTGAAAATGAAGTTTCTTCCTTAATCACTCAGTTATAACCTAATTTACACTAAGTTTGAGTTTTAAGATTACAAAAGGATACATTATTGAAAATTGAGTTTCTTCCTTAATCACTAAGTTATTACCTAATATACACTCAATTTGAGTTTTAAGATTTCAAAAGGATACATTATTGAAAATTGAGTTTCTTCCTTAATCACTAAGTTATTACCTAATTTACACTCAATTTGAGTTTTAAGATTTCAAAAGGATACATTATTGAAAATGGAGTTTCTTCCTTAATCACTCAGTTATAACATAATTTACACTCAATTTGAGTTTTAAAATTTCAAAAGGAAACATAATTAAAAATGGAGTTTCTTCCTTACTCACTTAGTTTAAACCTAGTTTACACTCAATTTGAGTTTTAAGATTTCAAAAGGATACAATATTGAAAATGGAGTTTCTTCCTTAATCACTAAGTTAAAACCTAGTTTAAACTCAATTTGAGTTTTAAGATTTCAAAAGGATACATTATTGAAAATGTAGTTTCTTCCATAATCACTAAGTTAAAACATAGTTTACAATCAATTTGATTTTTAAGATTTCAAAAGGATACATTATTGAAAATGGAATTTCTTCCTTAATCACTAGGTATTAACCTAATGTACATTCAATTTGTGTTTTAAGATTTCAAAAGGATTCATTATTGAAAATTGAGTTTCTTCCTTAATCACTAAACTATAACCTAGTTTACACTTAATTTGAGTTTTATGATTTCAAAAGAATACATTATTGAAAATGGAATTTCTTCCTTAGTCACTATGTTATAAACTAATTTACACTTAATTTTAGTTTTAAAATTTCAAAAGGATACATTATTGATCATTGAGTTTCTTCCTTTATCACTAAGTTATAAGCTAATTTATACTCAATTTGAGTGTTAAGATTTCAAAAGGATACATTATTGAAAATGGAGTTTCTTCCTTAATCACTAAGTTATACCTAATTTACATTCAATTTTAGATTTAAGATTTCAAAAGGATACATTATTGAAAATTGAATTTCTTCCTTAATCACTAAGTTAAAACCTAGTTTACACTCAATTTGAGTTTTAAGATTTCAAAAGGATACATTATTGAAAATGTAGTTTCGTCCATAATCACTAAGTTAAAACCTAGTTTACAATCAATTTGATTTTTAAGGTTTCCAAAGGATACATTATTGAAAATGGAGTTTCTTCCTTAATCAGTCAGTTATAACCTAATTTACACTAAATTTGAGTTTTAAGATTACAAAAGGATACATTATTAAAAATTGAGTTTCTTCCTTAATCACTAAGTTATTACCTAATTTACACTCAATTTGAGTTTTAAGATTTCAAAAGGATACATTATTGAAAATGGAGTTTCTTCCTTAATCACTAAGTTATTACCTAATTTACACTCAATTTGTGTTTTATGATTTCAAAAGGATACATTATTGAAAATGGAGTTTCTTCCTTAATCACTAAGTTAAAATCTAGTTTACAATCAATTTGATTTTTAAGATTTCAGAAGGATACATTATTGAAAATGGAGTTTCTTCCTTAATTACTCAGTTATTACCTAATTTACACCCAATTTGAGTTTTAAGATTTCAAAAGGATACATTATTGAAAATGAAGTTTCTTCCTTAATCACTCAGTTATAACCTAATTTACACTAAGTTTGAGTTTTAAGATTACAAAAGGATACATTATTGAAAATTGAGTTTCTTCCTTAATCACTAAGTTATTACCTAATATACACTCAATTTGAGTTTTAAGATTTCAAAAGGATACATTATTGAAAATTGAGTTTCTTCCTTAATCACTAAGTTATTACCTAATTTACACTCAATTTGAGTTTTAAGATTTCCAAAGGATACATTATTGAAAATGGAGTTTCTTCCTTAATCACTAAGTTATAACCTAATTTACACTCAATTTGAGTTTTATGATTTCAAAAGGAAACATAATTAAAAATGGAGTTTCTTCCTTACTCACTTAGTTAAAACCTAGTTTACACTCAATTTGAGTTTTAAGATTTCAAAAGGATACATTATTGAAAATGGAGTTTCTTCCTTAATCACTAAGTTAAAACCTAGTTTAAACTCAATTTGAGTTTTAAGATTTCAAAAGGATACATTATTGAAAATGTAGTTTCTTCCATAATCACTAAGTTAAAACATAGTTTACAATCAATTTGATTTTTAAGATTTCAAAAGGATACATTATTGAAAATGGAGTTTCTTCCTTATTCACTAAGTATTAACCGAATGTACATTCAATTTGTGATTTAAGATTTCAAAAGGATTCATTATTGAAAATTGAGTTTCTTCCTTAATCACTAAATTATAACCTAGTTTACACTTAATTTGAGTTTTATGATTTCAAAAGAATACATTATTGAAAATGGAGTTTCTTCCTTAGTCACTATGTTATAAACTAATTTAAACACAATTTTAGTTTTAAAATTTCAAAAGGATACATTATTGAAAATTGAGTTTCTTCCTTAATCACTAAGTTATAAGCTAATTTATACTCAATTTGAGTTTTAAGATTTCAAAAGGATACATTATTGAAAATGGAGTTTCTTCCTTAATCACTAAGTTATACCTAATTTACATTCAATTTTTGATTTAAGATTTCAAAAGGATACATTATTGAAAATTGAATTTCTTCCTTAATCACTAAGTTAAAACCTAGTTTACACTCAATTTGAGTTTTAAGATTTCAAAAGGATACATTATTGAAAATGTAGTTTCTTCCATAATCACTAAGTTAAAACCTAGTTTACAATCAATTTGATTATTAAGATTTCAAAAGGATACATTATTGAAAATGGGGTTTCTTCCTTAATCACTCAGTATAACCTAATTTACACTCAATTTGAGTTTTAAGATTTCAAAAGGATACATTATTGAAAATGGAGTTTCTTCGTTAATCACTAATTTAAAACCTAGTTTACACTCAATTTGTGTTTTAAAATTTCAAAAGGATACATTATTGAAAATGGAGTTTCTTCCTTAATCACTAAGTTAAAACCTAGTTTACAATCAATTTGATTTTTAAGATTTCAAAAGGATACATTATTGAAAATGGAGTTTCTTCGTTAATCACTAAGTTATTACCTAATTTACACTCAATTTGTGTTTTAAGATTTCAAAAGGATACATTATTGAAAATGGAGTTTCTTCCTTAATCACTAAGTTAAAATCTAGTTTACAATCAATTTGATTTTTAAGATTTCAGAAGGATACATTATTGAAAATGGAGTTTCTTCCTTAATTACTCAGTTATTACCTAATTTACACTCAATTTGAGTTTTAAGATTTCAAAAGGATACATTATTGAAAATGAAGTTTCTTCCTTAATCACTCAGTTATAACCTAATTTACACTAAGTTTGAGTTTTAAGATTACAAAAGGATACATTATTGAAAATTGAGTTTCTTCCTTAATCACTAAGTTATAACCTAATATACACTCAATTTGAGTTTTAAGATTTCAAAAGGATACATTATTGAAAATTGTGTTTCTTCCTTAATCACTAAGTTATTACCTAATTTACACTCAATTTGAGTTTTAAGATTTCAAAAGGATACATTATTGAAAATGAAGTTTCTTCCTTAATCACTAAGTTATAACCTAATTTACACTCAATTTGTGTTTTAAAATTTCAAAAGGATACATTATTGAAATGGAGTTTCTTCCTTAATCACTAAGTTAAAACCTAGTTTACACTCAATTTGAGTTTTAAGATTTCAAAAGGATACATTATTGAAAATGTAGTTTCTTCCATAATCACTAAGTTAAAACCTAGTTTACAATCAATTTGATTATTAAGATTTCAAAAGGATATATTATTGAAAATGGGGTTTCTTCCTTAATCACAAAGTTATAACCTAATTTACACTCAATTTGAGTTTTAAGATTTCAAAAGGATACATTATTGAAAATGGAGTTTCTTCGTTAATCACTAATTTAAAACCTAGTTTACACTCAATTTGTGTTTTAAAATTTCAAAAGGATACATTATTGAAAATGGAGTTTCTTCCTTAATCACTAAGTTAAAACCTAGTTTACAATCAATTTTATTTTTAAGATTTCAAAAGGATACATTATTGAAAATGGAGTTTCTTCCTTAATCACTAAGTTATTACCTAATTTACACTCAATTTGTGTTTTAAGATTTCAAAGGGATACATTATTGAAAATGGAGTTTCTTCCTTAATCACTAAGTTAAAATCTAGTTTACAATCAATTTGATTTTTAAGATTTCAGAAGGATACATTATTGAAAATGTAGTTTCTTCCTTAATTACTCAGTTATTACCTAATTTACACTCAATTTGAGTTTTAAGATTTCAAAAGGATACATTATTGAAAATGAAGTTTCTTCCTTAATCACTCAGTTATAACCTAATTTACACTAAGTTTGAGTTTTAAGATTACAAAAGGATACATTATTGAAAATTGAGTTTCTTCCTTAATCACTAAGTTATTACCTAATTTACACTCAATTTGAGTTTTAAGATTTCAAAAGGATACATTATTGAAAATGGAGTTTCTTCCTTAATCACTCAGTTATAACATAATTTACACTCAATTTGAGTTTTAAAATTTCAAAAGGAAACATAATTAAAAATGGAGTTTCTTCCTTACTCACTTAGTTTAAACCTAGTTTACACGCAATTTGAGTTTTAAGATTTCAAAAGGATACAATATTGAAAATGGAGTTTCTTCCTTAATCACTAAGTTAAAACCTAGTTTAAACTCAATTTGAGTTTTAAGATTTCAAAAGGATACATTATTGAAAATGTAGTTTCTTCCATAATCACTAAGTTAAAACATAGTTTACAATCAATTTGATTTTAAGATTTCAAAAGGATACATTATTGAAAATGGAATTTCTTCCTTAATCACTAAGTATTAACCTAATGTACATTCAATTTGTGTTTTAAGATTTCAAAAGGATTCATTATTGAAAATTGAGTTTCTTCCTTAATCACTAAGTTATAACCTAGTTTACACTTAATTTGAGTTTTATGATTTCAAAAGAATACATTATTGAAAATGGAATTTCTTCCTTAGTCACTATGTTATAAACTAATTTACACTTAATTTTAGTTTTAAAATTTCAAAAGGATACATTATTGAACATTGAGTTTCTTCCTTTATCACTAAGTTATAAGCTAATTTATACTCAATTTGAGTGTTAAGATTTCAAAAGGATACATTATTGAAAATGGAGTTTCTTCCTTAATCACTAAGTTATACCTAATTTACATTCAATTTTAGATTTAAGATTTCAAAAGGATACATTATTGAAAATTGAATTTCTTCCTTAATCACTAAGTTAAAACCTAGTTTACACTCAATTTGAGTTTTAAGATTTCAAAAGGATACATTATTGAAAATGTAGTTTCGTCCATAATCACTAAGTTAAAACCTAGTTTACAATCAATTTGATTTTTAAGGTTTCAAAAGGATACATTATTGAAAATGGAGTTTCTTCCTTAATCAGTCAGTTATAACCTAATTTACACTAAATTTGAGTTTTAAGATTTCAAAAGGATACATTATTGAAAATGGAGTTTCTTCCTTAATCACTAAGTTATTACCTAATTTTCACTCAATTTGAGTTTTAAGATTTCAAAAGGATACATTATTGAAAATGGAGTTTCTTCCTTAATCACTAAGTTATTACCTAATTTACACTCAATTTGTGTTTTATGATTTCAAAAGGATACAATATTGAAAACTGAGTTTCTTCCTTAATCACTAAGTTAAAATCTAGTTTACAATCAATTTGATTTTTAAGATTTCAGAAGGATACATTATTGAAAATGGAGTTTCTTCCTTAATTACTCAGTTATTACCTAATTTACACCCAATTTGAGTTTTAAGATTTCAAAAGGATACATTATTGAAAATGAAGTTTCTTCCTTAATCACTCAGTTATAACCTAATTTACACTAAGTTTGAGTTTTAAGATTACAAAAGGATACATTATTGAAAATTGAGTTTCTTCCTTAATCACTAAGTTATTACCTAATATACACTCAATTTGAGTTTTAAGATTTCAAAAGTATACATTATTGAAAATTGAGTTTCTTCCTTAATCACTAAGTTATTACCTAATTTACACTCAATTTGAGTTTTAAGATTTCAAAAGGATACATTATTGAAAATGGAGTTTCTTCCTTAATCACTCAGTTATAACCTAATTTACACTCAATTTGAGTTTTATGATTTCAAAAGGAAACATAATTAAAAATGGAGTTTCTTCCTTACTCACTTAGTTAAAACCTAGTTTACACTCAATTTGAGTTTTAAGATTTCAAAAGGATACATTATTGAAAATGGAGTTTCTTCCTTAATCACTAAGTTAAAACCTAGTTTAAACTCAATTTGAGTTTTAAGATTTCAAAAGGATACATTATTGAAAATGTAGTTTCTTCCATAATCACTAAGTTAAAACATAGTTTACAATCAATTTGATTTTTAAGATTTCAAAAGGATACATTATTGAAAATGGAGTTTCTTCCTTAATCACTAAGTATTAACCGAATGTACATTCAATTTGTGATTTAAGATTTCAAAAGGATTCATTATTGAAAATTGAGTTTCTTCCTTAATCACTAAATTATAACCTAGTTTACACTTAATTTGAGTTTTATGATTTCAAAAGAATACATTATTGAAAATGGAATTTCTTCCTTAGTCACTATGTTATAAACTAATTTACACTTAATTTTAGTTTTAAAATTTCAAAAGGATACATTATTGAACATTGAGTTTCTTCCTTAATCACTAAGTTATAAGCTAATTTATACTCAATTTGAGTTTTAAGATTTCAAAAGGATACATTATTGAAAATAGAGTTTCTTCCTTAATCACTAAGTTATACCTAATTTACATTCAATTTTTGATTTAAGATTTCAAAAGGATACATTATTGAAAATTGAATTTCTTCCTTAATCACTAAGTTAAAACCTAGTTTACACTCAATTTGAGTTTTAAGATTTCAAAAGGATACATTATTGAAAATGTAGTTTCTTCCATAATCACTAAGTTAAAACCTAGTTTACAATCAATTTGATTATTAAGATTTCAAAAGGATACATTATTGAAAATGGGGTTTCTTCCTTAATCACTCAGTATAACCTAATTTACACTCAATTTGAGTTTTAAGATTTCAAAAGGATACATTATTGAAAATGGAGTTTCTTCGTTAATCACTAATTTAAAACCTAGTTTACACTCAATTTGTGTTTTAAAATTTCAAAAGGATACATTATTGAAAATGGAGTTTCTTCCTTAATCACTAAGTTAAAACCTAGTTTACAATCAATTTGATTTTTAAGATTTCAAAAGGATACATTATTGAAAATGGAGTTTCTTCGTTAATCACTAAGTTATTACCTAATTTACACTCAATTTGTGTTTTAAGATTTCAAAAGGATACATTATTGAAAATGGAGTTTCTTCCTTAATCACTAAGTTAAAATCTAGTTTACAATCAATTTGATTTTTAAGATTTCAGAAGGATACATTATTGAAAATGGAGTTTCTTCCTTAATTACTCAGTTATTACCTAATTTACACTCAATTTGAGTTTTAAGATTTCAAAAGGATACATTATTGAAAATGAAGTTTCTTCCTTAATCACTCAGTTATAACCTAATTTACACTAAGTTTGAGTTTTAAGATTACAAAAGGATACATTATTGAAAATTGAGTTTCTTCCTTAATCACTAAGTTATTACCTAATATACACTCAATTTGAGTTTTAAGATTTCAAAAGGATACATTATTGAAAATTGTGTTTCTTCTTTAATCACTAAGTTATTACCTAATTTACACTCAATTTGAGTTTTAAGATTTCAAAAGGATACATTATTGAAAATGAAGTTTCTTCCTTAATCACTAAGTTATAAGCTAATTTACACTCAATTTGAGTTTTAAAATTTCAAAAGGATACATTATTGAAATGGAGTTTCTTCCTTAATCACTAAGTTAAAACCTAGTTTACACTCAATTTGAGTTTTAAGATTTCAAAAGGATACATTATTGAAAATGTAGTTTCTTCCATAATCACTAAGTTAAAACCTAGTTTACAATCAATTTGATTATTAAGATTTCAAAAGGATATATTATTGAAAATGGGGTTTCTTCCTTAATCACTCAGTTATAACCTAATTTACACTCAATTTGAGTTTTAAGATTTCAAAAGGATACATTATTGAAAATGGAGTTTCTTCGTTAATCACTAATTTAAAACCTAGTTTACACTCAATTTGTGTTTTAAAATTTCAAAAGGATACATTATTGAAAATGGAGTTTCTTCCTTAATCACTAAGTTAAAACCTAGTTTACAATCAATTTTATTTTTAAGATTTCAAAAGGATACATTATTGAAAATGGAGTTTCTTCCTTAATCACTAAGTTATTACCTAATTTACACTCAATTTGTGTTTTAAGATTTCAAAGGGATACATTATTGAAAATGGAGTTTCTTCCTTAATCACTAAGTTAAAATCTAGTTTACAATCAATTTGATTTTTAAGATTTCAGAAGGATACATTATTGAAAATGTAGTTTCTTCCTTAATTACTCAGTTATTACCTAATTTACACTCAATTTGAGTTTTAAGATTTCAAAAGGATACATTATTGAAAATGAAGTTTCTTCCTTAATCACTCAGTTATAACCTAATTTACACTAAATTTGAGTTTTAAGATTACAAAAGGATACATTATTGAAAATTGAGTTTCTTCCTTAATCACTAAGTTATTACCTAATTTACACTCAATTTGAGTTTTAAGATTTCAAAAGGATACATTATTGAAAATGGAGTTTCTTCCTTAATCACTCAGTTATAACATAATTTACACTCAATTTGAGTTTTAAAATTTCAAAAGGAAACATAATTAAAAATGGAGTTTCTTCCTTACTCACTTAGTTTAAACCTAGTTTACACGCAATTTGAGTTTTAAGATTTCAAAAGGATACAATATTGAAAATGGAGTTTCTTCCTTAATCACTAAGTTAAAACCTAGTTTAAACTCAATTTGAGTTTTAAGATTTCAAAAGGATACATTATTGAAAATGTAGTTTCTTCCATAATCACTAAGTTAAAACATAGTTTACAATCAATTTGATTTTTAAGATTTCAAAAGGATACATTATTGAAAATGGAATTTCTTCCTTAATCACTAAGTATTAACCTAATGTACATTCAATTTGTGTTTTAAGATTTCAAAAGGATTCATTATTGAAAATTGAGTTTCTTCCTTAATCACTAAGTTATAACCTAGTTTACACTTAATTTGAGTTTTATGATTTCAAAAGAATACATTATTGAAAATGGAATTTCTTCCTTAGTCACTATGTTATAAACTAATTTACACTTAATTTTAGTTTTAAAATTTCAAAAGGATACATTATTGAACATTGAGTTTCTTCCTTTATCACTAAGTTATAAGCTAATTTATACTCAATTTGAGTGTTAAGATTTCAAAAGGATACATTATTGAAAATGGAGTTTCTTCCTTAATCACTAAGTTATACCTAATTTACATTCAATTTTAGATTTAAGATTTCAAAAGGATACATTATTGAAAATTGAATTTCTTCCTTAATCACTAAGTTAAAACCTAGTTTACACTCAATTTGAGTTTTAAGATTTCAAAAGGATACATTATTGAAAATGTAGTTTCGTCCATAATCACTAAGTTAAAACCTAGTTTACAATCAATTTGATTTTTAAGGTTTCAAAAGGATACATTATTGAAAATGGAGTTTCTTCCTTAATCAGTCAGTTATAACCTAATTTACACTAAATTTGAGTTTTAAGATTACAAAAGGATACATTATTGAAAATGGAGTTTCTTCCTTAATCACTAAGTTATTACCTAATTTTCACTCAATTTGAGTTTTAAGATTTCAAAAGGATACATTATTGAAAATGGAGTTTCTTCCTTAATCACTAAGTTATTACCTAATTTACACTCAATTTGTGTTTTATGATTTCAAAAGGATACAATATTGAAAACTGAGTTTCTTCCTTAATCACTAAGTTAAAATCTAGTTTACAATCAATTTGATTTTTAAGATTTCAGAAGGATACATTATTGAAAATGGAGTTTCTTCCTTAATTACTCAGTTATTACCTAATTTACACCCAATTTGAGTTTTAAGATTTCAAAAGGATACATTATTGAAAATGAAGTTTCTTCCTTAATCACTCAGTTATAACCTAATTTACACTAAGTTTGAGTTTTAAGATTACAAAAGGATACATTATTGAAAATTGAGTTTCTTCCTTAATCACTAAGTTATTACCTAATATACACTCAATTTGAGTTTTAAGATTTCAAAAGTATACATTATTGAAAATTGAGTTTCTTCCTTAATCACTAAGTTATTACCTAATTTACACTCAATTTGAGTTTTAAGATTTCCAAAGGATACATTATTGAAAATGGAGTTTCTTCCTTAATCACTAAGTTATAACCTAATTTACACTCAATTTGAGTTTTATGATTTCAAAAGGAAACATAATTAAAAATGGAGTTTCTTCCTTACTCACTTAGTTAAAACCTAGTTTACACTCAATTTGAGTTTTAAGATTTCAAAAGGATACATTATTGAAAATGGAGTTTCTTCCTTAATCACTAAGTTAAAACCTAGTTTAAACTCAATTTGAGTTTTAAGATTTCAAAAGGATACATTATTGAAAATGTAGTTTCTTCCATAATCACTAAGTTAAAACATAGTTTACAATCAATTTGATTTTTAAGATTTCAAAAGGATACATTATTGAAAATGGAGTTTCTTCCTTAATCACTAAGTATTAACCGAATGTACATTCAATTTGTGATTTAAGATTTCAAAAGGATTCATTATTGAAAATTGAGTTTCTTCCTTAATCACTAAATTATAACCTAGTTTACACTCAATTTGAGTTTTAAGATTTCAAAAGGATACATTATTGAAAATGAAGTTTCTTCCTTAATCACTCAGTTATAACCTAATTTACACTAAGTTTGAGTTTTAAGATTACAAAAGGATACATTATTGAAAATTGAGTTTCTTCCTTAATCACTAAGTTATTACCTAATATACACTCAATTTGAGTTTTAAGATTTCAAAAGGATACATTATTGAAAATGGAGTTTCTTCCTTAATCACTAAGTTATACCTAATTTACATTCAATTTTTGATTTAAGATTTCAAAAGGATACATTATTGAAAATTGAATTTCTTCCTTAATCACTAAGTTAAAACCTAGTTTACACTCAATTTGAGTTTTAAGATTTCAAAAGGATACATTATTGAAAATGTAGTTTCTTCCATAATCACAAAGTTAAAACCTAGTTTACAATCAATTTGATTTTTAAGGTTTCAAAAGGATACATTATTGAAAATGGAGTTTCTTCCTTAATCAGTCAGTTATAACCTAATTTACACTAAATTTGAGTTTTAAGATTACAAAAGGATACATTATTAAAAATTGAGTTTCTTCCTTAATCACTAAGTTATTACCTAATTTACACTCAATTTGAGTTTTAAGATTTCAAAAGGATACATTATTGAAAATGGAGTATCTTCCTTAATCACTAAGTTAAAACCTAGTTTACAATCAATTTGATTTTTAAGCTTTCAAAAGGATACATTATTGAAAGTGGAGTTTCTTCCTTAATCACTAAGTTATTACCTAATTTACACTCAATTTGAGTTTTAAGATTTCAAAAGGATACGTTATTGAAAATGAAGTTTCTTCCTTAATCACTCAGTTATAACCTAATTTACACTAAATTTGAGTATTAAGATTACAAAAGGATACATTATTGAAAATTGAGTTTCTTCCTTAATCACAAAGTTATTACCTAATATACACTCAATTTGAGTTTTAAGATTTCAAAAGGATACATTATTAAAAATTGAGTTTCTTCTTTAATCACTAAGTTATTACCTAATTTACACTCAATTTGAATTTTAAGATTTCAAAAGGATATATTACTGAAAATGGAGTTTCTTCCTTAATCACTAAGTTATAACCTAATTTACATTCAATTTTAGATTTAAGATTTCAAAAGGATACATTATTGAAAATTGAATTTCTTCCTTAATCACTAAGTTAAAACCTAGTTTACACTCAATTTGAGTTTTAAGATTTCAAAAGGATACATTATTGAAAATGAAGTTTCTTCCTTAATCACTCAGTTATAACCTAATTTACACTAAGTTTGAGTTTTAAGATTACAAAAGGATACATTATTGAAAATTGAGTTTCTTCCTTAATCACTAAGTTATTACCTAATATACACTCAATTTGAGTTTTAAGATTTCAAAAGGATACATTATTGAAAATTGAGTTTCTTCCTTAATCACTAAGTTATTACCTAATTTACACTCAATTTGAGTTTTAAGATTTCAAAAGGATACATTATTGAAAATGGAGTTTCTTCCTTAATCACTCAGTTATAACATAATTTACACTCAATTTGAGTTTTAAAATTTCAAAAGGAAACATAATTAAAAATGGAGTTTCTTCCTTACTCACTTAGTTTAAACCTAGTTTACACACAATTTGAGTTTTAAGATTTCAAAAGGATACAATATTGAAAATGGAGTTTCTTCCTTAATCACTAAGTTAAAACCTAGTTTAAACTCAATTTGAGTTTTAAGATTTCAAAAGGATACATTATTGAAAATGTAGTTTCTTCCATAATCACTAAGTTAAAACATAGTTTACAATCAATTTGATTTTTAAGATTTCAAAAGGATACATTATTGAAAATGGAATTTCTTCCTTAATCACTAAGTATTAACCTAATGTACATTCAATTTGTGTTTTAAGATTTCAAAAGGATTCATTATTGAAAATTGAGTTTCTTCCTTAATCACTAAGTTATAACCTAGTTTACACTTAATTTGAGTTTTATGATTTCAAAAGGATACATTATTGAAAATGGAGTTTCTTCCTTAGTCACTATGTTATAACCTAATTTACACTTAATTTTAGTTTTAAAATTTCAAAAGGATACATTATTGAACATTGAGTTTCTTCCTTTATCACTAAGTTATAAGCTAATTTATACTCAATTTGAGTGTTAAGATTTCAAAAGGATACATTATTGAAAATGGAGTTTCTTCCTTAATCACTAAGTTATACCTAATTTACATTCAATTTTAGATTTAAGATTTCAAAAGGATACATTATTGAAAATTGAATTTCTTCCTTAATCACTAAGTTAAAACCTAGTTTACACTCAATTTGAGTTTTAAGATTTCAAAAGGATACATTATTGAAAATGTAGTTTCGTCCATAATCACTAAGTTAAAACCTAGTTTACAATCAATTTGATTTTTAAGGTTTCAAAAGGATACATTATTGAAAATGGAGTTTCTTCCTTAATCAGTCAGTTATAACCTAATTTACACTAAATTTGAGTTTTAAGATTACAAAAGGATACATTATTAAAATTGAGTTTCTTCCTTAATCACTAAGTTATTACCTAATTTACACTCAATTTGAGTTTTAAGATTTCAAAAGGATACATTATTGAAAATGGAGTTTCTTCCTTAATCACTAAGTTATTACCTAATTTACACTCAATTTGTGTTTTATGATTTCAAAAGGATACATTATTGAAAATGGAGTTTCTTCCTTAATCACTAAGTTAAAATCTAGTTTACAATCAATTTGATTTTTAAGATTTCAGAAGGATACATTATTGAAAATGGAGTTTCTTCCTTAATTACTCAGTTATTACCTAATTTACACCCAATTTGAGTTTTAAGATTTCAAAAGGATACATTATTGAAAATGAAGTTTCTTCCTTAATCACTCAGTTATAACCTAATTTACACCAAGTTTGAGTTTTAAGATTACAAAAGGATACATTATTGAAAATTGAGTTTCTTCCTTAATCACTAAGTTATTACCTAATATACACTCAATTTGAGTTTTAAGATTTCAAAAGGATACATTATTGAAAATTGAGTTTCTTCCTTAATCACTAAGTTATTACCTAATTTACACTCAATTTGAGTTTTAAGATTTCCAAAGGATACATTATTGAAAATGGAGTTTCTTCCTTAATCACTCAGTTATAACCTAATTTACACTCAATTTGAGTTTTATGATTTCAAAAGGAAACATAATTAAAAATGGAGTTTCTTCCTTACTCACTTAGTTAAAACCTAGTTTACACTCAATTTGAGTTTTAAGATTTCAAAAGGATACATTATTGAAAATGGAGTTTCTTCCTTAATCACTAAGTTAAAACCTAGTTTAAACTCAATTTGAGTTTTAAGATTTCAAAAGGATACATTATTGAAAATGTAGTTTCTTCCATAATCACTAAGTTAAAACATAGTTTACAATCAATTTGATTTTTAAGATTTCAAAAGGATACATTATTGAAAATGGAGTTTCTTCCTTAATCACTAAGTATTAACCGAATGTACATTCAATTTGTGATTTAAGATTTCAAAAGGATTCATTATTGAAAATTGAGTTTCTTCCTTAATCACTAAATTATAACCTAGTTTACACTTAATTTGAGTTTTATGATTTCAAAAGAATACATTATTGAAAATGGAATTTCTTCCTTAGTCACTATGTTATAAACTAATTTACACTTAATTTTAGTTTTAAAATTTCAAAAGGATACATTATTGAACATTGAGTTTCTTCCTTAATCACTAAGTTATAAGCTAATTTATACTCAATTTGAGTTTTAAGATTTCAAAAGGATACATTATTGAAAATGGAGTTTCTTCCTTAATCACTAAGTTATACCTAATTTACATTCAATTTTTGATTTAAGATTTCAAAAGGATACATTATTGAAAATTGAATTTCTTCCTTAATCACTAAGTTAAAACCTAGTTTACACTCAATTTGAGTTTTAAGATTTCAAAAGGATACATTATTGAAAATGTAGTTTCTTCCATAATCACTAAGTTAAAACCTAGTTTACAATCAATTTGATTTTTAAGGTTTCAAAAGGATACATTATTAAAAATGGAGTTTCTTCCTTAATCAGTCAGTTATAACCTAATTTACACTAAATTTGAGTTTTAAGATTACAAAAGGATACATTATTAAAAATTGAGTTTCTTCCTTAATTACTAAGTTATTACCTAATTTACACTCAATTTGAGTTTTAAGATTTCAAAAGGATACATTATTGAAAATGGAGTATCTTCCTTAATCACTAAGTTAAAACCTAGTTTACAATCAATTTGATTTTTAAGCTTTCAAAAGGATACATTATTGAAAGTGGAGTTTCTTCCTTAATCACTAAGTTATTACCTAATTTACACTCAATTTGAGTTTTAAGATTTCAAAAGGATACGTTAGTGAAAATGAAGTTTCTTCCTTAATCACTCAGTTATAACCTAATTTACACTAAATTTGAGTATTAAGATTACAAAAGGATACATTATTGAAAATTGAGTTTCTTCCTTAATCACAAAGTTATTACCTAATATACACTCAATTTGAGTTTTAAGATTTCAAAAGGATACATTATTGAAAATTGAGTTTCTTCTTTAATCACTAAGTTATTACCTAATTTACACTCAATTTGAATTTTAAGATTTCAAAAGGATATATTACTGAAAATGGAGTTTCTTCCTTAATCACTAAGTTATAACCTAATTTACATTCAATTTTAGATTTAAGATTTCAAAAGGATACATTATTGAAAATTGAATTTCTTCCTTAATCACTAAGTTAAAACCTAGTTTACACTCAATTTGAGTTTTAAGATTTCAAAAGGATACATTATTGAAAATGTAGTTTCTTCCATAATCACTAAGTTAAAACCTAGTTTACAATCAATTTGAGTTTTAAGATTACAAAAGGATACATTATTGAAAATTGAGTTTCTTCCTTAATCACAAAGTTATTACCTAATATACACTCAATTTGAGTTTTAAGATTTCAAAAGGATACATTATTGAAAATTGAGTTTCTTCTTTAATCACTAAGTTATTACCTAATTTACACTCAATTTGAGTTTTAAGATTTCAAAAGGATATATTACTGAAAATGGAGTTTCTTCCTTAATCACTAAGTTATAACCTAATTTACATTCAATTTTAGATTTAAGATTTCAAAAGGATACATTAATGAAAATTGAATTTCTTCCTTAATCACTAAGTTAAAACCTAGTTTACACTCAATTTGAGTTTTAAGATTTCAAAAGGATACATTATTGAAAATATAGTTTCTTCCATAATCACTAAGTTAAAACCTAGTTTACAATCAATTTGATTATTATGATTTCAAAAGGATACATTATTGAAAATGGAGTTTCTTCCTTAATCACTCAGTTATAACCTAATTTACACTAAATTTGAGTTTTAAGATTACAAAAGGATACATTATTAAAAATTGAGTTTCTTCCTTAATTACTAAGTTATTACCTAATTTACACTCAATTTGAGTTTTAAGATTTCAAAAGGATACATTATTGAAAATGGAGTATCTTCCTTAATCACTAAGTTAAAACCTAGTTTACAATCAATTTGATTTTTAAGCTTTCAAAAGGATACATTATTGAAAGTGGAGTTTCTTCCTTAATCACTAAGTTATTACCTAATTTACACTCAATTTGAGTTTTAAGATTTCAAAAGGATACGTTATTGAAAATGAAGTTTCTTCCTTAATCACTCAGTTATAACCTAATTTACACTAAATTTGAGTATTAAGATTACAAAAGGATACATTATTGAAAATTGAGTTTCTTCCTTAATCACAAAGTTATTACCTAATATACACTCAATTTGAGTTTTAAGATTTCAAAAGGATACATTATTGAAAATTGAGTTTCTTCTTTAATCACTAAGTTATTACCTAATTTACACTCAATTTGAATTTTAAGATTTCAAAAGGATATATTACTGAAAATTGAGTTTCTTCCTTAATCACTAAGTTATAACCTAATTTACATTCAATTTTAGATTTAAGATTTCAAAAGGATACATTATTGAAAATTGAATTTCTTCCTTAATCACTAAGTTAAAACCTAGTTTACACTCAATTTGAGTTTTAAGATTTCAAAAGAATACATTATTGAAAATGTAGTTTCTTCCATAATCACTAAGTTAAAACCTAGTTTACAATCAATTTGAGTTTTAAGATTACAAAAGGATACATTATTGAAAATTGAGTTTCTTCCTTAATCACAAAGTTATTACCTAATATACACTCAATTTGAGTTTTAAGATTTCAAAAGGATACATTATTGAAAATTGAGTTTCTTCTTTAATCACTAAGTTATTACCTAATTTACACTCAATTTGAGTTTTAAGATTTCAAAAGGATATATTACTGAAAATGGAGTTTCTTCCTTAATCACTAAGTTATAACCTAATTTACATTTAATTTTAGATTTAAGATTTCAAAAGGATACATTAATGAAAATTGAATTTCTTCCTTAATCACTAAGTTAAAACCTAGTTTACACTCAATTTGAGTTTTAAGATTTCAAAAGGATACATTATTGAAAATATAGTTTCTTCCATAATCACTAAGTTAAAACCTAGTTTACAATCAATTTGATTATTATGATTTCAAAAGGATACATTATTGAAAATGGAGTTTCTTCCTTAATCACTCAGTTATAACCTAATTTACACTCAATTTGAGTTTTAAGATTTCAAAAGGATACATTATTGAAAATGGAGTTTCTTCGTTAATGACTAATTTAAAACCTAGTTTACACTCAATTTGTGTTTTAAGATTTCAAAAGGATACATTATTGAAAATGGAGTTTCTTCCTTAATCACTAAGTTAAAACCTAGTTTACAATCAATTTGATTTTTAAGATTTCAAAAGGATACATTATTGAAAGTGGAGTTTCTTCCTTAATCACTAAGTTATTACCTAATCTACACTCAATTTGTTTTTTAAGATTTCAAAAGGATACATTATTGAAAATGGAGTTTCTTCCTTAATCACTAAGTTAAAACCTAGTTTACAATCAATTTGATTTTTAAGATTTCAAAAGGATACATTATTGAAAATGGAGTTTCTTCCTTAATCACTCAGTTATTACCTATTTTACACTCAATTTGAGTTTTAAGATTTCAAAAGGATACATTATTGAAAATGAAGTTTCTTCCTTAATCACTCAGTTATAACCCAATTTACACAAAGTTTGAGTTTTAAGATTACGAAAGGATACATTATTGAAAATTGAGTTTCTTTCTTAATCACTAAGTTATTACCTAATATACACTCAATTTGAGTTTTAAGATTTCAAAAGGATACATTATTGAAAATTGAGTTTCTTCCTTAATCACTAAGTTATAACCTAAGTTATCACTAAGTTATAAGCTAAAAATGTTCTCTCTAAAAAACCTTTCTCCCTAATTCTTTTCCGATCATGTCATCTTCTCCGGCGGACTGCCCGGTTACCGCTGATGAACAATCTATCTTGGCACAGATCATTCGCTATTCAACACAACTCAGCCAATATTTGGAAATCCCGCGCACAGTTTTGGATTCCCTTCCGTCTGACTCGTTATCATCCTTCTTGCAATCTGATGGTACTTTGGATCCGATTTGGGCAGAAATTGATTGGAGATACCCTAATTTTCTACGGTTTCTTTCTTACAAAAATTCTGATTTGATTTCTGTACCTGTGCCTTCCGCGACTACCCCTTTGGTCGACAACCCTAGACCTGCATGGCAGTCGTCCAGTTTTGGAATGGCTTCCCCGCCTTCGGATTTCGTCCCCCATGATGATTCTGTTTCACTTATGCAAGGACCGCTTGGTCCTCCTGGCTCCCCATTGACTACAGCCGGAAACGGTCATTTTACCGTTTTCAGCGCATCTTGTAAGTCTACTTTTGTTCCTACTCCCACTTCCTCACTTACGACGCAACAGATCGATCCTCCTGTTCTTTCTTTGCAGGCCATGGATGCTTTGTCAATTTCACAAAATCATGATGTTGGGGATACCCTTGGCAAGCGACTACAGCCGGAAACAATTTCTCTTTTATTTCCGGCGGACTCAGTAAGTCTTTTGCACCGCAATATGTTTCTATTCATTCCTCTTGGGAATCAATCAACTACGGCTGCTCCTTTTCCTCAGGTTGCGGTTTGTGAACCTCTTGGTGTTCGAGTCTCGAATGTGGATTATCCTGCCCTCGTAACTCCTACGGGTGGCCTGCCTACCCGCCCCTTGAATGATGGTTTGCAGGGAGGGAAGTCGTTTGCTGAGGCTACTGCTGCTAAAATTGTTCCACAAAAGATGAATATTCCTAAAGACTTGCCACATGCTAGCCAGGGTCAGTGTTTTATGGTCGATATTCCAGAGGAGGATTATCAGCAGGGTCTTCGTGAGTTTGAGAAAGCTTTCATTGGCCGTATGTCTACTTCCCTAGGTAGACCTCAGGCAACTATGGTGGTCATCAAAGAACAACCTCGCATTTCTTGGCAGTTGCAGGGATGCATTAAGATGATTCCGTTGGGTAAAGGTTATTACACTGTTTTATTGGAGAATATGGAGGATCAGGAGAGAGTTTCTCAAAGACGTCTTTGGTCTTTGCCTTCAGGTTCTTTTAGAATTCAGAATTGGGTTCCAGATTTTAATCCCAATAACGTTAAATCTTCTTTAGCGCAAGTGTGGATTCGTATCTTGGATCTCCCAATTGAGTACTGGCAGCCACGTATTTTGGATGCTATGACTTCAGCTCTGGGGACCTTAGTTCGTATTGATGATAGCACTCGAAACCGTACTTTTGGGCTGTATGCCAGGTTACTAGTGGAAGTTGATTTACTTGCTGAACAGCAGCAGCAAATTGCGTATCGTCGGGGTACTCATCTCTCAATAGCAAATATTGTTTACGAGCGTTTGCCTCTTTTCTGTAAGGAATGCTCGGTCATTGGTCATACCATTGCTTCTTGTAATAAAGTCAAGAGTCGGTCTGGGGGTGGCCAATCGAGACGGCGAAGCCGCAGTAGGAGCAGGCCTCGGCCTGGGAATGCACAGCCTTCGGGTCCGCAAGTCCCGGATCAAGAGCAAGATGTTTCTGGAAACTTTACTATGGAGGAGCGTGACCAATTACCCTCTGAAGTTGTCGCTCGGAGGGCTGCAGCGGATCTTGCTGCTGAAGTTGCAAATTTTAATACAATTGAGAATATGGAACGTTCCCTGATTCCTTATGTTCCTGCCGAAAATCCACATGTTGAGGACGCTACGGTCTCAACTTCAAACCCATTTGATGTTTTGCAATCGGAAGATCTTCAGTCTGTTTCTTTAAATGATGACCAACAGCCTTTGCACGCTTCATGTTCCGACATTGATACTTTGAAAGAGGATTCACACGTCCCTGCTTCTGCTCAAGAGGTTCACGCTGACCAAACTCAGGTGAACCGTGTTGCCAAGGATCCTGTGAAAAAAAAAACGCAAGTCACCTCGACTGGCACCAATTCCATCCTCTGCTGTTGGAGGAAAAAAGGATGGATCGTTACCCACAGGTGTCCCACTGAAACATGCTCTAAAGAAGAATCTTGTGACACCGGTGGTCTCTACCCCGTCGGATTCATCGGGTACGCTGGAGAAATTAAAGGATAAAGCTAAGACACCTTTTGTCATTGCTACGGGACTTCCTAAATCTGGGGAAATGGAACTCGTTGGTTCGAAATCATGGGCGACTCAATCTAAATCTCACCCTGCACAGCCGCCGAAGCACGGCTCGGATACCGCTAAATGATTATTTTTTCTTGGAACGTTCAAGGTTTGGGGAACGAGCAAACTCACAATGCTTTTGCTTCGTTTTGCCATTGCCATAACCCTGATTGGGTTGCTGTTTATGAAATGAAAATTCGGCTGTCTTCCATTCCTGCTTCTTTCTGGAAATTGGTACGACTTAAGTTTTTCATTGGGAATTCCAGGGTTGACAAGCGCCCAAATATTTGGCTTCTTGGTAAGCCTGAGCTTTTTGACCGGGCGCACCTACTTCTTTCCTCGGAACAGGCTTTGGTTGTTTCTTTTCAATCTCCAACCCGTGTCTTTGCTTTGGTTCATGCACACAACAGTTATGTCCTTCGTCGTTCTTTATGGACTGAGTTGCTTCCTTTTACTGATCAAAATTTTTGTGCTATTGGGGATTTTAACGCAGTGGTGGGGTCTCATGAGCGTTTGGGATCCCGGTCTGTTCAACATCTTTCGTCTCATGAATTTCAGGAGTTTATTGATAATGGCGATTTGGTAGAGATTGACACACCGTACCAGGTCTTCACTTGGTCTTCTAGACATGCCACAAGGGGTTTCATGGCGGCACGTCTAGATAGAACACTTGTATCTGCGAGTTTCCTGGATTTATGGCACAGGGTTGATTTGAAAGTTTTTTGTAAGCACAGCTCGGACCATCATCCGCTCCTGCTAGAGCTTGACAAACCTATTATCCGCGCCCATCGCTCTTTCCGTTTTCAAGATATGTGGTTTCATCACCATGATTTCCTTGCTACGGCTGAGAATTCTTGGAATTCCCCTGTCGCACCTTGCGATCCTATACACCGTGTTATGCGTAAGCTTAAGCGGCTCGGTTTCTGCTTAGAAAAATGGAATAAAATGGTTTTTCGTAATATTTTTCATGAGATTGATTTGGCCACGGCGAAGTTGGGTTTGGTGCAACGCCGAATCCATTCCCTGGGAGATTCGGACGCTCTTTTGGAGGAAGAGGTGGACTACCAGATTGCCCTTAACGCTCTTCTCGCACGGCGTAGTGAGTTTTTTACTCAGCGAAATCGCCTACAATAGCTAACTGATGGGGACCGCAATACAAAATTCTTTCATGTTACGCACAAGACAAAGCAGCCTACCAAAGCCATTACTGAGTTGCTAATTGATGGAACTCTCTCTTCGGACCCTGGGGTCATCGCCTCACATATTATTTCCTACTATGAAGGCCTTTTTGCTGCCCGTTCAGAACATCAGATTTCATGATTCTTTCCCAGCTTCCTTTCAAGTCTATTTCTCAGGAACATAATGATTTTCTTTGCTCTCCTCCTTCGGCTGATGAGATCAAAGCTGCTATTTTTGATATGGATGGTGCTAGTTCGCCGGGACCGGATGGTTTTCCTGGGTCCTTTTTCCATAAATGTTGGCATATTATTTGTGGAGATGTGGTGGGGGTTGTATCCTATTTTTTCGACCATGGATTTATTCCGGATGGTCTTAATGCCACTTTGGTTACCCTTATACCGAAATTTCAAGGTGCGAATCGTGTGCAGGATTTTCGGCCCATTGCAATGGGTAATTTCTTATTCAAGTCTTTTACCAAGATTTTGGCTTCTCGGCTTGGTACCTTCATTGGTCAATACTTGTCTGATTTTCAGTATGGTTTTATTCTGGGCCGTCGTATCCACACTTGCATTGCTCTTGCTTTCGAGACCATAATTCGGATAGGGGTGTCTAGGGTGGCGACGGATATGGCTTTGAAGGTTGATGTTACAAAGGCTTTTGATACTATAAGCTGGGATTTTCTGCAACATGTTCTTCGTAGAATGGGTTTTCATGGCAAGTTTGTTTCTATGGTCAGACAAATTCTCATTTCGGCTAAGCTTTCCATCCTTATCAATGGGAAGCCCGAGGGTTACTTTGGGTGTTCGCGTGGTGTCCGTCAGGGTGACCCCCTTTCTCCGCTTCTCTTTTATCTTACGGAGGAAGCCTTGGGACGCTAGTTGGAGTACTATGAGAAGCTGGGTTATCTTTCACATATTAAGGGTTATCCTAGGTATTTGTTTTATGCGGATGACATAATGATTTTTTCTAAAGCTACTACTAAGGATGTGGATGGTATTTCTAGAGTTCTTACTGCCTATGGAACTCTCTCGAGCTAGTTCTATAGTCCGGCTAAATCACGGGTTTTCTATGGCCCCCCTCTACTAGGATTGCCGTGAAACACCAACTACACCGGACGCTTCAGATTATGGAGGGACATCTCCCTTTTGTCTATTTGGGGGTTCCGATTTTCATGGGGGCTCCTAAAGTCATACACCTTACTTCTATAGCAGATTCTATCCTGTCGAAGTTTGCTCGATGGAAAGGTCATACACTCTCCATGGCTGGTCGTATTTGTTTGGTTAATTCGGTTATCAGTTCCGCTCTTGTGCATTCGATGATGATTTATCGTTGGCCTTCCAGTTTGCTCACTAGAATTGATAATACCATTCGGAATTTTGTGTGGACGGGTAATATTTCTAAATGCCCAACTTCTTCTTCGATTCGTTGGGCCCGATGTTGCTCTCCTAAAGAGGAGGGTGGTCTTGGCATAAGGTCCATTAAAGTGGCTAATGCATCCTATACCGGCAAGCTTGCATGGGATATATACTCTTGTCCTTCTTCAGATTTCCGATTTCTTCGTGGTCGGTTTCTTTCCTCAATTTGGCCGGGTATCCGGCCACATTTTTCACGGATTGCTTCGAATGTGCGGTGGCTGATTGGTGAAAACTCTAATCTCAGTTTTTGGCATGATAACTGGTTAGGGTACTCGATTGTGGAACGGATTGGGATCCCCCATGGCCTTCCGAATTCTTTGACGGCTAAAATTGGTGATTTTTATTTTGAGGGTTGTTGGCATTTTGAATTATCTTTTGTGCTTTCGTTTGTTGACATTATTGAGGACATCCTGTGTATTCCTATTACACATGTTCATGATCGTGCTGTTTGGGCGAATACAATTTCGGGCGAGATCACATCTCGTCTTTTATATGATGAAATTCGGCAGTCGTTTCCTACTGTCCAATGGTCTTCTTGGATTTGGAAACCTTATATTCCTCCCTGTAGGTCGACTTTGGTTTGGCGAGCTTTGTGGGGCAAGCTCCCCACTACTGATTGGATGATAAAATTTGGTACATATGGTCCCTCTCACTGCCAGTTGTGTCGAAGTGATGTGGAATCACAAACTCATATCCTTTCTCAATTTGTTTTTACTAAGTCGTTGCTTGGTTTTCTTACTCGTATTTTCCATGTACACATTGATTTGGAGGAGGATTTCTTAAGTATGTTGTTGCAGGCGACCTCTTATGAGTCTAATACTCAGGTTGGCGAGCTTTGGCAGGTTGGTTTTATTACAGCTATCTGGGCAGTTTGGTGGATGCGAAATAAAACAGTTTTTGAGGATACCCCGGCCTCGATTCATGCTTGCAAAACGCTGATTTTGACTACAATTCGAGAGGCTGCTCCTCTTTGCAAGGCTCCTTCGACAGGCTCTTCCCAAGACATTATTTTATCTTCTTTGCGGGTTGCTGTCCGGCATCGGCAACCACGTTCTCCAATTTATTTTCGGTGGTTACCGCCATGTGATCCTTGGCGAAAGGTGAATACTGATGGGAGTGTCATTCACGCTCCCGGGGATATTTTTGTTGGGGGGCTGTTTTTTGTAATTCGCTGGGAGGTTTTATTGCTGCTTTTTGTGCCAAACATGGTTTTGGTTTTGCTCTTGAGGCTGAGATTGCTGCTATTCTTATGGCAATTCGTTTCGCCCATTCTAGGGGATGGTTGCGTTTGTGGGTCGAATCTGACTCCATCCTTGCTATTAAAACCATGCTTCGTCAGATTCCTTTTGTTCCATGGCGTCTTCGTAATCTCTGGAACATTGTGCGGGTTCTTATGGACGGAATGGAGATACGTTTTACTCATGTATGGAGAGAAGGCAATCAAGTGGCGGACTCCATAGCTAAAATTCGAAATGAGGTTGTTTGGGAGGATATTCCGCCGGCCTGTATTCGCCGGTTTTTAGTTAATGATCTTTTTACTACCTTTGTTTGGTTGTAATTGTTTGGGCTTTGTATTTATGGGCCCTTATGTTCTTTTTCTTTGGACTAGTCATGGGGTTTGGAAAAGGCTCCATGTACTGAGAGCACTGCTGTTTTGAATTGTTTGTCTCTTGACATTTTCCTATTAGGCTTAGTGGTTGGGGGGGTTGGCAACTCTTTTTCGCCTACATCGGTTTGTCCTCAAGGGAGGTTTACGATGAGGTTTTTAATGAGGCCCACCCTTTCCACTAATCCTGGTCCCGGGTTGTGGGGCTTTTTCTTTCTTTCTTAATAAAGATTTTCTTTACGCGCACTAAGTTATTACCTAATTTACACTCAATTTGAGTTTTAAGATTTCAAAAGGATACATTATTGAAAATAAAGTTTCTTCCTTAATCACTAAGTTATAACCTAATTTACACTCAATTTGAGTTTTAAGATTTCAAAAGGAAACATAATTAAAAATGAAGTTTCTTCCTTAATCACTAAGTTAAAATCTAGTTTACACTCAATTTGAGTTTTAAGATTTCAAAAGGATACATTATTGAAAATGGAGTTTCTTCCTTAATCACTAAGTTAAAACCTAGTTTACACTCAATTTGAGTTTTAAGATTTCAAAATGATACATTATTGAAAATGTAGTTTCTTCCATAATCACTAAGTTAAAACATAGTTTACAATCAATTTGATTTTTAAGATTTCAAAAGGATACATTATTGAAAATGGAGTTTCTTCCTTAATCACTAAGTATTAATCTAATTTACATTCAATTTGAGTTTTATGATTTCAAAAGGATACATTATTGAAAATGGAATTTCTTCCTTAGTCACTATGTTATAAACTAATTTACACTTAATTTTAGTTTTAAAATTTCAAAAGGATACATTATTGAACATTGAGTTTATTCCTTAATCACTAAGTTATAAGCTAATTTATACTCAATTTGAGTTTTAAGATTTCAAAAGGTTACCTTATTGAAAATGGAGTTTCTTCCTTAATCACTAAGTTATACCAAATTTACATTCAATTTAATTTTTAAGATTTCAAAAGGATACATTATTGAAAATGGAGTTCCTTCCTTAATCACTAAGTTAAAACCTAGTTTACACTCAATTTGTGTTTTAATATTTCAAAAGGATACATTAGGGTTCTTTCCCTTTCACTTACCTTGGGGTTCCTATCTTTATGGGGGCACCCAAAGTGGCTCACCTTGCTCCTATTGCCGACACTATCCTTGCTAAATTTTCAAAATGGAAGGGTAGCACGCTTTCTTTTGCTGGTCGCATATGCCTGGTGAATTCGGTGATCTCCTCTTCTCTTGTACATACTATGATGGTGTACAAGTGGCCGGTGTCCTTGCTTGACACCATTGATCGCGCTATGCGAAATTTTGTATGGACGGGGGACGTTCACAAACGCCATTCTTCTTGTTCGGTGCGCTGGGCTCGGTGTTGCTCCCCTAAAGAGGAGGGGGGTCTCGGCATTCGTTCGATCCGTGTTGCTAACGCCTCTTATACGGCAAAATTGGCTTGGGATATCTTTGCCCGTCCTTCTCGGGATCTTGACTACCTTCATGATCGTTTCTTCACGAATTCTGGACATCCTCGTAATTTTCGGCGCAAATCTTCCATCTGGCCTGGAATTCGCGGACATATCCCCGTTCTTAGGGGGACTGCCAGATGGTTGGTGGGTGATAACTCTAAAGTGAATTTTTGGAAGGATAATTGGTTGGGGTACGTCATCGTTGATCACATTGGTTTGCCGGATGAGGCGGCTTGCACTCTCAGTGCCACAGTTGGGGACTATTATTTTGCGGGATGCTGGCACTTTGAGCTTTCCTTTGTGTTGGCTTACACCGATATTGTTCGTGATATCCTTCAGATTGAGATGCCGCATGAGGAGGACAGAGTCATTTGGTCGAGTTCTGTCTCTGGTGAGGTGACTTCCAGGATTCTTTATGATGATCTCAGGCAGCCTTTCCCTTTGGTTGATTGGGCCTCTTGGATCTGGGCGCCGTTTATACCTCCTTGTCGTTCTACTGTTATTTGGCGTGCTCTTTGGGACAAGCTTCCTACTGCTGATTGGTTGGTCAGGTTTGGTATTCATGGTCCTTCTATCTGCCCCCTTTGTCGTGCCTATGAGGAGAGTCAGGACCATATCCTTTCTTCGTGTATTTTTACTCGTACCTTATTTGTCAAAGTGGCTAACCTGTTTCACGTGGTTTTACACCCTACTTCTAGCTTCCAGGAATTCTTTTCCCATGTTCGCGCTTGCAAGTTTAGTGACCAAATTCAGGAGTATTGGAAGATCGCCATTGTCACGGGTGTTTGGGCTATTTGGTGGATGAGAAATAGGGTGGTTTTTGATGATGCTTCTCCTTCTACGCGTGCCTGTTTCCTGTTGATTTCCACGGCTATTCGTGAGTCCTCTCAACTCACTAAGGGCCGTTCTGATGGTTCACCGATGGAGAGGTCAATCCTTTCCTCGCTGGGCGTTGGTTTACGCCAGAATCAACCGAAGCCTGTTGCTGCGTTTCGTTGGCTTCCTCCTCCATCTGACTGGTGCAAGGTAAATACTGATGGTAGTGTTTCCTCCTCTCCTAATATTATGTTTGTGAGTGCGGTTTTTAGGAACTCCATGGGTCTTTTCGAGGCCGGCTACTGTATGCAATATGGTTGGGGTTATCCTCTGGAGGCGGAGGTGGCAGCGATTTTGCTTGCTGTCCGTTTCGCTGCCACGAGGGGATGGAGGAGGTTGTGGATTGAGTCGGATTCAACTCTTGCTATTCATACTTTACAGAAAAAGATACCTATTGTTCCTTGGCGTTTACGCGGTTTGTGGAGTATTACCATGCAGGTTCTCCAGGGGATGGACGTTCGCTTTACGCATATCTGGAGAGAGGGTAATCGGGTTGCTGATTGCCTCTCAAGGCTCCGGCCTCCACACATTTGGGAGCACCATCCGCCCAAGTGCATACAGTCCTTCTTACTCTCGGACTTATACGAAACTTATTTTCGATGATTGTTTCGGCCTGTATTTCGGCCTTTCGTCTTGGTTCGTTTTTTGTTGGCCTTGTATTTCGGCCCTTCTTCTTGGTTTTTGGGTTCCCGGTCAGTCTCTTTTCAGACCTTTTGTGCCTGAGAGCTTGTTCGAGGGCCCACCTTTTCAGTCTGCTGACTGGAGGAGGGGCCCTTTCCGTGCCTTGTTTTCTGGGCACTTTCCTATGACGATTCGGAAGAGTGGGTGGTTGGTAACGCTTTTTCCCCTGCACCGGTTTATCCTCAAGGGAGGTTTACGGTGAGGTTTTTAATGCGGCCCACCCATTCTTTCCGTTTTATTCGTCTGCCCCGGGTTGTGGGGCACCTTTTTTCCTTCTTTCATTAATAAAATCGCTCTATTTACGTGCACTAAGTTAAAACATAGTTTATAATCAATTTGATTTTTAAAATTTCAAAAGGATACATTATTGAAAATGGAGTTTCTTCCTTAATCACTAAGTTATTACCTAATTTACACTCAATTTGAGTTTTAAGATTTCAAAAGGATAAATTATTGAAAATGAAGTTTCTTCCTTAATCACTCAGTTATAACCTAATTTACACTAAATTTGAGTTTCATGATTACAAAAGGATGCATTATTGAAAATTGAGTTTCTTCCTTAATCACTAAGTTATTACGTAATATACACTCAATTTGAGTTTTATGATTTCAAAAGGATACATTATTGAGAATGGAGTTTCTTCCTTAATCATTCAGTTATAACCTAATTTACACTCAATTTGAGTTTTAAGATTTCAAAAGGATACATTATTGAAAATGAAGTTTCTTCCTTAATCAGTTAGTTATAACCTAATGTACACTAAATTTGAGTTTTAAGATTACAAAAGAATACATTATTGAAAATTGATTTTCTTCCTTAATCACTAAGTTATTACCTAATTTACATTCAATTTGAGTTTTAAGAATTCAAAAGGATACATTATTTAAAATGGAGTTTCTTCCTTAATCACTAAGTTAAAACCAAGTTTACAATCAATTTGTGTTTTAAAATTTCAAAAGGATACATTATTGAAAATGGAGTTTCTTCCTTAATCACTAAGTTAAAACCTTGTTTACAATCAATTTGATTTTTAAGATTTCAAAAGGATACATAATTGAAAATTGATTTTCTTCCTTAATCACTAAGTTATTACCTAATTTACACTCAATTTGAGTTTTAAGATTTCAAAAGGATACATTATTGAAAATGATGTTTCTTCCTTAATCACTCAGTTATAACCTAATTTACACTAAATTTGTGTTTTAAGATTACAAAAGGATATATAATTGAATATTGAGTTTCTTTCTTAATCACTAAGTTATTAACTATTATACACTCAATTTGAGTTTTAAGATTTCAAAAGGATACATTATTGAAAATGGAGTTTCTTCCTTAATCACTAAGTTAAAACCTAGTTTACAATCTATTTGAGTTTTAAGATTTGAAAATGATATATTATTGAGAATGGAGTTTCTTCCTTAATCACTAAGTTAAAACCTAGTTTAAAATCAATTTGTGTTTTAAGATTTCAAAAAGGATATATTATTGAAAATGGAGTTTCTTCCTTAGTCACTAAGTTAAAACCTAGTTTACAATCAATTTGATTTTTAAGATTTCAAAAGGATACATTATTGAAAATGGAGTTTCTTCCTTAATCACTAAGTTATTACCTAATTTACACTCAATTTGAGTTTTAAGATTTTAAAAGGATACATTATTGAAAATGAAGTTTCTTCCTTAATCACTTAGTTATAACCTAATTTACACTCAATTTGAGTTTTAAGATTTCAAAAGGATACATTATTGAAAATGAAGTTTCTTCCTTAATAAGTCAGTTATAACCTAATTTACACTAAATTTGAGTTTTAAAATTACAAAAGGATACATTATTAAAAATTGAGTTTCTTCCTTAATCACTAAGTTATTACCTAATTTACACTCAATTTGAGTTTTATGATTTGAAAAGGATACATTATTGAAAATGGAGTTTCTTCCTTAATCACTAAGTTAAAACCTAGTTTACAATCAATTAGATTTTTAAGATTTCAAAAGGATACATTATTGAAAATGGAGTTTCTTCCTTAATCACTAAGTTATTACCTAATTTACACTCAATTTGAGTTTTAAGATTTCAAAAGGATACATTATTGAAAATGAAGTTTCTTCCTTAATCACTCAGTTATAACCTAATTTACACTAAATTTGTGTTTTAAGATTACAAAAGGATATATAATTGAAAATTGAGTTTCTTTCTTAATCGCTAAGTTATTAACTAATATACACTCAATTTGAGTTTTAAGATTTTAAAAAGATACATTATTGAAAATGGAGTTTCTTCCTTAATCACTAAGTTAAAACCTAGTTTACACTCAATTTGTGTTTTAAGATTTCAAAAGGATACATTATTGAAAATGGAGTTTCTTCCTTAATCACTAAGTTAAAACCTAGTTTACAATCAATTTGAGTTTTAAGATTTCAAAAGGATACATTATTGAAAATGGAATTTCTTCCTTAATCACTAAGTTAAAACCTAGTTTACAATCAATTTGAGTTTTATGATTTCAAAAGGATATATTATTGAGAATGGAGTTTCTTCCTTAATCACTCAGTTATAACCTAATTTACACTCAATTTGAGTTTTAAGATTTCAAAAAGATACATTATTGAAAATGAAGTTTCTTCCTTAATCAGTTAGTTATAACCTAATTTACACTAAATTTGAGTTTTAAGATTACAAAAGGATACATTATTGAAAATTGAGTTTCTTCCTAATCACTAAGTTATAACCTAATTTACATTCAATTTGAGTTTTAAGAATTCAAAAGGATACATTATTGAAAGTGGAGTTTCTTCCTTAATCACTAAGTTAAAACCAAGTTTACACTCAATTTGTTTTTTTAAGATTTCAAAAGGATACATTATTGAAAATGGAGTTTCTTCTTTAATCACTAAGTTAAAACCTAGTTTACAATCAATTTGATTTTTAAGATTTCAAAAGGATACATTATTGAAAATTGAGTTTCTTCCTTAATCACTAAGTTATTACCTAATATACACTCAATTTGAGTTTTAAGATTTCAAAAGGATACATTATTGAAAATGGAGTTTCTTCCTTAATCACTCAGTTATAACCTAATTTACACTCAATTTGAGTTTTAAGATTTCAAAAGGATACATTATTGAAAATTGAGTTTCTTCCTTAATCACTAAGTTATTACCTAATATACATTCAATTTGAGTTTTAAGATTTCAAAAGGATACATTATTGAAAATTGAGTTTCTTTTTTAATCACTAAGTTATTACCTAATTTACACTCAATTTGAGTTTTAAGATTTCAAAAGGATACATTATTGAAAATGGAGTTTCTTCCTTAATCACTAAGTTATAACCTAATTTACATTCAATTTTAGATTTAAGATTTCAAAAGGATACATTATTGAAAATTGAATTTCTTCCTTAATCACTAAGTTAAAACCTTGTTTACACTCAATTTGAGTTTTAAGATTTCAAAAGGATACATTATTGAAAATGTAGTTTCTTCCATAATCACTAAGTAAAAACCTAGTTTACAATAAATTTGATTATTAAGATTTCAAAAGGATACATTATTGAAAATGGAGTTTCTTCCTTAATCACTCAGTTATAACCTAATTTACACTCAATTTGAGTTTTAAGATTTCAAAAGGATACATTATTGAAAATGGAGTTTCTTCCTTAATCACTTAGTTAAAACTTATTGTTCCGTGCCGTTTACGCGGTCTGTGGAGTATTACCATGCATCTTCTGCAGGGGATGGACGTTCGCTTTACGCATATCTGGAGGGAGGGCAATGGGGTTGCAGATTGCCTCTCACGGCTACGACCTCCACGCATCTGGGAGCAACAACCGCCCAAGTGCATACAGTCCTTCTTACTCTCGGACTTATACGAAACTTATTTTCGATGATTTTTCGGCCTTGTATTTCGGCCCTTCTTCTTGGTTTTGGTTTTTCCGATCAGTCTCTTTTCAGACCTTTAGTGACTGAGAGCTTGATCGAGGGTCCACCTTTTAAGTCCGCTGACTGGGGGCAGGGCCCTTTCCTTGCCTTGTCTTCTGGGCACTTTCCTATGACGATTCGAAAGAATGGGTGGTTGGTAACGCTTTTTCCCCTTAAAACCTAGTTTACACTCAATTTGAGTTTTATGATTTGAAAAGGATACATTATTCAAAATGAAGTGTCTTCCTTAATCACTCAGTTATAACCTAATTTACACTAAGTTTGAGTTTTAAGATTACAAAAGGATACATTATTGAAAATTGAGTTTCTTCCTTAATCACTAAGTTATTACCTAATATACACTCAATTTGAGTTTTAAGATTTCAAAAGGATACATTATTGAAAATTGAGTTTCTACCTTAATCACTAAGTTATTACCTAATTTACACTCAATTTGAGTTTTAAGATTTCAAAAGGATACATTATTGAAAATGAAGTTTCTTCTTTAATCACTAAGTTATAACCTAATTTACATTCAATTTTAGATTTAAGATTTAAAAAGAATACATTATTGAAAATTGAATTTCTTCCTTAATCACTAAGTTAAAACCTAGTTTACACTCAATTTGAGTTTTAAGATTTCAAAAGGATACATTATTGAAAATGTATTTTCTTCCATAATCACTAAGTAAAAACCTAGTTTACAATCAATTTGATTATTAAGATTTCAAAAGGATACATGATTTAAAATGGATTTTCTTCCTTATTCACTTAGTTATAACCTAATTTGCACTCAATTTGAGTTTTAAGATTTCAAAAGGATACATTATTGAAAATGGAGTTTCTTCCTTAATCACTAAGTTAAAACCTAGTTTACACTCAATTTGTGTTTTAAGATTTCAAAAGGATACATTATTGAAAATGGAGTTTCTTCTTTAATCACTAAGTTAAAACCTAGTTTACAATCAATTTGATTTTTAAGATTTCAAAAGGATACATTATTGAAAATTGAGTTTCTTCCTTAATCACTAAGTTATTACCTAATATACACTCAATTTGAGTTTTAAGATTTCAAAAGGATACATTATTGAAAATGGAGTTTCTTCCTTAATCAGTCAATTATAACCTAATTTACACTAAGCTTGAGTTTTAAGATTACAAAAGGATACATTATTGAAAATTGAGTTTCTTCCTTAATCACTAAGTTATTACCTAATATACATTCAATTTGAGTTTTAAGATTTCAAAAGGATACATTATTGAAAATTGAGTTTCTTTTTTAATCACTAAGTTATTACCTAATTTACACTCAATTTGAGTTTTAAGATTTCAAAAGGATACATTATTGAAAATGGAGTTTCTTCCTTAATCACTAAGTTATAACCTAATTTACATTCAATTTTAGATTTAAGATTTAAAAAGAATACATTATTGAAAATTGAATTTCTTCCTTAATCACTAAGTTAAAACCTAGTTTACACTCAATTTGAGTTTTAAGATTTCAAAAGGATACATTATTGAAAATGTATTTTCTTCCATAATCACTAAGTAAAAACCTAGTTTACAATCAATTTGATTATTAAGATTTCAAAAGGATACATGATTTAAAATGGATTTTCTTCCTTATTCACTTAGTTATAACCTAATTTGCACTCAATTTGAGTTTTAAGATTTCAAAAGGATACATTATTGAAAATGGAGTTTCTTCCTTAATCACTAAGTTAAAACCTAGTTTACACTCAATTTGTGTTTTAAGATTTCAAAAGGATACATTAATGAAAATGGAGTTTCTTCCTTAATCACTAAGTTATTACCTAATTTACACTCAATTTGTGTTTTAAGATTTCAAAAGGATACATTATTTAAAATGGAGTTTCTTCCTTAATCACTAAGTTAAAACCTAGTTTACAATCAATTTGATTTTTAAGATTTCAAAAGGATATATTATTGAAAATGGAATTTCTTCCTTAATCACTAAGTTATTACCTAATTTACACTCAATTTGAGTTTTAATATTTCAAAAGGATACATTATTGAAAATGAAGTTTCTTCCTTAATCACTCAGTTATAACCTAATTTACACTAAATTTGAGTTTTAAGATTACAAAAGGTTATATTATTGAAAATTGAGTTTCTTCCTTAATCACTAAGTTATTACCTAATATACACTCAATTTGAGTTTTAAGATTTTAAAAGGATACATTATTGAAAATGGAGTTTCTTCCTTAATCACTCAGTTATAACCTAATTTACACTCAATTTGAGTTTTAAGATTTCAAAAGTATACATTATTGAAAATGAAGTTTCTTCCTTAATCAGTCAGTTATAACCAAATTTACACTAAATTTGAGTTTTAAGATTACAAAAGGATACATTATTAAAAATTGAGTTTCTTCCTTAATCACTAAGTTATTACCTAATTTACACTCAATTTGAGTTTTATGATTTGAAAAGGATACATTATTGAAAATGGAGTTTCTTCCTTAATCACTAAGTTAAAACCCAGTTTACACTCAATTTGAGTTTTAAGATTTCAAAAGGATGTATTGAAAATGTAGTTTCTTCCTTAATCACTTAGTTATAACCTAATTTGCACTCAATTTGAGTTTTAAGATTTCAAAAGGATACATTATTGAAAATGGAGTTTCTTCCTTAATCACTAAGTTAAAACCTAGTTTACAATCAATTTGATTATTAAGATTTCAAAAGGATACATTATTGAAAATGGAGTTTCTTCCTTAATCACTAAGTTATTACTTAATTTACACTCAATTTGTGTTTTAAGATTTCAAAAGGATACATTATTTAAAATGGAGTTTCTTCCTTAATCACTAAGTTAAAACCTAGTTTACAATCAATTTGATTTTTAAGATTTCAAAAGGATACATTATTGAAAATGAAGTTTCTTCCTTAATCAGTCAATTATTACATAATTTACACTCAATTTGAGTTTTAAGATTTCAAAAGGATACATTATTGAAAATGAAGTTTCTTCCTTAATCACTCAGTTATAACCTAATTTACACTAAGTTTGAGTTTTAAGATTACAAAAGGATACATTATTGAAAATTGAGTTTCTTCCTTAATCACTAAGTTATTACCTAATATACATTCAATTTGAGTTTTAAGATTTCAAAAGGATACATTATTGAAAATGGAGTTTCTTCCTTAATCAATAAGTTATTACCTAATATACACTCAATTTGAGTTTTAAGATTTCAAAAGGATACATTATTGAAAATGGAGTTTCTTCCTTAATCACTCTGTTATAACCTAATTTACACTCAATTTGAGTTTTAAGATTTCAAAAGGATACATTATTGAAAATGAAGTTTCTTCCTTAATCAGTCAATTATAACCAAATTTACACTAAATTTGAGTTTTAAGATTACAAAAGGATACATTATTAAAAATTGAGTTTCTTCCTTAATCACTAAGTCATTACCTAATTTACACTCAATTTGAGTTTTATGATTTGAAAAGGATACATTATTGAAAATGGAGTTTCTTCCTTAATCACTAAGTTATTACCTAATTTACACTCAATTTGAGTTTTAAGATTTCAAAATGATACATTATTGAAAATGAAGTTTCTTCCTTAATCACTCAGTTATAACCTAATTTACACTAAGTTTGAGTTTTAAGATTACAAAAGGATACATTATTGAAAATTGAGTTTCTTCCTTAATCACTAAGTTATTACCTAATATACATTCAATTTGAGTTTTAAGATTTCAAAAGGATACATTATTGAAAATTGAGTTTCTTCCTTAATCACTAAGTTATTACATAATTTACACTCAATTTGAGTTTTAAGATTTCAAAAGGATACATTATTGAAAATGGAGTTTCTTCCTTAATCACTAAGTTATAACCTAATTTACATTCAATTTTAGATTTAAGATTTCAAAAGGATACATTATTGAAAATTGAATTTCTTCCTTAATCACTAAGTTAAAACCTTGTTTACACTCAATTTGAGTTTTAAGATTTCAAAAGGATACATTATTGAAAATGTAGTTTCTTCCATAATCACTAATTAAAAACCTAGTTTACAATAAATTTGATTATTAAGATTTCAAAAGGATACATTATTGAAAATGGAGTTTCTTCCTTAATCACTCAGTTATAACCTAATTTACACTCAATTTGAGTTTTAAGATTTCAAAAGGATACATTATTGAAAATGGAGTTTCTTCCTTAATCACTTAGTTAAAACTTATTTCCGCTCGAAGATGCTCGACTTTTGCCTTGGCTCATATTAAGGCTTCAGCTGGCCTTATTCATGGTCCGTCTCATGGTACATTTGCGGAACTCCTAGTGACACGTACCTTTGGTGTTTCACTACATCCAAAAAAGCTTCGAGCTCCCATTTATATAACGTGGCGCCCTCCTCCTCCGGGGTGGTGCAAAGTTAATGTTGATGGTGGTGTTAAATCCCCGCCTAATACCCTATACACGGGTGCACTTTTTCGTAATTCAAGAGGTTTTTTTATGGCGGCTTTCTCTGAGATGGCTGGTTGGGGTTATCCTCTGGAAGCGGAGCTATTGGCAATTTTTGGTGCTATTGAATTCGCCTTTGTCCGTGGCTGGACGAGGCTTTGGATTGAGTCGGACTCTACCCTCGCAATCCAAACGATGAAGAAGGAAATTCCCTTGATCCCTTGGCGCATTCGGAGTTTCTGGACCACAACAAATGCTTTGGCTTCACTCATGGACGTATATTATTCTCATATACCTCGAGAGGGCAACGCTGCTGCGGATATTCTGGTGAAGAGACAGGAGAGAGGTACTTGGACAGGTCAGTGCCCGGATTTTCTTGTTTCTTTCATTTATAAAGATATGAACCACACATACTGTAGAACTTAGTTTCTGTGGTCTTTGTTTTTGTTGGACTTTGTAGTTTTATCGGGGTTGCATCCCCTTCTTGGGCCGTGTGTTTTGGCCAGTTTTTACTTGCATATGGCCGTGTGTTTGGCCATTTATTTTTTGTCTATCTGTATTTGGTAGCCGTTTTTCATCTGCCCCGACCCTGGGATGTGGGGTCCTCCTTTTTCCTTTTTATTAATAAAATAACCTAATTTGCACTTAGTTAAAACTTATTGTTCCGTGGCATTTACGCGGTCTGTGGAGTATTACCATGCAGCTTCTGCAGGGGATGGACGTTCGCTTTACGCATATCTGGAGGGAGGGCAATCGGGTTGCAGATTGCCTCTCACGGCTACGACCTCCACGCATCTGGGAGCAACAACCGCCCAAGTGCATACAGTCCTTCTTACTCTCGGACTTATACGAAACTTATTTTCGATGATTTTTCGGCCTTGTATTTCGGCCCTTCTTCTTGGTTTTGGTTTTTCCGATCAGTCTCTTTTCAGACCTTTAGTGACTGAGAGCCTGATCGAGGGTCCACCTTTTCAGTCAGCTGACTGGGGGCAGGGCCCTTTCCTTGCCTTGTCTTCTGGGCACTTTCCTATGACGATTCGAAAGAATGGGTGGTTGGTAACGCTTTTTCCCCTTAAATCCTAGTTTACACTCAATTTGAGTTTGATGATTTGAAAAGGATACATTATTGAAAATGAAGTTTCTTCCTTAATCACTCAGTTATAACCTAATTTACACTAAGTTTGAGTTTTAAGATTACAAAAGGATACATTATTGAAAATTGAGTTTCTTCCTTAATCACTAAGTTATTACCTAATATACACTCAATTTGAGTTTTAAGATTTCAAAAGGATACATTATTGAAAATTGAGTTTCTACCTTAATCACTAAGTTATTACCTAATTTACACTCAATTTGAGTTTTAAGATTTCAAAAGGATACATTATTGAAAATGGAGTTTCTTCTTTAATCACTAAGTTATAACCTAATTTACATTCAATTTTAGATTTAAGATTTAAAAAGAATACATTATTGAAAATTGAATTTCTTCCTTAATCACTAAGTTAAAACCTAGTTTACACTCAATTTGAGTTTTAAGATTTCAAAAGGATACATTATTGAAAATGTATTTTCTTCCATAATCACTAAGTAAAAACCTAGTTTACAATCAATTTGATTATTAAGATTTCAAAAGGATACATGATTTAAAATGGATTTTCTTCCTTATTCACTTAGTTATAACCTAATTTGCACTCAATTTGAGTTTTAAGATTTCAAAAGGATACATTATTGAAAATGGAGTTTCTTCCTTAATCACTAAGTTAAAACCTAGTTTACACTCAATTTGTGTTTTAAGATTTCAAAAGGATACATTAATGAAAATGGAGTTTCTTCCTTAATCACTAAGTTATTACCTAATTTACACTCAATTTGTGTTTTAAGATTTCAAAAGGATACATTATTTAAAATGGAGTTTCTTCCTTAATCACTAAGTTAAAACCTAGTTTACAATCAATTTGATTTTTAAGATTTCAAAAGGATATATTATTGAAAATGGAATTTCTTCCTTAATCACTAAGTTATTACCTAATTTACACTCAATTTGAGTTTTAATATTTCAAAAGGATACATTATTGAAAATGAAGTTTCTTCCTTAATCACTCAGTTATAACCTAATTTACACTAAATTTGAGTTTTAAGATTACAAAAGGATATATTATTGAAAATTGAGTTTCTTCCTTAATCACTAAGTTATTACCTAATATACACTCAATTTGAGTTTTAAGATTTTAAAAGGATACATTATTGAAAATGGAGTTTCTTCCTTAATCACTCAGTTATAACCTAATTTACACTCAATTTGAGTTTTAAGATTTCAAAAGGATACATTATTGAAAATGAAGTTTCTTCCTTAATCAGTCAGTTATAACCAAATTTACACTAAATTTGAGTTTTAAGATTACAAAAGGATACATTATTAAAAATTGAGTTTCTTCCTTAATCACTAAGGGTACGTTTGTTTTGGGATTTAAGTGTGCGGGGGAAGTCATGACTTTGAAATCTTAGGATGTGAAAATCTTGATGAATAATATGAGTATGTGTTTGTTTTGGGATTTTAGTAGGGTGAGATTTTACTTTATGTCAAATCAATGTTTATTAGTGATTGATGTTGTATTATTTTATTATATTGTGTAAGAGAAAAGTAGGAGAGAGGTTGAGTGGATGATAAAAAAGTGATGATGTGATTGTATTTAATTATATGAAAAATAGTAATAGGTTTATAGGTAGGGATTGAGTTTGGGATTTGAAAACTCGATTTTAAATCCCGAACTCGTATGGGGCGTGGATTGCAAAGTCCAAAGTCCATCCGTGTGAGTCCCAAAACAAACATACCCTAAGTTATTACCTAATTTACACTCAATTTGAGTTTTATGATTTGAAAAGGATACATTATTGAAAATGGAGTTTCTTCCTTAATCACTAATTTAAAACCTAGTTTACAATCAATTTGATTTTTAAGATTTCAGAAGGATACATTATTGAAAATGGAGTTTCTTCCTTAATCACTAAGTTATTACCTAATTTACACTCAATTTGAGTTTTAAGATTTCAAAAGGATACATTATTGAAAATGAAGTTTCTTCCTTAATCACTCAGTTATAACCTAATTTACACTAAGTTTGAGTTTTAAGATTACAAAAGGATACATTATTGAAAATTGAGTTTCTTCCTTAATCACTAAGCTATTACCTAATATACATTCAATTTGAGTTTTATGATTTCAAAAGGATACATTATTAAAAATTGAGTTTCTTCCTTATTCACTAAGTTATTACCTAATTTACACTCCATTTGAGTTTTAAGATTTCAAAAGGATACATTATTGAAAATGGAGTTTCTTCCTTAATCACTAAGTTATAACCTAATTTACATTCAATTTTAGATTAAAGATTTCAAAAGGATACATTATTGAAAATTGAATTTCTTCCTTAATGACTAAGTTAAAACCTTGTTTACACTCAATTTGAGTTTTAAGATTTCAAAAGAATACATTATTGAAAATGTAGTTTCTTCCATAATCATTAAGTAAAAACCTAGTTTACAATAAATTTAATTATTAAGATTTCAAAAGGATACATTATTGAAAATGGAGTTTCTTCCTTAATCACTCAGTTATAACCTAATTTACACTCAATTTGAGTTTTAAGATTTCAAATGGATACATTATTGAAAATGGAGTTTCTTCCTTAATCACTCAGTTATAACCTAATTTACACTCAATTTGAGTTTTAAGATTTCAAAAGGATACATTATTGAAAATGGAGTTTCTTCCTTAATCACTTAGTTAAAACCTAGTTTACACTCAATTTGTATTTTAAGATTTCAAAAGGATACATTAATGAAAATGGAGTTTCTACCTTAATCACTAAGTTATTACCTAATTTACACTCAATTTGAGTTTTAAGATTTCAAAAGGATTCATTATTGAAAATGGAATTTCTTCCTTAATCACTCAGTTATAACCTAATTTACACTCAATTTGAGTTTTAAGATTTCAAAAGGATACATTATTGAAAATGAAGTTTCTTCCTTAATCAGTCAGTTATAACCTAATTTACACTAAATTTGAGTTTTAAGATTACAAAAGGATACATTATTAAAAATTGAGTTTCTTCCTTAATCACTAAATTATTACGTAATTTACACTCAATTTGAGTTTTATGATTTGAAAAGGATACATTATTGAAAATGGAGTTTCTTCCTTAATCACTAAGTTAAAACCTAGTTTACAATCAATTTGATTTTAAAGATTTCAAAAGGATACATTATTGAAAAAGGAGTTTCTTCCTTAATCACTAAGTTATTACCTAATTTACACTCAATTTTAGATTTAAGATTTCAAAAGGATACATTATTGAAAATAGAATTTCTTCCTTAATCACTAAGTTAAAACCTTGTTTACACTCAATTTGAGTTTTAAGATTTCAAAAGGATACATTATTGAAAATGTAGTTTCTTCCATAATCACTAAGTAAAAACCTAGTTTACAATCAATTTGATTATTAAGATTTCAAAAGGATACATTATTGAAAATGGAGTTTCTTCCTTAATCACTCAGTTATAACCTAATTTAAACTCAATTTGAGTTTTAAGATTTCAAAAGGATACATTATTGAAAATGGAGTTTCTTCCTTAATCACTAAGTTAAAATGGAGTTTCTTCGTAGTATGTGGAGTACGTCTATGACTTTGGCTGCTCAAATGGAGGTTAAGTTCACGCATATTCGTCGGGAAGGTAATAGGGCAGCAGATGTGCTTGTTAAATTGTATGGTAATCATAATTGGCAGGGTCTTTGTCCTGATTTTCTTTTATGCTATCTTTATTCAGACATGAATCATGAATATTGTAGGATCTAATTGTAGTTTTCTTGTGGTTGGGATTGCACTCCCTTTTTTGGCCGCTTGTTTTGGCCTCTTTTCTGTTGGTTTGTTTTGGTTGTTGGGCTAGTGACCATCCTTTCCTTGTTGGCTTTGGTATGGTTCACACCTGTTAGCCCTTTTGTTTCTTTCTCTTCTCCCCCGGCCCGGGGTTGTGGGCCCTCCTTTTTTCTTTTTCTTTAATAAAATAACCTAATTTGCACTAAGTTAAAACCTAGTTTACAATCAATTTGATTTTTAAGATTTCAGAAGGATACATTATTGAAAATGGAGTTTCTTCCTTAATCACTAAGTTATTACCTAATTTACACTCAATTTGAGTTTTAAGATTTCAAAAGGATACATTATTGAAAATGAAGTTTCTTCCTTAATCACTCAGTTATAACCTAATTTACACTAAGTTTGAGTTTTAAGATTACAAAAGGATACATTATTGAAAATTGAGTTTCTTCCTTAATCACTAAGCTATTACCTAATATACCTTCAATTTGAGTTTTATGATTTCAAAAGGATACATTATTGAAAATTGAGTTTCTTCCTTATTCACTAAGTTATTACCTAATTTACACTCAATTTGAGTTTTAAGATTTCAAAAGGATACATTATTGAAAATGGAGTTTCTTCCTTAATCACTAAGTTATAACCTAATTTACATTCAATTTTAGATTAAAGATTTCAAAAGGATACATTATTGAAAATTGAATTTCTTCCTTAATGACTAAGTTAAAACCTTGTTTACACTCAATTTGAGTTTTAAGATTTCAAAAGGATACATTATTGAAAATGTAGTTTCTTCCATAATCATTAAGTAAAAACCTAGTTTACAATAAATTTAATTATTAAGATTTCAAAAGGATACATTATTGAAAATGGAGTTTCTTCCTTAATCACTCAGTTATAACCTAATTTACACTCAATTTGAGTTTTAAGATTTCAAATGGATACATTATTGAAAATGGAGTTTCTTCCTTAATCACTCAGTTATAACCTAATTTACACTCAATTTGAGTTTTAAGATTTCAAAAGTATACATTATTGAAAATGGAGTTTCTTCCTTAATCACTTAGTTAAAACCTAGTTTACACTCAATTTGTATTTTAAGATTTCAAAAGGATACATTAATGAAAATGGAGTTTCTACCTTAATCACTAAGTTATTACCTAATTTACACTCAATTTGAGTTTTAAGATTTCAAAAGGATTCATTATAGAAAATGGAATTTCTTCCTTAATCACTCAGTTATAACCTAATTTACACTCAATTTGAGTTTTAAGATTTCAAAAGGATACATTATTGAAAATGAAGTTTCTTCCTTAATCAGTCAGTTATAACCTAATTTACACTAAATTTGAGTTTTAAGATTACAAAAGGATACATTATTAAAAATTGAGTTTCTTCCTTAATCACTAAATTATTACGTAATTTACACTCAATTTGAGTTTTATGATTTGAAAAGGATACATTATTGAAAATGGAGTTTCTTCCTTAATCACTAAGTTAAAACCTAGTTTACAATCAATTTGATTTTAAAGATTTCAAAAGGATACATTATTGAAAATGGAGTTTCTTCCTTAATCACTAAGTTAAAACCTAGTTTACAATCAATTTGATTTTTAAGATTTCAGAAGGATACATTATTGAAAATGGAGTTTCTTCCTTAATCACTAAGTTATTACCTAATTTACACTCAATTTGAGTTTTAAGATTTCAAAAGGATACATTATTGAAAATGAAGTTTCTTCCTTAATCACTCAGTTATAACCTAATTTACACTAAGTTTGAGTTTTAAGATTACAAAAGGATACATTATTGAAAATTGAGTTTCTTCCTTAATCACTAAGCTATTACCTAATATACCTTCAATTTGAGTTTTATGATTTCAAAAGGATACATTATTGAAAATTGAGTTTCTTCCTTATTCACTAAGTTATTACCTAATTTACACTCAATTTGAGTTTTAAGATTAAAAGGATACATTATTGAAAATGGAGTTTCTTCCTTAATCACTAAGTTATAACCTAATTTACATTCAATTTTAGATTAAAGATTTCAAAAGGATACATTATTGAAAATTGAATTTCTTCCTTAATGACTAAGTTAAAACCTTGTTTACACTCAATTTGAGTTTTAAGATTTCAAAAGGATACATTATTGAAAATGTAGTTTCTTCCATAATCATTAAGTAAAAACCTAGTTTACAATAAATTTAATTATTAAGATTTCAAAAGGATACATTATTGAAAATGGAGTTTCTTCCTTAATCACTAAGTTATAACCTAATTTACACTCAATTTGAGTTTTAAGATTTCAAATGGATACATTATTGAAAATGGAGTTTCTTCCTTAATCACTAAGTTATAACCTAATTTACACTCAATTTGAGTTTTAAGATTTCAAAAGGATACATTATTGAAAATGGAGTTTCTTCCTTAATCACTTAGTTAAAACCTAGTTTACACTCAATTTGTATTTTAAGATTTCAAAAGGATACATTAATGAAAATGGAGTTTCTACCTTAATCACTAAGTTATTACCTAATTTACACTCAATTTGAGTTTTAAGATTTCAAAAGGATTCATTATAGAAAATGGAATTTCTTCCTTAATCACTCAGTTATAACCTAATTTACACTCAATTTGAGTTTTAAGATTTCAAAAGGATACATTATTGAAAATGAAGTTTCTTCCTTAATCAGTCAGTTATAACCTAATTTACACTAAATTTGAGTTTTAAGATTACAAAAGGATACATTATTAAAAATTGAGTTTCTTCCTTAATCACTAAATTATTACGTAATTTACACTCAATTTGAGTTTTATGATTTGAAAAGGATACATTATTGAAAATGGAGTTTCTTCCTTAATCACTAAGTTAAAACCTAGTTTACAATCAATTTGATTTTAAAGATTTCAAAAGGATACATTATTGAAAAAGGAGTTTCTTCCTTAATCACTAAGTTATTACCTAATTTACACTCAATTTTAGATTTAAGATTTCAAAAGGATACATTATTGAAAATAGAATTTCTTCCTTAATCACTAAGTTAAAACCTTGTTTACACTCAATTTGAGTTTTAAGATTTCAAAAGGATACATTATTGAAAATGTAGTTTCTTCCATAATCACTAAGTAAAAACCTAGTTTACAATCAATTTGATTATTAAGATTTCAAAAGGATACATTATTGAAAATGGAGTTTCTTCCTTAATCACTCAGTTATAACCTAATTTAAACTCAATTTGAGTTTTAAGATTTCAAAAGGATACATTATTGAAAATGGAGTTCCTCCTTAATCACTAAGTTAAAACATACTTTACACTCAATTTGTGTTTTAAGATTTCAAAAGGATACATTAATGAAAATCGAGTATCTTCCTTAATCACTAAGTTATTACCTAATTTACACTCAATTTGTGTTTTAAGATTTCGAAAGGATACATTATTGAAAATGGAGTTTCTTCCTTAATCACTAAGTTAAAACCTAGTTTACAATCAATTTGATTTTTAAGATTTCAAAAGGATACATTATTGAAAATGGAGTTTCTTCCTTAATCACAAAGTTATTACCAAATTTACACTCAATTTTAGTTTTAAGATTTAAAAATGATACATTATTGAAAATGAAGTTTCTTTCTTAATCACTCAGTTATAATCTAATTTACACTAAATTTGAGTTTTATGATTACAAAAGGATATATTATTGAAAATTGAGTTTCTTCCTTAATCACTAAGTTATTACCTAATATACACTCAATTTGAGTTTTAAGATTTCAAAAAGATACATTATTGAAAATGGAGTTTCTTCCTTAATCACTAAGTTAAAACCTAGTTTACAATCAATTTGATTTTTAAGATTTAAAAAGGATACATTATTGAAAATGGAGTTTCTTTCTTAATCACTAAGTTAAAACCTACTTTATACTCAATTTTTGTTTTAAGATTTCAAAAGGATACATTAATGAAAATGGAGTTTCTTCCTTAATCACTAAGTTATTACCTACTTTACACTCAATTTGTGTTTTAAGATTTCAAAAGGATACATTATTGAAAATGAAGTTTCTTCCTTAATCACTCAGTTATAACCTAATTTACACTAAATTTGAGTTTTAAGATTACAAAAGGATATATTATTGAAAATTGAGTTTCTTCCTTAATCACTAAGTTATTACCTAATATACACTCAATTTGAGTTTTAAGATTTCAAAAGGATACATTATTGAAAAAGGAGTTTCTTCCTTAATCACTCAGTTATAACCTAATTTACACTCAATTTGAGTTTTAAGATTTCAAAAGGATACATTATCGAAAATGAAGTTTCTTCCTTAATCAGTCAGTTATAACCTAATTTACACTAAATTTGAGTTTTAAGATTACAAAAGGATACATTATTAAAAATTGAGTTTCTTCCTTAATCACTAAGTTATTACCTAATTTACATTCAATTTTAGATTAAAGATTTCAAAAGGATACATTATTGAAAATTGAATTTCTTCCTTAATGACTAAGTTAAAACCTTGTTTACACTCAATTTGAGTTTTAAGATTTCAAAAGGATACATTATTGAAAAAGTAGTTTTTTCCATAATCACTCAGTTATAACCTAATTTACACTAAGTTTGAGTTTTAAGATTACAAAAGGATACATTATTGACAATTGAGTTTCTTCCTTAATCACTAAGTTATTACCTAATTTACACTCAATTTGAGTTTTAAGATTTCAAAAGGATACATTATTGAAAATGGAGTTTCTTCCTTAATCACTAAGTTATAACCTAATTTACATTCAATTTTAGATTTAAGATTTCAAAAGGATACATTATTGAAAATTGAATTTCTTCCTTAATCACTAAGTTAAAACCTTGTTTACACTCAATTTGAGTTTTAAGATTTCAAAAGAATACATTATTGAAAATGTAGTTTCTTCCATAATCACTAAGTAAAAACCTAGTTTACAATCAATTTGATTATTAAGATTTCTAAAGGATTTATTATTGAAAATGGAGTTTCTTCCTTAATCACTCAGTTATAACCTAATTTACACTCAATTTGAGTTTTATGATTTCAAAAGGATACATTATTGAAAATGGAGTTTCTTCCTTAATCACTAAGTTAAAACCTACTTTACACTCAATTTGTGTTTTAAGATTTCAAAAGGATACATTATTGAAAATGGAGTTTCTTCCTTAATCACTAAGTTAAAACCTAGTTTACAATCAATTTGATTTTTAACATTTCAAAAGGATACATTATTGAAAATGGAGTTTCTTCCTTAATCACTAAGTTATTACCTATTTTACACTCTATTTGAGTTTTAAGATTTCAAAAGGATACATTATTGAAAATGTAGTTTCTTCCATAATCACTAAGTTAAAACCTAGTTTACAATCAATTAGATTTTTAAGATTTCAAAAGTATACATTATTGAAAATGGAGTTTCTTCCTTAATCACTAAGTATTAACCTAATTTACATTCAATTTGAGTTTTAAGATTTCAAAAGGATTCATTATTGAAAATTGAGTTTCTTCCTTAATCACTAAGTTATAACCTAGTTTACACTCAGTTTGAGTTTTATGAATTCAAAAGGATACATTATTGAAAATGGAATTTCTTCCTAAGTCACTATGTTATAACCTAATTTACACTTAATTTTAGTTTTAAAATTTCAAAAGGATACATTATTGAACATTGAGTTTCTTCCTTAATCACTAAGTTATAAGCTAATTTATACTCAATTTGAGTTTTAAGATTTCAAAATGATACATTATTGAAAATGGAGTTTCTTCCTTAATCACTAAGTTATAACCTAACCCTTCTCTCTCTAGCTTTTCTCCGTCCGATCAACATGGCCTCCGGCGGCTCCTCCCTGCCGGAAACCGCATCAAATCTACCGCCTGAATCAAGTTTGAATTCTTATCTCTTCGAGCGTGATGTCTTTGCGCGCATGGCCCAACTTAATGGAGAGATCCAAGATTTCTTGCGACTCTCCCCAGCGGCCCTCCAAACCCTACCTCCTCCACCGGATGATTTTGTCACCAATTTTGATGGTTCCCCTGATCTGATTTTGATGGACATAGATCGTAGATATCCCCTCTTCATCAGATATTTGACCGGACACAAAAACCCTAGCCCACGCGATTCAATGGATACAACGGACTCGTCCTCTCTATTGACCGTCTCCATCGTTGCGAGAGAAGCACCAGGCGCCACTTCCGTTCAACAGACGACTCAATCTCATCCCCTTAGGGAATCGCCTAATCACTAATCGATCCCAGCCCTGACGGTTCGCGATGCGCTTGTTCCGACAACTTTCATGCAAGGGCACGATAACAGCCCTACTGGCGCCTTATTGCTACAGCCGGGAACGCACCCTTGGTGCTTTCCGGCGCATCTTGTAAGTTACCGATTCTTAATAACACGTATCCTGTTTCGGAACAGAATCCTGCGGGTGTCTCTCTTTCTTTGCAGGGCTTGGAGACGAACCCAAAGACTTACGATCAGGAAGATTTAATGCAAGGGCACGTGATTCGCCCTACTGGCGTCCATATGACTACAGCCGGGAACACCCCCCCTCCGTTCCCGACGCATCTGGTAAGTTGCTTTCCCCCAACACTTATCCTGTCCACCCTTCGCAACCTGGTACTGCCGGCACTTCTGCTGCTATGCAGGAACCGGCGAATCCACGCCCTAGTTTTGCTGAAGCACTTGGAGCAAAGCCCACCGACAAGCACAACCTTAAAACACATCCGAATAGGCGCCAACCTTATTTGCATCCTACCCCGCGTATCACCCGTCAGGAGAACCTAAACATTGTGGAAATTGATGAAGAGGATTACCAGAAAGGTATTGCGGAATTCCAAAATGCCTTTATTGGAAAAATGGTCACGGCCCCGGGGAAACCCATAGCCTCAACGCTGGCCCTTAAGGAGAAACTCACTGCTGCCTGGAGGCTCCAAAGTAGGGACCTTAAATTAATTGCTCATGGAAAGGGATTCTACACGGTTATGGTCTCAGAGGAGGCCACACGTGCACGGCTTGCGCAAAGACGCGTCTGGCAACTTGACTCTGGATTCTTCAGGATGCAACATTGGGTCCCAAACTTCAACCCGACGACTATGAAATCTACCACCACCCAAGTCTGGATCCGTATTCTTAACATCCCCATGGAATATTGGCAACCGAGGATCTTGGGGGCCATGGCTTCTACCCTTGGCACCCTCATTCGCATTGACCCATTCACGTTGAACAGAACATTGGGTTTATAGGCGCGTATGCTTGTGGAGATAGACATGCAGAAAACTGAGTTGGATGATAAGATTGCTTATCGTCGTGGTGCTAAATACTCCTTGGCTCCCATTGTCTATGAGAAGCTTCCATTTTTTTGCAAGGAATGTTGTACCCTTGGGCATTCTTTGGCCACTTGCAATAAAAAATCCACCCACTCAGGCACTCGTGACCCTCCTCATCGAGGACGAAGTCGGAGCAGACAACGCAAGGCTAACAAATCTAAACACACTCCCAGACATTCGGCTGGGACCGTTCCGCGGTCCGCTGAGAGTATACCCATGGTGCATAATAATAATACGTTTGACCTCCGAGATGCCTGGGCCAACCAACATGGCGTTGTTGAAAATGACTCTACCACTTTGCAGCATACTCTCAACCCTGACTCGCTGCAAATGGTCCCTTTCCAACCAACTCCGAACATTGAACAGACCATTGGATTGGAATCACACAACAGTTTCTCGACTCTTGCTGGCAATGATGAGGAGTCAGACATGCATTCCGAAGGATTGACGGGAACTTCTACATATGATATGCAAGGGCATTCCCAGAGCCCTGATGGCGCTCAACAGACTACAGCCGAAAACGATGAATATACCGTTTCCGGCGCATCTTGTAAGTCTCACAATACCTCTGTTCATGTTCAAGATATCTCGCAAAAAACTTCTGTTGGCTCTTCTCTATCTTTGCAGGTTAAGAAGGCAGCACGCAAGAACACCCGAGCCATGAATCCCCCACTTAGCCAAGCTTATACGGACACTTCACTTCCTGTGGGTGTTCCCATAAAGCAGGCCATCGGGGGGAACTCAATCCCACCCATGGAGAACGAACACAGGCCCCTCAGCGATATCACAGCGGATCTGACTGCAACGGCCAAAGAGCCATTTGTGGAAGACATAATGGGGAAGTCGATACCTGAAATGATAACAGTGGGTAGCCGAAGTTGGGCTGATAGAATGGACGAGGAGGATACTGACAATGGACCGCCGAAGCACGGTCTCCCTGAACCCCAATGATTGTGTTGACTTGGAATGCACAAGGCCTTGGTAATGAGCAAACCCTGGATTCTCTAGGAGCTTACTGCCATCGGCATAAACCGGACTGGGTGGTCATTCTTGAACCCAAAGTCCTGACTTCTGCTATTCCGGATTCTTTCTGGAACTCTTTCCACCTCTCCTTCCTGGGAGAGAACAATAGACCTGATACTCGCCCGAACATCTGGGTCTTCTGTAAGGTTCATTACATGCCCTTAACGATGGTCACACTCACCACCTCTCAATGCATCGTTATTAAAGTGCAACTACCCGCTCACGCCCTGATTTTTGCTTTTGTACATGCGAGTAATGACTACATCAAACGCAGGGACCTATGGATGGACCTTTCGGCCATCCAGGATGATAAGATATGTGTGATGGGTGACTTCAATGCTGTTCGGGGTGCTCATGAGCGTGCGGGTTCATCTTCCTCGACCCTGCCCATGAGAGAATTTGATACTTTTATTGACAATGCCCTCTTCATGGACCTGCCTTATACGGGGAACCCCTATACATGGTCCACAAGGCGCCACAGACACTTCCTTGCGGCTAGACTTGATCGTGCTTTAGTCACCTCAAACTTTGTGGGTGTTGGCATGCGGTTTCTCTTGAAGTCCTCCATCGGTTTTCCTCTGATCACCATCCTTTGCTTCTCACTCTTTTGGATACGACCCCTGCTACGGTCTCTCCGTTCTGTTTCCAAAAAATGTGGACACAACATGCATCTTTTATGGAGTTAGTTCGCACTTTGTGGGCGCATCCTGTGTTTGGCGCGGACCTGATTTGAGTGGTTATGACGAAGCTGAGTGGACTCAAGGGTACGCTGAAAGTTTGGAATCGCGACACTTTTCGGAACATTTTCCGGCAACTAGAGGAGGCCGAACGAGAGCTCAACCAAGTGCAACTGGATATCAGTCTTCATGGGGACTCGGAGGCTCGCTTTGCAAAGGAGATCGACTGCATGGTGTCTCTTAATGTCGTCCTACGCTGCAAGCACGATTTCTTCTCTCAGAAAAATCGTTTACAATGCTTAATTATGGTGATCGAAATTCTTCATTCTTCCATGCTATTCACAGAATGAAGGGACAGCGTTCGAGGATCCGAAGTCTGATTATCAATGGGTCGTAATGCGATATCCCTTCGGTAATCGAGGATCATATTATATCCTTCTACTCGAATTTATTTGTTGCACCCACGGGTGCTCCCTCATCCATGCAATTCCTCCAAGATCTGTCTTTCTCGCATATTTCTACACGGGAGAATGACCTCCTGATTGCTCTGCCGGATGAGGAGGAAGTGCACAAAGCTGTGTTTGGAATGGACCCGTCCAGCTCTCCCGGTCCGAATGACTTCTCTGGCCACTTTTACCATGCTTGTTGGGATATTATCTCCATTGATGTTATCGCTGCGGTTCGTCATTTTTTCATGCACCTCTCTATGCCAACGGGGCTCAACTCTAGTTTTGTCACTCTCATTCCCAAGAAGGCCGATGCTAAGCTTATTCAGGATTTTCGTCCAATTGTCATGAGCAACTTCCTCTTCAAAATATTTACTAAGATCGTCACTTCAAGGCTTGGTCATTTTGTGGGGCAGCATCTTTCCATTTACCAGTTTGGGTTCGTCCCTGGGAGGCGTATCCATACTTGTATTGCGTTGGCCTCGGAGGCTATTAATCAACTTGACCGTGCTGGGGGCAGCATGGCTTGGAAGATTGACATGGTTAAGGCGTTTGACACGGTTAATTGGGACTTCCTCTTCGCTGTTCTCGCACATATGGGTTTCTCCAACAGATTTATTCAACTGGTGAACACTATACTTTCCTCTTCAAGTCTTTCTATCCTTCTGGATGGGCCAGCCAAGGGTTACTTTAGCTGTTCCAGGGGTGTGCGACAACCGCTTTCCCCTTTGCTTTTCTGTTTAGCTGAGGAAGGTCTTGGCCGCCTCCTAGATCACATGGTTTCTAGTGGCCGCCTGATTCCCATTAAGGGGGTTGCCCCCTTTCTGTTTTATGCCGATGATATTATGATCATGACGAAAGCCACGGGGGATAACTTGCAGTGCCTCACGGATATTTTGAACGTCTATGGGCAGGCGTCTGGGCAGAGATTTAGTCCTTCCAAATCCAGAGTCTATCTTGGCAGCAAAGTTTCTACTTCATTCCGGACATTAGTCTCTAGACGTACGGGCATCGGGGAAGGATCCTTGCCCTTCACCTATCTCGGAGTTCCGCTCTTCAAAGGTGCTCTTAAATCCCATCACCTTGCCTCTATTGCTGACTCTATCAAGTCCAAATTCAGTCGCTGGAAAGGTGCCTCTCTCTCTTTTGCGGGTCGATTGTGTTTAATTAATTCGGTGATTGCTGCCTCTACAGTTCACTCGATGATGGTCTACAAATGGCCAGCCCCTCTAGTTTCAGACCTTGAATCTGCTATGAGGAATTTCCTTTGGACTGGGGATGTCAATAAACGGAATAGCTCTTGTTCGGTTGCTTGGAAGCGATGTTGCACCCCTCGCGATGAAGGGGGTCTTGGGGTTCGCTCTTTATAGCGAACAATTCTTATGCCTACAAGCTTGCTTGGGACATTTTCTGCAACAAGACGCGGGATTTCACTACTCTGCATGACCGGTTCTTTCGTAAAACTCGCCAGGTTTATACCCGTTACTTTTCCTCGTCTATTCGGCCAGGGGTTCAACAGCACTTGGCCTCTCTGATGGAAGATGCTAGGTGGGTGATTGGTCGTGACTCTAAAGTCAGTTTTTGGCACGACAACTGGCTTGGATATAGGATTGTGGATCGTCTTGCTATTCCTCCTCAGGTGGTGGCCTCCCTAGTTGCTACAGTGGGGGATTTCTTTTATGATAATTGTTGGCACTTTGCCCCTATTTTCATTCTTCAGTGCACTGAGGTGGTCCGTGACATTCTGAGCATCAGAGTTTCTTGTGATGGAGACATGGTTTTCTGGTCACGTTCGGTTTCTGGTGAGCTCACCTCTCGCCTTGCCTTTGATGTGCTCTGTCATCCTATGCCACGGGTGGGCTGGGGAAACTGGATCTGGAATGAGCATATTCCCATGAGCCGTTCCACTCTACTTTGGAGAGTTATATGGGGAAAGGTACCTACCGGGGATTGGCTGCAGCATTTTGGTGTGGTAGGCCCAAATATTTGCCTTCTCTGTCGTTCCCAAAGTGAAACTCGGGATCATTTATTTTCAGAATGTCTATTCTCTATACAGGTGTTTCGTTCCATTGCTAGCATATTTCATCTAAGTTTGAATTATGCGAATGGTTTTGATCACTTGTTCCTGCAGGTTAGAAGTGTTCGTTTGAGTGATCAAATGGCAAGATTATGGCGCCTCGCTTTCACAACGTCAGTTTGGGCTATTTGGACCTTTCGAAATCGGGTTGTGCATGAGAATCAACCGGTCTCTCTTCATCGATGCTTAGCTCTGACTCTAGCACATGTTCGTGAATCCGCTGCTCTAATGGGGGGTGAGTTGAGTGGCTCCCTTGCTGATCTTTTGACTACTCGTGCCCTTGGTGTTGCCCTTCGCCCAAGACAGGCACGTACCCCGGTGTACATATCTTGGCAGCCCCCTCCACCGGGCTGGATCAAGGTTAATGTTGATGGTGGGGTCAAATCTCCACCGAATACTCTCTACACGGGGGCGATCTTTCGGAATTCTAGAGGTTTCTTCATAGTTGCGTACTCCAATGTGGAGGGTTGGGGCTATCCCCTGGAGGCGGAGATTATGGCTATATTCGGGGAAATTGACTATGCTTTTGTCCGTGGTTGGAAGAAACTTTGGGTCGAATCGGATTCCCTCTTGGCGGTTCGTACTTTGCGAGGTGATATCCCGTTCATCCCGTGGCTATTACGGAGCTCTTGGAGCATGGCGATGGCGCAGGCTAGTCAGATGGAAGTTACGTACTCTCATATCCTTCGTGAAGGGAACAAGGCTGCAGATACTCTGGTTAAATTATATGGTAAGTTCAGTTGGCAGGGTATTTGTCCTCAGTTTCTTTTACGTTTTATTACTCTTGATATGAACAGTGATTATTATAGGATTTAATTTTAGTCTTATGTTCGGGGTTGCATCCCTGTCGTTGGTCATCTTGTTTGGCCGTTTGTTAGTTGGACTTTGCTTCTGGACTAGTGACCATCCTTTCCTTGTCGGCTTTGATTTGGTTCACACCTGTTAGTCCTTTGTTTTTCTTTATTTGCTTTCCCTGGCCCTGGGTTGTGGGGCCCTCCTCTTTTGCTTTTTATTAATAAAATAACCTAATTTGCACTAAGTTATAACCTAATTTACATTCAATTTTAGATTTAAGATTTCAAAAGGATACATTATTGAAAATTGAATTTCTTCCTTAATCACTAAGTTAAAACCTAGTTTACACTCAATTTGAGTTTTAAGATTTCAAAAGGATACATTATTGAAAATGTAGTTTATTCCATAATCACTAAGTTAAAACATAGTTTACAATCAATTTGATTTTTAAGATTTCAAAAGGATACATTTTTGAAAATGGAGTTTCTTCCTTAATCACTCAGTTATAACCTAATTTACACTCAATTTGAGTTTTAAGATTTCAAAAGGATACATTATTGAAAATGGAGTTTTTTCCTTAATCACTAAGTTAAAACCTAGTTTACACTCAATTTGTGTTTTAAGATTTCAAAAGGATACATTATTTAAAATTGAGTTTCTTCCTTAATCACTAAGTTAAAACCTAGTTTACAATCAATTTGATTTTTAAGATTTCAAAATGATACATTATTGAAAATGAAGTTTCTTCCTTAATCACTAAGTTATTACCTAATTTACACTCAATTTGAGTTTTAAGATTTCAAAAGGATACATTATTGAAAATGAAGTTTCTTCCTTAATCACTCAGTTATGACCTAATTTACACTAAATTCGAGTTTTAAGATTACAAAAGGATACATTATTGTAAATTAAGTTTCTTCCTTAATCACTAAGTTATTACCTAATATACACTCAATTTGAGTTTTAAGATTTCAAAAGGATACATTATTGATAATGGAGTTTCTTCCTTAATCACTCAGTTATAACCTAATTTACACTCAATTTGAGTTTTAAGATTTCAAAAGGATACATTATTGAAAACTAAGTTTCATCCTTAATCAGTCAGTTATAACCTAATTTACACTAAATTTGAGTTTTAAGATTACAAAAGGATACATTATTGAAAATTGAGTTTCTTCCTTAACCACTAAGTTATAACCTAATTTACATTCAATTTGAGTTTTAAGAATTCAAAAGGATACATTATTGAAAATGGAGTTTCTTCCTTAATCACTAAGTTAAAACCTAGTTTACACTCAATTTGTGTTTTAAGATTTCAAAAGGATACATTATTGAAAATGGAGTTTCTTCCTTAATCAAATTGATTGTAAACTAGGTTTTAACTTGGTGATTATGGAAGAAACTACATTTTCAATAATGTATCCTTTTGAAATCTTAAAACTCAAATTGAGTGTAAACTAGGTTTTAACTTAGTGCACGTAAATGTAAATTTTATTAAAAGAAAAAGAAAAACCCCACAACCCGGGGAAATAGAATGTAGAGTGTAAGTGGGCCGCATTAAAAACCTCACCGTAAACCTCCCTTGAGGACAAACCGGTGTAGGCGAAAAAGCGTTACCAACCACTTACCCCCTCCATCTACCAAGGGAAATGCTCGGAATACAAAGCAAGAAAGCGTGAGCAACGGTCAAAAAACCATAGGACGCAACCACAATCTATCTCACAGCCGCAAAGGACTAAAAGAGAAAGATCGTCCCAACCAAAGCCAAAAACCACAAGGTCCAAACAAACTAAAACAACCAAAGCCAAAAAAGTGACCCGAAATACAAGGTCCAAGCAAAAGAAAGAAGAATTACCAGAAGGAGGAAACTCAAAAGAATTAAATGCTACGAAAATAAGTCTCAAACAAATCCTTCCTCAGTAAGTCGTGTATGGCGTCAGGCGGACGACCAGCCCAAATACCAGGCGAACGGGATTTCGCCAAAAAATCAGCAACACCATTCCCCTCTCTCCAAATGTGTGAATAACGAATGTCCATGTCGTTAGCCAATCTCATCGTGGTGGCCCATAAACTCCGCAATCTCCACGGAATCAAAGGGATACGTCTCCGCATGGTATGCACCGCCATCATGGAGTCCGATTCGACCCATAAACGTGACCAACCGTGCTTGTAGGCGAACTCAATAGCAAGTAAGATAGCTGCAATTTCAGCCTCAAGCGCATATCCGCAACCAAATTCAGAGCAAGTCGCAGCAAGGAAGAAACCCAACGAGTCACGGAAAACCGCACCCACCGTAATCGGCCCCGGCGCCGTGATAACACTCCCGTCAGTGTTGACTTTAGTCCAGGTGTCCGGAGGAGGGATCCACCTAAAAGGAACCAGTTTACGTGAAGGGTTATATCTAGGGCACACCCCTAGCAACTGGGCAATCAAAGTATCACCCGCATCCCGGTTAGCAAAGCTAGAAATCAAAGGGGCCGCCTCCCTAATAGCAGTAATAACGATGGCACGACATGCACGCAAAGAAGGGGAAGTATCATCAAAGACAATTCTGTTACGCATCCACCAAATGGCCCAAACAGTAGCAACAAAAGCAACTCGCCAAAGATCACGAAGTTGTTCTCCAAGGGGACAAGATTTAGCCTGCACAAGAAGAGTGGCCAAATCCAAGCTAGCATTAATTTCCATGTTGAAGAGAGCAGCAACAGAGGTAATCAAAGTGTTGGCAAAAGAGCAGGTGAAAAGGATATGAGATTGAGTTTCCTCGTGATTCTTGCAGAAAGGGCATATCGAAGGACCGAAAACCCCGAAACGTGCAAGCCAATCAGCCGTAGGAAGCTTCCCCCACATCGCACGCCATAACGTAGTCGAGCGGCAAGGCGGAATAAACTTACTCCAAATCAAGGTAGCCCAATCAGTAGTAGGGAAATCTTGCCTGATCTCATCGTACAGAAGCTTAGAGGTAAGCTCACCAGAAACCGTCGTAGACCATACCACTCTATCAGGTTCAGGAGAAACACGGATGCTCAGGATATCTCTAACAATGTCCTTATAAGCGACCACAAAAGAAATCTCAAAGTGCCAACATCCTTCAAAAAAGAAGTCCCCCACTTTGGCAGTTAACAACCGAGCAATAGCAAACGGAATGCCAATGCGCTCTACAAGGGAGTAGCCCAACCAATTATCATGCCAAAAGCTAACCGTAGAATTCACGCCCACAATCCAACGCGCCTTCTCAGCAATTCTTGAAAAATGCCCTCTGATGCCCGGACCAATGGAAGAAATAATATTGAGGCTCTTTGGGTGACCAGATTTTTTAAAATGGCGAGTATACAAAAAATCAAAATCCGGAGATGGCCGTGAAAAAATGTCCCAAGCTAGTTTCCCCGTATAAGAAGCATTGGCGAGTTTGAGAGATCTAATGCCTAATCCACCTTCTGACTTAGGAGAACAACAACGAGCCCACCGAATTGTGCACGAAGAGCCACATTTAGCAATATTCCCAGTCCAAACAAAATTCCTCATAGCATTGTCCAATCTGGTAAGCAAACTTGCGGGCCATTTATAAACCATCATGGAGTGGACCATTGACGAAGAAATTACGGAGTTAACGAGACAAACACGACCTGCCAAAGACAGTGTTTGACCCTTCCATCTAGAAAACTTGGAGAGGATGGAATCAGCAAGTGAAGCAAGATGAACCTCCTTTGGTGCCCCAACAAAAATCGGAACGCCAAGATATTGAAAAGGTAAAGAACCTTCAGTGATGTGCGTAATTCGATGCATGTAAGCACGAACTGCCGTAGGGGCCGAAGGCCCAAAGAAGACTCTAGACTTGGGAGGGCTATAAATCTGACCCGAGAGAGAACCATAATCATCGAGCAATTTTTTAATATGGTCGACATCCTTCTTCAAAGCCCTAGCAAAGATCATGATATCATCCGCATAAAAAAGGAATCGAGGGTGGCCCCGAATAGACGAGAGAAGGCCATCTTGTTCGTATCGCTTTATCCAGCGTCCAAGGGCCTCTTCCGCAATGCAAAAGAGTAAGGGTGAAAGGGGGTCACCCTGTCGAACTCCACGTGCACAACCAAAGAATCCTGTAGGCTCCCCATTTAAGAGAATTGAGAGCCGAGCAGAGGAAAGGATAACATGCACAAGCTGTTGGAATCTGTGAGAAAAACCCATGCGTTGAATCACAGCCAAAAGAAAGTCCCAATGCACCGTGTCAAACGCCTTCGTCATATCGATTTTGATCGCCATGCAGCTGTTAACTCTTCGCAAACTAATCTGATTAACAGCTTCCGATGCCAGAGCAATGCATGTGTGTATACGTTTTCTGGGAATAAAACCGTATTGAGACTCAGATAGGTAACGGGCAATAAAAGACCCGAGTCTGGTCGCAACAATCTTCGTGAAGACTTTAAAGATATAATTTCCCATCACCAGGGGTCTAAAGTCCTGAATCCTGGTAGCCCCATTCATTTTGGGTATAAGAGTGACCAAGCTAGTGTTGAATCCCTGTGGCATACGGAGATGTTCAAAAAAATATCGAACAGCCCGCTCCACATCATGGGAGATGATGTGCCAACACTTCTGAAAGAAAGAGCCTGGGAATCCGTCAGGGCCAGGAGAGCTCGCACCATCCATATCGAAAACCGCGGTCTTGATTTCATCCAGAGGAGGAATAGCCATGAGAAGCTCATTGTCGTGGGCAGAGACCTGCTCAAAGGGGAGCTGGTCAAGCATGGAAAAGTCCCTTTCGTCGTGTGCATGGAGAGAAAACAGATCCACATAATAGTCAATGACCACCGCACTAATTCTGTTCGGGTCAGTCAAGGTCTCGCCCTCGACTTCGAGCTGAAGAATCCCCTTATTCGTCTGTTTCGTCTTATGCATTATGTGGAAAAATTTAGAGTTACGATCGCCGTCTGTGAGCCATTGTAGGCGATTTCGTTGCACATAAAACTCTTGTCGCCTGGACAGCAAACTGTTAAGCCTGATTTGGCATTCAACTTCTTCATTCAAGAGGTGCTCTGAATCCCCATCCTGATGTATGGTGCGTTGCACCTTGAGCAGTCGCTCAGACGCGTCATCTATTTCCACAAAAATGTTACGGAAAACAGATTTATTCCAAGCAGAAAGACAGAATCCAAGACGCTTGAGTTTCTGCATGATAGCGTTAATCGGGTCCCAATGGGTCAAATACTGATTCCAGGATTTCTCCACAGTGGGCAAGAAGTCATGATGCTGAAGCCACATATCCTGGAAATGGAATTTGCCGCGGGAGCGGATAGCAGAGGACGAGAGACCCAGAAGAAGTGGGTGATGATCAGAACAATGGCGGCAAAGAATGGAGAGATCGACCCCCTTCCATAACTCCATGAAGCCCGTCGAAATCAGAGCTCTGTCAAGTCTAGCCGCCAAAAAGCCGAGGCGAGCGTGTCTGGAAGACCAAGTGAAGATATGATTTGGCGTTGCCACTTCGACCAAGTTCCCCTCATCAATAAACTCAGAGAATTCTCGCGTAGCAACTGTCTGATTGTTTGTGGAAGAAGACCGTTCATGGAGACCCCTCACCATTAAGGAAGAGAATCACTAGGTTTTAACTTAGTGATTAAGGAAGAAACTCCATTTTCAATAATGTATCCTTTTGAAATCTTAAAAATCAAATTGATTGTAAACTAGGTTTTAACTTAAAGATTAAGGAAGAAACTCCATTTTCAATAATGTATCCTTTTGAAATCTTAAAACTCAAATTGAGTGTAAATTAGGTTTTAACTGAGTGATTAAGGAAGAAACTCCATTTTAAATAATGTATCCTTTTGAAATCTTAAAACTCAAATTGAGTGTAAATCAGGTAATAACTTAGTGATTAAGGAAGAAACACCATTTTCAATAATGAATCCTTTTAAAATCTTAAAAATCAACTTGAGTGTAAACTAGGTATTAACTTAGTGATTAAAGAAGAAACTCCATTTTCAATAATGTATCCTTTTGAAATCTTAAAACTTAAATTTAGTGCAAATTAGCTTATAACCTAGTGATTAAGAAAGATATTCCATTTTCAATAATGTATCCTTTTGAAATCTTAAAACTCAAATTTAGTGCAAATTAGCTTATAACTTATTGATTAAGGAAGAAACTCAATTGTCAATAATGTATCCTTTTGAATTTTTAAAACTCAAATTGAATGTAAATTAGGTAATAACTTAGTGATTGAGGAAAAAACTCCATTTTCAATAATGTATCCTTTTGAATTCTTAAAACCCAAATTGAATGTAAATTAGGTTATAACTTAGTGATTAAGGAAGTAACTTCATTTTCAATAATGTATCCTTTTGAAATCTTAAAACTCAAATTGAGTGTAAATTAGATTATAACTGAGTGATTAAGGAAGAAACTCCATTTTCAATAATGTATCCTTTTGAAATCTTAAAAAGTAAATTGATTGTAAACTAGGTTTTTACTTATTGATTAAGGAAGAAACTCCATTTTCAATAATGTATCCTTTTGAAATCTTAAAACAAAAAATTGAGTGTAAACTAGGTTTTAAGTTACTGATTAAGGAATAAACTCTATTTTAAATAATGTATCCTTTTGAAATATAAAAACTCAAATTGAATGTAAATTAGGTAATAACTTAGTGATAAAGGAAGAAACTCCATTTTAAAAAATGTATCCTTTTGAAATCTTAAAACTCAAATTGAGCACCATTTTCAATAATGAATCCTTTTGAAATCTTAAAAATCAAATTAAGTGTAAACTAGGTTTTAACTTAGTGATTAAAGACGAAACTCCATTTTCAATAATGTATCCTTTTAAAATCTTAAAACACAAATTTAGTGTAAACTAGGTTTTAACTTAGTGATTAAGGAAGAATCTCCAATTTCAATAATGTATCCTTTTGAAAACTTAAAACCCACATTGAGTGTAAATTAGGTAATAACTTAGTGATTAAGGAAGAAACTCCATTTTAAAAAATGTATCCTTTTGAAATATTAAAAATCAAATTGATTGTAAACTAGGTTTTAACTTAGTGTTTAAGGAAGAAACTACATTTTCAATAATGTATCCTTTTGAAATCTTAAAACACAAATTGAGTGTAAATTAGGTCATAACTTAGTGATTAAGAAAGAAACTCCATTTTCAATAATGTATCCTTTTGAAATCTTAAAACACTAATTGAGTGTAAACTAGGTTTTAACTTAGTGATTAAGGAAAAACTACATTTTCAATAATATATCCTTTTGAATTCTTAAAACTCAAATTGAATGTGAATTAGGTTATAACTTACTGATTAAGGAAGAAACTCCATTTTCAATAATGTATCCTTTTGAAATCTTAAAACTCAAATTGAGTGTAAATTAGATTATAACTGAGTGATTTAGGAAGAAACTCCATTTTCAATAATGTATCCTTTTGAAATCTTAAAAATCAAATTGATTGTAATCTAGGTTTTAACTTAGTGATTAAGGAAGAAACTACATTTTCAATAATGTATGCTTTTGAAATTTTTAAATTCAAATTGAGTGTAAATTAGGTCATAACTAAGTGATTAAGGAAGAAACTCTACTTTCAATAATGTATCCTTTTGAAATCTTAAAACACAAATTGAGTGAAAACTAGATTTTAACTTAGGTATTAAAGAAGAAACTACATTTTCAATAATATATCCTTTTGAAATCTTAAAACTCAAATTGAGTGTAAATTAGGTTATAACTTAGTGATTAAGGAAGAAACTACATTTTCAATAATGTATCCTTTTGAAATCTTAAAACACAAATAGAGTGTAAACTAGGTTTTAACTTAGTGATTAAGGAAGAAACTCCATTTTTAATAATGTATCCTTTTGAAATATAAAAACTCAAATTGAATGTAAATTAGGTAATAACTTAGTGATTAAGGAAGAAACTCCATTTTAAATAATGTATCCTTTCGAAATCTTAAAACTCAAATTGATTGTAAACTAGGTTTTAACATAGTGATTAAGGAAGAAACTACATTTTCAATAATGTATCCTTTTGAAATCTTAAAACTCAAATTGAGTGTAAATTAGGTAATAACTTAGTGATTAAGGAAGAAACTCCATTTTCAATAATGTATCCTTTTGAAATCTTAAAACTCAAATTGAATGTAAATTAGGTTAATACCTAGTGATTAAGGAAGAAACTCCATTTTCAATAATGTATCCTTTTGAAATCTTAAAAATTAAATTGATTGTAGACTAGGTTTTATCTTAGTGATTAAGGAAGAAACTCCATTTTCAATAATGTATCCTTTCGAAATCTTAAAACTCAAATTGAATGTAAACTAGGTTTTAACTTAGTGATTAAGGAAGAAACTCCATTTTCAATAATGCATCTTTTTGAAATCTTAAAACACAAATTGAGTGTAAACTAGGTTTTAACTTAGTGATTAAGAAAGAAACTCCATTTTCAATAATGTATCCTTTTGAAATCTAAAAACTCAAATTGAATGTAAATTAGGTAATAACTTAGTGATTAAGGAACAAACTCCATTTTCAATAATGTATCCTTTTGAAATCTTAAAACTCAAATTGAGTGTAAATTAGGTAATAATTTAGTGATTAAGGAAGAAACTCCATTTTAAATAATGTATCCTTTCGAAATCTTAAGAATCTAATTGATAGTAAACTAGGTTATAACTTGGTGATTAAGGAAGAAACTCAATTTTCAATAATGTATCCTTTTGAAATCTTAAAACTTAAATTGAATGTAAATTAGGTTATAACTTAGTGATTAAGGAAGAAACTCCATTTTCAATAATGTATCCATTTGAAATCTTAAAACTCAAATTGAGTGTAAACTAGGTTTTAACTTAGTGATTAAGGAAGAAACTCCATTTTCAATAATGTATCCTTTTGAAATCTTAAAAATCAAATTGATTGTAAACTAGGTTTTCACTTAAAGATTAAGGAAGAAACTCCATTTTCAATAATGTATCCTTTTGAAATCTTAAAACTCAAATTGAGTGTAAATTAGGTTTTAACTGAGTAATTAAGGAAGAAACTCCATTTTAAATAATGTATCCTTTTGAAATCTTAAAACTCAAATTGAGTGTAAATCAGGTAATAACTTAGTGATTAAGGAAGAATCTCCATTTTCAATAATGTATCCTTTTGAAATCTTAAAACTCAAATTGAGTGTAAATTAGGTAATAACTTAGTGATTAAGGAAGAAACTCCGTTTTAAATAATGTATCCTTTTGAAATCTTAAAACTTAAATTTAGTGCAAATTAGCTTATAACCTAGTGATTAAGAAAGATATTCCATTTTCAATAATGTATCCTTTTGAAATCTTAAAACTCAAATTTAGTGCAAATTAGCTTATAACTTATTGATTAAGGAAGAAACTCAATTGTCAATAATGTATCCTTTTGAATTTTTAAAACTCAAATTGAATGTAAATTAGGTAATAACTTAGTGATTGAGGAAAAAACTCTATTTTCAATAATGTATCCTTTTGAATTCTTAAAACCCAAATTGAATGTAAATTAGGTTATAACTTAGTGATTAAGGAAGAAACTCCATTTTCAATAATGCATCTTTTTGAAATCTTAAAACACAAATTGAGTGTAAACTAGGTTTTAACTTAGTGATTAAGAAAGAAACTCCATTTTCAATAATGTATCCTTTTGAAATCTAAAAACTCAAATTGAATGTAAATTAGGTAATAACTTAGTGCACGTAAAAGATATTTTATAAAAATAAAAGGAAAAAGAACGTCCCACAACCCGGGACTAGGATAAAAGGAAAGAGTGGGCCTCATTAAAAACCTCACCGTAAACCTCCCTTGAGGATAAACCGGTGTAGGCGAAAAAGAGTTGCCAACCACTCCTACCCCTCATCCAGAAATAGGAATAGCCCAGAATACAAGGCAAGAAGAGTGCAATCCCAGCTCGGCGAACTAGAAAGATTGCAACCCGTGACCAAGCTCTCAGCCCCATGGACTGAATAGAGACTGGCCCAAAACAAACCACAAAAAATAGTGACAAGGTTCCAAACAAACCAAAAAGAAACCACAACCAAAACAAAAATCCATCTGAAGCTAAGAACGACAATAAATAGTATACAAGTCCTCATGTAAAGCATGACGAATGCCGTCCGGAGGAGTATCGAGCCACACTCGCCGAGTCCTCAATTGAGCCAGACCATCCGCCACCCTGTTTCCTTCCCGCCAAATGTGAGTAAAAGAAATTTCCATGTCTTTCATAAAAAACTGTATCTGAGACCAAAATGCCCTGAGTTTCCAAGGAATCAAAGGTGTAGATCCCTTCATAGTGCTAATCGCAAGAGTGGAGTCAGACTCAACCCAAAGGTACCTCCAACCTTTGTGATATGCAAATTCAATGGCCAAAAGGATAGCAGCAATCTCCGCCTCCAGAGCAAATCCAAGACCACATGGAAAACAGAATGCCGCCAAGAAAGCCCCCCTCGAATCGCGGAAAGCCGCGGCCGCATGCATTAGGTAATAACTTAGTGATTAAGGAACAAACTCCATTTTCAATAATGTATCCTTTTGAAATCTTAAAACTCAAATTGAGTGTAAATTAGGTAATAATTTAGTGATTAAGGAAGAAACTCCATTTTAAATAATGTATCCTTTCGAAATCTTAAGAATCTAATTGATAGTAAACTAGGTTATAACTTGGTGATTAAGGAAGAAACTCAATTTTCAATAATGTATCCTTTTGAATTCTTAAAACTTAAATTGAATGTAAATTAGGTTATAACTTAGTGATTGAGGAAGAAACTCCATTTTCAATAATGTATCCATTTGAAATCTTAAAACTCAAATTGAGTGTAAACTAGGTTTTAACTTAGTGATTAAGGAAGAAACTCCATTTTCAATAATGTATCCTTTTGAAATCTTAAAAATCAAATTGATTGTAAACTAGGTTTTAACTTAAAGATTAAGGAAGAAACTCCATTTTCAATAATGTATCCTTTTGAAATCTTAAAACTCAAATTGAGTGTAAATTAGGTTTTAACTGAGTGATTAAGGAAGAAACTCCATTTTAAATAATGTATCCTTTTGAAATCTTAAAACTCAAATTGAGTGTAAATCAGGTAATAACTTAGTGATTAAGGAAGAAACACCATTTTCAATAATGAATCCTTTTAAAATCTTAAAAATCAACTTGAGTGTAAACTAGGTATTAACTTAGTGATTAAAGAAGAAACTCCATTTTCAATAATGTATCCTTTTGAAATCTTAAAACTTAAATTTAGTGCAAATTAGCTTATAACCTAGTGATTAAGAAAGATATTCCATTTTCAATAATGTATCCTTTTGAAATCTTAAAACTCAAATTTAGTGCAAATTAGCTTATAACTTATTGATTAAGGAAGAAACTCAATTGTCAATAATGTATCCTTTTGAATTTTTAAAACTCAAATTGAATGTAAATTAGGTAATAACTTAGTGATTGAGGAAAAAACTCTATTTTCAATAATGTATCCTTTTGAATTCTTAAAACCCAAATTGAATGTAAATTAGGTTATAACTTAGTGATTAAGGAAGAAACTCCATTTTCAATAATGTATCATTTTGAAATCTTAAAACACAAATTGAGTGTAAACTAGGTTTTAACTTAGTGATTAAGGAAGAAACTCCATTTTCAATAATGTATCCTTTTGAAATCTTAAAAAGTAAATTGATTGTAAACTAGGTTTTTACTTATTGATTAAGGAAGAAACTCCATTTTCAATAATGTATCCTTTTGAAATCTTAAAACAAAAAATTGAGTGTAAACTAGGTTTTAAGTTACTGATTAAGGAATAAACTCTATTTTAAATAATGTATCCTTTTGAAATATAAAAACTCAAATTGAATGTAAATTAGGTAATAACTTAGTGATAAAGGAAGAAACTCCATTTTAAAAAATGTATCCTTTTGAAATCTTAAAACTCAAATTGAGCACCATTTTCAATAATGAATCCTTTTGAAATCTTAAAAATCAAATTAAGTGTAAACTAGGTTTTAACTTAGTGATTAAAGACGAAACTCCATTTTCAATAATGTATCCTTTTGAAATCTTAAAACACAAATTTAGTGTAAACTAGGTTTTAACTTAGTGATTAAGGAAGAATCTCCAATTTCAATAATGTATCCTTTTGAAAACTTAAAACCCACATTGAGTGTAAATTAGGTAATAACTTAGTGATTAAGGAAGAAACTCCATTTTAAAAAATGTATCCTTTTGAAATATTAAAAATCAAATTGATTGTAAACTAGGTTTTAACTTAGTGTTTAAGGAAGAAACTACATTTTCAATAATGTATCCTTTTGAAATCTTAAAACACAAATTGAGTGTAAATTAGGTCATAACTTAGTGATTAAGAAAGAAACTCCATTTTCAATAATGTATCCTTTTGAAATCTTAAAACACTAATTGAGTGTAAACTAGGTTTTAACTTAGTGATTAAGGAAAAACTACATTTTCAATAATATATCCTTTTGAAATCTTAAAACTCAAATTGAATGTAAACTAGGTTTTAACTTAGTGATTAAGGAAGAAACTCCATTTTCAATAATGCATCTTTTTGAAATCTTAAAACACAAATTGAGTGTAAACTAGGTTTTAACTTAGTGATTAAGAAAGAAACTCCATTTTCAATAATGTATCCTTTTGAAATCTAAAAACTCAAATTGAATGTAAATTAGGTAATAACTTAGTGATTAAGGAACAAACTCCATTTTCAATAATGTATCCTTTTGAAATCTTAAAACTCAAATTGAGTGTAAATTAGGTAATAATTTAGTGATTAAGGAAGAAACTCCATTTTAAATAATGTATCCTTTCGAAATCTTAAGAATCTAATTGATAGTAAACTAGGTTATAACTTGGTGATTAAGGAAGAAACTCAATTTTCAATAATGTATCCTTTTGAATTCTTAAAACTTAAATTGAATGTAAATTAGGTTATAACTTAGTGATTGAGGAAGAAACTCCATTTTCAATAATGTATCCATTTGAAATCTTAAAACTCAAATTGAGTGTAAACTAGGTTTTAACTTAGTGATTAAGGAAGAAACTCCATTTTCAATAATGTATCCTTTTGAAATCTTAAAAATCAAATTGATTGTAAACTAGGTTTTCACTTAAAGATTAAGGAAGAAACTCCATTTTCAATAATGTATCCTTTTGAAATCTTAAAACTCAAATTGAGTGTAAATTAGGTTTTAACTGAGTAATTAAGGAAGAAACTCCATTTTAAATAATGTATCCTTTTGAAATCTTAAAACTCAAATTGAGTGTAAATCAGGTAATAACTTAGTGATTAAGGAAGAATCTCCATTTTCAATAATGTATCCTTTTGAAATCTTAAAACTCAAATTGAGTGTAAATTAGGTAATAACTTAGTGATTAAGGAAGAAACTCCGTTTTAAATAATGTATCCTTTTGAAATCTTAAAAATCAAATTGATTGTAATCTAGGTTTTAACTTAGTGATTATGGAAGAAACTACATTTTCAATAATGTATGCTTTTGAAATTTTTAAATTCAAATTGAGTGTAAATTAGGTCATAACTAAGTGATTAAGGAAGAAACTCTACTTTCAATAATGTATCCTTTTGAAATCTTAAAACACAAATTGAGTGAAAACTAGATTTTAACTTAGGTATTAAAGAAGAAACTACATTTTCAATAATATATCCTTTTGAAATCTTAAAACTCAAATTGAGTGTAAATTAGGTTATAACTTAGTGATTAAGGAAGAAACTACATTTTCAATAATGTATCCTTTTGAAATCTTAAAACACAAATAGAGTGTAAACTAGGTTTTAACTTAGTGATTAAAGAAGAAACTCCATTTTTAATAATGTATCCTTTTGAAATATAAAAACTGAAATTGAATGTAAATTAGGTAATAACTTAGTGATTAAGGAAGAAACTCCATTTTAAATAATGTATCCTTTCGAAATCTTAAAACTCAAATTGATTGTAAACTAGGTTTTAACATAGTGATTAAGGAAGAAACTACATTTTCAATAATGTATCCTTTTGAAATCTTAAAACTCAAATTGAGTGTAAATTAGGTAATAACTTAGTGATTAAGGAAGAAACTCCATTTTCAATAATGTATCCTTTTGAAATCTTAAAACTCAAATTGAATGTAAATTAGGTTAATACCTAGTGATTAAGGAAGAAACTCCATTTTCAATAATGTATCCTTTTGAAATCTTAAAAATTAAATTGATTGTAGACAAGGTTTTATCTTAGTGATTAAGGAAGAAACTCCATTTTCAATAATGTATCCTTTCGAAATCTTAAAACTCAAATTGAATGTAAACTAGGTTTTAACTTAGTGATTAAGGAAGAAACTCCATTTTCAATAATGCATCTTTTTGAAATCTTAAAACACAAATTGAGTGTAAACTAGGTTTTAACTTAGTGATTAAGAAAGAAACTCCATTTTCAATAATGTATCCTTTTGAAATCTAAAAACTCAAATTGAATGTAAATTAGGTAATAACTTAGTGATTAAGGAACAAACTCCATTTTCAATAATGTATCCTTTTGAAATCTTAAAACTCAAATTGAGTGTAAATTAGGTAATAATTTAGTGATTAAGGAAGAAACTCCATTTTAAATAATGTATCCTTTCGAAATCTTAAGAATCTAATTGATAGTAAACTAGGTTATAACTTGGTGATTAAGGAAGAAACTCAATTTTCAATAATGTATCCTTTTGAATTCTTAAAACTCAAATTGAATGTAAATTAGGTTATAACTTAGTGATTGAGGAAGAAACTCCATTTTCAATAATGTATCCTTTTGAAATCTTAAAACTCAAATTGAGTGTAAACTAGGTTTTAACTTAGTGATTAAGGAAGAAACTCCATTTTCAATAATGTATCCTTTTGAAATCTTAAAAATCAAATTGATTGTAAACTAGGTTTTAACTTAAAGATTAAGGAAGAAACTCCATTTTCAATAATGTATCCTTTTGAAATCTTAAAACTCAAATTGAGTGTAAATTAGGTTTTAACTGAGTGATTAAGGAAGAAACTCCATTTTAAATAATGTATCCTTTTGAAATCTTAAAACTCAAATTGAGTGTAAATCAGGTAATAACTTAGTGATTAAGGAAGAAACACCATTTTCAATAATGAATCCTTTTAAAATCTTAAAAATCAACTTGAGTGTAAACTAGGTATTAACTTAGTGATTAAAGAAGAAACTCCATTTTCAATAATGTATCCTTTTGAAATCTTAAAACTTAAATTTAGGGCAAATTAGCTTATAACCTAGTGATTAAGAAAGATATTCCATTTTCAATAATGTATCCTTTTGAAATCTTAAAACTCAAATTTAGTGCAAATTAGCTTATAACTTATTGATTAAGGAAGAAACTCAATTGTCAATAATGTATCCTTTTGAATTTTTAAAACTCAAATTGAATGTAAATTAGGTAATAACTTAGTGATTGAGGAAAAAACTCTATTTTCAATAATGTATCCTTTTGAATTCTTAAAACCCAAATTGAATGTAAATTAGGTTATAACTTAGTGATTAAGGAAGAAACTCCATTTTCAATAATGTATCATTTTGAAATCTTAAAACACAAATTGAGTGTAAACTAGGTTTTAACTTAGTGATTAAGGAAGAAACTCCATTTTCAATAATGTATCCTTTTGAAATCTTAAAAAGTAAATTGATTGTAAACTAGGTTTTTACTTATTGATTAAGGAAGAAACTCCATTTTCAATAATGTATCCTTTTGAAATCTTAAAACAAAAAATTGAGTGTAAACTAGGTTTTAAGTTACTGATTAAGGAATAAACTCTATTTTAAATAATGTATCCTTTTGAAATATAAAAACTCAAATTGAATGTAAATTAGGTAATAACTTAGTGATAAAGGAAGAAACTCCATTTTCAAAAATGTATCCTTTTGAAATCTTAAAACTCAAATTGAGCACCATTTTCAATAATGAATCCTTTTGAAATCTTAAAAATCAAATTAAGTGTAAACTAGGTTTTAACTTAGTGATTAAAGACGAAACTCCATTTTCAAAAATGTATCCTTTTGAAATCTTAAAACACAAATTTAGTGTAAACTAGGTTTTAACTTAGTGATTAAGGAAGAATCTCCAATTTCAATAATGTATCCTTTTGTAAACTTAAAACCCACATTGAGTGTAAATTAGGTAATAACTTAGTGATTAAGGAAGAAACTCCATTTTAAAAAATGTATCTTTTTGAAATATTAAAAATCAAATTGATTGTAAACTAGGTTTTAACTTAGTGTTTAAGGAAGAAACTACATTTTCAATAATGTATCCTTTTGAAATCTTAAAACACAAATTGAGTGTAAATTAGGTCATAACTTAGTGATTAAGAAAGAAACTCCATTTTCAATAATGTATCCTTTTGAAATCTTAAAACACTAATTGAGTGTAAACTAGGTTTTAACTTAGTGATTAAGGAAAAACTACATTTTCAATAATGTATCATTTTGAATTCTTAAAACTCAAATTGAATGTGAATTAGGTTATAACTTAGTGATTAAGGAAGAAACTCCATTTTCAATAATGTATCCTTTTGAAATTTTAAAACTCAAATTGAGTGTAAATTAGATTATAACTGAGTGATTTAGGAAGAAACTCCATTTTCAATAATGTATCCTTTTGAAATATTAAAAAGCAAATTGATTGTAAACTAGGTTTTTACGTAGCGATTAAGGAAGAAACTCCATTTTCAATAATGTATCCTTTTGAAATCTTAAAACACAAATTGAGTGTAAACTAGGTTTTAACTTAGTGATTAAGGAAGAAACTCCATTTTCAATAATGTATCCTTTTAAAATATAAAAACTCAAATTGAATGTAAATTATGTTATAACTTAGTGATTAAGGAAGAAACTCCATTTTCAATAATGTGTCCTTTTGAAATCTTAAAAAGCAAATTAGTAAACTAGGTTTTTACTTAGTTATTAAGGAAGAAACTCTATTTTCAATAATGTATCCTTTTGAAATCTTAATACACAAATTGAGTGTAAACTAGGTTTAAACTTAATGATTAAGGAAGAAACTCCATTTTCAATAATGTATCCTTTTGAAATCTAAAAACTCTAATTGAATGTAAATTAGGTAATAACTTAGTGATTAAGGAAGAAACTCCATTTTCAATAATGTATCCTTTTGAAACCTTGAAACTCAAATTGAGTGCAAATTAGCATATAACTTAGTGATTAAGGAAGAAACACCATTTTCAATAATGAATCCTTTTTAAATCTTAAAAATCAAATTGAGTAACTAGGTTTTAACTTAGTGATTAAAGAAGAAACTCCATTTTCAGTAATGTATCCTTTTGAAATCTTAAAACTCAAATTGAGTGTAAATTATGTAATAACTTAGTGATTAAGGAAGAAACTCCATTTTAAATAATGTATCCTTTTGAAATCTTAAAACACAAATTGAGTGTAAACTAGGTTTTAACTTAGTGATTAAGGAAGAAACTCAATTCTCAATAATGTATCCTTTTGAATTCTTAAAACATAAATTGAATGTAAATTAGGTTATAACTTAGTGCAAATTAGGTTATTTTATTAATTAAAAGAAAAAAGGAGGACCCCACAGCTCAGGGTCGGGGAGGAAACACACCAAGCAACATAAAACAATCTAAGCGTCAAACCAATATGTTATAACTTAGTGATTAAGGAAGAAACTCCATTTTCAATAATGTATCATTTTGAATTCTTAAAACTCAAATTGAATGTAAATTATGTTATAACTTAGTGATTAAGGAAGAAACTCCATTTTCAATAATGTATCCTTTTGAAATCTTAAAAAGCAAATTAGTAAACTAGGTTTTTACTTAGTGATTAAGGAAGAAACTCCATTTTCAATAATATATCCTTTTGAAATCTTAATACACCAATTGAGTGTAAACTAGGTTTAAACTTAGTGATTAAGAAAGAAACTCCATTTTCAATAATGTATCCTTTTGAAATCTAAAAACTCAAATTGAATGTAAATTAGGTAATAACTTAGTGATTAAGGAAGAAACTCCATTTTCAAAAATGTATCCTTTAGAAATCTTAAACTCAAATTGAGTGCAAATTAGAATATAACTTAGTGATTAAGGAAGAAACACCATTTTCAATAATGAATCCTTTTGAAATCTTAAAAATCAAATTGAGTGTAAACTAGGTTTTAACTTAGTGATTAAAGAAGATACTCCATTTTCAATAATGTATCCTTTTGAAATCTTAAAACACAAATTTAGTGTAAACTAGGTTTTAACTTAATGATTAAGGAAGAATCTCCATTTTCAATAATGTATCCTTTTGAAATCTTAAAACTCAAATTGAGTGTAAATTAGGTAATAACTTAGTGATTAAGGAAGAAACTCCGTTTTAAATAATGTATCCTTTTGAAATCTTAAAAATCAAATTGATTGTAATCTAGGTTTTAACTTAGTGATTAAGGAAGAAACTACATTTTCAATAATGTATGCTTTTGAAATCTTTAAATTCAAATTGAGTGTAAATTAGGTCATAACTAAGTGATTAAGGAAGAAACTCTACTTTCAATAATGTATCCTTTTGAAATCTTAAAACACAAATTGAATGTAAACTAGATTTTAACTTAGGTATTAAAGAAGAAACTACAATTTCAATAATATATCCTTTTGAAATCTTAAAACTCAAATTGAGTGTAAATTAGGTTATAACTTAGTGATTAAGGAAGAAACTACATTTTCAATAATGTATCCTTTTGAAATCTTAAAACACAAATTGAGTGTAAACTAGGTTTTAACTTAGTGATTAAGGAAGAAACTCCATTTTTAATAATGTATCCTTTTGAAATATAAAAACTCAAATTGAATGTAAATTAGGTAATAACTTAGTGATTAAGGAAGAAACTCCATTTTAAATAATGTATCCTTTCGAAATCTTAAAACTCAAATTGATTGTAAACTAGGTTTTAACATAGTGATTAAGGAAGAAACTACATTTTCAATAATGTATCCTTTTGAAATCTTAAAACTCAAATTGAGTGTAAATTAGGTAATAACTTAGTGATTAAGGAAGAAACTCCATTTTCAATAATGTATCCTTTTGAAATCTTAAAACTCAAATTGAATGTAAATTAGGTTAATACCTAGTGATTAAGGAAGAAACTCCATTTTCAATAATGTATCCTTTTGAAATCTTAAAAATTAAATTGATTGTAGACTAGGTTTTATCTTAGTGATTAAGGAAGAAACTCCATTTTCAATAATGTATCCTTTCGAAATCTTAAAACTCAAATTGAATGTAAACTAGGTTTTAACTTAGTGATTAAGGAAGAAACTCCATTTTCAATAATGCATCTTTTTGAAATCTTAAAACACAAATTGAGTGTAAACTAGGTTTTAACTTAGTGATTAAGAAAGAAACTCCATTTTCAATAATGTATCCTTTTGAAATCTAAAAACTCAAATTGAATGTAAATTAGGTAATAACTTAGTGATTAAGGAACAAACTCCATTTTCAATAATGTATCCTTTTGAAATCTTAAAACTCAAATTGAGTGTAAATTAGGTAATAATTTAGTGATTAAGGAAGAAACTCCATTTTAAATAATGTATCCTTTCGAAATCTTAAGTATCTAATTGATTGTAAACTAGGTTATAACTTGGTGATTAAGGAAGAAACTCAATTTTCAATAATGTATCCTTTTGAATTCTTAAAACTCAAATTGAATGTAAATTAGGTTATAACTTAGTGATTGAGGAAGAAACTCCATTTTCAATAATGTATCCTTTTGAATTCTTAAAACCCAAATTGAATGTAAATTAGGTTATAACTTAGTGATTAAGGAAGAAACTCCATTTTCAATAATGTATCATTTTGAAATCTTAAAACACAAATTGAGTGTAAACTAGGTTTTAACTTAGTGATTAAGGAAGAAACTCCATTTTCAATAATGTATCCTTTTGAAATCTAAAAACTCAAATTTAATGTAAATTAGGTTATAACTTAGTGATTAAGGAAGAAACTCCATTTTCAATAATGTATCCTTTTGAAATCTTAAAACACTAATTGAGTGTAAACTAGGTTTTAACTTAGTGATTAAGGAAGAAACTACATTTTCAATAATGTATCCTTTTGAATTCTTAAAACTCAAATTGAATGTGAATTAGGTTATAACTTAGTGAATAAGGAAGAAACTCAATTTTCAATAATGTATCCTTTTGAAATCTTAAAACTCAAATTGAGTGTAAATTAGATTATAACTGAGTGATTAAGGAAGAAACTCCATTTTCAATAATGTATCCTTTTGTAATCTTAAAACACAAATTGAGTGTAAACTAGGTTTTAACTTAGTGATTAAGGAAGAAACTCCATTTTCAATAATGTATCCTTTTGAAATATAAAAACTCAAATTGAATGTAAATTATGTTATAACTTAGTGATTAAGGAAGAAACTCCATTTTCAATAATTTGTCCTTTTGAAATCTTAAAAAGCAAATTAGTAAACTAGGTTTTTACTTAGTGATTAAGGAAGAAACTCCATTTTCAATAATGTATCCTTTTGAAATCTTAATACACAAATTGAGTGTAAACTAGGTTTAAACTTAATGATTATGGAAGAAACTCTATTTTCAATAATGTATCCTTTTGAAATCTAAAAACTCAAATTGAATGTAAATTAGGTAATAACTTAGTGATTAAGGAAGAATCTCCATTTTAAAAAATGTATCCTTTAGAAATCTTAAACTCAAATTGAGTGCAAATTAGCATATAACTTAGTGATTATGGAAGAAACACCATTTTCAATAATAAATCCTTTTGAAATCTTAAAAATCAAATTGAGTGTAAACTAGGTTTTAACTTAGTGATTAAAGAAGAAACTCCATTTTCAGTAATGTATCCTTTTGAAATCTTAAAACTCAAATTGAGTATAAATTAGGTAATAACTTAGTGATTAAGGAAGAAACTTCATTTTAAATAATGTATCCTTTTGAAATCTTAAAACACAAATTGAGTGTAAACTAGGTTTTAACTCAGTGATTAAGAAAGAAACTCAATTTTCAATAATGTATCCTTTTGATTTCTTAAAACATAAATTGAATGTAAATTAGGTTATAACTTAGTGCAAATTAGGTTATTTTATTAATTAAAAGAAAAAAGGAGGACCCTACAGCCCAGGGTCGGGGAGGAAACACACCAAGCAACATAAAACAGTCTAAGAGTCAAACCAATATGTTATAACTTAGTGATTAAGGAAGAAACTCCATTTTCAATAATGTATCATTTTGAATTCTTAAAACTCAAATTGAATGTAAATTATGTTATAACTTAGTGATTAAGGAAAAAACTCCATTTTCAATAATGTATCCTTATAACTAAGTGATTAAGGAAGAAACTCTACTTTCAATAATGTATCCTTTTGAAATCTTAAAACACAAATTGAGTGTAAACTAGATTTTAACTTAGGTATTAAAGAAGAAACTACATTTTCAATAATATATCCTTTTGAAATCTTAAAACTCAAATTGAGTGTAAATTAGGTTATAACTTAGTGATTAAGGAAGAAACTACATTTTCAATAATGTACCCTTTTGAAATCTTAAAACACAAATTGAGTGAACACCTTGGTTTTAACTTAGTGATTAAGGAAGAAACTCCATTTTTAATAATGTATCCTTTTGAAATATAAAAACTCAAATTGAATGTAAATTAGGTAATAACTTAGTGATTAAGGAAGAAACTCCATTTTAAATAATGTATCCTTTCGAAATCTTAAAACTCAAATTGATTGTAAACTAGGTTTTAACATAGTGATTAAGGAAGAAACTACATTTTCAATAATGTATCCTTTTGAAATCTTAAAACTCAAATTGAGTGTAAATTAGGTAATAACTTAGTGATTAAGGAAGAAACTCCATTTTCAATAATGTATCCTTTTGAAATCTTAAAACTCAAATTGAATGTAAATTAGGTTAATACCTAGTGATTAAGGAAGAAACTCCATTTTCAATAATGTATCCTTTTGAAATCTTAAAAATTAAATTGATTGTAGACTAGGTTTTATCTTAGTGATTAAGGAAGAAACTCCATTTTCAATAATGTATCCTTTCAAAATCTTAAAACTCAAATTGAATGTAAACTAGGTTTTAACTTAGTGATTAAGGAAGAAACTCCATTTTCAATAATGCATCTTTTTGAAATCTTAAAACACAAATTGAGTGTAAACTAGGTTTTAACTTAGTGATTAAGAAAGAAACTCCATTTTCAATAATGTATCCTTTTGAAATCTAAAAACTCAAATTGAATGTAAATTAGGTAATAACTTAGTGATTAAGGAACAAACTCCATTTTCAATAATGTATCCTTTTTAAATCTTAAAACTCAAATTGAGTGTAAATTAGGTAATAATTTAGTGATTAAGGAAGAAACTCCATTTTAAATAATGTATCCTTTCGAAATCTTAAGAATCTAATTGATTGTAAACTAGGTTATAACTTGGTGATTAAGGAAGAAACTCAATTTTCAATAATGTATCCTTTTGAATTCTTAAAACTCAAATTGAATGTAAATTAGGTTATAACTTAGTGATTGAGGAAGAAACTCCATTTTCAATAATATATCCTTTTGAATTCTTAAAACCCAAATTGAATGTAAATTAGGTTATAACTTAGTGATTAAGGAAGAAACTCCATTTTCAATAATGTATCATTTTGAAATCTTAAAACACAAATTGAGTGTAAACTAGGTTTTAACTTAGTGATTAAGGAAGAAACTACATTTTCAATAATGTATCCTTTTGAAATCTTAAAACTCAAATTGAGTGTAAATTAGGTAATAACTTAGTGATTAAGGAAGAAACTCCATTTTCAATAATGTATCCTTTTGAAATCTGAAAACTCAAATTGAATGTAAATTAGGTTAATACCTAGTGATTAAGTAAGAAACTCCATTTTCAATAATGTATCCTTTTGAAATCTTAAAAATTAAATTGATTGTAGACTAGGTTTTATCTTAGTGATTAAGGAAGAAACTCCATTTTCAATAATGTATCCTTTCAAAATCTTAAAACTCAAATTGAATGTAAACTAGGTTTTAACTTAGTGATTAAGGAAGAAACTCCATTTTCAATAATGCATCTTTTTGAAATCTTAAAACACAAATTGAGTGTAAACTAGGTTTTAACTTAGTGATTAAGAAAGAAACTCCATTTTCAATAATGTATCCTTTTGAAATCTAAAAACTCAAATTGAATGTAAATTAGGTAATAACTTAGTGATTAAGGAACAAACTCCATTTTCAATAATGTATCCTTTTGAAATCTTAAAACTCAAATTGAGTGTAAATTAGGTAATAATTTAGTGATTAAGGAAGAAACTCCATTTTAAATAATGTATCCTTTCGAAATCTTAAGAATCTAATTGATTGTAAACTAGGTTATAACTTGGTGAATAAGGAAGAAACTCAATTTTCAATAATGTATCCTTTTGAATTCTTAAAACTCAAATTGAATGTAAATTAGGTTATAACTTAGTGATTGAGGAAGAAACTCCATTTTCAATAATGTATCCTTTTGAATTCTTAAAACCCAAATTGAATGTAAATTAGGTTATAACTTAGTGATTAAGGAAGAAACTCCATTTTCAATAATGTATCATTTTGAAATCTTAAAACACAAATTGAGTGTAAACTAGGTTTTAACTTAGTGATTAAGGAAGAAACTCCATTTTCAATAATGTATCCTTTTGAAATCTTAAAACACAAATTGAGTGTAAACTAGATTTTAACTTAGGTATTAAAGAAGAAACTACATTTTCAATAATATATCCTTTTGAAATCTTAAAACTCAAATTGAGTGTAAATTAGTTTATAACTTAGTGATTAAGGAAGAAACTACATTTTCAATAATGTATCCTTTTGAAATCTTAAAACACAAATTGAGTGTAAACTAGGTTTTAACTTAGTGATTAAGGAAGAAACTCCATTTTTAATAATGTATCCTTTTGAAATATAAAAACTCAAATTGAATGTAAATTAGGTAATAACTTAGTGATTAAGGAAGAAACTCCATTTTAAATAATGTATCCTTTCGAAATCTTAAAAATCAAATTGATTGTAAACTAGGTTTTAACATAGTGATTAAGGAAGAAACTACATTTTCAATAATGTATCCTTTTGAAATCTTAAAACTCAAATTGAGTGTAAATTAGGTAATAACTTAGTGATTAAGGAAGAAACTCCATTTTCAATAATGTATCCTTTTGAAATCTTAAAACTCAAATTGAATGTAAATTAGGTTAATACCTAGTGATTAAGGAAGAAACTCCATTTTCAATAATGTATCCTTTTGAAATCTTAAAACTCAAATTGAATGTAAATTATGTTATAACTTAGTGATTAAGGAAAAAACTCCATTTTCAATAATGTATCCTTATAACTAAGTGATTAAGGAAGAAACTCTACTTTCAATAATGTATCCTTTTGAAATCTTAAAACACAAATTGAGTGTAAACTAGATTTTAACTTAGGTATTAAAGAAGAAACTACATTTTCAATAATATATCCTTTTGAAATCTTAAAACTCAAATTGAGTGTAAATTAGGTTATAACTTAGTGATTAAGGAAGAAACTACATTTTCAATAATGTATCCTTTTGAAATCTTAAAACACAAATTGAGTGTAAATTAAGTCATAACTTAGTGATTAAGAAAGAAACTCCATTTTCAATAATGTATCCTTTTGAAATCTTAAAACACTAATTGAGTGTAAACTAGGTTTTAACTTAGTGATTAAGGAAAAACTACATTTTCAATAATGTATCCTTTTGAATTCTTAAAACTCAAATTGAATGTGAATTAGGTTATAACTTAGTGATTAAGTAAGAAACTCCATTTTCAATAATGTATCATTTTGAATTCTTAAAACTCAAATTGAATGTAAATTATGTTATAACTTAGTGATTAAGGAAAAAACTCCATTTTCAATAATGTATCCTTATAACTAAGTGATTAAGGAAGAAACTCTACTTTCAATAATGTATCCTTTTGAAATCTTAATACACAAATTGAGTGTAAACTAGATTTTAACTTAGGTATTAAAGAAGAAACTACATTTTCAATAATATATCCTTTTGAAATCTTAAAACTCAAATTGAGTGTAAATTAGGTTATAACTTAGTGATTAAGGAAGAAACTACATTTTCAATAATGTATCCTTTTGAAATCTTAAAACACAAATTGAGTGTAAATTAGGTCATAACTTAGTGATTAAGAAAGAAACTCCATTTTCAATAATGTATCCTTTTGAAATCTTAAAACACTAATTGAGTGTAAACTAGGTTTTAACTTAGTGATTAAGGAAAAACTACATTTTCAATAATGTATCCTTTTGAATTCTTAAAACTCAAATTGAATGTGAATTAGGTTATAACTTAGTGATTAAGGAAGAAACTCCGTTTTCAATAATGTATCCTTTTGAAATCTTAAAACTCAAATTGAGTGTAAATTAGATTATAACTGAGTGATTTAGGAAGAAACTCCATTTTCAATAATGTATCCTTTTGAAATATTAAAAAGCAAATTGATTGTAAACTAGGTTTTTACGTAGCGATTAAGGAAGAAACTCCATTTTCAATAATGTATCCTTTTGAAATCTTAAAACACAAATTGAGTGTAAACTAGGTTTTAACTTAGTGATTAAGGAAGAAACTCCATTTTCAATAATGTATCCTTTTAAAATATAAAAACTCAAATTGAATGTAAATTATGTTATAACTTAGTGATTAAGGAAGAAACTCCATTTTCAATAATGTGTCCTTTTGAAATCTTAAAAAGCAAATTAGTAAACTAGGTTTTTACTTAGTTATTAAGGAAGAAACTCCATTTTCAATAATGTATCCTTTTGAAATCTTAATACACAAATTGAGTGTAAACTAGGTTTAAACTTAATGATTAAGGAAGAAACTCCATTTTCAATAATGTATCCTTTTGAAATCTAAAAACTCAAATTGAATGTAAATTAGGTAATAACTTAGTGATTAAGGAAGAAACTCCATTTTCAAAAATGTATCCTTTAGAAATCTTAAACTCAAATTGAGTGCAAATTAGCATATAACTTAGTGATTAAGGAAGAAACACCATTTTCAATAATGAATCCTTTTTAAATCTTAAAAATCAAATTGAGTAACTAGGTTTTAACTTAGTGATTAAAGAAGAAACTCCATTTTCAGTAATGTATCCTTTTGAAATCTTAAAACTCAAATTGAGTGTAAATTAGATTATAACTGAGTGATTTAGGAAGAAACTCCATTTTCAATAATGTATCCTTTTGAAATATTAAAAAGCAAATTGATTGTAAACTAGGTTTTTACGTAGCGATTAAGGAAGAAACTCCATTTTCAATAATGTATCCTTTTGAAATCTTAAAACACAAATTGAGTGTAAACTAGGTTTTAACTTAGTGATTAAGGAAGAAACTCCATTTTCAATAATGTATCCTTTTAAAATATAAAAACTCAAATTGAATGTAAATTATGTTATAACTTAGTGATTAAGGAAGAAACTCCATTTTCAATAATGTGTCCTTTTGAAATCTTAAAAAGCAAATTAGTAAACTAGGTTTTTACTTAGTTATTAAGGAAGAAACTCTATTTTCAATAATGTATCCTTTTGAAATCTTAATACACAAATTGAGTGTAAACTAGGTTTAAACTTAATGATTAAGGAAGAAACTCCATTTTCAATAATGTATCCTTTTGAAATCTAAAAACTCAAATTGAATGTAAATTAGGTAATAACTTAGTGATTAAGGAAGAAACTCCATTTTCAAAAATGTATCCTTTAGAAATCTTAAACTCAAATTGAGTGCAAATTAGCATATAACTTAGTGATTAAGGAAGAAACACCATTTTCAATAATGAATCCTTTTTAAATCTTAAAAATCAAATTGAGTAACTAGGTTTTAACTTAGTGATTAAAGAAGAAACTCCATTTTCAGTAATGTATCCTTTTGAAATCTTAAAACTCAAATTGAGTGTAAATTATGTAATAACTTAGTGATTAAGGAAGAAACTCCATTTTAAATAATGTATCCTTTTGAAATCTTAAAACACAAATTGAGTGTAAACTAGGTTTTAACTTAGTGATTAAGGAAGAAACTCAATTCTCAATAATGTATCCTTTTGAATTCTTAAAACATAAATTGAATGTAAATTAGGTTATAACTTAGTGCAAATTAGGTTATTTTATTAATTAAAAGAAAAAAGGAAGACCCCACAGCTCAGGGTCGGGGAGGAAACACACCAAGCAACATAAAACAGTCTAAGCGTCAAACCAATATGTTATAACTTAGTGAATAAGGAAGAAACTCCATTTTCAATAATGTATCATTTTGAATTCTTAAAACTCAAATTGAATGTAAATTATGTTATAACTTAGTGATTAAGGAAGAAACTCCATTTTCAATAATGTATCCTTTTGAAATCTTAAAAAGCAAATTAGTAAACTAGGTTTTTACTTATTGATTAAGGAAGAAACTCCATTTTCAATAATATATCCTTTTGAAATCTTAATACACCAATTGAGTGTAAACTAGGTTTAAACTTAGTGATTAAGGAAGAAACTCCATTTTCAATAATGTATCCTTTTGAAATCTAAAAACTCAAATTGAATGTAAATTAGGTAATAACTTAGTGATTAAGGAAGAAACTCCATTTTCAAAAATGTATCCTTTAGAAATCTTAAACTCAAATTGAGTGCAAATTAGAATATAACTTAGTGATTAAGGAAGAAACACTATTTTCAATAATGAATCCTTTTGAAATCTTAAAAATCAAATTGAGTGTAAACTAGGTTTTAACTTAGTGATTAAAGAAGATACTCCATTTTCAATAATGTATCCTTTTGAAATCTTAAAACACAAATTTAGTGTAAACTAGGTTTTAACTTAATGATTAAGGAAGAATCTCCATTTTCAATAATGTATCCTTTTGAAATCTTAAAACTCAAATTGGGTGTAAATTAGGTAATAACTTAGTGCACGTAAAATAGAGATTTTATTAAAAAGAAGGAAAAAGGCGCTCCACAACCCGGAGCAGCGATCAAGAGAGAAGAAATGGATGGGCCGCATTAAAAACCTCACCGTAAACCTCCCTTGAGGACAAACCGGTGTAGGGGAAAAAGCGTTACCAACCACCCATTTCTTCGAATCGCAATAGGAAAGCAGCCCAGAATACAAGGCCCCAAAAGAGTCCCAACTCCAGTCAACAGACTGAAGAGGCGGACCCTCGACCAAGCCTCAGCCACCAAAATGGCCGAAAAGAGACTGATCGTACAAAGCAAAAACAAGTCCAAAAACAGAATCCAGCAGCTAATAAACAGTAATACCCAAATCATGAGCGGAAATACAACTCATGTAAATCTGAAAACAAGAGCTTCGATATATTAGGGGGAGGATCCCCCAACCAAATACCCGACGTCCTCAACTTTGCCAACATATCCGCCACCCTATTGCCTTCTCTCCATATGTGTGAATAACGAATCTCCATGTCATGGACCAGAGCCATAGTAATACTCCATAAGCCTCTAAGTCTCCAAGGGATAATGGGCACAGTCTTCCACATCGTCTGAATAGCTAAAATAGAGTCCGATTCGATCCAAACCCTCTTCCAACCCTTACCGTAGGCAAACCGAATAGCCAATAAAATGGCAGCAATCTCAGCCTCAAGAGGATAACCCCAACCATAACTCATAGCAAAAGCAGCTTCAAAAAGACCCATAGAATTCCTGAAAACAGCACCCACAAACATATTGTTAGGAGAGGAAGTAACACTACCATCCGTGTTAATCTTGTACCAATCCGATGGAGGAGGCAACCATCGAAAAGGCGTAGGAGGCCTTGATGGTTTCGGGCGTGGGCTAACTCCCAAAGTGCTGAGAATGCGGACGTCCACATCGGAGCCGTCCGTGCAGCCGCGAGTAAGGCCGTTGGCTTCACGCAAAGCAGTACGTATCACCATAAGACACGCACGACGCGAGGGCCGAACATCATCAAAAACCACCCTGTTACGCATCCACCAAATAGTCCACACTCCAGTAACAATTGCCACCCTCCAAAGATCCATCACCTGAGCACCGAACCTACAATCACATAAATGCTTGAACAAAGCCACGAAAGTCGTGTGGGAGTTCAAACTAACATGAAATATAGTAGCAATATCATCAAATAAAGCACGAGTAAACATGCAGGAGGAAAGGATATGATCTTGAGTCTCCTCATGGCAGAAACATAAAGGACAGATAGAAGGGCCCTGAATACCGAAACGAGCAAGCCAATCGGAAGTAGGGAGCTTTTGCCAAAGTGCTCTCCATATAACAGTAGTGCGGCATGGCGGAATAAAAGGAGACCAAATCCATTTCTCCCAACTAACAGAAGGAAAAGGCTGCCTGATAGCATCATAGAGTAACCTCGAAGTAAGCTCTCCTGAAACCGATTTCGACCAAATCACCTTATCGTGCTCCAGCGACATTTCAACTTGCAGAATATCACGAACTATATCAGTGTAGGCCAGCACAAAAGTCAACTCGAGATGCCAATATCCATCAAAATAGAAATCCCCCACCTTTGCCGTGAGATGTTTTGCAACCGAGGGGGGTAAACCAATCTTCTCCACTATCGTATACCCGAGCCAATTATCATGCCAAAAGCTAACAGTAGAATCTACCCCAACCAACCAACGAGCTGACTCCATAAGCGTCGATATATGACGGCGAACACCTGGCCAAATGGAGGATTTTCTGTTGAAAGTACGTGGCTGCCCCGACTTCTTAAAGAACCGATCATATAGGAAAATAAAATCCGAAGTTGGCCTGGAATAGATATCCCAAGCAAGCTTCCCGGTATAAGACTCATTAGCAATTCGAATTGATCTAATGCCAAGTCCACCTTCCTCCTTAGGCGAACAACAACGCGCCCAACGAACCGCGCAAGACGAATGACGCTTGTGAATATCCCCCGACCAGACAAAGTTTCGGATAGCCCGGTCAATTACATCCAGTAGAGAAGCAGGCCACTTGTACACCATCATAGTGTGAACAAGTGAGGACGAGATCACCGAATTCACAAGGCAAACACGCCCAGCGAGAGACAAAGTACTTCCTTTCCAACGAGCAAACTTCGCCAAAATCGCATCCGTAACAGATGCAAGATGAGCAGCCTTTGGAGCCCCCACAAAAATAGGTACGCCAAGATAAATAAAAGGAAGCGACCCCTCCGGAATACCAGTTGCATTAATCATGCAATTCTTGATTCCAATCCTAGTTGACGGGCCGTAGAAAACACGGGATTTAGAGGGACTGTAAAGCTGACCCGAGATGTCGCCATAATTCACCAAAACATCCTTTATGGCATCAATATCACGTTTCGAAGCCCTGGCAAAGATCATGATATCATCCGCGTAAAAGAGATATCGCGGAAAACCCTTAATTGGGGATAATCTCCCTGAGCAATCGAGCATTTGCAGCCAACGACCCAAAGCCTCCTCAGCAATGCAGAAAAGGAGGGGAGACAGGGGGTCACCCTGACGAACACCACGAGAGCAGCCGAAGAAGCCGTGAGGATCCCCATTAATGAGGATAGAAAGCCTCGCTGAACGAAGAATAGCCGAAATCAACTGTCATTAGAAAAGTCCAAAACAGCCATTAGAAAAGTCCAGTCCACCGTATCGAAGGCTTTAATCATGTCAATCTTCAGAGCCATATGGCTAGACGCCCGGCGGATCCCAATCTGGTTTACAGCCTCCGAAGCAAGAGCAATACAAGTGTGAATTCTCTTACCCGGAATGAAGCCATATTGCAAGTTCGATAGATTTTCCATTATGAAACTTCCCAGGCGTGAGGCTAAAATTTTAGTTAGCACTTTAAAAAGATAATTCCCCATAACAATTGGTCTGAAGTCCTGGACTTTGTTCGCACCAATGGATTTAGGAATTAGGGTCACCAGATTAACATTTAGCCCCTCTGGAATATAACCCTGCAAGAAAAAGTACGTAACAGCCGCGGCTACATCCTCACAGACAATATCCCAACATGTCTGGTAAAAAAGACCCGGGAAGCCGTCCGGGCCCGGAGAACTGTCCCCATCCATATCAAAAACAGCAGCCCTAATCTCCTCCCGCGAAGGCAGCAGCGTGAGATTTGTATTGTTAACATCGGAAACCGTGGTGACGGGAAGTCGATTCAAAAAGGAGAAATCTTTATTAGGTAATAACTTAGTGATTAAGGAAGAAACTCCGTTTTAAATAATGTATCCTTTTGAAATCTTAAAAATCAAATTGATTGTAATCTAGGTTTTAACTTAGTGATTAAGGAAGAAACTACATTTTCAATAATGTATGCTTTTGAAATCTTTAAATTCAAATTGAGTGTAAATTAGGTCATAACTAAGTGATTAAGGAAGAAACTCTACTTTCAATAATGTATCCTTTTGAAATCTTAAAACACAAATTGAGTGTAAACTAGATTTTAACTTAGGTATTAAAGAAGAAACTACATTTTCAATAATATATCCTTTTGAAATCTTAAAACTCAAATTGAGTGTAAATTAGGTTATAACTTAGTGATTAAGGAAGAAACTACATTTTCAATAATGTATCCTTTTGAAATCTTAAAACACAAATTGAGTGTAAACTAGGTTTTAACTTAGTGATTAAGGAAGAAACTCCATTTTTAATAATGTATCCTTTTGAAATATAAAAACTCAAATTGAATGTAAATTAGGTAATAACTTAGTGATTAAGGAAGAAACTCCATTTTAAATAATGTATCCTTTCGAAATCTTAAAACTCAAATTGATTGTAAACTAGGTTTTAACATAGTGATTAAGGAAGAAACTACATTTTCAATAATGTATCCTTTTGAAATCTTAAAACTCAAATTGAGTGTAAATTAGGTAATAACTTAGTGATTAAGGAAGAAACTCCATTTTCAATAATGCATCCTTTTGAAATCTTAAAACTCAAATTGAATGTAAATTAGGTTAATACCTAGTGATTAAGGAAGAAACTCCATTTTCAATAATGTATCCTTTTGAAATCTTAAAAATTAAATTGATTGTAGACTAGGTTTTATCTTAGTGATTAAGGAAGAAACTCCATTTTCAATAATGTATCCTTTCGAAATCTTAAAACTCAAATTGAATGTAAACTAGGTTTTAACTTAGTGATTAAGGAAGAAACTCCATTTTCAATAATGCATCTTTTTGAAATCTTAAAACACAAATTGAGTGTAAACTAGGTTTTAACTTAGTGATTAAGAAAGAAACTCCATTTTCAATAATGTATCCTTTTGAAATCTAAAAACTCAAATTGAATGTAAATTAGGTAATAACTTAGTGATTAAGGAACAAACTCCATTTTCAATAATGTATCCTTTTGAAATCTTAAAACTCAAATTGAGTGTAAATTAGGTAATAATTTAGTGATTAAGGAAGAAACTCCATTTTAAATAATGTATCCTTTCGAAATCTTAAGAATCTAATTGATTGTAAACTAGGTTATAACTTGGTGATTAAGGAAGAAACTCAATTTTCAATAATGTATCCTTTTGAATTCTTAAAACTCAAATTGAATGTAAATTAGGTTATAACTTAGTGATTGAGGAAGAAACTCCATTTTCAATAATGTATCCTTTTGAATTCTTAAAACCCAAATTGAATGTAAATTAGGTTATAACTTAGTGATTAAGGAAGAAACTCCATTTTCAATAATGTATCATTTTGAAATCTTAAAACACAAATTGAGTGTAAACTAGGTTTTAACTTAGTGATTAAGGAAGAAACTCCATTTTCAGTAATGTATCCTTTTGAAATCTAAAAACTCAAATTTAATGTAAATTAGGTTATAACTTAGTGATTAAGGAAGAAACTCCATTTTCAATAATGTATCCTTTTGAAATCTTAAAACACTAATTGAGTGTAAACTAGGTTTTAACTTAGTGATTAAGGAAGAAACTACATTTTCAATAATGTATCCTTTTGAATTCTTAAAACTCAAATTGAATGTGAATTAGGTTATAACTTAGTGAATAAGGAAGAAACTCAATTTTCAATAATGTATCCTTTTGAAATCTTAAAACTCAAATTGAGTGTAAATTAGATTATAACTGAGTGATTAAGGAAGAAACTCCATTTTCAATAATGTATCCTTTTGTAATCTTAAAACACAAATTGAGTGTAAACTAGGTTTTAACTTAGTGATTAAGGAAGAAACTCCATTTTCAATAATGTATCCTTTTGAAATATAAAAACTCAAATTGAATGTAAATTATGTTATAACTTAGTGATTAAGGAAGAAACTCCATTTTCAATAATTTGTCCTTTTGAAATCTTAAAAAACAAATTAGTAAACTAGGTTTTTACTTAGTGATTAAGGAAGAAACTCCATTTTCAATAATGTATCCTTTTGAAATCTTAATACACAAATTGAGTGTAAACTAGGTTTAAACTTAATGATTAAGGAAGAAACTCCATTTTCAATAATGTATCCTTTTGAAATCTAAAAACTCAAATTGAATGTATATTAGGTAATAACTTAGTGATTAAGGAAGAATCTCCATTCTAAAAAATGTATCCTTTAGAAATCTTAAACTCAAATTGAGTGCAAATTAGCATATAACTTAGTGATTATGGAAGAAACACCATTTTCAATAATAAATCCTTTTGAAATCTTAAAAATCAAATTGAGTGTAAACTAGGTTTTAACTTAGTGATTAAAGAAGAAACTCCATTTTCAGTAATGTATCCTTCTGAAATCTTAAAACTCAAATTGAGTATAAATTAGGTAATAACTTAGTGATTAAGGAAGAAACTCCATTTTCAATAATGTATCCTTTTGAAATCTTAAAACACAAATTGAGTGTAAACTAGGTTTTAACTCAGTGATTAAGGAAGAAACTCAATTTTCAATAATGTATCCTTTTGATTTCTTAAAACATAAATTGAATGTAAATTAGGTTATAACTTAGTGCGAATTAGGTTATTTTATTAATTAAAAGAAAAAAGGAGGACCCTACAGCCCAGGGTCGGGGAGGAAACACACCAAGCAACATAAAACAGTCTAAGAGTCAAACCAATATGTTATAACTTAGTGATTAAGGAAGAAACTCCATTTTCAATAATGTATCATTTTGAATTCTTAAAACTCAAATTGAATGTAAATTATGTTATAACTTAGTGATTAAGGAAAAAACTCCATTTTCAATAATGTATCCTTATAACTAAGTGATTAAGGAAGAAACTCTACTTTCAATAATGTATCCTTTTGAAATCTTAAAACACAAATTGAGTGTAAACTAGATTTTAACTTAGGTATTAAAGAAGAAACTACATTTTCAAAAATATATCCTTTTGAAATCTTAAAACTCAAATTGAGTGTAAATTAGGTTATAACTTAGTGATTAAGGAAGAAACTACATTTTCAATAATGTATCCTTTTGAAATCTTAAAACACAAATTGAGTGTAAACTAGGTTTTAACTTAGTGATTAAGGAAGAAACTCCATTTTTAATAATGTATCCTTTTGAAATATAAAAACTCAAATTGAATGTAAATTAGGTAATAACTTAGTGATTAAGGAAGAAACTCCATTTTAAATAATGTATCCTTTCGAAATCTTAAAACTCAAATTGATTGTAAACTAGGTTTTAACATAGTGATTAAGGAAGAAACTACATTTTCAATAATGTATCCTTTTGAAATCTTAAAACTCAAATTGAGTGTAAATTAGGTAATAACTTAGTGATTAAGGAAGAAACTCCATTTTCAATAATGTATCCTTTTGAAATCTTAAAACTCAAATTGAGTGTAAATTAGGTAATAATTTAGTGATTAAGGAAGAAACTCCATTTTAAATAATGTATCCTTTCGAAATCTTAAGAATATAATTGATTGTAAACTAGGTTATAACTTGGTGATTAAGGAAGAAAATCAATTTTCAATAATGTATCCTTTTGAATTCTTAAAACTCAAATTGAATGTAAATTAGGTTATAACTTAGTGATTGAGGAAGAAACTCCATTTTCAATAATGTATCCTTTTGAATTCTTAAAACCCAAATTGAATGTAAATTAGGTTATAACTTAGTGATTAAGAAAGAAACTCCATTTTCAATAATGTATCATTTTGAAATCTTAAAACACAAATTGAGTGTAAACTAGGTTTTAACTTAGTGATTAAGGAAGAAACTCCATTTTCAATAATGTATCCTTTTGAAATCTAAAAACACAAATTTAATGTAAATTAGGTTATAACTTAGTGATTAAGGAAGAAACTCCATTTTCAATAATGTATCCTTTTGAAATCTTAAAACACTAATTGAGTGTAAACTAGGTTTTAACTTAGTGATTAAGGAAGAAACTACATTTTCAATAATGTATCCTTTTGAATTCTTAAAACTCAAATTGAATGTGAATTAGGTTATAACTTAGTGAATAAGGAAGAAACTCAATTTTCAATAATGTATCCTTTTGAAATCTTAAAACTCAAATTGAGTGTAAATTATATTATAACTGAGGGATTAAGGAAGAAACTCCATTTTCAATAATGTATCCTTTTGTAATCTTAAAACACAAATTGAGTGTAAACTAGGTTTTAACTTAGTGATTAAGGAAGAAACTCCATTTTCAATAATGTATCCTTTTGAAATATAAAAACTCAAATTGAATGTAAATTATGTTATAACTTAGTGATTAAGGAAGAAACTCCATTTTCAATAATTTGTCCTTTTGAAATCTTAAAAAGCAAATTAGTAAACTAGGTTTTTACTTAGTGATTAAGGAAGAAACTCCATTTTCAATAATGTATCCTTTTGAAATCTTAATACACAAATTGAGTGTAAACTAGGTTTAAACTTAATGATTAAGGAAGAAACTCCATTTTCAATAATGTATCCTTTTGAAATCTAAAAACTCAAATTGAATGTAAATTAGGTAATAACTTAGTGATTAAGGAAGAATCTCCATTTTAAAAAATGTATCCTTTAGAAATCTTAAACTCAAATTGAGTGCAAATTAGCATATAACTTAGTGATTATGGAAGAAACACCATTTTCAATAATAAATCCTTTTGAAATCTTAAAAATCAAATTGAGTGTAAACTAGGTTTTAACTTAGTGATTAAAGAAGAAACTCCATTTTCAGTAATGTATCCTTTTGAAATCTTAAAACTCAAATTGAGTATAAATTAGGTAATAACTTAGTGATTAAGGAAGAAACTCCATTTTAAATAATGTATCCTTTTGAAATCTTAAAACACAAATTGAGTGTAAACTAGGTTTTAACTCAGTGATTAAGGAAGAAACTCAATTTTCAATAATGTATCCTTTTGATTTCTTAAAACATAAATTGAATGTAAATTAGGTTATAACTTAGTGCAAATTAGGTTATTTTATTAATTAAAAGAAAAAGGGAGGACCCTACAGCCCAGGGTCGGGGAGGAAACACACCAAGCAACATAAAATAGTCTAAGAGTCAAACCAATATGTTATAACTTAGTGATTAAGGAAGAAACTCCATTTTCAATAATGTATCATTTTGAATTCTTAAAACTCAAATTGAATGTAAATTATGTTATAACTTAGTGATTAAGGAAAAAACTCCATTTTCAATAATGTATCCTTATAACTAAGTGGAAATTAGGCGATTTATTAAAGGAAAATAAAAAAGTAGCCGACCCCACAACCCGGGATCATGGAACCAAACGAGAAATAAGAAGTGGGCCGCATTAAAAACCTCGCTGTAAACCTCCCTTGAGGACAAACCAGCGTAGGCGAAAAAGCGTTACCAACCACTCCAAATTTCGGTCCCAAATGAGTAAAGCTCAGAATACAAAGCCGAAAAAGGTTTAGCTCACAGCACAAAGGCTGAATAGAGGCAAACCTTAGACCAAGCTCTCAGCCTTAATAAGGCTGAAAAGAGACTGGTCTCAAAAAGTAAAAATACCCTAAAAGCAATAACAGAAGGGGAAAAAACACCCTCTAAACTCTACAGTAAGTACAGTTCATATCAGAAAAAATAAATGGGGCCAAAAAATCTGGACAATGGCCAACCCATGTCGAGCGCTCATGCAAGGAGGCTAATCTGTCCGCCGCCCTATTTCCTTCCCGGAATATGTGTGTGTAACGGATACGCATAGAAAGGGTGCAACATAAAACCTGACTCCAGAGACCTCTCAATCTCCATGGAACAAAAGGAATTTCCCTCTTCATTGTTTGAATAGCAAGAGTAGAATCCGACTCAACCCACAACTGAGTCCATCCTCGCATACTAGCATACTCAATCGCCAACAAGATTGCCGCTATTTCAGCCTCAAGTGGATAACCCCAACCGAACGAATTTGAAGTAGCAGCAACAAACATTCCCCTCGAGTTGCGGAAAATCGCACCAACATGTAAAGTGCCCGGAGCATGCGTCACACTGCCATCCACATTAACCTTATACCAACCAGGTAATGGAGGCATCCAACGCACATATAAAGGTGTGCGAGCAACCCTGGGAGTCATCCCAAGACGAAACCTTCTTGTCACCAAAACATCTCTCAAAGAGCTATCAGATACTCCCTTAGCCAGGGCAGCCGATTCGCTAGAGTTAGCAATAATCATCGCAAGACAACGACGAACAGAAGGAGTAGTACCATCATGATAGGATTTGTTTCGGCACCACCAAACAGCCCAAACAGAGGTAACGAAGGCAATTCTCCAGATCCTGCTAACCTGCTCGCTAAAATTAAAATTCATAGCTTGCAATAAAATTGGATAGAGGCCATCATCTAGAGTAAAAGCAATATCAAAAGTATAAGCTAAGAAATCATAAATCTGTCTAATGAAAGAACAATTAGAAAGGATATGATCTTGTGTATCCTCTCCCTGACGACAAAGCGAACACATTGTGGGGCCAACATAACCAATTCTCTTATACCAGCCAGTAGTAGGAAGCTGCCCCCATATTGCTCTCCAAATCAAAGTCGAGCGACATGGAGGAATGAAAGAGGACCAGATCCAAGAGGCCCACTGCGGCTTCGGATAGTGTTGAGCGATCTCATCGTAAGCAATTCTGGAAGTAAATTCCCCTGAAACGGTGTGCTCCCAAATCAAGGTGTCTTTCTCCCGAGAAAGACGAACTTGCAATATATCATGCACAATATCCGAATATGTCGTGACAAAATCCAGAGGGAAGTGCCAGCAGCCATCAAAAAAGAAGTCCCTAATAGTTCCCAACAAGTGCTGCCGAAATGAAGGTGGGATACCCACTCTATCCGCAATCGTATAACCTAGCCAATTCTCATGCCAAAAGCTGACTGTCGAATCATAACTAACAATCCATCGAGCACCTTCAACAATCCTAGGAATATGCCTAGAAATACCAGGAGCAATAGACGAGGCTCTATTGTACGAGAACCATGGCCTGCGTTGCTTGGTAAAATATCGGTCATGTAAACACTCGAAGTCCGGCGAAGGAATTCTATAAATATCCCATGCTAACTTGCAACCAAAAGAGTCATTTGCCACAGTGAGGGAACGAATGCCCAGCCCACCTTCCGATGTAGGAGTACAACATCGCTTCCAAGAGATTGTGCAAGAGCCCCGTTTATTAATATCTCCTGTCCACAAAAAATTCCTCATGGCCTGCTCAATAGTCTGAATATGCGATCTAGGCCAACGATAAACCATCATTGTATGAACAAGAGAAGCACAAATGACAGAGTTTATCAAGCATTTACGACCGGCCAAGGATAAAGAGTGACCTTTCCATCTACTAAATTTCACCAAGATGGAATCAACGAGACTCGCAAAGTATTCAGCCTTGGGGGCTCCTCTGAAAAGCGGAACTCCAAGATATAAAATAGGGAGAACCCCCTCTTGAATTCCTAGCGTACGATTGACCTGCCGACGGGTGACATTATTAACCAAAGCCCCGTAGTAAACATGGGATTTTGTCGGATTATAAACCTGTCCCGAAATAGCAGCATAAACGTGGAGGATCCGTTTCAGGCAAGCTGCATTACTCCTACTCGCCTTAGTGAAAACCAAGATATCATCCGCGTAAAAAAGGAATGACGGGGAACCATTTATAGCTTGCAAATTCTTGCTTTCCACCTCCCATTGAATAAAATGACCAAGGGCTTCTTCAGCTATGCAGAACAACAGAGGCGATAAAGGATCGCCTTGGCGGACACCTCTCGAGCAAGCAAAAAAACCACGTGGCTCCCCATTAATTAGAATGGAGAGGCGAGCAGAATGAAGTAACATGGTGACCATCTCCTGAAACCTCGCAGAAAAACCCATGCGAAGGAGAACACTCTTTAAAAAACCCCAATCAATAGTATCAAAAGCTTTGGAAATGTCCACCTTTATCGCCATATTTCCCAGCTTCGCCTTAGTATTAAGCTTGTTAATGGCATCGGATGCAAGCGCAATAGAAGTATGAATCCTTCTTCCGGGTATGAAACCAAATTGAAATGGTGATAGAAATCTAGCCACAAAACTGCCCAACCTAGTTGCCACGATTTTAGTGAAGATCTTGTACATGTAGTTGCCCATCACAATAGGTCTGTAGTCCTGAATTCTGTTAGCGCCCGGGTGTTTAGGAATAAGCGTCACAAGACTTGCATTGAAACCAAGTGGCATCTCCAAAGTTCTAAAAATGTGCTGAATAGCCTCCGTCACATCCTCATAAATAATAGACCAACATTCCTGAAAGAAAGAACCTGGAAAACCGTCAGGACCCGGAGAACTTGAGCCCTCCATATCGAACACTGCAGATTTAACCTCATCAAGCAAAGGCATGGCTGTAAGGAACGCATCCTCCCCCTCAGAAATCGTGACAAAAGGAAGAACCTCAAGCTGTGTTGTAATCGGAAGAACTGCAACATCCTTGGCAAACAAAGTCTGATAGTAGTCAACAATATGATTGGAAATGACAGATAAATCCGTAACCATATGGTCGTCAATTAACATTTCAGAAAGTAAAACCCCGCTCCTTCGCACCTTGTTGGCAATATGAAAGAAGGACGAATTCCGGTCGCCATCTTTCAACCACTGTAACCTGCCCCTTTGGGAGTAATAAGCTTGCCTCCGCGCCAGCAATTCATTGAGGAGTATCAGACAATCAACCTCACGAGCAAAACGGTCATCAGTATCACCAAGGGCATGAATCTCCTGCTGCACATCATTTAATTGTTGAGTTGCAGCATCAATTTCATTAAAAATCTGCCTGAAAACCGAGGCATTCCAGTGTTTGAGAGCAACACGTAATCTCCTTAACTTCAAGGTGACTCTCAACACAGGAGAACTCACAAGTGTAGGAGTGACCCAAGAGTTGCGGACAAAGTCGAAAAAGCCTTCATGACGGAACCACATCGTTTGGAACCGAAAAACCTGACGGGACTTCTGCCGTTCTGTGGTGAGAGAGAGGAGAAGCGGATGGTGATCAGAAGAATGACGTGGCAAAATGTCCAGAGAAACCGCAATCCAAAGATTCGCAAAGTCTGGGGTGACTAGCGCACGATCAAGGCGGGCAGCAATAAAGCCCCGCGTAACATGACGCGTAGACCAAGTGTAAACCTGATCGCTAGTCTCTAGCTCAATTAAATTTGCCTCATCGATAAAAGCCACGAACTCAGCTGTGGGGAGGCTACGATGACTCATGTTCCTGCTTCGCTCATGCAGACCCGTAACCACATTGAGGTCCCCAATGACGCAAAAATTCCGGCCAGGGATGCGTAAAAGATCCTGCCAAAGCTGCCTTCGAAGAATGTATGAGTTTCGAGCATGTACAAAAGCGAACGTGCATGCATGCAAACCCTTGTCAACCGATATCACAATGCATTGATCGGTCTGGAAAAGAAGTTTAGTATGATTAACACAAGCATCCCTACAAAGGATCCAAATATTAGGACGAGAACCATCACGATCATTAATATATATCAAAACCATACTAATAGAACGCCAAAAAGAAACCGGAATAGAAGAAGGCCTTATCTTAGGTTCATAAATAGCCGCAAAATCAGGTCTGTGTTTGTGGCATAGAGAACGAAGGGCATTCTTCGTTTGATCGTTCCCTATCCCCTGTAGATTCCATGATAAACAAATCATGAGGTCCCGGCTTGACTGTGCTTCGGCAGTCCATCATCGTTATCATCGTCACCCCATTTTCTACTTGCCACATAGTGTAACTCATTTACACGGCTGCTTCGTTCATCGACACTTAGAGTTTCTTGAGAGAGGTTATATGTGGGGATTGTCGCTTCCCCTTGATTCGCAGGCACCATAGCCGAAGAGTGTTTCTCCCCAGGGTCAAGAGCTGGCGGAGATAAGGCTATCCCTGGGGGCAAAGGTGTGGCCGGAGCGTCCCGCAGGGACTTCTTCATAGCAATCCCAGTAGGTAGGGAACTCTTGATCGAGACCCCAAGGGGCAGCGAAGTTTCAACGTATGTATTCTTAAGAATGCCAGATTTACGTGCAATAGGTGCATGCTGGACATTCTGATCAATCTGGACTTGGGTTGTTGTTAAGTCCAGCTCCTGGTTCTCTAATATATCAAAGGCATTTGACGTGGGAACAGCCGTAACATCGTTTCCCAGAACCTTCGACTTTGACGAAGTAATAAGATCCCCGTCACCCGAAGTCGTTGTTTGAACCAGGTCCTTTATAGCTTGACTTTCCCTTTCAGCAGCTATATCACCAGCCAGGTTCGCAACATCCTCCTTCGTAACCTCTCCAGAGCGCATCGAAGCATGCCGTTTGCCACGATTATTATTCCGTTTTCTAGAACGACTTCTCCCTCGGCTCGTGCGACGAGAGGGAGATGTAGGGGGCAATTTAGTTTTCTTGCATGTACTCAGGGTGTGTCCCAAAACCCCACATTCACGACAAAATAACGGGAGCCTCTCGTAAGTTATGTTGGTAGCGGAGAGATGAGCCCCCCTCCTATACATAACTTGCTGATGTAACTCCTTTGATAAGTCAATTTCAATTAGCATGCGAGCATAAAGGCCAAAAAGCCGATTTGATGTGTTAATATCAATCCGTACCAACGTGCCAATGGTAGAAGCCAAAGCTTCAAGAATCCGAGGCTGCCAATACTCAATTGGTAACTCCGAGAAACGAACCCAAACTTGTGCCACTGATGTCTTAACTTTACCCGGATTGAAATTCGGAGACCAGGCTTGTAGGCGAAAAGAGCCAGTGTCAAGGGAATAATATGATCGCGCTGCAATTCTCCTCCTATCACCCTCATCCTCAAACATGACTGTATAGTAGCCCTTCCCAAGAGGAATCATCTTCAAACGACCCTGGAGGTTCCACACAGCTTTCAATTTGTCCTTCAACATCAGGAGAGGGACCAGCGGCTTCCCAGGCAAGGTGATCATCCTGCCTATAAGCGCATTCTCAAATTCCTGCAACCCCTGTTGGTAGTCCTCCTCTGGTATATCAATTAGAAGATACTCGTCATGGGGCGTTGGTTTAATTGGCTCCCGAAAATTAGTAGGAAGATTAACCGGCCTCTGTTTTGAACCAGCAATCTCAGCAAAAGATTTGCGTGCAGCTGGTATATGCACGTCATTAACCCCTGTAGCCTCAACCGGACTTTTCGAGACATTCATGTAATCAGGGGAGACAACAGAAGAGGTCGCCTGGACCGCCGGACTCTGCAAAATGGGATTCACAGAGGTAGTATGTCCTTGAAAGTGATAAACAGGAAAGCCATGATCTGGGGACTTACAAGATGCGCCGGAAACAGAGCTCTGCTCGTTTCCGGCTGTAGTCGGGAGTGCGCCAGTAGGGCAAAAAATCCCCTGCTTATTCCCGATCTTTTCAGAGGTTTCCAAAACCCTAGGCAGTCCCTGCATGGAAGGAGACGCAGAAGTAGTTTGCATCGGGGGAACCACATTAATTAAATCCTTAATAGATGACTTACAGGATGCGCCGGAAACAGAGCTCGGCTCGTTTCCGGCTGTAGTCGGGAGTGCGCCAGTAGGGCAAATAATCCCTTGCTTATTCCCGATCTTTTCAGAAGCATCCAAAACCCTAGGCATTCCCTGCATTGAAGGAGACGCAGAAGTAGTTTGCGTTGGGGGAACCATGGTAATTAAATCCTGAATAGATGACTTACAGGATGCGCCGGGAACGGTTTCATTCACATTCCCGGCTGTAGTCGAGTATGCGCCAGAAGGATTCAAAAATCCTAACGTTGTGCTCGACGCGATATTGGGTGGGAGTGGAGGTCGCATGGTGGTGTCTCCGATTCCACAGGCCTGACCAGAGATATTCGTACCATATTGATTAAACATGGCAGACGAGTGGGTGATCCCAGAAGCCGCCAAAGCTAGGGTTTCTGGGGAAGGCGGAAGTTCCCTCCAGGATTTCGTAAAACTCGAGTCCTTTGATGGAGCAGACTGAGTTGAATAAAGGTAACGCAAGAAATATGGAAACCTCTCTTCGACTCCCATGAGAGCCGTATCCAGCGATCCATCGGGGGAGAGACAGAAAGTAGGTGGCGGAGATGGTAGGGATTGCAAATTCGTAGGGTCAAGCGAGAGATATTCCTTGATTTGAGAGTTGTAGATAATCATACGATTGAAAATACGTTTGTTAAGATCGCCGCGACGGGTGGAGGCTTCGAGTTCCGCCGTAAAGGCGTCAACCGAAGGTAACATGGCGGAAATTCTAGAGAGAAGGTGGAGAAAAAATTTCTAGAGAGAGATTAAGGAAAAAACTCTACTTTCAATAATGTATCCTTTTGAAATCTTAAAACACAAATTGAGTGTAAACTAGATTTTAACTTAGGTATTAAAGAAGAAACTACATTTTCAATAATATATCCTTTTGAAATCTTAAAACTCAAATTGAGTGTAAATTAGTTTATAACTTAGTGATTAAGGAAGAAACTACATTTTTAATAATGTATCCTTTTGAAATATAAAAACTCAAATTGAATGTAAATTATGTAATAACTTAGTGATTAAGGAAGAAACTCCATTTTAAATAATGTATCCTTTCGAAATCTTAAAAATCAAATTGATTGTAAACTAGGTTTTAACATAGTGATTAAAGAAGAAACTACATTTTCAATAATGTATCCTTTTGAAATCTTAAAACTCAAATTGAGTGTAAATTAGGTAATAACTTAGTGATTAAGGAAGAAACTCCATTTTCAATAATGTATCCTTTTGAAATCTTAAAACTCAAATTGAATGTAAATTATGTTAATACCTAGTGATTAAGGAAGAAACTCCATTTTCAATAATGTATCCTTTTGAAATCTTAAAACTCAAATTGAATGTAAATTATGTTATAACTTAGTGATTAAGGAAAAAACTCCATTTTCAATAATGTATCCTTATAACTAAGTGATTAAGGAAGAAACTCTACTTTCAATAATGTATCCTTTTGAAATCTTAAAACACAAATTGAGTGTAAACTAGATTTTAACTTAGGTATTAAAGAAGAAACTACATTTTCAATAATATATCCTTTTGAAATCTTAAAACTCAAATTGAGTGTAAATTAGGTTATAACTTAGTGATTAAGGAAGAGACTACATTTTCAATAATGTATCCTTTTGAAATCTTAAAACACAAATTGAGTGTAAATTAGGTCATAACTTAGTGATTAAGAAAGAAACTCCATTTTCAATAATGTATCCTTTTGAAATCTTAAAACACTAATTGAGTGTAAACTAGGTTTTAACTTAGTGATTAAGAAAAAACTACATTTTCAATAATGTATCCTTTTGAATTCTTAAAACTCAAATTGAATGTGAATTAGGTTATAACTTAGTGATTAAGGAAGAAACTCCATTTTCAATAATGTATCATTTTGAATTCTTAAAACTCAAATTGAATGTAAATTATGTTATAACTTAGTGATTAAGGAAAAAACTCCATTTTCAATAATGTATCCTTATAACTAAGTGATTAAGGAAGAAACTCTACTTTCAATAATGAATCCTTTTGAAATCTTAAAACACAAATTGAGTGTAAACTAGATTTTAACTTAGGTATTAAAGAAGAAACTACATTTTCAATAATATATCCTTTTGAAATCTTAAAACTCAAATTGAGTGTAAATTAGGTTATAACTTAGTGATTAAGGAAGAAACTACATTTTCAATAATGTATCCTTTTGAAATCTTAAAACACAAATTGAGTGTAAATTAGGTCATAACTTAGTGATTAAGAAAGAAACTCCATTTTCAATAATGTATCCTTTTGAAATCTTAAAACACTAATTGAGTGTAAACTAGGTTTTAACTTAGTGATTAAGGAAAAACTACATTTTCAATAATGTATCCTTTTGAATTCTTAAAACTCAAATTGAATGTGAATTAGGTTATAACTTAGTGATTAAGGAAGAAACTCCATTTTCAATAATGTATCCTTTTGAAATCTTAAAACTCAAATTGAGTGTAAATTAGATTATAACTGAGTGATTTAGGAAAAAACTCCATTTTCAATAATGTATCCTTTTGAAATATTAAAAAGCAAATTGATTGTAAACTAGGTTTTTACGTAGCGATTAAGGAAGAAACTCCATTTTCAATAATGTATCCTTTTGAAATCTTAAAACACAAATTGAGTGTAAACTAGGTTTTAACTTAGTGATTAAGGAAGAAACTCCATTTTCAATAATGTATCCTTTTAAAATATAAAAACTCAAATTGAATGTAAATTATGTTATAACTTAGTGATTAAGGAAGAAACTCCATTTTCAATAATGTGTCCTTTTGAAATCTTAAAAAGCAAATTAGTAAACTAGGTTTTTACTTAGTTATTAAGGAAGAAACTCCATTTTCAATAATGTATCCTTTTGAAATCTTAATACACAAATTGAGTGTAAACTAGGTTTAAACTTAATGATTAAGGAAGAAACTCCATTTTCAATAATGTATCCTTTTGAAATCTAAAAACTCAAATTGAATGTAAATTAGGTAATAACTTAGTGATTAAGGAAGAAACTCCATTTTCAAAAATGTATCCTTTAGAAATCTTAAACTCAAATTGAGTGCAAATTAGCATATAACTTAGTGATTAAGGTAGAAACACCATTTTCAATAATGAATCCTTTTTAAATCTTAAAAATCAAATTGAGTAACTAGGTTTTAACTTAGTGATTAAAGAAGAAACTCCATTTTCAGTAATGTATCCTTTTGAACTCTTAAAACTCAAATTGAGTGTAAATTATGTAATAACTTAGTGATTAAGGAAGAAACTCCATTTTAAATAATGTATCCTTTTGAAATCTTAAAACACAAATTGAGTGTAAACTAGGTTTTAACTTAGTGATTAAGGAAGAAACTCAATTCTCAATAATGTATCCTTTTGAATTCTTAAAACATAAATTGAATGTAAATTAGGTTATAACTTAGTGCAAATTAGGTTATTTTATTAATTAAAAGAAAAAAGGAGGACCCCACAGCTCAGGGTCGGGGAGGAAACACACCAAGCAACATAAAACAGTCTAAGCGTCAAACCAATATGTTATAACTTAGTGATTAAGGAAGAAACTCCATTTTCAATAATGTATCATTTTGAATTCTTAAAACTCAAATTGAATGTAAATTATGTTATAACTTAGTGATTAAGGAAGAAACTCCATTTTCAATAATGTATCCTTTTGAAATCTTAAAAAGCAAATTAGTAAACTAGGTTTTTACTTAGTGATTAAGGAAGAAACTCCATTTTCAATAATATATCCTTTTGAAATCTTAATACACCAATTGAGTGTAAACTAGGTTTAAACTTAGTGATTAAGGAAGAAACTCCATTTTCAATACTGTATCCTTTTGAAATCTAAAAACTCAAATTGAATGTAAATTAGGTAATAACTTAGTGATTAAGGAAGAAACTCCATTTTCAAAAATGTATCCTTTAGAAATCTTATACTCAAATTGAGTGCAAATTAGAATATAACTTAGTGATTAAGGAAGAAACACCATTTTCAATAATGAATCCTTTTGAAATCTTAAAAATCAAATTGAGTGTAAACTAGGTTTTAACTTAGTGATTAAAGAAGATACTCCATTTTCAATAATGTATCCTTTTGAAATCTTAAAACACAAATTTAGTGTAAACTAGGTTTTAACTTAATGATTAAGGAAGAATCTCCATTTTCAATAATGTATCCTTTTGAAATCTTAAAACTCAAATTGAGTGTAAATTAGGTAATAACTTAGTGATTAAGGAAGAAACTCCGTTTTAAATAATGTATCCTTTTGAAATCTTAAAAATCAAATTGATTGTAATCTAGGTTTTAACTTAGTGATTAAGGAAGAAACTACATTTTCAATAATGTATGCTTTTGAAATCTTTAAATTCAAATTGAGTGTAAATTAGGTCATAACTAAGTGATTAAGGAAGAAACATTACTTACAATAATGTATCCTTTTGAAATCTTAAAACACAAATTGAGTGTAAACTAGATTTTAACTTAGGTATTAAAGAAGAAACTACATTTTCAATAATATATCCTTTTGAAATCTTAAAACTCAAATTGAGTGTAAATTAGGCTATAACTTAGTGATTAAGGAAGAAACTACATTTTCAATATTGTATCCTTTTGAAATCTTAAAACACAAATTGAGTGTAAACTAGGTTTTAACTTAGTGATTAAGGAAGAAACTCCATTTTTAATAATGTATCCTTTTGAAATATAAAAACTCAAATTGAATGTAAATTCGGTAATAACTTAGTGATTAAGGAAGAAACTCCATTTTAAATAATGTATCCTTTCGAAATCTTAAAACTCAAATTGATTGTAAACTAGGTTTTAACATAGTGATTAAGGAAAAAACTCCATTTTCAATAATGTATCCTTTTGAAATCTTAAAACTCAAATTGAATGTAAATTAGGTTAGTACCTAGTGATTAAGGAAGAAACTCCATTTTCAATAATGTATCCTTTTGAAATCTTAAAAATTAAATTGATTGTAGACTAGGTTTTATCTTAGTGATTAAGGAAGAAACTCCATTTTCAATAATGTATCCTTTCGAAATCTTAAAACTCAAATTGAATGTAAACTAGGTTTTAACTTAGTGATTAAGGAAGAAACTCCATTTTCAATAATGCATCTTTTTGAAATCTTAAAACACAAATTGAGTGTAAACTAGGTTTTAACTTAGTGATTACGAAAGAAACTCCATTTTCAATAATGTATCCTTTTGAAATCTAAAAACTCAAATTGAATGTAAATTAGGTAATAACTTAGTGATTAAGGAACAAACTCAATTTTCAATAATGTATCCTTTTGAAATCTTAAAACTCAAATTGAGTGTAAATTAGGTAATAATTTAGTGATTAAGGAAGAAACTCCATTTTAAATAATGTATCCTTTCGAAATCTTAAGAATCTAATTGATTGTAAACTAGGTTATAACTTGGTGATTAAGGAAGAAACTCAATTTTCAATAATGTATCCTTTTGAATTCTTAAAACTCAAATTGAATGTAAATTAGGTTAATACCTAGTGATTAAGGAAGAAACTCCATTTTCAATAATGTATCCTTTTGAAATCTTAAAAATTAAATTGATTGTAGACTAGGTTTTATCTTAGTGATTAAGGAAGAAACTCCATTTTCAATAATGTATCCTTTCGAAATCTTAAAACTCAAATTGAATGTAAACTAGGTTTTAACTTAGTGATTAAGGAAGAAACTCCATTTTCGATAATGCATCTTTTTGAAATCTTAAAACACAAATTGAGTGTAAACTAGGTTTTAACTTAGTGATTAAGAAAGAAACTCCATTTTCAATAATGTATCCTTTTGAAATCTAAAAACTCAAATTGAATGTAAATTAGGTAATAACTTAGTGATTAAGGAACAAACTCCATTTTCAATAATGTATCCTTTTGAAATCTTAAAACTCAAATTGAGTGTAAATTAGGTAATAATTTAGTGATTAAGGAAGAAACTCCATTTTAAATAATGTATCCTTTCGAAATCTTAAGAATCTAATTGATTGTAAACTAGGTTATAACTTGGTGATTAAGGAAGAAACTCAATTTTCAATAATGTATCCTTTTGAATTCTTAAAACTCAAATTGAATGTAAATTAGGTTATAACTTAGTGATTGAGGAAGAAACTCCATTTTCAATAATGTATCCTTTTGAATTCTTAAAACCCAAATTGAATGTAAATTAGGTTATAACTTAGTGATTAAGGAAGAAACTACATTTTCAATAATGTATCATTTTGAAATCTTAAAACACAAATTGAGTGTAAACTAGGTTTTAACTTAGTGATTAAGGAAGAAACTCCATTTTCAGTAATGTATCCTTTTGAAATCTAAAAACTCAAATTTAATGTAAATTAGGTTATAACTTAGTGATTAAGGAAGAAACTCCATTTTCAATAATGTATCCTTTTGAAATCTTAAAACACTAATTGAGTGTAAACTAGGTTTTAACTTAGTGATTAAGGAAGAAACTACATTTTCAATAATGTATCCTTTTGAATTCTTAAAACTCAAATTGAATGTGAATTAGGTTATAACTTAGTGAATAAGGAAGAAACTCAATTTTCAATAATGTATCCTTTTGAAATCTTAAAACTCAAATTGAGTGTAAATTAGATTATAACTGAGTGATTAAGGAAGAAACTCCATTTTCAATAATGTATCCTTTTGTAATCTTAAAACACAAATTGAGTGTAAACTAGGTTTTAACTTAGTGATTAAGGAAGAAACTCCATTTTCAATAATGTATCCTTTTGAAATATAAAAACTCAAATTGAATGTAAATTATGTTATAACTTAGTGATTAAGGAAGAAACTCCATTTTCAATAATTTGTCCTTTTGAAATCTTAAAAAACAAATTAGTAAACTAGGTTTTTACTTAGTGATTAAGGAAGAAACTCCATTTTCAATAATGTATCCTTTTGAAATCTTAATACACAAATTGAGTGTAAACTAGGTTTAAACTTAATGATTAAGGAAGAAACTCCATTTTCAATAATGTATCCTTTTGAAATCTAAAAACTCAAATTGAATGTAAATTAGGTAATAACTTAGTGATTAAGGAAGAATCTCCATTCTAAAAAATGTGTCCTTTAGAAATCTTAAACTCAAATTGAGTGCAAATTAGCATATAACTTAGTGATTATGGAAGAAACACCATTTTCAATAATAAATCCTTTTGAAATCTTAAAAATCAAATTGAGTGTAAACTAGGTTTTAACTTAGTGATTAAAGAAGAAACTCCATTTTCAGTAATGTATCCTTCTGAAATCTTAAAACTCAAATTGAGTATAAATTAGGTAATAACTTAGTGATTAAGGAAGAAACTCCATTTTCAATAATGTATCCTTTTGAAATCTTAAAACACAAATTGAGTGTAAACTAGGTTTTAACTCAGTGATTAAGGAAGAAACTCAATTTTCAATAATGTATCCTTTTGATTTCTTAAAACATAAATTGAATGTAAATTAGGTTATAACTTAGTGCGAATTAGGTTATTTTATTAATTAAAAGAAAAAAGGAGGACCCTACAGCCCAGGGTCGGGGAGGAAACACACCAAGCAACATAAAACAGTCTAAGAGTCAAACCAATATGTTATAACTTAGTGATTAAGGAAGAAACTCCATTTTCAATAATGTATCATTTTGAATTCTTAAAACTCAAATTGAATGTAAATTATGTTATAACTTAGTGATTAAGGAAAAAACTCCATTTTCAATAATGTATCCTTATAACTAAGTGATTAAGGAAGAAACTCTACTTTCAATAATGTATCCTTTTGAAATCTTAAAACACAAATTGAGTGTAAACTAGATTTTAACTTAGGTATTAAAGAAGAAACTACATTTTCAAAAATATATCCTTTTGAAATCTTAAAACTCAAATTGAGTGTAAATTAGGTTATAACTTAGTGATTAAGGAAGAAACTACATTTTCAATAATGTATCCTTTTGAAATCTTAAAACACAAATTGAGTGTAAACTAGGTTTTAACTTAGTGATTAAGGAAGAAACTCCATTTTTAATAATGTATCCTTTTGAAATATAAAAACTCAAATTGAATGTAAATTAGGTAATAACTTAGTGATTAAGGAAGAAACTCCATTTTAAATAATGTATCCTTTCGAAATCTTAAAACTCAAATTGATTGTAAACTAGGTTTTAACATAGTGATTAAGGAAGAAACTACATTTTCAATAATGTATCCTTTTGAAATCTTAAAACTCAAATTGAGTGTAAATTAGCTTATAACTTAGTGATTAAGGAAGAAACCCCATTTTCAATAATGTATCCTTTTGAAATCTTAAAACTCAAATTGAATGTAAATTAGGTTAATACCTAGTGATTAAGGAAGAAACTCCATTTTCAATAATGTATCCTTTTGAAATCTTAAAAATTAAATTGATTGTAGACTAGATTTTATCTTAGTGATTAAGGAAGAAACTCCATTTTCAATAATGTATCCTTTCAAAATCTTAAAACTCAAATTGAATGTAAACTAGGTTTTAACTTAGTGATTAAGGAAGAAACTCCATTTTCAATAATGCATCTTTTTGAAATCTTAAAACACAAATTGAGTGTAAACTAGGTTTTAACTTAGTGATTAAGAAAGAAACTCCATTTTCAATAATGTATCCTTTTGAAATCTAAAAACTCAAATTGAATGTAAATTAGGTAATAACTTAGTGATTAAGGAACAAACTCCATTTTCAATAATGTATCCTTTTGAAATCTTAAAACTCAAATTGAGTGTAAATTAGGTAATAATTTAGTGATTAAGGAAGAAACTCCATTTTAAATAATGTATCCTTTCGAAATCTTAAGAATATAATTGATTGTAAACTAGGTTATAACTTGGTGATTAAGGAAGAAAATCAATTTTCAATAATGTATCCTTTTGAATTCTTAAAACTCAAATTGAATGTAAATTAGGTTATAACTTAGTGATTGAGGAAGAAACTCCATTTTCAATAATGTATCCTTTTGAATTCTTAAAACCCAAATTGAATGTAAATTAGGTTATAACTTAGTGATTAAGGAAGAAACTCCATTTTCAATAATGTATCATTTTGAAATCTTAAAACACAAATTGAGTGTAAACTAGGTTTTAACTTAGTGATTAAGGAAGAAACTCCATTTTCAATAATGTATCCTTTTGAAATCTAAAAACACAAATTTAATGTAAATTAGGTTATAACTTAGTGATTAAGGAAGAAACTCCATTTTCAATAATGTATCCTTTTGAAATCTTAAAACACTAATTGAGTGTAAACTAGGTTTTAACTTAGTGATTAAGGAAGAAACTACATTTTCAATAATATATCCTTTTGAATTCTTAAAACTCAAATTGAATGTGAATTAGGTTATAACTTAGTGAATAAGGAAGAAACTCAATTTTCAATAATGTATCCTTTTGAAATCTTAAAACTCAAATTGAGTGTAAATTATATTATAACTGAGGGATTAAGGAAGAAACTCCATTTTCAATAATGTATCCTTTTGTAATCTTAAAACACAAATTGAGTGTAAACTAGGTTTTAACTTAGTGATTAAGGAAGAAACTCCATTTTCAATAATGTATCCTTTTGAAATATAAAAACTCAAATTGAATGTAAATTATGTTATAACTTAGTGATTAAGGAAGAAACTCCATTTTCAATAATGTATCCTTTTGAAATCTTAATACACAAATTGAGTGTAAACTAGGTTTAAACTTAATGATTAAGGAAGAAACTCCATTTTCAATAATGTATCCTTTTGAAATCTAAAAACTCAAATTGAATGTAAATTAGGTAATAACTTAGTGATTAAGGAAGAATCTCCATTTTAAAAAATGTATCCTTTAGAAATATTAAACTCAAATTGAGTGCAAATTAGCATATAACTTAGTGATTATGGAAGAAACACCAGTTTCAATAATAAATCCTTTTGAAATCTTAAAAATCAAATTGAGTGTAAACTAGGTTTTAACTTAGTGATTAAAGAAGAAACTCCATTTTCAGTAATGTATCCTTTTGAAATCTTAAAACTCAAATTGAGTATAAATTAGGTAATAACTTAGTGATTAAGGAAGAAACTCCATTTTAAATAATGTATCCTTTTGAAATCTTAAAACACAAATTGAGTGTAAACTAGGTTTTAACTCAGTGATTAAGGAAGAAACTCAATTTTCAATAATGTATCCTTTTGATTTCTTAAAACATAAATTGAATGTAAATTAGGTTATAACTTAGTGCAAATTAGGTTATTTTATTAATTAAAAGAAAAAGGGAGGACCCTACAGCCCAGGGTCGGGGAGGAAACACACCAAGCAACATAAAATAGTCTAAGAGTCAAACCAATATGTTATAACTTAGTGATTAAGGAAGAAACTCCATTTTCAATAATATATCATTTTGAATTCTTAAAACTCAAATTGAATGTAAATTATGTTATAACTTAGTGATTAAGGAAAAAACTCCATTTTCAATAATGTATCCTTATAACTAAGTGATTAAGGAAGAAACTCTACTTTCAATAATGTATCCTTTTGAAATCTTAAAACACAAATTGAGTGTAAACTAGATTTTAACTTAGGTATTAAAGAAGAAACTACATTTTCAATAATATATCCTTTTGAAATCTTAAAACTCAAATTGAGTGTAAATTAGTTTATAACTTAGTGATTAAGGAAGAAACTACATTTTTAATAATGTATCCTTTTGAAATATAAAAACTCAAATTGAATGTAAATTAGGTAATAACTTAGTGATTAAGGAAGAAACTCCATTTTAAATAATGTATCCTTTCGAAATCTTAAAAATCAAATTGATTGTAAACTAGGTTTTAACATAGTGATTAAAGAAGAAACTACATTTTCAATAATGTATCCTTTTGAAATCTTAAAACTCAAATTGAGTGTAAATTAGGTAATAACTTAGTGATTAAGGAAGAAACTCCATTTTCAATAATGTATCCTTTTGAAATCTTAAAACTCAAATTGAATGTAAATTATGTTAATACCTAGTGATTAAGGAAGAAACTCCATTTTCAATAATGTATCCTTTTGAAATCTTAAAACTCAAATTGAATGTAAATTATGTTATAACTTAGTGATTAAGGAAAAAACTCCATTTTCAATAATGTATCCTTATAACTAAGTGATTAAGGAAGAAACTCTACTTTCAATAATGTATCCTTTTGAAATCTTAAAACACAAATTGAGTGTAAACTAGATTTTAACTTAGGTATTAAAGAAGAAACTACATTTTCAATAATATATCCTTTTGAAATCTTAAAACTCAAATTGAGTGTAAATTAGGTTATAACATAGTGATTAAGGAAGAAACTACATTTTCAATAATGTATCCTTTTGAAATCTTAAAACACAAATTGAGTGTAAATTAGGTCATAACTTAGTGATTAAGAAAGAAACTCCATTTTCAATAATGTATCCTTTTGAAATCTTAAAACACTAATTGAGTGTAAACTAGGTTTTAACTTAGTGATTAAGAAAAAACTACATTTTCAATAATGTATCCTTTTGAATTCTTAAAACTCAAATTGAATGTGAATTAGGTTATAACTTAGTGATTAAGGAAGAAACTCCATTTTCAATAATGTATCATTTTGAATTCTTAAAACTCAAATTGAATGTAAATTATGTTATAACTTAGTGATTAAGGAAAAAACTCCATTTTCAATAATGTATCCTTATAACTAAGTGATTAAGGAAGAAACTTTACTTTCAATAATGTATCCTTTTGAAATCTTAAAACACAAATTGAGTGTAAACTAGATTTTAACTTAGGTATTAAAGAAGAAACTACATTTTCAATAATATATCCTTTTGAAATCTTAAAACTCAAATTGAGTGTAAATCAGGTTATAACTTAGTGATTAAGGAAGAAACTACATTTTCAATAATGTATCCTTTTGAAATCTTAAAACACAAATTGAGTGTAAATTAGGTCATAACTTAGTGATTAAGAAAGAAACTCCATTTTCAATAATGTATCCTTTTGAAATCTTAAAACACTAATTGAGTGTAAACTAGGTTTTAACTTAGTGATTAAGGAAAAACTACATTTTCAATAATGTATCCTTTTGAATTCTTAAAACTCAAATTGAATGTGAATTAGGTTATAACTTAGTGATTAAGGAAGAAACTCCATTTTCAATAATGTATCCTTTTGAAATCTTAAAACTCAAATTGAGTGTAAATTAGATTATAACTGAGTGATTTAGGAAAAAACTCCATTTTCAATAATGTATCCTTTTGAAATATTAAAAAGCAAATTGATTGTAAACTAGGTTTTTACGTAGCGATTAAGGAAGAAACTCCATTTTCAATAATATATCATTTTGAATTCTTAAAACTCAAATTGAATGTAAATTATGTTATAACTTAGTGATTAAGGAAAAAACTCCATTTTCAATAATGTATCCTTATAACTAAGTGATTAAGGAAGAAACTCTACTTTCAATAATATATCCTTTTGAAATCTTAAAACACAAATTGAGTGTAAACTAGATTTTAACTTAGGTATTAAAGAAGAAACTACATTTTCAATAATATATCCTTTTGAAATCTTAAAACTCAAATTGAGTGTAAATTAGTTTATAACTTAGTGATTAAGGAAGAAACTACATTTTTAATAATGTATCCTTTTGAAATATAAAAACTCAAATTGAATGTAAATTAGGTAATAACTTAGTGATTAAGGAAGAAACTCCATTTTAAATAATGTATCCTTTCGAAATCTTAAAAATCAAATTGATTGTAAACTAGGTTTTAACATAGTGATTAAAGAAGAAACTACATTTTCAATAATGTATCCTTTTGAAATCTTAAAACTCAAATTGAGTGTAAATTAGGTAATAACTTAGTGATTAAGGAAGAAACTCCATTTTCAATAATGTATCCTTTTGAAATCTTAAAACTCAAATTGAATGTAAATTATGTTAATACCTAGTGATTAAGGAAGAAACTCCATTTTAATTAATGTATCATTTTGAAATCTTAAAACTCAAATTGAATGTAAATTATGTTATAACTTAGTGATTAAGGAAGAATCTCCATTTTCAATAATGTATCCTTATAACTAAGTGATTAAGGAAGAAACTCTACTTTCAATAATGTATCCTTTTGAAATCTTAAAACACAAATTGAGTGTAAACTAGATTTTAACTTAGGTATTAAAGAAGAAACTACATTTTCAATAATATATCCTTTTGAAATCTTAAAACTCAAATTGAGTGTAAATTAGGTTATAACTTAGTGATTAAGGAAGAAACTACATTTTCAATAATGTATCCTTTTGAAATCTTAAAACACAAATTGAGTGTAAATTAGATCATAACTTAGTGATTAAGAAAGAAACTCCATTTTCAATAATGTATCCTTTTGAAATCTTAAAACACTAATTGAGTGTAAACTAGGTTTTAACTTAGTGATTAAGAAAAAACTACATTTTCAATAATGTATCCTTTTGAATTCTTAAAACTCAAATTGAATGTGAATTAGGTTATAACTTAGTGATTAAGGAAGAAACTCCATTTTCAATAATGTATCATTTTGAATTCTTAAAACTCAAATTGAATGTAAATTATGTTATAACTTAGTGATTAAGGAAAAAACTCCATTTTCAATAATGTATCCTTATAACTAAGTGATTAAGGAAGAAACTCTACTTTCAATAATGTATCCTTTTGAAATCTTAAAACACAAATTGAGTGTAAACTAGATTTTAACTTAGGTATTAAAGAAGAAACTACATTTTCAATAATATATCCTTTTGAAATCTTAAAACTCAAATTGAGTGTAAATTAGGTTATAACTTAGTGATTAAGGAAGAAACTACATTTTCAATAATGTATCCTTTTGAAATCTTAAAACACAAATTGAGTGTAAATTAGGTCATAACTTAGTGATTAAGAAAGAAACTCCATTTTCAATAATGTATCCTTTTGAAATCTTAAAACACTAATTGAGTGTAAACTAGGTTTTAACTTAGTGATTAAGGAAAAACTACATTTTCAATAATGTATCCTTTTGAATTCTTAAAACTCAAATTGAATGTGAATTAGGTTATAACTTAGTGATTAAGGAAGAAACTCCATTTTCAATAATGTATCCTTTTGAAATCTTAAAACTCAAATTGAGTGTAAATTAGATTATAACTGAGTGATTTAGGAAAAAACTCCATTTTCAATAATGTATCCTTTTGAAATATTAAAAAGCAAATTGATTGTAAACTAGGTTTTTACGTAGCGATTAAGGAAGAAACTCCATTTTCAATAATGTATCCTTTTGAAATCTTAAAACACAAATTGAGTGTAAACTAGGTTTTAACTTAGTGATTAAGGAAGAAACTCCATTTTCAATAATGTATCCTTTTAAAATATAAAAACTCAAATTGAATGTAAATTATGTTATAACTTAGTGATTAAGGAAGAAACTCCATTTTCAATAATGTGTCCTTTTGAAATCTTAAAAAGCAAATTAGTAAACTAGGTTTTTACTTAGTTATTAAGGAAGAAACTCCATTTTCAATAATGTATCCTTTTGAAATCTTAATACACAAATTGAGTGTAAACTAGGTTTAAACTTAATGATTAAGGAAGAAACTCCATTTTCAATAATGTATCCTTTTGAAATCTAAAAACTCAAATTGAATGTAAATTAGGTAATAACTTAGTGATTAAGGAAGAAACTCCATTTTCAAAAATGTATCCTTTAGAAATCTTAAACTCAAATTGAGTGCAAATTAGCATATAACTTAGTGATTAAGGTAGAAACACCATTTTCAATAATGAATCCTTTTTAAATCTTAAAAATCAAATTGAGTAACTAGGTTTTAACTTAGTGATTAAAGAAGAAACTCCATTTTCAGTAATGTATCCTTTTGAACTCTTAAAACTCAAATTGAGTGTAAATTATGTAATAACTTAGTGATTAAGGAAGAAACTCCATTTTAAATAATGTATCCTTTTGAAATCTTAAAACACAAATTGAGTGTAAACTAGGTTTTAACTTAGTGATTAAGGAAGAAACTCAATTCTCAATAATGTATCCTTTTGAATTCTTAAAACATAAATTGAATGTAAATTAGGTTATAACTTAGTGCAAATTAGGTTATTTTATTAATTAAAAGAAAAAAGGAGGACCCCACAGCTCAGGGTCGGGGAGGAAACACACCAAGCAACATAAAACAGTCTAAGCGTCAAACCAATATGTTATAACTTAGTGATTAAGGAAGAAACTCCATTTTCAATAATGTATCATTTTGAAATCTTAAAACTCAAATTGAATGTAAATTATGTTATAACTTAGTGATTAAGGAAGAAACTCCATTTTCAATAATGTATCCTTTTGAAATCTTAAAAAGCAAATTAGTAAACTAGGTTTTTACTTAGTGATTAAGGAAGAAACTCCATTTTCAATAATTTATCCTTTTGAAATCTTAATACACCAATTGAGTGTAAACTAGGTTTAAACTTAGTGATTAAGGAAGAAACTCCATTTTCAATAATGTATCCTTTTGAAATCTAAAAACTCAAATTGAATGTAAATTAGGTAATAACTTAGTGATTAAGGAAGAAACTCCATTTTCAAAAATGTATCCTTTAGAAATCTTATACTCAAATTGAGTGCAAATTAGAATATAACTTAGTGATTAAGGAAGAAACACCATTTTCAATAATGAATCCTTTTGAAATCTTAAAAATCAAATTGAGTGTAAACTAGGTTTTAACTTAGTGATTAAAGAAGATACTCCATTTTCAATAATGTATCCTTTTGAAATCTTAAAACACAAATTTAGTGTAAACTAGGTTTTAAGTTAATGATTAAGGAAGAATCTCCATTTTCAATAATGTATCCTTTTGAAATCTTAAAACTCAAATTGAGTGTAAATTAGGTAATAACTTAGTGATTAAGGAAGAAACTCCGTTTTAAATAATGTATCCTTTTGAAATCTTAAAAATCAAATTGATTGTAATCTAGGTTTTAACTTAGTGATTAAGGAAGAAACTACATTTTCAATAATGTATGCTTTTGAAATCTTTAAATTCAAATTGAGTGTAAATTAGGTCATAACTAAGTGATTAAGGAAGAAACATTACTTACAATAATGTATCCTTTTGAAATCTTAAAACACAAATTGAGTGTAAAGTAGATTTTAACTTAGGTATTAAAGAAGAAACTACATTTTCAATAATATATCCTTTTGAAATCTTAAAACTCAAATTGAGTGTAAATTAGGCTATAACTTAGTGATTAAGGAAGAAACTACATTTTCAATATTGTATCCTTTTGAAATCTTAAAACACAAATTGAGTGTAAACTAGGTTTTAACTTAGTGATTAAGGAAGAAACTCCATTTTTAATAATGTATCCTTTTGAAATATAAAAACTCAAATTGAATGTAAATTCGGTAATAACTTAGTGATTAAGGAAGAAACTCCATTTTAAATAATGTATCCTTTCGAAATCTTAAAACTCAAATTGATTGTAAACTAGGTTTTAACATAGTGATTAAGGAAAAAACTCCATTTTCAATAATGTATCCTTTTGAAATCTTAAAACTCAAATTGAATGTAAATTAGGTTAGTACCTAGTGATTAAGGAAGAAACTCCATTTTCAATAATGTATCCTTTTGAAATCTTAAAAATTAAATTGATTGTAGACTAGGTTTTATCTTAGTGATTAAGGAAGAAACTCCATTTTCAATAATGTATCCTTTCGAAATCTTAAAACTCAAATTGAATGTAAACTAGGTTTTAACTTAGTGATTAAGGAAGAAACTCCATTTTCAATAATGCATCTTTTTGAAATCTTAAAACACAAATTGAGTGTAAACTAGGTTTTAACTTAGTGATTACGAAAGAAACTCCATTTTCAATAATGTATCCTTTTGAAATCTAAAAACTCAAATTGAATGTAAATTAGGTAATAACTTAGTGATTAAGGAACAAACTCCATTTTCAATAATGTATCCTTTTGAAATCTTAAAACTCAAATTGAGTGTAAATTAGGTAATAATTTAGTGATTAAGGAAGAAACTCCATTTTAAATAATGTATCCTTTCGAAATCTTAAGAATCTAATTGATTGTAAACTAGGTTATAACTTGGTGATTAAGGAAGAAACTCAATTTTCAATAATGTATCCTTTTGAATTCTTAAAACTCAAATTGAATGTAAATTAGGTTATAACTTAGTGATTGAGGAAGAAACTCCATTTTCAATAATGTATCCTTTTGAATTCTTAAAACCCAAATTGAATGTAAATTAGGTTATAACTTAGTGATTAAGGAAGAAACTCCATTTTCAATAATGTATCATTTTGAAATCTTAAAACACAAATTGAGTGTAAACTAGGTTTTAACTTAGTGATTAAGGAAGAAACTCCATTTTCAATAATGTATCCTTTTGAAATCTAAAAACTCAAATTTAATGTAAATTAGGTTATAACTTAGTGATTAAGGAAGAAACTCCATTTTCAATAATGTATCCTTTTGAAATCTTAAAACACTAATTGAGTGTAAACTAGGTTTTAACTTAGTGATTAAGGAAGAAACTACATTTTCAATAATGTATCCTTTTGAATTCTTAAAACTCAAATTGAATGTGAATTAGGTTATAACTTAGTGAATAAGGAAGAAACTCAATTTTCAATAATGTATCCTTTTGAAATCTTAAAACTCAAATTGAGTGTAAATTAGATTATAACTGAGTGATTAAGGAAGAAACTCCATTTTCAATAATGTATCCTTTTGTAATCTTAAAACACAAATTGAGTGTAAACTAGGTTTTAACTTAGTGATTAAGGAAGAAACTCCATTTTCAATAATGTATCCTTTTGAAATATAAAAACTCAAATAGAATGTAAATTATGTTATAACTTAGTGATTAAGGAAGAAACTCCATTTTCAATAATTTGTCCTTTTGAAATCTTAAAAAGCAAATTAGTAAACTAGGTTTTTACTTAGTGATTAAGGAAGAAACTCCATTTTCAATAATGTATCCTTTTGAAATCTTAATACACAAATTGAGTGTAAACTAGGTTTAAACTTAATGATTAAGGAAGAAACTCCATTTTCAATAATGTATCCTTTTGAAATCTAAAAACTCAAATTGAATGTAAATTAGGTAATAACTTAGTGATTAAGGAAGAATCTCCATTTTAAAAAATGTATCCTTTAGAAATCTTAAACTCAAATTGAGTGCAAATTAGCATATAACTTAGTGATTATGGAAGAAACACCATTTTCAATAATAAATCCTTTTGAAATCTTAAAAATCAAATTGAGTGTAAACTAGGTTTTAACTTAGTGATTAAAGAAGAAACTCCATTTTCAGTAATGTATCCTTTTGAAATCTTAAAACTCAAATTGAATGTAAATTAGGTAATAACTTAGTGATTAAGGAAGAAACTCCATTTTAAATAATGTATCCTTTTGAAATCTTAAAACACAAATTGAGTGTAAACTAGGTTTTAACTCAGTGATTAAGGAAGAAACTCAATTTTCAATAATGTATCCTTTTGATTTCTTAAAACATAAATTGAATGTAAATTAGGTTATAACTTAGTGCAAATTAGGTTATTTTATTAATTAAAAGAAAAAAGGAGGACCCTACAGCCCAGGGTCGGGGAGGAAACACACCAAGCAACATAAAATAGTCTAAGAGTCAAACCAATATGTTATAACTTAGTGATTAAGGAAGAAACTCCATTTTCAATAATGAATCATTTTGAATTCTTAAAACTCAAATTGAATGTAAATTATGTTATAACTTAGTGATTAAGGAAAAAACTCCATTTTCAATAATGTATCCTTATAACTAAGTGATTAAGGAAGAAACTCTACTTTCAATAATGTATCCTTTTGAAATCTTAAAACACAAATTGAGTGTAAACTAGATTTTAACTTAGGTATTAAAGAAGAAACTACATTTTCAATAATATATCCTTTTGAAATCTTAAAACTCAAATTGAGTGTAAATTAGTTTATAACTTAGTGATTAAGGAAGAAACTACATTTTCAATAATGTATCCTTTTGAAATCTTAAAACACAAATTGAGTGTAAACTAGGTTTTAACTTAGTGATTAAGGAAGAAACTCCATTTTTAATAATGTATCCTTTTGAAATATAAAAACTCAAATTGAATGTAAATTAGGTAATAACTTAGTGATTAAGGAAGAAACTCCATTTTAAATAATGTATCCTTTCGAAATCTTAAAAATCAAATTGATTGTAAACTAGGTTTTAACATAGTGATTAAGGAAGAAACTCCATTTTCAAAAATGTATCCTTTAGAAATCTTATACTCAAATTGAGTGCAAATTAGAATATAACTTAGTGATTAAGGAAGAAACTCCATTTTCAAAAATGAATCCTTTTGAAATCTTAAAAATCAAATTGAGTGTAAACTAGGTTTTAACTTAGTGATTAAAGAAGATACTCCATTTTCAATAATGTATCCTTTTGAAATCTTAAAACACAAATTTAGTGTAAACTAGGTTTTAACTTAATGATTAAGGAAGAATCTCCATTTTCAATAATGTATCCTTTTGAAATCTTAAAACTCAAATTGAGTGTAAATTAGGTAATAACTTAGTGATTAAGGAAGAAACTCCGTTTTAAATAATGTATCCTTTTGAAATCTTAAAAATCAAATTGATTGTAATCTAGGTTTTAACTTAGTGATTAAGGAAGAAACTACATTTTCAATAATGTATGCTTTTGAAATCTTTAAATTCAAATTGAGTGTAAATTAGGTCATAACTAAGTGATTAAGGAAGAAACATTACTTTCAATAATGTATCCTTTTGAAATCTTAAAACACAAATTGAGTGTAAACTAGATTTTAACTTAGGTATTAAAGAAGAAACTACATTTTCAATAATATATCCTTTTGAAATATTAAAACTCAAATTGAGTGTAAATTAGGTTATAACTTAGTGATTAAGGAAGAAACTACATTTTCAATAATGTATCCTTTTGAAATCTTAAAACACAAATTGAGTGTAAATTAGGTCATAACTTAGTGATTAAGAAAGAAACTCCATTTTCAATAATGTATCCTTTTGAAATCTTAAAACACTAATTGAGTGTAAACTAGGTTTTAACTTAGTGATTAAGAAAAAACTACATTTTCAATAATGTATCCTTTTGAATTCTTAAAACTCAAATTGAATGTGAATTAGGTTATAACTTAGTGATTAAGGAAGAAACTCCATTTTCAATAATGTATCATTTTGAATTCTTAAAACTCAAATTGAATGTAAATTATGTTATAACTTAGTGATTAAGGAAAAAACTCCATTTTCAATAATGTATCCTTATAACTAAGTGATTAAGGAAGAAACTCTACTTTCAATAATGTATCCTTTTGAAATCTTAAAACACAAATTGAGTGTAAACTAGATTTTAACTTAGGTATTAAAGAAGAAACTACATTTTCAATAATATATCCTTTTGAAATCTTAAAACTCAAATTGAGTGTAAATTAGGTTATAACTTAGTGATTAAGGAAGAAACTACATTTTCAATAATGTATCCTTTTGAAATCTTAAAACACAAATTGAGTGTAAATTAGGTCATAACTTAGTGATTAAGAAAGAAACTCCATTTTCAATAATGTATCCTTTTGAAATCTTAAAACACTAATTGAGTGTAAACTAGGTTTTAACTTAGTGATTAAGGAAAAACTACATTTTCAATAATGTATCCTTTTGAATTCTTAAAACTCAAATTGAATGTGAATTAGGTTATAACTTAGTGATTAAGGAAGAAACTCCATTTTCAATAATGTATCCTTTTGAAATCTTAAAACTCAAATTGAGTGTAAATTAGATTATAACTGAGTGATTTAGGAAAAAACTCCATTTTCAATAATGTATCCTTTTGAAATATTAAAAAGCAAATTGATTGTAAACTAGGTTTTTACGTAGCGATTAAGGAAGAAACTCCATTTTCAATAATGTATCCTTTTGAAATCTTAAAACACAAATTGAGTGTAAACTAGGTTTTAACTTAGTGATTAAGGAAGAAACTCCATTTTCAATAATGTATCCTTTTAAAATATAAAAACTCAAATTGAATGTAAATTATGTTATAACTTAGTGATTAAGGAAGAAACTCCATTTTCAATAATGTGTCCTTTTGAAATCTTAAAAAGCAAATTAGTAAACTAGGTTTTTACTTAGTTATTAAGGAAGAAACTCCATTTTCAATAATGTATCCTTTTGAAATCTTAATACACAAATTGAGTGTAAACTAGGTTTAAACTTAATGATTAAGGAAGAAACTCCATTTTCAATAATGTATCCTTTTGAAATCTAAAAACTCAAATTGAATGTAAATTAGGTAATAACTTAGTGATTAAGGAAGAAACTCCATTTTCAAAAATGTATCCTTTAGAAATCTTAAACTCAAATTGAGTGCAAATTAGCATATAACTTAGTGATTAAGGTAGAAACACCATTTTCAATAATGAATCCTTTTTAAATCTTAAAAATCAAATTGAGTAACTAGGTTTTAACTTAGTGATTAAAGAAGAAACTCCATTTTCAGTAATGTATCCTTTTGAACTCTTAAAACTCAAATTGAGTGTAAATTATGTAATAACTTAGTGATTAAGGAAGAAACTCCATTTTAAATAATGTATCCTTTTGAAATCTTAAAACACAAATTGAGTGTAAACTAGGTTTTAACTTAGTGATTAAGGAAGAAACTCAATTCTCAATAATGTATCCTTTTGAATTCTTAAAACATAAATTGAATGTAAATTAGGTTATAACTTAGTGCAAATTAGGTTATTTTATTAATTAAAAGAAAAAAGGAGGACCCCACAGCTCAGGGTCGGGGAGGAAACACACCAAGCAACATAAAACAGTCTAAGCGTCAAACCAATATGTTATAACTTAGTGATTAAGGAAGAAACTCCATTTTCAATAATGTATCATTTTGAATTCTTAAAACTCAAATTGAATGTAAATTATGTTATAACTTAGTGATTAAGGAAGAAACTCCATTTTCAATAATGTATCCTTTTGAAATCTTAAAAAGCAAATTAGTAAACTAGGTTTTTACTTAGTGATTAAGGAAGAAACTCCATTTTCAATAATTTATCCTTTTGAAATCTTAATACACCAATTGAGTGTAAACTAGGTTTAAACTTAGTGATTAAGGAAGAAACTCCATTTTCAATAATGTATCCTTTTGAAATCTAAAAACTCAAATTGAATGTAAATTAGGTAATAACTTAGTGATTAAGGAAGAAACTCCATTTTCAAAAATGTATCCTTTAGAAATCTTATACTCAAATTGAGTGCAAATTAGAATATAACTTAGTGATTAAGGAAGAAACACCATTTTCAATATTGAATCCTTTTGAAATCTTAAAAATCAAATTGAGTGTAAACTAGGTTTTAACTTAGTGATTAAAGAAGATACTCCATTTTCAATAATGTATCCTTTTGAAATCTTAAAACACAAATTTAGTGTAAACTAGGTTTTAAGTTAATGATTAAGGAAGAATCTCCATTTTCAATAATGTATCCTTTTGAAATCTTAAAACTCAAATTGAGTGTAAATTAGGTAATAACTTAGTGATTAAGGAAGAAACTCCGTTTTAAATAATGTATCCTTTTGAAATCTTAAAAATCAAATTGATTGTAATCTAGGTTTTAACTTAGTGATTAAGGAAGAAACTACATTTTCAATAATGTATGCTTTTGAAATCTTTAAATTCAAATTGAGTGTAAATTAGGTCATAACTAAGTGATTAAGGAAGAAACATTACTTACAATAATGTATCCTTTTGAAATCTTAAAACACAAATTGAGTGTAAAGTAGATTTTAACTTAGGTATTAAAGAAGAAACTACATTTTCAATAATATATCCTTTTGAAATCTTAAAACTCAAATTGAGTGTAAATTAGGCTATAACTTAGTGATTAAGGAAGAAACTACATTTTCAATATTGTATCCTTTTGAAATCTTAAAACACAAATTGAGTGTAAACTAGGTTTTAACTTAGTGATTAAGGAAGAAACTCCATTTTTAATAATGTATCCTTTTGAAATATAAAAACTCAAATTGAATGTAAATTCGGTAATAACTTAGTGATTAAGGAAGAAACTCCATTTTAAATAATGTATCCTTTCGAAATCTTAAAACTCAAATTGATTGTAAACTAGGTTTTAACATAGTGATTAAGGAAAAAACTCCATTTTCAATAATGTATCCTTTTGAAATCTTAAAACTCAAATTGAATGTAAATTAGGTTAGTACCTAGTGATTAAGGAAGAAACTCCATTTTCAATAATGTATCCTTTTGAAATCTTAAAAATTAAATTGATTGTAGACTAGGTTTTATCTTAGTGATTAAGGAAGAAACTCCATTTTCAATAATGTATCCTTTCGAAATCTTAAAACTCAAATTGAATGTAAACTAGGTTTTAACTTAGTGATTAAGGAAGAAACTCCATTTTCAATAATGCATCTTTTTGAAATCTTAAAACACAAATTGAGTGTAAACTAGGTTTTAACTTAGTGATTACGAAAGAAACTCCATTTTCAATAATGTATCCTTTTGAAATCTAAAAACTCAAATTGAATGTAAATTAGGTAATAACTTAGTGATTAAGGAACAAACTCCATTTTCAATAATGTATCCTTTTGAAATCTTAAAACTCAAATTGAGTGTAAATTAGGTAATAATTTAGTGATTAAGGAAGAAACTCCATTTTAAATAATGTATCCTTTCGAAATCTTAAGAATCTAATTGATTGTAAACTAGGTTATAACTTGGTGATTAAGGAAGAAACTCAATTTTCAATAATGTATCCTTTTGAATTCTTAAAACTCAAATTGAATGTAAATTAGGTTATAACTTAGTGATTAAGGAAGAAACTCCATTTTCAATAATGTATCCTTTTGAATTCTTAAAACCCAAATTGAATGTAAATTAGGTTATAACTTAGTGATTAAGGAAGAAACTCCATTTTCAATAATGTATCATTTTGAAATCTTAAAACACAAATTGAGTGTAAACTAGGTTTTAACTTAGTGATTAAGGAAGAAACTCCATTTTCAATAATGTATCCTTTTGAAATCTTAAAACTCAAATTTAATGTAAATTAGGTTATAACTTAGTGATTAAGGAAGAAACTCCATTTTCAATAATGTATCCTTTTGAAATCTTAAAACACTAATTGAGTGTAAACTAGGTTTTAACTTAGTGATTAAGGAAGAAACTACATTTTCAATAATGTATCCTTTTGAATTCTTAAAACTCAAATTGAATGTGAATTAGGTTATAACTTAGTGAATAAGGAAGAAACTCAATTTTCAATAATGTATCCTTTTGAAATCTTAAAACTCAAATTGAGTGTAAATTAGATTATAACTGAGTGATTAAGGAAGAAACTCCATTTTCAATAATGTATCCTTTTGTAATCTTAAAACACAAATTGAGTGTAAACTAGGTTTTAACTTAGTGATTAAGGAAGAAACTCCATTTTCAATAATGTATCCTTTTGAAATATAAAAACTCAAATAGAATGTAAATTATGTTATAACTTAGTGATTAAGGAAGAAACTCCATTTTCAATAATTTGTCCTTTTGAAATCTTAAAAAGCAAATTAGTAAACTAGGTTTTTACTTAGTGATTAAGGAAGAAACTCCATTTTCAATAATGTATCCTTTTGAAATCTTAATACACAAATTGAGTGTAAACTAGGTTTAAACTTAATGATTAAGGAAGAAACTCCATTTTCAATAATGTATCCTTTTGAAATCTAAAAACTCAAATTGAATGTAAATTAGGTAATAACTTAGTGATTAAGGAAGAATCTCCATTTTAAAAAATGTATCCTTTAGAAATCTTAAACTCAAATTGAGTGCAAATTAGCATATAACTTAGTGATTATGGAAGAAACACCATTTTCAATAATAAATCCTTTTGAAATCTTAAAAATCAAATTGAGTGTAAACTAGGTTTTAACTTAGTGATTAAAGAAGAAACTCCATTTTCAGTAATGTATCCTTTTGAAATCTTAAAACTTAAATTGAGTATAAATTAGGTAATAACTTAGTGATTAAGGAAGAAACTCCATTTTAAATAATGTATCCTTTTGAAATCTTAAAACACAAATTGAGTGTAAACTAGGTTTTAACTCAGTGATTAAGGAAGAAACTCAATTTTCAATAATGTATCCTTTTGATTTCTTAAAACATAAATTGAATGTAAATTAGGTTATAACTTAGTGCAAATTAGGTTATTTTATTAATTAAAAGAAAAAAGGAGGACCCTACAGCCCAGGGTCGGGGAGGAAACACACCAAGCAACATAAAATAGTCTAAGAGTCAAACCAATATGTTATAACTTAGTGATTAAGGAAGAAACTCCATTTTCAATAATGTATCATTTTGAATTCTTAAAACTCAAATTGAATGTAAATTATGTTATAACTTAGTGATTAAGGAAGAAACTACATTTTCAATAATGTATCCTTATAACTAAGTGATTAAGGAAGAAACTCTACTTTCAATAATGTATCCTTTTGAAATCTTAAAACACAAATTGAGTGTAAACTAGATTTTAACTTAGGTATTAAAGAAGAAACTACATTTTCAATAATATATCCTTTTGAAATCTTAAAACTCAAATTGAGTGTAAATTAGGTTATAACTTAGTGATTAAGGAAGAAACTACATTTTCAATAATGTATCCTTTTGAAATCTTAAAACACAAATTGAGTGTAAATTAGGTCATAACTTAGTGATTAAGAAAGAAACTCCATTTTCAATAATGTATCCTTTTGAAATCTTAAAACACTAATTGAGTGTAAACTAGGTTTTAACTTAGTGATTAAGGAAAAACTACATTTTCAATAATGTATCCTTTTGAAATCTTAAAACTCAAATTGAATGTGAATTAGGTTATAACTTAGTGATTAAGGAAGAAACTCCATTTTCAATAATGTATCCTTTTTAAATCTTAAAACTCAAATTGAGTGTAAATTAGATTATAACTGAGTGATTTAGGAAAAAACTCCATTTTCAATAATGTATCCTTTTGAAATATTAAAAAGCAAATTGATTGTAAACTAGGTTTTTACGTAGCGATTAAGGAAGAAACTCCATTTTCAATAATGTATCCTTTTGAAATCTTAAAACACAAATTGAGTGTAAACTAGGTTTTAACTTAGTGATTAAGGAAGAAACTCCATTTTCAATAATGTATCCTTTTAAAATATAAAAACTCAAATTGAATGTAAATTATGTTATAACTTAGTGATTAAGGAAGAAACTCCATTTTCAATAATGTGTCCTTTTGAAATCTTAAAAAGCAAATTAGTAAACTAGGTTTTTACTTAGTTATTAAGGAAGAAACTCCATTTTCAATAATGTATCCTTTTGAAATCTTAATACACAAATTGAGTGTAAACTAGGTTTAAACTTAATGATTAAGGAAGAAACTCCATTTTAAATAATGTATCCTTTTGAAATCTAAAAACTCAAATTGAATGTAAATTAGGTAATAACTTAGTGATTAAGGAAGAAACTCCATTTTCAAAAATGTATCCTTTAGAAATCTTAAACTCAAATTGAGTGCAAATTAGCATATAACTTAGTGATTAAGGAAGAAACACCATTTTCAATAATGAATCCTTTTTAAATCTTAAAAATCAAATTGAGTAACTAGGTTTTAACTTAGTGATTAAAGAAGAAACTCCATTTTCAGTAATGTATCCTTTTGAAATCTTAAAACTCAAATTGAGTGTAAATTATGTAATAACTTAGTGATTAAGGAAGAAACTCCATTTTAAATAATGTATCCTTTTGAAATCTTAAAACTCAAATTGAGTGTAAACTAGGTTTTAACTTAGTGATTAAGGAAGAAACTCAATTCTCAATAATGTATCCTTTTGAATTCTTAAAACATAAATTGAATGTAAATTAGGTTATAACTTAGTGCAAATTAGGTTATTTTATTAATTAAAAGAAAAAAGGAGGACCCCACAGCTCAGGGTCGGGGAGGAAACACACCAAGCAACATAAAACAGTCTAAGCGTCAAACCAATATGTTATAACTTAGTGATTAAGGAAGAAACTCCATTTTCAATAATGTATCATTTTGAATTCTTAAAACTCAAATTGAATGTAAATTATGTTATAACTTAGTGATTAAGGAAGAAACTCCATTTTCAATAATGTATCCTTTTGAAATCTTAAAAAGCAAATTAGTAAACTAGGTTTTTACTTAGTGATTAAGGAAGAAACTCCATTTTCAATAATTTATCCTTTTGAAATCTTAATACACCAATTGAGTGTAAACTAGGTTTAAACTTAGTGATTAAGGAAGAAACTCCATTTTCAATAATGTATCCTTTTGAAATCTAAAAACTCAAATTGAATGTAAATTAGGTAATAACTTAGTGATTAAGGAAGAAACTCCATTTTCAAAAATGTATCCTTTAGAAATCTTATACTCAAATTGAGTGCAAATTAGAATATAACTTAGTGATTAAGGAAGAAACACCATTTTCAATATTGAATCCTTTTGAAATCTTAAAAATCAAATTGAGTGTAAACTAGGTTTTAACTTAGTGATTAAAGAAGATACTCCATTTTCAATAATGTATCCTTTTGAAATCTTAAAACACAAATTTAGTGTAAACTAGGTTTTAAGTTAATGATTAAGGAAGAATCTCCATTTTCAATAATGTATCCTTTTGAAATCTTAAAACTCAAATTGAGTGTAAATTAGGTAATAACTTAGTGATTAAGGAAGAAACTCCGTTTTAAATAATGTATCCTTTTGAAATCTTAAAAATCAAATTGATTGTAATCTAGGTTTTAACTTAGTGATTAAGGAAGAAACTACATTTTCAATAATGTATGCTTTTGAAATCTTTAAATTCAAATTGAGTGTAAATTAGGTCATAACTAAGTGATTAAGGAAGAAACATTACTTACAATAATGTATCCTTTTGAAATCTTAAAACACAAATTGAGTGTAAAGTAGATTTTAACTTAGGTATTAAAGAAGAAACTACATTTTCAATAATATATCCTTTTGAAAACTTAAAACTCAAATTGAGTGTAAATTAGGCTATAACTTAGTGATTAAGGAAGAAACTACATTTTCAATATTGTATCCTTTTGAAATCTTAAAACACAAATTGAGTGTAAACTAGGTTTTAACTTAGTGATTAAGGAAGAAACTCCATTTTTAATAATGTATCCTTTTGAAATATAAAAACTCAAATTGAATGTAAATTCGGTAATAACTTAGTGATTAAGGAAGAAACTCCATTTTAAATAATGTATCCTTTCGAAATCTTAAAACTCAAATTGATTGTAAACTAGGTTTTAACATAGTGATTAAGGAAAAAACTCCATTTTCAATAATGTATCCTTTTGAAATCTTAAAACTCAAATTGAATGTAAATTAGGTTAGTACCTAGTGATTAAGGAAGAAACTCCATTTTCAATAATGTATCCTTTTGAAATCTTAAAAATTAAATTGATTGTAGACTAGGTTTTATCTTAGTGATTAAGGAAGAAACTCCATTTTCAATAATGTATCCTTTCGAAATCTTAAAACTCAAATTGAATGTAAACTAGGTTTTAACTTAGTGATTAAGGAAGAAACTCCATTTTCAATAATGCATCTTTTTGAAATCTTAAAACACAAATTGAGTGTAAACTAGGTTTTAACTTAGTGATTACGAAAGAAACTCCATTTTCAATAATGTATCCTTTTGAAATCTAAAAACTCAAATTGAATGTAAATTAGGTAATAACTTAGTGATTAAGGAACAAACTCCATTTTCAATAATGTATCCTTTTGAAATCTTAAAACTCAAATTGAGTGTAAATTAGGTAATAATTTAGTGATTAAGGAAGAAACTCCATTTTAAATAATGTATCCTTTCGAAATCTTAAGAATCTAATTGATTGTAAACTAGGTTATAACTTGGTGATTAAGGAAGAAACTCAATTTTCAATAATGTATCCTTTTGAATTCTTAAAACTCAAATTGAATGTAAATTAGGTTATAACTTAGTGATTGAGGAAGAAACTCCATTTTCAATAATGTATCCTTTTGAATTCTTAAAACCCAAATTGAATGTAAATTAGGTTATAACTTAGTGATTAAGGAAGAAACTCCATTTTCAATAATGTATCATTTTGAAATCTTAAAACACAAATTGAGTGTAAACTAGGTTTTAACTTAGTGATTAAGGAAGAAACTCCATTTTCAATAATGTATCCTTTTGAAATCTTAAAACTCAAATTTAATGTAAATTAGGTTATAACTTAGTGATTAAGGAAGAAACTCCATTTTCAATAATGTATCCTTTTGAAATCTTAAAACACTAATTGAGTGTAAACTAGGTTTTAACTTAGTGATTAAGGAAGAAACTACATTTTCAATAATGTATCCTTTTGAATTCTTAAAACTCAAATTGAATGTGAATTAGGTTATAACTTAGTGAATAAGGAAGAAACTCAATTTTCAATAATGTATCCTTTTGAAATCTTAAAACTCAAATTGAGTGTAAATTAGATTATAACTGAGTGATTAAGGAAGAAACTCCATTTTCAATAATGTATCCTTTTGTAATCTTAAAACACAAATTGAGTGTAAACTAGGTTTTAACTTAGTGATTAAGGAAGAAACTCCATTTTCAATAATGTATCCTTTTGAAATATAAAAACTCAAATAGAATGTAAATTATGTTATAACTTAGTGATTAAGGAAGAAACTCCATTTTCAATAATTTGTCCTTTTGAAATCTTAAAAAGCAAATTAGTAAACTAGGTTTTTACTTAGTGATTAAGGAAGAAACTCCATTTTCAATAATGTATCCTTTTGAAATCTTAATACACAAATTGAGTGTAAACTAGGTTTAAACTTAATGATTAAGGAAGAAACTCCATTTTCAATAATGTATCCTTTTGAAATCTAAAAACTCAAATTGAATGTAAATTAGGTAATAACTTAGTGATTAAGGAAGAATCTCCATTTTAAAAAATGTATCCTTTAGAAATCTTAAACTCAAATTGAGTGCAAATTAGCATATAACTTAGTGATTATGGAAGAAACACCATTTTCAATAATAAATCCTTTTGAAATCTTAAAAATCAAATTGAGTGTAAACTAGGTTTTAACTTAGTGATTAAAGAAGAAACTCCATTTTCAGTAATGTATCCTTTTGAAATCTTAAAACTCAAATTGAGTATAAATTAGGTAATAACTTAGTGATTAAGGAAGAAACTCCATTTTAAATAATGTATCCTTTTGAAATCTTAAAACACAAATTGAGTGTAAACTAGGTTTTAACTCAGTGATTAAGGAAGAAACTCAATTTTCAATAATGTATCCTTTTGATTTCTTAAAACATAAATTGAATGTAAATTAGGTTATAACTTAGTGCAAATTAGGTTATTTTATTAATTAAAAGAAAAAAGGAGGACCCTACAGCCCAGGGTCGGGGAGGAAACACACCAAGCAACATAAAATAGTCTAAGAGTCAAACCAATATGTTATAACTTAGTGATTAAGGAAGAAACTCCATTTTCAATAATGTATCATTTTGAATTCTTAAAACTCAAATTGAATGTAAATTATGTTATAACTTAGTGATTAAGGAAAAAACTCCATTTTCAATAATGTATCCTTATAACTAAGTGATTAAGGAAGAAACTCTACTTTCAATAATGTATCCTTTTGAAATCTTAAAACACAAATTGAGTGTAAACTAGATTTTAACTTAGGTATTAAAGAAGAAACTACATTTTCAATAATATATCCTTTTGAAATCTTAAAACTCAAATTGAGTGTAAATTAGTTTATAACTTAGTGATTAAGGAAGAAACTACATTTTCAATAATGTATCCTTTTGAAATCTTAAAACACAAATTGAGTGTAAACTAGGTTTTAACTTAGTGATTAAGGAAGAAACTCCATTTTTAATAATGTATCCTTTTGAAATATAAAAACTCAAATTGAATGTAAATTAGGTAATAACTTAGTGATTAAGGAAGAAACTCCATTTTAAATAATGTATCCTTTCGAAATCTTAAAAATCAAATTGATTGTAAACTAGGTTTTAACATAGTGATTAAGGAAGAAACTCCATTTTCAAAAATGTATCCTTTAGAAATCTTATACTCAAATTGAGTGCAAATTAGAATATAACTTAGTGATTAAGGAAGAAACTCCATTTTCAAAAATGAATCCTTTTGAAATCTTAAAAATCAAATTGAGTGTAAACTAGGTTTTAACTTAGTGATTAAAGAAGATACTCCATTTTCAATAATGTATCCTTTTGAAATCTTAAAACACAAATTTAGTGTAAACTAGGTTTTAACTTAATGATTAAGGAAGAATCTCCATTTTCAATAATGTATCCTTTTGAAATCTTAAAACTCAAATTGAGTGTAAATTAGGTAATAACTTAGTGATTAAGGAAGAAACTCCGTTTTAAATAATGTATCCTTTTGAAATCTTAAAAATCAAATTGATTGTAATCTAGGTTTTAACTTAGTGATTAAGGAAGAAACTACATTTTCAATAATGTATGCTTTTGAAATCTTTAAATTCAAATTGAGTGTAAATTAGGTCATAACTAAGTGATTAAGGAAGAAACATTCCTTTCAATAATGTATCCTTTTGAAATCTTAAAACACAAATTGAGTGTAAACTAGATTTTAACTTAGGTATTAAAGAAGAAACTACATTTTCAATAATATATCCTTTTGAAATATTAAAACTCAAATTGAGTGTAAATTAGGTTATAACTTAGTGATTAAGGAAGAAACTACATTTTCAATAATGTATCCTTTTGAAATCTTAAAACACAAATTGAGTGTAAATTAGGTCATAACTTAGTGATTAAGAAAGAAACTCCATTTTCAATAATGTATCCTTTTGAAATCTTAAAACACTAATTGAGTGTAAACTAGGTTTTAACTTAGTGATTAAGAAAAAACTACATTTTCAATAATGTATCCTTTTGAATTCTTAAAACTCAAATTGAATGTGAATTAGGTTATAACTTAGTGATTAAGGAAGAAACTCCATTTTCAATAATGTATCATTTTGAATTCTTAAAACTCAAATTGAATGTAAATTATGTTATAACTTAGTGATTAAGGAAAAAACTCCATTTTCAATAATGTATCCTTATAACTAAGTGATTAAGGAAGAAACTCTACTTTCAATAATGTATCCTTTTGAAATCTTAAAACACAATTTGAGTGTAAACTAGATTTTAACTTAGGTATTAAAGAAGAAACTACATTTTCAATAATATATCCTTTTGAAATCTTAAAACTCAAATTGAGTGTAAATTAGGTTATAACTTAGTGATTAAGGAAGAAACTACATTTTCAATAATGTATCCTTTTGAAATCTTAAAACACAAATTGAGTGTAAATTAGGTCATAACTTAGTGATTAAGAAAGAAACTCCATTTTCAATAATGTATCCTTTTGAAATCTTAAAACACTAATTGAGTGTAAACTAGGTTTTAACTTAGTGATTAAGGAAAAACTACATTTTCAATAATGTATCCTTTTGAATTCTTAAAACTCAAATTGAATGTGAATTAGGTTATAACTTAGTGATTAAGGAAGAAACTCCATTTTCAATAATGTATCCTTTTTAAATCTTAAAACTCAAATTGAGTGTAAATTAGATTATAACTGAGTGATTTAGGAAAAAACTCCATTTTCAATAATGTATCCTTTTGAAATATTAAAAAGCAAATTGATTGTAAACTAGGTTTTTACGTAGCGATTAAGGAAGAAACTCCATTTTCAATAATGTATCCTTTTGAAATCTTAAAACACAAATTGAGTGTAAACTAGGTTTTAACTTAGTGATTAAGGAAGAAACTCCATTTTCAATAATGTATCCTTTTAAAATATAAAAACTCAAATTGAATGTAAATTATGTTATAACTTAGTGATTAAGGAAGAAACTCCATTTTCAATAATGTGTCCTTTTGAAATCTTAAAAAGCAAATTAGTAAACTAGGTTTTTACTTAGTTATTAAGGAAGAAACTCCATTTTCAATAATGTATCCTTTTGAAATCTTAATACACAAATTGAGTGTAAACTAGGTTTAAACTTAATGATTAAGGAAGAAACTCCATTTTAAATAATGTATCCTTTTGAAATCTAAAAACTCAAATTGAATGTAAATTAGGTAATAACTTAGTGATTAAGGAAGAAACTCCATTTTCAAAAATGTATCCTTTAGAAATCTTAAACTCAAATTGAGTGCAAATTAGCATATAACTTAGTGATTAAGGAAGAAACACCATTTTCAATAATGAATCCTTTTTAAATCTTAAAAATCAAATTGAGTAACTAGGTTTTAACTTAGTGATTAAAGAAGAAACTCCATTTTCAGTAATGTATCCTTTTGAAATCTTAAAACTCAAATTGAGTGTAAATTATGTAATAACTTAGTGATTAAGGAAGAAACTCCATTTTAAATAATGTATCCTTTTGAAATCTTAAAACACAAATTGAGTGTAAACTAGGTTTTAACTTAGTGATTAAGGAAGAAACTCAATTCTCAATAATGTATCCTTTTGAATTCTTAAAACATAAATTGAATGTAAATTAGGTTATAACTTAGTGCAAATTAGGTTATTTTATTAATTAAAAGAAAAAAGGAGGACCCCACAGCTCAGGGTCGGGGAGGAAACACACCAAGCAACATAAAACAGTCTAAGCGTCAAACCAATATGTTATAACTTAGTGATTAAGGAAGAAACTCCATTTTCAATAATGTATCATTTTGAAATCTTAAAACTCAAATTGAATGTAAATTATGTTATAACTTAGTGATTAAGGAAGAAACTCCATTTTCAATAATGTATCCTTTTGAAATCTTAAAAAGCAAATTAGTAAACTAGGTTTTTACTTAGTGATTAAGGAAGAAACTCCATTTTCAATAATATATCCTTTTGAAATCTTAATACACCAATTGAGTGTAAACTAGGTTTAAACTTAGTGATTAAGGAAGAAACTCCATTTTCAATAATGTATCCTTTTGAAATCTAAAAACTCAAATTGAATGTAAATTAGGTAATAACTTAGTGATTAAGGAAGAAACTCCATTTTCAAAAATGTATCCTTTAGAAATCTTATACTCAAATTGAGTGCAAATTAGAATATAACTTAGTGATTAAGGAAGAAACACCATTTTCAATAATGAATCCTTTTGAAATCTTAAAAATCAAATTGAGTGTAAACTAGGTTTTAACTTAGTGATTAAGAAAGAAACTCCATTTTCAATAATGTATCCTTTTGAAATCTTAAAACACTAATTGAGTGTAAACTAGGTTTTAACTTAGTGATTAAGGAAAAACTACATTTTCAATAATGTATCCTTTTGAATTCTTAAAACTCAAATTGAATGTGAATTAGGTTATAACTTAGTGATTAAGGAAGAAACTCCATTTTCAATAATGTATCCTTTTGAAATCTTAAAACTCAAATTGAGTGTAAATTAGATTATAACTGAGTGATTTAGGAAAAAACTCCATTTTCAATAATGTATCCTTTTGAAATATTAAAAAGCAAATTGATTGTAAACTAGGTTTTTACGTAGCGATTAAGGAAGAAACTCCATTTTCAATAATGTATCCTTTTGAAATCTTAAAACACAAATTGAGTGTAAATTAGGTTTTAACTTAGTGATTAAGGAAGAAACTCCATTTTCAATAATGTATCCTTTTAAAATATAAAAACTCAAATTGAATGTAAATTATGTTATAACTTAGTGATTAAGGAAGAAACTCCATTTTCAATAATGTGTCCTTTTGAAATCTTAAAAAGCAAATTAGTAAACTAGGTTTTTACTTAGTTATTAAGGAAGAAACTCCATTTTCAATAATGTATCCTTTTGAAATCTTAATACACAAATTGAGTGTAAACTAGGTTTAAACTTAATGATTAAGGAAGAAACTCCATTTTCAATAATGTATCCTTTTGAAATCTAAAAACTCAAATTGAATGTAAATTAGGTAATAACTTAGTGATTAAGGAAGAAACTCCATTTTCAAAAATGTATCCTTTAGAAATCTTAAACTCAAATTGAGTGCAAATTAGCATATAACTTAGTGATTAAGGAAGAAACACCATTTTCAATAATGAATCCTTTTTAAATCTTAAAAATCAAATTGAGTAACTAGGTTTTAACTTAGTGATTAAAGAAGAAACTCCATTTTCAGTAATGTATCCTTATGAAATCTTAAAACTCAAATTGAGTGTAAATTATGTAATAACTTAGTGATTAAGGAAGAAACTCCATTTTAAATAATGTATCCTTTTGAAATCTTAAAACACAAATTGAGTGTAAACTAGGTTTTAACTTAGTGATTAAGGAAGAAACTCAATTCTCAATAATGTATCCTTTTGAATTCTTAAAACATAAATTGAATGTAAATTAGGTTATAACTTAGTGCAAATTAGGTTATTTTATTAATTAAAAGAAAAAAGGAGGACCCCACAGCTCAGGGTCGGGGAGGAAACACACCAAGCAACATAAAACAGTCTAAGCGTCAAACCAATATGTTATAACTTAGTGATTAAGGAAGAAACTCCATTTTCAATAATGTATCATTTTGAATTATTAAAACTCAAATTGAATGTAAATTATGTTATAACTTAGTGATTAAGGAAGAAACTCCATTTTCAATAATGTATCCTTTTGAAATCTTAAAAAGCAAATTAGTAAACTAGGTTTTTACTTAGTGATTAAGGAAGAAACTCCATTTTCAATAATATATCCTTTTGAAATCTTAATACACCAATTGAGTGTAAACTAGGTTTAAACTTAGTGATTAAGGAAGAAACTCCATTTTCAATAATGTATCCTTTTGAAATCTAAAAACTCAAATTGAATGTAAATTAGGTAATAACTTAGTGATTAAGGAAGAAACTCCATTTTCAAAAATGTATCCTTTAGAAATCTTATACTCAAATTGAGTGCAAATTAGAATATAACTTAGTGATTAAGGAAGAAACACCATTTTCAATAATGAATCCTTTTGAAATCTTAAAAATCAAATTGAGTGTAAACTAGGTTTTAACTTAGTGATTAAAGAAGATACTCCATTTTCAATAATGTATCCTTTTGAAATCTTAAAACACAAATTTAGTGTAAACTAGGTTTTAACTTAATGATTAAGGAAGAATCTCCATTTTCAATAATGTATCCTTTTGAAATCTTAAAACTCAAATTGAGTGTAAATTAGGTAATAACTTAGTGATTAAGGAAGAAACTCCGTTTTAAATAATGTATCCTTTTGAAATCTTAAAAATCAAATTGATTGTAATCTAGGTTTTAACTTAGTGATTAAGGAAGAAGTTCATTTTCAATAATGTATGCTTTTGAAATCTTTAAATTCAAATTGAGTGTAAATTAGGTCATAACTAAGTGATTAAGAAAGAAACATTACTTTCAATAATGTATCCTTTTGAAATCTTAAAACACAAATTGAGTGTAAACTAGATTTTAACTTAGGTATTAAAGAAGAAACTACATTTTCAATAATATATCCTTTTGAAATCTTAAAACTCAAATTGAGTGTAAATTAGGTTATAACTTAGTGATAGAAACTACATTTTCAATAATGTATCCTTTTGAAATCTTAAAACACAAATTGAGTGTAAACTAGGTTTTAACTTAGTGATTAAGGAAGAAACTCCATTTTCAATAATGTATCCTTTCAAAATCTTAAAACTCAAATTGAATGTAAACTAGGTTTTAACTTAGTGATTAAGGAAGAAACTCCATTTTCAATAATGCATCTTTTTGAAATCTTAAAACACAAATTGAGTGTAAACTAGGTTTTAACTTAGTGATTAAGAAAGAAACTCCATTTTCAATAATGTATCCTTTTGAAATCTAAAAACTCAAATTGAATGTAAATTAGGTAATAACTTAGTGATTAAGGAACAAACTCCATTTTCAATAATGTATCCTTTTGAAATCTTAAAACTCAAATTGAGTGTAAATTAGGTAATAATTTAGTGATTAAGGAAGAAACTCCATTTTAAATAATGTATCCTTTCGAAATCTTAAGAATCTAATTGATTGTAAACTAGGTTATAACTTGGTGATTAAGGAAGAAACTCAATTTTCAATAATGTATCCTTTTGAATTCTTAAAACTCAAATTGAATGTAAATTAGGTAATAACTTAGTGATTAAGGAACAAACTCCATTTTCAATAATGTATCCTTTTGAAATCTTAAAACTCAAATTGAGTGTAAATTAGGTAATAATTTAGTGATTAAGGAAGAAACTCCATTTTAAATAATGTATCCTTTCGAAATCTTAAGAATCTAATTGATTGTAAACTAGGTTATAACTTGGTGATTAAGGAAGAAACTCAATTTTCAATAATGTATCCTTTTGAATTCTTAAAACTCAAATTGAATGTAAATTAGGTTATAACTTAGTGATTGAGGAAGAAACTCCATTTTCAATAATGTATCCTTTTGAATTCTTAAAACCCAAATTGAATGTAAATTAGGTTATAACTTAGTGATTAAGGAAGAAACTCCATTTTCAATAATGTATCATTTTGAAATCTTAAAACACAAATTGAGTGTAAACTGGGTTTTAACTTAGTGATTAAGGAAGAAACTCCATTTTCAATAATGTATCCTTTTGAAATCTTAAAACTCAAATTTAATGTAAATTAGGTTATAACTTAGTGATTAAGGAAGAAACTCCATTTTCAATAATGTATCCTTTTGAAATCTTAAAACACTAATTGAGTGTAAACTAGGTTTTAACTTAGTGATTAAGGAAGAAACTACATTTTCAATAATGTATCCTTTTGAATTCTTAAAACTCAAATTGAATGTGAATTAGGTTATAACTTAGTGAATAAGGAAGAAACTCAATTTTCAATAATGTATCCTTTTGAAATCTTAAAACTCAAATTGAGTGTAAATTAGATTATAACTTAGTGATTAAGGAAGAAACTCCATTTTCAATAATGTATCCTTTTGTAATCTTAAAACACAAATTGAGTGTAAACTAGGTTTTAACTTAGTGATTAAGGAAGAAACTCCATTTTCAATAATGTATCCTTTTGAAATATAAAAACTCAAATTGAATGTAAATTATGTTATAACTTAGTGATTAAGGAAGAAACTCCATTTTCAATAATTTGTCCTTTTGAAATCTTAAAAAGCAAATTAGTAAACTAGGTTTTTACTTAGTGATTAAGGAAGAAACTCCATTTTCAATAATGTATCCTTTTGAAATCTTAATACACAAATTGAGTGTAAACTAGGTTTAAACTTAATGATTAAGGAAGAAACTACATTTTCAATAATGTATCATTTTGAAATCTAAAAACTCAAATTAAATGTAAATTAGGTAATAACTTAGTGATTAAGGAAGAATCTCCATTTTAAAAAATGTATCCTTTAGAAATCTTAAACTCAAATTGAGTGCAAATTAGTATATAACTTAGTGATTATGGAAGAAACACCATTTTCAATAATAAATCCTTTTGAAATCTTAAAAATCAAATTGAGTGTAAACTAGGTTTTAACTTAGTGATTAAAGAAGAAACTCCATTTTCAGTAATGTATCCTTTTGAAATCTTAAAACTCAAATTGAGTATAAATTAGGTAATAACTTAGTGATTAAGGAAGAAACTCCATTTTAAATAATGTATCCTTTTGAAATCTTAAAACACAAATTGAGTGTAAACTAGGTTTTAACTCAGTGATTAAGGAAGAAACTCAATTTTCAATAATGTATCCTTTTGATTTCTTAAAACATAAATTGAATGTAAATTAGGTTATAACTTAGTTTAAATTAGGTTATTTTATTAATTAAAAGAAAAAAGGAGGACCCTACAGCCCAGGGTCGGGGAGGAAACACACCAAGCAACATAAAACAGTCTAAGAGTCAAACCAATATGTTATAACTTAGTGATTAAGGAAGAAACTCCATTTTCAATAATGTATCATTTTGAATTCTTAAAACTCAAATTGAATGTAAATTATGTTATAACTTAGTGATTAAGGAAAAAACTCCATTTTCAATAATGTATCCTTATAACTAAGTGATTAAGGAAGAAACTCTACTTTCAATAATGTATCCTTTTGAAATCTTAAAACACAAATTGAGTGTAAACTAGATTTTAACTTAGGTATTAAAGAAGAAACTACATTTTCAATAATATATCCTTTTGAAATCTTAAAACTCAAATTGAGTGTAAATTAGGTTATAACTTAGTGATTAAGGAAGAAACTACATTTTCAATATTGTATCCTTTTGAAATCTTAAAACACAAATTGAGTGTAAACTAGGTTTTAACTTAGTGATTAAGGAAGAAACTCCATTTTTAATAATGTATCCTTTTGAAATATAAAAACTCAAATTGAATGTAAATTCGGTAATAACTTAGTGATTAAGGAAGAAACTCCATTTTAAATAATGTATCCTTTCGAAATCTTAAAACTCAAATTGATTGTAAACTAGGTTTTAACATAGTGATTAAGGAAGAAACTCCATTTTCAATAATGTATCCTTTTGAAATCTTAAAACTCAAATTGAATGTAAATTAGGTTAGTACCTAGTGATTAAGGAAGAAACTCCATTTTCAATAATGTATCCTTTTGAAATCTTAAAAATTAAATTGATTGTAGACTAGGTTTTATCTTAGTGATTAAGTAAGAAACTCCATTTTCAATAATGTATCCTTTCGAAATCTTAAAACTCAAATTGAATGTAAACTAGGTTTTAACTTAGTGATTAAGGAAGAAACTCCATTTTCAATAATGCATCTTTTTGAAATCTTAAAACACAAATTGAGTGTAAACTAGGTTTTAACTTAGTGATTACGAAAGAAACTCCATTTTCAATAATGTATCCTTTTGAAATCTAAAAACTCAAATTGAATGTAAATTAGGTAATAACTTAGTGATTAAGGAACAAACTCCATTTTCAATAATGTATCCTTTTGAAATCTTAAAACTCAAATTGAGTGTAAATTAGGTAATAATTTAGTGATTAAGGAAGAAACTCCATTTTAAATAATGTATCCTTTCGAAATCTTAATAATCTAATTGATTGTAAACTAGGTTATAACTTGGTGATTAAGGAAGAAACTCAATTTTCAATAATGTATCCTTTTGAATTCTTAAAACTCAAATTGAATGTAAATTAGGTTATAACTTAGTGATTGAGGAAGAAACTCCATTTTCAATAATGTATCCTTTTGAATTCTTAAAACCCAAATTGAATGTAAATTAGGTTATAACTTAGTGATTAAGGAAGAAACTCCATTTTCAATAATGTATCATTTTGAAATCTTAAAACACAAATTGAGTGTAAACTAGGTTTTAACTTAGTGATTAAGGAAGAAACTCCATTTTCAATAATGTATCCTTTTGAAATCTAAAAACTCAAATTTAATGTAAATTAGGTTATAACTTAGTGATTAAGGAAGAAACTCCATTTTCAATAATGTATCCTTTTGAAATCTTAAAACACTAATTGAGTGTAAACTAGGTTTTAACTTAGTGATTAAGGAAGAAACTACATTTTCAATAATGTATCCTTTTGAATTCTTAAAACTCAAATTGAATGTGAATTAGGTTATAACTTAGTGAATAAGGAAGAAACTCAATTTTCAATAATGTATCCTTTTGAAATCTTAAAACTCAAATTGAGTGTAAATTAGATTATAACTGAGTGATTAAGGAAGAAACTCCATTTTCAATAATGTAACCTTTTGTAATCTTAAAACACAAATTGAGTGTAAACTAGGTTTTAACTTAGTGATTAAGGAAGAAACTCCATTTTCAATAATGTATCCTTTTGAAATATAAAAACTCAAATAGAATGTAAATTATGTTATAACTTAGTGAATAAGGAAGAAACTTCATTTTCAATAATTTGTCCTTTTGAAATCTTAAAAAGCAAATTAGTAAACTAGGTTTTTACTTAGTGATTAAGGAAGAAACTCCATTTTCAATAATGTATCCTTTTGAAATCTTAATACACAAATTGAGTGTAAACTAGGTTTAAACTTAATGATTAAGGAAGAAACTCCATTTTCAATAATGTATCCTTTTGAAATCTAAAAACTCAAATTGAATGTAAATTAGGTAATAACTTAGTGATTAAGGAAGAAACTCCATTTTCAAAAATGTATCCTTTAGAAATCTTAAACTCAAATTGAGTGCAAATTAGCATATAACTTAGTGATTAAGGAAGAAACACCATTTTCAATAATGAATCCTTTTTAAATCTTAAAAATCAAATTGAGTAACTAGGTTTTAACTTAGTGATTAAAGAAGAAACTCCATTTTCAGTAATGTATCCTTATGAAATCTTAAAACTCAAATTGAGTGTAAATTATGTAATAACTTAGTGATTAAGGAAGAAACTCCATTTTAAATAATGTATCCTTTTGAAATCTTAAAACACAAATTGAGTGTAAACTAGGTTTTAACTTAGTGATTAAGGAAGAAACTCAATTCTCAATAATGTATCCTTTTGAATTCTTAAAACATAAATTGAATGTAAATTAGGTTATAACTTAGTGCAAATTAGGTTATTTTATTAATTAAAAGAAAAAAGGAGGACCCCACAGCTCAGGGTCGGGGAGGAAACACACCAAGCAACATAAAACAGTCTAAGCGTCAAACCAATATGTTATAACTTAGTGATTAAGGAAGAAACTCCATTTTCAATAATGTATCATTTTGAATTCTTAAAACTCAAATTGAATGTAAATTATGTTATAACTTAGTGATTAAGGAAGAAACTCCATTTTCAATAATGTATCCTTTTGAAATCTTAAAAAGCAAATTAGTAAACTAGGTTTTTACTTAGTGATTAAGGAAGAAACTCCATTTTCAATAATATATCCTTTTGAAATCTTAATACACCAATTGAGTGTAAACTAGGTTTAAACTTAGTGATTAAGGAAGAAACTCCATTTTCAATAATGTATCCTTTTGAAATCTAAAAACTCAAATTGAATGTAAATTAGGTAATAACTTAGTGATTAAGGAAGAAACTCCATTTTCAAAAATGTATCCTTTAGAAATCTTATACTCAAATTGAGTGCAAATTAGAATATAACTTAGTGATTAAGGAAGAAACACCATTTTCAATAATGAATCCTTTTGAAATCTTAAAAATCAAATTGAGTGTAAACTAGGTTTTAACTTAGTGATTAAAGAAGATACTCCATTTTCAATAATGTATCCTTTTGAAATCTTAAAACACAAATTTAGTGTAAACTAGGTTTTAACTTAATGATTAAGGAAGAATCTCCATTTTCAATAATGTATCCTTTTGAAATCTTAAAACTCAAATTGAGTGTAAATTAGGTAATAACTTAGTGATTAAGGAAGAAACTCCGTTTTAAATAATGTATCCTTTTGAAATCTTAAAAATCAAATTGATTGTAATCTAGGTTTTAACTTAGTGATTAAGGAAGAAGTTCATTTTCAATAATGTATGCTTTTGAAATCTTTAAATTCAAATTGAGTGTAAATTAGGTCATAACTAAGTGATTAAGAAAGAAACATTACTTTCAATAATGTATCCTTTTGAAATCTTAAAACACAAATTGAGTGTAAACTAGATTTTAACTTAGGTATTAAAGAAGAAACTACATTTTCAATAATATATCCTTTTGAAATCTTAAAACTCAAATTGAGTGTAAATTAGGTTATAACTTAGTGATAGAAACTACATTTTCAATAATGTATCCTTTTGAAATCTTAAAACACAAATTGAGTGTAAACTAGGTTTTAACTTAGTGATTAAGGAAGAAACTCCATTTTCAATAATGTATCCTTTCAAAATCTTAAAACTCAAATTGAATGTAAACTAGGTTTTAACTTAGTGATTAAGGAAGAAACTCCATTTTCAATAATGCATCTTTTTGAAATCTTAAAACACAAATTGAGTGTAAACTAGGTTTTAACTTAGTGATTAAGAAAGAAACTCCATTTTCAATAATGTATCCTTTTGAAATCTAAAAACTCAAATTGAATGTAAATTAGGTAATAACTTAGTGATTAAGGAACAAACTCCATTTTCAATAATGTATCCTTTTGAAATCTTAAAACTCAAATTGAGTGTAAATTAGGTAATAATTTAGTGATTAAGGAAGAAACTCCATTTTAAATAATGTATCCTTTCGAAATCTTAAGAATCTAATTGATTGTAAACTAGGTTATAACTTGGTGATTAAGGAAGAAACTCAATTTTCAATAATGTATCCTTTTGAATTCTTAAAACTCAAATTGAATGTAAATTAGGTAATAACTTAGTGATTAAGGAACAAACTCCATTTTCAATAATGTATCCTTTTGAAATCTTAAAACTCAAATTGAGTGTAAATTAGGTAATAATTTAGTGATTAAGGAAGAAACTCCATTTTAAATAATGTATCCTTTCGAAATCTTAAGAATCTAATTGATTGTAAACTAGGTTATAACTTGGTGATTAAGGAAGAAACTTAATTTTCAATAATGTATCCTTTTGAATTCTTAAAACTCAAATTGAATGTAAATTAGGTTATAACTTAGTGATTGAGGAAGAAACTCCATTTTCAATAATGTATCCTTTTGAATTCTTAAAACCCAAATTGAATGTAAATTAGGTTATAACTTAGTGATTAAGGAAGAAACTCCATTTTCAATAATGTATCATTTTGAAATCTTAAAACACAAATTGAGTGTAAACTGGGTTTTAACTTAGTGATTAAGGAAGAAACTCCATTTTCAATAATGTATCCTTTTGAAATCTAAAAACTCAAATTTAATGTAAATTAGGTTATAACTTAGTGATTAAGGAAGAAACTCCATTTTCAATAATGTATCCTTTTGAAATCTTAAAACACTAATTGAGTGTAAACTAGGTTTTAACTTAGTGATTAAGGAAGAAACTACATTTTCAATAATGTATCCTTTTGAATTCTTAAAACTCAAATTGAATGTGAATTAGGTTATAACTTAGTGAATAAGGAAGAAACTCAATTTTCAATAATGTATCCTTTTGAAATCTTAAAACTCAAATTGAGTGTAAATTAGTTTATAACTTAGTGATTAAGGAAGAAACTCCATTTTCAATAATGTATCCTTTTGTAATCTTAAAACACAAATTGAGTGTAAACTAGGTTTTAACTTAGTGATTAAGGAAGAAACTCCATTTTCAATAATGTATCCTTTTGAAATATAAAAACTCAAATTGAATGTAAATTATGTTATAACTTAGTGATTAAGGAAGAAACTCCATTTTCAATAATTTGTCCTTTTGAAATCTTAAAAAGCAAATTAGTAAACTAGGTTTTTACTTAGTGATTAAGGAAGAAACTCCATTTTCAATAATGTATCCTTTTGAAATCTTAATACACAAATTGAGTGTAAACTAGGTTTAAACTTAATGATTAAGGAAGAAACTACATTTTCAATAATGTATCATTTTGAAATCTAAAAACTCAAATTAAATGTAAATTAGGTAATAACTTAGTGATTAAGGAAGAATCTCCATTTTAAAAAATGTATCCTTTAGAAATCTTAAACTCAAATTGAGTGCAAATTAGTATATAACTTAGTGATTATGGAAGAAACACCATTTTCAATAATAAATCCTTTTGAAATCTTAAAAATCAAATTGAGTGTAAACTAGGTTTTAACTTAGTGATTAAAGAAGAAACTCCATTTTCAGTAATGTATCCTTTTGAAATCTTAAAACTCAAATTGAGTATAAATTAGGTAATAACTTAGTGATTAAGGAAGAAACTCCATTTTAAATAATGTATCCTTTTGAAATCTTAAAACACAAATTGAGTGTAAACTAGGTTTTAACTCAGTGATTAAGGAAGAAACTCAATTTTCAATAATGTATCCTTTTGATTTCTTAAAACATAAATTGAATGTAAATTAGGTTATAACTTAGTTTAAATTAGGTTATTTTATTAATTAAAAGAAAAAAGGAGGACCCTACAGCCCAGGGTCGGGGAGGAAACACACCAAGCAACATAAAACAGTCTAAGAGTCAAACCAATATGTTATAACTTAGTGATTAAGGAAGAAACTCCATTTTCAATAATGTATCATTTTGAATTCTTAAAACTCAAATTGAATGTAAATTATGTTATAACTTAGTGATTAAGGAAAAAACTCCATTTTCAATAATGTATCCTTATAACTAAGTGATTAAGGAAGAAACTCTACTTTCAATAATGTATCCTTTTGAAATCTTAAAACACAAATTGAGTGTAAACTAGATTTTAACTTAGGTATTAAAGAAGAAACTACATTTTCAATAATATATCCTTTTGAAATCTTAAAACTCAAATTGAGTGTAAATTAGGTTATAACTTAGTGATTAAGGAAGAAACTACATTTTCAATATTGTATCCTTTTGAAATCTTAAAACACAAATTGAGTGTAAACTAGGTTTTAACTTAGTGATTAAGGAAGAAACTCCATTTTTAATAATGTATCCTTTTGAAATATAAAAACTCAAATTGAATGTAAATTCGGTAATAACTTAGTGATTAAGGAAGAAACTCCATTTTAAATAATGTATCCTTTCGAAATCTTAAAACTCAAATTGATTGTAAACTAGGTTTTAACATAGTGATTAAGGAAGAAACTCCATTTTCAATAATGTATCCTTTTGAAATCTTAAAACTCAAATTGAATGTAAATTAGGTTAGTACCTAGTGATTAAGGAAGAAACTCCATTTTCAATAATGTATCCTTTTGAAATCTTAAAAATTAAATTGATTGTAGACTAGGTTTTATCTTAGTGATTAAGTAAGAAACTCCATTTTCAATAATGTATCCTTTCGAAATCTTAAAACTCAAATTGAATGTAAACTAGGTTTTAACTTAGTGATTAAGGAAGAAACTCCATTTTCAATAATGCATCTTTTTGAAATCTTAAAACACAAATTGAGTGTAAACTAGGTTTTAACTTAGTGATTACGAAAGAAACTCCATTTTCAATAATGTATCCTTTTGAAATCTAAAAACTCAAATTGAATGTAAATTAGGTAATAACTTAGTGATTAAGGAACAAACTCCATTTTCAATAATGTATCCTTTTGAAATCTTAAAACTCAAATTGAGTGTAAATTAGGTAATAATTTAGTGATTAAGGAAGAAACTCCATTTTAAATAATGTATCCTTTCGAAATCTTAATAATCTAATTGATTGTAAACTAGGTTATAACTTAGTGATTAAGGAAGAAACTCAATTTTCAATAATGTATCCTTTTGAAATCTAAAAACTCAAATTTAATGTAAATTAGGTTATAACTTAGTGATTGAGGAAGAAACTCCATTTTCAATAATGTATCCTTTTGAAATCTTAAAACACTAATTGAGTGTAAACTAGGTTTTAACTTAGTGATTAAGGAAGAAACTACATTTTCAATAATGTATCCTTTTGAATTCTTAAAACTCAAATTGAATGTGAATTAGGTTATAACTTAGTGAATAAGGAAGAAACTCAATTTTCAATAATGTATCCTTTTGAAATCTTAAAACTCAAATTGAGTGTAAATTAGATTATAACTGAGTGATTAAGGAAGAAACTCCATTTTCAATAATGTAACCTTTTGTAATCTTAAAACACAAATTGAGTGTAAACTAGGTTTTAACTTAGTGATTAAGGAAGAAACTCCATTTTCAATAATGTATCCTTTTGAAATATAAAAACTCAAATAGAATGTAAATTATGTTATAACTTAGTGAATAAGGAAGAAACTTCATTTTCAATAATTTGTCCTTTTGAAATCTTAAAAAGCAAATTAGTAAACTAGGTTTTTACTTAGTGATTAAGGAAGAAACTCCATTTTCAATAATGTATCCTTTTGAAATCTTAATACACAAATTGAGTGTAAACTAGGTTTAAACTTAATGATTAAGGAAGAAACTCCATTTTCAATAATGTATCCTTTTGAAATCTTAAACTCAAATTGAGTGCAAATTAGCATATAACTTAGTGATTATGGAAGAAACACCATTTTCAATAATAAATCCTTTTGAAATCTTAAAAATCAAATTGAGTGTAAACTAGGTTTTAACTTAGTGATTAAAGAAGAAACTCCATTTTCAGTAATGTATCCTTTTGAAATCTTAAAACTCAAATTGAGTATAAATTAGGTAATAACTTAGTGATTAAGGAAGAAACTCCATTTTAAATAATGTATCCTTTTGAAATCTTAAAACACAAATTGAGTGTAAACTAGGTTTTAACTCAGTGATTAAGGAAGAAACTCAATTTTCAATAATGTATCCTTTTGATTTCTTAAAACATAAATTGAATGTAAAATATTTTATAACTTAGTGCAAATTAGGTTATTTTATTAATTAAAAGAAAAAAGGAGGACCCTACAGCCCAGGGTCGGGGAGGAAACACACCAAGCAACATAAAACAGTCTAAGAGTCAAACCAATATGTTATAACTTAATGATTAAGGAAGAAACTCCATTTTCAATAATGTATCATTTTGAATTCTTAAAACTCAAATTGAATGTAAATTATGTTATAACTTAGTGATTAAGGAAAAAACTCCATTTTCAATAATGTATCCTTATAACTAAGTGATTAAGGAAGAAACTCTACTTTCAATAATGTATCCTTTTGAAATCTTAAAACACAAATTGAGTGTAAACTTGATTTTAACTTAGGTATTAAAGAAGAAACTACATTTTCAATAATATATCCTTTTGAAATCTTAAAACTCAAATTGAGTGTAAATTAGTTTATAACTTAGTGATTAAGGAAGAAACTACATTTTCAATAATGTATCCTTTTGAAATCTTAAAACACAAATTGAGTGTAAACTAGGTTTTAACTTAGTGATTAAGGAAGAAACTCCATTTTTAATAATGTATCCTTTTGAAATATAAAAACTCAAATTGAATGTAAATTAGGTAATAACTTAGTGATTAAGGAAGAAACTCCATTTTAAATAATGTATCCTTTCGAAATCTTAAAAATAAAATTGATTGTAAACTAGGTTTTAACATAGTGATTAAGGAAGAAACTACATTTTCAATAATGTATCCTTTTGAAATCTTAAAACTCAAATTGAGTGTAAATTAGGTAATAACTTAGTGATTAAGGAAGAAACTCCATTTTCAATAATGTATCCTTTTGAAATCTTAAAACTCAAATTGAATGTAAATTAGGTTAATACCTAGTGATTAAGGAAGAAACTCCATTTTCAATAATGTATCCTTTTGAAATCTTAAAAATTAAATTGATTGTAGACTAGGTTTTATCTTAGTGATTAAGGAAGAAACTCCATTTTCAATAATGTATCCTTTCGAAATCTTAAAACTCAAATGGAATGTAAACTAGGTTTTAACTTAGTGATTAAGGAAGAAACTCCATTTTCAATAATGCATCTTTTTGAAATCTTAAAACACAAATTGAGTGTAAACTAGGTTTTAACTTAGTGATTAAGAAAGAAATTCCATTTTCAATAATGTATCCTTTTGAAATCTAAAAACTCAAATTGAATGTAAATTAGGTAATAACTTAGTGATTAAGGAACAAACTCCATTTTCAATAATGTATCCTTTTGAAATCTTAAAACTCAAATTGAGTGTAAATTAGGTAATAATTTAGTGATTAAGGAAGAAACTCCATTTTAAATAATGTATCCTTTCGAAATCTTAAGAATCTAATTGATTGTAAACTAAGTTATAACTTGGTGATTAAGGAAGAAACTCAATTTTCAATAATGTATCCTTTTGAATTCTTAAAACTCAAATTGAATGTAAATTAGGTTATAACTTAGTGATTGAGGAAGAAACTCCATTTTCAATAATGTATCCTTTTGAATTCTTAAAACCCAAATTGAATGTAAATTAGGTTATAACTTAGTGATTAAGGAAGAAACTCCATTTTCAATAATGTATCATTTTAAAATCTTAAAACACAAATTGAGTGTAAACTAGGTTTTAACTTAGTGATTAAGGAAGAAACTCCATTTTCAATAATGTATCCTTTTAAAATCTTAAAACTCAAATTTAATGTAAATTAGGTTATAACTTAGTGATTAAGGAAGAAACTCCATTTTCAATAATGTATCCTTTTGATATCTTAAAACACTAATTGAGTGTAAACTAGGTTTTAACTTAGTGATTAAGGAAGAAACTACATTTTCAATAATGTATCCTTTTGAATTCTTAAAACTCAAATTGAATGTGAATTAGGTTATAACTTAGTGATTAAGGAAGAAACTCAATTTTCAATAATGTATCCTTTTGAAATCTTAAAACTCAAATTGAGTGTAAATTAGATTATAACTGAGTGATTAAGGAAGAAACTCCATTTTCAATAATGTATCCTTTTGTAATCTTAAAACACAAATTGAGTGTAAACTAGGTTTTAACTTAGTGATTAAGGAAGAAACTCCATTTTCAATATTGTATCCTTTTGAAATATAAAAACTCAAATTGAATGTAAATTATGTTATAACTTAGTGATTAAGGAAGAAACTCCATTTTCAATAATTTGTCCTTTTGAAATCTTAAAAAGCAAATTAGTAAACTAGGTTTTTACTTAGTGATTAAGGAAGAAACTCCATTTTCAATAATGTATCCTTTTGAAATCTTAATACACAAATTGAGTGTAAACTAGGTTTAAACTTAATGATTAAGGAAGAAACTCCATTTTCAATAATGTATCCTTTTGAAATCTAAAAACTCAAATTGAATGTAAATTAGGTAATAACTTAGTGATTAAGGAAGAATCTCCATTTTAAAAAATGTATCCTTTAGAAATCTTAAACTCAAATTGAGTGCAAATTAGCATATAACTTAGTGATTATGGAAGAAACACCATTTTCAATAATAAATCCTTTTGAAATCTTAAAAATCAAATTGAGTGTAAACTAGGTTTTAACTTAGTGATTAAAGAAGAAACTCCATTTTCAGTAATGTATCCTTTTGAAATCTTAAAACTCAAATTGAGTATAAATTAGGTAATAACTTAGTGATTAAGGAAGAAACTCCATTTTAAATAATGTATCCTTTTGAAATCTTAAAACACAAATTGAGTGTAAACTAGGTTTTAACTCAGTGATTAAGGAAGAAACTCAATTTTCAATAATGTATCCTTTTGATTTCTTAAAACATAAATTGAATGTAAATTAGGTTATAACTTAGTGCAAATTAGGTTATTTTATTAATTAAAAGAAAAAAGGAGGACCCTACAGCCCAGGGTCGGGGAGGAAACACACCAAGCAACATAAAACAGTCTAAGAGTCAAACCAATATGTTATAACTTAGTGATTAAGGAAGAAACTCCATTTTCAATAATGTATCATTTTGAATTCTTAAAACTCAAATTGAATGTAAATTATGTTATAACTTAGTGATTAAGGAAAAAACTCCATTTTCAATAATGTATCCTTTTGAAATCTTAAAAAGCAAATTAGTAAACTAGGTTTTTACTTAGTGATTAAGGAAGAAACTCCATTTTCAATAATATATCCTTTTGAAATCTTAATACACAAATTGAGTGTAAACTAGGTTTAAACTTAGTGATTAAGGAAGAAACTCCATTTTCAATAATGTATCCTTTTGAAATCTAAAAACTCAAATTGAATGTAAATTAGGTAATAACTTAGTGATTAAGGAAGAAACTCCATTTTAAAAAATGTATCCTTTAGAAATCTTAAACTCAAATTGAGTGCAAATTAGCAAATAACTTAGTGATTAAGGAAGAAACACCATTTTCAATAATGAATCCTTTTGAAATCTTAAAAATCAAATTGAGTGTAAACTAGGTTTTAACTTAGTGATTAAAGAAGAAACTCCATTTTCAATAATGTATCCTTTTGAAATCTTAAAACACAAATTTAGTGTAAACTAGGTTTTAACTTAGTGATTAAGGAAGAATCTCCATTTTCAATAATGTATCCTTTTGAAATCTTAAAACTCAAATTGAGTGTAAATTAGGTAATAACTTAGTGATTAAGAAAGAAACTCCATTTTAAATAATGTATCCTTTTGAAATCATAAAGCACAAATTGAGTGTAAACTAGATTTTAACTTAGGTATTAAAGAAGAAACTACATTTTCAATAATGTATCCTTTTGAAATCTTAAAACTCAAATTGAGTGTAAATTAGGTTATAACTTAGTGATTGAAGAAGAAACTCCATTTTCAATAATGTATCCTTTTGAATTCTTAAAACCCAAATTGAATGTAAATTAGGTTATAACTTAGTGATTAAGGAAGAAACTCAATTTTCAATAATGTATCCTTTTGAAATCTTAAAACACAAATTGAGTGTAAACTAGGTTTTAACTTAGTGATTAAAGAAGAAACTCCATTTTCAATAATGTATCCTTTTGAAATCAAAAAACTCAAATTGAATGTAAATTAGGTTATAACTTAGTGATTAAGGAAGAAACTCCATTTTCAATAATGTATCCTTTTGAAATCTTAAAACACTAATTGAGTGTAAACTAGGTTTTAACTTAGTGATTAAGGAAGAAACTACATTTTCAATAATGTATCCTTTTGAATTCTTAAAACTCAAATTGAATGTGAATTAGGTTATAACTTAGTGATTAAGGAAGAAACTCAATTTTCAATAATGTATCCTTTTGAAATCTTAAAACACTAATTGAGTGTAAACTAGGTTTTAACTTAGTGATTAAGGAAGAAACTACATTTTCAATAATGTATCCTTTTGAATTCTTAAAACTCAAATTGAATGTGAATTAGGTTATAACTTAGTGATTAAGGAAGAAACTCCATTTTCAATAATGTATCCTTTTGAAATCTTAAAACTCAAATTGAGTGTAAATTAGATTATAACTGAGTGATTAAGTAAGAAACTCCATTTTCAATAATGTATCCTTTTGTAATCTTAAAACACAAATTGAGTGTAAACTAGGTTTTAACTTAGTGATTAAGGAAGAAACTCCATTTTCAATAATGTATCCTTTTGAAATATAAAAACTCAAATTGAATGTAAATTATGTTATAACTTAGTGATTAAGGAAGAAACTCCATTTTCAATAATGTGTCCTTTTGAAATCTTAAAAAGCAAATTAGTAAACTAGGTTTTTACTTAGTGATTAAGGAAGAAACTCCATTTTCAATAATGTATCCTTTTGAAATCTTAATACACAAATTGAATGTAAACTAGGTTTAAACTTAATGATTAAGGAAGAAACTCCATTTTCAATAATGTATCCTTTTGAAATCTAAAAACTCAAATTGAATGTAAATTAGGTAATAACTTAGTGATTAAGGAAGAAACTCCATTTTCAAAAATGTATCCTTTAGAAATCTTAAACTCAAATTGAGTGCAAATTAGCATATAACTTAGTGATTAAGGAAGAAACACCATTTTCAATAATGAATCCTTTTGAAATCTTAAAAATCAAATTGAGTGTAAACTAGGTTTTAACTTAGTGATTAAAGAAGAAACTCCATTTTCAATAATGTATCCTTTTGAAATCTTAAAACACAAATTGAGTTTAAATTAGGTAATAACTTAGTGATTAAGGAAGAAACTCCATTTTAAATAATGTATCCTTTTGAAATCTTAAAAAACAAATTGAGTGTAAACTAGGTTTTAACTTAGTGATTAAGGAAGAAACTCAATTTTCAATAATGTATCCTTTTGATTTCTTAAAACATAAATTGAATGTAAATTAGGTTATAACTTAGTGCAAATTAGGTTATTTTATTAATTAAAAGAAAAAAGGAGGACCCCACAGCCCAGGGTCGGGGAGGAAACACACCAAGCAACATAAAACAGTCTAAGCGTCAAACCAATATGTTATAACTTAGTGATTAAGGAAGAAACTCCATTTTCAATAATGTATCATTTTGAAATCTTAAAACTCAAATTGAATGTAAATTATGTTATAACTTAGTGATTAAGGAAGAAACTCCATTTTCAATAATGTATCCTTTTGAAATCTTAAAAAGCAAATTAGTAAACTAGGTTTTTACTTAGTGATTAAGGAAGAAACTCCATTTTCAATAATATATCCTTTTGAAATCTTAATACAAAAATTGAGTGTAAACTAGGTTTAAACTTAGTGATTAAGGAAGAAACTCCATTTTCAATAATGTATCCTTTTGAAATCTTAAAACTCAAATTGAATGTAAACTAGGTTTTAACTTAGTGATTAAGGAAGAAACTCCATTTTCAATAATGTATCCTTTTGAAATCTTAAAACACAAATTGAGTGTAAACTAGGTTTTAACTTAGTGATTGAGGAAGAAACTCCATTTTCAATAATGTATCCTTTTGAAATCTAAAAACTCAAATTGAATGTAAATTAGGTAATAACTTAGTGATTAAGGAACAAACTCCATTTTCAATAATGTTTCCTTTTGTAATCTTAAAACTCAAATTGAGTGTAAATTAGGTAATAATTTAGTGATTAAGGAAGAAACTCTATTTTAAATAATGTATCCTTTTGAAATCTTAAGAATCTAATTGATTGTAAACTAGGTTTTAACTTAGTGATTAAGGAAGAAACTACATTTTCAATAATGTATCCTTTTAAAATCTTAAAACTCAAATTGAATGTAAATTAGGTTAATAGCTAGTGATTAAGGAAGAAACTCCATTTTCAATAATGTTTCCTTTTGTAATCTTAAAACTCAAATTGAGTGTAAATTAGGTAATAATTTAGTGATTAAGGAAGAAACTCTATTTTAAATAATGTATCCTTTTGAAATCTTAAGAATCTAATTGATTGTAAACTAGGTTTTAACTTAGTGATTAAGGAAGAAACTACATTTTCAATAATGTATCCTTTTAAAATCTTAAAACTCAAATTGAATGTAAATTAGGTTAATAGCTAGTGATTAAGGAAGAAACTCCATTTTCAATAATGTATCCTTTTGAAATCTTAAAAAGCAAATTAGTAAACTAGGTTTTTACTTAGTGATTAAGGAAGAAACTCCATTTTCAATAATATATCCTTTTGAAATCTTAATACAAAAATTGAGTGTAAACTAGGTTTAAACTTAGTGATTAAGGAAGAAACTCCATTTTCAATAATGTATCCTTTTGAAATCTTAAACTCAAATTTAGTGCAAATTAGCATATAACTTAGTGATTAAGGAAGAAACTCAACTTTCAATAATGTATCCTTTTGAAATCTTAAAAATCAAATTGAGTGTAAACTAGGTTTTAACTTAGTGATTAAAGAAGAAACTCCATTTTCAATAATGTATCCTTTTGAAATCTTAAAACACAAATTTAGTGTAAACTAGGTTTTAACTTAGTGATTAAGGAAGAAACTCCATTTTCAATAATGTATCCTTTTGAAATCTTAAAACTCAAATTGAGTGTAAATTAGGTAATAACTTAGTGATTAAGGAAGAAACTCCATTTTAAATAATGTATCCTTTTGAAATCTTAAAAATCAAATTGATTGTAATCTAGGTTTTAACTTAGTGATTAAGGAATAAACTACATTTTCAATAATGTATCCTTTTGAAATCTTAAAATTCAAATTGAGTGTAAATTAGGTTATAACTTAGTGATTAAGGAAGAAACTACATTTTCAATAATGTATCCTTTTGAAATCTTAAAACACAAATTGAGTGTAAACTAGGTTTTAACTTAGTGATTAAGGAAGAAACTCCATTTTTAATAATGTATCCTTTTGAAATATAAAAACTCAAATTGAATGTAAATTAGGTAATAACTTAGTGATTAAGGAAGAAACTCCATTTTAAATAATGTATCCTTTCGAAATCTTAAAACTCAAATTGATTGTAAACTAGGTTTTAACTTAGTGATTAAGGAAGAAATTACATTTTCAATAATGTATCCTTTTGAAATCTTAAAACTCAAATTGAGTGTAAATTAGTTTATAACTTAGTGATTAAGGAAGAAACTACATTTTCAATAATGTATCCTTTTGAAATCTTAAAACTCAAATTGAGTGTAAATTAGTTTATAACTTAGTGATTAAGGAAAAAACTCCATTTTCAATAATGTATCCTTATAACTAAGTGATTAAGGAAGAAACTCTACTTTCAATAATGTATCCTTTTGAAATCTTAAAACACAAATTGAGTGTAAACTTGATTTTAACTTAGGTATTAAAGAAGAAACTACATTTTCAATAATATATCCTTTTGAAATCTTAAAACTCAAATTGAGTGTAAATTAGTTTATAACTTAGTGATTAAGGAAGAAACTACATTTTCAATAATGTATCCTTTTGAAATCTTAAAACACAAATTGAGTGTAAACTAGGTTTTAACTTAGTGATTAAGGAAGAAACTCCATTTTTAATAATGTATCCTTTTGAAATATAAAAACTCAAATTGAATGTAAATTAGGTAATAACTTAGTGATTAAGGAAGAAACTCCATTTTAAATAATGTATCCTTTCGAAATCTTAAAAATAAAATTGATTGTAAACTAGGTTTTAACATAGTGATTAAGGAAGAAACTACATTTTCAATAATGTATCCTTTTGAAATCTTAAAACTCAAATTGAGTGTAAATTAGGTAATAACTTAGTGATTAAGGAAGAAACTCCATTTTCAATAATGTATCCTTTTGAAATCTTAAAACTCAAATTGAATGTAAATTAGGTTAATACCTAGTGATTAAGGAAGAAACTCCATTTTCAATAATGTATCCTTTTGAAATCTTAAAAATTAAATTGATTGTAGACTAGGTTTTATCTTAGTGATTAAGGAAGAAACTCCATTTTCAATAATGTATCCTTTCGAAATCTTAAAACTCAAATGGAATGTAAACTAGGTTTTAACTTAGTGATTAAGGAAGAAACTCCATTTTCAATAATGCATCTTTTTGAAATCTTAAAACACAAATTGAGTGTAAACTAGGTTTTAACTTAGTGATTAAGAAAGAAACTCCATTTTCAATAATGTATCCTTTTGAAATCTAAAAACTCAAATTGAATGTAAATTAGGTAATAACTTAGTGATTAAGGAACAAACTCCATTTTCAATAATGTATCCTTTTGAAATCTTAAAACTCAAATTGAGTGTAAATTAGGTAATAATTTAGTGATTAAGGAAGAAACTCCATTTTAAATAATGTATCCTTTCGAAATCTTAAGAATCTAATTGATTGTAAACTAAGTTATAACTTGGTGATTAAGGAAGAAACTCAATTTTCAATAATGTATCCTTTTGAAATCATAAAACTCAAATTGAATGTAAATTAGGTTATAACTTAGTGATTAAAGAAGAAACTCCATTTTCAATAATGTATCCTTTTGAATTCTTAAAACCCAAATTGAATGTAAATTAGGTTATAACTTAGTGATTAAGGAAGAAACTCCATTTTCAATAATGTATCATTTTAAAATCTTAAAACACAAATTGAGTGTAAACTAGGTTTTAACTTAGTGATTAAGGAAGAAACTCCATTTTCAATAATGTATCCTTTTAAAATCTAAAAACTCAAATTTAATGTAAATTAGGTTATAACTTAGTGATTAAGGAAGAAACTCCATTTTCAATAATGTATCCTTTTGATATCTTAAAACACTAATTGAGTGTAAACTAGGTTTTAACTTAGTGATTAAGGAAGAAACTACATTTTCAATAATGTATCCTTTTGAATTCTTAAAACTCAAATTGAATGTGAATTAGGTTATAACTTAGTGATTAAGGAAGAAACTCAATTTTCAATAATGTATCCTTTTGAAATCTTAAAACTCAAATTGAGTGTAAATTAGATTATAACTGAGTGATTAAGGAAGAAACTCCATTTTCAATAATGTATCCTTTTGTAATCTTAAAACACAAATTGAGTGTAAACTAGGTTTTAACTTAGTGATTAAGGAAGAAACTCCATTTTCAATAATGTATCCTTTTGAAATATAAAAACTCAAATTGAATGTAAATTATGTTATAACTTAGTGATTAAGGAAGAAACTCCATTTTCAATAATTTGTCCTTTTGAAATCTTAAAAAGCAAATTAGTAAACTAGGTTTTTACTTAGTGATTAAGGAAGAAACTCCATTTTCAATAATGTATCCTTTTGAAATCTTAATACACAAATTGAGTGTAAACTAGGTTTAAACTTAATGATTAAGGAAGAAACTCCATTTTCAATAATGTATCCTTTTGAAATCTAAAAACTCAAATTGAATGTAAATTAGGTAATAACTTAGTGATTAAGGAAGAATCTCCATTTTAAAAAATGTATCCTTTAGAAATCTTAAACTCAAATTGAGTGCAAATTAGCATATAACTTAGTGATTATGGAAGAAACACCATTTTCAATAATAAATCCTTTTGAAATCTTAAAAATCAAATTGAGTGTAAACTAGGTTTTAACTTAGTGATTAAAGAAGAAACTCCATTTTCAGTAATGTATCCTTTTGAAATCTTAAAACTCAAATTGAGTATAAATTAGGTAATAACTTAGTGATTAAGGAAGAAACTCCATTTTAAATAATGTATCCTTTTGAAATCTTAAAACACAAATTGAGTGTAAACTAGGTTTTAACTCAGTGATTAAGGAAGAAACTCAATTTTCAATAATGTATCCTTTTGATTTCTTAAAACATAAATTGAATGTAAATTAGGTTATAACTTAGTGCAAATTAGGTTATTTTATTAATTAAAAGAAAAAAGGAGGACCCTACAGCCCAGGGTCGGGGAGGAAACACACCAAGCAACATAAAACAGTCTAAGAGTCAAACCAATATGTTATAACTTAGTGATTAAGGAAGAAACTCCATTTTCAATAATGTATCATTTTGAATTCTTAAAACTCAAATTGAATGTAAATTATGTTATAACTTAGTGATTAAGGAAAAAACTCCATTTTCAATAATGTATCCTTTTGAAATCTTAAAAAGCAAATTAGTAAACTAGGTTTTTACTTAGTGATTAAGGAAGAAACTCCATTTTCAATAATATATCCTTTTGAAATCTTAATACACAAATTGAGTGTAAACTAGGTTTAAACTTAGTGATTAAGGAAGAAACTCCATTTTCAATAATGTATCCTTTTGAAATCTAAAAACTCAAATTGAATGTAAATTAGGTAATAACTTAGTGATTAAGGAAGAAACTCCATTTTAAAAAATGTATCCTTTAGAAATCTTAAACTCAAATTGAGTGCAAATTAGCATATAACTTAGTGATTAAGGAAGAAACACCATTTTCAATAATGAATCCTTTTGAAATCTTAAAAATCAAATTGAGTGTAAACTAGGTTTTAACTTAGTGATTAAAGAAGAAACTCCATTTTCAATAATGTATCCTTTTGAAATCTTAAAACACAAATTTAGTGTAAACTAGGTTTTAACTTAGTGATTAAGGAAGAATCTCCATTTTCAATAATGTATCCTTTTGAAATCTTAAAACTCAAATTGAGTGTAAATTAGGTAATAACTTAGTGATTAAGAAAGAAACTCCATTTTAAATAATGTATCCTTTTGAAATCATAAAGCACAAATTGAGTGTAAACTAGATTTTAACTTAGGTATTAAAGAAGAAACTACATTTTCAATAATGTATCCTTTTGAAATCTTAAAACTCAAATTGAGTGTAAATTAGGTTATAACTTAGTGATTGAAGAAGAAACTCCATTTGCAATAATGTATCCTTTTGAATTCTTAAAACCCAAATTGAATGTAAATTAGGTTATAACTTAGTGATTAAGGAAGAAACTCAATTTTCAATAATGTATCCTTTTGAAATCTTAAAACACAAATTGAGTGTAAACTAGGTTTTAACTTAGTGATTAAAGAAGAAACTCCATTTTCAATAATGTATCCTTTTGAAATCAAAAAACTCAAATTGAATGTAAATTAGGTTATAACTTAGTGATTAAGGAAGAAACTCCATTTTCAATAATGTATCCTTTTGAAATCTTAAAACACTAATTGAGTGTAAACTAGGTTTTAACTTAGTGATTAAGGAAGAAACTACATTTTCAATAATGTATCCTTTTGAATTCTTAAAACTCAAATTGAATGTGAATTAGGTTATAACTTAGTGATTAAGGAAGAAACTCCATTTTCAATAATGTATCCTTTTGAAATCTTAAAACACTAATTGAGTGTAAACTAGGTTTTAACTTAGTGATTAAGGAAGAAACTACATTTTCAATAATGTATCCTTTTGAATTCTTAAAACTCAAATTGAATGTGAATTAGGTTATAACTTAGTGATTAAGGAAGAAACTCCATTTTCAATAATGTATCCTTTTGAAATCTTAAAACTCAAATTGAGTGTAAATTAGATTATAACTGAGTGATTAAGTAAGAAACTCCATTTTCAATAATGTATCCTTTTGTAATCTTAAAACACAAATTGAGTGTAAACTAGGTTTTAACTTAGTGATTAAGGAAGAAACTCCATTTTCAATAATGTATCCTTTTGAAATATAAAAACTCAAATTGAATGTAAATTATGTTATAACTTAGTGATTAAGGAAGAAACTCCATTTTCAATAATGTGTCCTTTTGAAATCTTAAAAAGCAAATTAGTAAACTAGGTTTTTACTTAGTGATTAAGGAAGAAACTCCATTTTCAATAATGTATCCTTTTGAAATCTTAATACACAAATTGAATGTAAACTAGGTTTAAACTTAATGATTAAGGAAGAAACTCCATTTTCAATAATGTATCCTTTTGAAATCTAAAAACTCAAATTGAATGTAAATTAGGTAATAACTTAGTGATTAAGGAAGAAACTCCATTTTCAAAAATGTATCCTTTAGAAATCTTAAACTCAAATTGAGTGCAAATTAGCATATAACTTAGTGATTAAGGAAGAAACACCATTTTCAATAATGAATCCTTTTGAAATCTTAAAAATCAAATTGAGTGTAAACTAGGTTTTAACTTAGTGATTAAAGAAGAAACTCCATTTTCAGTAATGTATCCTTTTGAAATCTTAAAACACAAATTGAGTTTAAATTAGGTAATAACTTAGTGATTAAGGAAGAAACTCCATTTTAAATAATGTATCCTTTTGAAATCTTAAAAAACAAATTGAGTGTAAACTAGGTTTTAACTTAGTGATTAAGGAAGAAACTCAATTTTCAATAATGTATCCTTTTGATTTCTTAAAACATAAATTGAATGTAAATTAGGTTATAACTTAGTGCAAATTAGGTTATTTTATTAATTAAAAGAAAAAAGGAGGACCCCACAGCCCAGGGTCGGGGAGGAAACACACCAAGCAACATAAAACAGTCTAAGCGTCAAACCAATATGTTATAACTTAGTGATTAAGGAAGAAACTCCATTTTAATTAATGTATCATTTTGAAATCTTAAAACTCAAATTGAATGTAAATTATGTTATAACTTAGTGATTAAGGAAGAAACTCCATTTTCAATAATGTATCCTTTTGAAATCTTAAAAAGCAAATTAGTAAACTAGGTTTTTACTTAGTGATTAAGGAAGAAACTCCATTTTCAATAATATATCCTTTTGAAATCTTAATACAAAAATTGAGTGTAAACTAGGTTTAAACTTAGTGATTAAGGAAGAAACTCCATTTTCAATAATGTATCCTTTTGAAATCTTAAAACTCAAATTGAATGTAAACTAGGTTATAACTTAGTGATTAAGGAAGAAACTCCATTTTCAATAATGTATCCTTTTGAAATCTTAAAACACAAATTGAGTGTAAACTAGGTTTTAACTTAGTGATTGAGGAAGAAACTCCATTTTCAATAATGTATCCTTTTGAAATCTAAAAACTCAAATTGAATGTAAATTAGGTAATAACTTAGTGATTAAGGAACAAACTCCATTTTCAATAATGTTTCCTTTTGTAATCTTAAAACTCAAATTGAGTGTAAATTAGGTAATAATTTAGTGATTAAGGAAGAAACTCTATTTTAAATAATGTATCCTTTTGAAATCTTAAGAATCTAATTGATTGTAAACTAGGTTTTAACTTAGTGATTAAGGAAGAAACTACATTTTCAATAATGTATCCTTTTAAAATCTTAAAACTCAAATTGAATGTAAATTAGGTTAATAGCTAGTGATTAAGGAAGAAACTCCATTTTCAATAATGTTTCCTTTTGTAATCTTAAAACTCAAATTGAGTGTAAATTAGGTAATAATTATTAAGGAAGAAACTCTATTTTAAATAATGTATCCTTTTGAAATCTTAAGAATCTAATTGATTGTAAACTAGGTTTTAACTTAGTGATTAAGGAAGAAACTACATTTTCAATAATGTATCCTTTTAAAATCTTAAAACTCAAATTGAATGTAAATTAGGTTAATAGCTAGTGATTAAGGAAGAAACTCCATTTTCAATAATGTATCCTTTTGAAATCTTAAAAAGCAAATTAGTAAACTAGGTTTTTACTTAGTGATTAAGGAAGAAACTCCATTTTCAATAATATATCCTTTTGAAATCTTAATACAAAAATTGAGTGTAAACTAGGTTTAAACTTAGTGATTAAGGAAGAAACTCCATTTTCAATAATGTATCCTTTTGAAATCTTAAACTCAAATTGAGTGCAAATTAGCATATAACTTAGTGATTAAGGAAGAAACACCATTTTCAATAATGAATCCTTTTGAAATCTTAAAAATCAAATTGAGTGTAAACTAGGTTTTAACTTAGTGATTAAAGAAGAAACTCCATTTTCAATAATGTATCCTTTTGAAATCTTAAAACACAAATTTAGTGTAAACTAGGTTTTAACTTAGTGATTAAGGAAGAATCTCCATTTTCAATAATGTATCCTTTTGAAATCTTAAAACTCAAATTGAGTGTAAATTAGGTAATAACTTAGTGATTAAGGAAGAAACTCCATTTTAAATAATGTATCCTTTTGAAATCTTAAAAATCAAATTGATTGTAATCTAGGTTTTAACTTAGTGATTAAGGAATAAACTACATTTTCAATAATGTATCCTTTTGAAATCTTAAAATTCAAATTGAGTGTAAATTAGGTTATAACTTAGTGATTAAGGAAGAAACTACATTTTCAATAATGTATCCTTTTGAAATCTTAAAACACAAATTGATTGTAAACTAGGTTTTAACTTAGTGATTAAGGAAGAAACTCCATTTTTAATAATGTATCCTTTTGAAATATAAAAACTCAAATTGAATGTAAATTAGGTAATAACTTAGTGATTAAGGAAGAAACTCCATTTTAAATAATGTATCCTTTCGAAATCTTAAAACTCAAATTGATTGTAAACTAGGTTTTAACTTAGTGATTAAGGAAGAAATTACATTTTCAATAATGTATCCTTTTGAAATCTTAAAACTCAAATTGAGTGTAAATTAGGTAATAACTTAGTGATTAAGGAAGAAACTCCATTTTCAATAATGTATCCTTTTGAAATCTTAAAACTCAAATTGAATGTAAATTAGGTTAATACCTAGTGATAAAGGAAGAAACTCCATTTTCAATAATGTATCCTTTTGAAATCTTAAAAATTAAATTGATTGTAGACTAGGTTTTAACTTAGTGATTAAGGAAGAAACTCCATTTTCAATAATGTATCCTTTTGAAATCTTAAAACTCAAATTGAATGTAAACTAGGTTTTAACTTAGTGATTAAGGAAGAAACTCCATTTTCAATAATGTATCCTTTTGAAATCTTAAAACACAAATTGAGTGTAAACTAGGTTTTAACTTAGTGATTGAGGAAGAAACTCCATTTTCAATAATGTTTCCTTTTGAAATCTTAAAACTCAAATTGAGTGTAAATTAGGTAATAATTTAGTGATTAAGGAAGAAACTATCTTTTAAATAATGTATCCTTTCGAAATCTTAAGAATCTAATTGATTGTAAACTAGGTTTTAACTTAGTGATTAAGGAAGAAACTACATTTTCAATAATGTATCCTTTTAAAATCTTAAAACTCAAATTGAATGTAAATTAGGTTAATAGCTAGTGATTAAGGAAGAAACTCCATTTTCAATAATGTATCCTTTTGAAATCTTAAAAATTAAATTGATTGTAACCTAGATTTTAACTTAGTGATTAAAGAAGAAACTCCATTATCAATAATGTATCATTTTAAAATCTTAAAACTCAAATTGAATGTAAAATAGGTTTTAACTTAGTGATTAAGGAAGAAACTCAATTTTCAATAATGTATCCTTTTGAAATCAAAAAACTCAAATTGAATGTAAATTTGGTAATAACTTAGTGATTAAGGAAGAAACTTCATTTTCAATAATGTATCCTTTTGAAATCTTAAAAATCAAATAGATTGTAAACTAGGTTTTAACTTAATGATTAAGGAAGAAACTCCATTTTCAATAATGTATCCTTTTGAAATCTTAAAACTCAAATTGAGTGTAAATTAGATTATAACTGAGTGATTAAGGAAGAAACTCCAATTTAAATAATGTATCCTTTTGAAATCTTAAAACTCAAATTGAGTGTAAATCAGGTAATAACTTAGTGATTAAGGAAGAAATACCATTTTCAATAATGAATCCTTTTAAAATCTTAAAATTCAACTTGAGTGTAAACTAGGTTTTAACTTAGTGATTAAAGAAGAAACTCCATTTTCAATAATGTATCCTTTTGAAATCTTAAAACTTAAATTTAGTGCAAATTATCTTATAACCTAGTGATTAAGAAAGATATTCCATTTTCAATAATGTATCCTTTTGAAATCTTAAAACACAAATTTAGTGTAAACTAGGTTTTAACTTAGTGATTAAGGAAGAATCTCCATTTTCAATAATGTATCCTTTTGAAATCTTAAAACTCAAATTGAGTGTAAATTAGGTAATAACTTAGTGATTAAGGAAGAAACTCCATTTTAAATAATGTATCCTTTTGAAATCTTAAAAATCAAATTTATTGTAATCTAGGTTTTAACTTAGTGATTAAGGAAGAAACTACATTTTCAATAATGTATCCTTTTGAAATCTTAAAATGCAAATTGAGTGTAAATTCGGTCATAACTAAGTGATTAAGGAAGAAACTCTATTTTCAATAATGTATCCTTTTGAAATCTTAAAACACAAATTGAGTGTAAACTAGATTTTAACTTAGGTATTAAAGAAGAAACTACATTTTCAATAATGTATCCTTTTGAATTCTTAAAACTCAAATTGAATGTGAATTAGGTTATAACTTAGTGATTAAGGAAGAAACTCCATTTTCAATAATGTATCCTTTTGAAATCTTAAAACTCAAATTGAGTGTAAATTAGATTATAACTGAGTGATTAAGTAAGAAACTCCATTTTCAATAATGTATCCTTTTGTAATCTTAAAACACAAATTGAGTGTAAACTAGGTTTTAACTTAGTGATTAAGGAAGAAACTCCATTTTCAATAATGTATCCTTTTGAAATATAAAAACTCAAATTGAATGTAAATTATGTTATAACTTAGTGATTAAGGAAGAAACTCCATTTTCAATAATGTGTCCTTTTGAAATCTTAAAAAGCAAATTAGTAAACTAGGTTTTTACTTAGTGATTAAGGAAGAAACTCCATTTTCAATAATGTATCCTTTTGAAATCTTAATACACAAATTGAATGTAAACTAGGTTTAAACTTAATGATTAAGGAAGAAACTCCATTTTCAATAATGTATCCTTTTGAAATCTAAAAACTCAAATTGAATGTAAATTAGGTAATAACTTAGTGATTAAGGAAGAAACTCCATTTTCAAAAATGTATCCTTTAGAAATCTTAAACTCAAATTGAGTGCAAATTAGCATATAACTTAGTGATTAAGGAAGAAACACCATTTTCAATAATGAATCCTTTTGAAATCTTAAAAATCAAATTGAGTGTAAACTAGGTTTTAACTTAGTGATTAAAGAAGAAACTCCATTTTCAGTAATGTATCCTTTTGAAATCTTAAAACACAAATTGAGTTTAAATTAGGTAATAACTTAGTGATTAAGGAAGAAACTCCATTTTAAATAATGTATCCTTTTGAAATCTTAAAAAACAAATTGAGTGTAAATTAGGTTTTAACTTAGTGATTAAGGAAGAAACTCAATTTTCAATAATGTATCCTTTTGATTTCTTAAAACATAAATTGAATGTAAATTAGGTTATAACTTAGTGCAAATTAGGTTATTTTATTAATTAAAAGAAAAAAGGAGGACCCCACAGCCCAGGGTCGGGGAGGAAACACACCAAGCAACATAAAACAGTCTAAGCGTCAAACCAATATGTTATAACTTAGTGATTAAGGAAGAAACTCCATTTTCAATAATGTATCATTTTGAAATCTTAAAACTCAAATTGAATGTAAATTATGTTATAACTTAGTGCTTAAGGAAGAAACTCCATTTTCAATAATGTATCCTTTTGAAATCTTAAAAAGCAAATTAGTAAACTAGGTTTTTACTTAGTGATTAAGGAAGAAACTCCATTTTCAATAATATATCCTTTTGAAATCTTAATACAAAAATTGAGTGTAAACTAGGTTTAAACTTAGTGATTAAGGAAGAAACTCCATTTTCAATAATGTATCCTTTTGAAATCTTAAACTCAAATTGAGTGCAAATTAGCATATAACTTAGTGATTAAGGAAGAAACACCATTTTCAATAATGAATCCTTTTGAAATCTTAAAAATCAAATTGAGTGTAAACTAGGTTTTAACTTAGTGATTAAAGAAGAAACTCCATTTTCAATAATGTATCCTTTTGAAATCTTAAAACACAAATTTAGTGTAAACTAGGTTTTAACTTAGTGATTAAGGAAGAATCTCCATTTTCAATAATGTATCCTTTTGAAATCTTAAAACTCAAATTGAGTGTAAATTAGGTAATAACTTAGTGATTAAGGAAGAAACTCAATTTTAAATAATGTATCCTTTTGAAATCTTAAAAATCAAATTGATTGTAATCTAGGTTTTAACTTAGTGATTAAGGAATAAACTACATTTTCAATAATGTATCCTTTTGAAATCTTAAAATTCAAATTGAGTGTAAATTAGGTTATAACTTAGTGATTAAGGAAGAAACTACATTTTCAATAATGTATCCTTTTGAAATCTTAAAACACAAATTGAGTGTAAACTAGGTTTTAACTTAGTGATTAAGGAAGAAACTCCATTTTTAATAATGTATCCTTTTGAAATATAAAAACTCAAATTGAATGTAAATTAGGTAATAACTTAGTGATTAAGGAAGAAACTCCATTTTAAATAATGTATCCTTTCGAAATCTTAAAACTCAAATTGATTGTAAACTAGGTTTTAACTTAGTGATTAAGGAAGAAATTACATTTTCAATAATGTATCCTTTTGAAATCTTAAAACTCAAATTGAGTGTAAATTAGGTAATAACTTAGTGATTAAGGAAGAAACTCCATTTTCAATAATGTATCCTTTTGAAATCTTAAAACTCAAATTGAATGTAAATTAGGTTAATACCTAGTGATAAAGGAAGAAACTCCATTTTCAATAATGTATCCTTTTGAAATCTTAAAAATTAAATTGATTGTAGACTAGGTTTTAACTTAGTGATTAAGGAAGAAACTCCATTTTCAATAATGTATCCTTTTGAAATCTTAAAACTCAAATTGAATGTAAACTAGGTTTTAACTTAGTGATTAAGGAAGAAACTCCATTTTCAATAATGTATCCTTTTGAAATCTTAAAACACAAATTGAGTGTAAACTAGGTTTTAACTTAGTGATTGAGGAAGAAACTCCATTTTCAATAATGTTTCCTTTTGAAATCTTAAAACTCAAATTGAGTGTAAATTAGGTAATAATTTAGTGATTAAGGAAGAAACTATCTTTTAAATAATGTATCCTTTCGAAATCTTAAGAATCTAATTGATTGTAAACTAGGTTTTAACTTAGTGATTAAGGAAGAAACTACATTTTCAATAATGTATCCTTTTAAAATCTTAAAACTCAAATTGAATGTAAATTAGGTTAATAGCTAGTGATTAAGGAAGAAACTCCATTTTCAATAATGTATCCTTTTGAAATCTTAAAAATTAAATTGATTGTAACCTAGATTTTAACTTAGTGATTAAAGAAGAAACTCCATTATCAATAATGTATCATTTTAAAATCTTAAAACTCAAATTGAATGTAAAATAGGTTTTAACTTAGTGATTAAGGAAGAAACTCAATTTTCAATAATGTATCCTTTTGAAATCAAAAAACTCAAATTGAATGTAAATTTGGTAATAACTTAGTGATTAAGGAAGAAACTTCATTTTCAATAATGTATCCTTTTGAAATCTTAAAAATCAAATAGATTGTAAACTAGGTTTTAACTTAATGATTAAGGAAGAAACTCCATTTTCAATAATGTATCCTTTTGAAATCTTAAAACTCAAATTGAGTGTAAATTAGATTATAACTGAGTGATTAAGGAAGAAACTCCAATTTAAATAATGTATCCTTTTGAAATCTTAAAACTCAAATTGAGTGTAAATCAGGTAATAACTTAGTGATTAAGGAAGAAATACCATTTTCAATAATGAATCCTTTTAAAATCTTAAAATTCAACTTGAGTGTAAACTAGGTTTTAACTTAGTGATTAAAGAAGAAACTCCATTTTCAATAATGTATCCTTTTGAAATCTTAAAACTTAAATTTAGTGCAAATTATCTTATAACCTAGTGATTAAGAAAGATATTCCATTTTCAATAATGTATCCTTTTGAAATCTTAAAACACAAATTTAGTGTAAACTAGGTTTTAACTTAGTGATTAAGGAAGAATCTCCATTTTCAATAATGTATCCTTTTGAAATCTTAAAATTCAAATTGAGTGTAAATTAGGTAATAACTTAGTGATTAAGGAAGAAACTCCATTTTAAATAATGTATCCTTTTGAAATCTTAAAAATCAAATTTGTTGTAATCTAGGTTTTAACTTAGTGATTAAGGAAGAAACTACATTTTCAATAATGTATCCTTTTGAAATCTTAAAATGCAAATTGAGTGTAAATTCGGTCATAACTAAGTGATTAAGGAAGAAACTCTATTTTCAATAATGTATCCTTTTGAAATCTTAAAACACAAATTGAGTGTAAACTAGATTTTAACTTAGGTATTAAAGAAGAAACTACATTTTCAATAATGTATCCTTTTGAAATCTTAAAACTCAAATTGAGTGTAAATTAGGTTATAACTTAGTGATTAAGGTAGAAACTACATTTTCAATAATGTATCCTTTTGAAATCTTAAAACACAAATTGAGTGTAAACTAGGTTTTAACTTAGTGATTAAGGAAGAAACTCCATTTTTAATAATGTATCCTTTTGAAATATAAAAACTCAAATTGAATGTAAATTAGGTAATAACTTAGTGATTAAGGAAGAAACTCCATTTTAAATAATGTATCCTTTCGAAATCTTAACACTCAAATTGATTGTAAACTAGGTTTTAACTTAGTGATTAAGGAAGAAACTACATTTTCAATAATGTATCCTTTTGAAATCTTAAAACTCAAATTGAGTGTAAATTAGGTAATAACTTAGTGATTAAGGAAGAAACTCCATTTTCAATAATGTATCCTTTTGAAATCTTAAAACTCAAATTGAATGTAAATTAGGTTAATACCTAGTGATTAAGGAAGAAACTCCATTTTCAATAATGAATCCTTTTGAAATCCTAAAAATTAAATTGATGGTAGACTAGGTTTTAACTTAGTGATTAAGGAAGAAACTCCATTTTCAATAATGTATTCTTTTGAAATCTTAAAACTCAAATTGAATGTAAACTAGGTTTTAACTTAGTGATTAAGGAAGAAACTCCATTTTCAATAATGTATCCTTTTGAAATCTTAAAACACATATTGAGTGTAAACTAGGTTTTAACTTAGTGATTGAGGAAGAAACTCCATTTTCAATAATGTATCCTTTTGAAATCTAAAAACTCAAATTGAATGTAAATTAGGTAATAACTTAGTGATTAAGGAACAAACTCCATTTTCAATAATGTATCCTTTTGAAATCTTAAAACTCAAATTGAGTGTAAATTAGATTATAACTGAGTGATTAAGGAAGAAACTCCAATTTAAATAATGTATCCTTTTGAAATCTTAAAACTCAAATTGAGTGTAAATCAGGTAATAACTTAGTGATTAAGGAAGAAACACCATTTTCAATAATGAATCCTTTTAAAATCTTAAAATTCAACTTGAGTGTAAACTAGGTTTTAACTTAGTGATTAAAGAAGAAACTCCATTTTCAATAATGTATCCTTTTGAAATCTTAAAACTTAAATTTAGTGCAAATTATCTTATAACCTAGTGATTAAGAAAGATATACCATTTTCAATAATGTATCCTTTTGAAATCTTAAAACACAAATTTAGTGTAAACTAGGTTTTAACTTAGTGATTAAGGAAGAATCTCCATTTTCAATAATGTATCCTTTTGAAATCTTAAAACTCAAATTGAGTGTAAATTAGGTAATAACTTAGTGATTAAGGAAGAAACTCCATTTTAAATAATGTATCCTTTTGAAATCTTAAAAATCAAATTTGTTGTAATCTAGGTTTTAACTTAGTGATTAAGGAAGAAACTACATTTTCAATAATGTATCCTTTTGAAATCTTAAAATGCAAATTGAGTGTAAATTCGGTCATAACTAAGTGATTAAGGAAGAAACTCTATTTTCAATAATGTATCCTTTTGAAATCTTAAAACTCAAATTGAGTGTAAATTAGGTAATAATTTAGTGATTAAGGAAGAAACTATCTTTTAAATAATGTATCCTTTCGAAATCTTAAGAATCTAATTGATTGTAAACTAGGTTTTAACTTAGTGATTAAGGAAGAAACTACATTTTCAATAATGTATCCTTTTAAAATCTTAAAACTCAAATTGAATGTAAATTAGGTTAATAGCTAGTGATTAAGGAAGAAACTCCATTTTCAATAATGTATCCTTTTGAAATCTTAAAACACAAATTGAGTGTAAATTAGGTAATAACTTAGTGATTAAGGAAGAAACTCCATTTTAAATAATGTATCCTTTTGAAATCTTAAAAATCAAATTTATTGTAATCTAGGTTTTAACTTAGTGATTAAGGAAGAAACTACATTTTCAATAATGTATCCTTTTGAAATCTTAAAATGCAAATTGAGTGTAAATTCGGTCATAACTAAGTGATTAAGGATGAAACTCCATTTTCAATAATGTATCATTTTGAAATCTTAAAACACAAATTGAGTGTAAACTAGGTTTTAACTTAGTGATTAAGGAAGAAACTCCATTTTCAATAATGTATCCTTTTAAAATCTAAAAACTCAAATTTAATGTAAATTAGGTTATAACTTAGTGATTAAGGAAGAAACTCCATTTTCAATAATGTATCCTTTTGAAATCTTAAAACACTAATTGAGTGTAAACTAGGTTTTAACTTAGTGCACGTGAAGGTCGATTTTATTAAAAGAAAAGCAAAGAAAAAGAAGACCCCACAACCCGGAGTCAGGAACGAAAAAAGAGTAGAGTGGGCCTCATTAAAAACCCCACCGTAAACCTCCCTTGAGGATAAACCGGTGCAGGCGAAAAAGAGTTGCCAACCACCCGAAACTCTCTAAAGTTCCAATAGGAAAAGTCCAAAATAAGCAATAGAGATACCATTCCCAGCTCGGCGAACTAGAAAGAATGGTATCTTGGACCAGGCTCTCAGTCCAATGGACTGAAAAGAGACTGGCCCGAAACAAAAAGCCCAGAATACAAGGCAAAAAAGGGGGTGAAACAACCCCTAGAGACGACAAAATTCAGCGTTCATATCCAAGTATAAATAGTGTAAAAGGAAATCGGGACAGTTCCCTATCCAACAAGCAGAGTGTCGAAGAGAGGCCAGGGCATCCGCTGCCTGATTACCCTCTCTATAAATGTGAGAGTAACGAATCGAGAGCATAGAGGAAGCAGACATAACTTGACTCCAAAGGCTCTGTAAACGCCAAGGAATGAACGGAATCTCTCTCTTCATCGTTTGAATAGCCATCAAGGAGTCAGACTCAACCCAAAGGGAAAACCAGCCACGAGCTGCCGCAAAACGAATAGCTAAAAGGATGGCGGCAATCTCCGCTTCCAGGGGGTGACCCCAACCTTCAAAATTTGAAATAGCCGCCAGGAAAAAACCCCGGCTGTTACGAAAGATGGCTCCTGTCGATAGCAAACCCGGAGCTGCCATGACTCCCCCGTCAACATTAATCTTCACATAGCCCGGAGGAGGAGGTAACCAACGAAAATAGAGAGGAGTACGGACAATACGAGGATTAAGAGTGATCTTAAAAGCTCTCGTAATGAGCAGGTCATGGAGAGAACCTGACGATCGACCCTTGGCTAAGGCGGCCGATTCATGTACAAGAGCATGGATCCCAGCAAGGCATCGAGGGACCGAGGGCTTAACGTCCTTGTTATAGGCCTGGTTGCGTGCATACCAAATGGCCCAGATTGCCGTGACAAAAGCTACTCTCCATATCCTGTTGATTTGCTCACTAGCAACAAAACTAATTGCTTGTAGGAGGATATTAGTAAAACCAGCGTCAAAAGTAAAGGTTATACCAAATATTCGAGCAATAGCTGAAAGAATAGATTTGGTAAACTTACAGCTCGAAAGAAGATGATCCTGCGAATCAAGTGCCGACATACAGAGACAACAAACCGTGGGACCCTCAACTTTATAACGCCTCAGCCAGTCCGACGTAGGAAGCCGACCCCAAGCTGCTCTCCAAACCACCGTGGATCTGCATGGGGGAATATACGAAGCCCAAAACCAGTTAGCCCAGAAGGGAGCTGTTAGAGGAGCACGAATTTCGTCATAAGCGATCTTAGACGTCAATTCCCCCGAAACCGTATTCTCCCAAATTAGCTTATCTTCCTCATTAGAAATTCGGAGTTGGAGGATGTCTTTCACTAGATTCGGATGAGCATAAATGAAAGACAGAGGAAAATGCCAACGGTCTTCAAAGAAAAAATCTCCCACACAACCAACAAGAGATGCGCTGAGCATGTCCGGAAATCCCAATTTTTCAACAATGATATAACCCAACCAATTCTCGTGCCAAAAGCTAACACGAGAATTCCGGCCAACAATCCATCGGGCACCGTCGTGTACTCTCGCAAAATGATCACGAATTCCGGATCCGATAGAAGAGGCATATATACGTGAACCCGTGCGAATCCTCCGGCGTTTAAACCAACGATTATGTAACAGCTGCAAGTCCAAGGTATGAGCCCTCATAATATCCCAAGTGAGTCTACAGAGAAAGGACTTATTGGCCATGCTAATAGATCGAACCCCCAGCCCCCCCTCAGAAGTGGGAGTGCAAACGCGAATCCAGTTGACGGAAGAGGCGTTGTTTTTCTTATGAATATCCCCGGTCCATAAGAAATTCTTGATCGCACGCTCAACACGTTGAAGCAAGGAAGCGGGCCATTTGTAAACCATCATGGTATGGACAAGAGAAGAGGAAATGACCGAATTAATGAGGCACTTTCTGCCCGCCAGTGACAGAGTACTCCCTTTCCAACGACTAAATTTGGCAAGGATCGAATCCGCCACCTGAGAAAGAAACTTTGCTTTCGGGGAGCCCTTGAAAATTGGTACCCCCAAGTAAGTGAAAGGAAGAGACCCTTCAGAGATATCATAAAGAGTACGCAGTTGTTTACGAAGACCACCGCGAATAGAAGACCCAAAATATAGATTAGATTTAGCCGGGCTGAAAATCTGCCCCGAGAAGCGGCCATATTCAACAAAAATCCGTCTGAGGGCAATGGCATTAGATGCCGTAGCAGCAAGAAATATCATAATGTCGTCGGTATAAAAAAGGTATGGGGGGATACCCTTGGTCGGGGATATCACTTGCATATGAATTGCATGTTCAATCATCCGTCCAAGTGCCTCTTCGGCAACACAGAAAAGAAGAGGGGAAAGAGGGTCGCCTTGTCGCACGCCTCTGGAGCAAGAAATAAAGCCTTTAGGCTCGCCATTTACAAGAAAAGATAATCTTGCAGATTGAAGAATTGTATTGGTAGTCCTGCAGAAAGCTTCCGTAAAACCCATACGACGTAAAACAGCCAGTAAGAAAGTCCAATCAACCGTATCAAAAGCCTTTGTGATATCCATTTTGACAGCCATGTTTGCCACCTTCGACTTAATGAACATATTATTGATGCCCTCTGAAGCAAGTGCTATGCAAGTGTGGATGCGCTTTCCAGGAATGAAGCCGAACTGGAAAGGAGAGAGATGGGATCGTAGCACAGTACCCAATCTAGTAGCAATAATCTTGGTGAAAATCTTGAAAATGTAGTTCCCCATCACAATAGGACGGAAATCCTGAATGCGAGAGGCCCCGTGCTTCTTTGGGATGAGAGTGACCAGATTAGAATTGATACCCAAAGGAAGATTCTTAGTCTCAAAGAAGTAACGAGTAGCCAGAATAACATCAGAATGAATGATGTCCCAGCAGGCATGAAAAAAGGAGCCCGGGAAACCATCTGGACCAGGAGAACTGCTACCGTCCATGCCAAAAACCGCCTGTTTAGTCTCCTCTGGAGAGGGTATCGCATCCATGTATAAACTCTCAGAAGGCGAGATGCTGGAGAAAGGAAGTTTCTCCAGAATAAGGGGGTTCATTGGGTGAATGTCCTCCCCACGGGAGAACAACTTAGTATAGTAATCAACAATATGATCCCCAATCTCAGAGATATCCGAAGATAGGTATTCTCCAATGTGCATTTCTGTAATGTCCGAGCGGCGAGGACGAGCCTTATGAGTGGCGTGGAAGAAAGTGGAGTTGCGATCCCCGTCCGAAAGCCACTGCAGTCTGTTGCGTTGTGAGAGAAATTCCTGTTTTTTTGCCAGAAGCGAGTTAATTTGAATAAGACAATCAACCTCCTTGTTGAAGTTGTCCGGAGAGTCGCCAACTGTTTGGATTAAATGTTGTATGTGTCTTAGCTCCTGATTTGCATGATCAATATCCGTAAAGATATTTCGAAAGGTGACTTTGTTCCATGTTTTCAAGCAGGCTTTTAGGCGTTTCAGCTTAAAAGAAACCGTTGAAATCGGGTTTGCGCATGGAGTAGGGAGCTGCCAAGCCTCCCTAACCACTGCCAAAAAATCATCATGTAGAGTCCACATCTTTTGGAATTTGAACGGAGCACGCATTCGAGGGTAAGTAGTGTTCAACCGCAGCAGGAGTGGATGATGATCCGAGGAGACTCTTGACAAGGTCTCCAAAGAGTACGAGGACCAGGAGTCCAAAAAGCCGGAAGAGGCCAGCGCCCTGTCCAACCGGGCAGCAAGGAAGCCGTTCCGTGTTGTTCTAGTAGACCAGGTGAAAGGCATGTCATCAGGACTAAGATCAACCAAATTTGCCTCATTAATAAATGAAACAAATTCATCCGACGGGAGACTCCGAGAAGAAGATCCACCGATACGCTCATGTTGGCCACAAACGACGTTAAAATCACCAATGTAGCAGACTTTAGAAGTCAAAACCCCAAGCAGAGCATTCCACAAGGATCGTCTAAGAATATAGGAATTCTTAGCATGAATAAAAACCATTGTGTGAGAAATGGCCCCAAGATGCAGCTGAAGGGAGAGAAACTGCTCTGAGTGGGAGAGGATAGTTGCAGTATCCCGATGAATGTCTTTGCAAAAGACCCAAATATTGGGGGGCGAGTTGGCCCTGTGATTACAACCAAAGAATTCCAAATGAAGAGATCGCCAAAAGGAGATGGGCACAGCACTCAAATCAACTTTCGGCTCATAGATTGCCAACCAATCCGGTCGGTGTGTTTGGCATAAGGAAACAAGCGCATTCCGGGATTGCTCATTACCTATGCCCTGTATGTTCCAAGATATAACAATCATTGTGAAGACGGAGAAAAACCGTGCTTCGGCGGTGAAGGTGGATTAGTGTCCTCGTCACTCCATTTAACCTTGGCCACCCGGCTTAACTCATCAGAATTGGGGTTAACATCTGTGACCACAAAATCCATCTGGGCAGACTCACGAAGATTTTCAACGAGATCATCTCCGGAGAAATTTGTCATTGTGTGTCCATCATTAGGTTGGCTGGGAACAATGTCTAAGCACGAACCAACAGAAGAGTCTGCTAAGGAGGTGCCTTTGTCAACTATCGTTGGTGGAGCATCTGTAGAAGTGCCGTCATGTGGGATGTGAGCATCAATCATGGTGTCCTCCGACGTCAACATATTGTTTCGAACCGCCTTCCGTAGTGGGACGTCAACAGGCTTGGAAACATCGTTGAAAGCCTTCTTCTTATGCAGGGCTGCAACCTGCATGGGAAAAGGAGGAACAGCAGCATTCCCGTCTATCTTTAAAGGAGGAGGAGCATGGGGAATTATAGACTTACAAGATGCGCCGGGAATGGGCGGGATCGCATTCCCGGCTGTAGTCGTTGGTTCGCCAGTAGGGCTTATAGAATGCCCTTGCATATCCAACGCAACCGTATCAGCATTAACATGGGTGTGTTCTTCAACAGTGAGGCCATCGAAACTATTAGAAATCGAAACAAAAGCCATATTGGTAACAATCTCTGGGGCAGCATTAAGAACTGCGTGTGCTTCTTGAGATCGTAGCTCCCGTTCCATGTCTGATCGGAGAGCCGCAGCATCATCCGCACCAATGTTAGCTTCCGTTAAATTATGGGCGTCCTCCTTAGTGAAAGCGAAATTGGTGGCCTCTGACCTCGAGTGATTTTTCTTGGGCCTACTGCGGCTTCTACCGCGCCTTGTGTTAGGGGCCCTGGACGTCGCTTTAGTTTTATTGCACGTGGCCAAAGAGTGACCAATTACACAACACTCTTTGCAGAAGGCAGGCAATCTCTCGTAGACAATCCCTGCCATGGACATCTTCGCACCTCTACGATACGCAATTTGCTGTTGATGCTCTTTAAGCAAGTCCACCTCAATCAACAAACGTGCATAAAGACCAAAAGTACGATTAATGGTCCCGGGGTCAATCTGAATGAGCGTACCAAGGGCCGAAGCAATGGCCTCCAAGATTCTGGGCTGCCAGTACTAAATCGGAAGGTCGGTAACACGGACCCAAACTTGTGCAGTGGAAGTTTTAACCTTGTTGGGTTTAAAATCCGGAACCCAATTTTGCAAGCGGAATGTACCAGTATCCAGTGCCCAAACACGTCGGGCTGAAATGCGATGTCTATCCTCCTCATTCTCAAGAAGTATCGTATAATAGCCCTTTCCCAAAGGAATCATCTTCATTCGTCCTTTCAACTTCCAAATATCACGTAATTTTTCCTTAATGGATAACATCGATGTGAGAGTCTTTCCTGGTAGAGTTATCATACGACCGATAAAGCCATTCTCAAGTTCACGTACACCTTTCTGGTATTCCTCCTCGTCAACATCGATCAGGAAATATTGCCCATCGTGCGAAACCAGGGGAGGTTTTGAACTTTGGGAGTGAGGCTGCTCGGGGGCCGCAGCGCGTACAACAGCGGAGAAAGATTTCGGGGTAATAATGGGGGCCCCATCATGTGCTGCAACAGGGGAAACTGGAACCCCACTCGAGTCCTGCAAAACGGGAGACGAAATAGCAGCCAATGTTCCAGAGGTTAAAATCGGACTAATTTGCGGAGTATCCGACTTACAGATTGCGCCGGAAACGTTAGTGGGTTCGTTTCCGGCTGTAGTCTGATGTGCGCCAAGGGTTTCCCCAACTTTCCGCAAATCAGGGTTCCGCACTTGCATGGAATTGGTCCCGATCACGTCAACCTGGGCAGACGAGAGAGAAACCACAACATCTTGTTTTGATGGTAAAGAGACACTAGTAAATGGTGGAGAGCACTTACATGATGCGCCGGAAACAGAAAGAGATCCGTTTCCGGCTGTAGTCGGAGAAGCGCCAGTAGGGAGTAAATTCCCTTGCATGTTCCGACCATGAATACCGCTAGGCGGCGCAGAATCTGTGGAGGCCACAAAATCCTGTGAAGTAATTGCTGCAGAAGGCGCGCCACGGGATTGAGGGGTCTGAAATCTGGGTTTATAGGAGAGGTATCGAAGAAAGCCCGGGTATCTTCTGTCAATATCCAGGAGTACACGATCCGGAGAGCCATCACTAAGAATACAGAACGTACTAGGACAAACGGGAAGGGCATGAAGGATTTCGGGCGGAATCCCTAGATATTCATCAATTTGCTCCCGGAAAAAACCTAGCCGATCGAGGACTTGACGTTCAAAGAGTGCATCCTCAGATCGAGATAAAAACAAAGGGGAGTTCCAATCGGAATTAGACGGAATCCGATCAGAATTCATGGCAGGGAGACGTGAATCTAGGGTTTCACGGCAGGAGAGATGGAGAGAGAAATTTTTAGAGAGAACATTTTTTGATCAAAGCTTATAGGTTTTAACTTAGTGATTAAGGAAGAAACTACATTTTCAATAATGTATCCTTTTGAATTCTTAAAACTCAAATTGAATGTGAATTAGGTTATAACTTAGTGATTAAGGAAGAAACTCAATTTTCAATAATGTATCCTTTTGAAATCTTAAAACTCAAATTGAGTGTAAATTAGATTATAACTGAGTGATTAAGGAAGAAACTCCATTTTCAATAATGTATCCTTTTGAAATCTTAATACACAAATTGAGTGTAAACTAGGTTTAAACTTAATGATTAAGGAAGAAACTACATTTTCAATAATGTATCATTTTGAAATCTAAAAACTCAAATTAAATGTAAATTAGGTAATAACTTAGTGATTAAGGAAGAATCTCCATTTTAAAAAATGTATCCTTTAGAAATCTTAAACTCAAATTGAGTGCAAATTAGTATATAACTTAGTGATTATGGAAGAAACACCATTTTCAATAATAAATCCTTTTGAAATCTTAAAAATCAAATTGAGTGTAAACTAGGTTTTAACTTAGTGATTAAAGAAGAAACTCCATTTTCAGTAATGTATCCTTTTGAAATCTTAAAACTCAAATTGAGTATAAATTAGGTAATAACTTAGTGATTAAGGAAGAAACTCCATTTTAAATAATGTATCCTTTTGAAATCTTAAAACACAAATTGAGTGTAAACTAGGTTTTAACTCAGTGATTAAGGAAGAAACTCAATTTTCAATAATGTATCCTTTTGATTTCTTAAAACATAAATTGAATGTAAATTAGGTTATAACTTAGTGCAAATTAGGTTATTTTATTAATTAAAAGAAAAAAGGAGGACCCTACAGCCCAGGGTCGGGGAGGAAACACACCAAGCAACATAAAACAGTCTAAGAGTCAAACCAATATGTTATAACTTAGTGATTAAGGAAGAAACTCCATTTTCAATAATGTATCATTTTGAATTCTTAAAACTCAAATTGAATGTAAATTATGTTATAACTTAGTGATTAAGGAAAAAACTCCATTTTCAATAATGTATCCTTATAACTAAGTGATTAAGGAAGAAACTCTACTTTCAATAATGTATCCTTTTGAAATCTTAAAACACAAATTGAGTGTAAACTAGATTTTAACTTAGGTATTAAAGAAGAAACTACATTTTCAATAATATATCCTTTTGAAATCTTAAAACTCAAATTGAGTGTAAATTAGGTTATAACTTAGTGATTAAGGAAGAAACTACATTTTCAATAATGTATCCTTTTGAAATCTTAAAACACAAATTGAGTGTAAACTAGGTTTTAACTTAGTGATTAAGGAAGAAACTCCATTTTTAATAATGTATCCTTTTGAAATATAAAAACTCAAATTGAATGTAAATTCGGTAATAACTTAGTGATTAAGGAAGAAACTCCATTTTAAATAATGTATCCTTTCGAAATCTTAAAACTCAAATTGATTGTAAACTAGGTTTTAACATAGTGATTAAGGAAGAAACTCCATTTTCAATAATGTATCCTTTTGAAATCTTAAAACTCAAATTGAATGTAAATTAGGTTAGTACCTAGTGATTAAGGAAGAAACTCCATTTTCAATAATGTATCCTTTTGAAATCTTAAAAATTAAATTGATTGTAGACTAGGTTTTATCTTAGTGATTAAGGAAGAAACTCCATTTTCAATAATGTATCCTTTCGAAATCTTAAAACTCGAATTGAATGTAAACTAGGTTTTAACTTAGTGATTAAGGAAGAAACTCCATTTTCAATAATGCATCTTTTTGAAATCTTAAAACACAAATTGAGTGTAAACTAGGTTTTAACTTAGTGATTAAGAAAGAAACTCCATTTTCAATAATGTATCCTTTTGAAATCTAAAAACTCAAATTGAATGTAAATTAGGTAATAACTTAGTGATTAAGGAACAAACTCCATTTTCAATAATGTATCCTTTTGAAATCTTAAAACTCAAATTGAGTGTAAATTAGGTAATAATTTAGTGATTAAGGAAGAAACTCCATTTTAAATAATGTATCCTTTCGAAATCTTAAGAATCTAATTGATTGTAAACTAGGTTATAACTTGGTGATTAAGGAAGAAACTCAATTTTCAATAATGTATCCTTTTGAATTCTTAAAACTCAAATTGAATGTAAATTAGGTTATAACTTAGTGATTGAGGAAGAAACTCCATTTTCAATAATGTATCCTTTTGAATTCTTAAAACCCAAATTGAATGTAAATTAGGTTATAACTTAGTGATTAAGGAAGAAACTCCATTTTCAATAATGTATCATTTTGAAATCTTAAAACACAAATTGAGTGTAAACTAGGTTTTAACTTAGTGATTAAGGAAGAAACTCCATTTTCAATAATGTATCCTTTTGAAATCTAAAAACTCAAATTTAATGTAAATTAGGTTATAACTTAGTGATTAAGGAAGAAACTCCATTTTCAATAATGTATCCTTTTGAAATCTTAAAACACTAATTGAGTGTAAACTAGGTTTTAACTTAGTGATTAAGGAAGAAACTACATTTTCAATAATGTATCCTTTTGAATTCTTAAAACTCAAATTGAATGTGAATTAGGTTATAACTTAGTGAATAAGGAAGAAACTCAATTTTCAATAATGTATCCTTTTGAAATCGTAAAACTCAAATTGAGTGTAAATTAGATTATAACTGAGTGATTAAGGAAGAAACTCCATTTTCAATAATGTATCCTTTTGTAATCTTAAAACACAAATTGAGTGTAAACTAGGTTTTAACTTAGTGATTAAGGAAGAAACTCCATTTTCAATAATGTATCCTTTTGAAATATAAAAACTCAAATAGAATGTAAATTATGTTATAACTTAGTGATTAAGGAAGAAACTCCATTTTCAATAATTTGTCCTTTTGAAATCTTAAAAAGCAAATTAGTAAACTAGGTTTTTACTTAGTGATTAAGGAAGAAACTCCATTTTCAATAATGTATCCTTTTGAAATCTTAATACACAAATTGAGTGTAAACTAGGTTTAAACTTAATGATTAAGGAAGAAACTCCATTTTCAATAATGTATCCTTTTGAAATCTAAAAACTCAAATTGAATGTAAATTAGGTAATAACTTAGTGATTAAGGAAGAATCTCCATTTTAAAAAATGTATCCTTTAGAAATCTTAAACTCAAATTGAGTGCAAATTAGCATATAACTTAGTGATTATGGAAGAAACACCATTTTCAATAATAAATCCTTTTGAAATCTTAAAAATCAAATTGAGTGTAAACTAGGTTTTAACTTAGTGATTAAAGAAGAAACTCCATTTTCAGTAATGTATCCTTTTGAAATCTTAAAACTCAAATTGAGTATAAATTAGGTAATAACTTAGTGATTAAGGAAGAAACTCCATTTTAAATAATGTATCCTTTTGAAATCTTAAAACACAAATTGAGTGTAAACTAGGTTTTAACTCAGTGATTAAGGAAGAAACTCAATTTTCAATAATGTATCCTTTTGATTTCTTAAAACATAAATTGAATGTAAATTAGGTTATAACTTAGTGCAAATTAGGTTATTTTATTAATTAAAAGAAAAAAGGAGGACCCTACAGCCCAGGGTCGGGGAGGAAACACACCAAGCAACATAAAACAGTCTAAGAGTCAAACCAATATGTTATAACTTAGTGATTAAGGAAGAAACTCCATTTTCAATAATGTATCATTTTGAATTCTTAAAACTCAAATTGAATGTAAATTATGTTATAACTTAGTGATTAAGGAAAAAACTCCATTTTCAATAATGTATCCTTTTGAAATCTTAAAAAGCAAATTAGTAAACTAGGTTTTTACTTAGTGATTAAGGAAGAAACTCCATTTTCAATAATATATCCTTTTGAAATCTTAATACACAAATTGAGTGTAAACTAGGTTTAAACTTAGTGGAAATTAGGCGATTTATTAAAGGAAAATAAAAAAGTAGCCGACCCCACAACCCGGGATCATGGAACCAAACGAGAAATAAGAAGTGGGCCGCATTAAAAACCTCGCTGTAAACCTCCCTTGAGGACAAACCAGCGTAGGCGAAAAAGCGTTACCAACCACTCCAAATTTCGGTCCCAAATGAGTAAAGCTCAGAATACAAAGCCGAAAAAGGTTTAGCTCACAGCACAAAGGCTGAATAGAGGCAAACCTTAGACCAAGCTCTCAGCCTTAATAAGGCTGAATAGAGACTGGTCTCAAAAAGTAAAAATACCCTAAAAGCAATAACAGAAGGGGAAAAAACACCCTCTAAACTCTACAGTAAGTACAGTTCATATCAGAAAAAATAAATGGGGCCAAAAAATCTGGACAATGGCCAACCCATGTCGAGCGCTCATGCAAGGAGGCTAATCTGTCCGCCGCCCTATTTCCTTCCCGGAATATGTGTGTGTAACGGATACGCATAGAAAGGGTGCAACATAAAACCTGACTCCAGAGACCTCTCAATCTCCATGGAACAAAAGGAATTTCCCTCTTCATTGTTTGAATAGCAAGAGTAGAATCCGACTCAACCCACAACTGAGTCCATCCTCGCATACTAGCATACTCAATCGCCAACAAGATTGCCGCTAATTCAGCCTCAAGTGGATAACCCCAACCGAACGAATTTGAAGTAGCAGCAACAAACATTCCCCTCGAGTTGCGGAAAATCGCACCAACATGTAAAGTGCCCGGAGCATGCGTCACACTTCCATCCACATTAACCTTATACCAACCAGGTAATGGAGGCATCCAACGCACATATAAAGGTGTGCGAGCAACCCTGGGAGTCATCCCAAGACGAAACCTTCTTGTCACCAAAACATCTCTCAAAGAGCCATCAGATACTCCCTTAGCCAGGGCAGCCGATTCGCTAGAGTTAGCAATAATCATCGCAAGACAACGACGAACAGAAGGAGTAGTACCATCATGATAGGATTTGTTTCGGCACCACCAAACAGCCCAAACAGAGGTAACGAAGGCAATTCTCCAGATCCTGCTAACCTGCTCGCTAAAATTAAAATTCATAGCTTGCAATAAAATTTGATAGAAGCCATCATCTAGAGTAAAAGCAATATCAAAAGTATAAGCTAAGAAATCATAAATCTGTCTAATGAAAGAACAATTAGAAAGGATATGATCTTGTGTATCCTCTCCCTGACGACAAAGCGAACACATTGTGGGGCCAACATAACCAATTCTCTTATACCAGCCAGTAGTAGGAAGCTGCCCCCATATTGCTCTCCAAATCAAAGTCGAGCGACATGGAGGAATGAAAGAGGACCAGATCCAAGAGGCCCACTGCGGCTTCGGATAGTGTTGAGCGATCTCATCGTAAGCAATTCTGGAAGTAAATTCCCCTGAAACGGTGTGCTCCCAAATCAAGGTGTCTTTATCCCGAGAAAGACGAACTTGCAATATATCATGCACAATATCCGAATATGTCGTGACAAAATCCAGAGGGAAGTGCCAGCAGCCATCAAAAAAGAAGTCCCTAATAGTTCCCAATAAGTGCTGCCGAAATGAAGGTGGGATACCCACTCTATCCGCAATCGTATAACCTAGCCAATTCTCATGCCAAAAGCTGACTGTCGAATCATAACTAACAATCCATCGAGCACCTTCAACAATCCTAGGAATATGCCTAGAAATACCAGGAGCAATAGACGAGGCTCTATTGTACGAGAACCATGGCCTGCGTTGCTTGGTAAAATATCGGTCATGTAAACACTCGAAGTCCGGCGAAGGAATTCTATAAATATCCCATGCTAACTTGCAACCAAAAGAGTCATTTGCCACAGTGAGGGAACGAATGCCCAGCCCACCTTCCGATGTAGGAGTACAACATCGCTTCCAAGAGATTGTGCAAGAGCCCCGTTTATTAATATCTCCTGTCCACAAAAAATTCCTCATGGCCTGCTCAATAGTCTGAATATGCGATCTAGGCCAACGATAAACCATCATTGTATGAACAAGAGAAGCACAAATGACAGAGTTTATCAAGCATTTACGACCGGCCAAGGATAAAGAGTGACCTTTCCATCTACTAAATTTCACCAAGATGGAATCAACGAGACTCGCAAAGTATTCAGCCTTGGGGGCTCCTCTGAAAAGCGGAACTCCAAGATATAAAATAGGGAGAACCCCCTCTTGAATTCCTAGCGTACGATTGACCTGCCGACGGGTGACATTATTAACCAAAGCCCCGTAGTAAACATGGGATTTTGTCGGATTATAAACCTGTCCCGAAATAGCAGCATAAACGTGGAGGATCCGTTTCAGGCAAGCTGCATTACTCCTACTCGCCTTAGTGAAAACCAAGATATCATCCGCGTAAAAAAGGAATGACGGGGAACCATTTATAGCTTGCAAATTCTTGCTTTCCACCTCCCATTGAATAAAACGACCAAGGGCTTCTTCAGCTATGCAGAACAACAGAGGCGATAAAGGATCGCCTTGGCGGACACCTCTCGAGCAAGCAAAAAAACCACGTGGCTCCCCATTAATTAGAATGGAGAGGCGAGCAGAATGAAGTAACATGGTGACCATCTCCTGAAACCTCGCAGAAAAACCCATGCGAAGGAGAACACTCTTTAAAAAACCCCAATCAATAGTATCAAAAGCTTTGGAAATGTCCACCTTTATCGCCATATTTCCCAGCTTCGCCTTAGTATTAAGCTTGTTAATGGCATCGGATGCAAGCGCAATAGAGGTATGAATCCTTCTTCCGGGTATGAAACCAAATTGAAATGGTGATAGAAATCTAGCCACAAAACTGCCCAACCTAGTTGCCACGATTTTAGTGAAGATCTTGTACATGTAGTTGCCCATCACAATAGGTCTGTAGTCCTGAATTCTGTTAGCGCCCGGGTGTTTAGGAATAAGCGTCACAAGACTTGCATTGAAACCAAGTGGCATCTCCAAAGTTCTAAAAATGTGCTGAATAGCCTCCGTCACATCCTCATAAATAATAGACCAACATTCCTGAAAGAAAGAACCTGGAAAACCGTCAGGACCCGGAGAACTTGAGCCCTCCATATCGAACACTGCAGATTTAACCTCATCAAGCAAAGGCATGGCTGTAAGGAACGCATCCTCCCCCTCAGAAATCGTGACAAAAGGAAGAACCTCAAGCTGTGTTGTAATCGGAAGAACTGCAGCATCCTTGGCAAACAAAGTCTGATAGTAGTCAACAATATGATTGGAAATGACAGATAAATCCGTAACCATATGGTCGTCAATTAACATTTCAGAAAGTAAAACCCCGCTCCTTCGCACCTTGTTGGCAATATGAAAGAAGGACGAATTCCGGTCGCCATCTTTCAACCACTGTAACCTGCCCCTTTGGGAGTAATAAGCTTGCCTCCGCGCCAGCAATTCATTGAGGAGTATCAGACAATCAACCTCACGAGCAAAACGGTCATCAGTATCACCAAGGGCATGAATCTCCTGCTGCACATCATTTAAATGTTGAGTTGCAGCATCAATTTCATTAAAAATCTGCCTGAAAACCGAGGCATTCCAGTGTTTGAGAGCAGCACGTAATCTCCTTAACTTCAAGGTGACTCTCAACACAGGAGAACTCACAAGTGTAGGAGTAACCCAAGAGTTGCGGACAAAGTCGAAAAAGCCTTCATGACGGAACCACATCGTTTGGAACCGAAAAACCTGACGGGACTTCTGCCGTTCTGTGGTGAGAGAGAGGAGAAGCGGATGGTGATCAGAAGAATGACGTGGCAAAATGTCCAGAGAAACCGCAATCCAAAGATTCGCAAAGTCTGGGGTGACTAGCGCACGATCAAGGCGGGCAGCAATAAAGCCCCGCGTAACATGACGCGTAGACCAAGTGTAAACCTGATCGCTGGTCTCTAGCTCAATTAAATTTGCCTCATCGATAAAAGCCACGAACTCAGCTGTGGGGAGGCTACGATGACTCATGTTCTTGCTTCGCTCATGCAGACCCGTAACCACATTGAGGTCCCCAATGACGCAAAAATTCCGGTCAGGGATGCGTAAAAGATCCTGCCAAAGCTGCCTACGAAGAATGTATGAGTTTCGAGCATGTACAAAAGCGAACGTGCATGCATGCAAACCCTTGTCAACCGATATCACAATGCATTGATCGGTCTGGAAAAGAAGTTTAGTATGATTAACACAAGCATCCCTACAAAGGATCCAAATATTAGGACGAGAACCATCACGATCATTAATATATATCAAAACCATACTAATAGAACGCCAAAAAGAAACCGGAATAGAAGAAGGCCTTATCTTAGGTTCATAAATAGCCGCAAAATCAGGTCTGTGTTTGTGGCATAGAGAACGAAGGGCATTCTTCGTTTGATCGTTCCCTATCCCCTGTAGATTCCATGATAAACAAATCATGAGGTCCCGGCTTGACTGTGCTTCGGCAGTCCATCATCGTTATCATCGTCACCCCATTTTCTACTTGCCACATAGTGTAACTCATTTACACGGCTGCTTCGTGATTAAGGAAGAAACTCCATTTTCAATAATGTATCCTTTTGAAATCTAAAAACTCAAATTGAATGTAAATTAGGTAATAACTTAGTGATTAAGGAAGAAACTCCATTTTAAAAAATGTATCCTTTCGAAATCTTAAAAATCAAATTGATTGTAAACTAGGTTTTAACATAGTGATTAAGGAAGAAACTACATTTTCAATAATGTATCCTTTTGAAATCTTAAAACTCAAATTGAGTGTAAATTAGGTAATAACTTAGTGATTAAGGAAGAAACTCCATTTTCAATAATGTATCCTTTTGAAATCTTAAAACTCAAATTGAATGTAAATTAGGTTAATACCTAGTGATTAAGGAAGAAACTCCATTTTCAATAATGTATCCTTTTGAAATCTTAAAAATTAAATTGATTGTAGACTAGGTTTTATCTTAGTGATTAAGGAAGAAACTCCATTTTCAATAATGTATCCTTTCGAAATCTTAAAACTCAAATGGAATGTAAACTAGGTTTTAACTTAGTGATTAAGGAAGAAACTCCATTTTCAATAATGCATCTTTTTGAAATCTTAAAACACAAATTGAGTGTAAACTAGGTTTTAACTTAGTGATTAAGAAATAACTCCATTTTCAATAATGTATCCTTTTGAAATCTAAAAACTCAAATTGAATGTAAATTAGGTAATAACTTAGTGATTAAGGAAGAAACTCCATTTTAAATAATGTATCCTTTCGAAATCTTAAAAATCAAATTGATTGTAAACTAGGTTTTAACATAGTTATTAAGGAAGAAACTACATTTTCAATAATGTATCCTTTTGAAATCTTAAAACTCAAATTGAGTGTAAATTAGGTAATAACTTAGTGATTAAGGAAGAAACTCCATTTTCAATAATGTATCCTTTTGAAATCTTAAAACTCAAATTGAATGTAAATTAGGTTAATACCTAGTGATTAAGGAAGAAACTCCATTTTCAATAATGTATCCTTTTGAAATCTTAAAAATTAAATTGATTGTAGACTAGGTTTTATCTTAGTGATTAAGGAAGAAACTCCATTTTCAATAATGTATCCTTTCGAAATCTTAAAACTCAAATGGAATGTAAACTAGGTTTTAACTTAGTGATTAAGGAAGAAACTCCATTTTCAATAATGCATCTTTTTGAAATCTTAAAACACAAATTGAGTGTAAACTAGGTTTTAACTTAGTGATTAAGAAATAACTCCATTTTCAATAATGTATCCTTTTGAAATCTAAAAACTCAAATTGAATGTAAATTAGGTAATAACTTAGTGATTAAGGAACAAACTCCATTTTCAATAATGTATCCTTTTGAAATCTTAAAACTCAAATTGAGTGTAAATTAGGTAATAATTTAGTGATTAAGGAAGAAACTCCATTTTAAATAATGTATCCTTTCGAAATCTTAAGAATCTAATTGATTGTAAACTAGGTTATAACTTGGTGATTAAGGAAGAAACTCAATTTTCAATAATGTATCCTTTTGAATTCTTAAAACTCAAATTGAATGTAAATTAGGTTATAACTTAGTGATTGAGGAAGAAACTCCATTTTCAATAATGTATCCTTTTGAATTCTTAAAACCCAAATTGAATGTAAATTAGGTTATAACTTAGTGATTAAGGAAGAAACTCCATTTTCAATAATGTATCATTTTGAAATCTTAAAACACAAATTGAGTGTAAACTAGGTTTTAACTTAGTGATTAAGGAAGAAACTCCATTTTCAATAATGTATCCTTTTAAAATCTAAAAACTCAAATTTAATGTAAATTAGGTTATAACTTAGGGATTAAGGAAGAAACTCCATTTTCAATAATGTATCCTTTTGAAATCTTAAAACACTAATTGAGTGTAAACTAGGTTTTAACTTAGTGATTAAGGAAGAAACTACATTTTCAATAATGTATCCTTTTGAATTCTTAAAACTCAAATTGAATGTGAATTAGGTTATAACTTAGTGATTAAGGAAGAAACTCAATTTTCAATAATGTATCCTTTTGAAATCTTAAAACTCAAATTGAGTGTAAATTAGATTATAACTGAGTGATTAAGGAAGAAACTCCATTTTCAATAATGTATCCTTTTGTAATCTTAAAACACAAATTGAGTGTAAACTAGGTTTTAACTTAGTGATTAAGGAAGAAACTCCATTTTCAATAATGTATCCTTTTGAAATATAAAAACTCAAATTGAATGTAAATTATGTTATAACTTAGTGATTAAGGAAGAAACTCCATTTTCAATAATTTGTCCTTTTGAAATCTTAAAAAGCAAATTAGTAAACTAGGTTTTTACTTAGTGATTAAGGAAGAAACTCCATTTTCAATAATGTATCCTTTTGAAATCTTAATACACAAATTGAGTGTAAACTAGGTTTAAACTTAATGATTAAGGAAGAAACTCCATTTTCAATAATGTATCCTTTTGAAATCTAAAAACTCAAATTGAATGTAAATTAGGTAATAACTTAGTGGAAATTAGGCGATTTATTAAAGGAAAATAAAAAAGTAGCCGACCCCACAACCCGGGATCATGGAACCAAACGAGAAATAAGAAGTGGGCCGCATTAAAAACCTCGCTGTAAACCTCCCTTGAGGACAAACCAGCGTAGGCGAAAAAGCGTTACCAACCACTCCAAATTTCGGTCCCAAATGAGTAAAGCTCAGAATACAAAGCCGAAAAAGGTTTAGCTCACAGCACAAAGGCTGAATAGAGGCAAACCTTAGACCAAGCTCTCAGCCTTAATAAGGCTGAATAGAGACTGGTCTCAAAAAGTAAAAATACCCTAAAAGCAATAACAGAAGGGGAAAAAACACCCTCTAAACTCTACAGTAAGTACAGTTCATATCAGAAAAAATAAATGGGGCCAAAAAATCTGGACAATGGCCAACCCATGTCGAGCGCTCATGCAAGGAGGCTAATCTGTCCGCCGCCCTATTTCCTTCCCGGAATATGTGTGTGTAACGGATACGCATAGAAAGGGTGCAACATAAAACCTGACTCCAGAGACCTCTCAATCTCCATGGAACAAAAGGAATTTCCCTCTTCATTGTTTGAATAGCAAGAGTAGAATCCGACTCAACCCACAACTGAGTCCATCCTCGCATACTAGCATACTCAATCGCCAACAAGATTGCCGCTAATTCAGCCTCAAGTGGATAACCCCAACCGAACGAATTTGAAGTAGCAGCAACAAACATTCCCCTCGAGTTGCGGAAAATCGCACCAACATGTAAAGTGCCCGGAGCATGCGTCACACTTCCATCCACATTAACCTTATACCAACCAGGTAATGGAGGCATCCAACGCACATATAAAGGTGTGCGAGCAACCCTGGGAGTCATCCCAAGACGAAACCTTCTTGTCACCAAAACATCTCTCAAAGAGCCATCAGATACTCCCTTAGCCAGGGCAGCCGATTCGCTAGAGTTAGCAATAATCATCGCAAGACAACGACGAACAGAAGGAGTAGTACCATCATGATAGGATTTGTTTCGGCACCACCAAACAGCCCAAACAGAGGTAACGAAGGCAATTCTCCAGATCCTGCTAACCTGCTCGCTAAAATTAAAATTCATAGCTTGCAATAAAATTTGATAGAAGCCATCATCTAGAGTAAAAGCAATATCAAAAGTATAAGCTAAGAAATCATAAATCATCTAGGTAATAACTTAGTGATTAAGGAAGAATCTCCATTTTAAAAAATGTATCCTTTAGAAATCTTAAACTCAAATTGAGTGCAAATTAGCATATAACTTAGTGATTATGGAAGAAACACCATTTTCAATAATAAATCCTTTTGAAATCTTAAAAATCAAATTGAGTGTAAACTAGGTTTTAACTTAGTGATTAAAGAAGAAACTCCATTTTCAGTAATGTATCCTTTTGAAATCTTAAAACTCAAATTGAGTATAAATTAGGTAATAACTTAGTGATTAAGGAAGAAACTCCATTTTAAATAATGTATCCTTTTGAAATCTTAAAACACAAATTGAGTGTAAACTAGGTTTTAACTCAGTGATTAAGGAAGAAACTCAATTTTCAATAATGTATCCTTTTGATTTCTTAAAACATAAATTGAATGTAAATTAGGTTATAACTTAGTGCAAATTAGGTTATTTTATTAATTAAAAGAAAAAAGGAGGACCCTACAGCCCAGGGTCGGGGAGGAAACACACCAAGCAACATAAAACAGTCTAAGAGTCAAACCAATATGTTATAACTTAGTGATTAAGGAAGAAACTCCATTTTCAATAATGTATCATTTTGAATTCTTAAAACTCAAATTGAATGTAAATTATGTTATAACTTAGTGATTAAGGAAAAAACTCCATTTTCAATAATGTATCCTTTTGAAATCTTAAAAAGCAAATTAGTAAACTAGGTTTTTACTTAGTGATTAAGGAAGAAACTCCATTTTCAATAATATATCCTTTTGAAATCTTAATACACAAATTGAGTGTAAACTAGGTTTAAACTTAGTGATTAAGGAAGAAACTCCATTTTCAATAATGTATCCTTTTGAAATCTAAAAACTCAAATTGAATGTAAATTAGGTAATAACTTAGTGATTAAGGAAGAAACTCCATTTTAAAAAATGTATCCTTTAGAAATCTTAAACTCAAATTGAGTGCAAATTAGCATATAACTTAGTGATTAAGGAAGAAACACCATTTTCAATAATGAATCCTTTAGAAATCTTAAAAATCAAATTGAGTGTAAACTAGGTTTTAACTTAGTGATTAAAGAAGAAACTCCATTTTCAATAATGTATCCTTTTGAAATCTTAAAACACAAATTTAGTGTAAACTAGGTTTTAACTTAGTGATTAAAGAAGAAACTCCATTTTCAATAATGTATCCTTTTGAAATCTTAAAACACAAATTTAGTGTAAACTAGGTTTTAACTTAGTGATTAAGGAAGAATCTCCATTTTCAATAATGTATCCTTTTGAAATCTTAAAACTCAAATTGAGTGTAAATTAGGTAATAACTTATTGATTAAGAAAGAAACTCCATTTTAAATAATGTATCCTTTTGAAATCATAAAACACAAATTGAGTGTAAACTATATTTTAACTTAGGTATTAAAGAAGAAACTACATTTTCAATAATGTATCCTTTTGAAATCTTAAAACTCAAATTGAGTGTAAATTAGGTTATAACTTAGTGATTGAAGAAGAAACTCCATTTTCAATAATGTATCCTTTTGAATTCTTAAAACCCAAATTGAATGTAAATTAGGTTATAACTTAGTGATTAAGGAAGAAACTCAATTTTCAATAATGTATCCTTTTGAAATCTTAAAACACAAATTGAGTGTAAACTAGGTTTTAACTTAGTGATTAAAGAAGAAACTCCATTTTCAATAATGTATCCTTTTGAAATCAAAAAACTCAAATTGAATGTAAATTAGGTTATAACTTAGTGATTAAGGAAGAAACTCCATTTTCAATAATGTATCCTTTTGAAATCTTAAAACACTAATTGAGTGTAAACTAGGTTTTAACTTAGTGATTAAGGAAGAAACTACATTTTCAATAATGTATCCTTTTGAATTCTTAAAACTCAAATTGAATGTGAATTAGGTTATAACTTAGTGATTAAGGAAGAAACTCCATTTTCAATAATGTATCCTTTTGAAATCTTAAAACTCAAATTGAGTGTAAATTAGATTATAACTGAGTGATTAAGTAAGAAACTCCATTTTCAATAATGTATCCTTTTGTAATCTTAAAACACAAATTGAGTGTAAACTAGGTTTTAACTTAGTGATTAAGGAAGAAACTCCATTTTCAATAATGTATCCTTTTGAAATCTTAAAACTCAAATTGAATGTAAATTATGTTATAACTTAGTGATTAAGGAAGAAACTCCATTTTCAATAATGTGTCCTTTTGAAATCTTAAAAAGCAAATTAGTAAACTAGGTTTTTACTTAGTGATTAAGGAAGAAACTCCATTTTCAATAATGTATCCTTTTGAAATCTTAATACACAAATTGAATGTAAACTAGGTTTAAACTTAATGATTAAGGAAGAAACTCCATTTTCAATAATGTATCCTTTTGAAATCTAAAAACTCAAATTGAATGTAAATTAGGTAATAACTTAGTGATTAAGGAAGAAACTCCATTTTCAAAAATGTATCCTTTAGAAATCTTAAACTCAAATTGAGTGCAAATTAGCATATAACTTAGTGATTAAGGAAGAAACACCATTTTCAATAATGAATCCTTTTGAAATCTTAAAAATCAAATTGAGTGTAAACTAGGTTTTAACTTAGTGATTAAAGAAGAAACTCCATTTTCAGTAATGTATCCTTTTGAAATCTTAAAACACAAATTGAGTTTAAATTAGGTAATAACTTAGTGATTAAGGAAGAAACTCCATTTTAAATAATGTATCCTTTTGAAATCTTAAAAAACAAATTGAGTGTAAACTAGGTTTTAACTTAGTGATTAAGGAAGAAACTCAATTTTCAATAATGTATCCTTTTGATTTCTTAAAACAAAAATTGAATGTAAATTAGGTTATAACTTAGTGCAAATTAGGTTATTTTATTAATTAAAAGAAAAAAGGAGGACCCCACAGCCCAGGGTCGGGGAGGAAACACACCAAGCAACATAAAACAGTCTAAGCGTCAAACCAATATGTTATAACTTAGTGATTAAGGAAGAAACTCCATTTTCAATAATGTATCATTTTGAAATCTTAAAACTCAAATTGAATGTAAATTATGTTATAACTTAGTGCTTAAGGAAGAAACTCCATTTTCAATAATGTATCCTTTTGAAATCTTAAAAAGCAAATTAGTAAACTAGGTTTTTACTTAGTGATTAAGGAAGAAACTCCATTTTCAATAATATATCCTTTTGAAATCTTAATACACAAATTGAGTGTAAACTAGGTTTAAACTTAGTGATTAAGGAAGAAACTCCATTTTCAATAATGTATCCTTTTGAAATCTTAAACTCAAATTGAGTGCAAATTAGCATATAACTTAGTGATTAAGGAAGAAACACCATTTTCAATAATGAATCCTTTTGAAATCTTAAAAATCAAATTGAGTGTAAACTAGGTTTTAACTTAGTGATTAAAGAAGAAACTCCATTTTCAATAATGTATCCTTTTGAAATCTTAAAACACAAATTTAGTGTAAACTAGGTTTTAACTTAGTGATTAAGGAAGAATCTCCATTTTCAATAATGTATCCTTTTGAAATCTTAAAACTCAAATTGAGTGTAAATTAGGTAATAACTTAGTGATTAAGGAAGAAACTCCATTTTAAATAATGTATCCTTTTGAAATCTTAAAAATCAAATTGATTGTAATCTAGGTTTTAACTTAGTGATTAAGGAATAAACTACATTTTCAATAATGTATCCTTTTGAAATCTTAAAATTCAAATTGAGTGTAAATTAGGTTATAACTTAGTGATTAAGGAAGAAACTACATTTTCAATAATGTATCCTTTTGAAATCTTAAAACACAAATTGAGTGTAAACTAGGATTTAACATAGTGATTAAGGAAGAAACTCCATTTTTAATAATGTATCCTTTTGAAATATAAAAACTCAAATTGAATGTAAATTAGGTAATAACTTAGTGATTAAGGAAGAAACTCCATTTTAAATAATGTATCCTTTCGAAATCTTAAAACTCAAATTGATTGTAAACTAGGTTTTAACTTAGTGATTAAGGAAGAAATTACATTTTCAATAATGTATCCTTTTGAAATCTTAAAACTCAAATTGAGTGTAAATTAGGTAATAACTTAGTGATTAAGGAAGAAACTCCATTTTCAATAATGTATCCTTTTGAAATCTTAAAACTCAAATTGAATGTAAATTAGGTTAATACCTAGTGATAAAGGAAGAAACTCCATTTTCAATAATGTATCCTTTTGAAATCTTAAAAATTAAATTGATTGTAGACTAGGTTTTAACTTAGTGATTAAGGAAGAAACTCCATTTTCAATAATGTATCCTTTTGAAATCTTAAAACTCAAATTGAATGTAAACTAGGTTTTAACTTAGTGATTAAGGAAGAAACTCCATTTTCAATAATGTATCCTTTTGAAATCTTAAAACACAAATTGAGTGTAAACTAGGTTTTAACTTAGTGATTGAGGAAGAAACTCCATTTTCAATAATGTATCCTTTTGAAATCTAAAAACTCTAATTGAATGTAAATTAGGTAATAACTTAGTGATTAAGGAACAAACTCCATTTTCAATAATGTTTCCTTTTGAAATCTTAAAACTCAAATTGAGTGTAAATTAGGTAATAATTTAGTGATTAAGGAAGAAACTCTCTTTTAAATAATGTATCCTTTCGAAATCTTAAGAATCTAATTGATTGTAAACTAGGTTTTAACTTAGTGATTAAGGAAGAAACTACATTTTCAATAATGTATCCTTTTAAAATCTTAAAACTCGAATTGAATGTAAATTAGGTTAATAGCTAGTGATTAAGGAAGAAACTCCATTTTCAATAATGTATCCTTTTGAAATCTTAAAAATTAAATTGATTGTAACCTAGATTTTAACTTAGTGATTAAAGAAGAAACTCCATTATCAATAATGTATCATTTTAAAATCTTAAAACTCAAATTGAATGTAAAATAGGTTTTAACTTAGTGATTAAGGAAGAAACTCAATTTTCAATAATGTATCCTTTTGAAATAAAAAAACTCAAATTGAATGTAAATTTGGTAATAACTTAGTGATTAAGGAAGAAACTTCATTTTCAATAATGTATCCTTTTGAAATCTTAAAAATCAAATAGATTGTACACTAGGTTTTAACTTAATGATTAAGGAAGAAACTCCATTTTCAATAATGTATCCTTTTGAAATCTTAAAAATCAAATTGAGTGTAAATTAGATTATAACTGAGTGATTAAGGAAGAAACTCCAATTTAAATAATGTATCCTTTTGAAATCTTAAAACTCAAATTGAGTGTAAATCAGGTAATAACTTAGTGATTAAGGAAGAAATACCATTTTCAATAATGAATCCTTTTAAAATCTTAAAATTCAACTTGAGTGTAAACTAGGTTTTAACTTAGTGATTAAAGAAGAAACTCCATTTTCAATAATGTATCCTTTTGAAATCTTAAAACTTAAATTTAGTGCAAATTATCTTATAACCTAGTGATTAAGAAAGATATTCCATTTTCAATAATGTATCCTTTTGAAATCTTAAAACACAAATTTAGTGTAAACTAGGTTTTAACTTAGTGATTAAGGAAGAAACTCCATTTTCAATAATGTATCCTTTTGAAATCTTAAAACTCAAATTGAGTGTAAATTAGGTAATAACTTAGTGATTAAGGAAGAAACTCCATTTTAAATAATGTATCCTTTTGAAATCTTAAAAATCAAATTTATTGTAATCTAGGTTTTAACTTAGTGATTAAGGAAGAAACTACATTTTCAATAATGTATCCTTTTGAAATCTTAAAATGCAAATTGAGTGTAAATTCGGTCATAACTAAGTGATTAAGGAAGAAACTCTATTTTCAATAATGTATCCTTTTGAAATCTTAAAACACAAATTGAGTGTAAACTAGATTTTAACTTAGGTATTAAAGAAGAAACTACATTTTCAATAATGTATCCTTTTGAAATCTTAAAACTCAAATTGAGTGTAAATTAGGTTATAACTTAGTGATTAAGGTAGAAACTATATTTTCAATAATGTATCCTTTTGAAATCTTAAAACACAAATTGAGTGTAAACTAGGTTTTAACTTAGTGATTAAAGAAGAAACTCCATTTTTAATAATGTATCCTTTTGAAATATAAAAACTCAAATTGAATGTAAATTAGGTAATAACTTAGTGATTAAGGAAGAAACTCCATTTTAAATAATGTATCCTTTCGAAATCTTAACACTCAAATTGATTGTAAACTAGGTTTTAACTTAGTGATTAAGGAAGAAACTACATTTTCAATAATGTATCCTTTTGAAATCTTAAAACTCAAATTGAGTGTAAATTAGGTAATAACTTAGTGATTAAGGAAGAAACTCCATTTTCAATAATGTATCCTTTTGAAATCTTAAAACTCAAATTGAATGTAAATTAGGTTAATACCTAGTGATTAAGGAAGAAACTCCATTTTCAATAATGAATCCTTTTGAAATCCTAAAAATTAAATTGATGGTAGACTAGGTTTTAACTTAGTGATTAAGGAAGAAACTCCATTTTCAATAATGTATTCTTTTGAAATCTTAAAACCCAAATTGAATGTAAACTAGGTTTTAACTTAGTGATTAAGGAAGAAACTCCATTTTCAATAATGTATCCTTTTGAAATCTTAAAACACATATTGAGTGTAAACTAGGTTTTAACTTAGTGATTGAGGAAGAAACTCCATTTTCAATAATGTATCCTTTTGAAATCTAAAAACTCAAATTGAATGTAAATTAGGTAATAACTTAGTGATTAAGGAACAAACTCCATTTTCAATAATGTATCCTTTTGAAATCTTAAAACTCAAATTGAGTGTAAATTAGATTATAACTGAGTGATTAAGGAAGAAACTCCAATTTAAATAATGTATCCTTTTGAAATCTTAAAACTCAAATTGAGTGTAAATCAGGTAATAACTTAGAGATTAAGGAAGAAACACCATTTTCAATAATGAATCCTTTTAAAATCTTAAAATTCAACTTGAGTGTAAACTAGGTTTTAACTTAGAGATTAAAGAAGAAACTCCATTTTCAATAATGTATCCTTTTGAAATCTTAAAACTTAAATTTAGTGCAAATTATCTTATAACCTAGTGATTAAGAAAGATATTCCATTTTCAATAATGTATCCTTTTGAAATCTTAAAACACAAATTTAGTGTAAACTAGGTTTTAACTTAGTGATTAAGGAAGAATCTCCATTTTCAATAATGTATCCTTTTGAAATCTTAAAACTCAAATTGAGTGTAAATTAGGTAATAACTTAGTGATTAAGGAAGAAACTCCATTTTAAATAATGTATCCTTTTGAAATCTTAAAAATCAAATTTATTGTAATCTAGGTTTTAACTTAGTGATTAAGGAAGAAACTACATTTTCAATAATGTATCCTTTTGAAATCTTAAAATGCAAATTGAGTGTAAATTCGGTCATAACTAAGTGATTAAGGATGAAACTCTATTTTCAATAATGTATCCTTTTGAAATCTTAAAACACAAATTGAGTGTAAACTAGATTTTAACTTAGGTATTAAAGAAGAAACTACATTTTCAATAATGTATCCTTTTGAAATCTTAAAACTCAAATTGAGTGTAAATTAGGTTATAACTTAGTGATTAAGGAAGAAACTACATTTTCAATAATGTATCCTTTTGAAATCTTAAAACACAAATTGAGTGTAAACTAGGTTTTAACTTAGTGATTAAGGAAGAAACTCCATTTTTAATAATGTATCCTTTTGAAATATAAAAACTCAAATTGAATGTAAATTAGTTAATAACTTAGTGATTAAGGAAGAAACTCCATTTTAAATAATGTATCCTTTCGAAATCTTAACACTCAAATTGATTGTAAACTAGGTTTTAACTTAGTGATTAAGGAAGAAACTACATTTTCAATAATGTATCCTTTTGAAATCTTAAAACTCAAATTGAGTGTAAATTAGGTAATAACTTAGTGATTAAGGAAGAAACTCCATTTTCAATAATGTATACTTTTGAAATCTTAAAACTCAAATTGAATGTAAATTAGGTTAATACCTAGTGATTAAGGAAGAAACTCCATTTTCAATAATGAATCCTTTTGAAATCTTAAAAATTAAATTGATTGTAGACTAGGTTTTAACTTAGTGATTAAGGAAGAAACTCCATTTTCAATAATGTATTCTTTTGAAATCTTAAAACTCAAATTGAATGTAAACTAGGTTTTAACTTAGTGATTAAGGAAGAAACTCCATTTTCAATAATGTATCCTTTTGAAATCTTAAAACACATATTGAGTGTAAACTAGGTTTTAACTTAGTGATTGAGGAAGTAACTCCATTTTCAATAATGTATCCTTTTGAAATCTAAAAACTCAAATTGAATGTAAATTTGGTAATAACTTAGTGATTAAGGAACAAACTCCATTTTCAATAATGTTTCCTTTTGAAATCTTAAAACTCAAATTGAGTGTAAATTAGGTAATAATTTAGTGATTAAGGAAGAAACTCTATTTTAAATAATGTATCCTTTCGAAATCTTAAGAATCTAATTGATTGTAAACTAGGTTTTAACTTAGTGATTAAGGAAGAAACTACATTTTCAATAATGTATCCTTTTAAAATCTTAAAACTCAAATTGAATGTAAATTAGGTTAATAGCTAGTGATTAAGGAAGAAACTCCATTTTCAATAATGTATCCTTTTGAAATCTTAAAAATTAAATTGATTGTAACCTAGGTTTTAACTTAGTGATTAAAGAAGAAACTCCATTTTCAATAATGTATCCTTTTGAAATCTTAAAACTCAAATTGAGTGTAAATTAGATTATAACTGAGTGATTAAGGAAGAAACTCCATTTACAATAATGTATCCTTTTGTAATCTTAAAACACAAATTGAGTGTAAACTAGGTTTTAACTTTGTGATTAAGGAAGAAACTCCATTTTCAATAATGTATCCTTTTGAAATATAAAAACTCAAATTGAATGTAAATTATGTTATAACTTAGTGATTAAGGAAGAAACTCCATTTTCAATAATGTGTCCTTTTGAAATCTTAAAAAGCAAATTAGTAAACTAGGTTTTTACTTAGTGATTAAGGAAGAAACTCCATTTTCAATAATGTATCCTTTTGAAATCTAAAAACTCAAATTGAATGTAAATTAGGTAATAACTTAGTGCAATTGAAAGGCTTTATTAATAAGAAAAAGAAAAAGAGAGTAAGGGTGATCCTACAACCCAGGATCAAGGAGCCAACAGAAACGAGTGTTGAGTGGGCCGCATTAAAAACCCCGCTGTAAACCTCCCTTGAGGACAAACCAGCGTAGGCGAAAAAGCGTTACCAACCACACAACACTCCGGCTCCAAAAAAGTAAAGCCCAGAATACAAGGCAAACAAAAGCATAGCCCTCTAGTCAAAGAGAAAAGAGGCAGCGAAAATAGGGTTAAAACGACCCTTAATGTCTACAATATTGCGTGTTCATATCCTCGAATAAAAATGTAGTAAGAAAATCTGGACAAAACCCTTCCCATCTAACATTATCATGAAGAGACGCAAGATTATCAGCAGCACGATTACCCTCACGAAAGATATGAGAGTAGATGATCGTCATTCCCGACGAAACGTACATAACTTGACTCCAGAGTGCCTGCAAACGCCAAGGGATGAAAGGAAGTGATCGTTTCATCGTTTGGACAGCAAGAGTAGAGTCAGACTCGACCCACAAACGGCTCCAACCTCTGTGGGCAGCATACTCCACGGCAAGCAGGATCGCCGCAAGTTCAGCCTCCAACGGAAAGCCCCGGCCGAACGTGTGTGAAAATGCAGCAACGAACATGCCCCGACTATTGCGAAACAAAGCGCCCGTGTGTAACGGACCTAGCGAACCCGAAACTCCACCATCTACATTGACCTTGTAACATCCAGGAGGAGGGGGAATCCACCTAAGATAGACAGGAGTGCGAACCGAACGTGGAATCATATTCACCTTGAAAGCTCTAGTGATGAGAAGATCCCGTAAGGAGTTATCGGAAAATCCTCGCACAAGCCTAGCAGCCTCACTAGTACTAGAGATGATTAAGGCCAGACATCTCTTAGGCACAGGTGCAACCTCATCGTGTAAGGATTTATTCCTAAACCACCAAATCGCCCAAAGTGCAGTAATAAAAGCAATACGCCAAAGCTTCCCCACTTGATCGCTGAACTGAAAATGGATAGCTTGCAAAAGAATGGAACGAAATCCCTCATCAAAAGTGAAAGTAACATCAAAAACATTACCAAGCCAAATGAGAACTTGTTTAGAAAAAATACAACCTGAAAAGATGTGATCCTGAGTGTCAACGTTTTGATGACAAAGAGAGCAAACAGTAGGACCAGCAAACCCGATCCTAGCAAACCAGCCCGACGTTGGAAGCCTATCCCAAGCTGCCCTCCAAACTAAAGTTGAGCGACAGGGAGGTATAAAAGGTGCCCAAATCCAAGAAGCCCAAAAAGGTTTGGGGAATTTCTGACGTATCTCATCATAAAACAAACTCGAGGTGATTTCACCCGAAACCGAGCTTTCCCATACCAACTTGTCCTCCCCCCTTGCGACACGAACCTGAAGAATATCATGCACCACCGTTGGGAATTCCAGAATAAAATCCATCGGAAAATGCCAGCTATCATCAAAGAAGAAGTCACGTATCTCCCCAACAAGAAAGGGGCGGAAATCAGGAGGAATGCCAATATGATCCGCAATAATATAACCCAACCAATTCTCATGCCAAAAACTCACTCGAGATTCGGCACCAATCACCCAACGAGCCCCCTCTATAATGCGAGAGATATGCCTAGAAATGCCAGGGCCAATGGAGGTTGGAAAATACGTTAAAAACCTAGAAGAGCGATCATCACGAAAATACCGTCTGTGAAGGAGTGCATAATCTGGAGTATGAGCACGATAGATGTCCCAAGCCAACTTACAAGAGAAAGAATCATTGGCGATCGTCAAAGATCTCAGCCCCAAACCCCCCTCGGTCGTGGGGGTGCAGCACCTCTTCCAGGGGATCGAGCAAGCACTGTTTTGTTTGTGAATGTCTCCCGTCCAAAGGAAATTTTTCATAGCACGTTCAATTCGAGATACCTGAGCTCTCGGCCATCTGTAGATCATCATAGTGTGCACCAAAGAAGAGGTGATAACAGAATGTATAAGGCATTTACGACCAGCAAGTGAAAGGCTATTACCTTTCCATCTCCCAAATTTGGCTAAAATAGCATCCACCAGATCCGAGAAGTAAACCGCCTTAGGGGCCCCTCGAAATAGCGGAACCCCCAAATAAATAAACGGAAGTGAGCCTTCCTGAATGCCGAGGATGTGAAAAATAGCACTCCTAGTGTAAGACGAAGTTGACTTCCCGTAAAAGGTATTTGACTTGCTAGGACTGTAAAGTTGTCCCGACAACCTCCCATAAGCATCCAAAACCTCTTTCAAACATCTAGCATTTCGTGTAGTTGCCTTCATAAAAACCAGAATATCATCAGCGTAGAAGAGAAACGCTGGGGAACCCCGGATGATAGACAACCGAGAAGAGGATTCCCGTTGTATCCAACGACCCAATGCTTCCTCGGCCAAGCAGAATAGTAAGGGAGATAGGGGGTCCCCCTGACGAACACCCCTAGAGCAAGGAAAAAATCCATGAGGCTCCCCATTGATTAAAATGGACAAACGGGCAGAATTGAGGATCATATCCACCATCCTTTGGAAACGGTCAGAAAAACCCATGCGGCGCAAAACAGCCATAAGGAAATCCCAATCAATGGTATCAAAAGCTTTGGAGATGTCAATTTTGATGGCCATGTGTCCGACCTTGCCTTGTGTGTTCAGCTTATTGACCGCATCAGAAGCCAAGGCAATACACGTGTGAATATGCTTTCCAGGAACAAAACCAAACTGAAATGGAGAGATGAATCTCGCAACAAAAACTCCCAGCCGAGAGGCAACAATCTTAGAAAAAATCTTGTAGAGGTAGTTACCCATAACGATCGGACGGAAGTCCTGAATCCTCTTGGCACCCGGCTTTTTAGGAATGAGAGTGACAAGACTCGCATTAAAACCCCGAGGCATACACAACTCTGAAAAAATAAATTGGATAGCCTCCACCACATCAACATAGATAATTTCCCAACAATTTTGATAGAAAGAACCTGGAAAACCGTCAGGACCCGGAGAACTAGATCCGTCCATATCAAAAACCGCAGAGCGCACCTCATCAAAAATAGGAATGGCCGTAAGAAAACCATCCTCTCCATGATCCATAGCAACAAACGGGAGGTCGTCCAACTGGTTCGTAGTAACGGAGACCGTCGTATCCTTCGAAAACAGGAGCTTGTAATAATCCTCAACGTGGCTAGCAATGTCCCCCAGATTATTGACCAACGTATCACCAATCATAAGTTCCTGAATAAGATTCGGCTTCTTACGAATTTTGTGAGCAAAGTGGAAGAAAGAGGAGTTGCGATCACCATCCTGGAGCCATTGTAACCTGCTTTTTTGCGAATAATATTCTTGCCGACAAGCATAAAGGTTATTCAGCCGCATCAAACACTCCACTTCCTTAGCGAATCTAGCCTCAGAATCGCCATTGGTATAAATGTCATGCTGAACATCTTTGAGCTGCAAAGTCGCCTCCTCAATTTCATTAAAAACATTTCGGAAAACAGTTCTGTTCCAAACCCGAAGCTGATGTTTGAGCCGACGGAGTTTGGCAAGCAGACGGAGTACAGGGGAACCAACCGAGAGAGGAGAAGACCAAGACTGTCGGACCATGTCCTGGAATAAGTCATGCTTAAACCACATACTCTGAAAATGGAAAGAGGAGCCACGGCGAGGCCATTGAGTCATGAATTGCAAGAGTAACGGGTGATGGTCTGAAGAATGTCTACAAAGAATCTCCAAAGAAGATGATAGCCAAAGGTCCAAAAAACCCCGGGAGGCCAAAGCACGATCAAGGCGTGCCGCAATAGTGCCCTGCTTCGGACGTCTAGTAGACCAGGTAAAGATGTGGTCAGCCGTATCAAACTCCAACAGGTTTGCTTCATCAATAAAAGCCACAAATTCTTCTGCCGGAAGACTTCGAGACGCCATATTGTGACTACGTTCATGAGTACCACGCACCACATTAAAATCCCCCATAAAACACACATTCGGATCACGAATACCCAAAAGATCCGTCCACAAAAGGCGGCGGAGAGTGTAAGAATTTCGGGCATGAATGAAGGCCAGGGTACAAGCCCGCTGACCCAAAACAACCGAGACCACGATACATTGATCAGTCTGAAAAAGAAGAGTCACATGGTTAACCAAATCATCACTACAAACAACCCAAATGTTAGGACGGGATTCAGTACGATCATTTTGAAACAAAAAAGACATATTAAAAGAACGCCAAAAAGAATGAGGTATTGAAGAAACCCTTATCTTTGGTTCATAGAGTGCTAAGATATCTGGTCTATGCTTCTGACACAGGGAACGAAGAGCATTTTGAGTAAATTCGTTCCCTAACCCCTGAACATTCCATGACAGACAGATCATGGTATGGTTCCATGGTCGTGCTTCGGCGACCGTTCTTTTTCTTCCTCAGAATCACCCCACTTTTTATGTGCAACCACAAGAAGTTCATTCACTTTGGCACTGCTCTCGTCAACTTGAAGGTTCTCCTTTGCATGAGAACGTAGGAGGTTCACTACGTCCCCCTCTTGCCGGTCTGAGGCAATCACAACATCTTTAGTCGTGGAAGTTCCAGAGTTGTTTTCCTCCCAATTAGGGATGTCCTCGTCCATTTTATTAGTGCCATCCTGGCTTGTTATAGGAGGGCTGCGAATCGCCTGTCGCATCGGCATTCCCATAGGGAATGAAGTTTCGTAATAAGGCTTACGGAAAATTGCAGAAGGTTTTAAAACCGCCTGTGATTGTTGCTGGCTCTTCAGGGCAGGTAGACCAGGCTGCATTGGAGTGTCTTTGTCCAAGGCCAGATCAGTAAACTTGTTACTAGTTGGAATCGTAGCAAATTGTTGTTCAGCAGAGTCCTCAATTTCGGTTGTGGCCTCCTTAGTCGAATGTAGTCCCCTTTCGTCGGAAAGAACATTCCCCTGTTGTTTGGAAATCTCATGTATAAGATCTTGGGATTCCCGCTCCGCAGCTAACTCCCCAGCTAATCTAGTAGTGTCGGCTGTGCTCACCTTGACAGCTTCAACTTTGTTCTTGTCCCGGTTAGCACGTCGTGAACGACTTCTCCCGCGACTCTGACGGCGAGAAGTACCCTCCTGACGCGGGTGTGACCTCTTGCAAGTTGCCAAGGCATGGCCAATTACTTGACATTCACGACAAAAAGCTGGAAGTCTCTCATAGATGATATTTGCCGCCGAAAGGTGATCACCCCTACGAAACATAATTTGTTGGTGAAGGTCTTTGGAGAGGTCGACCTCAATAAGTAATCTGGCATAGAGGCCCATGGTACGATTAATAGTGTTATCGTCCACACGAACCAACGTCCCCAGGGCTGAGGCCATTGCCTCCAGGATTCTTGGCTGCCAGTACTCTATTGGCAAGTCCGTAAATCGAACCCATATTTGAGCGACCGAGGTCTTGACCTTGTTCGGATTAAAGTTCGGAGTCCAGCTTTGCACACGAAACGTTCCGGTATCCAAAGGATAAGAAGACCTACACGCAACTTTTTGCCTATCCCCAACGTCTTCAAACATGACAGTGTAATACCCTTTGCCAAGGGGAATCATCTTTAATCTGCCAGATAGGTCCCATGCAGCCCTCAATTTCTCCTTCAACGAAAGAAGCGGGATTAGGGTTTTTCCTGGGAGAGTGATCATTCTGCCTATCAAAGCATTCCTGAATTCCTGAAGACCCAAGTTATAATCTTCCTCTGGAACGTCAATCAGAAGTAACTCGCCATGAGGAGTTGGCCTAATTGGGTCAAGTAGGGGAGATGTGCGCGGAAATGGGCGGTGGGAGGCTCCAGCCGCCTGCGCATAGGATTTGATCGGCAGCACCGGATGCGAAACATCCGAACGATTATCCTGCAAAGTAGGAGAAGGGACAGCAGGAGCATGCACCATATTGGCAGGTAAAAGTGTTGGATCATTAGATTGTTCAGGGAAATTACCAGATGCGCCGGAAACATGTTGTGGGATGTTTCCGGCTGTAATCTGTGGAGCGCCAGTAGGGATCAAATTCCCTTGCATACTTGGTTGTGTGGTCAATACATGGGGGTCAGCCTCAACCTGCGAAGAGGAGGGAGACAGCACAGATTTCTGGGAATCCATGATCATATTATTAGAGGGTTGCTCAGAGTACTTACGTGATGCGCCGGAAACGGCCTCGATCACGTTTCCGGCTGTAGTCGAGTGTGCGCCAGAAGGGTTATCAAACCCTAACGTAGTGCTCGACTTTATGTTCGATCCGTATTGGTTGAAACCAGATGGTGATTGCAAGACAAGACCGGATGCAGCCGCCATCGCAAGGGCTTCCGGGGAGGGCGGGATATTCCTCCATGGGGGCATGGATGCCGAATCTCCATGTTCTTTCTGAAGCGATTGGAGATAGCGTAAGAAGTAGGGGAATCGCTGTTCAATGCCCATCATCGCCATATCCAAAGAGCCATCTGGCGAAAGGCAGAAATTGCTTGGGGGCGAAGGCAGCGACTTTAGGGTTTCAGTAGGGACGGTGAAATATTCCTTTAGTTGTGGGTTAAACTGAGTCATCCGGTCAAAAATACGTTTATTCAAATCGCCGTCCTTAATCGAGGCGCTAAGAATCGCCGTGAAATCATCTTCCGAAGGCAACATGATCGGAGTTTAGAGAGAAGATGGAGAGAAAATCTTAGAGAGAGAAATATTCATCATTCCTCCCTAGGTAATAACTTAGTGATTAAGGAAGAAACTCCATTTTCAAAAATGTATCCTTTAGAAATCTTAAACTCAAATTGAGTGCAAATTAGCATGTAACTTAGTGATTAAGGAAGAAACACCATTTTCAATAATGAATCCTTTTGAAATCTTAAAAATCAAATTGAGTGTAAACTTCGTTTTAACTTAGTGATTAAAGAAGAAACTCCATTTTCAGTAATGTATCCTTTTGAAATCTTAAAACTCAAATTGAGTATAAATTAGGTAATAACTTAGTGATTAAGGAAGAAACTCCATTTTAAATAATGTATCCTTTTGAAATCTTAAAAAACAAATTGAGTGTAAACTAGGTTTTAACTTAGTGATTAAGGAAGAAACTCAATTTTCAATAATGTATCCTTTTGATTTCTTAAAACATAAATTGAATGTAAATTAGGTTATAACTTAGTGCAAATTAGGTTATTTTATTAATTAAAAGAAAAAAGGAGGACCCCACAGCCCAGGGTCGGGGAGGAAACACACCAAGCAACATAAAACAGTCTAAGCGTCAAACCAATATGTTATAACTTAGTGATTAAGGAAGAAACTCCATTTTCAATAATGTATCATTTTGAAATCTTAAAACTCAAATTGAATGTAAATTATGTTATAACTTAGTGCTTAAGGAAGAAACTCCATTTTCAATAATGTATCCTTTTGAAATCTTAAAAAGCAAATTAGTAAACTAGGTTTTTACTTAGTGATTAAGGAAGAAACTCCATTTTCAATAATATATCCTTTAGAAATCTTAATACACAAATTGAGTGTAAACTAGGTTTAAACTTAGTGATTAAGGAAGAAACTCCATTTTCAATAATGTATCCTTTTGAAATCTTAAACTCAAATTGAGTGCAAAATATCATATAACTTAGTGATTAAGGAAGAAACACCATTTTCAATAATGAATCCTTTTGAAATCTTAAAAATCAAATTGAGTGTAAACTAGGTTTTAACTTAGTGATTAAAGAAGAAACTACATTTTCAATAATGTATCCTTTTGAAATCTTAAAACACAAATTTAGTGTAAACTAGGTTTTAACTTAGTGATTAAGGAAGAATCTCCATTTTCAATAATGTATCCTTTTGAAATCTTAAAACTCAAATTGAGTGTAAATTAGGTAATAACTTAGTGATTAAGGAAGAAACTCCATTTTAAATAATGTATCATTTTGAAATGTTAAAAATCAAATTGATTGTAATCTAGGTTTTAACTTAGTGATTAAGGAAGAAACTTCATTTTCAATAATGTATCCTTTTGAAATCTTAAAATTCAAATTGAGTGTAAATTAGGTTATAACTTAGTGATTAAGGAAGAAACTACATTTTCAATAATGTATCCTTTTGAAATCTTAAAACACAAATTGAGTGTAAACTAGGTTTTAACTTAGTGATTAAGGAAGAAACCCAATTTTCTATAATGTATCCTTTTGAAATCTAAAAACTCAAATTGAATGTATATTAGGTTATAACTTAGTGATTAAGGAAGAAACTCCATTTTTAATAATGTATCCTTTTGAAATATAAAAACTCAAATTGAATGTAAATTAGGTAATAACTTAGTGATTAAGGAAGAAACTCCATTTTAAATAATGTATCCTTTCGAAATCTTAAAACTCAAATTGATTGTAAACTAGGTTTTAACTTAGTGATTAAGGAAGAAACTACATTTTCAATAATGTATTCTTTTGAAATCATAAAACTCAAATTGAGTGTAAATTAGGTAATAACTTAGTGATTAAGGAAGAAACTCCATTTTCAATAATAATATATCCTTTTGAAATCTTAAAACTCAAATTGAATGTAAATTAGGTTAATACCTAGTGATTAAGGAAGAAACTCCATTTTCAATAATGTATCCTTTTGAAATCTTAAAAATTAAATTGATTGTAGACTAGGTTTTAACTTAGTGATTAAGGAAGAAACTCCATTTTCAATAATGTATCATTTTCAAATCTTAAAACTCAAATTGAATGTAAACTAGGTTTTAACTTAGTGATTAAGGAAGAAACTCCATTTTCAATAATGTATCCTTTTGAAATCTTAAAACACAAATTGAGTGTAAACTAGGTTTTAACTTAGTGATTGAGGAAGAAACTCCATTTTCAATAATGTATCCTTTTGAAATCTAAAAACTCAAATTGAATGTAAATTAGGTAATAACTTAGTGATTAAGGAACAAACTCCATTTTCAATAATGTATCCTTTTGAAATCTTAAAACTCAAATTGAGTGTAAATTAGGTAATAATTTAGTGATTAAGGAAGAAACTCTATTTTAAATAATGTATCCTTTCGAAATCTTAAGAATCTAATTGATTGTAAACTAGGTTTTAACTTAGTGATTAAAGAATAAACTACATTTTCAATAATGTATCCTTTTAAAATCTTAAAACACAAATTGAATGTAAATTAGGTTAATAGCTAGTGATTAAGGAAGAAACTCCATTTTCAATAATGTATCCTTTTGAAATCTTAAAAATTAAATTGATTGTAACCTAGATTTTAACTTAGTGATTAAAGAAGAAACTCCATTATCAATAATGTATCATTTTAAAATCTTAAAACTCAAATTGAATGTAAACTAGGTTTTAACTTAGTGATTAAGGAAGAAACTCAATTTTCAATAATGTATCCTTTTAAAATCAAAAAACTCAAATTGAATGTAAATTTGGTAATAACTTAGTGATTAAGGAAGAAACTTCATTTTCAATAATGTATCCTTTTGAAATCTTAAAAATCAAATTGATTGTAAACTAGGTTTTAACTTAATGATTAAGGAAGAAACTCCATTTTCAATAATGTATCCTTTTGAAATCTTAAAACTCAAATTGAGTGTAAATTAGGTTATAACTGAGTGATTAAGGAAGAAACTCCAATTTAAATAATGTATCCTTTTGAAATCTTAAAACTCAAATTGAGTGTAAATCAGGTAATAACTTAGTGATTAAGGAAGAAACACCATTTTCAATAATGAATCCTTTTAAAATCTTAAAATTCAACTTGAGTGTAAACTAGGTTTTAACTTAGTGATTAAAGAAGAAACTCCATTTTCAATAATGTATCCTTTTGAAATCTTAAAATTTAAATTTAGTGCAAATTAGCTTATAACCTAGTGATTAAGAAAGATATTCCATTTTCAATAATGTATCCTTTTGAAATCTTAAAACACAAATTTAGTGTAAACTAGGTTTTAACTTAGTGATTAAGGAAGAATCTCCATTTTCAATAATGTATCCTTTTGAAATCTTAAAACACAAATTTATTGTAATCTAGGTTTTAACTTAGTAATTAAGGAAGAAACTACATTTTCAATAATGTATCCTTTTGAAATCTTAAAACACAAATTGAGTGTAAACTAGATTTTAACTTAGGTGTTAAAGAAGAAACTACATTTTCAATAATGTATCCTTTTGAAATCTTAAAACTCAAATTGAGTGTAAATTAGGTTATAACTTAGTGATTAAGGAAGAAACTACATTTTCAATAATGTATCCTTTTGAAATTTTAAAACACAAATTGAGTGTAAACTAGGTTTTAACTTAGTGATTAAGGAAGAAACTCCATTTTTAATAATGTATCCTTTTGAAATATAAAAACTCAAATTGAATGTAAATTATGTAATAACTTAGTGATTAAGGAAGAAACTCCATTTTAAATAATGTATCCTTTCGAAATCTTAAAACTCAAATTGATTGTAAACTAGGTTTTAACTTAGTGATTAAGGAAGAAACTACATTTTCAATAATGTATCCTTTTGAAATCTTAAAACTCAAATTGAGTGTAAATTAGGTAATAACTTAGTGATTAAGGAAGAAACTCCATTTTCAATAATGTATCCTTTTGAAATCTTAAAACTCAAATTGAATGTAAATTAGGTTAATACCTAGTGATTAAGGAAGAAACTCCATTTTCAATAATGAATCCTTTTGAAATCTTAAAAATTAAATTGATTGTAGACTAGGTTTTAACTTAGTGATTAAGGAAGAAACTCCATTTTCAATAATGTATCCTTTTGAAATCTTAAAACTCAAATTGATTGTAAACTAGGTTTTAACTTAGTGATTAAGGAAGAAACTACATTTTCAATAATGTATCCTTTTGAAATCTTAAAACTCAAATTGAGTGTAAATTAGGTTATAACTTAGTGATTAAGGAAGAAACTACATTTTCAATAATGTATCCTTTTGAAATTTTAAAACACAAATTGAGTGTAAACTAGGTTTTAACTTAGTGATTAAGGAAGAAACTCCATTTTTAATAATGTATCCTTTTGAAATATAAAAACTCAAATTGAATGTAAATTATGTAATAACTTAGTGATTAAGGAAGAAACTCAATTTTAAATAATGTATCCTTTCGAAATCTTAAAACTCAAATTGATTGTAAACTAGGTTTTAACTTAGTGATTAAGGAAGAAACTACATTTTCAATAATGTATCCTTTTGAAATCTTAAAACTCAAATTGAGTGTAAATTAGGTAATAACTTAGTGATTAAGGAAGAAACTCCATTTTCAATAATGTATCCTTTTGAAATCTTAAAACTCAAATTGAATGTAAATTAGGTTAATAACTAGTGATTAAGGAAGAAACTCCATTTTCAATAATGAATCCTTTTGAAATCTTAAAAATTAAATTGATTGTAGACTAGGTTTTAACTTAGTGATTAAGGAAGAAACTCCATTTTCAATAATGTATCCTTTTGAAATCTTAAAACTCAAATTGAATGTAAACTAGGTTTTAACTTAGTGATTAAGGAAGAAACTCCATTTTCAATAATGTATCCTTTTGAAATCTTAAAACACAAATTGAGTGTAAACTAGGTTTTAACTTAGTGATTGAGGAAGAAACTCCATTTTCAATAATGTATCCTTTTGAAATCTAAAAACTCAAATTGAATGTAAATTAGGTAATAACTTAGTGATTAAGGAACAAACTCCATTTTCAATAATGTTTCCTTTTGTAATCTTAAAACTCAAATTGAGTGTAAATTAGGTAATAATTTAGTGATTAAGGAAGAAACTCTATTTTAAATAATGTATCCTTTTGAAATCTTAAGAATCTAATTGATTGTAAACTAGGTTTTAACTTAGTGATTAAGGAAGAAACTACATTTTCAATAATGTATCCTTTTAAAATCTTAAAACTCAAATTGAATGTAAATTAGGTTAATAGCTAGTGATTAAGGAAGAAACTCCATTTTCAATAATGTATCCTTTTGAAATCTTAAAAATTAAATTGATTGTAACCTAGGTTTTAACTTAGTGATTAAAGAAGAAACTCCATTATCAATAATGTATCATTTTAAAATCTTAAAACTCAAATTGAATGTAAACTAGGTTTTAACTTAGTGATTAAGGAAGAAGCTCAATTTTCAATAATGTATCCTTTTGAAATCTAAAAACTCAAATTGAATGTAAATTTGGTAATAACTTAGTGATTAAGGAAGAAACTTCATTTTCAATAATGTATCCTTTTGAAATCTTAAAAATCAAATTGATTGTAAACTAGGTTTTGACTTAATGATTAAGGAAGAAACTCCATTTTCAATAATGTATCCTTTTGAAATCTTAAAACTCAAATTGAGTGTAAATTAGGTTATAACTGAGTGATTAAGGAAGAAACTCCAATTTAAATAATGTATCCTTTTGAAATCTTAAAACTCAAATTGAGTGTAAATCAGGTAATAACTTAGTGATTAAGGAAGAAACACCATTTTCAATAATGAATCCTTTTAAAATCTTAAACTTCAACTTGAATGTAAACTAGGTTTTAACTTAGTGATTAAAGAAGAAACTCCATTTTCAATAATGTATCCTTTTGAAATGTTAAAACTTAAATTTAGTGCAAATTAGCTTATAACCTAGTGATTAAGAAAGATATTCCATTTTCAATAATGTATCCTTTTGAAATCTTAAAATTCAAATTTAGTGCAAATTAGCTTATAACTTGGTGATTAAGGAAGAAACTCAATTGTCAATAATGTATCCTTTTGAATTCTTAAAACTCAAATTGAATGTAAATTAGGTTATAACTTAGTGATTGAGGAAGAAACTCCATTTTCAATAATGTATCCTTTTAAATTCTTAAAACCCAAATTGAATGTAAATTAGGTTATAACTTAGTGATTAAGGAAGAAACTCCATTTTCAATAATGTATCCTATTGAAATCTTAAAAAACAAATTGAGTGTAAACTAGGTTTTAACTTAGTGATTAAGGAAGAAACTCCATTTTCAATAATGTATCCTTTTGAAATCTAAAAACTCAAATTGAATGTAAATTAGGTTATAACTTAGTGATTAAGGAAGAAACTCCATTTTCAATAATGTATCCTTTTGAAATCTTAAAACACAAATTGAGTGTAAACTAGGTTTTAACTTAGTGATTAAGGAAGAAACTACATTTTCAATAATGTATCCTTTTGAAATCTTAAAATTCAAATTGAGTGTAAATTAGGTCATAACTAAGTGATGAAGGAAGAAACTCCATTTTAAAAAATGTATCCTTTTGAAATCTTAAAACTCAAATTAAGTGCAAATTAGCATATAACTTAGTGATTAAGGAAGAAACACCATTTCAATAATGAATCCTTTTGAAATCTTAAAAATCAAATTGAGTGTAAACTAGGTTTTAACTTAGTGATTAAAAAAGAAACTCCATTTTCAATAATGTATCCTTTTGAAATCTTAAAACACAAATTTAGTGTAAACTAGGTTTTAACTTAGTGATTAAGGAAAAATCTCCATTTTCAATAATGTATCCTTTTGAAAACTTAAAACTCAATTGAGTGTAAATTAGGTAATAAATTTAGTGATTAAGGAAGAAACTCCATTTTAAATAATGTATCCTTTTGAAATCTTAAAAATCAAATTGATTGTAAACTAGGTTTTAACTTAGTGATTAAGGAAGAAACTCCATTTTCAATAATGTATCCTTTTGAAATCTTAAAACACAAATTGAGTGTAAACTTGGTTTTAACTTAGTGATAAAGGGAGAAACTACATTTTCAATAATGTATCCTTTTGAAAATTTAAAACTCAAATTTAGTGCAAATTAGCTTATATTGAGGAAAAACTCAATTTTCAATAATGTATCCTTTTGAATTCTTAAAACTCAAATTGAATGTAAATTAGATTATAAATTAGTGCAAATTAGGTTATTTTATTAATTAAAAGAAAAAAGGAGGACCCCACAGCCCGGGGTCGGGGAGGAAACACAACAAGCAACATAAAACAGTCTAAGCGTCAAACCAATAGGATATAACTTAGTGATTAAGGCAGAAACTCCATTTTCAATAATGTATCATTTTGAATTCTTAAAACTCAAATTGAATGTAAATTATGTTTTAACTTATTGATTAAGGAAGAAACTCCATTTTCAATATTGTATCCTTTTGAAATCTTAAAAAGCAAATTAGTAAACTAGGTTTTTACTTAGTGATTAAGGAAGAAACTCCATTTTCAATAATGTATCCTTTTGAAACTTAATACACAAATTAAGTGTAAACTATGTTTAAACTTAGTGATTAAGGAAGAAACTCCATTTTCAATAATGCATCCTTTTGAAATCTAAAAACTCAAATTGAATGTAAATTATGTAATAGCTTAGTGATTAAGGAAGAAACTCCATTTTAAAAAATGTATCCTTTTGAAATCTTAAACTCAAATTGAGTGCAAATTAGCATATAACTTAGTGATTAAGGAAGAAACACCATTTTCAATAATGAATCCTTTTGAAATCTTAAAAATCAAATTGAGTGTAAACTAGGTTTTAACTTAGTGATTAAAGAAGAAACTCCATTTTCAATAATGTATCCTTTTGAAATCTCAAAACATAAATTTAGTGTAAACTAGGTTTTAACTTAGTGATTAAGGAAGAATCTCCATTTTCAATAATGTATCCTTTTGAAATCTTAAAACTCAAATTGAGTGTAAATTAGGTAATAACTTATTGATTAAGGAAGAAACTCCATTTTAAATAATGTATCCTTTTGAAATCTTAAAAATCAAATTGATTGTAATCTAGGTTTTAACTTAGTGATTAAGGAAGAAACTACATTTTCAATAATGTATCCTTTTGAAATCTTAAAACACAAATTGAGTGTAAACTAGGTTTTAACTTAGTAATTAAGGAAGAATCTCCATTTTCAATAATGTATCCTTTTGAAATCTTAAAACTCAAATTGAGTGTAAATTAGGTTATAACTAAGTGATTAAGGAAGAAACTCCATTTTCAATAATGTATCCTTTTGAAATCTTAAAACACAAATTGAGTGTAAACTAGGTTTTAACTTAGAGATTAAGGAATAAACTCCATATTTAATAATGTATCCTTTTGAAATCTAAAAACTCAAATTGAATGTAAATTAGGTAATAACTTAGTGATTAAGGAAGAAACTCCGTTTTAAATAATGTATCCTTTCGAAATCTTAAAACTCAAATTGATTGTAAACTAGGTTTTAACTTAGTGATTAAGGAAGAAACTACATTTTCAATAATGTATCCTTTTGAAATCTTAAAACTCAAATTGAGTGTAAATTAGGTAATAACTTAGTGATTTAGGAAGAAACTCCACTTTAAATAATGTATCCTTTCGAAAACTTAAAAATCTAATTGATTGTAAACTAGGTTTTAACTTAGTGATTAAGGAAGAATCTCCATTTTCAATAATGTATCCTTTTGAAATCTTAAAACTCAAATTGAGTGTAAATTAGGTAATAACTTAGTGCACGTAAATAGAGCGATTTTATTAATGAAAGAAGGAAAAAAGGTGCCCCACAACCCGGGGCAGACGAATAAAACGGAAAGAATGGGTGGGCCGCATTAAAAACCTCACCGTAAACCTCCCTTGAGGATAAACCGGTGCAGGGGAAAAAGCGTTACCAACCACCCACTCTTCCGAATCGTCATAGGAAAGTGCCCAGAAAACAAGGCACGGAAAGGGCCCCTCCTCCAGTCAGCAGACTGAAAAGGTGGGCCCTCGAACAAGCTCTCAGGCACAAAAGGTCTGAAAAGAGACTGACCGGGAACCCAAAAACCAAGAAGAAGGGCCGAAATACAAGGCCAACAAAAAACGAACCAAGACGAAAGGCCGAAATACAGGCCGAAACAATCATCGAAAATAAGTTTCGTATAAGTCCGAGAGTAAGAAGGACTGTATGCACTTGGGCGGATGGTGCTCCCAAATGTGTGGAGGCCGGAGCCTTGAGAGGCAATCAGCAACCCGATTACCCTCTCTCCAGATATGCGTAAAGCGAACGTCCATCCCCTGGAGAACCTGCATGGTAATACTCCACAAACCGCGTAAACGCCAAGGAACAATAGGTATCTTTTTCTGTAAAGTATGAATAGCAAGAGTTGAATCCGACTCAATCCACAACCTCCTCCATCCCCTCGTGGCAGCGAAACGGACAGCAAGCAAAATCGCTGCCACCTCCGCCTCCAGAGGATAACCCCAACCATATTGCATACAGTAGCCGGCCTCGAAAAGACCCATGGAGTTCCTAAAAACCGCACTCACAAACATAATATTAGGAGAGGAGGAAACACTACCATCAGTATTTACCTTGCACCAGTCAGATGGAGGAGGAAGCCAACGAAACGCAGCAACAGGCTTCGGTTGATTCTGGCGTAAACCAACGCCCAGCGAGGAAAGGATTGACCTCTCCATCGGTGAACCATCAGAACGGCCCTTAGTGAGTTGAGAGGACTCACGAATAGCCGTGGAAATCAACAGGAAACAGGCACGCGTAGAAGGAGAAGCATCATCAAAAACCACCCTATTTCTCATCCACCAAATAGCCCAAACACCCGTGACAATGGCGATCTTCCAATACTCCTGAATTTGGTCACTAAACTTGCAAGCGCGAACATGGGAAAAGAATTCCTGGAAGCTAGAAGTAGGGTGTAAAACCACGTGAAACAGGTTAGCCACTTTGACAAATAAGGTACGAGTAAAAATACACGAAGAAAGGATATGGTCCTGACTCTCCTCATAGGCACGACAAAGGGGGCAGATAGAAGGACCATGAATACCAAACCTGACCAACCAATCAGCAGTAGGAAGCTTGTCCCAAAGAGCACGCCAAATAACAGTAGAACGACAAGGAGGTATAAACGGCGCCCAGATCCAAGAGGCCCAATCAACCAAAGGGAAAGGCTGCCTGAGATCATCATAAAGAATCCTGGAAGTCACCTCACCAGAGACAGAACTCGACCAAATGACTCTGTCCTCCTCATGCGGCATCTCAATCTGAAGGATATCACGAACAATATCGGTGTAAGCCAACACAAAGGAAAGCTCAAAGTGCCAGCACAAAGGATAACTTAGTGATTAAGGAAGAAACTCCATTTTAAATAATGTATCCTTTTGAAATCTTAAAAATCAAATTTATTGTAATCTAGGTTTTAACTTAGTAATTAAGGAAGAAACTACATTTTCAATAATGTATCCTTTTGAAATCTTAAAATTCAAATTGAGTGTAAATTCGGTCATAACTAAGTGATTAAGGAAGAAACTCTATTTTCAATAATGTATCCTTTTGAAATCTTAAAACACAAATTGAGTGTAAACTAGATTTTAACTTAGGTGTTAAAGAAGAAACTACATTTTCAATAATGTATCCTTTTGAAATCTTAAAACTCAAATTGAGTGTAAATTAGGTTATAACTTACTGATTAAGGAAGAAACTACATTTTCAATAATGTATCCTTTTGAAATTTTAAAACACAAATTGAGTGTAAACTAGGTTTTAAATTAGTGATTAAGGAAGAAACTCCATTTTTAATAATGTATCCTTTTGAAATATAAAAACTCAAATTGAATGTAAATTATGTAATAACTTAGTGATTAAGGAAGAAACTCCATTTTAAATAATGTATCCTTTCGAAATCTTAAAACTCAAATTGATTGTAAACTAGGTTTTAACTTAGTGATTAAGGAAGAAACTACATTTTCAATAATGTATCCTTTTGAAATCTTACAACTCAAATTGAGTGTAAATTAGGTAATAACTTAGTGATTAAGGAAGAAACTCCATTTTCAGTAATGTATCCTTTTGAAATCTTAAAACTCAAATTGAATGTAAAATAGGTTAATACCAAGAGATTAAGAAAGAAACTCCATTTTCAATAATGTATCCTTTTGAAATCTTAAAAATTAAATTGATTGTAAACTAGGTTTTACCTTAGTGATTAAGGAAGAAACTCCATTTTCAATAATCTATCATTTTGAAATCTTAAAACTCAAATTGAATGTAAACTAGGTTTTAACTTAGTGATTTAGGAAGAAACTCAATTTTGAATAATGTATTCTTTTGAAATCTAAAAACTCAAATTGAATGTAAAGTATGTAATAACTTAGTGATTAAGGAAGAAACTCCATTTTCAATAATGTATCCTTTTTAAATTTTAAAAATCAAATTGATTGTAAACTAGGTTTTAACTTAATGATTAAGGAAGAAACTCCATTTTCAATAATGTATCCTTTTGAAATCTTAAAACTCAAATTGAGTGTAAATTAGGTAATAACTTGGTGATTAAGAAAGAAACGCCATTTTCAATAATGAATCCTTTTAAAATCTTAAAAATCAACTTGAGTGTAAACTAGGTTTTGACTTAGTGATTAAAGAAGAAACTCCATTTTCAATAATGTATCCTTTTGAAATCTTAAAACTTAAATTTAGTGCAAATTAGCTTATAACCTAGTGATTAAGAAAGATATTCCATTTTCAATAATGTATCCTTTTGACATCTTAAAACTCAAATTTAGTGCAAATTAGCTTATAACTTAGTGATTAAGGAAGAAACTCAATTGTCAATAATGTATCCTTTTGAATTCTTAAAACTCAAATTGAATGTAAATTAGGTTATAACTTAGTGATTGAGGAAGAAACTCCATTTTCAATAATGTATCCTTTTTAATTCTTAAAACTCAAATTGAATGTAAATTAGGTTATAACATAGTGATTAAGGAAAAAACTCCATTTTCAATAATGTATCCTTTTGAAATCTTAAAACTCAAATTGAGTGTAAATTATATTATAACTGAGTGATTAAGGAAGAAACTTCATTTTCAATAATGTATCCTTTTGAAATCTTAAAAAGCAAATTGATTGTAAACTAGGTTTTTATTTAGTGATTAAGGAAGAAACTCCAATTTAAATAATGTATCCTTTCGAAATCTTAAAACTCAAATTGATTGTAAACTAGGTTTTAACTTAGTGATTAAGGAAAAAACTACATTTTCAATAATGTATCCTTTTGAAATCTTAAAACTCAAATTTAGTGTAAATTAGGTAATAACTTAGTGATTAAGGAAGAAACTCCATTTTAAATAATGTATCCTTTCGAAATCTTAAAAATTTAATTGATTGTAAACTAGGTTTTAACTTAGTGATTAAGGAAGAAACTACATTTTCAATAATGTATCCTTTTGAAATCTTACAACTCAAATTGAGTGTAAATTAGGTAATAACTTGGTGATTAAGGAAGAAACTCCATTTTCAGTAATGTATCCTTTTGAAATCTTAAAACTCAAATTGAATGTAAATTAGGTTAATACCTAGAGATTAAGAAAGAAACTCCATTTTCAATAATGTATCCTTTTGAAATCTTAAAAATTAAATTGATTGTAAACTAGGTTTTACCTTAGTGATTAAGGAAGAAACTCCATTTTCAATAATCTATCATTTTGAAATCTTAAAACTCAAATTGAATGTAAACTAGGTTTTAACTTAGTGATTAAGGAAGAAACTCAATTTTCAATAATGTATTCTTTTGAAATCTAAAAACTCAAATTGAATGTAAAGTATGTAATAACTTAGTGATTAAGGAAGAAACTCCATTTTCAATAATGTATCCTTTTTAAATTTTAAAAATCAAATTGATTGTAAACTAGGTTTTAACTTAATGATTAAGGAAGAAACTCTATTTTCAATAATGTATCCTTTTGAAATCTTAAAACTCAAATTGAGTGTAAATTAAGTTATAAGTGAGTGATTAAGGAAGAAACTCCATTTTAAATAATGTATCCTTTTGAAATCTTAAAACTCAAATTGAGTGTAAATCAAGTAATAACTTAGTGATTAAGGAAGAAACACCATTTTCAATAATGAATCCTTTTAATATTAAAAAATCAACTTGAGTGTAAACTAGGTTTTGACTTAGTGATTAAAGAAGAAACTCCATTTTCAATAATGTATCCTTTTGAAATCTTAAAACTTAAATTTAGTGCAAATTAGCTTATAACCTAGTGATTAAGAAATATATTCCATTTTCAATAATGTATCCTTTTGACATCTTAAAACTCAAATTTAGTGCAAATTAGCTTATAACTTAGTGATTAAGGAAGAAACTCAATTGTCAATAATGTATCCTTTTGAATTCTTAAAACTCAAATTGAATGTAAATTATGTTATAACTTAGTGATTAAGGAAGAAACTCCATTTTCAATAATGTATCCTTTTGAAATCTTAAAACTCAAATTGAGTGTAAATTAGATTATAACTGAGTGATTAAGGATGAAACTTCATTTTCAATAATGTATCCTTTTGAAATATTAAAAAGCAAATTGATTGTAAACTAGGTTTTTACCTAGTGATTAAGGAAGAAACTCCATTTTAAATAATGTATCCTTTTGAAATCTTAAAACTCAAATTGATATTAAACTAGGTTTTAACTTAGTGATTAAGGAAAAAACTACATTTTCAATAATGTATCCTTTTGAAATCTTAAAACTCAAATTGAGTGTAAATTAGGTAATAACTTAGTGATTAACGAAGAAACTCCATTTTAAATAATGTATCCTTTCGAAATCTAAAAAATCTAATTGATTGTAAACTAGGTTTTAACTTAGTGATTAAGGAAGAAACTACATTTTCAATAATGTATCCTTTTGAAATCTTAAAACTCAAATTGAGTGTAAATTAGGTAATAACTTAGTGATTAAGGAAGAAAAACCATTTTCAGTAATGTATCCTTTTGAAATCTTAAAACTCAAATTGAATGTAAATTATGTTAATACCTAGTGATTAAGAAAGAAACTCCATTTTCAATAATGTATCCTTTTGAAATCTTATAAATTAAATTGATTGAAAACTAGGTTTTACCTTAGTGATTAAGGAAGAAACTCCATTTTCAATTATCTATCATTTTGAAATCTTAAAACTCAAATTGAATGTAAACTAGGTTTTAACTTAGTGATTAAGGAAGAAACTCAATTTTCAATAATGTATCCTTTTGAAATCTAAAAACTCAAATTGAATGTAAATTATGTAATAACTTAGTGATTAAGGAAGAAACTCCATTTTCAATAATGTATCCTTTTGAAATCTTAAAAATCAAATTGATTGTAAACTAGGTTTTAACTTAATGCTTAAGGAAGAAACTCCATTTTCAATAATGTATCCTTTTGAAATCTTAAAATTCAAATTGAGTGTAAATTAAGTTATAACTGAGTGATTAAGGAAGAAACTCCATTTTAAATAATGTATCCTTTTGAAATCTTAAAACTCAAATTGAGTGTAAATCAGGTAATAACTTAGTGATTAAGGAAGAAACACCATTTTCAATATTGAATCCTTTTAAAATCTTAAAAATCAACTTGAGTGTAAACTAGGTTTTGACTTAGTGATTAAAGAAGAAACTCCATTTTCAATAATGTATCCTTTTGAAATCTTAAAACTTAAATTTAGTGCAACTTAGCTTATAACCTTGTGATTAAGAAAGATATTCCATTTTCAATAATGTATCCTTTTGAAATCTTAAAACTTAAATTTAGTGCCAATTAGCTTATAACTTAGTGATCAAGGAAGAAACTCAATTGACAATAATGTATCCTTATGAATTCTTAAAACTCAAATTGAATGTAAATTAGGTTATAACTTAGTGATTGAGGAAGAAACTCCATTTTCAATAATGTATCCTTTTGAATTCTTAAAACTCAAATTGAATGTAAATTAGGTTATAACTTAGTGATTAATGAAGAAACTCCATTTTCAACAATGTATCCTTTTGAAATCTTAAAATTCAAATTGAGTGTAAATTAGATTATAACTGAGTGATTAAGGAAGAAACTTCATTTTCAATAATGTATCCTTTTGAAATCTTAAAAAGCAAATTGATTGTAAACTAAGTTTTTACTTAGTGATTAAGGAAGAAACTCTATTTTCAATAATGTATCCTTTTGAAATCTTAAAACACAAATTGAGTGTAAACTAGGTTTTAACTTAGTGATTAAGGAAGAAACTCCATTTTCAATAACGTATCCTTTTGAAATATAAAAATTCAAATTGAATGTAAATTAGGTAATAACTTAGTGATGAAGGAAGAAACCCCATTTTCAAAAATGTATCCTTTTGAAATCTTAAATCTCAAATTGAGTGCAAATTAGCATTTAACTTAGTGATTAAGAAAGAAACACCATTTTCAATAATGAATCCTTTTGAAATCTTAAAAATCAAATTGAGTGTAAACTAGGTTTTAACTTAGTGATTAAAGAAGAAACTCCATTTTCAATAATGTATCCTTTTGAAATCTTAAAACACAAATTTAGTGTAAACTCGGTTTTAACTTAGTGATTAAGGAAGAATCTCCATTTTCAATAATGTATCCTTTTGAAAACTTAACACTCAAATTGAGTGTAAATTAGGTAATAACTTAGTGATTAAGGAAGAAACTCCATTTTAAATAATGTATCCTTTTGAAATCTTAAAACTCAAATTGAGTGTAAATCAGGTAATAACTTGGTGATTAAGAAAGAAACACCATTTTCAATAATGAATCCTTTTAAAATCTTAAAAATCAACTTGAGTGTAAACTAGGTTTTGACTTAGTGATTAAAGAAGAAACTCCATTTTCAATAATGTATCCTTTTGAAATCTTAAAACTTAAATTTAGTGCAAATTAGCTTATAACCTAGTGATTAAGAAAGATATTCCATTTTCAATAATGTATCCTTTTGACATCTTAAAACTCAAATTTAGTGCAAATTAGCTTATAACTTAGTGATTAAGAAAGAAACTCAATTGTCAATAATGTATCCTTTTGAATTCTTAAAACTCAAATTGAATGTAAATTAGGTTATAACTTAGTGATTGAGGAAGAAACTCCATTTTCAATAATGTATCATTTTTAATTCTTAAAACTCAAATTGAATGTAAATTAGGTTATAACTTAGTGATTAAGGAAAAAACTCCATTTTCAATAATGTATCCTTTTGAAATCTTAAAACTCAAATTGAGTGTAAATTATATTATAACTGAGTGATTAAGGAAGAAACTTCATTTTCAATAATGTATCCTTTTGAAATCTTAAAAAGCAAATTGATTGTAAACTAGGTTTTTACTTAGTGACTAAGGAAGAAACTCCATTTTAAATAATGTATCCTTTCGAAATCTTAAAACTCAAATTGATTGTAAACTAGGTTTTAACTTAGTGATTAAGGAAAAAACTACATTTTCAATAATGTATCCTTTTGAAATCCTAAAACTCAAATTGAGTGTAAATTAGGTAATAACTTAGTGATTAAGGAAGAAACTCCATTTTAAATAATGTATCCTTTCGAAATCTTAAAAATTTAATTGATTGTAAACTAGGTTTTAACTTAGTGATTAAGGAAGAAACTATATTTTCAATAATGTATCCTTTTGAAATCTTACAACTCAAATTGAGTGTAAATTAGGTAATAACTTAGTGATTAAGGAAGAAACTCCATTTTAAATAATGTATCCTTTCGAAATCTTAAAACTCAAATTGATTGTAAACTAGGTTTTAACTTAGTGATTAAGGAAAAAACTACATTTTCAATAATGTATCCTTTTGAAATCTTAAAAATTAAATTGATTGTAAACTAGGTTTTACCTTAGTGATTAAGGAAGAAACTCCATTTTCAATAATCTATCATTTTGAAATCTTAAAACTCAAATTGAATGTAAACTAGGTTTTAACTTAGTGATTAAGAAAGAAACTCAATTTTCAATAATGTATTCTTTTGAAATCTAAAAACTCAAATTGAATGTAAAGTATGTAATAACTTAGTGATTAAGGAAGAAACTCCATTTTCAATAATGTATCCTTTTGAAATTTTAAAAATCAAATTGATTGTAAACTAGGTTTTAACTTAATGATTAAGGAAGAAACTCCATTTTCAATAATGTATCCTTTTGAAATCTTAAAACTCAAATTGAGTGTAAATTAAGTTATAAGTGAGTGATTAAGGAAGAAACTCCATTTTAAATAATGTATCCTTTTGAAATCTTAAAACTCAAATTGAGTGTAAATCAGGTAATAACTTAGTGATTAAGGAAGAAACACCATTTTCAATAATGAATCCTTTTAATATCTTAAAAATCAACTTGAGTGTAAACTAGGTTTTGACTTAGTGATTAAAGAAGAAACTCCATTTTCAATAATGTATCCTTTTGAAATCTTAAAACTTAAATTTAGTGCAAATTAGCTTATAACCAAGTGATTAAGAAAGATATTCCATTTTCAATAATGTATCCTTTTGACATCTTAAAACTCAAATTTAGTTCAAATTAGCTTATAACTTAGTGATTAAGGAAGAAACTCAATTGTCAATAATGTATCCTTTTGAATTCTTAAAACTCAAATTGAATGTAAATTAGGTTATAACTTAGTGATTAAAGAAGAAACTCCATTTTCAATAATGTATCCTTTTGAAATCTTAAAACTCAAATTGAGTGTAAATTAGATTATAACTGAGTGATTAAGGAAGAAACTTCATTTTCAATAATGTATCCTTTTGAAATATTAAAAAACAAATTGATTGTAAACTAGGTTTTTACCTAGTGATTAAGGAAGAAACTCCATTTTAAATAATGTATCCTTTCGAAATCTTAAAACTCAAATTGATTGTAAACTAGGTTTTAACTTAGTGATTAAGGAAAAAACTACATTTTCAATAATGTATCCTTTTGAAATCTTAAAACTCAAATTGAGTGTAAATTAGGTAATAACTTAGTGATTAAGGAAGAAACTCCATTTTAAATAATGTATCCTTTCGAAATCTTAAAAATCTAATTGATTGTAAACTAGGTTTTAACTTAGTGATTAAGGAAGAAACTACATTTTCAATAATGTATCCTTTTGAAATCTTAAAACTCAAATTGAGTGTAAATTAGGTAATAACTTAGTGATTAAGGAAGAAACTCCATTTTCAGTAATGTATCCTTTTGAAATCTTAAAACTCAAATTGAATGTAAATTAGGTTAATACCTAGTGATTAAGAAAGAAACTCTTTTTTCAATAATGTATCCTTTTGAAATCTTAAAAATTAAATTGATTGTAAACTAGGTTTTACCTTAGTGATTAAGGAAGAAACTCCATTTTCAATAATCTATCATTTTGAAATCTTAAAACTCAAATTGAATGTAAACTAGGTTTTAACTTAGTGATTAAGGAAGAAACTAAATTTTCAATAATGTATCCTTTTGAAATCTAAAAACTCAAATTGAATGTAAATTATGTAATAACTTAGTGATTAAGGAAGAAACTCCATTTTCAATAATGTATCCTTTTGCAATCTTAAAAATCAAATTGATTGTAAACTAGGTTTTAACTTAATGATTAAGGAAGAAACTCCATTTTCAATAATTTATCCTTTTGAAATCTTAAAATTCAAATTGAGTGTAAATTAAGTTATAACTGAGTGATTAAGGAAGAAACTCCATTTTAAATAATGTATCCTTTTGAAATCTTAAAACTCAAATTGAGTGTAAATCAGGTAATAACTTAGTGATTAAGGAAGAAACACCATTTTCAATAATGAATCCTTTTAAAATCTTAAAAATCAACTTGAGTGTAAACTAGGTTTTGACTTAGTGATTAAAGAAGAAACTCCATTTTCAATAATGTATCCTTTTGAAATCTTAAAACTTAAATTTAGTGCAAATTAGCTTATAACCTTGTGATTAAGAAAGATATTCCATTTTCAATAATGTATCCTTTTGAAATCTTAAAACTTAAATTTAGTGCCAATTAGCTTATAACTTAGTGATTAAGGAAGAAACTCAATTGTCAATAATGTATCCTTATGAATTCTTAAAACTCAAATTGAATGTAAATTAGGTTATAACTTAGTGATTGAGGAAGAAACTCCATTTTCAATAATGTATCCTTTTGAATTCTTAAAACTCAAATTGAATGTAAATTAGGTTATAACTTAGTGATTAATGAAGAAACTCTATTTTCAACAATGTATCCTATTGAAATCTTAAAACTCAAATTGAGTGTAAATTAGATTATAACTGAGTGATTAAGGAAGAAACTTCATTTTCAATAATGTATCCTTTTGAAATCTTAAAAATCAAATTGAGTGTAAACTAGGTTTTAACTTAGTGATTAAAGAAGAAACTCCATTTTCAATAATGTATCCTTTTGAAATCTTAAAACACAAATTTAGTGTAAACTCGGTTTTAACTTAGTGATTAAGGAAGAATCTCCATTTTCAATAATGTATCCTTTTGAAAACTTAAAACTCAAATTGAGTGTAAATTAGGTAATAACATAGTGATTAAGGAAGAAACTCCAATTTAAATAATGTATACTTTTGAAATCTTAAAAATCAAATTGATTGTAAACTAGGTTTTAACTTAGTGATTAAGGAAGAAACTACATTTTCAATAATGTATCCTTTTGAAATCTTAAAACTCAAATTGAGTATAAATTAGGTCATAACTTAGTGATTAAGGAAGAAACTCCATTTTCAATAATGTATCCTTTTGAAATCTTAAAACACAAATTGAGTGTAAACTAGGTTTTACCTTAGTGATTAAGGGAGAAACTACATTTTCAATAATGTATCCTTTTGAAATCTTAAAACTCAAAGTTAGTGCAAATTAGCTTAGAACTTAGTGATTAAGGAGGAAACTCAATTTTAAATAATGTATCCTTTTGAATTCTTAAAACTCAAATTGAATGTAAATTAGGTAATAACTTAGTGCAAATTAGGTTATTTTATTAATTAAAAGAAAAAAGGAGGACCCCACAGCCCGGGGTCGGGGAGGAAACACACCAAGCAACATAAAACAGTCTAAGCGTCAAACCAATAGGTTATAACTTAGTGATTCAGGAAGAAACTCCATTTTCAATAATGTATCATTTTGAATTCTTAAAACTCAAATTGAATGTAAATTATATTATAACTTAGTGATTAAGGAAGAAACTCCATTTTCAATAATGTATCCTTATGAAATCTTAAAAAGCAAATTAGTAAACTAGGTTTTTACTTAGTAATTAAGGAAGAAACTACATTTTCAATAATGTATCCTTTTGAAATCTAAAAACTCAAATTGAATGTAAATTAGGTAATAACTTAATGATTAAAGAAGAAACTCCATTTTCAAAAATGTATCCTTTTGAAATCTTAAAACTCAAATTGAGTGCAAATAAGCATATAACTTAGAGATTAAGGAAGAAACACCATTTTCAATAATGAACCCTTTTGAAATCTTAAAACTCAAATTGAGTGTAAACTCGGTTTTAACTTAGTGATTAAAAAGAAACTCCATTTTCAATAATGTATCCTTTTGAAATCTTAAAACACAAATTTAGTGTAAACTAGGTTTTAACTTAGTGATTAAGGAAGAATCTCAATTTTCAATAATGTATCCTTTTGAAATCTTAAAACTCAAATTGAGTGTAAATTAGGTAATAACTTAGTGATTAAGGAAGAAACTCCTTTTTAAATAATGTATCCTTTTGAAATCTTAAAAATCAAATTGATTGTAAACTAGGTTTTAACTTAGTGATTAAGGAAGAAACTACATTTTCAATAATGCATCCTTTTGAAATCTTAAAACTCAAATTGAGTGTAAATTAGGTCATAACTTAGTGATTAAGGAAGAAACTCCATTTTCAATAATGTATCCTTTTGAAATCTTAAAACACAAATTGAGTGTAAACTAGGTTTTAACTTAGTGATTAAGGAAGAAACTACATTTTCAATAATGTATCTTTTTGAAATCTTAAAACTCAAATTGAGTGTAAATTAGGTTATAACTTAGTGATTAAGGAAGAAACTCCATTTTCAATAATGTATCCTTTTGAAATCTTAAAAATCAAATTGATTGTAAACTAGGTTTTAACGTAGTGATTAAGGAAGAAACTCCATTTTCAATAATGTATACTTTTGAAATATTAAATTTCAAATTGAGTGTAAACTAGGTTTTAACTTAGTGATTAAGAAAGAAACTCCATTTTCAATAATGTATTCTTTTGAAATCTTAAAACTCAAATTGAGTGTAAATTAGGTAATAACTTAGTGCAAATTAGGTTATTTTATTAATAAAAAGAAAAAAGAGGGACCCCACAACCCAGGGTCAGGGTGAAAGGAAGACAACACACAAAAGGACTAACAGACGTGAACCAAACCAAAGCCAACAAGGAAAGGATGGTCACTAGTCCAAACAATAGTAACAATCCAGCAAATAATAGGGCCAAACAAACAGCCAAAAATGGGAATCCAACCCCGAAAGTAGCAAACAGAGTTTCATCCTACAATATTCATTGTTCATATCATAAGCAATAAAACGTAAAAGAAAATCTGGACAAGTACCCTGCCAAGCAAACCTACCATGTAATTTAACCAGAGCAGCCGCTGCCCTATTTCCTTCACGAGGAATATAAGAATAGCGAACCTCCATCTGAGTAGCCAACTCCATAGATGTGCTCCAAAAACTCCTAAGCCGCCACAGAATTAGCGGAATCTCCCTATGAAGTGTACGCACCGCCAAGAGAGAATCCGATTCAACCCAAAGTTTCTTCCATCCTCTAACGAAGGCATACTCGACCGCGCTAAAAATGGCCATAAGCTCGGCCTCCAGGGGGAAACCCCATCCCTCCGCCTCAGAGTATGCTGCCATAAAGAATCCCCTAGAGTTTCGGAAGATAGCTCCAGTGTAAAGGGTGTTAGGCGGAGATTTGACACCACCATCCACCTTCGCCTTAGTCCAACCCGGCGGAGGCGGCCGCCATGAAACGTAGACAGGGGTGCGTACCTTTCTCGGGCAAAGGCAAACACCAAAGGCCCGAGTGGTGATGAGGTCATCAAGGGAACCGTTGGACGCACCACCTAACAACGGTGCTGATTCCCGAATGTGTGACAAAGAAAAAGCCAAACACCTCTGTAAAGAAACCGGTTGGTTGCCATGCATAACCCGATTGCGAAACGACCAAATAGCCCACACTGTCGTCGTGAAGGCAAGTCTCCATAGGCGTGTGATCTGATCGCTCATCGAAATATTCCTAGCCTGCAGATATAAGTGATCAAACCCGTCCACAAAACTCAAGTTTAAGTGAAATATACTAGCAATAGAACGAAACACCTGAATGGAGAAAGGGCATTGAGAAAAAACATGATCCCGAGTTTCACACTGCGCACGGCAAAGGGGGCACATGTTGGGGCCAGATAAGTTTGTATGGCGATACGGACGTCACATTTGCGAGAGAAGTTGATTGCATGGTTACTCTAAATAATCTCTTACGTCGCAAGCATGATTATTTCACCCAACATAATCGGTTGCAATGGCTAAAACATGGCGATAGAAATACGTCCTTCTTCCATGCAATTCATAAGTCTAAAGCTCGACATGCTGGTATTAATAGTTTAATGGTGGAGAATGAAGAGTGTTCGGATCCTAAAATAATCGAGAACCATATCATCACCTACTATTCGAAGCTTTTTATGGCGGTGGATTGTGTACCGCTCTCGTCTCAACTTCTTCAGCAGCTGTCTTTTTCGATCATTTCGAGGGAGGAAAATGATCTTCTTATCTCACTTCCTCATGATGATGAGATTAAGAAAGCAGTCTTCGATATGGATCCTTCTAGCTCGCCTGGCCCGGACGGATTTTCCGGTCACTTTTATCATGCATGCTGGGAAATTATTTCGCATGATGTATTATCGGCTGTTAAGCATTTCTTTCGGCACCTCACCATGCCAATCGGGTTGAACTCGAATTTTGTGACTCTTATTCCTAAGAAGACGGATGCTACACTTATTCAGGATTTCCGGCCCATTGTAATGGGGAATTTCTTATTTAAGATTTTCACGAAGATCCTTACTTCTAGACTTGGCTCTCTTGCGAAGCACCACTTGTCGATGTTTCAGTTTGGTTTTATGCCGGGGAGGCGTGTATTGCGCTGGCTTCGGAAGCGATGAATCAGCTTGACCTTTCCCGGGTTGATGGGGGAATGACCTTGAAGATTGATATGGTGAAAGCTTTTGATACGGTTTCCTGGGAGTTTCTTTTTACTATTCTTCACCGTATGGGTTTCTCAGAAAGGTTTGTCTGCATGGTGAATTCTATCCTCACTACTTCGAGACTTTCAATTCTTATCAATGGCCAGGCCAAAGGTTTTTTCGGTTGTTCTAGAGGTGTTCGTCAGGGTGATCCCTTATCTCCCTTGCTTTTCTGTATCGCTGAAGAGGGTCTCGGTCGATTATTGGAGCATGCTATCACTACTCAGCATCTCACACCTATTAAAGGAGTGGCTCCATATCTTTTATATGCGGATGATATCTTGATCATGTCTAAAGCCACTTCGGCCAATCTTCAAAGTTTGCAGGATATTTTGAACAGCTACAGTCAGGCGTCGGGTCAACTCTTTAGTCCCCCAACATCAAGGGTTTACTTTGGCAAACATGTTACGAGAGCCTTTCGAGTGCAGGTTTCTAGGCGGACTGGTATTGTTGCGGGTTAATTGCCTTTCACTTATCTAGGGGGCCCTCTCTTCAAGGGGGCTCCTAAAGTTCATCATTTGGCTCATATCGCTGATTCGATCAAAGCTAAGTTCGGCCGTTGGTTGGGTTCCTCGTTATCCTTTGTGGGCCGTCTTTGTTTGATTAATTCCGTTGTGGCAGCTTCCTCTGTGCATTCTATGATGGTTTACAAATGGCCTTCCACTTTGATTTCGAATTTGGAGTCTGCCATGAGGAATTTTCTTTGGACTGGGGATATCCTGAAGCAGAATAACTCTTGTTCGGTCGCTTGGAAGAAATGTTGTACTCCCCGATTGAGGGGGGTCTTGGGATTCGTTCTCTGCGTATAGCTAATGATTCTTATAACTACAAGCTTGCTTGGGATATATTCAGGAACCCCTCGATGGAGTTTTCTTTTTTGAATGATCGGTTCCTTCGTAATAAGAGAGATTTACGTACTCGTTATTTCTCTTCTTCTATAGCTCCTGGAGTCAAGAAACACTTGGTAACATTACTCGATGAGGCCAGGTGGGTGGTTGGGAGAGCCTCCAGGGTTAGCTTCTGGCATGATAACTGGCTTGGATACAAGATTGTGGATAAGTTGGAAATTCCTCCTCACGTTGCTCATTCTTTAGTGGCCACGGTTGGGGATTTCTTTTTTGACAACTGTTGGCATTTTGCTCCTATTTTTATCCTGCGCTGCACAGACATTGTTCGTGACATTTTGAGCATACGTATATCCTATGATGAGGACAGCATTATTTGGCCTCGTTCGATTTCGGGTGAACTCACTTCTCGCCTTGCTTTTGATGTTTTACGCCAGCCTTTTCCCCGTGTCAATTGGGGAACTTGGATTTGGAATGAGGCTATACCTTTGAGTCGTTCGACCTTTTTATGGAGGGCTGCTTCGGGCAAAGTTCTTACTGGAGACTAGATGAAGAAATTTGGTTTTGCTGGTCCGTCCATGTGTCCAATATGCCATGCTCAGGAGGAAACTCTTGATCACATTCTCTCGCATTGTCACTTCTCTAGACAGGTGTTTAGTTCTATTGCTAGTCATTTTCATCTTCAGTTACGCTATGAGGATGGATTTGATCATTTGTTTATGCAGGCTAGGCAGGTTGTTATGAGTGAACAGGTTTCCCGATTGTGGCGTTTGGCTTTCTCTACCATGATATGGGCCATTTGGCATTTTCGTAATAGGGTGGTGCATGATAATCACCCAATTTCCCTTCAAAGATGTATGGCTTTTACTTTGGCACACATTAGGGACTCCGCCCATCTTGCTGGTGGATGCTCATCGGGTTCTTTGGCGGATCTACTTACCACACGTGCCTTCAGCGTCTCTCTAAGGCCAAGAAATGTTTGTAATCCTGTGTTCGTGTCATGGCATCCCCCTCCCCCCGGATGGGTCAAAGTCAATGTGGACGGTGGTGTTCGATCTCCTCCTAATGTGCTTTATGCAGGGATGATTTTTCGTAATTCTCGTGGTTTTTTCATGGCTGCTTGTTCGGAATCCTGTGGTTGGGGCTTCCCTCTAGATGCCGAACTCTTGGCTATTCTTAGTGCGATAGAATATGCTTTCGTTCGTGGTTGGACCAAACTATGGGTCGAGTCTGATTCAATTCTAGCAATTCAAACTATAAAGAAACAAATCCCCTTCGTACCCTGGAGAATCAGAAGCATGTGGAGTTCTTCTTTGCGGTTGGCAGCTCATATGGAGATTTGCTAGTCTCATATTTATCGGGAGGGCAATTCAGTGGCGGATGCTTTGGTCAAGAGAGGTGAGACTAACACTTGGACAGGTAATTGCCCTACTTTTCTTGCTTCTTTATTGTATATGGACATGAACAAAACTTATTGTAGATTATAAGTGGTTGTTTTTGATCTGGGGTTGCATCCCCATCTTGAGATGTTTGTTTGGCTCTTTGGTTTTAGTTTGATTGTGTTTCCCTTGGCCCGGGGGTGTGGGCCCTCCTTTTTATTTTTTATTAATAAAATAACCTAATTTGCACTAAGTTTAAACCTAGTTTACACTCAATTTGTGTATTAAGATTTCAAAAGGATACATTATTGAAAATGGAGTTTTTTCCTTAATCACTAAGTAAAAACGTAGTTTACTAATTTGCTTTTTAAGATTTCAAAAGGATACATTATTGAAAATGGAGTTTCTTCCTTAATCACTAAGTTATAACATAATTTACATTCAATTTGAGTATTAAGAATTCAAAATGATACATTATTGAAAATGGAGTTTCTTCCTTAATCACTAAGTTGTAACCTATAGGTTTGACGCTTAGACTGTTTTATGTTGCGTGGTGTGTTTCCTCCCCGACCCCGGGCTGTGGGGTCCTCCTTTTTTCTTTTAATTAATAAAATAACCTAATTTGCACTAAGTTATAACCTAATTTACATTCAATTTGAGTTTTAAGAATTCAAAAGGATACATTATTGAAAATTGAGTTTCTTCCTTAATCACTAAGTTATAAGCTAATTTGCACTAAATTTGAGTTTTAAGATTTCAAAAGGATACATTATTGAAAATGTAGTTTCTCCCTTAATCACTAAGTTAAAACCTAGTTTACACTCAATTTGTGTTTTAAGATTTCAAAAGGATACATTATTGAAAATGGAGTTTCTTCCTTAATCACTAAGTTATGACCTAACGGTTTCGCAACACCTTTCGCAACCTCTTCCGGCAGATTGAGGAGGCGAAAAATGCTCTGAACCAGATTCAGATGGATATCAACTTTCATGGTGACTCGGCCGAGCGCATGGCAAAGGAAATTGATTGTATGGTTTCTCTCAAGAGGATCTTGCGCTGCAAGCACGATTTTTATTCTCAGCGGAACCGCTTACAATGGCTATAGGACGGAGATCGAAACACGACTTTTTTTCATGCAATACACAAGACGGAAAGCCATAATGGGAACATTCAATCGCTATTTATTGATGATACAGAATGTTCGGATCCTGGCACTATCGAGAATCATATCATTGACTATCATTCTCATTTATTCACGTCCGACCCTAAGGTGGAGAGGCCGCCCCATTTACTTGATAACCTGCCTTTTCCACAGGTCTCAGAAGAGGACAATAACCGATTAATTGCCCTTCCTTTTGAGGAAGAAGTTCGAAAGGCAGTTTTTGACATGGACCCGTCGAGCTCTCCTGGTCCTGACGGGTTTTCTGGTTATTTCTTCCACGCTTGTTGGGAGATTATTGCTTCGGATATCTTTCTAGCTGTCCAGCATTTTTTTCGTTATATTACTCTGCCGATTGGGCTAAATTCGAACCTGGTCATGCTTATTTTGAAAAAATTGGCCGCAACTCACGTTCAGGACTTCCGCCCTATTGTCATGGGAAACTTCTTATTCAAGATTTTCACGAAGATTCTCACTACACGGCTTGGAAGCTTTGTGGCTACTTACTAGATTCCAGTTTGGGTTCGTCCCTGACAAACAAATTCATACGTGCATTGCCTTAGCCTCTGAGGCAATTAACCAACTCGACCTCCCTAGGGTTGGCAGCGGCATGGTCCTAAAAATTGATATGATTAAGGCCTTCGACACTATTGATTAGGGATTTCTTTACGCAGTTTTGGACCGCGTGGGATTCTCTCCTAGATTTACACAGATGGTGGATGTTATTCTCACGTCCTCCCGCCTTTCTATCCTCGTGCATGGTCGGGCGAAAGGTTTCTTCGGTTGTTCAAGGGGGGTTAGGCAAGGTGACCCCCTCTCACCTTTGCTCTTTTGTCTAGCAGAGGAGGGCCTTGGGAGGCTTCTGGATCATTCCATTGCCACTAGCCAGTTGGACCCTTTCAAGGGTGTGGTGCCTTACTTATTTTATGCGGATGATATCCTCATTTTGTTGAAAGCGACAGCTAGTAATCTACGAAGCCTCATGGAGATTTTGGTAGTTTATGGGAAAGCCTCGGGCCAACACTTTAGCCCCCCCAAATCCAGAGTTTACTTCGGCAAAGCTGTGCAGCTCCCTTTCCGAATTAGAGTTTCTAGAATGATGGGCATTATAGAAGGGACTCTCCCTTTCACTTACTTAGGTGTGCCTCTTTTTAAAGGGGCTCCTAAAGTACATCATTTGGCCCCTATCGCGGACTCGGTCAAAGCTAAGTTTAGCCGTTGGAAAGGTACTTCCCTTTCCTTTGTGGGGAGGTTGTGTCTTATCAATTCAGTCATTGCGGGCTCTGCTGTTCATTCTATGATGGTTTATCGTTGGCCTGCTCCTCTAATTTCGAGTTTGGAATCTGCCATGCGGAACTTCTTATGGTCTGGGAATATCAGTAAAACAAGTAACTCTTATTCGGTTGCTTGGAAGCGCTGCTGCACTCTGCGTATCGAGGGGGGATTGGGAGTTTGTTCTCTTCGTTTGGCTAATGATTCTTATAATGCTTGGGATATTCTGGCAAACAAGACTCCGGAAGTTGCCACCTTGCATGGCCGATTCTTGCGTAAAGGGAGGGAGATCCGCACTCGCTATTTCTCCACTTCGATTGGGCCCGGGATTCGGAGGCACTTGGGGCAGATTATGGAAGATGCTCGATGGATTGTTGGTCGGGCTCCAAAGTTAGCTTCTGGCACGATAATTGGCTTGGATATAAAATTGTGGATCGTCTTCTGATTCCACCTCATGTGGCTAAATTTCTAGTCGGCAGAGTTGGGGACTTCTTCTACGATAATTGCTGGCATTTTGCCCCAATCTTTCTCATTAACTGCACGGCCGTCGTTTGGGATATTTTGAGGCTCCGTATATCCTGTAATGAAGACACTATGGTTTGGACCAAATCAGTTTCGGGTGAGCTCATGTCTAGACTGGCTTATGATATGCTTCGACAGCCACTACAGGTTCCTGGTTGGGGTGGCTGGATATGGAGCGATTTCATTCCCATGAGCCGTTCGACTTTGGTGTAGAGAGCTATTTGGGGTAAAATCCCTACTGGCGATTGGATGCAGAAGTTCGGTATCTTGGGTCCTTCTATTTGTCATTTTTGCCGTTCTCATGCGGAAACTCAGGACCATACTTTAGTGTGTTGCCCTTTCTCTAAACAGGTGTTTTCTTCCATTGCTCGCATCTTTAACATTCAGTTGTGATATGATGTTGGATTTGATCACTTATTTATGCAGGCTAGAAATTTTTCGATGAGTGAACAAATTTCGAGACTTTGGCGGCTCGCTTTCGTGACCACGACTTGGTCTCTTTGGTACTTCCAAAATCAGATTGTTCACCATGGACAGCGGGTTTTGGCGTCGAGATGCTTTGCATTGGCGTTAGCGCATATACGAGCCTCAGCTACTCTTGTTTCTGGCGCGTCTCACGGCTCTCTAGATGAACTCCTTATCACTAGAGAGCTCGGCGTCTCCCTCCATGCTAGAAGGGTCCGCAATCCAGTCTTCGTCTCTTGGATGCCTCCCCCTCCGGGTTGGTGCAAAGTGAATGTTGATGGTGGTGTCACCTCGCCGCCTAACACCCTTTATACGGGAGCGATTTTTAGAAATTCTAGAGGTTTTTTCATGGCTGCCTTTTCCCAAGTGGCGGGTTGGGGTTTCCCGCTTGAGGCCGAGATTTTGGCGATTTTGGGAGCGATCGAGCACGCTTATGTCCGCAACTGGAAGAGACTCTGGGTGGAATCCGATTCAACTCTTGCCATTCAAACCATGAAGAGAGACATCCCGCTGATTCTGTGGCGTCTCCGTGGTATGTGGAGCTCCACGATGGCCCTTTCTACTGATATGGAGATTATCTACTCCAACAACATGAGAGAAGGCAATCAACCCGCTGACGCTCTTGTTAAGTTACATAGTAATTATTCTTGGCAGGGGACTTGTCCCGAGTTTTTATTACGCTTTTTAGCACAAGATATGAACAATGTATTTTGTAGGTTTTGACTTTTTCGGGGGTTGGCTCCCCTTTTATTGGCCTTGTATGTTGAACTATTTGCTGCAGGTTTGGGGTTGCACTCCTCTCTTTGGCCGTTTTGTTTGGCCGTTTTTGCTGGTTTATTTCATTGTTGGACTAGTGATCATCCTTTCCTTGTCGGCTTTGGATTGGTTCACACCTGTTAGTCTGATTGCTAGTTGTTATTTCCTTCCTCCCTGACCCTGGGCTGTAGGGTCCTCCTTTTTTCTTTTTAATTAATAAAATAACCTAATTTGCACTAAGTTATGACCTAATTTACACTCAATTTGAGTTTTTAGATTTCAAAAGGATACATTATTGAAAATATAGTTTCTTCCTTAATCACTAAGTTAAAACCTAGTTTACAGTCAATTTGATTTTTAAGATTTCAAAAGGATACATTATTGAAAATGGAGTTTCTTCCTTAATCACTCAGTTATAATCTAATTTACACTCAATTTGAATTTTAAGATTTCAAAAGGATACATTATTGAAAATGGAGTTTCTTCCTTAATCACTAAGTTATAACCTAATTTACATTCAATTTGAGTATTAAGAATTCAAAAGGATACATTATTGAAAATGTATTTTCTTCCTTAATCACTAAGTTAAACCTAGTTTACAATCAATTTGATTTTTAAGATTTCAAAAGGATACATTATTGAAAATTGAGATTCTTCCTTAATCACTAGGTTATAACCTAATTTACACTCAATTTGAGTTTAAAGTTTTCAAAAGGATACATTATTGAAAATGGAGATTATTTCTTAATCACTAAGTTAAAACCTAGTTTACACTAAATTTGTGTTTTAAGATTTCAAAAAGATACATTATTAAAAATGGAGTTTCTTCTTTAATCACTAAGTTAAAACCTAGTTTACACTCAATTTGATTTTTAAGATTTCAAAAGGATTCATTATTGAAATGGTGTTTCTTTCTTAATCACTAAGTAATATGCTAATTTGCACTCAATTTGAGTTTTAAGATTTCAAAAGGATACATTTTTGAAAATGGAGTTTCTTCCTTCATCACTAAGTTATTACCTAATTTACATTCAATTTGAGTTTTTATATTTCAAAAGGATACATTATTGAAAATGGAGTTTCTTCCTTAATCACTAAGTTAAAACCTAGTTTACACTCAATTTGTGTTTTAACATTTCAAAAGGATACATTATTGAAAATGGAGTTTCTTCCTTAATCACTAAGTAAAAATCTAGTTTACAATCAATTTGCTTTTTAAGATTTCAAAAGAATACATTATTGAAAATGGAGTTTCTTCCTTAATCACTCAGTTATAATCTAATTTACACTCAATCTGAGTTTTAAGATTTCAAAAGGATACATTATTGAAAATGGAGTTTCTTCCTTAATCACTAAGTTATAACCTAATTTACATTCAATTTGAGTTTTAAGAATTCAAAAGGATACATTATTGAAAATGGAGTTTCTTCCTCAATCACTAAGTTATAACCTACCCTTAATAATGGAGTTATAAGCTAATGGAAAAAGTCTCTCTCTAGAATTCCGATCACCTACTCACTTTCCGACGGCCTTGAATGACCGCATCTCTACCGCCGATCACCGTGATTTTTTGGAACGGGATGTTCTTCGACGCATTGTTTTTTTCCATGACCAAATCGTGGATTATTTGGAAATTCCCCAACACGTTCTCGAAGCATTACCTACTCCACCCCAGGATTTTTATCTATGTTCCGATGGGTCCCCCGATTACGTTCTAATGGAGATTGACAATCGATATCGTCACTTTTCACGTTATATAGCGTATAAACCCTAATTCTCAACTCCAGAATCACGCGCACCAGCAGTATCTCCTACAACAGGACGTTCACAGCCTTCTGTTCTCGATGGATGCTTGATTGAATCCTTTCCGCCTTTGTGAAACGTTCAATCATCAATTTCCATCCCTAATTTGAAGCAATTGAATGGAATTTCTATGCAAGGGTTATCCATCAACCCTGATGGCGTGAATTTGACTACAGCCGGAAACATTTCTTCAAGTGTTTCCGATGCATTACGTAAGTCAGATGTTTCGAATGTTTTAAATAATTCTCCACTGGAAAATTTGGTTGCTGGTTCTGTTTTTCCTTTGTAGAAATACCCCATTTCCCCCAAATCGACTTGTCTGGAGGATAATTCCCAGGAGGATCTAATGCAAGGGCCTTCTTTTTGCCCTTCTGGCGATCCTAAGACTACAGCCGGGAATGCGAACACCACGCTTCCCGGCGCATATGGTACTTCTAATCTTAATTTTGCTTCTCCTTTGGATAATTCTTCGAATCCAGGTTTTGCTTCAGCGTCTACTTTTGTGCAGGAACCGAAGCTTGTTCCTCCCACCTATGCGGAGAAGTTGGGTGTGAAAGACAAAAATTCTGGCAAGTCCCAATCGGGACGCCGTCCACCTTCGACTAGGCCTGCCCCTCGCATTACGCGTCATGAAAATTTAAACATAGTGGAGATTGACGAAGAGGATTACCAGAAGGGAATTGCTGAATTCCAAAATGCTTTTATTGGCAAGATGGTAACGGCCCCAGGGAAACCTTTGGCAACTACATTGGCGCGGAAAGAAAAACTACTTGTTGCTTGGAGAATGTCGACTAGAGACCTGAAACTTATTTCCCACGGGAAGGGGTTCTTTACGGTTTTAATTTCGGATGAACAAGTTCGCACTCGGCTTTCACAAAGACGGGTCTGGCAACTTGATTCGGGTTTTTTCAAAGTCCAACATTGGGTCCCTAATTTTAATCCGGCTACTATGAAGAATACTACTGCTCAAGTTTGGATTCATATATTTGATCTTCCCATGGAATATTGGCAGCCTAGGATTCTGGGTGCAATGGCTTCCACGTTGGGGACTCTTATTCGTATTGATCCTTGCACGCTAAATAGGACTTTGGGTCTTTATGCTCGAATCCTTATTGAGATCGATATGCAAAAAGCCGAGCTTGATGATAAAATAGCATACCGTAGGGGGGGGGGGAATATTCACTTGTTGCAATTGTGTATGAGAGACTACCACTCTTCTGTAAAGAATGTTGTATTCTTGGGCATTCCCTAGCCACGTGTCATAGGCACCCTACCCTCCTGAAACCACGTATACAACCTCTAGAGGCAGAAGTCAAAGTCGACGTCGTACTAATAGAGGGAGATCCACTGTGCCACCGGTCTCCCCACCTCCTGCCAACGATGGATCTCAACAAAGTTCTGAGAACCATGTTGTGGATCCTATCACATAGGTTTCGGATCCTTCTGCCATGCAGATGGTTCTCTTTCAGAATCCTGCTCCTGCCATCCATCCCGATACCTCCCATAATATGTTTGCTGCTTTGGATGAGAGTACTGATGACATTGAAGACTGTTCTGATGGTCTCGACCATCATGGACTAATGCAAGGGTCCTCTTTTGACCCTGATGGCGATACAAAGACTACAGCCGGAAACATGGATGATACCGTTTCTGGCGCATCTTGTAAGTCTGGTACTGTTAAACTCGTCGCTAAAAATACATCAACTACAAGAACTACTGGTTCTTCTTTTCCTTTACAGGTCAAAAAGGCAACGTCTAAAGCATCTAGAGCATCGAATCAATACAAAGACACTTCCAAGCCGATTGATGTCCCTTTGAAGACGGCATTTTGGGGGAAAAAGTTATCACCAAGGGTTGACAACGTCTCTCTTCAGGCGATTACAACAGAGCTTGCTGCCACAACTAATGAACAGTTTATAACGGACTCATCCAGTCTAAAAATTATGGAAATTGAGGAGGTTGGGCATCTCAAATGGTCGGATAGAGTTGAGGCCGAGGAATTTTCTGATAGACTGTCGAAGCACGTTCTTCCAAAACCCCAATGATTGTATTGACTTGGAATGCACAAGGTCTTGGTAATGAGCATACCCAAGACGCTTTGGGGGCTTATTGTCATAGACACAAGCCAGATTGGGTTGTCATCCTTGAACCCAAAATCCTGTTTTCTTCTATACCAGATTCATACTGGTCCTCTCTCAATCTCTCTTTCCTCGCCGAAAATTCAAGACAGGGTTTGCGTCCAAACATATAGATTTTTTGCTCTGATCAGTACCATTCTTCCAGCATGTTATCATTATCCACAGACCAACTCTTGGTGGTACGGATGCACTCAACCGATTTTTCTGGAACTTTTGCTTTTGTTCACGCTAGCAATGACTATGTGAAGCGTAGGGACCTCTGGTTGGATCTTACGAATATCCGGGATGATAAATTGTGTATTATGGGCGACTTTAACGCTGTCCGGGATGCACATGAGCGTACAGGAGCCCTTTCTTCCTCAGCTCTTCCAATGCGGGAATTTGATGCCTTCATTGCTAATGCTCTTCTTCTAGATATCCCTTCAACTGGGAATCAATATACTTGGTCTACTAGATGCAAATCTGCCTTTCGTGCTGCTAAGTTGGATCGTACTCTTGCCACCTCGGCCTTTGTAAACAGTTGGTCTTCAATCATTTTGGATGTGCTTCACATGATCTCTTCTGATCATCATTCTTTACTCCTCTCGCTCGTTGACTCCCGAGCTCCTTTGGCATTTCCGTTTCGCTTTCAGACGATGTGGATTCAACATGAGACCTTTATGGATACGGTTACACACTCTTGGGGTCCGCCAGTGTTTGGGGTAGATCCCATTCAGGTTGTAATGGTGAAATTACGAAGGCTAAAGTTTACACTTAAACAATGGAATCATCACACGTTCCTGAATATTTTTTGCCAAATGGAAACAGCTGAACAAGCCCTTCGGCAAGTTCAGATTGAGATAGGCATTTTCGGGGACTCCGACGCGCTCTTTGCTAAGGAGATTGATTGTATGGTGCATCTTCAAAGGATTCTCCAGTGCAGACATGACTTCTATGAGCAAAGAAACCGGTTGCAGTGGCTTTGTTATGGAGATCGGAACTCCACTTTCTTCCACGCTACTCATAAAACAAAAAGATGCATTCGTAGTTTGTTTATTGATGGGGTGGAGTGCGATGATCCTAATTTGATAGAGCAGGATATTGTTGACTATTACATCGACTTGTTTATGGATGATGGGGGTATTCAGTTGTCACCACAGCTTCTCCGTGATCTTCCTTTCTCTATAATTACTTCGGAGGAAAATGGTTTCCTGACCGTTATCCCAGAGGTTGAGGAGATATACACGGCAGTGTTTGATCTGGACTCGACAAGCTCTCCTGGACCGGATGGTTTCTCTGGTTCATTTTTCCAAGCATGTTGGGAAGTTATTTCCGTCGATGTTGTTGAGGCTGTCCGTCATTTTTTTTAGAGAACTCACATTGCCTCTTGGCTTAAATGCTAATTTTGTTACTCTGATTCCCAAAAAGGAGGATGCTCGCAGTATACGGGATTTCCGCCCTATAGTTTTGGGTAATTTTTTGTTCAAGATTTTCACGAAAATTATTGCTTCAAGGCTTGGTAGAGTGGCGGGTATTCATTTATCTAGATTCCATTTTGGTTTTGTTCCTGGGAGACGAATCCATACTTGTGTAGCACTTGCCTCAGAGGCTGTAAATATGCTTGATCTTTCAAGAGTGGGAGGTGGTATGGCTTTCAAGATTGATATGGTTAAAGCTTTTGATACAGTTGATTGGACGTTCTTGTTTGCGATCCTCACTCGTATGGGCTTTTCGGATAGATTTGTTAATATGGTGGAATCTATTCTCACATCTTCTCGACTATCAATTTTTCTCAATGGTCATTCGAAAGGTTTCTTTGGCTGTTTGAGAGGTGTTCGTCAGGGGGATCCGCTGTCGCCACTACTTTTCTGTTTGGCAGAGGAGGGACTTGGTAGATTGTTGGACCATGCTATTATAGAGGGTCGTTTAATGCCTATTAAAGGGGTTGCTCCTTACTTGTTTTATGCTGATGATATTATGATCATGACTACAGCGACGGCTGCTAATCTCCAATGTTTGTTGGAAACTTTAGAAACGTACAGCCAAGCGTCTGGGCAACATTTCAGTCCTCCTAAGTCGAAGGTTTTCTTTGGCAAAACGGTCAGTAATGTCTTTCGTTTGTTGGTTACTCATCGAACTGGCATGGTTGAAGGTTCTTTGCCGTTTACATACCTTGGGGTACCAATATTTAAGGGCGCTCCAAAGTTGCCTCAATAGCTGCTATTGCTGATTCGATAAAGGGAAAATTTAGTCGTTGGAAGGGTGCATCCTTATCTCTTGCGGGGCGGCTTTGCTTGATTAATTCGGTAGTGGCTTCTTCCGTTGTTCACACTATGATGATTTACAAATGGCCTCCGCCTTTGATCTCGGAATTGGAATCGGCTATGCATAATTTTCTATGGTCTGGGGATGTGAATAAACAAAGCCATTCGTGTTCAGTTGCTTGGAAGCGTTGTTGTACCCCCCGGGTTGAAGTGGGTCTTGGAGTTCGTTCCTTAAGAATTGCGAATGATTCTTATGTTTGTAAACTTGCTTGGGACATTTTTTGTAACAAAACTCAAGATTTGGCTCTACTGCATAATCGGTTTTTCAAATCTAATCGAACTATTCGTACACGTTATTTTCCCTCATCCATTGGGCCAGGGATTCGAAAGCATTTGACAACGTTGATGGAAGATGCTAGATGGGTGGTTGGTCGGAACTCGAAGGTTAGTTTTTGGCATGATAACTGGCTTGGGTATAGGAATGTGGATCGCCTTGATATACCTCCACATTTGGCGGAAACACTTGTGGCAATGGTGGGGGATTTCTTTTTCGATAACTATTGGCATTTTGCTCCGGTATTTATTCTGGGTTGTACGGAGGTTGTTAGAGATATTTTACGTAGTCGGGTTGCTTGTGAACCGGATACTGTTGTTTGGTCAAGATCGGTTTCGGGTGAGCTTACTTCTCGTCTTGCTTACGATACTCTTCGGTAGCCTATGCCTATTGCTGGTTCGGGTGATTGGTTCTGGCGGGATTTTATTCCTTTGAGTAGATCGACGCTTCTTTGGCGAGCCGTTTGGGGTAAAATCCCTACTGGGGATTGGATCCAACGGTTTAGTTTTGCGGGACCCACTATGTTTCCGTTCTGCCATAATCATTCTGACTCTCAGGATCATGTGTTTTCACAATGTTCTTTTACTCGACAGGTGTTTAGTTCCATTGCTAATCTTTTTTATTTAAATCTTAGCTTTGAGGATGGATTTGATCACTTGTTTGTGTAGGCTCGTAGTACTGTTATGAGTGCTCAAGTGGTTAATTTGTGGCGTCTAGCTTTCACTACTATGGTGTGGGCTGTGTGGACGTTCCGGAATAGGGTGGTCCATGAGGATCAGCCGGTTTCTCTTCACCGGTGCTTGGTGTTAACATTGGCTCATATCCGTGAGGCTGCACCCCTTGTGGGTGGGGATTCGAGCTGTTCTTTTGATGATCTTCTTACTACGAGGGCTTTTGGGGTTCCTTTACGTCCTAGAAAAGTACGAGTCCCGGTGTATGTGACTTGGCAGCCCCCGCCACCGGGGTGGATAAAGGTGAACGTTGACGGAGGGGTTAAATCTCCTCCGAATTATCTTTATACTGGAGCTATTTTTCGTAACTCTAGAGGATTCTTTATGGTAGCATTTTCTGAGTCGTCAGGTTGGGGTTTTCCACTTGAGGCAGAACTTTTGGCTATTTTTGGTGCCATTAAATTTGCATATGTCCGGGGTTGGAAGAGACTTTGGATTGAGTCGGATTCTTATTTGGCAATTCGTACCTTGGGAAAGGAGCTTACCTTGATTCCATGGAGGATTAGAGGTTTTCGGAGCATTGCGATGGCAATGGCAGCTCAGATGGAGATTCTCTTTACACATATACACCGAGAGGGTAATGCTGCTGCGGATGCACTGGTCAAGCGACGCGAGCCTGGTATATGGATTGGAACTTGCCCACTTTTTCTTGTCCCTTTTCTGTATATGGATATGAATACTTCTTTTTGCAGGTTTTAGTTTTGTTGTTTCTTATCAAACTAGGAACCAAGTTCCATAGCAGAAGCACTTCAAGATTCCAACTGGATCATTGCCATGCAAGAAGAGCTCAACCAGTTTACAAGGAATCAAGTTTGGGAGTTGGTGGACAGACCATATCACTGCAATGTGAAATGAAACAAGTGGGTATTCAAGAACAAGAAGGATGAGAATGATATCATAGTCAGAAACAAAGCCAGGCTAGTTGCAAAGGGCTATTCTCAAGTTGAAGGATTTGACTATGATGAAACATTTGCTCCAGTAGCCAGATTGGAGGCAATAAGGTTATTTCTTGCATATGCTGCTCACTAGAAATTCAAGGTGTACCAGATGGATGTTAAAAGTGCCTTCTTGAATGGAGTACTCAATGAAGAAGTCTATGTGGAGCAACCCCCAGGTTTTGAAGAAAGTCACAAAGTATATAGACTGAGGAAAGCTCTATATGGACTGAAACAGGCTCCAAGAGCTTGGTATGATACTTTGTCACAGTTCCTTTTGGATCATGGTTTTATCAAAGGGAGAGTTGATAGAACACTTTTCAGAATCACAAAAGGAGAGGACACATTGTTGGTTCAAATTTATGTGGATGATATCATCTTTGGTTGTCCTAACCAGGTCCTCTGTGAGAAGTTTTCTCAACTGATGAAGGGAAAATTTGAGATGTCTATGATGGGAGAAATGAATTTCTTCCTAGGACTTCAAGTTAAACAGTCCCCTGAAGGAATCTTCATCAATCAAGCCAAATATACAAGAGAGCTAATCAACAAGTTTGGATGCCAAACCAGAAAAGTAGCAAGAGTTCCACTCAACACCAACACCAAGATGGAACCAGATGAAGATGGTGAATCAGTAGACCAGACTCATTACACAGCCATGATCTCTACTGTATCTCACAGCAAGCAGGCCTGATATCACTTTTGCAGTTGAGATTTGTGCAAGATATCAAGCCAACCCCAAGAAAAGTCATCTGGAAGCTGCTAAGAGGATTCTCAAATATCTCAAAGGTACTGTGAATATGGGATTGTGGTATCCCTCAGAAGACAATCTAGAACTCACAGGATACTCAGATGCTGATTATGGAGGATGTAGAATTGACAGGAAATCAACCTCAGGCACTTGTCAATTCTTGGGAAGTAAGCTGATTTCTTGGTTCTCCAAGAAACAAAACTCAGTAGCCACAAGCACCACTGAAGCTGAGTATATGGCAGCTGGAAGTTGTTGTGCTCAAATTCTTTGGCTAAGACAACAACTGAGAGATTACAACATCTTTGCCAATGAAGTCCCTATTTTCTGTGGCAACAATAGTGCAATTCCTATTTCAGAAAATCCAGTTCTCCACACAAGATGCAAACATGTGGACATAAGGCATCATTTCATCAGAGATCATGTGGAGAAAAAGGACATCAAAATGCTCAAAATCCACACTGACAAACAGAAGGCAGATATCTTCACAAAACCTTTAGCTGAAGCAAGGTTCCAAGAGTTGTCAGTGGAGCTTGGACTCCTAGATCCAGGAGAGTAAAGAAAGGATTTAATCTCAGAAGAGTTACCTTCAACTCAGTGGAGGTTCATATTCAGAAGACGATCTTTCTCAGAAAAAGCTCCCCATCTCAGAAGAGGTCTGAATATCAGACGAGGTCGAACCTTAGTGGAGGTCAAAGATTATACTTAGTGCTTTTCAAAGTTAAAGCCTCTTAGTTTTATATTTATTATATTTGGGTTCAAAACTTACTAATGAGTGTTTTCTGGGAAAATAAATCTTTTTCCACTGTTCCGAAGAGATTTTGGTATGGCAAGCATTTAATGCGCGTGGTACAAGTCAGACATGCTTTTTCAATTACCTATCTCACGCGCCCTAAAAGCCGGATGATGTGACCTTCCGGCTACCAACTTTTCCAATCCATGCCATCCATTTTTAGGCGGTTCTTTTCTAACCGTCAAGATTTCTTAAAAACTCCCCACTAAACCTTGCAACTATCCACGATCTCAAACCCGATCAATCTCAGACGTTGATTTCTTTGTTCAATCTCACCGTTCTTCACTCATATAAAAACCCCAAACGTTCGCTTGTAAACCTTTTCGAATACACTTCCAAACAAACACTTACTATCTCTCCAACCTTTTTTTTTCTGTGAATTCATTTGTTCTCAAATCCCACTTACAATCATGACCAAAATTAACCTAGGGTTTCTGAACAACAAAGAAAATTTCTGGTATGAACCTATAATCCTTTTCAACAACCCAGAAATTGAATCAAGACCTGAGTTCTCTCACATTAAGGAGGCTTTGGAAATGGTCAAAGCTGCTGGTTTAGAGAAATTTCTATCAGTACATCCAGAGTACTGTTATGATAGGCAAGTTCTTGAATTTTTCTACAACATCTCCAACTCAGACTCAAGAATCAAATCGTGTCTATTTGTGTAAAGAAAGAAGAAGGTGATGAGAGACGATATGGAGGTCGTTGAGCACCAGAAAATTCGAAAGGAGATTCGGATAAGCGGAGATGATTTGAAGGAGTTATTTGAACTCCCATCTGAAGGCCCAAATCCAGATACTTGTATCTTGGATAAGGAGGAGGAATGGGTCTACACCATCATGGAGAAGAAGGTGAAGTATAGTCCCACGATGAACAGAAGCCTACTATTACCAGCATACAATGTCCTCTGCGAGATTGTTGGTAAATGTATCTTGGGAAACCAAGGAAGCACTGAGCAAGTGAGCAAGCCGAAGCTCAGGTTGATGAAGGCTATAGTGGAGAGCAAGGAGAAGCCATACAACGGGCAGCAGTTCTTTTTGAGAGCCTTGAACAGGGAACACTCAAAATTCCAGGCTGACAAAACTCCCCAGTTGGCAAGTAAGCTAAATTTTGCCACTAAAATTTCTTACTTAATTGAGAATGTGGATGTGGGAGTAGACTGGTTAAAGGATAGGAAGTGGAGTAACCTGAAGACCCTATTCAAGTCTGGAAAAACTCTGGAAACAAGGATGCTCAAGCCTGCTGAGGAAAGCCCAGAGGCAGTTGAGGAAGATGAGGCCAACCCTACTGAAGGGAAGAAAACCAAGCTCAAGAGGAGGCTGGTTAAACTAAGTGACAAGATGGCCCAGCACAAAGAGGCCGAGGCAGTGAAAGCCTCTAGGAAGGAAAGTAGGAGGTCCTCTAAGGCAGAGAAGGAGAGTGCCTCAAAGAAAGTCAGAGTCACAGACTCTACTGATGAGTCTTCATCAGGTAACCCTGACTCATCTCCAAACACCATCTCAACTGAGTCTGACTCAGATGTCCCTGCACCTACCCCCATCAAACCCAAAATAACAAAACCTCGCACCCCTACCAAAACCAAACGTATCTCCACATTACCCAAAACCCCCACTGATGGCTCTCAACAGCCAAAAAGTGGATCCCAAACAACCCCCACTGAACCCATCTCCACCCCTACTGAAACAACCCCATCAAACCCTACTGAACCCATCCCCTCAACCCCTTCTGAACCCACATCATCAACCCCTACTGACCAAAACCCAACCTCACCTGATACCCAACCTCAAACCTCTTTTAAACCAAACCCTCCTGAAATTCATTCAACTCAACTTGAGTCTATCCCAGAAGAGCCAACCGAAAGCAGATCCCCTACCCCTTCCCTTCCTTCAGACGATGAAGAAGAGTACTCATTCCTAGATACTCTCAAGGATGAGGTAGCTTACTCTTTAGAGTCTAAATACCCTGAACTTGATCAATTCCCCACACTCAAAGCCCTGTTCTTGAGACTTAGACTCATTGTCCAGCTCAAGGATAGAAGACTTGGTGAAATTCTTCTTGCTGTAAGAGGCAGCAATGCAGAGGAGTGGAAGAAGGAGGAAGCTGAAGTGCTGCAATTCGCTGGGATGCACAAGACCAGACTTCTCTGTGATGAGAACATTTTTGAAAGCCTGGTCTTGGAGAAGATTACAGAGGCAAAGAAGGAGGGAGAAAAGAATGTTGATGTAGAAAAGCCAACTGAACCCACAGTTGAGAAGAAGGTGGAAAAGGAGAAGAGTGCAGAAGAGAAGGCAGTGGAGTCTGAATTAGAAGGAGGTGCTTCACCTAAGCAAGGTGGTGGTGAAGCAGCCAAGGATGTATCCATGGCAAGGGATACTGAGGCTCAAAACTTGCCAAAGGAGGGCTCAGTAGAGCTGTCTACTGAAGCTCTCCCACAACAGCCCTCAGTGGTGGCTTTAGAGTCAACTGAGGTGTCTGGAACTGGAGAAGTTGAAAAAGAGAGTGAAAAAAAAGAGGTGGAAATAACTGCTGTGAAGAGTGGAGAGATTAGAGCAATCATCCCTATAAAGGGTGAATTGGCTGAAAAAATAGCAGTTGAAAAGGAAAGTGAGGAAGAGAAGAGTAAGAAGAGTGAGGAGGAGGGAGTCCCCATGGAGATAGAGGCATCAGGAGATCTAGGTGGTGAGGTTGAGGGAGTTAGAACTAACACTTCTTGCAATGCAGGTACTCAAACCATTGAAGTTCCCTCAGCTGAGGTCAACCTAACTCCACTGAGTGATGCTGTTCACTCTATCAAAGAAGAAAGCCTTACAACTCTTCAAACTCAGCTAAGGGAGGTCCAGGAGATTGTACAAGAGGAGGTGGATGAGATGGTTATTCTCTCAGACCACATTGATGAACTCATGGAGTCCACAACTACATCACTTCAAAATCTCACACTTAAAGTTGAAGACTCTCAGCAGATGGTGATTGATGTAGTTGAGGGACAAAGTGTGTTAATCATTGAAGCCCTGAAGAAGCTGGAGGAGACTGAAGAAGAGGCCAGAACCAAATTTCTCAAAGACTCAGTAGAGAACGTCTCCATCAACCTGAAGTCATCAGTAGAGGCCTTCTCAACTGACCTACTTGGAAAGGTTGAAGGGCTATGGAACTCTAAGATGTCTGAATTTGAGGCCAAGCATGCTGAGCTAGGAGCCAAACTGGGAGAGGTACTGAAGAAGGCAGCTGAAGACTTCCCAACACAAGAGAAAACTGATGTGCTGATCAATGAAAAGCTTGCGCAGTTTGTTCAATTTGGGCAGACTGCTGGAGCTACTTTAGAAAGGCTTGAAGATGAGGTAGACCATTGCTCAACTGAGCTGAAGACATTGGCCCATGATCAACTGAAGCTCAACATCACTGTAGCTGAATGTATGATTAATGCCGGAAAGGGGGAAAAGAGGATAAGTGCTAAGGACATGAAGGCTGATCCTAAGAACAAAATGAACATTATCCTTGAAACCCCTGACTTCGAGAAAGGCCAACAGGTGAAGAGCACCTTGAAGAGAGTTGAAGCTGAAGCTCAGAAGATAGCAGGATCCAAGAAAGGCAAGGAGACCTCCTCAGCTGACCTTTCAAAGTTCAAAGAGGAGCATCTAAAGGAGAAAGAGGAGAGAGCTGCGAAGAAGGGGGAAACTGCAAAAAGAAAGGCATCTGATGCTCTCTCAGCAGAGGTTGCCAAAAAGACAAGAACCTCAGGGAGGTTGGCAGCTAAGTCCACAACCTCTACTGATGAAGTTCAGGTACTTCCTATTCTCAATCCTGAACCCTTATCTTCTGAACCCCCCAAGTCTGCACCCACAAAAGTCACAGAGCTCGCTGAGCTAATTAAAGAGGCTGGAGGTATGAATGAAAGAGCAAGAAAGCTGACAGCTCAACAACAAGAAAGAAGAGATAAGGTGGTTGGTAAGATGGAGACCATTGCAGAGCTTGCTGAGAGAAAAAGAAAGGAGAGGCTAGCCACTTTTGACAAAACTACTTCTAAGAAATTCAGGAGTGGTTATCTAAAGTGGGCTGCTAAGCTGAAGAAAGACAAGATCACACCATCTCTGAACAGATCTCCTCATCATGATGCCTGGGTTCCTAAGAAGCTCAATGATGCTTGGGAGACTGTAAAAAGGGAATTTGTGTATTCTTTCTATGTCAGTGGAGAGTTAGGAAGGGACAATGCACAAGAAGTCTTCAACTCATAGTTGTTTGATGCCTATCCCAAACTCTATCCCGAGATCAGTGATGCTTGGAATGATGCCTTCCCTGATCAAGCTCTGAAGGCCCCTGAGCCAATCACATACTGGCCTCCTCAAGATGCAACAAGTGCTGTTGATAGAGAAAGGATCACTGAAGAGTGGACATCCTTGTGTGAGCATCTTGGACTCAGAGGACATTCGAAGGAGATAATGGAGAGGAAGAACGAGTTGAAGATTAGAGTTTTCAAACAATATGGACTTGAACCTATTTTCGAGTCCATCTGAGAAGGTTGTATCATTTGCTGGGCATTTGTTTATAAGTCCCAGGTGTGTTTAAATTTGAAACTTTTTTAGAGTTGACTTCATGTATTTTGTACTTCATAATTTTTCAATGAAATGAACTCTACTGATGTTTTGCCCAAGATAATATCTCATTATCATTTAGGCTTATGCACTTGAATGTTTTACTTACAAAATTTGTGAACTTTAAATGTCATCTGGAGAACCGCATCTGAAAGAAGATATGTATTAAGATAGGTTCCGGCATAATCAAAAAGGGGGAAATTGTTGGGAAAATGTATAAGACTTATGTTTTGATTAGATGCCAAAATGTTCCTCCTAAGTTGTTTTGTAAGTAAATTATTCAGTAGAGTTAGTACTTAGTCAAACAGTTCAAAGTGTTAAGAACTGAGTACAGTTAGTAATTACATGAGTGTATGTAAGATTGAAGTCTGCTGAAGATGAAGTCCGCTGGAGTGAAGTCCGCTGAAGACTAAGTGATCTGAGAAGGGAGTCTAAGTCTTGAATGTTTTCTAAGTGCATTCTCACTAAGACTAAATCTATCAGGAGAGGACGAAGGTCCACTGATAAAGAACTAACAATGCTAAAACATATTAAAAGCTGTTAGTTAATCTGGTTGGAACAAGGCAAAGTAAAATTCAGTGAAGCTTACAATAAATGAAGGAATAAGAAAGTTCTCTCAGAGGAGTTCCACCTTAAAGCAAGACAAGAATCTGGGCATTCAGACTAAAGGTCCAATGAGAAGATGACACGTCAGAGTACTTACTGACAGCCGACCTGCCCCAGCCTGACAAGTACCAAAAGTCCTTCTCTAGCAATCTACAGAAAGTTGGTGAACAGGCATGGTCTTTCAGCCATTTCTTGACAAGACTTAAAGCTTCAAATAGAGCCGTTTGAGCCAATCAGATACAAAAAGACTTAATTGAGAAGATTCAAATCCAACGGGAAGATTTTCAAGGAAGCCTATAAATACAGAAGGACGTGCACATTTCCAAGCACGGGAAACTCACAAGATCAAAGCTATCTCTACATTCATAACAACTAAGAAGCACTCGAAATTATCTTTGTTTCCCAAGTGTTTCACATTTGTAGAGAGCCTGACAAACCTTCTGTAACCAAGCTTAAAAGTTATATCCAAATCTTAGAAAGAGATAATCCAATCCTAAGCCTTGAGCTAAACTTGTAAGGATTATCTCAAAATAGTTGGAACCAAAACCCTACTCAAAACCCTACTCAGTGTTTAGGTTGAGAGCTAGTGTTAAGTGGTGTTAGTAAGCTGATTGTTGTATCAGTCTGAAAGCTGGTTTGTTTTGGGAACTAGGACCTGGAATTTCCTAGTGATCAATCATCCTAAGAGAGGATTAGTTGATCAGTGCACCTTGGCACTATAACACAAGGAATTCCAAGTGAAAGGAATTCTCCTGTTTGATCAGGACAGTGGACGTAGGAGATTCATCTCTGAACCACTTTATACCTTGTGTTCTTATTATCTGCTTTCCTAAGTGTGTGTTAATCTCAAAGTTTATCAAAGTAAAACGAGTTTTCTAAGGGCTTACTAATCCGCATCTGAAAGCTAATTAGATAGTAGTTCAACTGAAAGTCTTGAGCTTTTAGTGGAGGTATTATCTCAGTAGGCTTTCTCTAAGTAACTCTCAGCAGACCTTCAAGTCCACTAACGAGTTATTGTCTTAAGTAACCTGATAAGTTTTACAAGAAGTTTTAATTTGTAATCACAGGTGTATTCCCCCCCCCCCCCATACACCTGTTTGCTCGTTTCGGGACCAACAATTGGTATCAGAGCAGTGGTTCAAAAGACCATTGTTCTAAGTATACCTTGTGCTTAAAGGTAGTTTTTAAGGTCACCTGAATTGATCTTTTGGTAAACTTATTTTTATACTATGGCTGACAATGCAGCTAGGGTAGCACCACCAGCAGAGAACAACATGGGAGTTAATCCCTTGAACCATATGTCTCATCACAAGCTTCCACAATTCTCAGTGGAAAATTATGACATCTGGAAGATCAGAATGAGAGCTCATCTTGCCTGTGTGCATAATGAAATGTTGAGGGTTATTACTAAAGGTCCATTTGTTTTTATGACACCTAACTAGGTTTTTAAAAATCAAATTGATTGGAAACTAGGTTTTAACTTAGTGATTAAGGAAGAAACTCCATTTTCAATAATGTATCCTTTTGAAATCTTAAAACTCAAATTGAGTGTAAATTAGGTTATAACTGTGTGTTTAAGGAAAAAACTCCATTTTAAATAATGTATCCTTTAGAAATCTTAAAACTCAAATTGAGTGTAAATTAGGTAATAACTTAGTGATTAAGGAAGAAACACCATTTTCAATAATGAATCCTTTTGAAATCTTAAAAATTAAATTGAGTGTAAACTAGGTTTTAACTTAGTGATTAAAGAAGAAACTCCATTTTCAATAATGTATCTTTTTGAAATCTTAAAACTTAAATTTAGTGCAAATTAGCTTATAACCCAGTGATTAAGAAAGATACTCCATTTTCAATAATGTATCCTTTTGAAATCTTAAAACTCAAATTTAGTGCAAATTAGCTTATAACTTAGTGATTAAGGAAGAAACTCAATTTTCAATAATGTATCCTTTTGAATTCTTAAAACTCAAATTGAATGTAAATTAGGTTATAACTTAGTGATTAAGGAAGAAACCCCATTTTCAATAACGTATCATTTTGAATTCTTAAAACTCAAATTGAATGTAAATTATGTTATAACTTAGTGATTAAGGAAGAAACTCCATTTTCAATAATGTATCCTTTTGAAATCTTAAAAAGAAAATTAGTAAACTAGGTTTTTACTTAGTGATTAAGGAAGAAACTCCATTTTCAATAATGTATCCTTTTGAAATCTTATTACACAAATTGAGTGTAAACTAGGTTTAAACTTAGTGATTAAGGAAGAAATTCCATTTTCAATAATGTATCCTTTTGAAATCTAAAAACTCACACTGAATGTAAATTAGGTAATAACTTAGTGATTAAGGAAGAAACTCCATTTTCAAAAATGTATCCTTTTGAAATCTTAAAACTCAAATTGAGTGCAAATTAGCATATAACTTAGTGATTAAGAAAGAAACGCCATTTTCAATAATGAATCCTTTTGAAATCTTAAAAATCAAATTGAGTGTAAACTAGGTTTTAACTTAGTGATTAAAGAAGAAACTCCATTTTCAATAATGTATCCTTTTGAAATCTTAAAACACAAATTTAGTGTAAATAGGTTTTAACTTAATGATTAAGGAAGAATCTCCATTTTCAATAATGTATCCTTTTGAAATCTTAAAACTCAAATTAAGTGTAAATTAGGTAATAACTTAGTGATTAAGGAAGAAACTCCATTTTAAATAATGTATCCTTTTGAAATCTTAAAAATCAAATTGATTTTAATCTAGGTTTTAACTTATTGATTAAGAAAGAAACTACATTTTCAATAATGTATCCTTTTGAAATCTTAAAACTCAAATTGAGTGTAAATTAGGTCATAACTATGTGATTAAGGAAGAAACTCCATTTTCAATAATGTATCCTTTTGAAATTATAAAACACAAATTGAGTGTAAACTAGGTTTTAACTTAGGTATTAAGGAATAAACTACATTTTCAATAATGTATCCTTTTGAAATCTTAAAACTCTAATTGAGTGTAAATTAGGTTATAACTTAGTGATTAAGTAGGAAACTCCATTTTCAATAATGTATCCTTTTGAAATCTTAAATCTAAAATTGAATGTAAATTAGGCTATAACTTAGTGATTAAGGAAGAAACTCCATTTTCAATAATGTATCCTTTTGAAATCTTAAAACACAAATTTAGGGTAAACTAGGTTTTAACTTAGTGATTAAGTAAGAATCTCCATTTTCAATAATGTATCCTTTTGAAATCTTAAAACTCAAACTGAGTGTAAATTAGGTAACAACTTAGTAATTAAGGAAGAAACTCTATTTTAAATAATGTATCCTTTTGAAATCTTAAAAATCAAATTGATTGTAAACTAGGTTTTAACTTAGCGATTAAGGAAGAAACTATATTTTCAATAATGTATCCCTTTGAAATCTTAAAACTCAAATTGTGTGTAAATTAGGTCATAACCTAGTGATTAAGGAAGAAACTCCATTTTCAATAATGTATCCTATTGAAATCTTAAAACACAAATTGAGTGTAAACTAGGTTTTAACCTAGTGATTAAGGAAGAAACTCCATTTTCAATAATGTATCCTTTTGAAATCTAAAAACTCAAATTGAATGTAAATTAGGTAATAACTTAGTGATTAAGGACCATTGTCAAAAATGTATCCTTTTGAAATCTTAAAACTCAAATTGAGTGCAAATTAGCATATAACTTAGTGATTAAGAAAGAAACATCATTTTCAATAATGAATCCTTCTGATATCTTAAAAATCAAATTAAGTGTAAACTAGGTTTTAACTTAGTGATTAAAGAAGAAACTCCATTTTCAATAATGTATCCTTTTAAAATCTTAAAACACAAATTTAGTGTAAACTAGGTTTTAACTTAGTGATTAAGGAAGAATCTCCATTTTCAAAAATGTATCCTTTTGAAATCTTAAAACTCAAATTGAGTGTAAATTAGGTAACAACTTAGTGATTAAGGAAGAAACTCCATTTTAAATAATGTATCCTTTTGAAATCTTAAAAATCAAATTGATTGTAAACTAGGTTTTAACTTAGTGATTAAGGAAGAAACTACATTTTCAATAATGTATCCTTTTGAAATCTTAAAAGTCAAATTGAGTGTAAATTAGGTCATAACATTGTGATTAAGGAAGAAACACCATTTTCAATAATGTATCCTTTTGAAATCTTAAAACACAAATTGAGTGTAAACTAGGTTTTAACTTAGTAAAAAGGAAGAAACTTCATTTTTAATAATATATCCTTTTGATATCTAAAAACTCAAATTGAATGTAAATTAGGTTATAACTAAGTGATTGAGGAAGAAACTCCATTTTCAATAATGTATCCTTTTGAAATCTTAAAACTCAAATTGAGTGTAAACTAGGTTTTAACTTAGTGATTAAGGAAGAAACTCCATTTTCAATAATGTATCATTTTAAAATCTAAAAACTCAAATTTAATGTAAATTATGTAATAACTTAGTGTTTAAGGAAGAAACTCTATTTTCAATAATGTATCCTTTTGAAATCTTAAAAATCAAATTGATTGTAAACTAGGTTTTAACTTAGTGATTAAGGAAGAAACTCCATTTTCAATAATGTATCATTTTGAAATCTTAAAACTCAAATTGAGTGTAAATTAGGTTATAATTGTGTGTTTAAGGAAAAAACTCAATTTTAAATAATGTATCCTTTAGAAATCTTAAAACTCAAATTGAGTGTAAATTAGGTAATAACTTAGTGATTAAGGAAGAAACACCATTTTCAATAATGAATCCTTTTGAAATCTTAAAAATTAAATTGAGTGTAAACTAGGTTTTAACTTAGTGATTAAAGAAGAAACTCCATTTTCAATAATGTATCCTTTTGAAATCTTAAAACTTAAATTTAGTGCAAATTAGCTTATAACCGAGTGATTAAGAATGATACTCCATTTTCAATAATGTATCCTTTTGAAATCTTAAAACTCAAATTTAGTGCAAATTAGCTTATAACTTAGTGATTAAGGAAGAAATTCAATTTTCAATAATGTAACCTTTTGAATTCTTAAAACTCAAATTGAATGTAAATTAGGTTATAACTTAGTGATTAAGGAAGAAACTTCATTTTCAATAATGTATCCTTTTGAAATCTTAAAACTTGATAGAGTGTAAATTAGATTATAACTTAGTGATTAAGGAAGAAACTCCATTTTCAATAATGTATCCTTTTGAAATCTTAAAACTCAAATTGAGTTTAAATTAGCTTATAACTTGGTGATTAAGGAAAAAAAACTGCATTTTCAATAATGTATCCTTTTGAAATCTTAAAACTCAAATTGAGTGTAAATTAGGTCATAACTTAGTGATTAGGGAAGAAATTCCGTTTTAAATAATGTATCCTTTTGAAATCTAAAAACTCAAATTGAGTGTAAATTAGGTAATAAATTAGTGATTAAGGAAGAAACTCTATTTTTCACTAATGTATCCTTTTGAAATCTTAAAACTCGATTTAGTGTAAATTAGATTATAACTTAGTGATTAAAGAAGAAACTCAATTTTCAATAATGTATCCTTTTGAAATCTTAAAACTCAAATTGAGTGTAAATTAGATTATAACTTAGTGATTATGGAAGAAATTTCATTTTCAATAATGTATCCTTTTGAAATCTTAAAACTTGATAGAGTGTAAATTAGATTATAACTTAGTGATTAAGGAAAAAACTCCATTTTCAATAATGTATCCTTTTGAAATCTTAAAACTCAAATTGAGTTTAAATTAGCTTATAACTTGGTGATTAAGGAAAAAAAACTGCATTTTCAATAATGTATCCTTTTGATATCTTAAAACTCAAATTGAGTGTAAATTATCTTATAACTTAGTGATTAAGGAAGAAACTCAGTTTTATATAATGTATCCTTTTGAAATCTTAAAACTCAAATTGAGTGTAAATTAGGTAATAAATTAGTGATTAAGGAAAAACTACATTTTCAATAATGTATCCTTTTGAAATCTAAAACTTGAATTGTGTGTAAATTAGCTTATAACTTAGTGATTAAGTAAGAAACTGAATTTTCAATAACGTATCCTTTTAAAATCTTAAAACTCAAATTGAGTGTAAATTAGGTCATAACTTAGTGATTAAGGAATAAACTCTGTTTTAAATAATGTATCATTTTGAAATCTAAAAACTCAATTTGAGTGTAAATATGATTATAACTTAGTGATTAAGGAAGAAACTCAATTTTCAATAATGTATCCTTTTGTAATCTTAAAACTCGATTTAGTGTAAATTAGATTGTAAATTAGTGATTAAAGAAGAAACTCCATTTTCAATAATGTATCCTTTTGAGATCTAAAAACTCGAATTGAGTGTAAATTAATTTATAACTTAGTGATTAAGGGAGAAACTCAATTTTCAATAATGTATCCTTTTGATATCTTAAAGCTCAAATTGAGTGAAAATTAGGTTATAACTTAGTGATTAAGGAAGAAACTCCGTTTTGAATAATGTATCCTTTTAAAATCTTAATAGTCAAATTGAGTGTAAATAAGCTTATAACTTAGTGATTAAGGAAGAAACTCAATTTTCAATAATATTTCCTTTTGAAATCTAAAAACTCGAATTCAGTGGAAATTAGCTTATAACTTAGTGATTAAGGACTCCATTTTCAATAATGTATCCTTTTGAAATCTTAAAACTCGATAGAGTGTAAATTAGATTATAACTTAGTGATTAAGGAAGAAACTTCATTTTCAATAATGTATCCTTATGAAATCTTAAAACTTGATAGAGTGTAAATTAGATTATAACTTAGTGATTAAGGAAGAAACTCCATTTTCAATAATGTATCCTTTTGAAATCTTAAAACTCAAATTGAGTTTAAATTAGCTTATAACTTGGTAATTAAGGAAAAAAAACTGCATTTTCAATAATGTATCCTTTTGAAATCTTAAAACTCAAATTGAGTGTAAATTAGGTCATAACTTAGTGATTAGGGAAGAAATTCCGTTTTAAATAATGTATCCTTTTGAAATCTAAAAACTCAAATTGAGTGTAAATTAGGTAATAAATTAGTGATTAAGGAAGAAACTCTATTTTCAATAATGTATCCTTTTGAAATCTTAAAACTCGATTTAGTGTAAATTAGATTATAACTTAGTGATTAAAGAAGAAACTCAATTTTCAATAATGTATCCTTTTGAAATCTTAAAACTCAAATTGAGTGTAAATTAGATTATAACTTAGTGATTAAGGAAGAAATTTCACTTTCAATAATGTATCCTTTTGAAATCTTAAAACTTGATAGAGTGTAAATTAGATTATAACTTAGTGATTAAGGAAAAAACTCCATTTTCAATAATGTATCCTTTTGAAATCTTAAAACTCAAATTGAGTTTAAATTAGCTTATAACTTGGTGATTAAGGAAAAAAAACTTCATTTTCAATAATGTACCCTTTTGATATCTTAAAACTCAAATTGAGTGTAAATTATCTTATAACTTAGTGATTAAGGAAGAAACTCAGTTTTATATAATGTATCCTTTTGAAATCTTAAAACTCAAATTGAGTGTAAATTAGGTAATAAATTAGTGATTAAGGAAGAAACTACATTTTCAATAATGTATCCTTTTGAAATCTAAAACTTGAATTGTGTGTAAATTAGCTTATAACTTAGTGATTAAGTAAGAAACTGAATTTTCAATAATGTATCCTTTTAAAATCTTAAAACTCAAATTGAGTGTAAATTAGGTCATAACTTAGTGATTAAGGAAGAAACTCTATTTTAAATAATGTATCCTTTTGAAATCTAAAAACTCAAATTGAGTGTAAATATGATTGTAACTTAGTGATTAAGGAAGAAACTCAATTTTCAATAATGTATCCTTTTGTAATCTTAAAACTCGATTTAGTGTAAATTAGATTGTAAATTAGTGATTAAAGAAGAAACTCCATTTTCAATAATGTATCCTTTTGAGATCTAAAAACTCGAATTGAGTGTAAATTAACTTATAACTTTGTGATTAAGGGAGAAACTCAATTTTCAATAATGTATCCTTTTGATATCTTAAAACTCAAATTGAGTGAAAATTAGGTTATAACTTAGTGATTAAGGAAGAAACTCCGTTTTGAATAATGTATCCTTTTAAAATCTTAATAGTCAAATTGAGTGTAAATAAGCTTATAACTTAGTGATTAAGGAAGAAATTCAATTTTCAATAATATTTCCTTTTGAAATCTAAAAACTCGAATTCAGTGTAAATTAGCTTATAACTTAGTGATTAAGGACTCCATTTTCAATAATGTATCCTTTTGAAATCTTAAAACTCGATAGAGTGTAAATTAGATTATAACTTAGTGATTAAGGAAGAAACTTCATTTTCAATAATGTATCCTTTTGAAATCTTAAAACTTGATAGAGTGTAAATTATATTATAAATTAGTGATTAAGGAAGAAACTCCCTTTTCAATAATGTATCCTTTTGAAATCTTAAAACTCAAATTGAGTTTAAATTAGCTTATAACTTGGTCATTAAGGAAAAAAAACTGCATTTTCAATAATGTATCCTTTTGAAATCTTAAAACTCAAATTGAGTGTAAATTATCTTATAACTTAGTGATTAAGGAAGAAACTCAGTTTTATATAATGTATCCTTTTGAAATCTTAAAACTCAAATTGAGTGTAAATTAGGTAATAAATTAGTGATTAAAGAAGAAATTCTATTTTCAATAATGTATCCTTTTGAAATCTTAAAACTCAAATTGAGTGTAAATTAGATTATAACTTAGTGATTAAGGAAGAAACTCCATTTTCAATAATGTATCCTTTTGAAATTTTAAAACTCAAATTGAGTTTAAATTAGCTTATAACTTGGTGATTAAGGAAGAAACTCCATTTTCAATAATGTATCCTTTTGAAATCTTAAAACTCAAATTGAGTGAAAATTAGGTTATAACTTAGTGATTAAGGAAGAAACTCCGTTTTGAATAATGTATCCTTTTAAAATCTTAATACTCAAATTGAGTGTATATAAGCTTATAAATTAGTGATTAAGTAAGAAACTCAATTTTCAATAATATTTCCTTTTGAAATCTAAAAACTCGAATTCAGTGTAAATTAGCTTATAACTTAGTAATTAAGGACTCCATTTTCAATAATGTATCCTTACGAAATCTTAAAACTCGATAGAGTTTAAATTAGATTATAACTTAGTGATTAAGGAAGAAACTTCATTTTCAATAATGTATCCTTTTGAAATCTTAAAACATGATAGAGTGTAAATTAGATTATAACTTAGTGATTAAGGAAAAAACTCCATTTTCAATAATGTATCCTTTTGAAATCTTAAAACTCAAATTGAGTTTAAATTAGCTTATAACTTGGTGATTAAAGAAAAAAAACTGCATTTTCAATAATGTATCCTTTTGATATCTTAAAACTCAAATTGAGTGTAAATTATCTTATAACTTAGTGATTAAGGAAGAAACTCAGTTTTATATAATGTATCCTTTTGACATCTTAAAACTCAAATTGAGTGTAAATTAGGTAATAAATTAGTGAATAAGGAAGAAACTCCATTTTCAATAATGTATCCTTTTGAAATCTAAAAACTTGAATTGTGTGTAAATTAGCTTATAACTTAGTGATTAAGTAAGAAACTGAATTTTCAATAATGTATCCTTTTAAAATCTTAAAACTCAAATTGAGTGTAAATTAGGTCATAACTTAGTGATTAAGGAAGAAACTCCTTTCTAAATAATGTATCCTTTTGAAATCTAAAAAATCAAATTGAGTGTAAATATGTTTATAACTTAGTGATTAAAGAAGAAACTCAATTTTCAATAATGTATCCTTTTGAAATCTTAAAACTCGATTTAATGTAAATTAGATTATAAATTAGTGATTAAAGAATTAACTCCATTTTCAATAATGTATCCTTTTGAAATCTAAAAACTCGAATTGAGTTTAAATTAGCTTATAACTTAGTGATTAAGGACTCCATTTTCAATAATGTATCCTTTTGAAATCTTAAAACTCGATAGAGTGTAAATTAGATTATAACTTAGTGATTAAGGAAGAAACTTCATTTTGAATAATGTGTCCTTTTGAAATCATAAAACTTGATAGAGTGTAAATTAGATTATAACTTAGTGATTAAGGAAGAAACTCCATTTTCAATAATGTATCCTTTTGAAATCTTAAAACTCAAATTGAGTTTAAATTAGCTTATAACTTGGTGATTAAGGAAAAAAAACTGCATTTTCAATAATGTATCCTTTTGAAATCTTAAAACTCAAATTGAGTGTAAATTAGGTCATAACTTAGTGATTAGGGAAGAAACTCCGTTTTAAATAATGTATCCTTTTGAAATCTAAAAACTCAAATTGAGTGTAAATTAGGTAATAAATTAGTGATTAAGGAAGAAACTCTATTTTCAATAATGTATCCTTTTGAAATCTTAAAACTCAATTTAGTGTAAATTAGATTATGTATCCTTTTCAATAAAGAATTAACTCCATTTTCAATAATGTATTCTTTTGAAATCTAAAAACTCAAATTGATTGTAAATTAGCGTATAACTTGATGATTAAGGGAGAAACTCAATTTTCACTAATGTATCCTTTTGAAATCTTAAAACTCGATAGAGTGTAAATTAGATTATAACTTAGTGATTAAGGAAGAAACTTCATTTTCAATAATGTATCCTTTTGAAATCTTAAAACTCGATAGAGTGTAAATTAGATTATAACTTAGTGATTAAGGAAGAAACTCCATTTTCAATAATGTATCCTTTTGAAATCTTAAAACTCAAATTGAGTTTAAATTAGCTTATAACTTGGTGATTAAGGAAAAAAAACTGCATTTTCAATAATGTATCCTTTTGAAATCTTAAAACTCAAATTGCGTGTAAATTAGCTTATAACTTAGTGATTAAGTAAGAAACTGAATTTTATATAATGAATCATTTTAAAATCTTAAAACTCAAATTGAGTGTAAATTAGGTAATAAATTAGTGATTAAGGAAGAAACTCTATTTTCAATAATGTATCCTTTTGAGATCTTAAAACTCAAATTAAGTGTAAATTAGCTTATAACTTAGTGATTAAGGAAGAAACTCAGTTTTCAATAATGTATCCAATTGAAATCTTAAAATTCAAATTGAGTGTAAATTTGGTTATAACTTAGTGATTAAGGAAGAAACTCCATTTTCAATAAGGTATTCTTTTGAAATCTAAAAACTCAAATTGAGTGTAAATTAGGTAATAAGTGATCAAGGAAGAAACGCCATTTTCAATAATGTATCCTTTTGAAATCTTAAAACTCAAATTGAGTGTAAATTAGATTATAACTTAGTGATTAAGGAAGAAATTTCATTTTCAATAATGTATCCTTTTGAAATCTTAAAACTTGATAGAGTGTAAATTAGATTATAACTTAGCGATTAAGGAAAAAACTCCATTTTCAATAATGTATCCTTTTGAAATCTTAAAACTCAAATTGAGTTTAAATTATCTTATAACTTAGTGATTAAGGAAGAAACTCAATTTTATATAATGTATCCTTTTGAAATCTTAAAACTCAAATTGAGTGTAAATTAGGTAATAAATTAGTGATTAAGGAAGAAACTCCATTTTCAATAATGTATCATTTTGAAATCTAAAACTTGAATTGTGTGTAAATTAGCTTATAACTTAGTGATTAAGTAAGAAACTGAATTTTCAATAACGTATCCTTTTAAAATCTTAAAACTCAAATTGAGTGTAAATTAGGTCATAGCTTAGTGATTAAGGAAGAAACTCTGTTTTAAATAATGTATCCTTTTGAAATCAAAAAACTCAAATTGAGTGTAAATATGCTTATAACTTAGTGATTAAGGAAGAAACTCAATTTTCAATAATGTATCCTTTTGTAATCTTAAAACTCCATTTAGTGTAATTTAGATTATAAATTAGTGATTAAAGAAGAAACTCCATTTTCAATAATGTATCCTTTTGAGATCTAAAAACTCGAATTGAGTGTAAATTAGCTTATAACTTAGTGATTAAGGGAGAAACTCAATTTTCAATAATGTATCCTATTGATATCTTAAAACTCAAATTGAGTGAAAATTAGGTTATAACTTAGTGATTAAGGAAGAAACTCCGTTTTGAATAATGTATCCTTTTAAAATCTTAATAGTCAAATTGAGTGTAAATAAGCTTATAACTTAGTGATTAAGGAAGAAACTCAATTTTCAATAATATTTCCTTTTGAAATCTAAAAACTCGAATTCAGTGTAAGTTAGCTTATAACTTAGTGATTAAGGACTCCATTTTCAATAATGTATCCTTTTGAAATCTTAAAACTCGATAGAGTGTAAATTAGATTATAACTTAGTGATTAAGGAAGAAACTTCATTTTCAATAATGTATCCTTTTGAAATCTTAAAACTCGATAGAGTGTAAATTAGATTATAACTTAGTGATTAATGAAGAAACTCAATTTTCAATAATGTATCCTTTTGAAATCTTAAAACTCAAATTGAGTTTAAATTAGGTTATAACTTGGTGTTTAAGGAAAAAAAACTGCATTTTCAATAATTTATCCTTTTGAAATCTTAAAACTCAAATTGAGTGTAAATTATCTTATAACTTAGTGATTAAGGAAGAAACTCAGTTTTATATAATGTATCCTTTTGAAATCTTAAAACTCAAATTGAGTGTAAATTAGGTAATAAATTAGTGATTAAGGAAGAAACTCTATTTTCAATAATGTATCCTTTTGAAATCTTAAAACTCAAATTGAGTGTAAATTAGTTTATAACTTAGTGATTAAGGAAGAAACTCCATTTTCAATAATGTATCCTTTTGAAATTTTAAAACTCAATTTGAGTTTAAATTAGCTTATAACTTGGTGATTAAGGAAGAAACTCCATTTTCAATAATGTATCCTTTTGAAATCTTAAAACTCAAATTGAGTGTAAATTATCTTTTAACTTAGTGATTAAGGAAGAAACTCAGTTTTCAATAATGTATCTTTTTGAAATCTTAAAACTCGATAGAGTGTAAATTAGATTATAACTTAGTGATTAAGGAAGAAACTTCATTTTCAATAATGTATCCTTTTTAAATCTTAAAACTTGATAGAGTGTAAATTAGATTATAACTTAGTGATTAAGGAAGAAACTCCATTTTCAATAATGTATCCTTTTGAAATCTAAAAACTTGAATTGAGTGTAAATTAGCTTATAACTTAGTGATTAAATAAGAAACTGAATTTTCAATAATGTATCATTTTAAAATCTAAAAACTCAAATTGAGTGTAAATTAGGTCATAACTTAGTGATTAAGAAAGAAACTCCGTTTTAAATAATGTATCCTTTTGAAATCTAAAAACTCAAATTGAGTGTAAATAAGCTTATAACTTAGTGATTAAGGAAGAAACTCAATTTTCAATAATGTATCCTTTTGAAATCTTAAAACTCGATTTAGTGTAAATTAGATTATAAATTAGTGATTAAAGAATTAACTCCATTTTCAATAATGTATCCTTTTGAAATCTTAAAACTCGAATTGAGTGTAAATTAGCTTATAACTTAGTGATTAAGGGAGAAACTCAATTTTCAATAATGTATCCTTTTGAAATCTTAAAACTCAAATTGAGTGAAAATTAGGTTATAACTTAGTGATTAAGGAAGAAACTCCGTTTTGAATAATGTATCCTTTTAAAATCTTAATACTCAAATTGAGTGTAAATAAGCTTATAACTTAGTGATTAAGGAAGAAACTCAATTTTCAATAATATTTCCTTTTGAAATCTAAAAACTCGAATTCAGTGTAAATTAGCTTATAACTTAGTGATTAAGGACTCCATTTTCAATAGTGTATCCTTTTGAAATCTTAAAACTCGATAGAGTGTAAATTAGATTATAACTTAGTGATTAAGGAAGAAATTTCATTTTCAATAATGTATCCTTTTGAAATCTTAAAACTTGATAGAGTGTAAATTAGATTATAACTTAGTGATTAAGGAAAAAACTCCATTTTCAATAATGTATCCTTTTGAAATCTTAAAACTCAAATTGAGTTTAAATTAGCTTATAACTTGGTGATTAAGGAAAAAAAATGCATTTTCAATAATGTATCCTTTTGATATCTTAAAACTCAAATTGAGTGTAAATTATCTTATAACTTAGTGATTAAGGAAGAAACTCAGTTTTATATAATGTATCCTTTTGAAATCTTAAAACTCAAATTGAGTGTAAATTAGGTAATAAATTAGTGATTAAGGAAGAAACTCCATTTTCAATAATGTATCCTTTTGAAATCTATTAACTTGAATTGTGTGTAAATTAGCTTATAACTTAGTGATTAAGTAAGAAACTGAATTTTCAATAATGTATCCTTTAAAAATCTTAAAACTCAAATTGAGTGTAAATTAGGTCATAACTTAGTGATTAAGGAAGAAACTCCGTTTTAAATAATGTATCCTTTTGAAATCTAAAAACTCAAATTGAGTGTAAATATGCTTATAACTTAGTGATTAAGGAAGAAACTCAATTTTCAATAATGTATCCTTTTGAAATCTTAAAACTCGATTTAGTGTAAATTAGATTATAAATTAGTGATTAAAGAAGAAACTCCATTTTCAATAATGTATCCTTTTGAAATCTAAAAACTCGAATTGAGTGTAAATTAGCTTATAACTTAGTGATTAAGGAAGAAACTCAATTTTCAATAATGTATCCTTTTGAAATCTTAAAACTCAAATTGAGTTTAAATTAGCTTATAACTTGGTAATTAAGGAAAAAAACTGCATTTTCAATATTATATCCTTTTGAAATCTTAAAACTCAAATTGAGTGTAAATTATCTTATAACTTAGTGATTAAGGAAGAAACTCAGTTTTATATAATGTATCCTTTTGAAATCTTAAAACTCAAATTGAGTGTAAATTAGGTAATAAATTAGTGATTAAGGAAGAAACTCTATTTTCAATAATGTATCCTTTTGAAATCTTAAAACTCAAATTGAGTGTAAATTAGATTATATGTGATTAAGGAAGAAACTCCATTTTCAATAATGTATCCTTTTGAAATTTTAAAACTCAAATTGATTTTAAATTAGCTTATAACTTGGTGATTAAGGAAGAAACTCCATTTTCAATAATGTATCCTTTTGAAATCTTAAAACTCAAATTGAGTGTAAATTATCTTTTAACTTAGTGATTAAGGAAGAAACTCAGTTTTCAATAATGTATCCTTTTGAAATCTTAAAACTCAAATTGAGTGTAAATTAGGTCATAACTTAGTGATTAAGGAAGAAACTCCGTTTTAAATAATGTATCCTTTTGAAATCTAAAAACTCAAATTGAGTGTAAATATGCTTATAACTTAGTGATTAAGGAAGAAACTCAATTTTCAATAATGTATCCTTTTGAAATCTTAAAACTCGATTTAGTGTAAATTAGATTATAAATTAGTGATTAAAGAAGAAACTCCATTTTCAATAATGTATCCTTTTGAAATCTAAAAACTCGAATTGAGTGTAAATTAGCTTATAACTTAGTGATTAAGGAAGAAACTCAATTTTCAATAATGTATCCTTTTGAAATCTTAAAACTCAAATTGAGTTTAAATTAGCTTATAACTTGGTAATTAAGGAAAAAAACTGCATTTTCAATAATATATCCTTTTGAAATCTTAAAACTCAAATTGAGTGTAAATTATCTTATAACTTAGTGATTAAGGAAGAAACTCAGTTTTACATAATGTATCCTTTTGAAATCTTAAAACTCAAATTGAGTGTAAATTAGGTAATAAATTAGTGATTAAGGAAGAAACTCTATTTTCAATAATGTATCCTTTTGAAATCTTAAAACTCAAATTGAGTGTAAATTAGATTATATGTGATTAAGGAAGAAACTCCATTTTCAATAATGTATCCTTTTGAAATTTTAAAACTCAAATTGATTTTAAATTAGCTTATAACTTGGTGATTAAGGAAGAAACTCCATTTTCAATAATGTATCCTTTTCAAATCTTAAAACTCAAATTGAGTGTAAATTATCTTTTAACTTAGTGATTAAGGAAGAAACTCAGTTTTCAATAATGTATCCTTTTGAAATCTTAAAACTCGATAGAGTGTAAATTAGATTATAACTTAGTGATTAAGGAAGAAACTTCATTTTCAATAATGTATCCTTTTTAAATCTTAAAACTTGATAGAGTGTAAATTAGATTATAACATAGTGATTAAGGAAGAAACTCCATTTTCAATAATGTATCCTTTTGAAATCTAAAAACTTGAATTGAGTGTAAATTAGCTTATAACTTAGTGATTAAGTAAGAAACAGAATTTTCAATAATGTATCATTTTAAAATCTTAAAACTCAAATTGAGTGTAAATTAGGTCATAACTTAGTGATTAAGGAAGAAACTCCGTTTTAAATAATGTATCCTTTTGAAATCTAAAAACTCAAATTGAGTGTAAATAAGCTTATAACTTAGTGATTAAGGAAGAAACTCAATTTTCAATAATGTATCCTTTTGAAATCTTAAAACTCGATTTAGTGTAAATTAGATTATAAATTAGTGATTAAAGAATTAACTCCATTTTCAATAATGTATCCTTTTGAAATCTTAAAACTCGAATTGAGTGTAAATTAGCTTATAACTTAGTGATTAAGGGAGAAACTCAATTTTCAATAATGTATCCTTTTGAAATCTTAAAACTCAAATTGAGTGAAAATTAGGTTATAACTTAGTGATTAAGGAAGAAACTCCGTTTTGAATAATGTATCCTTTTAAAATCTTAATACTCAAATTGAGTGTAAATAAGCTTATAACTTAGTGATTAAAGAAGAAACTCAATTTTCAATAATATTTTCTTTTGAAATCTAAAAACTCGAATTCAGTGTAAATCAACTTATAACTTAGTGATTAAGGACTCCATTTTCAATAATGTATCCTTTTGAAATCTTAAAACTCGATAGAGTGTAAATTAGATTATAACTTAGTGATTAAGGAAGAAATTTCATTTTCAATAATGTATCCTTTTGAAATCTTAAAACTTGATCGAGTGTAAATTAGATTATAACTTAGTGATTGAGGAAAAAACTCCATTTTCAATAATGTATCCTTTTGAAATCTTAAAACTCAATTTAGTGTAAATTAGATTATAAATTAGTGATTAAAGAAGAAACTCCATTTTCAATAATGTATCCTATTGAAATCTAAAAACTCGAATTGATTGTAAATTAGCTTATAACTTAGTGATTAAGGAAGAAACTCAATTTTCAATAATGTATCCTTTTGAAATCTTAAAACTCAAATTGAGTTTAAATTAGCTTATAACTTGGTGATTAAGGAAAAAAACTGCATTTTCAATAATGTATCCTTTTGAAATCTTAAAACTCAAATTGAGTGTAAATTATCTTATAACTTAGTGATTAAGGAAGAAACTCAGTTTTATATAATGTATCCTTTTGAAATCTTAAAACTCAAATTGAGTGTAAATTAGGTAATAAATTAGTGATTAAGGAAGAAACTCCATTTTCAATAATGTATCCTTTTGAAATCTAAAAACTTGAATTGTGTGTAAATTAGCTTATAACTTAGTGATTAAGTAAGAAACTGAATTTTCAATAATGTATCCTTTAAAAATCTTAAAACTCAAATTGAGTGTAAATTAGGTCATAACTTAGTGATTAAGGAAGAAACTCCGTTTTAAATAATGTATCCTTTTGAAATCTAAAAACTCAAATTGAGTGTAAATATGCTTATAACTTAGTGATTAAGGAAGAAACTCAATTTTCAATAATGTATCCTTTTGAAATCTTAAAACTCGATTTAGTGTAAATTAGATTATAAATTAGTGATTAAAGAAGAAACTCCATTTTCAATAATGTATCCTTTTGAAATCTAAAAACTCGAATTGAGTGTAAATTAGCTTATAACTTAGTGATTAAGGGAGAAACTCAATTTTCAATAATGTATCCTTTTGAAATCTTAAAACTCAAATTGAGTGAAAATTAGGTCATAACTTTGTGATTAAGGAAGAAACTCCGTTTTGAATAATGTATCCTTTTAAAATCTTAATACTCAAATTGAGTGTAAATAAGCTTATAACTTAGTGATTAAGGAAGAAACTCAATTTTCAATAATATTTCCTTTTGAAATCTAAAAACTCGAATTCAGTGTAAATTAGCTTATAACTTAGTGATTAAAGACTCCATTTTCAATAATGTATCCTTTTGAAATCTTAAAACTCGATAGCGTGTAAATTAGATTATAACTTAGTGATTAAGGAAGAAACTTCATTTTCAATAATGTATCCTTTTGAAATCTTAAAACTTGATAGAGTGTAAATTAGATTATAACTTAGTGATTAAGGAAGAAACTCCATTTTCAATAATGTATCCTTTTGAAATCTTAAAACTCAAATTGAGTTTAAATTAGCTTATAACTTAGTGATTAAGGAAAAAAAACTGCATTTTCAAATATTTGGCCTCCCAACAGCGCGCGAGTTATGACCAAGTAATTGAAGATTGATTTCCTTCCAAAACGCAGCCGGGATGGAAGAAGGACGGACTTTCGATTCATAGTTAGCCACCAAATCGGGTTTGTGACTATGGCATAACATGGCAAGAGCATTTCGTGTCTGCTCATTACCAAGTCCTTGAGCATTCCAGGATAAAATAATCATTGAGGCTCGTTTGAGCCGTGCTTCGGCGGCTGCGAATGTTCGGTCTCAGATTGATCTGCCCAGGATCCAGAACCAACGAATTTCATCTCTTGCGATTTATCTAGAGCATCCGTAATGACGAAGGGCGTTTTGGCTGTCGATGTTAATTCCTCAACTGCAGGAGGTAGAGGCTGATTTGGTAGTAGAGCATTCTTTCCCACCGGGATAAGAAGATTGTTGCGACGAGCAGTTTTTAGGGGAACGCCCGTTGGCAGAGAAGCATCCGTAGTTGAAACACCCTCAGAGTAAGAACGCGCATGTTTCTTAGCTGCCGCCGCAAAAGGATTGCCCACATTTGGGTTCGGCAAGTGTAAGTCGTCGGAATGGTTGTGTTCATTTTCTGACGCAAGAGCCTGGAAAGAGTTGGATTGCGGAACCCCTTCTTCTTGAACGTGGGAGGGGTCTGAAGCTGCCGTTTCCGGTTGATTATTCAAGATATTAACATCTTCAACCATGGTCTGTTGGACATCTCTAGCAAGCTCATTTGCGTTGTCCTGAGCCACCAAATCCTCTGCTATGCTCCGTGCCTCGTCTCCGGACAAACGGAGATCCCTCTCCGGAAAGGGCCCATCCGGGTTTTGTTGCTTCCCAGGGAAACCCTTCCGGGATCTGCTGCGGCCACGGCTTCGTCTCCTAGAAGTCCCCTGGGGTTGTCTCGCTTTGGTTCTGTTACAGGAGGCAAGTGAGTGCCCCATGATACAACACTCCTTGCAAAAGGCCGGAAGTCGGTCATATGTTATGTTCGCCACTTGAATGTGTGTACCCCGACGATACGCAACCTGCTGCTGAGGATCCTTGAGAAGATCCACCTCCACAAGTAGTCGAGCATATAACCCAAAAGTGTGATTCACTGTGCTATCATCTATACGAATCAGAGTGCCAATTGCCGAGGCCATAGCCTCTAAAATACGAGGTTGCCAATATTCCACCGGCAAATCCATAATTCGTATCCATACTTGGGCCAAGGAAGATTTCACATTATTGGGGTTAAAATCAGGGACCCAATTCTGCATTCTAAAGGTGCCCGTGTCCAGCGACCAAGATCGCCTAAGAGATAATCGATTCCGGTCTTCAGTATTTTCTAGCATCACCGTGTAATAGCCTTTTCCCAAAGGTATCATCTTGAGCCTGCCACTCAGAGCCCAAGCCTTACGAAGTTTGTCTTTAAGTGCCACCAAGGAACACATCTGTTTTCCAGGCAGGGTTGTCATTCGTCCAATGAACGCATTCTCGAATTCCTGAAGACCCCGCTGGTAGTCTTCCTCTGGAATATCAACCAAGTGAATTTTCCTTGGTGTAGCACTGGCGTCTCCCGTGTGGGGAGCGGCCTGGGGACAAATGGCCGGGAGCCAACAACCTCCGCAAAAGACCTAGAAGCCTTATGAGTCTGTGCACCATTAACAACCTCGATGGAGGGAACCTGCAAAACATGAGGGAGAGTAGCAGCTCTCGTTTCGACAGTATCATGGGCATGTGGAAGGGGTAATGACTTACTCAGTGCGCCGGAAACGAGAAAGGGATCGTTTCTGGCTGTAGTCGTGGGAGCGCCAAGGGTGTCCCCAACATGAATTCCCCTTCCAACGTCTTGGTTTGGAGCAGATTCCTGCAGATGCAAACCAGGAGCCACAGTACCAGGCATGGGTAAAGCTTGATTAACAAGAGGGAATGTAGACTTACAAGATGCGCCGGAAACAGAAAGGGATTCGTTTCCGGCTGTAGGCATTGGAGCGCCAAGGGTTTCCCCAGCATATTGCCGATTAAAGTCGGCCAAGAGCGCGTTCCCATCTGGGAGTTGAGAAGAAGAAACCTGCGAGGAAGAAACAGGCACAACAGTACCATGTACATCGAGAGGCGAAACAAGGTGTGGGGAAAATGGCTTACAGTATGCGCCGGAAACGTCAGAAGGACCGTTTCCGGCAGTAATCAATAGATCGCCAGTAGGGCCTAGATGCCCTTGCGTAATTTTCCCCTCAAGATTAGAACCATACTGATCAATACGGATATGTGGGTCAGCGCGCGATCCCCCTACCGCAGGAGGTAGATTAGGGCTCGGGTGAGATCCAGCAGCGCCATCACGTCTCCATGCAGGGCTAGGGTTAGGAGGCGAATTAGTCTCCAACGAAGTGGACGAAGCAGTATAAGCAAGATAACGAAGGAGGAACGGATATCGTCTTTCGATTTCCAGTAAAACTAAATCCGTAGAACCATCTGATCAGATTGTGAATTGTTGTGGAGTTGGTGGGAATTTTTCTAGAATGAACTGGGGGATGTCAAGGTATCGTTTGATTTTAGGGGAGAGTAGGGCGAGTTTGTCAAGGATGTCCTTCTCATCGGCAAAATTAGCCGGCGGAGAGGAGATCGCATCGCCGGCCGTCAAGCGTGCGTCGCCGGAAGCCATGAAGACGCGGTGATTAGGTCAAACGGAGGAGAGAGAAGAGAGCATTTTTTCCTCTGAGGTAATAACTTACAAGCTTATAACTTTGTGATTCAAGCTTATAACTTAGTGATTAAGGAAGAAACTCAATTTTCAATAATAATTACTTTTGAAATCTAAAAACTCGAATTCAGTGTAAATTAGCTTATAACTTAGTGATTAAGGACTCCATTTTCAATAATGTATCCTTTTGAAATATTAAAACTCGATAGAGTGTAAATTAGATTATAACTTAGTGATTAAGGAAGAAACTTCATTTTCAATAATGTATCCTTTTGAAATCTTAAAACTTGATAGAGTGTAAATTAGATTATAACTTAGTGATTAAGGAAGAAACTCCATTTTCAATAATGTATCCTTTCGAAATCTTAAAACTCAAATTGAGTTTAAATTAGCTTATAACTTGGTGATTAAGGAAAAAAAACTGCATTTTCAATAATGTATCCTTTTGAAATATTAAAACTCAAATTGAGTGTAAATTATCTTATAACTTAGTGATTAAGGAAGAAACTCAGTTTTATATAATGTATCCTTTTGAAATCTTAAAACTCAAATTGAGTGTAAATTAGATTATAACTTAGTGATTAAGGAAGAAACTCCATTTTCAATAATGTATCCTTTTGAAATTTTAAAACTCAAATTGAGTTTAAATTAGCTTATAACTTGGTGATTAAGGAAGAAACTCCATTTTCAATAATGTATCCTTTTGAAATCTTAAAACTCAAATTGAGTGTAAATTATCTTTTAACTTAGTAATTAAGGAAGAAACTCAGTTTTCAATAATGTATCCTTTTGAAATCTTAAAACTCGATAGAGTGTAAATTAGATTATAACTTAGTGATTAAAGAAGAAATTTCATTTTCAATAATGTATCCTTTTTAAACTGAGTTTCTTCCTTAATAACTAAGTTATGAGCTAATTTACACTCAATTTAAGTTTTAAGATTTCAAAAGGATACATTATTGAAAATGGAGTTTCTTTCTTAATCACTAAGTATTAACCTAATTTACACTCAATTTGAGTTTTAAGATTTCAAAAGGATACATTATTGAAAATGGAGTTTCTTCCTTAATCACTAAGTTATAACCAAATTTACACTCAAATTCAGTTTTAAGATTTCAAAAGGATAAATTATTGAAAACTGAGCTTCTTCCTTAATCACTAAGTTATAAGCTAATTTACACTCAATTTGAGTTTTAAGATTTCAAAAGGATACATTATTGGAAATTGGGTTTCTTTCTTAATAACTCAATTATAATCTAATTCGCACTAAATATGAGTTTTATGATTTCAAAAGGATACATTATTGAAAATGGAGTTTATTCCTTAATCACTAAGTTATAAGCTAATTTACACTCAATTTGAGTTTAAAATTTTCAAAAGGATACATTATTGAAAATTGAGTTTCTTCCTTAATCACTAAGTTATTACCTAATTTTCACTCAATTTGAGTTTTATGATTTCAAAAGGATACATTATTGAAAATGGAGTTTCTTCCTTAATCACTAAGTTTTAATCTAATTTACACTCAATTTGAGTTTTAAGGTTTCGAAAGGATACATTATTGAAAATGGCGTATCTTCCTTGATCACTTATTACCTAATTTACACTCAATTTGAGTTTTTAGATTTCAAAACAATACCTTATTGAAAATGGAGTTTCTTCCTTAATCACTAAGTTATAACCAAATTTACACTCAATTTGAATTTTAAGATTTTAATTGGATACATTATTGAAAACTGAGTTTCTTCCTTAATCACTAAGTTATAAGCTAATTTACACTCAATTTGAGTTTTCAGATCTCAAAAGGATACATTATTGAAAATGGAGTTTTTTCCTTAACCACTAAGTTATTATCTAATTTACACTCAATTTGAGTTTTAAGATTTCAAAAGGATACATTATTGAAAATGGAGTTGCTTCCTTAATCACTAGTTATAACCAAATTTACACTCAATTTGAGTTTTAAGATTTCAAAAGGATACACTATTGAAAATTGAGTTTCTTCCTTAATAACTCAATTATAAGCTAATTCACACTAAATATGAGTTTTAAGATTTCAAAAGGATACATTAATGAAAATGGAGATTCCTCCTTAGTCATTAAGTATAAGCTAATTTACACTCTCAATTTGAGTTTAAAAATTTCAAAAGGATACATTATTGAAAATGGAGTTTCTTCCTTAATTACTAAGTTATTATCTAATTTACACTCAATTTGAGTTTTAAGATTTCAAAAGGATACATTATTAAAAATGGAGTTGCTTCCTTAATCACTAGTTAAAACTTAATTTACACTCAATTTGGGTTTTAAGATTTCAAAAGGATACACTATTGAAAATTGAGTTTCTTCCTTAATAACTCAATTATAAGCTAATTCGCACTAAATATGAGTTTTAAGATTTCAAAAGGTTACATTATTGAAAACTGAGTTTCTTCCTTAATCAATAAGTTATAAGCTATCTGGAGAGAGGGGAATAAAGTTGCTGACTGTCTCTCTAAGTTTCGGCCTCCACATGTTTGGGTACACCAACCGCCCAACTGTATTCATTCTTTATTATTTTCGGACTTACACGAAACTTATTTTAGATGATTATTATGGCCTTGTTTTCAGCCTTCTTGTATGGTTTTTCGATCAGTCTCTATTCAGACCTTTAGTGACTGAGATTTTGATCGAGAGATCACCTTGGCAGTCTGTTGACTGGGGGTGGGTCTCTTTCTTTGCCTTGTATTATGGGCTTTTTCCTATGATGATGTGGGGGAGTGGGTGGTTGGTAACACTTTTTCGCCTACACCGGTTTTTCCTCAATGGAGGTTTAAGGTGAGGTTTTTAATGTGGCCCACCCATTCTTCTTGCTCTTTCGTCTGCCCCGGGCTGTGGGGCGCTCTTTTTTCTTTCCTTTTAATAAAATCGCTATCTTTACGTGCAATAAGTTATAAGCTAATTTACACTCAATTTGAGTTTTAAGATTTCAAAAGGATACATTATTCAAAATGGAGTTTTTTCCTTAATCACTAAGTCATTATCTAATTTACACTCAATTTGAGTTTTTTAGATTGAAAATGGAGTTGCTTCCTTAATCACTAGTTATAACCAACGTTACACTCAATTTGGGTTTTAAGATTTCAAAAGGATAAATAATTGAAAATTGAGTTTTTTCCTTAATAACTCAATTATAAGCTAATTCGCACTAAATATGAGTTTTAAGATTTCAAAATGATACATTATTGAAAATGGAGTTCCTTCCTTAGTCTCTAAGTTATAAGCTAATTTACACTGAATTTGAGTTTAAAAATTTCAAAAGGATACATTATTGAAAATGGAGTTTCTTCCTTAATCACTAAGTTATTACCAAATTTACACTCAATTTGAGTTTTATGATTTCAAAAGGATACATTATTGAAAATGGAGTTTCATATTGTGTTGTACTCAAATTGTCCGTGATATCTTGAGCATTAGGGTTTCTTATGTGGAGGATACCTTAATATTGGCCGAAGAGTGTCTCGGGTGAACTAACGGTCCGGCAATCTGTTCCAAAAACGGGCTGGGGAAATTGGATTTGGGCAGATTTTATTCCTGTGAGTCGCTCTACGTTACTTTTGAGAGCAATTTGGGGGAAGATTCCAACGAGTGATTGGATTCGGAAGTTTGGGATTCACGACCCTTCTATGTGCCCTCTCTGTTGCGCTGATGAGGAGACCCAAGATCATATTCTTTCGGGCTGCTCTTTCACAAAACAGATGTTTAATTCCATTGCTTCTCTATTTCATGTGACCTTAGGCTACGATGGGGGCTTTGATCAATTGTTTATGCAGGCAAGATCTTTTACGATGAGTCCGCAAATTGCAAAACTCTGGCGCCTGGCGTTCACTACCACAGCGTGGGCTATTTGGAGATTCCGCAACAAGGTGTTATATGAGGATTCTACGATCTCGGTGTATAGGTGCTCAGCTATTGCACTTTCTCACATCAAGGCGTCGGCGAATATGGTTGGTGGTGCTTCAGGAGGCACCCTTGCTGACCTTTTGGTCACAAGGGCTTTGGGAGTGCCATTGAGACCGCGACGGCAGCGTTTTCCCATCGAAATTAAATGGCACCCGCCCTCCCCGGGTTGGTGTAAGGTGAATGTGGATGGGGTGTCAAATCGCCTCCAAACACCCTCTATACAGGAGCTGTGTTTCGTAATTCTAGAGGCTTTTTTATGTCCGCTTTTTCTGAAGAGGTCGGATGGGGATATCCGTTAGAGGCCGAACTTCAGGTAATATTTGGGGCGATTGAATTCGCCTTTGTTCGTGGATGGATTAAACTTTGGATTGAATCTGACTCCAAGCTAGCCATTCAAACTTGGAATCGTGAAATTCCCTTCATCCCTTGGAGACTCCGAAGTACTTGGAGTTCGGCAGCAGCCTTAGCTCGACAGATGCATGTTCGTTGTTCTTATATTGCTCGGGAAGGTAACTCAGCGGCGGACGCACTTGTCAGACGTCGTGAATCCATGATTTGGTCAGGTAATTGTCCAGATTTTCTTGCTTCAATACTTTGTAAAGATATGAATTATACTTCTTTCAGGTTGTGATTTGTTTTATTTTGGACTATAATTTTATGGGGTTGCATCCCTATTTGGGCCGGGTGTTTGGCCTTGTTTTAAGTTTTTTCATTGCCTTTTTGGGTTTGTAATCTTGCTTATTCCCTGACCCTGGGTTGTGGGGTCCTCCTTTTTCTTTTTTATTAATAAAATAACCTAATTTGCACTAAGTTATAATCTAACCTTTATTTTCACTAAAAAACCTTTATTTGCACTAAGTTATAATCTAATTTACGCTCAATTTGAGTTTTAAGATTTCAAAAGGATACATTATTGAAAATGGAGTTTCTTCCTTAATCACTAAGTTATTACCTTATTTACACACAATTTGAGTTTTTAGATTTCAAAAGAATACATTATTGAAAATGGAGTTTCTTCCTTAATCACTAAGTTATAACTCGTGTTTGGACAGGTATTTGCCCTACTTTTCTTAGTTCAATACTTTGTATTGATATGAACAATACTTATTATAGAATTTAGTTCCATATTTATGTTTGAGATGTTGTTTTAACGGGGTTGCATCCCTGACTTTGGCCAACTGTTGGGCCGCTCACTTTTTTTTTTCGATTGTATGTTTCAGATCTTTTTGCCCTCTCCCTGGCCCTGGGCTGTGGGGTCCACCTTTTTTCTCTTCTGATTAATAAAATAACCTAATTTGCACTAAGTTATAAGCTAATTTACACTCAATTCGAGTTTTTAGATTTCAAAAGGATACATTATTGAAAATGGAGTCCTTAATCATTAAGTTATAAACTAATTTACACTGAATTCGAGTTTTTAGATTTCAAAAGGAAATATTATTGAAAATTGAGTTTCTTCCTTAATCACTAAGTTATAAGCTTATTTACACTCAATTTGAGTTTTAAGATTTAAAAGGATACATTATTTAAAATGGAGTTTCTTTCTTAATCACTAAGTTATAAGCTTATTTACTCTCAATTCGAGTTTTTAGATTTCAAAAGGATACATTATTGAAAATGGAGTTTCTTCCTTAATCATTAAGTTATAAACTAATTTACACTCAATTCGAGTTTTTAGATTTCAAAAGGATACAATATTGAAAATGGAGTTTCTTCCTTAATCATTAAGTTATAAACTAAATTACACTCAATTCAATTTTTAGGTTTCAAAATGATACATTATTGAAAATGGTGTTTCTTCCATAATCACAAAGTTATAATTTAATTTACACTCTATCGAGTTTTAAGATTTCAAAAGGATACATTTTTGAAAATGGAGTCCTTAACCACTAAGTTATAAGCTAATTTACACTCAATTTTAGTTTTTAGATTTCAAAAGGAAATATTATTGAAAATTGAGTTTCTTACTTAATCACTAAGTTATAAGCTAATTTACACTCAATTCGAGGTTTTAGATTTCAAAAGGATACATTATTGAAAATGGAGTTTTTGCCTTAATCATTAAGTTATAAACTAATATACATTTTAGATTTCAAAAGGATACATTATTGAAAATGGGGTTTCTTCCTTAATCATTAAGTTATAAACTAATTTACACTCAATTCGAGTTTTTATATTTCAAAAGGATACATTATTGAAAATGATTTTTCTTCCTTAATCACTAAGTTATAATTTAATTTACATTCTATCGAGTTTTAAAATTTCAAAAGGATATATTATTGAAAATGGAGTCCTTAATCACTAAGTTATAAGCTTATTTAGACCCAATTCATGTTTTTAGATTTCAAAAGGAAACATAATTGAAAATTGAGTTTCTTCCTTAATCACAATGATATAAGCTTATTTACACTCAATTTGTGTTTTAAGATTTCAAAAGAATACATTATTTAAAATGGAGTTTCTACCTTAATCACTAAGTTATGACCTAACTTCAAAGGTGCGCCTAAATCTCCCCACTTAATTTCTATTACGGACTCGATTAAGGCTAAGTTCAGCCGTTGGAAAGGTTCCTCTCTTTCCTTTGCTGGGAGGTTGTGTTTCATCAACTCAATTATTGCTGCCTCGACAATACACTATATGATGGTTTACAAATGGCCAGTGGATATCATCTCTAACCTGGAATCGGCCATGTGTAATTTTCTTTGGAATGGGGACAACAACAAGAACAGTGGCTCATGCTCGGTTGCTTGGAAAAAATGTTGCACCCCCGGGATGAAGGTGGGTTGGGAATTCGATCGCTACGTGTTGCGAATGAGTCCTATGTTTTTAAATTGGCATGGGACATCTATAGTAATCGGACCTTGGAATTTGGTACGATGCATGAGAGATTTTTGCATAATGGTAGGGAGGTTCGATCCCGCTATTTTCCCACCTCTATTGGGCCGGGAATTCGCAAGCACATGACCTCCATAATGGAAGATGCTAGATGTATTATTGGCCGTAATTCCAAGGTTAGTTTTTGGCATGACAACTGGCTTGGATATAGGATCGTTGATCGTCTCCGCATCCCTCCTCCAGTAGCGAAGACTCTTGTTGCAACTGTGGGTGATTTCTTCTATGACAACTGTTGGCACTTCGCTCCTATATTCATCATGAGATGTACGGCGGTGGTTCGTGACATTCTTAGTATTCGGGTTTCATGCGATGGGGACTCTGTTGTTTGGTCCAAATCGGTTTCCGGCGAGCTCACATCTCGTCTGGCCTTTGATGAGTTACGTCAGACGATACCGAAGATTGGTTGGGGGAATTGGATTTGGGCCACTTTTATTCCCACGAGTCATTCCACTTTACTCTGGCGTGCTATCTGGGGAAAGATTCTAACTGGTGATTGGATGCAGAAATTTGGGTTTCTTGGTCCTACGATTTGCCATCTTTGTCATTCACATGATGAGACACAAGATCATCTTTTTTCTAGTTGCTCATTTTCAAAACAGGTGTTAAGTTCCATTGCTTCTATTTTCAACTTGCACTTGTGTTATGATCAAGGTTTTCTTCACTTGTTTATGCAGGCTAGAAGAGCTACGTTGAGCGATCAGATTGCTAAACTTTGGCGTTTGGCTTTTACCACCACGATTTGGTCTTTATGGACTTTTCGCAATGGAGTTGTCCATAGGGGACAACACGTCTCTTTGCATCGATGTCTTGCACTGGCGTTAAGCCACATTCGTGAATCGGCTCCTTTTGTGGGTGGGAGCTCCCATGGGACCTTCGTCGAGCTCCTTATTACTCTGGCTCTACGTATTCCCTTACGTCCTAAAAAGTATAAAGTGCCGACTTATATTTCATGGCCTCCTCCTCCTCCAGGTTGGACTAAGGTGAATATGGATGGTGGTGTCAAATCCCCCCCAAACATACTTTATGCAGGAGCAATTTTCAGAAACTCTAGGGGTTTCTTCATGGCTGCATTTTCCAAGGCGAATGGTTGGGGTTTTCTTTTGGAGGCGGAGCTTTTGGCTATTTTTTAGGCTATTGAGTTTGCTTTTGTTCGGGGATGGACAAAGCTTTGGGTCGAGTCTGATTGGGTATTGGCCATATGTACTGTTGGTCCCGAAACGAGTAAACAGGTGTATGGGGGGGGAATACACCTGTGGTTACAAATTAAAACTTCTTGTAAAACTTATCAGGTTACTTAAGACAGTAGCTCGTCAGTGGACTTGAGATCTGCTGAGAGTTACTTTGTGAAAGCTTACAGATGCGGATTAGTGAGCCCTTTCAGTTGAAACACTATCTAATTAGCTTTCAGATGCGGATTAGTGAGCCCTTTAGAAAACTCATTTTACTTTGATAAACTTGAGATTAACACACACTTAGGAAATAGCAGAAAGTAAGTACACAAGATATAAAGTGGTTCAGAGAAGAATCTCCTACGTCCACTGTCCTGATCAAACAGGAGAATTCCTTTCACTTGGAATTCCTTGTGTTATAGTGCCAAGGTGCACTGATCAACTAATCCTCTCTTAGGATGATTGATCACTAGGAAATTCCAGGTCCTAGTTCCCAAAGCAAACCAGCTTTCAGACTGATACAACAATCAGCTTACTAACACCACTTAACACTAGCTCTCAACCTAAACACTGAGTAGGGTTTTGAGTAGGGTTTTGGTTCCAACTATTTTGAGATAATCCTTACAAATTTAGCTCAAGGCTTAGGATTGGATTATCTCTTTCTAAGATTTGGATATAGCTTTTAAGCTTAGTTACAAAAGGTTTGTTAGGCTCTCTACAAATGTGAAACACTTAGGAAACAATGGTAATTTCGAGTGCTTCTAGTTGTTCTGAATGTAGAGATAGCTTTGATCTTGTGAGTTTCCCGTGCATAGAAATGAGCACGTCCTTATGTATTTATAGGCTTCCTTGAAAATCTTCCCGTTGGATTTGAATCTTCTCAAGTAAGTCTTCTTGTATCTGATTGGCTCAAACGAATCTATTTGAAGCTTTAAGTCTTGTCAAGAAACGACTGAAAGACCATGCCTGTTCACCAACTTTCTGTAGATTGCTTAGGGAAAGACTTTTGGTACTTGTCAGACTGGGGCAGGTCGGCTGTCAGTAAAGTACACTGACGTGTCATTTTCTTATTGGACCTTCAATTTGCTTGCCCAGATTCTTGTCTTGCTTTAAGGTGGAACTCCTCTGAGAGAACCTTCTTATTCCTTCATTTATTGTAAGCTTCACTGAAATTAGTTTTGCCTTGTTCCAACCAGATTAACTAACAGCTTTTAATATGTTTAGCATTGAATGTGCTTTGTTAGTTCTCATCAGTGGACCTTGGTCCTCTCCTGATGATTTTAGTCTTAGTGAGAATGCACTTAGAAAACATTCAAGACTTAGTCTATTTCTTAGATTACTTGTCTTCAGTGGACTTCGTCTTCAGCAGACTTTGTTCCTTAATACACTCTAGAAATTACTAACTGCACTTCAGTTCCTTAACAATTGAACTGATTAACTAAACACTAACTCTACTGAAAGTTTTACTTACAAATCAACTTAGGAGGAACATTTTGGCATCTTATCAAAACCTAAGTCTTATACATTTTCCAAACAATTTCCCCCTTTTTTATTATGTCGGAACCTATCTTATTACATATCTTCATTCAGATGAGGTTCTTCAGATGACATACAAAGTTCAAGGATTTTGTAAGTAAGAAACATTCAAGTACATAAGCCTAAATGATAATGAGATATTATCTTGGGCAAAACATCAGTAGAGTTCATTTCATGATAAAAGTGAAGTACAGATTACATGAATTCTACTTAACAAAAGGTTCAAACTTAAAAACATCTGGGACTTATAAACAAATGCGCAGCAAAGATACTTAACTTCTCAGATGGATTCAAAAATGGGTTCAAGGCCATACTGCTTGAATACTCTGACCTTCAGTTCGTTCCTCCTTTCCATCACTTCTTTTGAATGTCCTATGAGTCCAAGATGTTCACATAAGGATGTCCACTCTTTAGTGATCCTTTCTCTATCCACAGCACCAGTTGCATCTTGAGGAGGCCAGTAGACGATTGGCTCAGGAGCCTTCATGGCATGATCTGGGAAGGCATCATTCCAAGCATCACTGATCTCAGGATAGAGTTTTGGATAGTCTTCAAACAACCATGAGTTGAAAACCTCTTGAGCATTATCTCTTCCTAGTTCTCCGCTGATATGGTAGGAGTATACAAATTCCCTCTTGGCCGTTTCCCAAGCATCATTGAGCTTCTTGGGAACCCAAGTATCAAGATGAGGGTATTTGGCTTTTGAGAAAGTCATTTTGTCCTTCTTAAGCTTAGCAGCCCATCTTTGATAACCACTCCTGAACTTCTTTGAAGTAATTTTATCAAAAGTGGTTAGCCTCTCCTTCCTCTTCCTTTCTGCCATCTCAGCTATGGTTTCCATCTTTCCAACCACCTTATCCCTCCTTTCTTGCTGTTGAGCAGCCAGCTTCATTAATCATACATTCAGCCACAGTGACGTTGAGCTTCAGCTGATCATGAGCTAAGGCCTTCAACTCAGTTGAGCAATGATCAACTTCATCCTCCAGTCTCTCCAAAGCTGCTCCAGCCGTTTGCCCAAACTGTACAAACTGTGCTAACTTCTCATCAATTAACACATTTGTCTTCTCCTGTGTGGGGAAGTCCTCTGCTGCCTTCTTCAGAACTTCTCCTAGCTTAGCTGCCAATTCTGCATGCTTGGCCTCGAATTCTGTCAGTTTTGAATTCCACAACCCTTCAACCTTCCCAAGTAGGTCCGCTGAGAAAGCCTCTACTGAGGACTTTAGGTTGATGGAGACATTCTCCACTGAGTCTTTGAGAAATTGAGTTCTGGCCTCTTCCTCCTTCTGCTCCAGCTTCTTCAAAGCTTCTATGACCAGCACACTCTGTCCTTCAACAACATCAATCACCATCTACTGAGAATCTTCAACTTTAAGAGTAAGATTTTGAAGTGATGTTGTGGTAGATTCCATGAGTTCATCAACATGGTCTGAGAGGATGACCATCTCATCCACTTCTTCTTGCATTATCTCCTGGACATCCCTCAGTTGTGCTTGGAGCGCAGGAAGTTTTTCATCTTGAATAGAGTACACAACATCACTTAGAGGAGTTAGGTTGACCTCTACTGTGGGAATCTCATTAGTTTGAGTACCTGCATGACAAATAAGGTTAGCTCTTTCCCCATCAGCCTCACAACCTAAGTCTACTAAAGCTTCTACTTCCATTGGGACTCACTCCTCCTCTCTCTTCTCTCTTTTCTCACTCTCACTCTCTTTTTCGACTTGATTCTTTTCAGCCAATTCATCCTTTACAGGGATGATTGCTCTAATCTCACCACTTGCAACTCCAGTAATCTCCACCTCAGTTTCTTTTTGTTTGTCATTTTCAACTCCAACATTACCAGACACCTCAGTTGACTCCTTAGCCACCACTGAGGGCTATTGTGGGAGAACTTCAGTAGACACCTCTACTGAGCTCTCCTGTGGCAAATTTTGTGCCTCAGTATCCCTTGCCATGGATACATCCTTGGCTACTTCACCATCACCTTGCCTAGGTGAAGTACCTCCTCCTTGTTCACTTTCCTTCTCCTTTTCCTCCTTCTTCTCTTTCTCTCCCGCCTCAACAGTTTGCACAATATCAGCTCTTCCTTCAGCTAAAACCTCAGCTGGCTTCTCTTTATCACCTTCATCAACCTTCTCCACTGCATCTGCCTTCCTTGCCTCATCTATTTTGTCCATAACCAGACTCTCAAAGATCTTCTCATCACAGAGAAGTCTGGTTTTGGTCATTCCAGCAAATTGCATCACTTCCACCTCCTCCTTCTTCAAGTCATCTGCATTGCTGCCTCTGACAGCCAATAGAATTTCACCCAGTCTTCTGTCTTTGATCTGGACAAGGAGTCTCAGTCTCAAGAACATTGCTTTCAGGGTGGGAAACCCATCAAGCTCAGGATACTTAGACTCCAAAGAGTAGGCCACCTCATCCTTAAGAGCATCTAAGAATGAGTACTCTTCTTCATCGTCTGAAGGAAGGGAAGGGGTAGGGGATCTGCTATCTGTTGGCTCCTCTGGGATAGACTCCAGGTGAGTTGTGTGTGTTTCAGGAGGGTTTGGTTCAGATGAGGTTTGAGATTGGGTATCAAAAGAGATAGGATTTTATTCAGTGGGGGTTGAGGGTAGGGGTTCAGAGGGGATTGAGGGGATGGGTTCAGTTGGATTTGAGGTTGCTTCAGATGTGGTGGTGGTTTGGGATCCACTTTCAGGCTGTTGAGAGCCTTCAGTGGGGGTTTTAGTTATCTTGGAGATGCGTTTGGTTTTGGCAGGGGTGCGAGGTTTGGTTTTGGGTTTGATGGGGGTAGGGGCAGGGGTATCTAAGTCAGACTCAGTTGAGATTATGTTGGGAGAAGAGTCAGGGTTACCTGATGAAGACTCATCAGTAGAGTTTGTGACTCTGACTTTCTTAGAGGCACTCTCCTTCTCAGCCTCAGTAGACCTCTTCTTCTCCTTCTTAGAAGCTTTTTCTGCCTCGGCCTCCTTGTGTTGGGCCATTTTCTCTTCAGTTTGGTTTTCTTCCCTTCAGCAGGGCCAGCTTCTTCCTCTTCAACTGCCTCTGGGCTCTCCTCAGCAGACTTAATCATCCTTGTTTCTAGAGTCTTTCCAGACTTGAACAAGGCTTTTAGGTTACTCCACTTCTTGTCTGGAATCCAATCTACTCCCAGATCTACATTCTCTATCAAGTAAGAGATTTTTGTTGCATAGTTTAGCTTACTTGATAGTTGGGGAGTTTTGTCAGGTTGGAGCTTTGAGTGCTCTTTAGTCAATGCCCTCAGAAAAAACTGTTGCCAGTTGAATGTCTTTTCCTTACTCTCCACAATCGCCTTCATTAATCTGAGCTTGGGCTTACTCACCTACTCCGTGCTTCCCTGGTTTCCCAGTATACATTTTCCAACAACTTCACAGAGAACATTGTATACCGGCAGGAGTACACTTCTGTTCATTGTTGGACTGTATTTCACCTTCCTTTGCATAATGGAACTAACCCATTTTTCCTCCTTGTCCGTAATGCACGTATCTGGATTCGGACCTTCAGAGGGGAGATTGAACAGCTCCTTCAAGTCATCTCCACTAATGCGGATCTCCTTTCTAATCTTCTGGTGTTCAACAATTTCCATGTCGTCCCTCATCACCTTCTTCTTCCTTTGTAAAATGAGATGAGACCTGATTCTTGAATCAGAGTTGGATATATGACAGAAAAACTCAAGAACCTGCCTGTCAAAACAGTTCTTAGGATGAACTGTTATAAACTTCTCTAACCCAGCAGATTTAATCATTTCTAGGGCCTCTTTGATGTGAGCAAATTCTGGTTTGGATTCTATCTCAGGGTTATCAAAAACCACGATGGGTTCATACCAGAAATTCTCTTTATTGGTAAGAAAACCTAGGTTTAATTTTGCCATTTGAAAGATAGGATTTGAGAGAAAATTTGCAGAGTGTATTTGGACAGATAGAAAGTGTTTGCTTGTGAGTGATTTCGAAAAGGTTTACAAGCGTAAGTTTGGGATTTTTATATGAGTAATGAACGGTGAGATTGAGAGGAGAAATTAACGTCTGAGATTAATTCGATTTGAGATCGTAGATAGTCCAAGAGGTTAGTGGGGAGTTTTTAAGAGATCTTGACGGTTAGAAAGAAACCGCCTAAAATGGAAGGTTTAGATTGAAAGGGTTGGTAGCCGGAAGGTCACATCATCCGGGTTTTAAGGCGCATGAGATAGGTAACTGTAAAAGTGAACCTGACTTGTACAACGCGCATTAAATGCTTGCCATACCAAAATCTCTTCAAAAAAGTGTAAGAAAGATTTAATTTTCAGAAAGCACACATTAGTAATTTTATTGAAACCAGATATATATTAAAAACTAATAGGCTTTAGATTTGAAAATATCAGAGGAATTAAAACTTTGACCTCCACTGAGGTTTGACCTCGTCTGAGAATCAAGACTCTTCTGAGATGAGGAGTCTCTACTGAGAAAGATCCTCCTCTGAAAATGAACCTCCACTGAGTTGAAAAATAATTCTTCTGAGATGAATCCTTTCATTACTCTCCTGGATCTAGGAGTCCAAGCTCTACTGACAACTCTTGAAACCTTGCTTCAGCCAAAGGTTTAGTGAAGATATCTGCCTTCTGCTTGTCAGTGTGGATTTTGAGCATTTTGATGTCATTCTTCTCCACATGATCTCTGATGAAATGATGCCTTATATCCACATGTTTGCATCTTGTGTGGAGAACTAGATTTTGTGAAATAGCAATTGCACTATGGTTGTCACAGAAAGTAGGGACTTCATTGACAAAGATATTGTAATCTGTCAGTTGTTGTCTTGGCCAAAGAATTTGAGCACAACAACTTCCAGCTGCCATATACTCAGCTTCAGTAGTGCTTGTGGCTACTAAGTTTTGTTTCTTGGAGAACCAAGAGATCAGCTTACTTCCCAAGAATTGACAAGTGCCTGAGGTTGATTTCCTGTCAATTCTACATCCTCCATAGTCAGCATCTGAGTATCCTGTGAGTTCCAGATTGTCATCTGATGGATACCACAATCCCATATTCACAGTACCCTTAAGGTATTTGAGAATTCTTTTAGCAGCTTCCAGATGACTTTTCTTTGGATTGGCTTGATATCTTGCACAAATCCCAACTGCAAAAGTGATATCAGGCCTGCTTGCTGTGAGATACAGTAGAGATCCAATAATAGCTCTGTAGTGAGTCTAGTATACTGATTCACCATCTTCATCTGGTTCCATCTTGGTGTTGGTGTTGAGTGGAACTCTTGCTACTTTGCTGGTCTGGCATCCAAATTTGTTGATCAGCTCCCTTGTATATTTGGCTTGGTTGATGAAGATTCCTTCAGGAGACTGCTTAACTTGAAGTCCTAGGAAGAAGTTCATTTCTCCCATCATTGACATCTCAAATTTTCCCTTCATCAGTTGAGAGAACTTTTCACAGAGGACTTGATTGGGACAACCAAAAATGATATCATCCACATAGATTTGTACAAGCAAGGTGTCCTCTCCTTTTGTGATCCTGAAGAGAGTCCTATCTACTCTTCCTTTGATGAAACCATGATCCAAAAGGAATTGTGACAAAGTATCATACCAAGCTCTTGGAGCCTGTTTCAGTCCATACAGAGCTTTTCTCAGTCTATATACTTTGTGACTTTCTTCAAAACCTGGGGGTTGCTCCACATAGACTTCTTCATTGAGTACTCCATTCAAGAAGGCACTCTTAACATCCATCTGGTACACCTTGAATTTCTTGTGAGCAGCATATGCAAGAAATAACCTTAATCTGGCTACTGGGGCAAATGTTTCATCATAGTCAAATCCTTCAACTTGAGAATAGCCCTTTGCAACAAGTCTGGCTTTGTTTCTGACTATTACATCATTTTCATCCTTCTTGTTCTTGAATACCCACTTGGTTCCTATCACATTGCAGTGATATGGTCTGTCCACCAACTCCCAAACTTGATTCCTTGTGAACTGGTTGAGCTCTTCTTGCATGGCAATGATCCAGTTGGAATCTTGAAGTGCTTCTGCTATGGAACTTGGTTCCTGGTTTGATAAGAAATAACAAAACAAAGCACTTTCCCCATGAAAACTTCTAGTTTTGACTCCCGAGGTAGGATCACCTAGGATTTGCTCAACAGGGTGATCTGAGAGCCATGTTCTCCTAGGCTGATGCCCTTCAGTAGAGTTTAACTCTTCTGAAGTTGAGTCACTAGATATAGGAATAAAATCAAATTCAGGAAATAAAACAGAGGGTTGAAGTCCTGAGTCATCATTCAAGGTATTCTCATTCTCAATGGTAATCTCATTGGTTCCCCCTTGAATGATGGGTTCAGTGGATATCTCAGCTGTGACCACATCTTCATTGACATCACTTACCTCTTGAACTGGGATAGTGTTCATCAGTTCAGTTGCTTGTTCAGGAGAGCTCTCAGGTGAGCTTTGAGGAGTGGTTTGACTTTGGGTAACCTCCTTGAATTGTTGATCATCTAAATTATCCCAGGTTGGGATGTATGTATCAACACAATTCTCAGGATAACCTTTAGACTTGATACTCAGTCTGGTTAGTCTTTTGCTTATTACCTCCTCATTTTTCTTACTCTTGTGTTTTTCTGCCATTCCATAACTCATATGGAGTTTTTCCTTGATGTTTGGTTACCATGGATCTATTTTGAGTGTGGCAGGCAGTGTTGATAGCTTCAGCCCAAAATCTTTTAGGAACTTGAGCTTCTGCAAGCATTGTCCTTGCTGCCTCCTTGAGAGTTCTATTTCTTCTTTCAGCTACTCCATTTTGTTGTGGAGTTCTTGCAGCTGATGTCTCATGTGCAATACCTAACTCTTTGTAATAATCAGATATAATAGAGTTAATAAATTCAGTGCCCTTATCTGATCTTATCTTTACAATGTTCAGGCTCTTTTCATTGCTAACTTGTTTCAGGAGCTCTGGCAGCCTCAGTTGAGTCTCCTTTTTGCTTGCTAGAAATATCACCCATGTGTACCTGGAGAAGTCATCAACAAAAACAAGTGTATATTTTCTCCCATTGATACTTACAGGGGTTACTGGACCAAAGAGATCCATATGTAACAGTTGAAGTATTCTGTCAGTAGAGGTTGCTACTTTGCTTTTGAAAGATGCTTTCACTTGCTTTCCCTTCTGACAGTCTTTGCAAATATGTTCTTTGTTGTATACTTCATTTGGAATTCCTTCTACCAGTCCATGTCTTGCTATCCTGTTCATCATCTTGAAGTTCAGATGATTTTGTCTTTTGTGCCACAACCAATTAGTGTCAGTTGAGTTCTTAGCAATAAGACATGCATTTGGTGTGCAAGACTTCCAATCTGCAAGATAGATATTTCCCTTCCTTGACCCAGTTAGTAGTACCTATTGTGAAGATATATTCTTGACAAAACACAGGTTACATGAAAATTCAACACTGTATCCTTTATCACAGAATTGGCTTATGGACGGAAGATTATGCTTAAGTCCACAGACAAAGGATACATTGATTACTCTTACTGAGCCAATGATTAAAGTACCATAACCTTTAGTGGCTCCTTGAGAGTTGTCACCAAAGGTGACTTGTGGACCTTCTCTCTCAACAAACTCTGTCAGGAGATCTTTGTTGCTAGTCATGTGCCTAGAACATCCACTGTCCAAGTACCAGACTGAAGATTTAAGAGCATCTCCTTTGTTGAGGTCCACTGATCCCTGCATTCAAAATCAAGCTTTAGGTACTCATTTGGTGTTGGGTCCTACCAGGTTAGTTGTACCTTTCGGAATCCAAATTTGCCTCACAGTTCTAATCACTTTAGATTGGCTAATTTATCTTCCATAAACATCTACATAGATTGTTATCTCCCTTGGTGCCTTGGGAGTAAACTTTCTATGGGTGTCAGCCTTTGAAGGAAAAGGAACCTTCTTTACATTCTTTCTTTTAGGCTTGGGTGCACCTGGCCTGAGTTTTTGTTGATAAGAGTATGAAGGGCCTTTTCCATTAGGAACAAAAGGAATGGGTCTTCTGTATGAGTCATTCCTTGAGGAACGCTCATGCCTGGGTGCTCTCAGCTGAGGTTGCTTCATCTGTGAAGACCTCGGCTGCTAGTACCTCTGCTGAGATCTATTCTGATTAGTCACCTGAGCCTTTCCATTTGGTTTTGGCTCAGTTTGACTTCTCTTTTGTTGGACCTCAGCTGGTCTTTTTCCTTTATCCAAAATTTGTGGTTGAAAGGTCACAGACTTAACAAAAACTCTCATTGTGCCACTTGAAGAAGCAATACTTAGAGGACCTTCTGAAGGTTTTGGAATAAAGCCTATCCCACATTTGTTATTAGGATTGATTTGAAAGTTTTGAATCTCCTCTATGGCAAGAGAGGGTTTGTTGATAGCATTAATCCTTTTTAACAAAGTCTCTTCAGATTTTTATAAGACATCAATTTTCAGGAGAGATTCCTTTACTTGGCTTACCAATTTCAAATTTTCTTCTATTAACCTTGTCTTAGATTCAGCAAGATCTTTTATCAGTTGATCTTTGCCATTTCCTTGACTCTTGAGGGTTTCAACCTCTTTTGTCAATTCAATGGTAGACTTAGCTGAGTTAAGATTCGTCTGATTCCCAGACTCAATTAACTTAGTGTTTTCTCTCAGGAGATTTTTGTTTTCATCTTGAAGACAAAAACTTGCTTCTTGCAACCTTGAGAAATCAATCATCAACCGTTCCAAAGTGGACTGAAGATTGAGTTCCTCAGTTGACTCTGAGCTTAGCTCAGGTGAGTGTCCTAGAGAATTGGATGGTTTAGATTGTACCTCTGGTTTTTCTCTTGCCATGAGGCACATGTCATCATCACTGCTGTCTGAGAACAGATCATCAGATGACTCCAGATCTTCATCAACATCCTCAGCCACCATGGCTTTTCTTTCTCCATATCTCCTGTCTCTTTTGGCTTGCCTTTATTTCCTTTCCTTGGTGCTCAGTTGAGGACAGTCGTATTGAAAGTGCCCAACTTTCTTGAATTGGAAACATCTATTGGCATCATCATTTCTTTCCTCAGTAGACTCCTTAGTCTTTGATGATGACCCTTCACCTCTGGAATAATTCTTGTATTCTTTTCTCTTCTCTGGCTCAGTTGAGCTTTTCTCTCCTTCTCTGGTGTCTTTTTTAGGATAAATTATTCCTTCTCTGTTATCCCTGTAAAATCTATTATATTTGCCAAAACGGCTGTTAAGTTTCTCAAACCTTCTAGCCATCAGGCTGAGTTCCTCCTGCATCTCAGCCTTGCTTTGAGATTTGCTTGCCTTTGTACTCTTCTGAGGCTTTGGGGATTTTGGCTCAGTCTCCTTAGCTTTGAAGGGAACTCCCTTCTCAGCTGAGGTCTCATCAGGAGCCCTTTTCCTGTTCAGATCAAACTCATAAGCCTTAAGTTCAGAGAATACCTGTTGCATAGACATGCTGGATAGATCTTTGGTATTCTGCATCATCACAGAGTACACATCCCATCTTGAGGTTAGACCTCTCATGATCTTTAAGGCAACTTCCCTTTTGGTATAGAATTTTCCCAGAGAGTTTATTTCATTCATGATGTCAGTGAACCTCCCATCAAGCTGGTCAATAGTCTCAGTGGGCTCCATGGTGAACTGCTCATACTTTTGAACAACTACTGAAAGCTTGTTCTCCTTTATCTTGTCAGTTCCTTCACACATGAGAGCAAGAGTGTCCCATAGATCCTTTGTAGTCTTGCAGTGGATCACTCTTCCCATTACAGAATCTGGAATGGTGGTGTAGAGAATGTTCATGGCTATGAAGTTGAAGTTGTTTCTCCTCCTCTCATCTGCAGTGGAGTTATCTTCATCCTTGGGCCATTCTTCTCTAGGATCTGCAATAGTCTCAGCTGTAGTTCTAGGGTTAGGTGTCATAAAAATAAATGGACCATTAGTAATAACCCTTAGCATTTCATCATGCACACAGGCAAGATGAGCTCTCATTCTGATCTTCCAGAAGTCATAGTTTTCCACTGAGAATTGTGGAAGCTTGAGATGAGACATATGGTTCAAGGGATTAACTCCCATGTTGTTCTCTGCTGGTGGTGCTACCCTAGCTGCATTGTCAGCCATAGTATATAAACAAGTTTATCAAAAGATCAATTTAGATGACCTTGAAAAAAAAACCTTTAAGCACAAGGTATACTTAGAACAATGGTTTATTGAACCACTGCTTTAATACCAATTGTTGGTCCCGAAACGAGTAAACAGGTGTATGGGGGGGGGGGGGAATACACATGTGGTTACAAATTAAAACTTCTTGTAAAACTTATCAGGTTACTTAAGACAGTAGCTCGTCAGTGGACTTGAGGTCTGCTGAGAGTTACTTGTGAAAGCTTACTGAGATAATACCACCACTGAAAGCTCAAGACTTTCAGTTGAACCACTATCTAATTAGCTTTCAGATGCGGATTAGTGAGCCCTTAAAAAACTCGTTTTACTTTGATAAACTTTGAGATTAACACACACTTAGGAAATAGCAGAGAGTAAGTACACAAGATATAAAGTGGTTCAGAGAAGGATCTCCTACGTCCACTGTCCTGATCAAACAGGAGAATTCCTTTCACTTGGAATTCCTTGTGTTATAGTGCCAAGGTGCACTTATCAACTAATCCTCTCTTAGGATGATTGATCACTAGGAAATTCCAGGTCCTAGTTCCCAAAACAAACCTGTTTTCAGACTGATACAACAATCAGCTTACTAACACCACTTAACACTAGCTCTCAACCTAAACACAGAGTAGGGTTTTGAGTAGGGTTTTGGTTCCAACTATTTTGAGATAATCCTTACAAGTTTAGCTCAAGGCTTAGGATTGGATTATCTCTTTCTAAGATTTGGATATAGCTTTTAAGCTTGGTTACAGAAGGTTTGTTAGGCTCTCTACAAATGTGAAACACTTGGGAAACAATGGTAATTTTGAGTGCTTCTAGTTGTTATGAATGTAGAGATAGCATTGATCTTGTGAGTTTCCCGTGCATAGAAATGTGCACGTCCTTCTGTATTTATAGGCTTCCTTGAAAATCTTCCCATTGGATTTGAATCTTCTCAAGTAAGTCTTCTTGTATCTGATTGGCTCAAACGGCTCTATTTGAAGCTTTAAGTCTTGTCAAGAAATGGCTGAAAGACCATGCCTGTTCACCAACTTTCTGTAGATAGCTAGGGAAAGACTTTTGGTATTTGTCAGTCTGGAGCAGGTCGGCTGTCAGTAAAGTACACTGACTTACAAAACAACTTAGGAGGAATATTTTGGCATCTAATCAAAATATAAGTTGTTGGGACATTGTCAGTTTTGATTAAGATCCCAAAGCCCCTGAAAAGATGATTGCCTTAATCTGTCTTTGTCAGGCTAGTCTTGGTTAGGATTAGTACTTAGTCATTTTACACTTCACAGGTACTCAGTGAGAGGAGAACTCACTGGAGACAATCAAGACTCAGAGCCTGAAGACGAAGAGCACCATCCTGAACTTATGGAAGTCCTCTAAGCTGGCTGAGTAAGTGTCAGTGATGAAGAGTATGACACTGAGGTCATTACTAACTCAGTCCTGAAGGGAACAGGATGTCACTGAGTTAATGGGAAGACTTGGAGTAGAGCCAAGCAATGCAAAATGAATTTCAGCGTCAGGACAAGACTGGTGGGCTCAAGACAAAATAAACTTAATAAGACAAGCCTGAAGCCCAGGAATAAGTTCTGACATTCTCACCAACCTGATGACGTGGACCAATCCGAGAAGGACACGCACGTACGGAACCTGACATGAAGACTGAATTCAGACTGTATATTCAACGGGCAAGCATTCAATACACATTTAATGCAAATACCAAATCCATGCAAGGACGGCTGCTGCATGAAGATATGTCCGTTTGAAGCCACTCTACATAGATGACTCGAAGGCTATCTCTCCAACGGATAGTTTTTCAAATCACCTATAAATACAGAAGACCTTGATCCCATTCAAGGTTACGGGAAATTTCCAAGCCAGAAATTACTCAAACTCTCAAGCATTCAAAAGCATTCAACCATTAAGAGAAGCACTCGAAACCTTCTAAATTTCCCAAGTGTTTCTCAGCAATTGAGAGTTATTCTGTATCCCAAGAACTAATTAGAATTATCTTAAGCTTAGAGAGATTATCCAATCCTTAGCACAGCTTTGCCTTGTAAGGATAATCTCAACTTAGTTGGAATCCAAACTGAAACCAAAACCCTAAGTTAGGCTTGTTGGGAGTAAGTCAGTTAGAGTGTTAGTAAGTGGAGTTGTATAGATCAGTGAGGATACCTGGTCTTGGTGCACCTTGGCACGTTAAAAACAAGAATCCCTTGAGTGGATCTCCTGTTAAGTCAGGCCGTGGACGTAGGAGCTTGAGTCTCTGAACCACATTAAACTCCTTGTGTTCTTACTGCTTTGATATTGTGCATACTTGCTATATTACTTGTTCATTCATTGCATTCAAGTTTATCAGGTCTGAATCAATCAGGCTGATCTTCAAAAGAGCACTGCCCTACTAAACACTTTTCAGATTTGTGTAAAACAAGTTTTTCAGAAAGCAAACTAAACAAGACTTTAAACTTTCAGGGCTCAAACATTTCCGCACTAAACTTGAACTGATAGTTAGCCAACTGACCCGCACCAAGTGTAGTCAGTAGGTATATTATCAGCTCCTAGTTCTTTACCACTCTGAGTAAAGGGGACTCAGTCAGTTTTAAGTTTGAAAAATTGGTATACGTGTATTCCCCCCCCCATACACGTATTCCTCAGTCTTGTACCGGGACCATCATAAGTCTTATACATTTTCCCAACACCATGAATATAGCTGGCACGTTACTGAGTCCAAAAGGTAACACTACAAACTCATAATGACCATATCGGGTTCTGAATGTTGTCTTCGGAATATCGCTTTCTTTAATCCTTATCTGATGATATTCTGATCTCAAATCAATCTTTAAAAATACACAAGCTCCTCTTAACTGATCAAATAGATCTTCGATTCTGGGAAGTGGATATTTATTCTTGATAGTGAGCTTATTCAGTTCTCGATAATCGATGCACATCCTCAACGATCCATCTTTCTTTTTCACAAATAATACTGGTGCACCCCATGGTGACACACTTGGTCGAATAAAGCCCTTGTCCAATAATTCTTGCAATTGCACCTTCAACTCCTGTAACTCCTTTGGTGCCATTCTGTAAGGTGCTTTGGAAACAGGCGCGGCTCCAGGAATCAAATCAATAGTGAACTCCAACTGACGATCTGGGGGTAATCCTGGCAAATCGTCTGGAAATACATCCTTGTATTCACATACTATCGGCACATCATCCAGTGTTGGACCATTGGATTCCGTTGCTGCAATATTTACTAGAAATGCCGTATTCTTTCCTTTCCTCAATAATTTCCGGGCTTTCATTGCTGAAATTACTTGAGGTATAGTTCCAATTCTAGTACCATATAGTGTAAAGTTCTCATCCTTTGATCTCTGTACTGATATGTTGGTCCCGGTACAAGACTGAGGAATACGTGTATGGGGGGGGAATACACGTATACCAATTTTTCAAACTTAAAACTGACTGAGTCCCCTTTACTCAGAGTGGTAAAGAACTAGGAGCTGATAACACACCTACTGACTACACTTGGTGCGGGTCAGTTGGCTAACTATCAATTCAAGTTCAGTGCGGAAAGTTTGAGCCCTGAAAGTTTAAAGTCTTGTTTAGTTTGCTTTCTGAAAAACTTCTTTTACTCAATTCAGAATAGTGTTTAGTAGGGCAGTGCTCTTTTGAAGATCAGCCTGATTGATTCAGGTCTGATAAACTTGAATGCAGTGAATGAACAAATAATATGACAAGTATGCACAAAATCAAAGCAGTAAGAACACAATGAGTTTAACGTGGTTCAGAGTCTCAAGCTCCTACGTCCACGACCTGACTTAACAGGAAATCCACTCAAGGGATTCTTGTTTTTAACGTGCCAAGGTGCACCAAGACCAGCTATCCTCACTGATCTATACAACTCCACTTACTGACACACTAACTGACTTACTCCCAACAAACCTAACTTAGGGTTTTGGTTTCAGTTTGGATTCCAACTAAGTTGAGATTATCCTTACAAGGCAAAGCTATGCTAAGGATTGGATAATCTCTCTAAGCTTAAGATAATACTATTTAGCTCTTGGAATACAGAATAACTCTCAGTTGCTAAGAAACACTTGGGAAATTTAGATAGTTTCGAGTGCTTCTTCTTAAGGGTTGAATGCTTTGAATGCTTGAGAGTTTGAGTAATTTCTGGCTTGGAAATTTCCCATAACCTTGAATGGGTTCAAGGCCTTCTGTAATTATAGGTGATTTGAAAAACTATCCGTTGGAGAGATAGCCTTCGAGTCATCTATGTAGAGTGGCTTCAAACGGACATATCTTCATGCAGCAGCCGTCCTTGCATGGATTTGGTATTTGCATTAAATGCCCATTAAATGCTTGCCCGTTGAATGTGCAGTCTGAATTCAGTCTCCATGTCAGGTTCTGTACGTGCGTGTCCTACTCGGATTGGTCCACGTCATCAGGTTGGTGAGAATGTCAGAACTTATTCCTGAGCTTCAGGCTTGTCTTATTAAGTTCATTTTGTCTTGAGCCCACCAGTCTTGTCCTGACGCCGAAATTCATTTTGCATTGCTTGGCTCTACTCCAAGTCTTCCCATTAACTCAGTGATCTCCTGTTCCCTTCAGGACTGAGTTAGTAAGGACCTCAGGGTCATACTCTTCATCACTGACACTTACTCAGCCAGCTTAGAGGACTGCCATAAGTTCAGGATGGTGCTCTTCGTCTTCAGGCTCTGAGTCTTGATTGTCTCCAGTGAGTTCTCCTCTCACTGAGTACCTGTGAAGTGTAAAATGACTATGTACTAATCCTAATCAAGACTAGCCTGACAAAGACAGATTAAGGCAAACATCTTTTCAGGGGCTTTGGGATCTTAATCAAAACTGACAATGTCCCAACAATTTCCCCCTTTTTGATGATGCCAAAACACTGAAAAGATCCTCAAAACATTTAGAGGAAATATGATAAACCTATCTATAAGATAAGACAGTGTTAGAGCAGTTCTTGATAAAGTACAGAGTTTAAAATAAATAGCCAAAAAAGACAATGAGTTTTTGTCTGTGGGCAAAAGTAATAGATTTCATTGATAGATGTTGAAATGATTACAATGAATCTAATCTATTACAACGAAGCCTGTGAACACCTAGACTAATCTCATTTCAGGCTTGAGTCCATATCCTGCATAAACTCTTGCCTTCAGCTCGTCAAGTCTTCCAGGTTGGTTCACGTATCCTTCAGCTTTGGATATCTTCAATACTTCCATCATTATGGCCTTTGTATCATGCTTTTGAGTTCCAGGAACCAAGGGAGGAGCTCGAATGGTGAACTCAGGAGCCTTCACTTGAACTTGAGCTGCATTAGCCTCCTCCAAGATCTTCAGGGAATAGCTCAGGATGATTGTCCATCATGTAGTCAGTGAAGTGGGCATTGATATCGTCAGTGTCGCCCCACTTCTTCACAACATACCACAGTCTAACAAATTCATCCCTTGCATCTGTCCAAAACTCCTTCAATGCCTCTGAGACAAACTCATCAACAAAAGCTTCCCTTACTCCTGATTCTGGCCTACTGACTTGAAGAATTGTTGATTTCCTAACTGTTGGTTTCTTCCTGTACTTCCTCGGCTCAGGCTTCGTCTTCTTCCTCCTTAGCAAGCTGATCACTGCATTATCCAGTTCTCGTTGTTGAAACTCAGTGATATCTGTCAGCTTCTCAACATTTTTCTCTAGGATGCGCATCTTCTCCTTCTGAGCAATTTCAGCTCTGCGCATAGCCTCAGATTTCTCAGAGTGATCTCCCCATGCTTCAGCACATAACTCCGCCACCAACTCCCCTGAGTAAGTGATGGGATTCTTCCTTGAGCTCATGGGAGACGATCTTTGAACAGGCTCAGGTTGTTGCTTGGAAGGTTCATCAGCCTTTGCCTTTGTTGCCTCCTCCCTCAGCTTGGCAACAACTTCCTTTCCTTCCTTCTCCACTGCCGTTAACCTAGCTGACTTTTTGGCATCATCATTGGCCTCGGATGGGAATGCGTCAGATCCGCTGATGATTACGAAGGAGGCTAGGGAATGGACATCATTAATTCCATCCTTCAATAATTCAACTCCCATTGAAATTCCAGTGCCTGCGTAAGAAACCGAACTGATAGCAGCATTGACTTTATTCTCAAAGACCTCCATAGAGAGTTGGAGACTTTGTTCAGCCTTGGTGATCATTTCCTCCACCTTCAAGGACTCACCGCTGACTCTGCTGGCCTCAGTTAGTATCTTTGCAGACTCGTCAGTGGTCTTTGCCAAAATGTCTGCCACTGACCGAGAGATGCGATCCAACTTTCCTGACTCCAGCTCCAGTTTGGACGCTGAGTCCTTCATGGCCTGAGTGACAATAGCTCCAGTCTGAACTGCAAGCCCGCAACTGCCTGATTCAACTTCTCATCCCTGATCGCATCCCTCTCATCAAGTTTCTTGAGAGTGTTCCTGAGCATCTTCTTGGTGCGCTTCCTCTCATTCTTCACTGACTTGGCCGTGTCAGTCATCGTTCTCTTTAGCAAAATCAGCTCCCTGTTGGCAAGGGTGTTGTAGGCTGACTTTGTCCACCTGATGTGTTTTGCCAGGACCTTGGAGTCTTCTTCCTTTTCAGCTCGTAGCCTCATCACTTCCTCCTGAAGTTCAGCTAGATTTTCTGTGGTTTTCTCCTGCTTGACCTCCACTATGCTTGTAAATTCAGCACGTCCGACCCCGGTTATTATCACATCTTCATCATCAACGGCCGCATCAGTGATTGGCTGCTTTCCCTTGTCAGCCCTGCAACATCAGTCCCTTCTTCAAGGTGCACTGAAGGCAGTTGTGAAGTAGTCAAAGCCGCCTGCTCAGGCTCAGCTAAGCTAACTTGAACCTTAGGAACTTGTCCCTCGGAACTGAGAGTCTCCTTGGATGCCTCAACATCTTTCTCTCTTGTCTCAGGGCAGGGAATCCCTTCATCGACAGATGTCTCATTGGCAGCTGAGATGTTCAAAACATCCTCAGCCACTGGTCCACCCTTGGCACCAGTGTCCTTATCACCTTCCCCCTGAGCCTGAGGCTCAGAGATCATCTCATCAACTTCTCTCGCAGTCTCCTCCACTGCCTTCTCCACAGCTCCACCCTGAGCTTCATCATCCTCCTCACCATCCTTCCCGTCATCAGACAGGAGGTCAGCCTTGCTCTTGGACATCATATCAGCCACTAGCTGCTTCAGGTTATCAAAGTTCAAGAGTTGAAGCCAGCTAGTTAGTCCAAAGAAAGAGCAGATCTTGGCCTCCTCAGTCTCCCAATGATCCCAGCCACGAGCGTCCACTAGCAGATGCTGCTCCTGTATGTTTGATTGTTTGAAATCCAACCAAACCTTGAGCTCAATCACATACGCTAGCAGCTCAGTGTACTTGTACAGCCCAGGCCAGCACTTTTCTGCCCATTCTGTGGCATTCCCCCTGAGGGTGTTCTCAAGAATCCCACCAGCCATGTGCTCATCTAACTCTTCCTCCTCCACTTCAAGGAATTCATCCTCTTCAGCTGAAATGGATTTGGGATAGTCTTTGGGATTGGGGTATGATGGAAAGTCTGCGGGGTTTGGAAGATTCGGCTCGGCTAACTGGTCAGGCTCATTCGTGGGTGAATTTGATGGCGCTGACTCAGTAGGATGATTTGGCTATGAGGTTTGGGGTGGTTGGGGGGTTTGAGGTGTGGGGTCAGGGATGGAAGGTGTTTGGGTTTCAGGGTGTGGGAATGTTTGAGAGGGTGTTGTCTCAGGCTGCAACGACTCAGCCGTCTAGACAGTCTTTCTCATTACCTCCAAGTCAGAGGCTCCAGGAGAGCTTGACTTCTCCCTCTCACTCACCTCAGGCAGCTTCTTAGCTGGGGACTTTCCGGTTCCCTTTCTAAGCCTCTTTAGGGGCCTCTCTCCCTGAGCATCCTCCTTTCTGACGTCATCATCAGTTCCCTCAGCCTCAGACCTGGCCTTCTTGGGATCAGACTCAGTCCCTAATTTCGTGCTCTTCCCTGACAACACGATCTTCACCCTCTTCTTCTTCTCAGCCGCGTCCACCTCAGGCTGCTCCACCTCCTCAGCTGCAACCTCCTTACCGTCCTTACTCTTCTCAAGGAGCTCATCTACCCTTTCAATGAGACTGGTTGCCACTCTCTTGGCCTTACCAGCTGGCTTTTTGGCCTGACCCTTTGCTTTCGCATTGGGATCAGTCAGCCCTAGCACTGAATAGGTATCACTCGGTGAGGAAAACATTACCTTCTTTGAGGAGAGACTGGCCTCAAAGTCAAAGGTATACCCATGGCAAGCATGAGCAATTAGGATGGACATTCTCGTGCCGAACGGCAAGATGGCACTGACGGATATGTGCTTCTTCTCCTCATCTCGCGTAAGCTTGTCCAACCCGGCCTGATGGAGTTGATCGAGGAAGAACTGCTCCCAGTTCGCTTCCACTCCATCAGCAATTGCTCCCATGAGTCTCAGCTTGGGCAGACTCAACTGCTCGTGAGAGCCAGTTGCTCCCATTACTATCTTGGACACCAAATCCACCAGAGCCCTGTACTCAGGCTTCAGCGTATTCTTGTTCTGACGGGCCTTGAACTCTGATGACCCAGATTTGGTCCATTTTCCAAGGAATTCTCCCTCCGAGTTTTCCTTGTACGTTTTTGGGTTGATGCCTGAGAATGGCAATTTGAAGACTTCCCTCACCGCCTGCCTGATGTTAATAGTGACCACCTCTGTGTTGTAAAGAGGCTCCCCGTCGCCGTCCTTCTCTCCCGTCGGCTTCAGCGCAGTCACCTTCGTGAAAACTTCCCCTTTCCGCAAGAACAAGTTTAAGTATGCTTCCACAACTGTCCTTGGGAGCACGGAGATGGGGCGGGTGGTGAAGTATGTTTCCAACCCGGCATCGGAAATCCACTTGAATACTGGTTTGATTTCCTCAACTGTGAGACAGATACCTTCCATGGAGATGACTTGCTCCATGTGTATCAGTTTCTTTTCGACAACGTCCACGATCTTGTCGGTTGTCCAGTTGGAATCAAGGAATGCCATTGTTTTGGAAGAAGAGATTTTTGAAATTTCTGTGTTTGAGCAAGAGATAACTCAGTGTGCAGATTGTGCGTTGTGTTTGCGTAAAAACCTCAAATGGCACTCTTGATTGATAAGACTAAGTCAATTACTCAAACGTGGGGTTGAGATTGATCCCTGAAATCGAAAGGTTTTGAAATGAAGGGCCAGGATTAATCTCAGCTTCAATTAAACCCCATGTCAGTCATATTCCGTATAAAATGGACACATATATGAAAAAGTAACTGTAGCATTAAATGCTCCGTGCGCGTGGGTTTTAAATATGAAAAAGGCATGCTTTTAATGAAAACGGAATGCATTTAATAAGGATTTTCAGGACGAAGGACTCAGGGAGACGCTTGAAATTCACAAGAGTCAGGTTAGAACTCATACCTGTCAGGAAGATATTGTAGCACCCTGATACCTCGTTGAGTCGAGTCTGGCCTGCTCTCCCGGATCTAAGAGTCCTAACTCCACTGACAGTTCCATAAACCTTGCTTCAGCCAAAGGCTTAGTCAAGATGTCAGCTCTTTGCCTGTCAGTGTGAATCTTCTCCATCCTAATATCTTTCTTCTCCACATGATCTCGAATGAAGTGGTGTCTAATATCTACATGCTTGCACCTTGTGTGAAGCACTGGGTTCTGAGTAATTGCTATAACACTATTGTTATCACAATAGATTGGAACCTGATTAGCAAACACTTGGTAGTCCCTCAACTGTTGCCTCAACCATAAAATCTTAGCACAAAAACTACCTGCAGCCATATACTCAGCCTCAGTTGTGGATGTCGCCACTGAATTCTGCTTCTTACTAAACCACGAGATCAACTTACTTCCCAAAAACTGACATGTCCCTGAGGTTGATTTCCTATCAATCCTACAACCTCCATAATCTACATCTGAATAACCTGTCAGTTCTAAGTTGTCATCTGAAGGATACCATAGTCCCATATTGACTGTCCTTTTCAAATACTTAAGTATCCTCTTAGCAGCCTCCAAATGACTTCTTTTGGGATCAGACTGATACCTAGCACACACACCAACTGCAAACGTAATGTCAGGGCTACTTGCAGTCAGGTACAACAAAGAACCTATCAGCCCACGATACTCAGTCTGATTTACTGAAGTCCCTTCAGTGTCAGGATCCATCTTCCAATTTGTGTTCATTGGGATCCTGGCTGGATTGCTGTTCTGAACACCAAACTTATGAATCAAGTCTCTTGTATACTTGGCCTGATTAATGAATATACCTTGATCAGTCTGCTTGACCTGCAATCCTAAGAAGAAGTTCATCTCTCCCAACATGGACATCTCAAATTTACCAGTCATCAACTTAGAGAATTTCTCACAGAGCTGATGATTTGGTGATCCAAATATTATGTCATCCACATAAATCTGGACCAAGAGAATGTCATCACCTTCAGTGATCCTGAACAAAGTCCTATCCACAGTTCCCTTCTTGAACCCATGATCTGTCAGGAATTGAGAGAGGGTATCATACCAAGCTATTGGTGCTTGCTTAAGTCCATAGAGTGCTTTCTTCAAATGGTATACTCTATCTCCAACCTCAAACCCGGGAGGTTGTTCAACATATACCTCTTCATTGAGTACACCATTCAGGAAGGCACTCTTGACATCCATTTGATACACCTTGAACTTCTTATATGTTGCATAGGCAAGGAACAACCTGATAGCTTCCAACCTAGCCACTGGAGCAAAAGTCTCATCATAGTCTATTCCTTCAGACTGATAATACCCTTTTGCAACTAGTCTAGCCTTGTTCCTTACCACAACACCATTTTTATCCTTCTTGTTCTTAAAGACCCACTTGGTACCAATCACACCTTGATGCCTAGGTCTATCTACCAGTTCCCAATCTTGATTCCTTGTGAACTGATTCAACTCCTCTTGCATGGCAATGATCCAGTTCGAGTCCGTGAGAGCTTCTTCAATGTTCTGAGGCTCTTGCTCAGAGAGAAAGCAACAGAACAATGCACTATCACCATAGAATCGTCTGGTCCTGACTCACTCAGTTGGATCACCAATGATTTGATCAATGGGATGATCTTCTAACCATGTTCTCTTGCCAGGAGTTGTTCCTGAAGTACCTGCAATGTTAGTGTCTACAGGCTCATAAAATTCAGGAAATTGAATAGAAGGGGATGATCCTGAGTCTATACCAAAGGGATTAATACATTCAATGTCAGGGACATTGATTCCCCCTTGATGAGGTGACTCAGGAACCGTCTCAGCTGCAACAACATCTTCATAGACGGTGCTTACCTCAGGTTGAGCCTGTTCCTCAGTCTGAGGCTCAACAATCCCTGATGTGCTGGGCTTAGGAGTGGCACCTGATTCATCATCCTGATCGTCATCATCATCATCCCATCTCGGAATTGGCACAGACTTGATCTTGGGATCAGGTTGATTTTTCAAGCTCAGCCTTGTCACACTCCTTGTGACCTCCTCAGTGTCAGGATTCAACACCTTTGCCCTAGACTCATTAGCAGACTCATCAAAGATAACATGAGGTGATTCTTCCACAACAAGGGTCCTACAATTGTAAACCCTGAAGGCTTTACTAACTTCAGAATATCCTAAGAATATTCCTTCATCAGATTTGCTATCAAAGGCTTTTAATTGGGTCTTCCCATTGTTGAGTATGAAGCACTTACAACCAAATACATGAAAATAAGAAATACGAGGTTTCCTTTTGTTCCATGTCTCATATGGGGTCTGAGCATGTTGTTTGTTCAGCATGGATCTGTTCTGAGTGTAGCATGCAGTGTTGATTGCCTCAACCCAGAATTTCTTGGGCAATCCTGACTCAGCCAGCATGGTCCTTGCAGCTTCCTTCAGTGTCCTGTTCCTCCTTTCAGCGACACCATTCTGTTGTGGGGTTCTAGCTGCAGAAGTCTCATGAGCTATACCAAGTTCATTACAAAAGTCAGAAATATAGGAATTTATAAATTCAGTGCCCTTGTCAGATCTGATCTTAGTAATGGACTGATTCTTCTCATTGCTGAGTCTCCTGAGCAACTCTGGAAGCTTCACCTGTGTTTTCTTTTTATTCAACAAGAAAATAACCCAAGTATATCTAGAATAATCATCAATAACCACGAGGGTATACTTTCTACCATTCATACTCACAGGTGTTATGGGACCAAATAAATCCATGTGCAAGAGCTGAAGTATCCTGTCAGTGGAATAGGAAGCTTTCTCTTTGAATGATGCTCTGACCTGCTTCCCTTCCTGACAAGCTTTGCACACGTGATCTTTGCTAAAAACTTCATTAGGTAGACCATCAACAAGTGACTGTCTAGAAATTTTGTTAAGAATCTTGAAGTTCAGGTGGCTTAATCTTTTATGCCATAACCAACTGAGCTCTAGAGAGCTTTTAGCAACAAGACAAGTATTAGGAATAGTGCTGCTCCAATCAGCGAGATAAACATTACCTTTCCTTATACCTGATAGAAGCACTTGTGTTGATTTGTCCTTGACTGAACATATATTCGATGAGAACTCAACACTGAACCCTTTGTCACAGAATTGACTTACTGACAGCAGGTTATGCTTCAGTCCTTCCACAAAGGACACATTTTCCACTCTGACTGTACCTATTATCAAAACACCAAAACCTTTAGTAACACCTTTTGAGTTATCACCAAAGGTTACCTCTGGACCATCTTTAACTTGATATTCTTGGAGAAGACTCTTCATTCCAGTCATGTGCCTTGAGCAACCGCTGGCTAGGTACCAAACAGCTTTGATTGAGTCTCCTCTCCTCTTGTTGTGATCCACAGCCGCCTGCAAGCAAATCAGGCTTTAGGTACCCATTGGGTGTTGGGTCCTATTGTGCCAGCTGTACCCTTCGGGATCCAGACTTGCTTCACAACCCTGATTGCCTCAGAGTGGTAAATCTGTCTCCCTGAAACATCGACATACACAACTTTCTTCTTCTTTGCCTGAGAGGAAGATGGTGCATGAGTGTTAGACTTAGGCTTTACAGGAGCCTGAGTGGGTGACTTTTGGGCTGGCTTCCTGTTCTTCCTAGGTCTGGGTGCAGCAGGTCTTGGGCCTTGTTCTTGATAAGGACCCTGATTTCTATTCCCCCTAGGCAAGTGAGGGAAAGGAAAACAGTTAAAGGCCTCAGGATGCCAAAACCACGGGGGTGTCATCATGTTTGGCCTTCCCTGTTGGTATTGCCAAGCATGATGGTACCCTCGCTGACCAGTCTGAGGGCTCTTGGCCTGAGTCTTCCTCTGCTTTCGCTGAGGTTTTCCCTGGCCTGAGCTTTCAGGGGCTTCCTTAGGTTGCTTCGCCTTTCCTTTGGGTTTTGGCTTAGCTACCTTAGGAGCTACCCTGACTTTGTCAACGGTTTCTTTGCCCTTATCAGTTTGACGGGCCTGGAGTACAACCTTAGGTGCACTCTGGCCTGTCTGAACAAATACCCTCTCAGTGTTACTCCCTGGCGCAACATGAGACTGACCTTGTGAGGATATCTCAGGAACATATCCAAGTCCCTTTTTCTTGTTCCCAAGAATCTGGCTGCTATTTATTTCCCCTCTAACCACTGAGGATTTATTCATTGCTGCAACCTTTTTCTTGAGAGAGTCCTCACTCTTTTTCAGGATTTCATGTCTGGTAAAGAGGTCATCAAACTTACTCTTAAGTACTTTCAGTTCTTCCTTCCTGACCAGCTCTTCGTCAGCCAGTTCCTTCAGAATCTTCTCTCTTGGTAGACGCTCAGCATTGATTAAATCAATCTCCTGAGTTAGTCTCACAATTTGAGCTGATTCTTTAAGATCAGACTGAGTGAGTTGTTCGTTCAGGTTTTGAACCTCAGTACTCAATTTCTTGTTCTCCTCTACCAAGAAGACATTAGTTTCCTGCAGTCTGGAGAAATCAACCATCAATTGATCAAGGCAGATCTGAACGTTCATTTCTCTAACTGACTCTGAGCTAAGCTCAGGATTTTGACCAATGTAAGAAGCACAAACATAATTTGATGTTACCTCAGGCTCATCCCTAGCCATCAGACATACATCATCGTACTCGTCATCTGAGAAGAGTTCAGGTGACCTTTCAGCAGGACCGTCAGAAACTGTTGCATCTTCAGCGACCATCGCTCTCCGATCAGCAGATCTTAGATCCCTAGTGGCACTCCTTTCCTCTCTCTCTCTTGCACTCAGCTCCGGGCAGTCGTACTGATAGTGACCAATCTTGTTACAGTTGTAACATGCTACCTGCTCACTAACTCTTTCTTTTCTTGGTTCAGGGTTCCTCCTTGAGTCAGGTTACCTGGTTCTTGGTGAGCTTTAAACCTTGGTTGGATATCTATCATCGCGAGTACGTCTCTGTTCGTCTCTTCTTTTAGGTTTTGGTTCAGAATATCTCCTTTCATCACCACGTTCTCTCCTCTGGTCAGTGTTCCTTCGCTCCTCATATCTCCTCGAGCTTTGGTGGGTTCCTTCAGGTTTCCTGTCACGTGAGTCCTGATAAAACTTTTTATAACGACCAAACCTGGAATTGAGCTTGTCAAATCGTCTGGCCATCAGGCTGTACTCCTCAGCGAGTTCTTCCCTGCTCATCTCCATCAGCGACTTTGATGAAGAGTTTGATGGGGGCTCAACAGGTTCAGACCTGGCCTTGAACGCCACACTTTTCTCAGGAGTTTTCTCCTTCACTTCCTCTTCTGACTGAACTTTCTTCTTTCTTTTGTTAAGATCGAATTCAAGCGCTTTGAGCTCTGAAAAAAATAAGCAGAAGTTATGTTACTCATATCCTGAGTGTTTTTAAGCATAATTACACTGTTGTCCCATCTCTCAGGAAGGGCATTCAGGATCTTCGAAGCAACATCTCTCCTTGGGACATCCTTGTCCAGCATCACCAACTCATTCATCAACTTGATGAATCTAGACTCCATTTGATCTATGCTCTCGTCAGGCAGCATCTCGAACGCCTCGAATTTCTGAATGGCAATATTTCTCTTGTTCTCCTTGATCTTTTCAGATCCCTCACACATCCTTGTCAGCTCATCCCAAACCTCCTTTGCCATCTTTAAGTTCATCAGCCTAGCTGACTCCTCGAAGGGCACCGTATGCAAGATGATGTTTCTGGCGACGTTGTCAAGTCCCACCATCTTGATTTCATCGTTGGTCATGTCTTTCCTTTCTTTAAGAACCTGCACGCCAATCGCAAGATCCTCATATCCCAGTCCTGTGACGTTAGGAATAGTGATCTTGATCGGTCCCTCCCTGAGTACACGCGGCATCTGGTCATGGATGGCATCTAGATGTGCTTCTAATCTGAACTTCCAATAGACAAAGTTAGACACGGAGAATTCAGGTAACGAAGCTTCAAGTCTCCTCGAAGTCATGATGATGCAAGTTTTATGAAAAGCAAACTCAGATCTGTTCAGTGACCACCAACAGTTTCTCCTCTGAAACTATTAGTATTCAAAGTCAGTGGTCTTTCGAACCACAGCTCTGATACCACTTGTTGGTCCCGGTACAAGACTGATGAATACGTGTATGGGGGGGAATACACGTATACCAATTTTTCAACTTAAAACTGACTGAGTCCCCTTTACTCAGAGTGGTAAAGAACTAGGAGCTGATAACACACCTACTGACTACACTTGGTGCGGGTCAGTTGGCTAACTATCAATTCAAGTTCAGTGCGGAAAGTTTGAGCCCTGAAAGTTTAAAGTCTTGTTTAGTTTGCTTTCTGAAAAACTTGTTTTACTCAATTCAGAATATTGTTTAGTAGGGCAGTGCTCTTTTGAAGATCAGCCTGATTGATTCAGGTCTGATAAACTTGAATGCAGTGAATGAACAAATAATATGGCAAGTATGCACAAAATCAAAGCAGTAAGAACACAAGGAGTTTAACGTGGTTCAGAGTCTCATGCTCCTACGTCCACGACCTGACTTAACAGGAAATCCACTCAAGGGATTCTTATTTTTAACGTGCCAAGGTGCACCAAGACCAGCTATCCTCACTGATCTATACAACTCCACTTACTGACACACTAACTGACTTACTCCCAACAAACCTAACTTAGGGTTTTGGTGTCAGTTTGAATTCCAACTAAGTTGAGATTATCCTTACAAGGCAAAGCTATGCTAAGGATTGGATAATCTCTCTAAGCTTAAGATAATGCTATTTAGCTCTTGGAATACAGAATAACTCTCAGTTGCTAAGAAACACTTGGGAAATTTTGATGGTTTCGAGTGCTTCTTCTTAAGGGTTGAATGCTTTGAATGCTTGAGAGTTTGAGTAATTTCTGGCTTGGAAATTTCCCGTAACCTTGAATGGGTTCAAGGCCTTCTGTATTTATAGGTGATTTGAAAAACTATCCGTTGGAGAGATAACCTTCGAGTCATCTATGTAGAGTGGCTTCAAACGGACATATCTTCATGCAGCAGCCGTCCTTGCATGGATTTAGTATTTGCATTAAATGCCCATTAAATGCTTGCCCGTTGAATGTGCAGTCTGAATTCAGTCTCCATGTCAGGTTCCGTACGTGCGTGTCCTACTCGGATTGGTCCACGTCATCAGGTTGGTGAGAATGTCAGAACTTATTCCTGAGCTTCAGGCTTGTCTTATTAAGTTCATTTTGTCTTGAGCCCACCAGTCTTGTCCTGACGCTGAAATTCCTTTTGCATTGCTTGGCTCTACTCCAAGTCTTCCCATTAACTCAGTGATCTCCTGTTCCCTTCAGGACTGAGTTAGTAATGACCTCAGGGTCATACTCTTCATCACTGACACTTACTCAGCCAGCTTAGAGGACTGCCATAAGTTCAGGATGGTGCTCTTCGTCTTCAGGCTCTGAGTCTTGATTGTCTCCAGTGAGTTCTCCTCTCACTGAGTACCTGTGAAGTGTAAAATGACTAAGTACTAATCCTAATCAAGACTAGCCTGACAAAGACAGATTAAGGCAAACATCTTTTCAGGGGCTTTGGGATCTTAATCAAAACTGACAATGTCCCAACATGATATTTCTTTTTCTTGACACTGCCATCACTTCCGGACTTGCTGTCGCCTCCCACTGACTCATGGCAAACACTCGAGCAGGTGCCATCTTCTGTTGTCCCCTCAGCTTTGGACAATCAGTTATAAGATGTCCAGGTTCTTTACACTTATAACATACCCCCGTTCCTTTCAGGCATTGTCCAGAATGTTCTTTTCCATAATTTCTGCATTTAGATGGCCTCTGTTGTTGTTGTGGTATCATTCCCGTCCTTTTGACTTGCTTAAAATTTCCTCCTTGTTTCGTACCAACCCACTTTCTTTTATTTGGTTGTGATTCTGAAATTCTTACTTCTTCTGGTTTCATATATGCTGCTATCGTTTGAGCTTTCTCGAATATCTAGGCATAGGATTTAATATCTTGTGCTGCTAAGATGGTACTAATCTCTGGACGTAGGTTTTGAACAAATCTCTTTGCCTTCCTGTCATCAGTATTAATCAAATGAGAAGCATACTTTCCCAATTGATTAAACTTCCTTTTATATTCTTGCACTGTCAGATTTCCCTGCTTCAACTGTAGAAATTCGGTCTCCTTCTGATCTAAAAATGACTGTGGTATGTAATTCTTAACCACTGCTTCTACAAATTTCTCCCAAGTAACTGACATTCGTGCTTCTTCCGTCATTGTTCTACAATCAGCTTCCCACTAATAATCTGCATCCTCAGTCAGCTGAAATATAGCGCAAGAAACTTTCTGCTCATCGGTGCACTTAAGATAAGCGAATATCTTCTCCAAGCTCCGAATCCAGTTCTCTACTTCCATATGGTTTTCTTTTCCGGTCAGGGTTGAGGGTCTAAATTTCTTAAATTGACTAACAATATAATGGTTTTGGGCTGAAGATACAGGTGTTTGGGATGATTAGCTTTGCTGACCTAGTTGCTGAGCTAACCCCCTTAAAACGGAAGCTAGATCCTCGCTCATATCTGAGTTGTTTTGGTTTCCTCTACGACTCATGGTTCTATTCAACACATTTTATTGGTTAATTCAAACAACAATGTAATGCAATAACTATACAAACTTTCAAATAATCAATCACACTTTCAAATAAATAACATAATTTAAGCACATATAAAAACATTTACCTGATCCCGTCGTGGAGAATAATCTCGGTGCGGCTGTTTTCTTTTAAAATTATAAAACACACTATTTTTTAAAATACTTTAGCAGGCGAACCTGCTCTGACACCACCTGTGATGTCCCCACTTAATATAGTACGGAAAATATGATGTGGCACAAGTAGGAACATCACTAAAATAGCATTTTGTATTAAAATATACACACGCCACACATTTACATAGCAAAAGTAGTAAATAAGTGTGTTCGTAGCTTAGTTTACAAACCCAAAATTTAAAATATTATTCTTGAAAATATAAAATCTTTAAGGAAACTTCACAGCCTGCCGAGTTCATTCGCCCACGTCCGGATCCACAGCATCTGTAAAAATTTAAAAGTGGAAGGGATAAGTGCTTGAAAACACTTAGTGGGAAACCTCTTGTTAATTGCACAAACTAAACATCAATTGTTTATAATATGTGAGCCCCCGGAATTTCACCGGGTATCTCCTTGGGTGGCGCGACCAACCCGTGGTGCCGGAGTGACCGTACTATCTCATTTGCCAACATATAGTTGGACTATCTCAGGGGCCAGTCGATAGCGGGCAAGACTCAAAATATTTAACATTCAACATTTAATAAGTGCAATTAAAATAATAATAGAACACTCGGTGAAGAGCGAAGTGATTCCCCACCTTGCAGGTTTGTACCTACAAGTAAAATTTTTAAAATAGAAACATTGTTACTTATCCCTTCACTTTTGTAAATTGTAAGACTTGAATTCAATTTCAATATATACTCAAATATCGTATAGTAAAGCACAAACATCAATTAAGTGTGTAAAATCATCAAATAGCAAGTTATAAATAAATATCGACTGTAAAAATGTAACCGGACCATTTCGAACCTTTCATACAAAAATTCGATTTTGGCAGATTTACACACCTAACTTTGAAAATTCATATTAAATTATCTGTAAGTCCAAAAATTATGAAATTTTAACCGTAGCTTTCAAACTCAATAAAGTTTATCACTATATTTTCATATTTTTCAAACTCCTTGCAAAAAATCAAATATTTCGTAATGAACACACTGATACAGATTCTGGTCACTTAACTTTAAAAATTCACCATAAATCAACCATAAGTCTAATACTCATGAAATTTTAACCATGAACTCCCAACTTCATGTAATTTATCAAAATACTTTGGTTTCCTATAAAACCTAAACTATTATTCTCAGATCATAGCAAACTCCTACTGTTCCTGCTATAGAGTCCAAAACCCTAGTTCAACTTTGAAAAATCACCATGCATCGAATACAAGTCCAAAAGCTATGAAATTTGAAACCAAAGTTCCTTCATAAGTCTATTTTCACATATAAAACTTTCAGAATTTTCCACCAAATGAGTTAGTCAAAACGAAATTTAACCCAAAGTTGGTCTAGAAATTCGGTTTTGTGCATACATGAAGAACATATCACCTTAAACTCACTTTAAACCATATAATTTCATGATTTCTACTTCTAAAGCATAGATAATCAAGTAATAAACATGATTTTGGTCATAACCCATGAAGAAATTGAATTAAACATTCAAACATGAAGTAAAACATGGATAACATGCAATTTACTCATCAAAACTCATTTTCCTATCAATTAATTCACATATCATACATAAACTTCATACTACCACTTAATTAATTACTCAATCAAGAAGAGGAACTTACTTAGAGATAGGTAGCTACAAGAAATCTCTTTTTCTCCTTTCTCAACTTCTAGGTATAAGAGTAGTAGTATTTGTTTTAAACTTTTTCTTATGAATAATTTTTCATGCAAGGACATGTATTTATAGGAGAAGATGTTCTTGGAGGCTACTCAAAACCCCCTCTTAACCTCCACTTTAGGAAGAGTGTGGGAGATTTTGGATAATCTTGGAGGTTAAGTAAGTACACTTGTTAATTTTAGGTTAGAAGTAAATTTTGACTTTTCTTTTACTAACCTTATCTTATCTTAATCTTAGTCTTGAAGCTTCTCTAATTCTCCTAATTTATCCTAATTTTCAAAAATTATGAAGAGCACAAGAGCAGTCTTGTATTTTGTAGAAATAACACATATATACTACGAATTTAATAAGTAGAAATTGTAATTATAAGACAATTCTAATAAAATTTACTTATACTATCTTATAAAATAAAATTAAAGCCCTTCTAAGACTCTAAATAAATTACAAAGTCTATATACTAATCATAAAAATATATCGAGTAATAGATACGCAATTCGTTTCTTAAAGAAACATTCATTTAAAACTTATAACTTATGAAATAAAATTACTATACTTAAGGACTATACTAATTTCTAAATTAAACACTTCATGACATAAAATAAAGAACATATAAGAATTATAAAGTCTCAAGAATAAGCAGGTATTGAGCAAATAACACGTTAATTATAAATATCGAGTAAATAAAACACATAAACGTGCCTTTGCATAAATTCGAATGTAAATGCGTCACATAGATTCATGAAGAATTATAAAGCATTTAGTAAAGCAAATAAGATCATGAAAGTCTAGGGTATTACATCAAAGGATGAGAACTTTACACTACATGGTACTAGAATTTGAACTATACCTCAAGTAATTTCAGCAATGAAAGCCCGGAAATTATTGAGGAAAGGAAATAATATGACATTTCTAGTAAATATTGTAGTAACAGAATCCAATGGTCCAACACTGGATGATGTGCCGATAGTATTTGAATACAAGGATGTATTTCCAGACGATTTGCCAGGATTACAACCAGATCGTCAGTTGGAGTTCACTATTGATTTGATACCTGGACGCGCGCCTATTTCTAAAGCACCTTACAGAATGGCACCAAAGGAGTTACAGGAGTTGAAGGTGCAATTGCAAGAATTATTGGACAAGGGCTTTATTCGACCAAGTGTGTCACCATGGGGTGCACCAGTGTTATTTGTGAAAAAGAAAGATGGATCGTTGAGGATGTGCATCGATAATCGAGAACTAAATAATAAGCTCACTATCAAGAATAAATATCCACTTCCCAGAATCGAAGATCTATTTGATCAGTTAAGAGGAGCTTGTGTATTTTAAAAAAATTGATTTGAGATCGGGATATCATCAGATAAAGATTAAAGAAAACGATATTCCGAAGACAGCATTCAGAACCCGATATGGTCATTATGAGTTCGTAGTGTTACCTTTTGGACTCAGTAATGCGCCAGCTATATTCATGGATTTGATAAATCGGGTATTTCATCAATATTTGGATCAATTTGTGATCGTCTTTATTGATGATATTCTGGTATATTCAAGAAATCAGGAGCAGCATGCAGAACATCTTCGAATTACATTGGAAACTCTGAGAAAAGAGAAATTGTATGCTAAATTGAAGAAGTGCGAATTCTGGTTGGATAAAGTTGTATTTCTTGGACATACGGTTTCAACTTTGGGAATAGAAGTTGACCCAACAAAGGTAGAAACTGTAAACCAATGGAAGACACCAACTAATATAAACGAAGTCAGGAGTTTTCTTGGTTTAGCCGGGTATTATCGAAGATTCGTTGAAGGGTTTGCTCGGATTGTAAAATCTTTGACTCAGTTGACTCGGAAAGAAACAAAGTTTGAATGGACAGAAGAGTGTGATAGGAATTTTCAAGAACTAAAGCAAAGATTAACAACGGCCCCAGTTCTTACAATTCCTGAAGATACATAAGGATTTATTGTATACAGTGATGCTTCTAAACAAGGCTTGGGATATGTACTTATGCAGAATGGGAAAGTAGTAGCATACACATCAAGACAATTAAAACAACATGAGCAGAACTATCCTACGCATGATTTAGAGCTAGCAGCAGTTGTGCATGCACTCAAGATTTGGAGGCATTACTTGTATGGAAGTAAATGTCAGATCTACACAGATCATAAGAGTTTGAAGTATATCTTCGAAAAGAAGAAATTGAATATGAGGCAAAGAAGATGGTTAGAGTTGGTAAAGGATTATGATTTTGAAATATTATACCATCCGGGAAAGGCAAATGTAGTGGCTGATGCCTTAAGTCGCAAAGCGAAGATAAAGATCAATGCCATGGTTGTAAAACCAACCTTAAAGGAAAAAATAACAAAAGCTCAATATAACGATGCATTCTTAGAGAAAATAAAATAAAAGATCAAGGAAGGAAAAGCAAAAGAATTTTCAGTACTTGAAGATGGTCATTGGTATGTCAAGGAAGAATATGTGTCCCAGAAAAAGAAGAACTCAAGAAAGAAATATTGGAGGAAGCACATTCTACACCATATACAGTTCATCCTGGAGGAACAAAGATGTATCAAGAATTAAAGAAATTGTTCTGGTGGAGAAATATGAAAAGAGATATTTGGAATTTCGTAAAAAAATGTTTGACATGTCAGCAGGTGAAAGTTGAGCATCAAAGACCATCAGGATTATTAAAGCCACTTGAGATTCCTGAATGGAAATGGGAACATATTACAATGGATTTTGTGGTAGGATTGCCCAAGTCAATACAAGGAAATGAAGCTATTTGGGTAATTGTCGACAGATTGACCAAGACGACACATTTCTTACCAATAAAGATGACGTTCACATTGGATAAATTGGCTCAGATTTATATTAAGGAAATTGTCCGATTACATGGAGTTCCAATTTCTATCGTGTCAGATAGAGATCCGTGATTTACATCAAGATTCTGGTACAGTCTTCAAGAAGCTATGGGCACCAAGTTGGAATTCAGTACAGCTTTTCATCCTCAAACAGATGGTCAATCAGAAAGAACAATTCAAACTTTGGAAGATATGTTGAGAGCTTGTATCATTGATTTTGGAGGAAGTTGGGAAAGGTACCTACCTTTAGTGGAATTTGCCTACAACAATAGTTATCAGGCTACAATTGAAATGGCACCGTACGAAGCATTGTATGGAAGAAAGTGCAGATCTCCACTTTGTTGAGATGAAATTGGAGAAAGGAAATTGTTAGGACCGGAATTGGAGGAAGAAACTAACAAGGTGGTAAAGAAAATTAAAGAAAAGATGCAAGCGGCTCAAGATCGACAGAAAATGTATGCGGATAGGCGAAGGAAAGAATTAAGTTTTGAGATTGGAGACAAGGTATTCTTGAAGGTATCTCTAATGAAAGGAATTTTCCGCTTCGGGAAAAGAGGAAAGTTGAAACCCAGGTATATTGGACCATATGAGATATTGAAAAAAGTTGGAGAATTAGCTTATAGATTGACGTTACCACCATCATTGGCAGGAGTACACGACGTATTCCATATCTCGATGCTCCGAAAGTATGTACCTGACCCTACCCACATAGTAAACCAACCTGAATTAGAAATTAATACCAACTTAACCTATGAGGAAGTCCCTATAACCATACTTGATAGAAAGCTTCATAGGTTAAGAAATAGAGATATCCCTATGGTTAAGGTCCAGTGGAATAGACATGAAATGGAAGAAGCTACATGGGAACGAGAGGATGAAATCTTAGCAAAGTACCCTTACCTCAATATCCACGGTAACATTTGAAATTTCGAGGACGAAATTTATTTAAGGGGGTTAGACTGTAATACCCTAGATTTTCATGACCTTATTTGCTTTACTAAATGCTTTATAATTCTTCATGAATCTATGTGACGCATTTACATCCAAATTCATGCAAAGGCATGTTTATATGTTTTAATTACTCGATACTTACAATTAACGTATTATTTGCTCAATACATGCTTATTCTTGAAACTTTTATAATTTTTATATGTTCTTTATTTTATGTCATAAAGTGTTTAATTTAGAAATTAATATAGTTCTTAAGTATAGTAATTTTATTTGATAAGTTATAAGTTGAAAAATGAACGTTTCTTTAAGAAATGAATTACGTATCGATTACTCGATATATTTTTATGATTATTATATAGACTTTGTAATTTATTTAGAGTGTTAGAAGGGTCTTAATTTTATTTCATAAGATAGTATAAGTAAATTTTATTAGAATTATCCAATAATCACAATTTCTACTTATTAAATTCATAGTATATATGTGTTATTTCTACAAAATACAAGACTACTCTTGGATCCTCTTAATTTTTGAAAATTAGGATAAATTAGGAGAATTAGAGAAGCTTCAAGACTAAGATTAAGATAAGATAAGATAAGGTTAGTAAAAGAAAAGTCAAAATTTACTTCTAACCTTAAGATAACAAGTGTACTTACTTAACCTCCAAGATTATCCAAAATCCTCCACATTCTTCCTAAAGTGGCGGTTAAGAGGGTGTTTTGAGTAGCCTCCAAGCACATCTTCTCCTATAAATACATGTTCTTCATGAAAAAATATTTATAAGAAAAAGTTTAAAGAAAATTTCACAAATACTACTACTCTTACACTTAGATTTTGCAAAGAAAGGAGAAGGAATTTCCTTTAGATACCAATCTCTAAGTAGGCTTCTCTTCTTGTTTGAGTAATTATTTAAGTGGTAGTATGAAGTTTATGCATGATATGTGAATTAAATGATAGGAAAATAAGTTTTGATGAGTAATTTGCATGTTATACATGTTTTACTTCATGTTTGAATGTTTAATTCAATTTCTTCATGAGTTAAAACCAAAATCATGTTCATTATTTGATTATCTATGCTTTAGAAGTAGAAATCATGAAATTATATGGTTTAAAGTGAGTTTAAGATGATATGTTCTTCATGTATGCATAAAACCGAATTTCTGGACCAACTTTGGGGTAAATTTCGTTTTGACCAATTCATTCGGTGGAAAATTCTGAAAATTTTATTTGTTAAAATATACTTGTAAAGGAACTTAGGTTTCAAATTTCATAGCTTTTGGAGTAGTATTCGATACATGGTGATTTTTCAAAGTTGAACTAGGGTTTTGAACTCTATAGCAGGAGCAGTAGAAGTTTGCTATGATCTGAGAATAATAGGTTAGTTTTTTACAGAAAATCAAAGTACCTTGATAAATTAAATGAAGTTAGGAATATGTGGTTAAAATTTCAAGATTTTCGGACTTATGGTTGATTTATAGTGAATTTATAAATTTAAGTGACCAGAATTTGTAATAGTGTGTTCATTATGAAATATTTGATGTTTGGCAAAGAGTTTGAGAAAACTGAAAATATGGTGATACACTTTATTGAGTTGGAAATCTACTGTTAAAATTTCATAATTTTTGAACTTATAGATGATTTAATATGAATTTTCAAACATAGGTGTGTAATCTGCCAAAATCGAATTTTTGGTATGAAAGGTTCGAAATGGTCCGGTTACATTTTTTACAGTCGATATTTATTTATAACTGGCTATTTGATGATTTTATACACTTAATTGATATTTGTGTGTTAGTATACAATATTTGAGTATATATTGAAATTGAATTCAAATTTTACAATTTACAAAAGTGAAGGGATAAGTAACAATGTTTTTATTTTAAAAAATTTACTTGTAGGTACAAACCTGGAAGGTGGGGAATCACTTCGCTCTTCATCGAGTGTTCTATTATTATTTAATTGCACTTATTAAACATCGAATGTTAAATTTTGAGTCTGGCCCGCTATCGACTGGCCCCACATATAGTCCAACTTTATGTTGGCAAGCATATAGTCCGGTCGTTCCGGCACCACGGGTTGGTCACGCCACCCAAGCATATACCCGGTGAAAATACGGGGGCTCACATATTATAAACCATTGATGTTTAGTTTGTGCAATTAACAAGAGGTTTCTCACTAAGTGTTTTCAATTACTTATCCCTTCCCCTTTTAAATTTTTACAGATACTGTGGATCCGGACGTGGGCGAATGAACTCGGCGGACTGTGGAGTTTTCTTAAAAACTTTATGTTTCAAGAATTTTGTTTTTAAAATTTGGTTTGTATCTTAAGCTACAATCATACTTATTTACTACTTCCACTGTGTAGATATGTGGCGTACGTATATTATAATACAAAGTACTATTTTAGTGTCGTTCCTACTTGTGCCACATCATATTTTCCGTACTATATTAAGTGGAGACGTCACAAACTCAATTTTCAATAATGTACCCTTTTGAAATCTTAAAACTCAAATTGAGTGTAAATTAGGTAATAACTTAGTGATTAAGGAAAAAACTCCGTTTTAAATAATGTATCCTTTTGAAATAAAAACACTCGAATTGAGTGTAAATTAGCTTATAACTTAGTGATTAAGGACTCCGTTTTTAATAATGTATCCTTTTGAAATCTTAAAACTCGATAGATTCTAAATTAGATTATAACTTAGTGATTAAGGAAGAAACACCATTTTAAATATTGTATCCTTTTGAAATCTAAAAACTCGAATTGAGTGTAAATTAGTTTATAACTTAATGATTAAGGAAGAAACTCCATTTTCAATGATGTATCCTTTTGAAATCTAAAAACTCGAATTGAGTTTAAATTAGTTTAAAACTTAATGATTAAGGAAAAATTCCATTGATTCGTTTATTTGAAAAGAATCAAGCATTCCCTGTGTTTCAAAAGAATCATTTATTTTAGCCTTAGATTTTAGTTTACTTTTTGCCATTAAATCTCCCAATCAAATTCCTCGTAACACTCATAACGATCAACTTTCCGAAGATCCCATTGTATTCCAGACGCTCGTAGCATTGGTCCCGATAAACCCCAGTTTAGTGCCTCTTCTCCGCCAATAATGCCCACGCCCTCGAACCCGTTCTAAAAAAATAGGATTCCGTGTAATAAGCTTTTGATATTCAGCAACCCCGGTTAAAAAATAATCGCAAAAATCCAAACATTTATCTATCCAGCCATGAGGTAGATCAGCAGCGACTCCTCCGATACGAAAAAAATTATGCATCATGCGCATGCCGGTAGCAGCTTCAAATAGGTCATATATCAATTCTCGTTCTCGAAAAATATAGAAGAAAGGAGTCTGCGCCGCGATATTTGCCATAAAAGGACCAAGCCATAACAAATGGGAAGCGATACGACTCAACTCCAACATAATAGCTCTTATATAGCTAGCCCTTTTAGGTACTTGAATATTCCCTAGCTGTTCGGGCCCGTTTACGGTTATTGCTTCTGTGAACATAGTAGCTAAATAATCCACATAAGGCAAATATTGTATAATTGTTCGATTTTCTGCAATTTTCTCCATCCCTCTATGTAAATAACCCAATACTGGTTCACAGTTAATAACATCTTCACCATCGAGAGTAACGATCAGTCGAAGAACACCATGTATTGATGGGTGGTGAGGGCTCATATTGACTATCATGAGGTCTTTTCTTGTAGTTGGTGGAATCATAAGTTTTTCTCGAGTCATTCTTCCAGGCATTGCTGAAAGTAAAAAGAAAGAAGTTCATCAAAATTTAAACAACTAAGCTTAAATGGTCTCATGCTTCAAATTAATGAGTTTTTATCTCTCGAATACTCAACTCCCCAATTAATTCTTTATAGCGCCCCCTATTTCTTTTTGACAAATAGGCCAGCAATTGTTGGCGTTTTCCCAAAATTTTTCGCAAACCTCGCTGAGATGAAAAGTCTTTTTTGTGCAATTCCAAATGTGAAGCAAGTTTCCTTATTTTAGTGGTGAAACTGAATATTTGAAATTCAACAGACCCCCTGGTTTCTTTGTTTCCTTTTTGAGAAATAACCGAAATCGATGAATTTTTTACCATAAAAAAAGTCCCTTGCCCTTTTTACAGATATGGATTTTACCGATCAGTAATAATAATAATGTCGTTAATTTGAATGTGCTATATATAAGAATCTGATCAAAATTTCTTTATGAACTCCTAATTTCCTGAATTCAAAGCAATCAAGCCAATTTTAAATTGGTTTTCTATAGGAATAGAAAAAATTGGTACATTTTTTGATCGAAGAATTTAGGCCTAAAATAAAGAAAGTTCTGTTGATTCATTTCGAGATCGAATTCAGACATTATTCATTTGATATTGGATACTAGAATGAAATGTGAGATAAGACATGTGATCTGTGTATTTGTTTGCTTTCATATACCCTATTATATATATAGGGTATAGGATATACAGAAAAAGTGTATTATCCAAAAATTTCCAATCGTGGATACATCTGTATCCTTAACATACCAAAATGGCTACCGTTATTGGTATCAAACCAATAACGATTCATCCAAGTTAAATCTTCTAATCGATAATTAGGTCAAAGAAAGAGCTTTAATTTCATTAATTGATTTTGATCTCTATCAAGATGGTTATTGTCGTGTGAAACTTGGCTGCTGTTTTTTACGTTCCAAAATACCGGATTTTGGTCTATATAATTTCTCTTTTTTGAATTGAAACAAATTACAATTCTCAATTTTCTACGATGTCTAAAGGATAAAATATTTTCGGGAACAAGTAAATCAAAATGATTTTTGTCTCTATTTCCAGTTATTCTTTGATGTAGTGAAATAGTTTCATCCAAATTATTGTTAGAAGTATGTCCTTGCTCTTGGTATTTTTGATGCTTATTCTTATAAACCAACGAAATACCCACAGTTTGATACATAATAAATTGCCCCTCTTTTTGTTCAGACAGACGAATGGGTTCTAGAATCAATATTCCCTTCTTCATAAATTCTGAAAGAGTTAAATTCTTATTAGTCATCATTATATCCAAACTCATTTGTTTCTTTTGAATCGAGGATATAGTAATTTTTTTTTAATCTAACAGTTTACGCAGGAGGCAATATACATTGATATTATTGATCATTCTTTCATTCAAAGTCTCATCCCATCGCAATTGAAAAAGCAAATACCGTTTCAAGAACAAACGGAGTTCTGCTTTCGTGTATTGTTTTTTATTTTTCCCTTCTTTGATGTTTGATCTTGCATAATTTTCTTCAATATCTTTTTGGGGTGAGAGAACGGATCGCCCCTCTCCTCTACTTGTCGGTTCTTTTTCTTCTTGATTTCGATGCTTTTTATTTGCTGCTATCAAAAAATTGCCTTTTTTGTTGATCTTTTTATTTTCACTTCTATTTAAATTTAAAAGAAGTAATTTACTTGGTATAAACCAAGGTTTCATTTTATATGTCTTATAAAGTAACAAAAATTCTGGGAAGAACCAAAGTTCCATATTGGATATGGGATGCTTTAGCATTTTTTCATTCATTCCCATCCAATCGAAAAACCCCTTGTGAGAGTTTGGTAAATTGATCTCTGGGATCTTAAGATAAAAAAAAAATCTTTTTTCAAAATTATTTGATAATTTTTAGTACGAATTTGAGTAGTTTGATTCCTATTAGTATCAATTATGATACAGGCTCCAATATTGACTTTTTGTATAAGATCAAATTTAAAAAATTTCCAATCAAAATATTTTCTATCGAACGGTTTTTCCATATGGATCTTTCCTAGATCATTTTTAATAGGGATGTTCCTCAACATATCAAAAAAGTTTTTTTAGGCGTGTTATAATAAATTTATTGGTTCGTATTTCCTTGCAAGGTAGAAAAGCATTCCGTTTTCTTTTCATAATGAATAAATTTATATGATAAAAGATCAGATCGATAGTATTTTATAAAATTATCTTTTTGATTAGATAATGAATATACTTCAAATTGTTTTTGTTTTTTGGAATTAATTAATGGTTTTTTTTCATATGAATGTCGTTTGCTAAAATTTGCCTTTTTAGCTATACGATGCTGACAAAATGGATTTCGCCATTTTTCTGGTATTAATCTAGACCAGCCAATCTGCGATAAATGGTATTGATAATGTCCTCTTAACCAGCTTTTCCATGGATTCATTTCATAACTTGGAAGTTTGTTATCTGCTGATTTCAAATCAAGCATTCCTTGTGTTTCAAAAGAATCATTTATTTTAGCTTTAAGTAAAAGGGGGATTTCTTGAGATTCAACAACAAATCTTAACGAGTTACTAACTTGGATTTTTCCTAATTTGGAAAATACATATGATTGCGGCTTATAACTCAATTCGAGTTTAAGTAAGAAACTGAATTTATTAAGGAGATTCAATGGCAAAAAGTATTATATATCCTTTTGAAATCTAAAAAATCGAATTGAGTGTAAATTAGCTTATAACTTAGTGATTAAGTAAGAAACTGAATTTTAAATAATGTATCATTTTAAAATTTTAAAACTCAAATTGAGTGTAAATTAGGTCATAACTTAGTGCAAATTAGGTTATTTTATTAATAAGAAAGAAAAAGGAGGATCCCACAACCCGGGATCAGGGAACAAAACAAAGTAACACAACTAGTTCGGGAACGCAGTCCCTAATATCCAGTCATGACAAAAATACAAATAAAAATGGGGGACGCAGCCCCATCAACTATCCTGAACATTAAACAAAGAATTAACACCTGCAGTATTCATTATTCATATCTAAAGCTAAAAAATGTAATAAAAATTCCGGACAGGAGCCTTGCCAAAGATGATCACCATACAACTTGACTAGCGCATCCGCTGGTCCATTACCTTCACGAAAAATATGTGAGAACTCGATCTCCATGTGTTCTGCAAGAGCTTTAGTTGTACTCCATCTACTTCGAAGACGCCAAGGTATCAACGGAATCTCCCTTTTAAGGGTACGTGTTGGGAAAAGGTATAAGACTTAGGTTTTGATTAGATGCCAAAATGTTCCTCCTAAGTTGATTTGTAAGTAAAACTTTCAGTAGAGTTAGTGTTTAGTTAATCAGTTCAATTGTTAAGGAACTGAAGTGCAGTTAGTAATTTCTAGAGTGTATTAAGGAACGAAGTCTGCTGAAGACGAAGTCCACTGAAGACAAGTGATCTGAGAAATAGTCTAAGTCTTGAATGTTTTCTAAGTGCATTCTCACTAAGAGTAAAATCATCAGGAGAGGACCAAGGTCCACTGATGAGAACTAACAAAGCACATTCAATGCTAAACATATTAAAAGCTGTTAGTTAATCTGGTTGGAACAAGGCAAAATGAATTTCAGTGAAGCTTACAATAAATGAAGGAATAAGAAGGTTCTCTCAGAGGAGTTCCACCTTAAAGCAAGACAAGAATCTGGGCAAGCAGACTGAAGGTCCAATAAGAAAATGACACGTCAGTGTACTTTACTGACAGCCGACCTGCCCCAGACTGACAAGTACCAAAAGTCTTTCCCTAAGCAATCTACAGAAAGTTGGTGAACAGGCATGGTCTTTCAGCCATTTCTTGACAAGACTTAAAGCTTCAAATAGAGCCGTTTGAGCCAATCAGATACAAGAGGACTTACTTGAGAAGATTCAAATCCAACGGGAAGATTTTCAAGGAAGCCTATAAATACAGAAGGACGTGCTCATTTCTATGCACGGGAAACTCACAAGATCAAAACTATCTCTACATTCAGAACAACTTGAAGCACTCGAAATTACCATTGTTTCCCAAGTGTTTCACATTTGTAGAGAGCCTAACAAACCTTCTGTAACTAAGCTTAAAAGCTATATCCAAATCTTAGAAAGAGATAATCCAATCCTAAGCCTTGAGCTAAATTTGTAAGGATGATCTCAAAATAGTTGGAACCAAAACCCTACTCAGTGTTTAGGTTGACAGCTAGTGTTAAGTGGTGTTAGTAAGCTGATTGTTGTATCAGTCTGAAAGCTGGTTTGTTTTGGGAACTAGGACCTGGAGTTTCCTAGTGATCAATCATCCTAAGAGAGGATTAGTTGATCTGTGCACCTTGGCACTATAACACAAGGAATTCCAAGTGAAAGGAATTCTCCTGTTTGATCAGGACAGTGGACGTAGGAGATTCTTCTCTGAACCACTTTATATCTTGTGTACTTACTTTCTGCTATTTCCTAAGTGTGTGTTAATCTCAAGTTTATCAAAGTAAAATGAGTTTTCTAAAGGGCTCACTAATCCGCATCTGAAAGCTAATTAGATAGTGTTTCAACTGAAAGTCTTGAGCTTTCAGTGGAGGTATTATCTCAGTAAGCTTTCACAAAGTAACTCTCAGCAGACCTCAAGTCCACTGAAGAGCTACTGTCTTAAGTAACCTGATAAGTTTTACAAGAAGTTTTAATTTGTAACCACAGGTGTATTCCCCCCCATACACCTGTTTACACGTTTCGGGACCAACAATTGGTATCAGAGCAGTGGTTCAATAGACCATTGTTCTAAGTATACCTTGTGCTTAAAGGTATTTTCTAAGGTCATCTGAATTGATCTTTTGATAAACTTGTTTATATACTATGGCTGACAATGCAGCTAGGGTAACACCACCAGTAGAGAACAACATGGGAGTTAATCCCTTGAACCATATGTCTTATCACAAGCTTCCACAGTTCTCAGTGGAAAACTATGACTTCTGGAAGATCAGAAAGAGAGCTCATCTTGCCTGTTTGCATGATGAAATGCTAAGGGTTATTACTAAAGGTCCATTTATTTTTATGACATCTAACCCTAAAACTACAGCTGAGACTATTGCAGATCCTAGAGAAGAATGGCCCAAGGATGAAGATAACTTCACTGCAGATGAGAGGAGGAGAAACAACCTCAACTTCATAGCCATGAACGTTCTCTACACCACCATTCCAGATTCTGTAATGGGAAGAGTGATCCACTGCAAGACTGTAAAAGAACTATGGGACACTCTTGCTCTCATGTGTGAAGGAACTGACAAGATAAAGGAGAACAAGCTTTCAGTAGCTATTCAAAAGTATGAGCAGTTCACCATGGAGCACACTGAGACTATTGACCAGCTTGATGGGAGGTTCACTGACATCATGAATGAAATAAACTCTCTAGGAAAAGTCTATACCAAAAGGGAAGTTGCCTTAAAGATCCTAAGGATGGGATGTGTACTCTGTGATGATGCAGAATACCAAGGATTTATCCAGCATGTCTATGCAACAGGTATTCTCTGAACTTAAGGCTTATGAGTTTGATCTGAATAGGAAAAGGGCTCCTGTTGAGACCTCAGCTGAGAAGGGAGTTGCCTTCAAAGCTAAGGAGACTGAGCCAAAATCCCCAAAGCCTCAGAAGAGTACAAAGGCAAGAAAATCTCAAAGCAAGGATGAGATGCAGGAGGAACTCAGCCTGATGGCTAGAAGGTTTGAGAAACTTAACAGTCATTTTGGCAAATATAAGAGATTTTACAGGGATAACAGAGAAGGAAGAAGTTATCCTCAAAAAGACACCAGAGAAGGAGAGAAAAGCTCAACTGAGCAAGAGAAGAGAAAAGAGTACAAGAACTATTCCAGAGGTGAAGGATCATCATCAAAGACCAAGGAGTCTACTGAGGAAAGAAATGATGATGCCAATAGATGTTTCCAATGCAAGAAAGTTGGGCACTTTCAATATGATTGTCCTCAACTGAGCACCAAGGTAAGAAAGGAAAGGCAAGCCAAAAGAGACAAGAGATGTGGAGAAAGAAAAGCCATGGTGGCTGAGGATGTTGATGAAGATCTGGAGTCATCTGATGGTCTGTTCTCAGACAGCAGTGATGATGACATGTGCCTCATGGCAAGAGAAGAACCAGAGGTACAATCTAAACCATCCAATTCTCTAGGACACTCACCTGAGCCAAGCTCAGACTCAACTGAGGAACTCAATCTTCAGTCCGCTTTGGAACAATTGATGATTGATTTCTCAAGGTTGCAAGAAACAAGTATTTGTCTTCAAGATGAAAACAAAAATCTACTGAGAGAAAACACTAAGTTAATTGAGTCTGGGAATCAGGCAGATCCTAACTCAGCTAAGTCTACCATTAAATTGACAAAAGAGGTTGAAACCTTCAAGAGTCAAGGAAATGACAAAGATCAACTGATAAAAGATCTTACTGAATCTAAGACAAGGTTAACAGAAAAGAATTTGAAATTGGTAAGCCAAGTAAAGGAATCTCTCCTAAAAATTGATGTCTTACAAAAATTTGAAGAGACTTTGTTAAAAATGATTGATGCTATCAACAAACCCTCTCTTGCCATAGAGGAGATTCAAAACTTTCAAATCAATCCAAATAACAAATGTGGGATAGGCTTTATTCAAAAACCTTCAGAAGGTCCTCTAAGTGTTTCTTCTTCAAGTGGCACAAAGAGAGTTTTTGTTAAGTCTGTGACCTTTCAACCACAGATTTTGGATAAGGGAAAAAGACCAGCTGAGGTCCAACAAAGAGAAGTCAAATTGAGCCAAAACCAAATGGAAAGGCTCAGGTGACTAATCAGAATAGATCTCAGCAGAGGTACTATCAGCCGAGCTCTTCACAGATGAAGCAACCTCAGCTGAGAGCACCCAGGCATGAGCGTTCCTCAAGGAATGACTCATACAGAAGACCTATTCCTTGTGTGCCTAAAGGAAAAGACCCTTCATACTCTTATCAACAAAAACTCAGCCTAGGTGCACCCAAGCCTAAAAGAAAGAATGTAAAGAAGGTTCCTGTTCCTTCAAAGGCTGACACCCATAGAAAGTTTACTCCCAAGGCACCAAGGGAGATAACAATCTATGTAGATGTTTATGGAAGACAAATTAGCCAATCTAAAGTGATTAGAACTGTAAGGCAAATTTGGATTCTGAAAGGTTCAGCTAACCTGGTAGGACCCAACACCAAATGGGTACCTAAAGCTTGATCTGTGATTGCAGGGCTCAGTGGGCCTCAACAAAGGAGAAGCTCTTAAATCTTCAGTCTGGTACTTGGACAGTGGATGTTCTAGGCACATGACTGGCAACAAAGATCTCCTGACAGAATATGTTGAGAAAGAAGGTCCACAAGTCACCTTTGGTGACAACTCACAAGGAGCCACTAGAGGTTATGGTACTTTAATCATTGGCTTAGTAAGGGTAAGCAATGTATCCTTTGTCAGTGGACTTAAGCATAATCTTCTGTCCATAAGTCAATTCTGTGATAAGGGATACAGTGTTGAATTTTCATGTAACCTGTGTTTTGTTAAGAATATATCTTCACAACAGGTACAACTAACTATAGCTGTCAAAACGAGCCCGGCCCGATGGGCCGGCCCGAAAAGAACGGTTTTAAGGGCGGGCTGGGCCTTAAAAATATAGGCCCGAAAAGAACCGGGCTTTTTTGGCCCGGTCCAGTAGGCCCGGCGGGCCTACGGGCTTGGGCCGGGCTTAGCCCGGTTTTCTGGGCCGGCCCGGTTTGGTTTGGTTTTGTTTTTTTTTTTTTTTATTTGAATAAAATTGAAAACCTAGAGATAAGGAAAAAAAAAGGAGCAGTAGATAAGTGATTTGACCAAGGTTGGTAATAGTTGCCACATGTCACATCCATCCCTATACTCACTATGGTCTTAATTTCCTCATCCCTATACATATGTACCATATTATTTATGATCATACCACATTTTTTAAAATAAAATACATTATAATTTATTGGTTGAATTTTCATCTAGGGAAATGAACGAATTCTTATGAACAACCACAAATTGGTGGTACACATAACACACTTGTACAATTAAGGCAAATATGAATTGAGGGATATGATTTTATTTAAGAGTATCACAATCAAACCCCAAAATCCTGTAAACTCGCCCCACTTATTAAACAAATCCCAATAAAATTAAAAAATTAACATGCATTACTAAACATACCCCATTTTATTCCTATAATATCCTTATCTTATCAAAATAAAAAAATAACACTTTCCTATTAAATTGTTGAATTTTTATTATTGAATTATTGTTGAAATAAAAAATAACACTTTCCATTCTATTAGGATTTGTTGAATTATTATTCTTAAATTTTATTTAGAAATTTGAGTTTTATTTTAATTATTGAATTGTTGTTGACAAACTAAATAATATTTATAACTATATGAGTATAATTTGTATGCTAAATTATAAATTAATAAGGTAAATATATAAATCAAATATAATAATAATATTTAAAAAAAATAAAAAAGTTGGGCCGGTTTGGCCCGGTGGCCTGGCAGCCCGAGATGGGCCAGGACGGGCTTGGAAATTGGCGGCCCGGTAACAACCGGGCCGGGCCGGCCCGGCCCAGTAAAAACTCAAAGCCCAGTGGGCCTGGGCCGGGCCGGCCCGGCCCGGCCCATTTGACAGCTCTACTACTAAATGGGTCAAGGAAGCGAAATATCTATCTTGCAGATTGGAAGTCTTGCACACCAAATGCATGTCTTATTGCTAAGAGCTCAACTGACACTAATTGGCTGTGGCACAAAAGACTAAGTCATCTGAACTTCAAGATGATGAACAGGATAGCAAGACATGGACTGGTAGAAGGAATGCCAAATGAAGTATACAACAAAGAACATATTTGCAAAGCCTGTCAGGAGGGAAAGCAAGTGAAAGCATCTTTCGAAAGCAAAGTAGCAACCTCTACTGACAGAATACTTCAACTGTTACATATGGATCTCTTTGGTCCAGTAACCCCTGTAAGTATCAATGGGAGAAAATATACACTTGTTGTTGTTGATGATTTCTCCAGGTATACATGGGTGATATTCCTAGCAAGCAAAAAAGAGACTCAACTGAGGCTGCCAGAGCCCCTGAAGAAAGTTAGCAATGAAAAGAGCCTGAACATTGTAAAGATAAGATCAGATAAGGGCACTGAATTCATTAATTCTATTATATCTGATTATTGCAAAGAATTAGGTATTGCACATGAGACATCAGCTGCAAGAACTCCACAACAAAATGGAGTAGATGAAAGAAGAAATAGAACTCTCAAGGAGGCAGCAAGGACAATGCTTGCAGAAGCTCAAGTTCCTAAAAGATTTTGGGCTGAAGCTATCAACACTGCCTGCCACACTCAAAATAGATCCATGTAACATCAAGGAAAAACTCCATAAGAGTTATGGAATGACAGAAAACCACAGGTATCTTACTTTCACATTTTTGGTTGCAAGTGTTTCATTCACAACAATGGGAAAACTCAACTGAAAGCTTTTGATAGCAAAGCTGATGAAGGAATTTTCTTAGGATATTCCCAAATCAGTAGAGCCTTCAGAGTTTACAATTGTAGAACTCTTGTTGTGGAAGAAACACCTCATGTGGTCTTTGATGAATCTATTTTTGAGTCCATGAGTAAGGAGAATGGGGAGGTAATAAGCAAAAGACTAACCAGACTGAGTATCAAGTCTAAAGGCTATCCTTAGAATTGTGTTGATACATACATCCCAACCTGGGATAATTTAGAAGATCAACAATTCAAGGAGGTCACCTAAAGTCAAACCACCCCTCAAAGCTCACCTGAGAGCTCTCCTGAACAAGCAACTGAACTGATGAACACTATCCCAGTTCAAGAGGTAAGTAATTTCAATGAAGATGTGGTCACAGTTGAGACATCCACTGAAACCATCATTCAAGGGGGAACAACCCTCAGTCAAGCTCAGTAGAGGTGTCTACTGAAGTTCTCCCACAACAGCCCTCAGTGGTGGCTAAGGAGTCAATTGAGGTTTCTGGTACTGTTGGAGTTGAAAATGACAATAAAAAAGAAACTGAGGTGGAGATTACTGGAGTTGTCAGTGGAGAGATTAGAGCAATCATCCCTGTAAAGGGTGAATTGGCTGAAAAGAATAAAGTCGAAAAAGAGAGTGAGAGTGAGAAAAGAGAGAAGAGAGAGGAGGAGGGAGTCCCAATGGAAGTAGAAGCATCGGGAGACTTAGGTTGTGAGGCTGAGGGAGATAAAGCTAACCTTATTTGTCATGCAGGTACTCAAACTGTTGAGATTCCCCCAGTAGAGATCAACCTAACTCCCCTGAGTGATGCTGTTAACTCCATTCAAGATGAAAAGCTTCCTGCTCTTCAAGCACAACTGAGGGATGTCCAGGAGATAGTGCAAGAAGAAGTAGATGAGATGGTCATCCTCTCAGACCATGTTGATGAACTCATGGAATCCACAACAACATCACTTCAAAATCTTAGTCTTAAAATTGAAGCTTCTCAGCAGATGATGATTGATGTTGTTGAAGGACAGAGCGTGCTGGTCATAGAAGCCTTGAAGAAGCTGGAGCAGAAGGAGGAAGAGGCTAGAACTCAATTTCTAAAAGACTCAGTGGAGAATGTATCCATCAACCTAAAGTCCTCAGTAGAGGCTTTCTCAGCGGACCTACTTGGGAAGGTTGAAGGGTTGTGGAATTCAAAGCTGACAGAATTCGAGGCCAAGCATGCTGAATTGGGAGCTAAGCTAGGAGAAGTTCTAAAGAAGGCAGCAGAAGACTTTCCCACCCAGGATAAAACAAATGTGCTAATTGATGAGAAGTTAGCACAGTTTGGGCAAACGGCTGGAGCAACCTTGGAGAGACTGGAGGATGAAGTTGATTATTGCTCAACTGAGTTGAAAGCCTTAGCTCATGATCAACTGAAGCTCAATATCACTGTGGCTGAATGTATGATTAATGCCGGAAAGGGGGAAAAGAGGATAAGTGCTAAGGATATGAAGCTTGATCCCAAGAACAAAATGAAGATTATCCTTGAGACCCCTGACTTTGAGAAAGGCCAACATGTGAAGAGCACGTTGAAGAAGGTGGATGCAGAGGCACAGAAGATTGCAGAGGCCAAGAAGGGCAATGAGATCCCCTCAGATGACTTGTCAAAGTTCAAGGAAGATCATCTGAAAGAAAAGGAAGAGAGAGCTGCAAAGAAGCGGGAAACCACCAAGAGAAAGGCATCTGATGCCCTCTCAGCTGAGGTAGCCAAAAAGACCAGAACCTCAGGGAGGTTGGCAGCTAAGTCCACTAGCTCATCTGATGAAGTTGAGGTACTCCCCATTCTTAACCCTGAACCTCTTTCATCCGAACCTCCTAAGTCTGCCCCTACAAGAGTCACAGAGCTACTGAGCTTATCAAAGAAGCTGGAGGGATGAATGAGAGAGCACAGAAGCTTGCTGCTCAACAGCAAGAAAGGATGGACAAGGTGGTAGGAAAGATAGAGACCATTGCTGAGATGGCAGAAAGGAAGAGGAATGAGAGGCTAACCATTTTCAATAAGACTACTTCAAAGAAGTTCAGGAGTGGTTATCAAAGGTGGGCTGCTAAGCTAAAGAAAGATAAAATCACTCCTTCTAAGGACAGATTTCCTCACCATGATGCTTGGGTGCCTAAGAAGCTCAATGATGCTTGGGAAACTGCTAAAAGGGAATTTGTGTATTCCTTTTATGTCAGTGGAGAATTGAGAAGAGACAATGTGCAAGAAGTCTTCAACTCATGGATGTTTGAAGTCTACCCAAAGCTTTTTCCTACCATCATAGAAGCTTGGAATGATAAGTTCCCTGATCAAGCCCTGAAGGCCCCTGAGCAAATCATTTACTGGCCTCCTCAAGATGCAACTGGTGCTGTGGATAGAGAAAGGATCACTGAAGAGTGGACATCCTTATGTGAGCATCTTGGACTCAGAAGACATTCAAAGGAAATGATGGAGAGGAAGAACGAGCTGAAGGTCAGAGTATTCAAGCAGTAGGGTCTTGAACCCATTTTCGAATCCATCTGAGAAGTTAAGTATCTTTGCTGGGCATTTGTTTATAAGTCCCAGATGTTTTTAAGTTTGAATCTTTTGATAATAGAATTCATATAATCTGTACTTCACCATTTATCAAGAAATGAACTCTACTGATATTTTGCCCAAGATAATATCTCATTATCATTTAGGCTTTTGTACTTGAATGGTTTTTACTTACAAAATCCTTGAACTTTGTATGTCATCTGAAGAACCTCATCTGAAAGAAGATATGTAATAAGATAGGTTCCGGCATAATCAAAAAGGGGGAAATTGTTGGGAAAATAAAGTGTAAATTAGATTATAACTTAGTGATTAAGGAAGAAACTCCATTTTCAATAATGTATCCTTTTGAAATCATAAAACTCAAATTGAGTGTAAATTAGGAAATAACTTAGTGATTAAGGAAGAAACTCAATTTTCAATAATGTATCCTTTTGAAATTTTTAAACTCAAATTCAGTGTAAATTAGCTTATAACTTAGAGACTAAGGAAGAAACTCCATTTTCAATAATGTATCCTTTTGAAATCTTAAAACTCAAATTGAGTGTAAATTAGCTTATAACTTAGTGATTAAGGAAGAAACTCAGTTTTCAATAATGTATCCTTTTGAAATCTTAAAACTCATATTTAGTGCGAATTAGCTTATAATTGAGTGATTAAGGAAGAAACACCATTTTCAATAATGTATCCTTTTGAAATCTTAAAACTCAAATTGAGTGTAAATTAAATAGTAACTTAGTGATTAAGGAAGAAACTCCATTTTCAATAATGTATCCTTTTGAAATCTTAAAACTCAAATTGAGTGTAAATTAGATAATAACTTAGTGATTAAGGAAAAAACTCCATTTTCAATAATGTATCCTTTTGAATTCTTAAAACTCAAATTGAGTGTAAATTAGCTTATAACTTAGTGATTAAGGAAGAAACTCAGTTTTCAATAATGCATCCAATTGAAATCTTAAAACTCAAATTGAGTGTAAATTTGGTTATAACTTAGTGATTAAGGAAGAGACTTGATTTTCAATAAGGTATTCTTTTGAAATCTAAAAACTCAAATTGAGTGTAAATTAGGTAATAACTTAGTGATTAAGGAAGAAACTCCATTTTCAATAATGTGTCCTTTTGAAATCTTAAAACTCAAATTGAGTGTAAATTAGATTATAACTTAGTGATTAAGGAAGAAACTCGATTTTCAATAATGTATCCTTTTGAAATCATAAAACTCAAAATGAGTGTAAATTAGGTAATAACTTAGTGATTAAGGAAGAAACTCCATTTTCAATAATGTATCCTTTTGAAATTTTTAAACTCAAATTGAGTGTAAATTAGCTTATAACTTAGTGATTAAGGAAGAAACTCCATTTTCAATAATGTATCCTTGTGAAATCTTAAAACTCATATTTAGTGCGAATTAGATTATAATTGAGTTATTAATGAAGAAACTAAATTTTAAATAATTTATCCTTTTAAAATCTTAAAACTCAAATTGAGTGTAAATTAGATTATAACTTAGTGATTAAAGAAGAAACTCCATTTTCAATAATATATCCTTTTGAAATCATAAAACTCAAATTGAGTGTAAATTAGGTAATAACTTAGTGATTAAGGAAGAAACTCCATTTTCAATAATGTATCCTTTTGAAATTTTTAAACTCAAATTCAGTGTAAATTAGTTTATAACTTAGTGATTAAGAAAGAAACTCCATTTTCAATAATATATCCTTTTGAAATCTTAAAACTCATATTTAGAGCGAATTAGCTTATAATTGAGTTATTAAGAAAGAAACTCAATTTTCAATAATGTATCCTTTTGAAATCTTAAAACTCAAATAAAGTGTAAATTAGATTATAACTTAGTGATTAAAGAAGAAACTCCATTTTCAATAATATATCCTTTTGAAATCATAAAACTCAAATTGAGTGTAAATTAGGTAATAACTTAGTAATTAAGGAAGAAACTCCATTTTCAATAATGTATCCTTTTGAAATTCTTAAACTCAAATTCAGTGTAAATTAGCTTATAACTTAGTGATTAAGAAAGAAACTCCATTTTCAATAATGTATCCTTTTGAAATCTTAAAACTCAAATTGAGTGTAAATTAGCTTATAACTTAGTGATTTAGGAAGAAACTCAGTTTTCAATAATGTATCCTTTTGAAATCTTAAAACTCAATATGAGTGTAAATTTGGTTATAACTTAGTGATTAGGGAATAAACTCCATTTTCAATAATGTATTCTTTTGAAATCTAAAAACTCAAATTGTGTGAAAATAAGGTAATAACTTAGTGATTAAGGAAGAAACTCCATTTTCAATAATGTATCCTTTTGAAATTTTTAAACTCAAATTGAGTGTAAATTTGCTTATAACTTAGTGATTAAGAAAGAAACTCCATTTTCAATAATATATCCTTTTGAAATCTTAAAACTCATATTTAGAGCGAATTAGCTTATAATTGAGTTATTAAGAAAGAAACTCAATTTTCAATAATGTATCCTTTTGAAATCTTAAAACTCAAATAAAGTATAAATTAGATTATAACTTAGTGATTAAAGAAGAAACTCCATTTTCAATAATATATCCTTTTGAAATCATAAAACTCAAATTGAGTGTAAATTAGGTAATAACTTAGTGATTAAGGAAGAAACTCCATTTTCAATAATGTATCCTTATGAAATTTTTAAACTCAAATTGATTGTAAATTAGCTTATAACTTAGTGATTAAGAAAGAAACTCCATTTTCAATAATGTATCCTTTTGAAATCTTAAAACTCAAATTGAGTGTAAATTAGCTTATAACTTAGTGATTAAGGAAGAAACTCAGTTTTCAATAATGTATCCTTATGAAATCTTAAAACTCAATATGTGTGTAAATTTGGTTATAACTTAGTGATTAGGGAAGAAACTCCATTTTCAATAATGTATTCTTTTGAAATCTTAAAACTCAAATTGTGTGAAAATAAGGTAATAACTTTGTGATTAAGGAAGAAACTCAGTTTTTAATAGTATATCCTTTTGAAATCTTAAAACTCAAATTGAGTGTAAATTAGGTTATAACATAGTGATTAAGGAAGAAACTCCATTTTCAATAACGTATCATTTTGAAATCTTAAAACTCAAATTGAGTGTAAATTAGGTTAATACTTAGTGATTAAGAAAGAAACTCCATTTTCAATAATGTATCCTTTTGAAATTTTAAAACTAAAATTGAGTGTAAATTAGCTTATAACTTAGTTATTAAGGAAGAAACTCAGTTTTCAATAATGTATCCTTTTGAAATCTTAAAATTCAAATTGAGTGTAAATTAGCTTATAACTTAGTGATTAAGGAAGAAACTCCGTTTTCAATAATGTATCCTATTGAAATTTTAAAACTCAAATTGAGTGTAAATTTGGTTATAACTTAGTGATTAAGGAAGAAACTTCATTTTCAATAATGTATTCTTTTGAAATCTAAAAACTTAAATTGCGAGTAAATAAGGTAATAACTTAGTGATTAAGGAAGAAACTCCATTTTCAATAATGTATCCTTTTGAAATTTTTACACTCAAATTCAGTGTAAATTAGCTTATAACTTAGAGACTAAGGAAGAAACTCCATTTTCAATAATGTATCCTTTTGAAATCTTAAAACTCATATTTAGTGCGAATTAGCTTATAATTGAGTTATTAAGGAAGAAAATTAATTTTCAATAATGTGTCCTATTGAAATCTTAAAACCCAAATTGAGTGTAAATTTGGTTATAACTAGTGATTAAGGAAGCAACTCCATTTTCAATAATGTATCCTTTTGAAATCTTAAAACTCAAATTGAGTGTAAATTTGATAATAACTTAGTGATTAAGGAAAAAACTCCATTTTGAATAATGTATCCTTTTGAAATCTTAAAACTCAAATTGAGTGTAAATTAGCTTATAACTTAGTGATTAAGGAAGAAACTCAGTTTTCAATAATGTATCCTTTTGAAATCTTAAAACTCATATTTAGTGCGAATTAGCTTATAATTGAGTTATTAAGGAAGAAACTCAATTTTAACTAGTGTATCCTTTTGAAATCTTAAAACCTAAATTGAGTGTAAATTTGGTTATAACTAGTGATTAAGGAAGCTACTCCATTTTCAATAATGTATCCAATCTTAAAACACAAATTGAGTGTTAATTAGATAATAACTTAGTGATTTAGGAAGAAACTCCATTTTCAATAATGTATCCTTTTGAAATTTTTAAACTCAAATTGTGTGTAAATTACCTTAAACTTAATGACTAAGGAGGAAACTCCATTTTCTATAATGTATCCTTTTTAAATCTTAAAACTCATATTTAGTGCGAATTAGCTTATAATTGAGTTATTAAGGTAGAAACTCAATTTTCAATAGCGTATCCTTTTGAAAATCTTAAAACTCAAATTGAGTGTAAATTTAGTTATAACTAGTGATTAAGGAAGCAACTCTATTTTCAATAATGTATCCTTTTGAAATCTTAAAACTCACATTGAGTGTAAATTAGATAATAACTTAGTGATTAAGGAAAAAACTCCATTTTCAATAATGTATCCTTTTAAGATGTTAAAACTCAAATTGAGAGTAAATTAGCTTATAACTTAGTTATTAAGGAAGAAACTCAGTTTTCACTAATGTATTCAATTGAAATCTTAAAACTCAAATTGAGTGTAAATTAGGTTAATACTTAGTTATTAAGAAAGAAACTCCATTTTCAATAATGTATCCTTTTGAAATCTTAAAACTCAAATTGAGTGTAAATTAGCTTAAAACTTAGTTATTAAGGAAGAAACTCAGTTTTCAATAATGTATCCTTTTGAAATCTTAAAATTCAAATTGAGTGTAAATTAGCTTATAACTTAGTGATTAAGGAAGAAACTCAGTTTTCAATAATGTATCCTATTGAAATTTTAAAACTCAAATTGAGTGTAAATTTGGTTATAACTTAGTGATTAAGGAAGAAACTCCATTTTCGATAATGTTTTCTTTTGAAATCTAAAAACTCAAATTGTGTGTAAATAAGGTAATAACTTAGTGATTAAGGAAGAAACTCCATTTTCAATAATATATCATTTTGAAATCTTAAAACTCATATTGAGTGTAAATTAGATTATAACTTAGTGATTAAGGAAGAAACTCTATTTTCAATAATGTGTCCTTTTGAAATCATAAAACTCAAATTTAATGTAAATTAGGTAATAACTTAGTGATTAAGGAAGAAACTCAATTTTCAATAATGTATCCTTTTGAAATTTTTACACTCAAATTCAGTGTAAATTAGCTTATAACTTAGAGACTAAGGAAGAAACTCCATTTTCAATAATGTATCCTTTTGAAATCTTAAAACTCATATTTAGTGCGAATTAGCTTATAATTGAGTTATTAAGGAAGAAACTCAATTTTCAATAATGTATCCTATTGAAATCTTAAAACCAAAATTGAGTGTAAATTTGGTTATAACTAGTGATTAAGGAAGCAACTCCATTTTCAATAATGTATCCATTTGAAATCTTAAAACTCAAATTGAGTGTAAATTAGCTTATAACTTAGTGATTAAGGAAGAAACTCAATTATCAATAATGTATCATTTTGAAATCTTAAAACTCAATATGAGTGTAAATTTCGTTATAACTTAGTGATTATGGAAGAAACTCCATTTTCAATAATGTATTCTTTTGAAATCTAAAAACTCAAATTGTGTGAAAATAAGGTAATAACTTAGTGATTAAGGAAGAAACTCAATTTTTAATAGTATATCCTTTTGAAATCTTAAAACTCAAATTGAGTGTAAATTAGGTTATAACTTAGTGATTAAGGAAGAAACTCCATTTTCAATAACGTATCCTTTTGAAATCTTAAAACTCAAATTGAGTGTAAATTAGGTTATTACTTAGTGATTAAGAAAGAAACTCCATTTTCAATAATGTATCCTTTTGAAATCTTAAAACTAAAATTGAGTGTAAATTAGCTTATAACTTAGTTATTAAGGAAGAAACTCAGTTTTCAATAATGTATCCTTTTGAAATCTTAAAATTCAAATTGAGTGTAAATTAGCTTATAACTTAGTGATTAAGGAAGAAACTCCGTTTTCAATAATGTATCCTATTGAAATTTTAAAACTCAAATTGAGTGTAAATTTGGTTATAACTTAGTGATTAAGGAAGAAACTCCATTTTCAATAATGTATTCTTTTGAAATCTAAAAACTCAAATTGTGTGTAAATAAGGTAATAACTTAGTGATTAAGGAAGAAACTCCATTTTCAATAATGTATCCTTTTGAAATTTTTACACTCAAATTCAGTGTAAATTAGCTTATAACTTAGAGACTAAGGAAGAAACTCCATTTTCAATAATGTATCCTTTTGAAATCTTAAAAATCATATTTAGTGTGAATTAGCTTATAATTGAGTTATTAAGGAAGAAACTTAATTTTCAATAATGTGTCCTATTGAAATCTTAAAACCCAAATTGAGTGTAAATTTGGTTATAACTAGTAATTAAGGAAGCAACTCCATTTTAAATAATGTATCCTTTAGAAATCTTAAAACTCAAATTGAGTGTAAATTTGATAATAACTTAGTGATTAAGGAAAAAACTCCATTTTGAATAATGTATCCTTTTGAAATCTTAAAACTCAAATTGAGTGTAAATTAGCTTATAACTTAGTGATTAAGGAAAAAACTCAGTTTTCAATAATGTATCCTTTTGAAATCTTAAAACTCATATTTAGTGCGAATTAGCTTATAATTGAGTTATTAAGGAAGAAACTCAATTTTAACTAGTGTATCATTTTGAAATCTTAAAACCCAAATTGAGTGTAAATTTGGTTATAACTAGTGATTAAGGAAGCTACTCCATTTTCAATAATGTATCCAATCTTAAAACTCAAATTGAGTGTTAATTAGATAATAACTTAGTGATTAAGGAAGAAACTCCATTTTCTATAATGTATCCTTTTGAAAATTTTAAACTCAAATTGTGTGTAAATTAGCTTAAACTTAATGACTAAGGAGGAAACTCCATTTTCTATAATGTATCCTTTTTAAATCTTAAAACTCATATTTAGTGCGAATTAGCTTATAATTGAGTTATTAAGGTAGAAACTCAATTTTCAATAGCGTATCCTTTTGAAATCTTAAAACTCAAATTGAGTGTAAATTTGGTTATAACTAGTGATTAAGGAAGCAACTCCATTTTCAATAATGTATCCTTTTGAAATCTTAAAACTCACATTTAGTGTAAATTAGATAATAACTTAGTGATTAAGGAAAAAACTCCATTTTCAATAATGTATCCTTTTAAGATCTTAAAACTCAAATTGAGAGTAAATTAGCTTATAACTTAGTGATTAAGGAAGAAACTCAGTTTTCACTAATGTATCCAATTGAAATCTTAAAACTCAAATTGAGTGTAAATTAGGTTAATACTTAGTGATTAAGAAAGAAACTCCATTTTCAATAATGTATCCTTTTGAAATCTTAAAACTCAAATTGAGTGTAAATTAGCTTATAACTTAGTTATTAAGGAAGAAACTCAGTTTTAGATAATGTATCCTTTTGAAATCTTAAAATTCAAATTGAGTGTAAATTAGCTTATAACTTAGTGATTAAGGAAGAAACTCAGTTTTCAATAATGTATCCTATTGAAATTTTAAATCTCAAATTGAGTGTAAATTTGGTTATACCTTAGTGATTAAGGAAGAAACTCCATTTTCAATAATGTATTCTTTTGAAATCTAAAATCTCAAATTGTGTGTAAATAAGGTAATAACTTAGTGATTAAGGAAATAACTCCTTTTTCAATAATATATCATTTTGAAATCTTAAAACTCATATTGAGTGTAAATTAGATTATAACTTAGTGATTAAGGAAGAAACTCCATTTTCAATAATGTATCCTTTTGAAATCATAAAACTCAAATTGAATGTAAATTAGGTAATAACTTAGTGATTAAGGAAGAAACTCCATTTTCAATATTGTATCCTTTTGAAATTTTTACACTCAAATTCAGTGTAAATTAGCTTATAACTTAGAGACTAACGAAGAAAACTCCATTTTCAATAATGTATCCTTTTAAAATCTTAAAACTCATATTTAGTGCGAATTAGCTTATAATTGAGTTATTAAGGAAGAAACTCAATTTTCAATAATGTATCCTATTGAAATCTTAAAACCCAAATTGAGTGTAAATTTGGTTATAACTAGTGATTAAGGAAGCAACTCCATTTTCAATAATGTATCCTTTTGAAATCTTAAAACTCAAATTGAGTGTAAATTAGATAATAATTTAGTGATTAAGGAAAAAACTCCATTTTGAATAATGTATCCTTTTGAAATCTTAAAACTCAAATTGAGTGTAAATTAGCTTATAACTTAGTGATTAAGGAAGAAACTCAGTTTTCAATAACGTATCCTTTTGAAATCTTAAAACTTATATTTAGTGCGAATTAGCTTATAATTGAGTTATTAAGGAAGAAACTCAATTTTAAATAGTGTATCCTTTTGAAATCTTAAAATCCAAATTGAGTGTAAATTTGGTTATAACTAGTGATTAAGGAAGCAACTCCATTTTCAATAATGTATCCAATCTTAAAACTCAAATTGAGTGTTAATTAGATAATAACTTAGTGATTAAGGAAGAAACTTCATTTTCAATAATGTATCCTTTTGAAATTTTTAAACTCAAATCGAGTGTAAATTAGCTTAAACTTAATGACTAAGGAAGAAACTCCATTTTCTAAAATGTATCATTTTTAAATCTTAAAACTCATATTTAGTGCGAATTAGCTTATAATTGAGTTATTAAAGAAGAAACTCAATTTTTAATAGTGTATCCTTTTGAAATCTTAAAACTCAAATTGAGTGTAAATTTGGTTATAACTAGTGATTAAGGAAGCAACTCCATTTTCAATAATGTATTCTTTTGAAATCATAAAACTCAAATTGAGTGTAAATTAGGTATAACTTAGTGATTAAGGAAGAAACTCCATTTTCAATAATGTATCCTTTTGAAATTTTTAAACTCAAATTGAGTGTAAATTAGCTTATAACTTAGTGATTAAGAAATAAACTCCATTTTCAATAATATATCCTTTTGAAATCTTAAACCTCATACTTAGAGCGAATTGGCTTATAATTGAGTTATTAAGAAAGAAACTCAATTTTCAATAATGTATCCTTTTGAAATCTTAAAACTAAAATTGAGTGTAAATTAGCTTATAACTTAGTGATTAAGGAAGAAGCTCAGTTTTCAATAATGTATCCTTTTGAAATCTTAAAACTGAAATTGAGTGTAAATTTGGTTATAACTTAGTGATTAAGGAAGAAACACCATTTTCAATAATGTATCCTTTTGAAATCTTAAAACTCAAATTGAGTGTAAAGTAGGTTAATACTTAGTGATTAAGAAAGAAACTCCATTTTCAATAATGTATCCTTTTGAAATCTTAAAACTCAAATTGAGTGTAAATTAGATTATAATTTAGTTATTAAGGAAGAAACTCAATTTTCAATAATGTATCCTTTTGAAATTTTAAAACTCAAATTGAGTGTAAATTTGGTTATAACTTAGTGATTAAGGAAGAAAATCCATCTTCAATAATGTATTCTTTTGAAATAAAAAAACTCAAATTGTGTGTAAATAAGGTAATAACTTAGTGGTTAAGGAAGAAACTCCATTTTCAATAATGTATCCTTTTGAAATCTTAAAACTCAAATAAAGTGTAAATTGGATTATAACTTAGTGATTAAAGAAGAAACTCCATTTTCAATAATGTATCCTTTTGAAATCATAAAACTCAAATTGAGTGTAAATTAGGTAATAACTTAGTGATTAAGGAAGAAACTCAGTTTTCAATAATGTATCCTTTTGAAATCTTAAAACTCAAATTGAGTGTAAATTAGCTTATAACTTAGTGATTAAGGAAGAAACTCAGTTTTCAATAATGTATCCTTTTGAAATCTTAAAACTCAAATTGTGAGTAAATTTGGTTATAACTTAGTGATTAGGGAAGAAACTCCATTTTCAATAATGTATTCTTTTGAAATCTAAAAACTCATATTGTGTGTAAATAAGGTAATAACTTAGTGATTAAGGAAGAATCTCCATTTTCAATAACGTATCCTTTTGAAATCTTAAAACTCAAATTGAGTGTAAATTAGGTTAATACTTAGTGATTAAGAAAGAAACTCCATTTTCAATAATGTATTCTTTTGAAATCTTAAAACTCAAATTGAGTGTAAATTGGCTTATAACTTAGTTATTAAGGAAGAAACTCAGTTTACAATAATGTATCCTTTTGAAATTTTTAAACTCAAATTTAGTGTAAATTAGCTTATAACTTAGTGATTAAGGAAGAAACTCAATTTTCAATAATGTATCCTTTTGAAATCTTAAAACTCAAATTGAGTGTAAATTAGCTTATAACTTAGTGATTAAGGAAGAAACTCAGTTTTCAATAATGTATCCTTTTGAAATCTTAAAACTCAAATTGTGTGTAAATTTGGTTAATACTTAGTGATTAAGAAAGAAACTCCATTTTCAATAATGTATTCTTTTGAAATCTTAAAACTCAAATTGAGTGTAAATTGGCTTATAACTTAGTTATTAAGGAAGAAACTCAGTTTACAATAATGTATCCTTTTGAAATTTTTACACTCAAATTTAGTGTAAATTAGCTTATAACTTAGAGATTAAGGAAGAAACTCAATTTTCAATAATGTATCCTTTTGAAATCTTAAAACTCAAATTGAGTGTAAATTAGCTTATAACTTAGTGATTAAGGAAGAAACTCAGTTTTCAATAATGTATCCTTATGAAATCTTAAAACTCAATATGTGTGTAAATTTGGTTATAACTTAGTGAATAGGGAAGAAACTCCATTTTCAATAATGTATTCTTTTGAAATCTAAAAACTCATATTGTGTGTAAATAAGGTAATAACTTAGTGATTAAGGAAGAAACTCCATTTTCAATAACGTATCCTTTTGAAATCTTAAAACTCAAATTGAGTGTAAATTAGGTTAATACTTAGTGATTAAGAAAGAAACTCCATTTTCAATAATGTATTCTTTTGAAATCTTAAAACTCAAATTGAGTGTAAATTGGCTTATAACTTAGTTATTAAGGAAGAAACTCAGTTTACAATAATGTATCCTTTTGAAATTTTTACACTCAAATTCAGTGTAAATTAGCTTATAACTTAGAGACTAAGGAAGAAACTCCATTTTCAATAATGTATCCTTTTGAAATCTTAAAACTCAAATTGAGTGTAAATTAGCTTATAACTTAGTGATTAAGGAAGAAACTCAGTTTTCAATAATGTATCCTTTTGAAATCTTAAAACTCAAATTGAGTGTAAATTAGGTAATAACTTAGTGATTAAGGAAGAAACTCCGTTTTCAATAATGTATCCTTTTGAAATTTTTACACTCAAATTCAGTGTAAATTAGCTTATAACTTAGAGACTAAGGAAGAAACTCCATTTTCAATAATGTATCCTTTTGAAATCTTAAAACTCAAATTGAGTGTAAATTAGCTTATAACTTAGTGATTAAGGAAGAAACTCAGTTTTCAATAATGTATCCTTTTGAAATCATAAAACTCAAATTGTGTGTAAATTTGGTTATAACTTAGTGATTAGGGAAGAAACTCCATTTTCAATAATGTATTCTTTTGAAATCTAAAAACTCATATTGTGTGTAAATAAGGTAATAACTTAGTGATTAAGGAAGAAACTCCATTTTCAATAACGTATCCTTTTGAAATCTTAAAACTCAAATTGAGTGTAAATTAGGTTAATACTTAGTGATTAAGAAAGAAACTCAATTTTCAATAATGTATCCTTTTGAAATCTTAAAACTCAAATTGAGTGTAAATTAGCTTATAACTTAGTGATTAAGGAAGAAACTCAGTTTTCAATAATGTATCCTTTTGAAATATTAAAACTCAAATTGTGTGTAAATTTGGTTATAACTTAGTGATTAGGGAAGAAACTCCATTTTCAATAATGTATTCTTTTGAAATATAAAAACTCATATTGTGTGTAAATAAGGTAATAACTTAGTGATTAAGGAAGAAACTCCATTTTCAATAACGTATCCTTTTGAAATCTTAAAACTCAAATTGAGTGTAAATTAGGTTAATACTTAGTGATTAAGAAAGAAACTCCATTTTCAATAATGTATTCTTTTGAAATCTTAAAACTCAAATTGAGTGTAAATTAGCTTATAACTTAGTTATTAAGGAAGAAACTCAGTTTACAATAATGTATCCTTTTGAAATCTTAAAATTCAAATTGAGTGTAAATTAGCTTATAACTTAGTGATTAAGGAAGAAACTGAGTTTTCAATAATGTATCCTATTGAAATTTTAAAACTCAAATTGAGTGTAAATTTGGTTATAACTTAGTGATTAAGGAAGAAACTCCATTTTCAATAATGTATTCTTTTTAAATCTAAAAACTCAAATTGTGTGTAAATAAGGTAATAACTTAGTGATTAAGGAAGAAACTCCATTTTCAATAATGTAATCATTTGAAATTTTTACACTCAAATTCATTGTAAATTAGCTTATAACTTAGAGACTAAGGAAGAAACTCCATTTTCAATAATGTATCCTTTTGAAATCTTAAAACTCATATTTAGTGCGAATTAGCTTATAATTTAGTTATTAAGGAAGAAACTCAATTTTCAATAATGTGTCATATTGAAATCTTAAAACCCAAATTGAGTGTAAATTTGGTTATAAGTAGTGATTAAGGAAGCAACTCCATTTTTAATAATGTATCCTTTTGAAATCTTAAAACTCAAATTGAGTGTAAATTAGATAATAACTTAGTGCTTAAGGAAAAAACTCCATTTTGAATAATGTATCCTTTTGAAATCTTAAAATTCAAATTGAGTGTAAATTAGCTTATAACTTAGTGATTAAGGAAGAAACTCAGTTTTCAATAATGTATCCTTTTGAAATCTTAAAACTCATATTTAGTGCGAATTAGCTTTTAATTGAGTTATTAAGGAAGAAACTCAATTTTAAATAGTGTATCCTTTTGAAATCTTAAAACCCAAATTGAGTGTAAATTTGGTTATAACTAGTGATTAAGGAAGCAACTCCATTTTCAATAATGTATCCAATCTTAAAACTCAAATTGAGTGTTAATTAGATAATAACTTAGTGATTAAGGAAGAAACTCCATTTTCAATAATGTATCCTTTTAAAAATTTTAAACTCAAATTGAGTGTAAATTAGCTTAAACTTAATGACTAAGGAAGAAACTCCATTTTCTATAATGTATCCTTTTTAAATCTTAAAACTCATATTTAGTGCGACTTAGCTTATAATTGAGTCATTAAGGAAGAAACTCAATTTTCAATAGCGTATCCTTTTGAAATCTAAAAACTCAAATTGAGTGTAAATTTGGTTATAACTAGTGATTAAGGAAGCAACTCCATTTTCAATAATGTATCCTTTTGAAATCTTAAAACTCACATTGAGTGTAAATTAGATAATAACTTAGTGATTAAGGAAAAAACTCCATTTTCAATAATGTATCCTTTTAAGATCTTAAAACTCAAATTGAGAGTAAATTAGCTTATAACTTAGTGATTAAGGAAGAAACTCAGTTTTCAATAATGTATCCAATTGAAATCTTAAAACTCAAATTGAGTGTAAATTAGGTTAATACTTAGTGATTAAGAAAGAAACTCCATTTTCAATAATGTATCCTTTTGAAATCTTAAAACTCAAATTGAGTGTAAATTAGCTTATAACTTAGTTATTAAGGAAGAAACTCAGTTTTCAATAATGTATCCTTTTGAAATCTTAAAATTCAAATTGAGTGTAAATTAGCTTATAACTTAGTGATTAAGGAAGAAACTCAGTTTTCAATAATGTATCCTATTGAAATTTTAAAACTCAAATTGAGTGTAAATTTGGTTATAACTTAGTGATTAAAGAAGAAACTCGATTTTCAATAAGGTATCCTTTCAAATTGAGAGTAAATTAGCTTATAACTTAGTGATTAAGGAAGAAACTTAGTTTTCAATAATGTATCCAATTGAAATCTTAAAACTCAAATTGAGTGTAAATTTGATTATAACTTAGTGATTAAAGAAGAAACTCCATTTTCAATAAGGTATTCTTTTGAAATCTAAAAACTCAAATTGAGTGTAAATTAGGTAATAACTTAGGGTATGTTTGTTTTGGGACTCACACGGATGGACTTTGGACTTTGCAATCCACGCCCCATACGAGTTCGGGATTTAAAATCGGGTTTTTAAATCTCAAACTCAATCCCCACCTATAAACCTATTACTATTTTTCATATAATTAAATACAATCACATCATTACTTTTTTATCATCCACTCAATATCTCTCCTACTTTTCTCTTACACAATATAATAAAATAATATAACATCAATCACTAATAAACATTGATTTGATATAAAGTAAAATCCCACTCAACTAAAATCCCAAAACAAACACATACTCATATTATTCATTAAGATTTTCACATCCTAAGATTTCAAAGTCATGACTTCCCCCGCACACTTAAATCCCAAAACAAACGTAGCCTTAGTGATTAAGAAAGAAACTCCATTTTCAATAATCTATCCTTTTGAAATCTTAAAACTCAAATTGAGTGTAAATTAGATTATAACTTAGTGATTAAGGAAGAAATTCCATTTTCAATAATGTATCCTATTGAAATTTTTAAACTCAAATTCAGTGTAAATTAGCTTATAACTTAGAGAATAAGGAAGAAACTCCATATTCAATAATGTATCCTTTTGAAATCTTAAAACTCATATTTAGTGCGAATTAGCTTATAATTGAGTTATTAAGGAAGAAACTCAATTTTAAATAATTTATCCTTTTGAAATCTTAAAACCCAAATTGAGTGTAAATTTTTTTATAACTAGTGATTAAGGAAGCAACTGCATTTTCAATAATGTATCTTTTTGAAATCTTAAAACTCAAATTTAGTGTAAATTAGATAATAACTCAGTGATTAAGGAAAAAACTCCATTTTGAATATTGTATCCTTTTGAAATCTTAAAACTCAAATTGAGTGTAAATTAGCTTATAACTTAGTGATTAAGGAAGAAACTCAGTTTTCAATAATGTATCCTTTTGAAATAATAAAACTCAAATTTAGTGTAAATTAGGTAATAATTTAGTCATTAAGGAAGAAACTCAATTTTCAATAATGTATCCTTTTGAAAATTTTAAACTCAAATTGAGTGTAAATTAGCTTATAACTTAGTGATTAAGGAAGAAACTCCATTTTCAATAATGTATCCTTTTAAAATCTTAAAACTCATATTTAGTGCGAATTAGCTTATAATTGAGTTATTAAGGAAAAACTCAATTTTCAATAATGTATCCTTTTGAAATTTTAAAACTCAAATTGAGTGTAAATTAGCTTATAACTTAGGGAATAAGGAAGAAGCTCACTTTTCAATAATGTATCCTTTTGAAATCTTAAAACTGAAATTGAGTGTAAATTTGGTTATAACTTAGTGATTAAGGAAGAAACTCCATTTTCAATAATGTATCCTTTTGAAATCTTAAACTCAAATTGAGTGTAAATTAGGTTAATACTTAGTGATTAAGAAAGAAACTCCAATTTCAATAATGTCTCCTTTTGAAATCTTAAAACTCAAATTGAGTGTAAATTAGCTTAAACTTAATGACTAAAGAAGAAACTAAATTTTCAATAATGTATCCATTTGAAATCATAAAACTCATATTTAGTGCGAATTAGCTTATAATTGAGTTATTAAGGAAGAAACTCAATTTTCAATAGTGTATCCTTTTGAAATCTTAAAACTCAAATTGAGTGTAAATTTGGTTATAACTAGTGATTAAGGAAGCAACTCCATTTTCAATAATGTATCCTTTTGAAATCTAAAAACTCAAATTGAGTGTAAATTAGGTAATAACTTAGTGATCAAGGAAGAAACTCAATTTTCAATAATGTATCCTTTTGAAATCTTAAAACTCAAATTGAGTGTAAACTAGATTATAACTTAGTGATTAAGGAAGAAACTCCATTTTCAATAATGTATCCTTTTGAAATCATAAAACTCATATTGAGTGTAAATTAGGTATAACTTAGTGATTAATGAAGAAACTCCATTTTCAATAATGTATCCTTTTGAAATTTTTAAACTCAAATTGAGTGTAAATTAGCTTATAACTTAGTGATTAAGAAAGAAACTCCATTTTCAATAATGTATCCTTTTGAAATCTTAAAACTCATATTTAGAGCGAATTAGCTTATAATTGAGTTATTAAGAAAGAAACTATGTTGGTCCCACTAGATTGATAAATTGCAGAAGCTTTAAATGAAATGTCTTAGACAACTTCTTTTTACAAGAGCAGTCTATAATAAACAAGAATTTAAGTGCAGAAAATAGTAAATAAGACCGGATATATAGTGCTTCGGATCTGAATATCCTACGTCCACTCTCCCTTGATCAAAAGAGTGTCACTATCCACCAAACAACCAACCTACTTACTGGAATTGAGAAGTACCAGCTCTTTCTTACACTCTCTTTAGATCTAACTTCGATCTAAAGATCAATAGCCTTCAACCTTGTCTTGTAGTTGAACAGGTTGAGGTTCAACTACTCCTTAAGAGGGAATAGGTAATTAAGAACAATATAAGAGTGCTATGTGCGTGGATGAACAAAAGCTTTGAATGTATCTTTATGCGCGTATATGAATCTCTCTAGCCCTTTTTCTGAGATTGCACTCTGTATTTATAGAGGTGATTAGGGAGTAGTCGTTGGAGAGCTAATCCAATCAGATCCTCTATTTAGGGAAGCTTCAATCAATCAATTCCCTAATTGATTGATTGGGTTGGTGAGATCCTTGGATTGATTGATTTAAGACTTTCCAATCCTGATCTTGTTGACTTGATTTGAATCACCAACGGTCAATAGCTTCCAATGCCAAACTCTGATTCTCTCCAGAGAAGGCAATACTAGACACCAGGCAAACTTGATGTCTTCTGGTCCTGATCTGGTTAAGAAACAGATAGCTTCATCAGAATCAGAGATGATTCTGAGCATCTTTTGTTTCACCAGACTCGTCTGGTCCGGACTCGTCTGGTCTGGGGAAAGTCCTCTGCCTCTGGTCAGTCTCTTCTGGTGAATTCCTCTGGTGAGTCCTCTGGTGTGTCCTCTGGTGACTCTTCTAGTGACTCTTCTGGTGAGGTCTTCTGGTCTGGCAGTTCCCCCTAGACTAAGTCCTAATCTAGATCATCATCTAGCTAACAGGTCCATATGGTCCTATTACATCTTCTGGTTTGTTTTAACTCATCAAAACTACACAATTTATATCCTAACAATTCCCCCCTTTTTGGTGGAGTTAAAATAGAAACCAGAACTGATCAGAATAAAAGCATAAAAACAGTAAAGGGATAAGACCTTAGAATAGATCTTATCAGGCAAACAATTAAGACAACAAGAGGTTGTGTTTTGAACAGAGAAGATATGATACTTTCATTAATAATAAGGATAAAGGAGATTACAGATTACAAAGCAAGTCTGGTCCTATCTAAGCATATCTTTAGTTCTCTTTAGGCACCAGGAACCAGTCAAGGAATCTATCCTGAATGGCCTTCAACTCTGCAGAAGATGTTGGAGTGAAATTGACCAACACCTTAGTCTTGTATAGTTTCTTCATTTCAGCCCAATCAACCTAGTCTCCTACCAATGGTGTGTTGAGATAATGGAATTCAGGGGCAGTGACCTCCAGGTTGAACTCAATAGTTGAATCCATCAGCTGCCTATAGAGATCTGCATCATAGGCTTTCATCCAAGTGTGGAAGGTTCTGTTCATGAGAGCATCATCCTCTGGTGGAGACCTCTGGATGTAGTGTTGAATAAACTAGAGAGTCTTTGCTTCTCTCCACTTCTCTATCAAAGGCACAGGCACAGTAGAGTCAAATGACCCTTCTGTCCTGAGAGGCAGGATGTTCATGACTTCAACAGGTGCCTTTCTCTTCTAACTGGATCCACTGGCACCAGGAGTGATACCAGCTTCTCTGCTCTTCTTATTTTGCCTTCTAACATATCGGAGCCTCTGCTCTTCATCTATGTTCTTTCTAATCCTTGCTTGCCTCTCTTCAGGCGTTTCTTCTCTGAACCTCTTCTCTGCTTCTTCCACTACTTCTTCTAGGAAGCTCTTCTTCACTTTTCTGATCTTCTTCTTAGCAGGTCCAGAGATAGAAATAGGATCCTGCTCTGCCGATGATTCCTCTTCTACAACAAGTTGCTTAGCCATGGTAAGGGATTTAAGCTCCTCTTTCTTCTTCTTCTGCAGCTCTGCCTGGGCCAAGGTGTTCTCTAGCAGGTCCAGACGAGCTCCATGGCTAAAAAGGGTCTCATTGGTGGTCTTCGACAGATCAGTTCTGGCCTTCTCTTCCCCATTTTTAACTTCATCAAGAAGGGGCTCCACCACCTGCCTAATAAGATCAGGCAAGGCAGTGTTGGAGGAAGAGTGAAGATCACGGAGCTGCTTTGTCTCCTCCAGGCAAGCCTTCGATTCTGCAACCAGCTTCTTCTGTCTGTCCAACATCTCCTGGAGGGAGTCCTTCAACTTAGCAGTATGCAGCATTTGAGAAGCCATCTCTACCTTCAGCACAGAGACTGGCCTCAACTTCTCAAGCACATGCTCCTGGAGCTGCTTCTGGCTATGCATAACATCCAGCTTGACCAGGAGACCATTGACCTTGAAAGAAGTTTTGGCAGTTGCGAAGGTAGACTTGATCTGCTTCAAAAAGATCCTCCTCTCCTGCCGGATCTGGTGCTCAATCATAGCAGGGGCCATGTGTTGAATAGCCTTGGAGAAGCGCCCAATCTGCATGATTTGTTCATTGAAGAACGTCTTCATCTTCTGCAGCACGGCAGGAGAGACATCAAAGTCTTCCTCACCTGAATACAACTCTGGAGGAAAGACAAAGTGAGGCCCAAACTTGTAAGAGGGGCCCTCTGGAGTGATCATAACCCCTCTCTGGATGAGCAGGGTGCGAATTAAGACCTTAGCTGCAACAGGGGTCTCCAGCTCTGCGGGGTTCTGGATGTTCAGTCTCTGCTTAAGCTCAATCTCCCATGCTGTGAAGTTGGAGGGACCCATTTCCTCAAGCAACAATACGAGGTCCTCCACATCTTCAAGTCTGGCTTTGCTCCAGACCTTGGCATCAGTCAACTCTGCCAGAAGTGGTAAGTGCTCCAACAGAATTGGAAAATGCTCTCTTAGCCAGAGCTGAGCACTTACACTCATACTCTGCCTAATGTGACCCATTTCTACAGATGAGAAAGTGAAGGGTTTGGGCCCATAGGCAGAGGAGGAAGGTGCTAAGTTAACAGGCTCAAGTGAAGCTTCCTCATCTTCACTATCATCGCTGGTTAAACAGGTGGGAGAGGGAGGGGCAGGGAATCCCAGAGCCATAGAGATGGTTGGGTCCTGTTCTGTATGGGATTGGGGAGGGGTAGGAATTTGAGATGTAGAAGTGGAAGGGAGGGGTTGTTCTGCACCAGAAGAAGTAGAAGGTACTTCTGGTACAGAAACAGGGAAGGTAGTTTGTGAAATGGGAGAGGAAGGCAAGGTAGGTTCAGCACCAAAAGTGGAAGGCACTTCTGGTACAGGGGCTGGGGGAGAAGGGTTTGTGGTAAGGGGTGTTTGGGAAGGTAGGGGAGAGGGTGTTTGGGCAGGTATAGTGGAGGGGGTGAAAATGGGTGTATCAGGGAGAATCTGCTCTGGTGAGGCAATGGGGGCACCAGGAACATATTGGGGATTTTGGGGAAGGTTATCTGGGGGAGAGGTAGATGGGGAAACAAGGTTTATGGGGGTAGAGGTAGAGATAGGGGGGATTACCTCTTCTGGATCAGTCACCTCTGGAGCATCTCCCATCAGCAGAGAGGCTTCTTCAATTGCCTGCTCCAAGGCATCTCCAAGATCAGAGTCTGGATCTTGAAGAATGGCCCTCTTGGCCTTAGACTTTTTCTTCTTCAGAGGCTCAACCTCCTCTTCTACTTCCTCTTCTGATGGCTCATCCACCAGAAGTGTCCTTGGAGCTCTTCTGCCAGTCCTTGGCTTCTTTGCAGATCCCTTCTTGGCCTCCTCTGGCCTCTTCCTCTTGGAAGCTCCTGTAACGCCCCGGAATTCAGAAAGTTGACCTTTGAGGTCACAACGTCCTAAACCCGAGTCATCACTTAGTGAACCATAAAAAACTGAGCCAGAAAATTTCTTATAAAAGATAAAACAATAAATATAATTATACAGATGCAGCAGAAGAACTTAACATAATACTTATTTGAGAAAATATCAGTTTGTTACATAATAAAAACCATCATCCCATTACTTAAATAAGGAAACATCCTGACGAGTCCTGGGTATGACTCTCGAGGCATTAGTAACAAAAGATTGACAGTAGTATTAAAATACCATATTGTCTCAATCTTGTTAAAAGCAGTTTATTTAATTAATAAGCGGGAGTGGGAAGCAGTCATCTACGGCAGCTCCCGGACCTCAGCATCATAACCTGAAAATGTTTAGAGAGGGGCGTGAGATAAAATCTCAGCGGGTAACCTGTATGTTGTTATACAGATTGTCAGGAGATCCAAAATAATAATACTTTTAAAATTTTCACCTTTCAGTTGGTTCATTATAATTCTTGGTCATGTGTATTCGTTTTCTTTAACATAAAACTTATAAACACAGATTTTGAACAAAGCATTCATATGGCCCGAAGGCCCATCATTCATATGGCTCAAAGGCCCATCAATCATATGGCTCAAAGGCCCATCAATCTCCTTTCTTATTCATATGGGGGGCACCGTTGGCATTTCCACCGCATCCTTGTCCCTAAAAATATGGGGGCACTGGTACTCTTTCAACCACATCCTTATCCCTGTTGGGGGGGCACCGGTAGCGACTCTACCGCATCCTTGTCCCTTAAAGTTTGGGGGCACTGGTACTCTTTCAACCACATCCTTATCCCTGTTTGGGGGGCACCGGTAGCGACTCCACCGCGTCCTTGTCCCTTCCGTCCTTATCCCTCCATCAGCTTCCCTTACAACTTTCACATAGTTCACAAATCACATACCACATGCTCACATTGTTATAATCGCATACTCGCATTCACATTCATAAAATTGTTCATGTCTTTTGTTGATATTTATTATGTTTGTTTCAGAAAACTGACAACAGTCCATATAACATTAACTAGCTATACAGATAGTGTCACCCACCTGGAAACTTTTAGAGGTAAATCTTAACTTCTTGATTGCTTAGAACACGGGCGACCTCCGAGCTTCCGAGCTAACCCCACTTTACCTAACACAGTCCGTTCATTTAGTCATCGTTCATTCTTTTAGTTTATTACTCAACTTCGCATCATACTTAGGACTCTTCTATAATAGGAAAAGTATTTATCCTATTAAAACAGTCCTAGGGTTTCGTTCAAGTTCAAGGAAGGCGTTGAAACTTGTTCATTCGGGTAGTAAGGTAACCCTAATTCAATACGGGTTCACCGGTTGGGGTTTTGGATCTTCCGGGTTCATTCAACACTCAAAAGCAAGTAAAACACTCAAACACATTCTTGGACAAGTAAACACAAGTCATTTATATACCTAAAGCATGCTTATTTATAAAAGTATCACTTATTACTTCTTCCTAGTGTTACTTATTTAACAAAAGACATACATATATGTATTAACTGAAAAAGATATTTATACTTACTGGAAAATTATGAAATTTTAGTATGTTATACAAAGGATGATATGGAACAAAGTTTATTAAGGGTACCAAGTCATTTGAGCTACAGAAATAGGGTACATTTGCATTTGAAAAAAGAACATCAAGACATTCGCCAAAACAGTGTACATTGAAGTCTAAAAATCATATCTCACAGTAGGTGCATTCAAAAATCATGAAATTAGAATATATTATAGAAAACCTAAAAATTAAAATTTTTCATTTAGAAACCTAAGTCATTTGAGTTATGAAACATTACCAGATATTTGATGGAAAACGGGTTTAAAATATAGTTTGTCATACAGTACATACTTTACTTAAAAATACATAACTTATTGTAAACTTAATCAAAATTAACCAAATATTTTATAGAGCATTCTAAAATCAGTGAAAAACATCTCTAAATTTTAATAAGATTTTTAAACACTTATAAAAGGGTTAAATTCAAAACAAAGAATCAACCTCAGTCAAGTATTTACCACATAATATTAAAACAGGTATATCTCATTATATTTTATACAAAATGCTAGAATATTTGGATATATCTTAAAATATAATATGTGAAACAACCCCAAATTTTTCTATAATTTTATCACTTGTAGAAATAGGCAAAAAGGATAAATAGAGTCGCTGCTCCCAGTTTCTCTTGGTTTCAAACATATATATTTCCATGAATTTATTCTCCCCGAATATAGATCAGATGACCACGAAATTTTCACAGATTCTTGAATACATCAAATAATACATCCAAGAATTTTTCATAATTTTTCAACATCAATAAAGGTCCGAAATGGGTTCGTCAAAAAAAGGACAGTAGCTAATCCGGGTAGAAACGAACTTTGTCAAACTTTCTCATAAACGATCATGTATGCTCAAAATCGTGGGGAATCTTAAACTCAAACCTCATACATCATTCTTACAGTTTAAATAAGCTTGAGAAAGGTTCTTATCATGCCATTTCTAAGGGTTTCATGCCCAAAACAAAATATGATCAAAGTATTAAGAGAAATGGGTTTATAGGGCTTACCCTTGTAGTTTTCCTCTCTTTCTTGGAAGATTAGGAACCAAAGATGAACACCCTAGCTTCTAACACTCCCTTGGCTTCAAGATGGTGGGAAAACACTCCTCCTAGGTGGTGGTGGTGGCCAAGAGGGGGAGGAGAGGAGAGGGCTCCTTCTCCTTCTACTCTCACTTCTAACTTTCTCTCTTCCTTTCTTTCTTTTCTCTCTTGAGTGCAAGAACTAATGTGGCAAATGAAAGTGGTTTGGAGGGGTATATATAGGAGGAAAAGGGGAGGGTTGGCTGATCATAGGGAGAGGGGAGAGGGTGATGTGTTCTTGTGTGTATTAAACACAAGAGTTATGAGATGGGATGGGACATAGGATTAGGGTAGGCTTTAGGATATCATTACATGTACTTCTACTTACTATGGCTGAAAAAAATGGGTCAAAGGTGCAGGTTTTTACTTTTTTGGGGCTGCCATTTATGGTAGTCCCGATTCTAGACGCGATTTTGGCTTCGACAGTGTATTTTTTATATTTTTCGGTTCGGTTTTTTGTTCCAAAATTTAATTCAAACATACCGTTAAATTCATATGATTTTTGTGGTTCATATAAATGTTCTTATTTATCATTTCGAATTCTTTAAATTTTTATTATAAAAAGTTGACCCGTTTTACGAATAAAACTAAAAAAGTGCTAGTAGAGTTTTTCGGCTCGAAATGCTCATCTGTCACCTGAAAAATTAGAACTTGCATGCACATATATTTAGATCAAACATTTCATTTAAACACATTATACATAAATCGTGAAAATTCTAATTTGGTTTCGGGTCGTTACAGCTCCTGCCTTCTTGGCAGCCTCAGCACCCTCACCCTTCTTCTTCAAGATATCAAGAAGGGGAATCTGGTCCTCCTCAGAGGAACCAGAGAAAACAACTGTTGAGGAACCAGTTGCTTCAGCAGCTTTCTTCTGGGTCTTCTGCTGCTGCTTCTGCCCCTTTGCAGGTGATGGAATAGCTTGAAGGGGAGGGGCAGGGATGGCTTGCTCACCATCAGAATCAGGATGTCCATGAAGAGGACCATCCTTTGAAAACAAAATCTTGGACTTGTGAAACCCTCTGCACCAAGATTCTTTCCATCTCTTTTCTGGAAGCAAGGAATCCAGAATCAGAGTCAGTTTCGTTCCCAACGAAACATTGGCAGTGAAATAGTACTGCAACTCCCCTGGCTTGGAAGGACAAGCCTCCTTCTTCACCTTTAATCTATTCTTCCTCAAAACATCCCAAAAGAATTCAGCCCAGTTGCATTGAACTCCATCATACAGGGACCTTATTACACACATCCTTCCATTGAAAATCGCATTCGTGCTGTGATTTTCACACATCAATACCTTCACCACTATATCAAAGAGGACCTTGTATTTCTGCCTCAAGTGCTTGTCCAGAAAGCCCTTCGTCAAATTCTGGCACGAGGATCTGGCAAATAACTTAAAAGACTCAACAATTTCGTCTTCCTTGTAAGTCAAAGGATCCACCCCTACTGCCGAAATATTCTCAAATAAAGCACAGAAATCCTGCTTGGAAAACACCAAATCATCCTTGTCAATCTTTGAAGAAATGTGATCTTCATGGATCTTCATACGAACCAGAAACTGGGCCGCATAACCGTCCAGAGTGCGAAGATCTCTGGGGACTGTGGAAATCAACTTCTCTACGCCGGATCTCCTTAATATCTCCAAAATAGCCAGCGCAGAAGAGTTCTTGGTGGTGTAGAAGTCAACCACCTTCTCTGTCTTCAATTTCTTCATCATCAGTTCATGATCGAAGTTGCACGGAGGGGCCATTGCTGTGAGAGAGAGAGAGAGAGAGAACTTTGCAGAGAGAAAGTTAGGGCTTTGAAAAGATAGGAAACGTGAAAGGACAGATTAAATAAAATTTTGATTTAAATAGGGCAAGACGTGAGGCTTGATTAATTAATGAAGTGTGAACGCGTGTAATTTCAAAATTTAATTTAGGGAACAAAATCAATTTTTGAATTGATTGACATATTGCACATCGATTAAATCTGATGGCCAAGATTAAAAGGCAAAATACAGATTTAATCTGGTGCGTAGGCGTGAACATTGGGACTGGGTTTAAAGGGGTTTTGTGGCAGTCAAGGGAAAAAGCGAAATGATTGCCTAGGCCCTATACCCTAGTCTTAAATACACTCTGAAGTTGAAACGTTTTGGGTGTATTAAGTAATTTGAAAAGTGTATCCCAATGATCAGAGGCCAGAGAAGTAAGGACATACCTGTCACCTGATATTGTAAACAGATGATACCTCAGCTAGTCTGGTGTTACATCTCTTTTGATGGAACCCATCTGGTTCTGGTTAGAGAAGACTTCAAATGTTTTCTGGAATCTTATACAGCACCTTATCTGGATGTACCTCATCTGGTACAAGCCTCATCTGGTGTGACTCTCCTCTGGAAATGTAACATCCCTGGTATATCTAGCCTGTAGGCATGTTAGTTTGAAAATAAATATTTTAAGTAAAGCAATGAAACAAAGGATACTTCTCTGATGTTCCCCCTAAAACAAATCTGTCTCTGGATCCAATAAGCCTAACTAAAATGCTAACTCTCTGAATCTGGTCTCAGCCAATGGCTTAGTCAGAATATCTGCTCTCAGCTTCTCTGTTGCAATCTTTTCCATCCTTATATCTCCCTTCTCAACATGATCTCTGATAAAGTGATGCCTTATATCAACATGTTTGCACCTGGTATGAAGAACTGGATTCTGGGTGATTGCAATTGCACTATTACTATCACAAAATATAGGAATATCCTTGGCTCTAATCTGGTAGTCCCTAAGCTGTTGACTAATCCAGAGTAGTTGTGAACAACAGCTCCCTGCAGCCATGTACTCTGCTTCTGTTGTTGAAGTTGCAACTGAAGTCTGCTTTTTAGAAAACCAAGATACCAATATATTCCCTAAAAATTGGCATGTTCCACTTGTAGACTTCCTATCTATTCTGCATCCACCATAATCTGAATCTTAATAACCACTCAACTCTAAGTTGTCATCTGCAGGATACCATAACCCCAAATTCACTGTACCATTGAGATACTTCAATATCTTCCTAGCTGCTTCCAAGTGACTTTTCTTTGGATTAGCTTGAAATCTGGCACACACACCTACATCAAAGGTAATATCAGGTCTACTTGCAGTCAAATACAGAAGAGAACCAATGAGTGCTCTGTACTGAGTCTGGTCCACACTCTCCCCAGACTCATCTGGATCCCTGTTGAAATTTGTCATCATAGGAATCTTGGCTGCCTTGCTAGATCCTATTCCAAATTTCTCTAACATGTTTCTGATGTACTTTGCCTGATTAATGAAGATTCCCTTCTCTGTTTGCTTCACCTGCAAACCTAAAAAGTAATTCATTTCACCCATCATTGACATCTCAAATTGGCTCTGCATGAGATCACCAAACTTCTCACACAACTTCTTGTTAGGGGATCCAAATATGATGTCATCAACATATATTTGGACCAGAAGGATGTCCTTTCCTTCTTCTTTCCTAAACAAGGTCCTATCAATCTTTCCCTTAGAAAAACCATTGTCCAGAAAAAACTGAGATAGAGTGTCATACCATGCTCTGGGTGCCTGCTTCAGCCCATAAAGAGCTTTCTTAAGCTTAAACACCTTGTCACCTTGTTCAAAACCAGGAGGTTGTTCCACATACACTTCCTCAATGAGAATCCCATTAAGAAAGGCAGATTTCACATCCATCTGGTATACTCTGAACTTCATGTGAGCAGCATATGCTAAGAACAATCTAATAGTCTATTCCTTCAGACTGAGAATAGCCCTGAGCCACTAGCCTTGCCTTGTTCCTAGTAATGACATCATTCTCATCTTTCTTATTCTTGAAAACCCACTTAGTGCCTATCACCTTTTGATGTCTTGGTCTGTCTACTAGCTCCCAAACATCCTGTCTGGTGAATTGATTCAACTCCTCTTGCATAGCAACAATCCAATTTGAATCTGTAAGTGCTTCCTTGATGTTCTTGGGCTCAATCAAGGATACATAGCAACTGAATAAGGCAGCTAAGTTAAGAGTTCTCCTGTTCTGGACACCCTTAGTTGGATCTCCAAGTATTAGGTCATTGGGGTGATCAACCAGGGTCCTCCTTCCCGTGGTCTTGCCTGGTTGATCATCCTCCGCAGTACCTTGGTGAGTATCACCAACTGCAGAAGAGCTTCCCCCTGCAGGAGTTCCAACCTCCTCTGGTTCTGCTCCTTGTGAAGACTTCTCCTTCAGAGAACCAAAAGATGGGTCACCATCTGAATAGGAATCTGAGTCTGAATCTAGAATAGGTGGATTGACCTTGATTACTCTGGGAGTAGTCTGATTCTGGGTCTCTCCAGAAGACTTTAATTCCACCTTGCACTCAACAATAGATTCATAAAAAACAACATGAGGTGTTTCCTCCACACAAAGTAAATTCTTATTAAAAACTCTAAAAGTTTTACTGGTGCTGGAATATCCTAAAAATATTCCATCAGCCACTTTGGCATCAAAAGTTTTTAATTTAGATTTCTCATTGTCATGGATGAAACACTTACACCCAAAAATATGAAAATAGGAAACATATGGGGTTTTACCTTTCCATACCTCATATGGAGTCTTGCTATGTCTCTGGCCAATTAGGCATCTGTTCTGGGTATAACAAGCTGTATTAATGGCCTCTGCCCAAAACCTTTGTGGTGTGTTGTACTCTGCTAGAAGAGTCCTTGCAGCTTCTTTAAGAGTTCTATTCCTCCTTTCTGCTATTCTATTTTGTTGGGGTGTTCTGGCAGCAGATGTCTCATGAAAAATCCCATGTTCTCTGCAATACTCTGCAATGTGTGAATTCAAGAACTCTATCCCCTTGTTACTTCTGATTCTGACTATGCTCTGGTTATGCTCATTCTGAATCTACTTGAAGAACTCTGGCAGCTTAGTGATAGTTTCATTTTTCTTAAACAAGAACACTACCCAAGTGTATCTTGAAAAGTCATCTACTATCACCAAGGTGTACTTCCTTCCACTGAAACTAAGAGGAGAAACAGGTCCAAACAGGTCCATGTGAAGTAGTTGAAGTACTCTGGTTGTGGTTGTGCTCTGGACATCCTTAAAGGAGGTCTTGGGTTGTTTACCCTTCTGGCGTGAACCACAAACCTGATCCTTCTTAAACACTTCATTAGGAAGACCTCGAATAAGATCTTTTCTGGCAATCTTATTCAGTGTTTTGAAGTTAAGGTGGCTCAATCTTTTGTGCCATAACCAGCTATCTTCTGCAGATCCTTTAGCAACCAGGCAAGTATTTCTTGGGCAACTGCTAAAATCTGCAAGATAAATGTTACCCTTCCTCAAGCCTATTAGCAAGATATCATTATAATTAGAAGAAAAGACAGTGCATGAATCACTAGAGAACTTCACTGAGTATCCCCTGTCACAAAATTGGGATACTGAAAGCAGATTATGCTTGAGTCCTTCAACATAGTAGACTTCATCTACATATACTCCATTAAAGGTCAATTTTCCAACTCCTCTGGTGACTCCATAGTTGTTGTCACCAAACATCACTCGTGGCCCATTCAATGGCTTGAAATCCTGGAGATGATCTTTCTGGAATGTCATATGCTTGGAACATCCACTATCAATGTACCACACATGTTTGCTTGAAAGTCCTTTCTCCAATGGGCTCTTATCATCCTGCAGAGAAATTAATTAGGTCCCCTACTAGAGCTGGGTCCTGATTGGTTAGTTGCAGGTTTTGTAGGAATCCAAAGATAAAGATCATCCCTTGCTGGATGAGGAGATCTTATCTTCCTTCCAAATCTATCTACCAGCACATGTCCTCTTACAATGACATATTGAGCTGCTGGTCTGATCAGAACACCTTTCCTATAAACAGGTCTGGTGTATCTTTTCTCAAATCTGGCTCTTGGAATAGCCTTCCTTAAAGACATGGTCTTAAAGGTCTGGTTGTAAGGGTACATCCTAGAAGAACCATCTCTGGTGTCATAGCTTCCCAGATCAATTGGTTTTCTATAAATGGGTCTGGACGACCACCTCTGGTTCTGATAAGTAGACCTGTTCTGGTGGTTATGATTCCTTTGAGTATACCTATTCTGGAATTAATTCTTCTGAGAAAATTGTCTCTGGGGTACCTGGTGCTGTTGAACGTAGTTCCTTCTCTGGTAGTTCTTATTTTGATTGGTATTCCCATTTCTTGAGTGTTTCCTTTGAGGTCCCCTAATCTGGTTAGGTTCCCTTTGAGGATTTCTCTGGGGTCCTCCAATCTGAGTAAGTTCTACTCTTTGGGACTCATTGTTCACAGGACCATCAATCCTCAATGGTTCCCCTTGTTGACTTTTATTCTCTAGGATCTTCTCTTCCAGAGTAGTCAACTCTTCTGGACCATATTCGATGTGATTAGCAGAGTGATTCCTTTTCCAATCAGGATTGTGAACCACTTTGTAACCATTACCAGTTGAGTCTTTATCATCCCAGATTTCTACCAATTTACCAGCTCTTACAGACTTGTCTTTATTGTAAAGGTACTTATGAGTTTTAGTAGTAATTCCAGGATATCCTAAACCACTCTTATCATTAATGCGCTGAGAAGACTCTGATATGATAGATACAACAGATGGTATCTTAGGAGCTTCTCTGGGCATGGGTATCTCCTCTAAGTATTGCTCAACTTGTTTTCCCTTGATAAGAGTCTGGTATCTTAGGAGCTTCTTGAGAGTTCTTTTCTTTCATGAGTTGATCTACCAGAGTATCTCTTTCTGTGATCTTATCCTGAAGTTCAGAGACTTCTTTGGAATGATCTTTCATGAGTTCTCTGGTGGATTTATGCTCATGAGAGAGAGATTGAACTTCAGCTCTGAGCCTACCATTCTCTTTCTCAAGTTTTTTACATAATTGAACACAATTTTGGAGATCTGATAGCATTTGCTGCATATCAAACTCTCTGGAGTTACCAGATGAATGAGATGATTCAGTATATTTGGAATTAGATAAACATAGGGTAGTTTCATTTACCTCAGTGATGTCTGCCATAAGGCATACATCATCATCTGATCCAAAATCAGAAGAAGAACTGGAACTTGTGTCTTCCTCCTCTGCTTCTGCCAGTAGTGCCCTCTTGTCAGCATATCTCCTATCTCTCTTGATTCTTTTCTCTTCTCTTTCTCTAGGAGTTAATTGAGGACAATCATAGCTGTAGTGACCAGGCTGGTTGCAGGTGTAACAGGTGTTATCCCCTCTGGGACTGGGGCTTGGATCCCTCCTTCTCTGGTTGAACTCTGCTCTGGCTGGATTACTCTCTCTCCTCTGGTAGTCTGATCTGCCAGAACTGCCATCCCTCCTCTGGTAATCTGATCTCCCAGAGTTGTTTTCTCTTCTCCTCTCTGGAGTTCAGAATCTGGTCTCCCTTGAGTCTCCAGATTTTCTTTCTTTATCTGCAGCTTTGAAGGAACTCTTCCTGTCTCTGGTAGATTCCTTCCAGTGCTTCTTATATCTGCCATATTTTAAACTCATTTTATCCAATTTACGGGTTAGAAGTACTACCTGTTCTTTGAGACTCAGGTCATCTGCAGGAGACTCATTTGGTTTCTCATCTGTCTTGATGGTAGAGGAGAAGACAACTCATTTCTGACCAGAAGAGGAAACCTCTTCTGTTTGATCCTCCTCTTGAAGATCATATTCATAGGCTTTAAGATCAGATAGCAGAAGATGATGATCCAGAGTGTTGAGATCCTTGTTATCTTTAATTACATTCAATTCGATTCTCCACCTGCTGGTTAGTGAGCGCAGTATTTTACTATTAATTTCCTTTTCAGAGTAGGTCTTACCTAAGGCACTAGCCTTGTTGAGAAGATTTGTGAGACGCATATCCAGCTGGTCAATGGTCTCGTCTGGTTTCATTTTGAAGGTGTCAAACAAGTGTTGAACAGCTTGAAATTTGTTGTCCTTGATCTTCTCTGTTCCTTCACAGAGCAGGGCAAGTTTATCCCACATCTCCTTGGCAGTTGCACAGGTTCTGACCTTCTCTATCACTTCCTTGGTGAGTGTGTTGATAATCTCAGTTCGTGCCACCTGGTCCAGATTGTAAAGTTTTCTTTCATCGTTGTCAAACTCATCTTTCTTTTTTAGGATTCTTTGCCTGGGGACTCTGTCCTCTGTAGCTTTCTGGGCAGTTTCACTAGTTTCTTCCCTGGACTCTGACCTGCCACTATCAATAGGAGTCCAATAAAATTTAATTGGGCCACTTTCTACCACATCTAACATGCGGTGATGAATAGCTCCAAGATGATTGCTCATCATGAAGCTCCAGTGGTTGTAATCCTCGAAAGAGAATTCTGGAAGCTTACGACTCTTGTAAGAAGATTTTGCAGACATTTTGACATAAGAAATCTAACAAAAATTTTAACTAAAACACAAATAAGAGCAATAGATCTGCCCGGTGACCACCAAAAAGCTTTACAAAGCAGTGGTCGTTGGACACACTGCTCTGATACCACTTGTTGGTCCCACTAGATTGATAAATTGCGAAAACTTTAAATGAAATGTCTTAGACAACTTCTTTTTACAGGAGCAGACTATAATAAACAAGAATTTAAGTGCAGAAAATAGTAAATAAGATAGGATATATAGTGGTTCGGATCTGAATATCCTACGTCCACTCTCCCTTGATCAAAGGGGTCTCACTATCCACCAAACAACCAACTTACTTACTGGAATTGAGAAGTACCAGCTCCTTCTTACACTCTCTTTAGACCTAACTTCGATCTAAAGATCAATAGCCTTCAACCTTGTCTTGTAGATGAACAGGTTGAGGTTCAACTACTCCTTAAGAGTGAATAGGTAATTAAGAACAATATAAGAGTGCTATGTGCGTGGATGAACAAAAGCTTTGAATGTATCTTCGTGCGCGTTTATGAATCTCTCTAGCCCTTTTTCTGAGATTGCACTCTGTATTTATAGAGGTGATTAGAGAGTAGCCGTTGGAGAGCTAATCCAATCAGATCCTCTATTTAGGGAAGCTTCAATCAATCAATTCCCTAATTGATTGATTGGGTTGGTGAGATCCTTGGATTGATTGACTTAAGACTTTCCAATCCTGATCTTGTTGACTTGATTTGAATCACCAACGGTCAATAACTTCCAATGCCAAACTCTGATTCTCTCCAGAGAAGGCAATACCAGACACCAGGCAAACTTGATGTCTTCTGGTCCTGATCTGGTTAAGAAACAAATAGCTTCATCAGAATCAGAGATGATTCTGAGCATCTTTTGTTTCACCAGAATCGTCTGGTCCGGACTCGTCTGGTCTGGGGAAAGTCCTCTACCTCTGGTCAGTCTCTTCTGGTGAAGTCCTCTGGTGAGTCCTCTGGTGTGTCCTCTGGTGACTCTTCTGGTGACTCTTCTGGTGAGGTCTTCTGGTCCGGCAGTTCCCCCTAGACTAAGTCCTAATCTAGACCATCATCTGGCTAACAGGTCCAAATGGTCCTATTACATCTTCTGGTTTGTTTTAACTCATCAAAACTATACAATTTATATCCTAACAAACTCAATTTTCAATAATGAATCCTTTTGAATTCTTAAAACTAAAATTGAGTGTAAATTTGGTTATAACTTAGTGATTAAGGAAGAAACTCCATTTTCAATAATGTATTCTTTTGAAATAAAAAAACTCAAATTGTGTGTAAATAAGGTAATAACTTAGTGATTAAGTAAGAAACTCCATTTTCAATAATGTATCCTTTTGAAATCTTAAAACTCAAATAAAGTGTAAATTAGATTATAACTTAGTGATTAAGGAAGAAACTCCATTTTCAATAATGTATCCTTTTGAAATCATAAAACTCAAATTGAGTGTAAATTAGGTAATAACTTAGGGTACGTTTGTTTTGGGATTTAAGTGTGCGGGGGAAGTCATGACTTTGAAATCTTAGGATGTGAAAATCTTGATGAATAATATGAGTATGTGTTTGTTTTGGGATTTTAGTAGAGTGAGATTTTACTTTATGTCAAATCAATATTTATTAGTGATTGATGTTGTATTATTTTATTATATTGTGTAAGAGAAAAGTAGGAGAGAGGTTGAGTGGATGATAAAAAAGTGATGATGTGATTGTATTTAATTATATGAAAAATAGTAATAGGTATATAGGTAGGGATTGAGTTTGAGATTTGAAAACCCGATTTTAAATCCCGAACTCGTATGGGGCGTGGATTGCAAAGTCCAAAGTCCATCCGTGTGAGTCCCAAAACAAACATACCCTTAGTGATTAAGGAAGAAACTCCGTTTTCAATAATTTATCCTTTTGAAATTTTTAAACTCAAATTCAGTGTAAATTAGCTTATAACTTAGAGAGTAAGGAAGAAACTCCATTTTCAATAATGTATCCTTTTGAAATCTTAAAACTCAAATTGAGTGTAAATTAACTTATAACTTAGTGATTAAGGAAGAAACTCAGTTTTCAATAATGTATCCTTTTGAAATCTTAAAACTCAAATGGAGTGTAAATTTTGTTATAACATAGTGATTAGGGAAGAAACTCCATTTTCAATAATGTATTCTTTTGAAATCTTAAAACTCAAATAAAGTGTAAATTAGATTATAACTTAGTGATTAAGGAAGAAACTCTATTTTCAATAATGTATCCTTTTGAAATCATAAAACTCAAATTGATTGTAAATTAGGTAATAACTTAGTGATTAAGGAAGAAACTCCGTTTTCAATAATTTATCCTTTTGAAAATTTTAAACTCAAATTCAGTGTAAATTAGCTTATAACTTAGAGAGTAAGGAAGAAACTCCATTTTCAATAATGTATCCTTTTGAAATCTTAAGCTCAAATTGAGTGTAAATTAGCTTATAACTTAGTGATTAAGGAAGAAACTCAGTTTTCAATAATGTATCCTTTTGAAATCTTAAAACTCAAATTGAGTGTAAATTTTGTTATAACTTAGTGATTAAAGAAGAAACTCCATTTTCAATAATGTATTCTTTTGAAATCTAAAAACTCAAATTGTGTGTAAATAAGGTAATAACTTAATGATTAAGGAAGAAACTTAATTTTTATTAGTATATCCTTTTGAAATCTTAAAACTCAAATTGAGTGTAAATTTGGTTATAATTTAGTGATTAAGGAAGAAACTCCATTTTCAATAACGTATCCTTTTGAAATCTTAAAACTCAAATTGAGTGTAAATTAGGTTAATACTTAGTGATTAAGAAAGAAACTCCATTTTCAATAATGAATCCTTTTGAAATCTTAAAATTCAAATTGAGTGTAAATTAGCTTATAACTTAGTTATTAAGGAAGAAACTCAGTTTTCAATAATGCTACCTTTTGAAATCTTAAAATTCAAATTGAGTGTAAATTAGCTTATAACTTAATGATTAAGGAAGAAACTCAGTTTTCAATAATGTATCCTATTGAAATTTTAAAACTCAAATTCAGTGTAAATTAGCTTATAACTTAGAGACTAAGGAATAAACACCATTTTTAATAATTTATCCTTTTAAAATATTTAAACTCATATTTAGTGAGAATTAGCTTATAATTTAGTTATTAAGAAAGAAACTCAATTTTCAATAATGTATCCTTTTGAAATCTTAAAACCCAAATTGAGTGTAAATTTGGTTATAACTAGTGATTAAGGAAGCAACTCCATTTTCAATAATGTATCCTTTTGAAATTTTAAAACTCAAATTGAGTGTAAATTAGATAATAACTTAGTGATTAAGGAAAAAACTCCATTTTGAATAATGTATCCTTTTGAAATCATAAAACTCAAATTGAGTGTAAATTAGCTTATAACTTAGTAATTAAGGAAGAAACTCAGTTTTCAATAATGTATCCTTTTGAAATCTTAAAACTCATATTTAGTGCGAATTAGCTTATAATTGAGTTATTAAGGAAGAAACTCAATTTTAAATAGTGTATCCTTTTGAAATCTTAAAACTCAAATTGAGTGTAAATTTGGTTATAACTAGTGATAAAGGAAGCAATTCCATTTTCTATAATGTATCCAATCTTAAAACTCAAATTGAGTGTAAATTAGATAATAACTTAGTGATTAAGGAAGAAACTCCATTTTCAATAATGTATCCTTTTGAAATTTTTAAACTCAAATTGAGTGTAAATTAGCTTAAACATAATGACTAAGGAAGAAACTCCATTTTCTATAATGTATCCTTTTGAAACCTTAAAACTCATATTTAGTGCGAATTAGCTTATAAATGAGCTATTAAGGAAGAAACTCAATTTTCAATAGTGTATCCTTTTGAAATCTTAAAACTCAAATTGAGTGTAAATTAGCTTATTACTTAGTGATTAAGGAAGAAACTCAATTTTCAATAATTTATCCTTTTGAAATCTTAAAACTCAAATTGAGTGTAAATTAGATTATAACTTAGTGATTAAGGAAGAAATTCCATTTTCAATAATGTATCCTTTTGAAATAATAAAACTCAAATTGAGTGTAAATTAGGTAATAATTTAGTAATTAAGGAAGAAACTCCATTTTCAATAATGTATCCTATTGAAATTATAAAGCTCAAATTGAGTGTAAATTTGGTTATAACTTAGTGATTAAGAAAGAAACTCCATTTTCAATAATGTATTCTTTTGAAATCTAAAAACTCAAATTGTGTGTAAATAAGGTAATAACTTTGTGATTAAAGAAGCAACTCCATTTTCAATAATGTATCCTTTTGAAATCTTAAAACTTAAATTGAGTGTAAATTAGGTAATAACTTAGTGATTAAGGAAGAAACTCCATTTTCAATAATGTATCCTTTTGAAATTTTTAAACTCAAATTCAGTGTAAATTAGCTTATAACTTAGAGACTAAGGAAGAATCACCATTTTCAATAATTTATCCTTTTGAAATATTTAAACTCATATTTAGTGCGAATTAGCTTATAATTGAGTTATTAAGGAAGAAACTCAATTTTCAATAATGTATCCTTTTGAAATCTTAAAACCCAAATTGAGTGTAAATTTGGTTATAACTAGTGATTAAGGAAGCAACTCCATTTTCAATAATGTATCCTTTTGAAATTTTAAAACTCAAATTGAGTGTAAATTAGATAATAACTTAGTGATTAAGGAAAAAACTCCATTTTGAATAATGTATCCTTTTGAAATCTTAAAACTCAAATTGAGTGTAAATTAGCTAATAACTTAGTGATTAAGGAAGAAACTCAGTTTTCAATAATGTATCCTTTTGAAATCTTAAAACTCATATTTAGTGCGAATTAGCTTATAATTGAGTTATTAAGGAAGAAACTCAATTTTAAATAGTGTATCCTTTTGAAATCTTAAAACTCAAATTGAGTGTAAATTTGGTTATAACTAGTGATAAAGGAAGCAATTCCATTTTCTATAATGTATCCAATCTTAAAACTCAAATTGAGTGTAAATTAGATAATAACTTAGTGATTAAGGAAGAAACTCCATTTTCAATAATGTATCCTTTTGAAATTTTTAAACTCAAATTGAGTGTAAATTAGCATAAACTTAATGACTAAGGAAGAAACTCTATTTTCTATAATGTATCCTTTTGAAACCTTAAAACTCATATTTAGTGCGAATTAGCTTATAATTGAGTTATTAAGGAAGAAACTAAATTTTCAATAGTGTATCCTTTTGAAATCTTAAAACTCAAATTGAGTGTAAATTAGCTTATAACTTATTGATTAAGGAAGAAACTCAATTTTCAATAATGTATCCTTTTGAAATCTTAAAACTCAAGTTGAGTGTAAATTATATTATAACTTAGTGATTAAGGAAGAAATTCCATTTTCAATAATGTATCCTTTTGAAATAATAAAACTCAAATTGAGTGTAAATTAGGTAATAATTTAGTGATTAAGGAAGAAACTCCATTTTAAATAATGTATCCTATTGAAATTTTAAAGCTCAAATTGAGTGTAAATTTGGTTATAACTTAGTGATTAAGAAAGAAATTCCATTTTCAATACTGTATTCTTTTGAAATCTAAAAACTCAAATTGTGTGTAAATAAGGTAATAACTTTGTGATTAAAAAAGAAACTCCATTTTCAATAATGTATCCTTTTGAAATCTTAAAACTCAATTTGACTGTAAATTAGGTAATAACTTAGTGATTAAGGAAGAAACTCCATTTTCAATAATGTATCCTTTTGAAATCTTAAAACTCAAATTGAGTGTAAATTAAATTATAACTTAGTGATTAAGGAAGAAACTCCTTTTTCAATATTGTATCCTTTTGAAATCTTAAAACTCAAATTGAGTGTAAATTAGGTAATAACATAGTGATTGAGGAAGAAACACCATTTTCAATAATGTATCCTTTTGAAATCTTAAAACTCAAATTGAGTGTAAATTAGGTAATAACTTAGTGATTAAGGAAGAAACTCCATTTTCAATAAAGTATCCTTTTGAAATTTTTAAACTCAAATTCAGTGTAAATTAGCTTCTAACTTAGAGACTAAGGAAGAAACTCCATTTTCAATAATTTATCCTTTTGAAATATTTAAACTCATATTTAGTGCGAATTAGCTTATAATTGAGTTATTAAGGAAGAAACTCAATTTTCAATAATGTATCCTTTTGAAACCTTAAAACCCAAATTGAGTGTAAATTTGGTTATAACTAGTGATTAAGGAAGCAACTCCATTTTCAATAATGTATCCTTTTGAAATCTTAAAACTCAAATTGAGTGTAAATTAGGTTAATATTTAGTGATTAAGAAAGAAACTCCATTTTCAATAATGTATCCTTTAGAAATAATAAAACTCAAATTGAGTGTAAATTAGCTTATAACTTAGTGATTAAAGAAGAAACTCAGTTTTCAATAATGTATCCTTTTAAAATCTTAAAACTCATATTTAGTTCGAATTAGCTTATAATTGAGTTATTAAGAAAGAAACTCAATTTTTAATAGTGTATTCATTTGAAATCTTAAAACTCAAATTGAGGGTAAATTTGGTTATAACTTTGTGATTAAAGAAGAAACTCAGTTTTCAATAATGTATCCTTTTGAAATCTTAATGAATGTTTCCCTTGTAAATCCTAAAACAAATAATGTATCCTTTTGAAATCTAAAAAAAGATGTTTCCCTCTCTAGGTTAACCGCGTTCCGTCAACCTTCGCCGGATCTTCCATGGCTTCCGGCAATCCTCCCCATATACGTCCTCCGCCATCCGATCGACCCCTCGAACAGGATGTGATTTCTCGTTTAATTACACTCTCTCCCCTACTCAAACAATACTTCGATATCCCGAAGCCCGTCCTCGAGACATTCCCACCGTCTCCCCCTTCCTACTCCTCGAATCCGATACTCCTCGAAATCGATAGGCGATTTCCATGCTTTCTCCGGCTTCTGGCTTACAAATCCCCTGTGTCCACTCCGACGGCCCTACCAGCGTCGACCTCCATCATTCCTGCATGGTCTCACGTGATGCCCTCGGTTCTGCAAATCCCTAATTTGCAGATACCACCCGATTGAGTGACCCCCACGCGGAATCCTGGGATCGATTCAGGGCTTCTGCCTGCGATTCCATCCTCGGCTAATCATCAATTAATTCTCGGGAATAAGCAAGGGACAGTCGTCCCTGATGGCGCATCCCCGACTCCAGCCGGTAATGAGCCTCGGCCCGTTTCCGGCACTTATTGTAAGTCCTCGATACCTAATTTGGGAAATTTGCTTCATTCCACACAGGCTACTGTGGTTTGTGATGATTTACAGGACTTTCACGGGGCTCGGTTGACAAACCCCACGGACGAATCGCTCGGGAATAAGCAAGGGCCTCTTGTCCCTACTGGCGCACCCCCGACTACAGCCGGAAACGTCTCAGACGTTTCCGGCGCACATGGTATATTTCCCCCCTTTCGGAATTACTTGTCCGTCCCCCACCACAAAATCCTGCTGTTTTGCCTCCGTCCATGCAGGAACATACGAGCCAATCGCTTGAAGACACTTCGACCCCAGTGGTCCTTGCCAGGAACTCAACCCCCCACACTAGTGTATTTCATTCCAAGTCCTTTGCTGATGTTGCTGCTGCTCGCCCGAGAACAACAGGACAGACCCCTCTTCGGGAACCTATAAAACTAACACCCCACGGACAATTTTTGTTGATTGATATCCCAGAGGAAGATTACTTGCTGGGTGTTCAGGAATTTTAGAATGCTTTCATTGGACGTATGATCACGGCCCCGGGTAACGCACTCCTTCCCCTAATCGCCCTAAAAGAGAAGCTCAAGGTTATTTGGAAATTGAAAGGTAAACTTAAGATGATCCCCCTTGGCAAAGGATACTACACGATCATGTTAGAGGACCCAGAAGACAGAGCTAGATTAGCGACAAGACACGTTCCTTCCCGATGGATAACGGTACCTTTCGCTTACAAAACTGGACTCCGAACTTCAACCCAAACGCTGTTAAAACCTCCCTTGCTCAGGTTTGGGTGCGGTTTACTGATTTACCTATTGAGTATTGGCAACCCAGAGGCCCTGGCTTCGACCATTGGCTCCTTAGTCCGTGTTGATGATTCAACACTTAATCGCTCCTTTGGTGTCTATGCTCGTATGCTAATCGAGATCGATCTCTCTAAAGACCTCCACCAACAGGTACTCTACCGTCGTAATGGACATCTCTCTGCGACAAACATTATCTATGAACGTCTTCCCCAATTCTGTAAGGAATGCTGTGTAATTGGGCACTCATTAGCCACATGTAAGAGGACCAATGAGACAAAGGCTTCCTCTCGTGGCCGAAGTAGAAGCAGATCGCGTAGGCCTAAGCCATCGGGCCATACTGCCCCTAATGATATTCCATTGTCAAAGGATAAGTTGGCGACCGAAAACACTAACTTTGCCTTCACCAAGGAGGACGTCTCTTCCCTAAAGGAAGCCAATATTGGGCAAGAAGAAGCAACATCTTTTGCAGCCGAGTTATCTACTTTCAACCAATCCTCGAAAGAGTTGGACCCTCAGGATAACCCAAACTCAGATTGCCTGGCCATGGTTCTACATTCGAGTGCTGTGGAAGGACTCTCGATATCCAACAAATTTGATGCTATTGCTGAGAACTCATCTGACATGCAAGGGCATTTCAACCGCCCTGATGGCGATCATATGTCTACAGCCGGAAACGAGATCGATGCCGTTTCCGGCGCATCTTGTAAGTCCACCTCCCAGAGGGTTGTACTTCATGATTCTGTATCAAATTATGCTACTGTTCCCCCTTTTACGCAGGTTGCTGATGGTGGCCGTGGAAGGGGTCCCTTCTGGAAATTCAAGGATGCCTCTAAACCTGTTGGGGTCCCTCTGAAGCACGCGGTCAGGGGTAATCTCTTAACACCGTCTGAGACATGTTCTCCTTCCCTGCAGGACGTTAAAGATACTCTCTCGGCTTCGGCCAATGAACTTTTTGTCATTGCCTCTGAGGGAAGTAAGTTTGATGAGCTTGAAAGAGTCGGTGCACGAGCCTGGGGTGACTATACTGATGACGAGGGAGACAATCAGCCGCCGAAGCACGGCTTACCCGCCCCTCAATGATCATTTTGTCTTGGAACGTGCAAGGCCTGGGTAACGAACAAACGCGTTTGACTCTTAGTTCGCTCTGCCGCAGGCATAATCCGGATTGGGTTGCTATTTTGGAGCCCAAAATTCTTCTGTCTACGATTAAGAATACTTACTGGAAGTCCCTCAAACTTTCCTTCTTTATGGAAAATGCCAGGGACGATCTTCGCCCTAATATTTGGCTTCTCTGCAAGGATGAATACCTACCCCTTGCAACGGTCACTTCTTGTTCCCCTCAATGCATTGTCATCTCGTTGCAAGACACTCTCTCCTGGTCGTTAGCCTTTGTTCATGCCAGCAATAACTACATTTGTCGCCGGAATCTATGGATCAATCTCTTGGCTGTTATGCCGGATGATATTTGCATTATGGGAGACTTCAATGTGGTCCGTGGTTCCCACGAACGACATGGATCAACCCCCTCCAGCACCCTCCCGATGAGAGAATTTAACACCTTCATTGACGATGCATCACTCATTGATGTTCCCTCTGATGATCACCCGTATACCTGGGTCAATAGAAGGGGTAATCAGTTTCTTGCGGCCAAACTGGATAGGGCCTTGGTTTCTCAATCTCTGGTTGACCGCTGGTCCTCAATCTCCCTAGAGACATTGCACCGTACTACCTCGGACCACCACCCTTTGTTACTTTCTTTGGGTGATTCTTCTACTGGCGGCTCGTCCCCCATCTTCAAATTCCAAAGCATGTGGATTCAGCACGCTTCCTTCTCGGATTTAGTCCGAGATTCTTGGAATACCACGTCGTCGGCCTCGGACCCTATCCGCTTGGTCATACATAAACTCAAACGCTTAAGGGGCACTCTCAAAACCTGGAATCGTGACGTCTTTCGTAATATTTTTACGCAGATTACCGAGGTCGAGGACAATCTTAGCCGTACCCAAGCCGACATTGCCTTGCATGGCGACTCTGAGGTTTTATTCAACAAGGAGGTGGAGGAGATGGTTCTTCTAAACCGTCTTTTACGTGAGCGTGCCGATTTCCTGATTCAACGCAATCGCATGCAGTGGCTTACGGACGGAGACCGTAATACTAAATTCTTTCATACTCTCCATAAAATTAAGGGTGCACGGAAACATATTGATAAGCTTCTCATCGATGGGGTCCTTTGCCACGACAAACACTTCATCGGGAATCACATTGTTGAATTCTATACCAGACTTTTTTAGGCTGAACCTCATGTGCTTCCGAACGGGAGTTTATTTCGGGACATTCCTTTCAACATGGTCTCTGAAGAGCAAAATCTTCTCCTTACAGCGATCCCGCATGGTGATGAGATTAAAACTGCTGTCTTTACCATGGATCCTGCTAGTTCCCCGGGTCCGGACGGCTTCCCGGGAATTTTCTTCCAATCTTGCTGGAATCTTATCGCTTCCGATGTTGTGGAGGCGGTCCAATATTTTTTTCGGTTTGGGTCCATTCCTATGGGCCTCAACTCGAACTTTATGGCTCTGATACCCAAGACTACTGATTGTATGCTTCTTCGGGACTTTAGGCCTATAGTCATGGGGAACTTCCTCTTTAAAATCTTTACAAAGATCATTATATCTCGTCTCGGCAGCTTCGTTGGGGACCTTCTTACGCCATTTCAGTTTGGATTCGTCCCCGGACGTCACATACATTCCTGCATCGCTCTTGCTTCTGAGGCAATTAATAAAATTGAAGCCCCTCGTACCAAGGGCATGGCCATCAAGATTGACATCACAAAGGCCTTTGACACCATTGCATGGGACTTCCTGTTCGACATTCTTCACTGCATGAGATTCTCCAGTGCCTTTATCTCCATGATCCGTTCCATTCTTGCCTCTGCTCGGCTTTCGATTCTCCTCGACGGCAAGCCTATGGGCTACTTTGCTTGTACTAGAGGTGTTCGACAAGGGGATCCTCTTTCCCCTGTATTGTTTTGTTTGGCGGAGGAGGGTCTTGGCCGCTTACTTGACTACTCTATTTCCAAAAAGCAATTACATCCTCTTAGTGGGATTGCTCCTTACTTGTTCTACGCCGACGACATCCTCATTATTCTGAAGGCCTTGCCGAGTAATTTACAGTGTTTGTCTACCCTCTTGCATGCTTATGGGGATGCATCGGGACAGTATTATAACCCTCAGAAATCGAAGGCTTATTTTGGTCATCTGGTACCACCGGAGTTACGGAGACGTTGTACTCGATTAACTGGCATTACGGCAGGGAGTCTCCCTTTCACATATCTCGGAGTTCCGCTGTTCAAAGGAATGCCCAGAACCTGCCATATAGCTCCCCTCGTGGACTCTATTAAATGTAAATTCAGCCGTTGGATGGGATCGACGCTTTCCTTTGCGGGTAGAATTTGCCTCGTCAACTTAATTATTTCGTCTTCTGCAGTCCATTCCATGATGGTCTACAAGTGGCCTGCTCCTCTCATTTCGGACCTCGAATCTGCCATGCGGAACTTCATATGGAATGGTGATATTACTAAGCAAGTAAACTCTTGTACTGTGGCATGGAAGGAATGTTGTGTGCCTACTTCGGAGGGAGGATTGGGCATACGATCGCTCCGGGTTGCAAATGAATCTTATGCATGCAAGCTTGCATGGGATATTTTACGACGATGGACTCCAGATTCCTCTCTTTTACATGTGCGCTTCTTCACCAGCCGTGGGAATTTGATATCGCAGCGCGGTTCCACCATCCTTCCTGGTCTCCGGAAACATTTAACCCAGCTGCTGGTTGACGCTCGTTGGATTGTTGGACATAATTCCCAAGTGAATTTCTGGCACGACAATTGGCTCGGATATAAAATTGTTGACAAACTTCGGGTACCTCTCCACGTTGCTTGTACGCTCACGGCCAAGGTTGGGGACTTCTTCTATAATAATTGTTGGCATTTTGGCCCTCTCTTTGTGTTGAATTGTACAGAGGTTGTTCGTGATATTTTACGTCTCCGTATTTCATGCGAGAATGATACTCTGGTTTGGCCTAAATCGGTTTCGGGGGAATTAACGTCCAAACTTGCCTTTGAGGATTTGAGGACGACTCAGCCTAGGCTCGGATGGGCTAGTTGTATTTGGGATGCCTTTATCCCGAAATGTCGCTCCATCACTATTTGGCGGGTCGCTTGGGGGAAGCTCATGACGGGGGAGTGGCTGAAACGGTTCGGTATCCTCGGTCCTTTTACCTGCCCCTTTTGCATGTCTAGCGAGGAAACTTTGGATCACTTATTCTCCGGGTGCAGTTTTTCCAGATATGTGTATAAGTACATTGCTTCCATATTCAATTTTGACTTGAATCATGTAGATACCTTCCACGCTTTGTTTTTGCAGGCACGTGCACAGAAATTCAGCCGCCAAATTAGTAACCTTTGGAGACTTGCCTTTGTTACCACGGTTTGGTCGATCTGGACCTTTAGAAACCGTGTCATCTTTGACGATTTGCCGGTTTCGACTAATCGGTGCATCACCCTTTCCCTTGCTTGCATTCGTGACTCTGCACACCTTGCTCGTGGAGAGTCTTGTGGCTCTTTCTCGGATTTCCTCATTTCGAGGACCCTGGGGGCTCCAATGAGGCCGAGGATTTATAAGCAGCCGGTGTATGTGAATTGGGTCCCTCCTCCTCCGGGATGGCTCAAAGCCAATGTTGATGGGGGCGTTTCTTCTCCTCCAAACATCTTATACGCGGGGGCTATCTTTCGAAACTCTAGGGGCTTCTTTGTTGCTGCTTTTTGTGACCAGGTGGGATGGGGTTTTCCCTTGGAGGCGGAAATTGCCGCCATCTGTTCGGCGATTGAGTTTGCTTACATACGGGGTTGGAGATACCTTTGGATTGAATCTGATTCTTTGTTGGCAGTTCAGACGATGAAAAAGAATATTGCACTTATCCCCTGGAGACTCCGGGGTTTGTGGAGCTCCACTATGGCTCTGGCGGTGTTGATGGAGATTCGTTACTCCCATATTTTGCGTGAAGGCAACTCGGCTGCGGATGCAATTGTCAAGAACAGAACCACTTCGGTTTGGCAGGGATCTTTCCCTCCCTTTCTTTCTCCCTTTTTGTTTAAGGACATGAACTCTAGTTATGTTAGAACTTCTTAGTTTCTTTCTTTTTGGTTTTGTGTTTAGTACGCTCTTTATTTTGAGTTTATGGTATAGTTTTGTTTGTCTATTTTTTCTGGACTAGTGACCTTCCTTTCCATGTTGGCTTCGGTTTGGTTCACACCTGTTAGTCCGTTTGTTTAGTTTTTTTTTTTTCCTCCCCTGGCCCGGGGTTGTGAGCCCTCCTTTTTTCTTTTTATTAATAAAATAACCTTATTTGCCTTTTGAAATCTTAAAACTCAAATTGAGTGTAAATTAGGTAATAACTTAGTGATTAAGGAAGAAACTCCATTTTCAATAATGTATCCTTTTGAAATTTTTAAACTCAAATTCAGTGTAAATTAGCTTATAACTTAGAGACTAAGGAAGAAACACCATTTTCAATAATTTATCCTTTTGAAATATTTAAACTCATATTTAGTGCGAATTAGCTTATAATTTAGTTATTAAGGAAGAAACTCAATTTTCAATAATGTATCCTTTTGAAATCTTAAAACCCAAATTGAGTGTAAATTTGGTTATAACTAGTGATTAAGGAAGCAACTCCATTTTCAATAATGTATCCTTTTGAAATTTTAAAACTCAAATTGAGTGTAAATTAGATAATAACTTAGTGATTAAGGAAAAAAACTCCATTTTGAATAATGTATCCTTTTGAAATCTTAAAACTCAAATTGAGTGTAAATTAGCTTATAACTTAGTGATTAAGGAAGAAACTCAGTTTTCAATAATGTATCCTTTTGAAATCTTAAAACTCATATTTAGTGCGAATTAGCTTATAATTGAGTTATTAAGGAAGAAACTCAATTTTAAATAGTGTATCCTTTTGAAATCTTAAAACTCAAATTGAGTGTAAATTTGGTTATAACTAGTGATAAAGGAAGCAACTCCATTTTCTATAATGTATCCAATCTTAAAACTCAAATTGAGTGTAAATTAGATAATAACTTAGTGATTAAGGAAGAAACTCCATTTTCAATAATGTATCCTTTTGAAATTTTTAAACTCAAATTGAGTGTAAATTAGCTTAAACATAATGACTAAGGAAGAAACTCCATTTTCTATAATGTATCCTTTTGAAACCTTAAAACTCATATTTAGTGCGAATTAGCTTATAATTGAGTTATTAAGGAAGAAACTCAATTTTCAATAGTGTATCCTTTTGAAATCTTAAAACTCAAATTGAGTGTAAATTAGCTTGTAACTTAGTGACTAAGGAAGAAACTCAATTTTCAATAATTTATCCTTTTGAAATCTTAAAACTCAAATTGAGTGTAAATTAGATTATAACTTAGTGATAAAGAAAGAAATTCCATTTTCAATAATGTATCCTTTTGAAATAATAAAACTCAAATTGAGTGTAAATTAGGTAATAATTTAGTGATTAAGGAAGAAACTCCATTTTCAATAATGTATCCTATTGAAATTTTAAAGCTCAAATTGAGTGTAAATTTGGTTATAACTTAGTGATTAAGAAAGAAACTCCATTTTCAATAATGTATTCTTTTGAAATCTAAAAACTCAAATTGTGTGTAAATAAGGTAATAACTTTGTGATTAAAGAAGAAACTCAATTTTCAATAATGTATCCTTTTGAAATCTTAAAACACAATTTGACTGTAAATAACGTAATAACTTAGTGATTAAGGAAGAAACTCCATTTTCAATAAAGTATCCTTTTGAAATTTTTAAACTCAAATTCAGTGTAAATTAGCTTATAACTTAGAGACTAAGGAAGAAACTCCATTTTCAATAATTTATCCTTTTGAAATATTTAAACTCATATTTAGTGCGAATTAGCTTATAATTGAGTTATTAAGGAAGAAACTCAATTTTCAATAATGTATCCTTTTGAAATCTTAAAACCCAAATTGAGTTTAAATTTGGTTATAACTAGAGATTAAGGAAGCAACTCCATTTTCAATAATGTATCCTTTAGAAATAATAAAACTCAAATTGAGTGTAAATTAGCTTATAACTTAGTGATTAAAGAAGAAACTCAGTTTTCAATAATGTATCCTTTTGAAATCTTAAAACTCATATTTAGTGCGAATTAGCTTATAATTGAGTTATTAAGGAAGAAACTCAATTTTTAATAGTGTATTCATTTGAAATTTTAAAACTCAAATTGAGTGTAAATTTGGTTATAACTTAGTGATTAAGGAAGAAACTGCATTTTCATTAATGTATCCTTTTGAAATCTTAAAAATCAAATTGAGTGTAAATTAGGTTAATACTTAGTGATTAAGAAAGAAACTCCATTTTCAATAATGTATACTTTTGAAATCTTAAAACTCAAATTGAGTGTAAATTAACTTATAACTTAGTGATTAAGGAAGAAACTCAGTTTTCAATAATGTATCCTTTTGAAATCTTAAAACTCATATTTAGTGTGAATTAGCTTATAATTGAGTTATTAAGGAAGAAACTCAATTTTAAATAGTGTATCCTTTTGAAATCTTAAAACTCAAATTGAGTGTAAGTTTGGTTATAACTAGTGATAAAGGAAGCAACTCCATTTTCTATAATGTATCCAATCTTAAAACTCAAATTGAGTGTAAATTAGATAATAACTTAGTGATTAAGGAAGAAACTCCATTTTCAATAATGTATCCTTTTGAAATTTTTAAACTCAAATTGAGTGTAAATTAGCTTAAACATAATGACTAAGGAAGAAACTCCATTTTCTATAATGTATCCTTTTGAAACCTTAAAACTCATATTTAGTGCGAATTAGCTTATAATTGAGTTATTAAGAAAGAAACTCAATTTTCAATAGTGTATCCTTTTGAAATCTTAAAACTCTAATTGAGTGTAAATTAGCTTATAACTTAGAGATTAAGGAAGAAACTCAATTTTCAATAATGTATCCTTTTGAAATCTTAAAACTCAAATTGAGTTTGAATTAGATTATAACTTAGTGATTAAGGAAGAAATTCCATTTTCTATAATGTATCCTATTGAAATTTTTAAACTCAAATTCAGTGTAAATTAGCTTATAACTTAGAGAATAAGGAAGAAACTCCATATTCAATAATGTATCCTTTTGAAATCTTAAAACTCATATTTAGTGCGAATTAGCTTATAATTGAGTTATTAAGGAAGAAACTCAATTTTAAATAATGTATCCTTTTGAAATCTTAAAACCCAAATTGAGTGTAAATTTATTTATAACTAGTGATTAAGGAAGCAACTGCATTTTCAATAATGTATCTTTTTGAAATCTTAAAACTCAAATTTAGTGTAAATTAGATAATAACTCAGTGATTAAGGAAAAAACTCCATTTTGAATAATGTATCCTTTTGGAATCTTAAAACTCACATTGAGTGTAAATTAGCTTATAACTTAGTGATTAAGGAAGAAACTCCATTTTCAATAATGTATCCTTTTGAAATCTTAAAACTCAAATTGAGTGTAAATTAGATAATAACTTAGTGATTAAGGAAAAAACACCATTTTGAATAATGTATCCTTTTGAAATCTTAAAACTCAAATTGAGTGTAAATTAGCTTATAACTTAGTGATTAAGGAAGAAACTTAGTTTTCAATAATGTATCCTTTTGAAATCTTAAAACTCATATTTTGTGCGAATTAGCTTATAATTGAGTTATTAAGGAAGAAACTCAATTTTAAATAGTGTATCCTTTTGAAATCTTAAAACTCAAATTTAGTGTAAATTTGGTTATAACTAGTGATAAAGGAAGCAACTCCATTTTCTATAATGTATCCAATCTTAAAACTCAAATTGAGTGTAAATTAGATAATAACTTAGTGATTAAGGAAGAAACTCTATTTTCAATAATGTATCCTTTTGAAATTTTTAAACTCAAATTGAGTGTAAATTAGCTTAAACATAATGACTAAGGAAGAAACTCCATTTTCTATAATGTATCCTTTTGAAACCTTAAAACTCATATTTAGTGCGAATTAGCATATAATTGAGTTATTAAGGAAGAAACTCAATTTTCAATAGTGTATCCTTTTGAAATCTTTAAACTCTAATTGAGTGTAAATTAGCTTATAACTTAGTGATTAAGGAAGAAACTCCATTTTCAATAATGTATCATTTTGAAATCTTAAAACTCAAATTGAGTGTAAATTAGGTTAATACTTAGTGATTAAGAAATAAACTCCATTTTCAATAATGTATCATTTTGAAATATTAAAACTCATATTTAGTGCGAATTAGCTTATAATTGAGTTATTAAGGAAGAAACTCAATTTTCAATAGTGTAATCTTCTGAAATCTTAAAACCCAAATTGAGTGTAAATTTGGTTATAACTAGTGATTAAGGAAAAAACTCCATTTTTAATAATGTATCCTTTTGAAATCTTAAAACTCAAATTGAGTGTAAATTAGTTAATAACTTAGTGATTAGGAAGAAGCTCCATTTTCAATAATGTATCCTTTTGAATTTTTAAAACTCAAATTGAGTGTAAATTAGATAATAACTTAGTGATTAAGGAAGAAACTCCATTTTCAATAATGTATCCTTTTGAAATCTTAAAACTCAAATTGAGTGTAAATTAGGTAATAACTTAGTGATTAAGGAAGAAGCTCCATTTTCAATAATGTATCCTTTTGAAATTTTAAAACTCAAATTGAGTGTAAATTAGATAATAACTTAGTGATTAAGAAAGAAACTCCATTTTCAATAATATATCCTCTTGAAATCTTAAAACTCAAATTGAGTGTAAATTAGATTATAACTTAGTGATTAAGGAAAAAACTCCATTTTCAATAATGTATCCTTTTGAAATCTTAAAACTCAAATTGAGTGTAAATTAACTTATAACTTAGTGATTAAGGAAGAAGCTCCATTTTCAATAATGTATCCTTTTGAAATCTTAAAACTCAAATTAAGTGTAAATTAGATTATAACTTAGTGATTAAGGAAGAAACTCCATTTTCAATAATGTATCTTTTTGAAATCTTAAAACTCAAATTGAGTGTAAATTAGATTATAACTTAGTGATTAAGGAAGAAACTCCATTTTCAATAATGTATCCTTTTGAAATCTTAAAACTCAAATTGAGTGTAAATTAGATTATAACTTAGTGATTAAAGAAGAAACTCAATTTTCAATAATGTATCCTTTTGAAATCTTATAACTCAAATTGAATGAAAATTAGGTTAATGCTTAGTTATTAAGGAAGAAACTTCATTTTCAATAATGTATCCTTTTGAAATCTTAAAACTCAAATTGAGTGTAAATTAGATAATAACTTAGTGATTAAGGAAAAAACTCCATTTCGAATAATGTATCCTTTTGAAATCTTAAAACTCAAATTGAGTGTAAATTAGCTTATAACTTAGTGATTAAGGAAGAAACTCAGTTTTCAATAATGTATCCTTTTGAAATCTTAAAACTCATATTTAGTGCGAATTAGCTTATAATTGAGTTATTAAGGAAGAAACTCAATTTTAAATAGTGTATCCTTTTGAAATCTTAAAACTCAAATTTAGTGTAAATTTGGTTATAACTAGTGATAAAGGAAGCAACTCCATTTTCTATAATGTATCCAATCTTAAAACTCAAATTGAGTGTAAATTAGATAATAACTTAGTGATTAAGGAAGAAACTCTATTTTCAATAATGTATCCTTTTGAAATTTTTAAACTCAAATTGAGTGTAAATTAGCTTAAACATAATGACTAAGGAAGAAACTCCATTTTCTATAATGTATCCTTTTGAAACCTTAAAACTCATATTTAGTGCGAATTAGCATATAATTGAGTTATTAAGGAAGAAACTCAATTTTCAATAGTGTATCCTTTTGAAATCTTAAAACTCTAATTGAGTGTAAATTAGCTTATAACTTAGTGATTAAGGAAGAAACTCCATTTTCAATAATGTATCCTTTTGAAATCTTAAAACTCAAATTGAGTGTAAATTAGGTTAATACTTAGTGATTAAGAAATAAACTCCTTTTTCAATAATGTATCATTTTGAAATATTAAAACTCATATTTAGTGCGAATTAGCTTATAATTGAGTTATTAAGGAAGAAACTCAATTTTCAATAGTGTAATCTTCTGAAATCTTAAAACCCAAATTGAGTGTAAATTTGGTTATAACTAGGGATTAAGGAAAAAACTCCATTTTTAATAATGTATCCTTTTGAAATCTTAAAACTCAAATTGAGTGTAAATTAGTTAATAACTTAGTGATTAGGAAGAAGCTCCATTTTCAATAATGTATCCTTTTGAATTTTTAAAACTCAAATTGAGTGTAAATTAGATAATAACTTAGTGATTAAGGAAGAAACTCCATTTTCAATAATGTATCCTTTTGAAATCTTAAAACTCAAATTGAGTGTAAATTAGGTAATAACTTAGTGATTAAGGAAGAAGCTCCATTTTCAATAATGTATCCTTTTGAAATTTTAAAACTCAAATTGAGTGTAAATTAGATAATAACTTAGTGATTAAGAAAGAAACTCCATTTTCAATAATATATCCTCTTGAAATCTTAAAACTCAAATTGAGTGTAAATTAGATTATAACTTAGTGATTAAGGAAAAAACTCCATTTTGAATAATGTATTCTTTTGAAATCTTAAAACTCAAATTGAGTGTAAATTAACTTATAACTTAGTGATTAAGGAAGAAGCTCCATTTTCAATAATGTATCCTTTTGAAATCTTAAAACTCAAATTGAGTGTAAATTAGATTATAACTTAGTGATTAAGGAAGAAACTCCATTTTCAATAATGTATCTTTTTGAAATCTTAAAACTCTAATTGAGTGTAAATTAGATAATAACTTAGTGATTAAGGAAGAAACTCCATTTTCAATAATGTATCCTTTTGAAATCTTAAAACTCAAATTGAGTGTAAATTAGATTATAACTTAGTGATTAAAGAAGAAACTCAATTTTCAATAATGTATCCTTTTGAAATCTTATAACTCAAATTGAATGAAAATTAGGTTAATGCTTAGTTATTAAGGAAGAAACTTCATTTTCAATAATGTATCCTTTTGAAATCTTAAAACTCAAATTGTGTGTAAATTAGATAATAACTTAGTGATTAAGGAAAAAACTCCATTTCGAATAATGTATCCTTTTGAAATCTTAAAACTCAAATTGAGTGTAAATTAGCTTATAACTTAGTGATTAAGGAAGAAACTCAGTTTTCAATAATGTATCCTTTTGAAATCTTAAAACTCGTATTTAGTGCGAATTAGCTTATAATTGAGTTATTAAGGAAGAAACTCAATTTTAAATAGTGTATCCTTTTGAAATCTTAAAACTCAAATTTAGTGTAAATTTGGTTATAACTAGTGATAAAGGAAGCAACTCCATTTTCTATAATGTATCCAATCTTAAAACTCAAATTGAGTGTAAATTAGATAATAACTTAGTGATTAAGGAAGAAACTCTATTTTCAATAATGTATCCTTTTGAAATTTTTAAACTCAAATTGAGTGTAAATTAGCTTAAACATAATGACTAAGGAAGAAACTCCATTTTCTATAATGTATCCTTTTGAAACCTTAAAACTCATATTTAGTGCGAATTAGCATATAATTGAGTTATTAAGGAAGAAACTCAATTTTCAATAGTGTATCCTTTTGAAATCTTAAAACTCTAATTGAGTGTAAATTAGCTTATAACTTAGTGATTAAGGAAGAAACTCCATTTTCAATAATGTATCCTTTTGAAATCTTAAAACTCAAATTGAGTGTAAATTAGGTTAATACTTAGTGATTAAGAAATAAACTCCTTTTTCAATAATGTATCATTTTGAAATATTAAAACTCATATTTAGTGCGAATTAGCTTATAATTGAGTTATTAAGGAAGAAACTCAATTTTCAATAGTGTAATCTTCTGAAATCTTAAAACCCAAATTGAGTGTAAATTTGGTTATAACTAGTGATTAAGGAAAAAACTCCATTTTTAATAATGTTTCCTTTTGAAATCTTAAAACTCAAATTGAGTGTAAATTAGTTAATAACTTAGTGATTAGGAAGAAGCTCCATTTTCAATAATGTATCCTTTTGAATTTTTAAAACTCAAATTGAGTGTAAATTAGATAATAACTTAGTGATTAAGGAAGAAACTCCATTTTCAATAATGTATCCTTTTGAAATCTTAAAACTCAAATTGAGTGTAAATTAGGTAATAACTTAGTGATTAAGGAAGAAGCTCCATTTTCAATAATGTATCCTTTTGAAATTTTAAAACTCAAATTGAGTGTAAATTAGATAATAACTTAGTGATTAAGAAAGAAACTCCATTTTCAATAATGTATCCTCTTGAAATCTTAAAACTCAAATTGAGTGTAAATTAGATTATAACTTAGTGATTAAGGAAAAAACTCCATTTTGAATAATGTATTCTTTTGAAATCTTAAAACTCAAATTGAGTGTAAATTAACTTATAACTTAGTGATTAAGGAAGAAGCTCCATTTTCAATAATGTATCCTTTTGAAATCTTAAAACTCAAATTTAGTGTAAATTAGATTATAACTTAGTGATTAAGGAAGAAACTCCATTTTCAATAATGTATCTTTTTGAAATCTTAAAACTCTAATTGAGTGTAAATTAGATAATAACTTAGTGATTAAGGAAGAAACTCCATTTTCAATAATGTATCCTTTTGAAATCTTAAAACTCAAATTGAGTGTAAATTAGATTATAACTTAGTGATTAAAGAAGAAACTCAATTTTCAATAATGTATCCTTTTGAAATCTTATAACTCAAATTGAATGAAAATTAGGTTAATGCTTAGTTATTAAGGAAGAAACTTCATTTTCAATAATGTATCCTTTTGAAATCTTAAAACTCAAATTGAGTGTAAATTAGATAATAACTTAGTGATTAAGGAAAAAACTCCATTTCGAATAATGTATCCTTTTGAAATCTTAAAACTCAAATTGAGTGTAAATTAGATTATAACTTAGTGATTAAGGAAGAAACTCAGTTTTCAATAATGTATCCTTTTGAAATCTTAAAACTCATATTTAGTGCGAATTAGCTTATAATTGAGTTATTAAGGAAGAAACTCAATTTTAAATAGTGTATCCTTTTGAAATCTTAAAACTCAAATTGAGTGTAAATTTGGTTATAACTAGTGATAAAGGAAGCAACTCCATTTTCTATAATGTATCCAATCTTAAAACTCAAATTGAGTGTAAATTAGATAATAACTTAGTGATTAAGGAAGAAACTCTATTTTCAATAATGTATCCTTTTGAAATTTTTAAACTCAAATTGAGTGTAAATTAGCTTAAACATAATGACTAAGGAAGAAACTCCATTTTCTATAATGTATCCTTTTGAAACCTTAAAACTCATATTTAGTGCGAATTAGCATATAATTGAGTTATTAAGGAAGAAACTCAATTTTCAATAGTGTATCCTTTTGAAATATTAAAACTTTAATTAAGTGTAAATTAGCTTATAACTTAGTGATTAAGGAAGAAACTCCATTTTCAATAATGTATCCTTTTGAAATCTTAAAACTCAAATTGAGTGTAAATTAGGTTAATACTTAGTGATTAAGAAATAAACTCCATTTTCAATAATGTATCATTTTGAAATATTAAAACTCAAATTAAGTGTAAATTAGCTTATAACCTAGTTATTAAGGAAGAAACTCAGTTTTCAATAATGTATCCTTTTGAAATCTTAAAATTCAAATTGAGTGTAAATTAGCTTATAACTTAGTGATTAAGGTAACTCAGTTTTTAATATTGTATCCTTTTGAAATCTTAAAACTCATATTTAGTGCGAATTAGCTTATAATTGAGTTATTAAGGAAGAAACTCAATTTTCAATAGTGTATCCTTCTGAAATCTTAAAACCCAAATTGAGTGTAAATTTGTCTATAACTACTGATTAAGGAAGCAACTCCATTTTCAATAATGTATCCTTTTGAAATCTTAAAACTCAAATTGAGTGTAAATTAGCTTAAACTTAATGACTAAGGAAGAAACTCCATTTTCAATAATGTATCCTTTTGAAATCTTAAAACTCATATTTAGTGCGAATTAGCTTATAATTGAGTTATTAAGGAAGAAACTCAATTTTCAATAGTGTAATCTTCTGAAATCTTAAAACCCAAATTGAGTGTAAATTTGGTTATAACTAGTGATTAAGGAAAAAACTCCATTTTTAATAATGTATCCTTTTGAAATCTTAAAACTCAAATTGAGTGTAAATTAGGTAATAACTTAGTGATTAGGAAGAAGCTCCATTTTCAATAATGTATCCTTTTGAATTTTTAAAACTCAAATTGAGTGTAAATTAGATAATAACTTAGTGATTAAGGAAGAAACTCCATTTTCAATAATGTATCCTTTTGAAATCTTAAAACTCAAATTGAGTGTAAATTAGGTAATAACTTAGTGATTAAGGAAGAAGCTCCATTTTCAATAATGTATCCTTTTGAAATTTTAAAACTCAAATTGAGTGTAAATTAGATAATAATTTAGTGATTAAGGAAGAAACTCCATTTTCAATAATGTATCCTCTTGAAATCTTAAAACTCAAATTGAGTGTAAATTAGATTATAACTTAGTGATTAAGGAAAAAACTCCATTTTGAATAATGTATTCTTTTGAAATCTTAAAACTCAAATTGAGTGTAAATTAACTTATAACTTAGTGATTAAGGAAGAAGCTCCATTTTCAATAATGTATCCTTTTGAAATCTTAAAACTCAAATTTAGTGTAAATTAGATTATAACTTAGTGATTAAGGAAGAAACTCCATTTTCAATAATGTATCTTTTTGAAATCTTAAAACTCTAATTGAGTGTAAATTAGATAATAACTTAGTGATTAAGGAAGAAACTCCATTTTCAATAATGTATCCTCTTGAAATCTTAAAACTCAAATTGAGTGTAAATTAGATTATAACTTAGTGATTAAGGAAAAAACTCCATTTTGAATAATGTATTCTTTTGAAATCTTAAAACTCAAATTCAGTGTAAATTAACTTATAACTTAGTGATTTAGGAAGAAGCTCCATTTTCAATAATGTATCCTTTTGAAATTTTAAAACTCAAATTTAGTGTAAATTAGATTATAACTTAGTGATTAAGGAAGAAACTCCATTTTCAATAATGTATCTTTTTGAAATCTTAAAACTCTAATTGAGTGTAAATTAGATTATAACTTAGTTAGTGCACGTAAAGATAGCGATTTTATTAAAAGGAAAGAAAAAAGAGCGCCCCACTACCCGGGGCAGACAAAAGAGCTAGAAGAATGGGTGGGCCGCATTAAAAACCTCACCGTAAACCTCCCTTGAGGAAAAACCGGTGTAGGCGAAAAAGTGTTACCAACCACCCACTCCCCCACATCGTCATAGGAAGAAGCCCAGAATACAAGGCAAAGAAAGAGACCCACCCCCAGTCAACAGACTGCCAAGGTGGTCTCTCGATCAAGCTCTCTGTTACTAAAGGTCTGAATAGAGACTGATCGAAAAAACCATACAAGAAGGCCGAAAACAAGGCCATAATAATCATCTAAAATAAGTTTCGTGTAAGTCCGAAAATAATAAAGACTGAATACAGTTGGGCGGTTGGTGTACCCAAACATGTGGAGGCCTAAACTTAGAGAGACAGTTAACAACTTTATTCCCCTCTCTCCAGATATGTGAAAAACGGACCTCCATATCATGCAAAAGCTGCAAAGTAATACACCAAAGCCCCCTCAGCCGCCAAGGAACAATGGGGACTTTTTTCTGCATCGTGTGGATAGCAAGTACAGAATCTGATTCAATCCACAACCTCATCCAACCCTTTGTATGTGCAAAACGAATAGCAAGTAGGATTGCCGCCACCTCTGCTTCCAAAGGATAACCCCAACCATATTTCATACAATAGCCAGCCTCGAAAAAGCCCATGGAATTCCTGTAAACCGCACTCACAAACATAATGTTAGGAGAGGAGGAAACACCACCATCAATATTTACCTTACGCCAATCCTCAGGAGGGGGTAACCAACGGAAGGACACCACATGCTTAGGGGACGTACGGCGCAAACCAACTCCCAACGAGGATAGAATGAGTCCATCCATAGGGGAACCATCTGAAGTTCCCTTCGTGATGCTAGCTGACTCATGAATCGCCGTGGAAACCAGCAGAAAACAAGCACGGGTCGAGGGGGAAGCCCCATCAAAGATCACTTTGTTCCGCATCCACCAAATCGCCCAAACACCCGTAATAATAGCAACTTTCCAATATTCCTGAATCTGATCACTAAACTTGCAGGCACAAACCTGTGAAAAGAATTCCTGAAAACTAGAAGAAGGGTGCAAAACAGTGTGAAAAAAATTAGCCACTCTATCAAATAAAGAACGAGTAAAAGGACATGAAGCAAGGATATGGTCTTGATTCTCTGCATGGGCAAGACAAATCGAACAAACAGAAGGTCCGTGAATACCAAACTTAATAAGCCAATCCGAAGTAGGAAGCTTATCCCAAAGAGCACGCTAAATAACCGTAGATCGACAAGGAGGAATATATGACGCCCAGATCCAGGAGGCCCAATTGACCAAAGGGAAGGGCTGTCTAATATCATCATAGATAAGTCGAGAAGTAGCATCACCAGAAATTGACTTCGACCAAACAACTCTATCAACTGCATGCGGAATCTCAATCTGAAGAATATCACGAACAATATCGGTATAAGCTAACACAAAGGATAACTCAAAGTGCTAGCAGCCCTCAAAAAAAATAATCTCCAATAGTGGCGCTAAGGATGCTGGCCGCCTCGGCCGACATACCAATCTTTTCAACAATGACGTATCCAAGCCAATTATCCTTCCAAAAATTAACGATGGAGCTGTCCCCAATCAACCATCTAGCAGCGCTTCTAAGATCAGGGATGTGGCGACGAACCCCCGGCCAAATAGAAGAAGCACGTCTGAAGTTGCGAGTTTGGCCAGTCTTCGTGAAGAAACAGCCATGAAGGTAATCAAGATCGCTAGTCGGATGAGAGAAAATATCCCAAGCCAACTTCGCAGTGTAGGACTCATTAGCAACCCTTATTGAACGAATACTGAGTCCCCCTTCCTCTTTAGGCGAGCAACAGTGAGCCCAACGAACCGAGTAGGAAGAGTGACGTTTATGAATGTCACCAGTCCAGACAAAATTCCTCATAGCCCGATCAATAGTGTTGAGCAAAGAGATCGGCCATTTATACACCATCATCGTGTGGACCAGGGAAGAAGAGATCATCGAGTTAACAAGACAAACACGACCAGCAAATGAAAGAGTACTACCCTTCCATCTGGAGAATTTAGCAAGAATGGAATCAGCAGTAGAGGCAAGATGAGCCACCTTAGGAGCTCCCACGAATATAGGCACGCCCAAATAAACAAAGGGAAGAGATCCCTCAGAAATCCCAATAGCACGGTGTAGATGGGACTTGATACGATGCCCCACAGAAGGACAAAAAAATACCTTCAATTTGCTCGGACTATAATGTTGTCCCGAAAGACAACCATACTCATCAAAAATATGCTTCAAAGCATCAATATCCTTAGTCGTGGCTCGAGAAAAAACCATGATATCATCCGCATAAAAAAGGTATCGAGGAAACCCTTTGATGGGGGCAAGCCGAGCATGTGATTCCGCAAATTGAAGCCACCGGCCCAACGCCTCCTCGGCAATACAAAACAGAATAGGGGATAGAGGGTCTCCCTGACGAACCCCACGAGAATAACCGAAGAAACCATGAGCGTCACCATTAACAAGGACCGAAAGACGAGCAGACTGAAGAATAACATGAACAAGATGCCGAAAGCGAACACCAAAACCCATACGAGAAATAACCGCCAAGAGAAAAGACCAATCCACCGTATCAAACGCCTTTGTCATATCAATCTTCAGAGCCATACAACTATTAATACGATGAATTCCGATTTGATTAATTGCTTCAGAAGCAATAGCAATACACGTATGCATCCTCTTTCCAGGAACAAAGCCATACTGCAACTCTGAAAGGCTCCCAGAAATAAACGAGCCCAATCTGGAAGCCAGGATTTTCGTGAAAATCTTGAAGAGAAAATTCCCCATAACGATGGGACGAAAGTCCTGGATCCTATTCGCCCCACGAATCTTCGGTATGAGAGTGACCAGCTTGCAGTTGAGTCCCTCGGGAATGTAGGCAGTGTTGAAAAAATATGAGACAGCGTGAACAACGTCCGTCTCAATTATATCCCAGCAAGTGTGATAAAAAGACCCAGGAAACCCATCAGGCCCTGGGGAACTATGTGCATCCATGTCAAATACTGCCTCTTTAATCTCCTCACGACCAGGTATGGCAGTAAGAGCGTCACTATGCCCCTGAGCAATAGTATTAAAGGGAAGCTGGTCCAGAATTGAGAAATCCCGAGCGCTGGGAATAGCCGTGAAGAGGTCCACATAATATTGAGTAATATGTTGACAAATTTGCTGCATGTCTTTGGAAGGATGACCATCAATAACCAACTCAGTGATACCCGTACTAGAAACTCTGGCCCGATGAGCAATCTGGAAAAACTTTGAAATACGATCCCCATCCTTAAGCCAATTCAATCTGTTCCGTTGAGCAAAGAACTCCTGACGACGAGCAAGGAGAGAGTTTAAGTGCACCTGACAGGCAATTTCCGAATCGAACCGATCATCCGAATCCCCAAACTGATGAATTTCACGCTGAATTTTGCTCAAGTTATCAAGGGCGTGATCAATTTTCATGAAAGATATTCCGAAAAACCCATTTATTCCAAATCGAGAGACAGGCTTGCAGCCGTTTCAACTTAAGCATCACCATGCGAATAGGGTCACAGGGATGGAGGTCAAGTGCCCAAGAGTTTCGCACTATCTCAAGAAAACCACAGTGTTGAGCCCACATGTCCTGATAACGGAAACGTTTCTTAGTTGGCGGGAGGGAGTCCGCCAATGTTAATAGAAGAGGATGGTGATCTGAGGAGTTTCGACAAAGAATATCAAGACTCACGGTGCTCCAATAGTTCAGAAAACTCTGGGAGGCAAGGGCCCTATCCAGACGGGCCGCTAGGAAACCCCGAGTAGAGTGGCGAGTAGACCAAGTATAAACCTGGTCCGGTGTCTCCAGTTCCACAAGATTGGCCTCATTAATGAACTCAGAAAACTCTCTGGAGGCAATGGAGCGATTCATCATATTAGTGGTGCGTTCATGCAGACCCAGCACCACGTTGAAGTCGCCAATAATACACACATCACGATCCGCAAGCTGAAGCAAATCCACCCATAAATTACGACGAAGAATGTAGCTATTCTTAGCATGCACAAAAATAATAACAGAGGAAAGATTATGAAAGGATATCACCATATGCTGTTCGGAATACGAGAGCTGAGCATGATGACCTAGGGTGCGCTTCCCCAGAATCCAGATATTCGGTCTCCCAACCGGCCGAGGGTTATGGCCAACAAATTGAAGATTAATCTCCGTCCAAAAACCAGCCGAAATAGAAGAAAAACGGATCTTTGGTTCATAGATAGCCACCAAATCAGGTTTATGAGTTTGACATAACATGGCAAGAGCATTTCGGGTCTGCTCATTACCAAGTCCTTGAGCGTTCCAGGATAAAATAATCATTGAGAACCATCTGAGCCGTGCTTCGGCGACTGTTCATTGTCATTCTCAGATTGGTCAGCCCAAGAACCCGAGCCAACAAACTTCATCTCCTGTGATTTGTTCAAAGTATCCGTAATAACAAAGGGGGTTTTTGCGGATGTGGTTAACTCCTCAACCTCCGGAGGTAGTGCTTGAGGGGTATTCTGTTCACCCATTTCCGCTGGGACAAGAAGGTTATTTCGACGGGCTGTTTTAAGCGTCACGCCCGTTGGCAGAAAAGCATCCTTAGTCGAGACTCCCTCAGAGTAAGAACGTGCATGTTTCTTAGCAGCTAAAGCCATAGTATTGCCAACAGCCGGTTTGGACCCTTGTCGAGCTGGACCAGGGATTAGGGAAGTTTCCTCCTCTGTAGCTAAAACTTGGAACGAATTGGATTGGGGAATCCCTTCTTCCGGAATCTGGGAAGGTCCGTGTCCCGCCATTTCGTGTTGGACACCCATTTTAGCATCACTCTCAACCATAGCCTGATGAACATCATTGGCAAGCTCATTAGCATTACCTTGGGCCACCAAGTCCTCTGCAATATTCTGTGCTTCCTCTGCAGAAAAGTTGAGATCATCCGTCGGAGGAGGACCGTCCGAGCTTGGTTCGTCCCAGGAAAACCCTTCCTGGACCTACTTCGACCACGACTTCGCCTCCTCGAAACCCCCTGTGACTGTTTTGCTTTGGTTTTGTTACAAGTGGCAATGGAATGCCCCATGATGCAGCACTCTTTACAAAAGGCAGGAAGTCTCTCATATATAATGTTTGCCACTTGGATATGTGTACCCCGACGATAAGCAACCTGTTGCTGCTGCTCTTTGAGTAAATCCACCTCCACCAGGAGCCGGGCATAAAGACCAAAAGTATGGTTTGCCGTACTGTCATCAATACACACCAAAGTGCCAATAGCCGAGGCCATAGCCTCAAGAATACGAGGTTGCCAATATTCCACCGGTAAATCCATGATCCGAACCCACACCTGGGCCAAAGAAGTCTTCACATTATTAGGATTAAAATCAGGAACCCAGTTCTGCAACCGAAACGTGCCCGTGTCTAGCGACCATGAACGTCTACTAGCTAAACGATGACGATCCTCGGCATTTTCAAGCAACACCGTATAGTATCCTTTTCCCAAAGGAATCATCTTGAGTCTGCCATTCAAGGCCCAAGCCTTGCGAAGCTTCTCCTTAAGAGCAACCAAGGGGCTGAGGTGTTTCCCAGGCATGGTGATCATTCGTCCAATGAAAGCATTTTCAAATTCTTGAAGACCCCTCTGATAATCTTCCTCCGGGATATCAACCAAGTGGAACTTTCCAGCTTTGGCGGTTCCCGTGGGGGGACCGACCTGGGAACAAAAGAACGCGATCCAACGACCTCCGCAAAGGACATTTTACCTTCAGGGCCATGAACATTCGAACCCTCCTTGCCGGGGAGATCCTGCAAGACAGGAGGAGGGGGAGCAGTGCAAATATCGACTGGAGCATGCTCAAGGGAATGGTGAGACGACTTACTGAGTGCGCCGAAAACAGAAATAGAATCATTTCCGGCTGTAGTCATGGAGGCGCCAAGGGTTCCCCCAACATGATTTCCCCTGCTATCATCAATGGCAGTAGGCGTGTCCTGCAAAGGCAAACCAGGAGCCACAGTACCATGTAAAGAAATCTCATGGCGAGCGGGTGGTAGTGAAGACTTACAAGATGCGCCGGAAATAGAAAGGGAATCGTTTCCCGCTGTAATCAGAGGTGCGCCAAGGGTTACCCCAACATGTTGCCGATTAGTGTCCGCCAAGATATTTTCCTGCAAGGAAAAAAAAAACAGGCGCCACAGAATCTGCTACAGAAATAGGCATAGGAGGTTGCGGAGATAGGGACTTACAAGATGCGCCGGAAACGTGAGAAGGGGCGTTTCCGGCTGTATTAAAGAGATCGCCAGTAGGGTACGAGTGCCCTTGCGTAAATCCGCCTTCAAGATTGGACCCATACTGATCAATACGAATTCGCGGTGAATCATCTCTCCCAGCGACACTATCCCGTCTCCATGCAGTGCTAGGGTTAGGGCAAGTTGTAGGAGATGGGGTTCCTTGAACACCCGTGGGTTGTGTATAAGCGAAATAACGTAGGAAGCGTGGATATTGTCTGTAATACCCAGAAAATTATTTAGTATTTGTTAAGCATGTGGAAGTATTACTTGGGTTATAGTTCAGTATTTGTTTATTTGGGTGATTTAATTGTCGGCTTTAAGTTAAGTGTTATTTCTTAAGTTTAAAGGTAGGATGTTATATTATTTTTGGGTTATGGGGTAATGGCCGAATTCTTAGTATGTGTAGAGGAGTTTTATTTTATTTTAAGACGATATAATTGTGATGACGGTTTCGGACCATTAATTATTTTATTTAAAGGATAAATGTAACAAGAATTGAAGAGGGGCGATTTTTTTTCCTCTTTTCCCTACATTGTCGTGAGTTATGCTAGTAGGAGGGAGGCTACATGTATTTTGAATTAAGGACTTAATTAGGATGAAAGTGGAAGAAAAGGAAGGAGTTACAAATTAAAGTTAAATTAAGGACTCTTATGTTACTTTTTGTGAATGGCCGTTTTGTGGGCTTCTTTGTAGGAAATTGTTAAGGTTAATAGCTATTTTTGGATGACTTTTAACTATAGAGTAAATGCTGGCCGGTTTTGTGTAAAAAAAGGGGTATTAAGCTTGAATTTTGGAGCGTTTTGGTGGTTACAAAGGGGGGAATTGATGGCTGAAGTTATTGGGTAGTAAAAGGGAGTTAAACTAGTCAAAATTTCCATGTTGGCCGTCCAAATTTTCAGTAAAAGTAGAGAGAGGCCGCGAGCAAAAGAAGAAAGAAAGGAGAGTGGGAAAAATTCATTAAAAACAAGAGAGAAAGTGTGCTTGTGTTCAAAAATTTCAAAGTGGTCGTGAGTGTATGAGTTTTGGCCGTGAGTTGAAGAGAAAGGGGCGTGCTTTTGCTTGATGATTCTTCCTAAGTTCGTGATGAGTTTATAGTCTTAAGCGAATCGAAGGTTGGTAAGATTTTAGGTTTGATTTTTTGTTTCTCCTTTAGCCCTTTAAGTTCATAGGTTTGATAATCATCTTTTTATTAGAATGATGTTCTAAGTGATGTTATATTATTTTCATGAAAGGTGAGACTTGTACATACCTTCGTGGTGATGAGGACGTGTTGAGGATAAACGAAAGTGGAGGTTTAGTGCGAGTGTGTGTATCATATCCGTTCGTATTCGAACAACAAGTTTGTAAGATTTAAAGGTGGGGGATTATGTTTATTCTTTAGACATGCATGTATACTGTGTGCATGTATCGTATGAATATGAACTCCGAGCCCTGAAGTTGGTTCGTGAGAGATGTGATTATATTGATAGCTCTTGTGGCTATAGTAAGTTGATTGAAAGATACCCGGTTACGTGACGTTGTTTGAAGTTTAAATGAATTTCCCACTGTGTATGAAATTATTTCGTACTCACCCTTTTTCACTTTACAATTTTTCAGGTTGAAGAATGAAGGAGGAGGCCGAGGGGATAAGTGGTGTGGTCTTGAACGAGATAAAGAAAGATTGAAGTTATTTTCGAAATAAAAGTGGTATTTTAATTTAAAGGATGATTTTCGAAATTATTTCCAACATGTATTGTTTTGGATTTGAATACGTGTTAAACATTGAAAGGACATTTGAACTTGGTTTTGGAATATTTCTTATTTTTGGACGGTTTGAAATGTTTTATTTCTTCAATAGTATTACATGAGTATTGTAATAGTATGATGAAGTTGGTATGTTTATGAATAATTTGTTAATGGGATTAGTTGTTCGGTCAAGTATGTTTATTTGGTTAAAATAGGGGCCTTTTTGCTAAAAAGTCATCTTTAGTATATTTGAGCATAGGGAAAAATATTAGCGTTTAATAGACATATGTGTATTTGGATTTGTTTGGAAAATCTTGTATATGTATTATATTTTGTATTTTTATTCTTTGGGACTAAATTAGTATTTCTGAAATACAATTCAATAATGGTTTTTGTGGCTTCTTATGAAAATAAAAAGATATGTATGGTTTTCTATGAAAATTGCTACTTGTGGGTAAAAGCATTATTTGTAGACTTGTTTTCTATGAAAATTGCTACTTGTGGGTAAAAGCATTATTTGTAGACTTATAGAGTATTTTGTTGTCAAAATGTTTATTCTCACAAAAATATATAAATCGGTCTATGTATTGTTTGTTTCACTTGAAAAATATTATTTGGTATTATAAAAGTGTTATTTCCTTTCTTTCTTTTTTTGGTTAAAAGTGTGTTTGTGAATGAGAAAAGTTGAGTTCTTGAAAATATTAATGTTAAGTTACTAATAAAATTCTTTTATAAAATCGTCTTGCAAGGTATTAGTTTATTTAGGATTTTGTATTAAATGTTAAAAATATCTTTCGGTAGGTGTATTATCAATTGGGTTGTGTGCAAATTATTGTGTTTGCCAAGTTATTTTGGTTTTTAGGTTAAAGTGACATTTTGGTAAAAATGATGTTTTCTGATTCAAGGACAATGTATTTTATTTCTTCTTTGTGTAAATTAAGGTTTTAAGAGTGAATGTAATTTTTCCTAGGTGTTATTCCAAGCTAAAGGTGATAACGTTTCCGCTCAGAAGTTTAAATAAATAAATAAAAATTCACGCCCAAAGAAGTATTTACAAATTATGGTACTTTATATTGTACTTTGAAAACTAGGGTGTGACAGTGAAAATACAATTTCGTGGGTTTCGAACCCACGACCTCTAGCACAACCCCTCCCCCGCGGATCTGCTAGGCTAGCACCCTCCCACCTCGCTCTTAACTTTAGTTAGGCTAAATTCGCCCCCCTCAAGTTTCGAACACGCGACCTCCATGTATGCGGAAGCCTTGCGTGTTTCGCCATGCCGCTTGGACAAGGCTAGTTGACACTGAATCGAAGAGAGTACTGAGATTCATTCGAGGTTTAAGGCCAGACATCCGGGGAATATTATCTGGACAGGGTGACCTGTCGTATATAGAAGCTTTCACTCGAGCTGAGAGGATTGCTGCAAGTCAGAGGAGTGATGCTGGAGCAAAAGTTCGTGTGAATATGGGAGGCAAGAGGCCATGGTCGGGTCCTAATCGTTTTGAAGGACCCAACAAGAATAGAAGATTTGGAGCTGGTCCGGGTACGCAGACTCGGGGTCCTACACAGAATCAGGGTCCTGGAGTAGCAAGACCGGGACAGCAGATGGGGCAGAAATGGTGTGCAGACTATAGAAGATATCACGTGGGAGAGTGTCTGAGGGGGAAGTGTTTCCGTTGCAAGCAGCCGGGGCATGTAGCATTGCAGTGTCCTACTCTACCCCCAACTACACCCAGGAATCCACCACTTCCACCACTCAGAATTCAGGAGGCAGCATCTAAGACACAGGCGATGGTGTTTGCTCTTGAAGGACCATCGGGGACTAGTGGATCGTCTAAAGCAAGCAGAAGCGGAAAACAGCCAGATACGTTGGTAGGTATGCTTTCAATTAATGGAGTACCAATTGTTGCACTGTTTGACACCGGGGCAACACATTCATTTGTGTCCTCCAAGTGTTGTAGTAAGGTTGGTTGTCGGGTAACTGACGCCATATAAGCCTTAGAAGTTAGTCTACCTTCCGGTAAGACTTTTCAGACTGATAAGGTAATAGAAAACCTAGAGTTCCAGATTTGCGAGCGAACCTTAAAAGGTTACATGCACGTGATAGAGAGGAGATGTTCGATGTAATATTTGGCATGGATTTGTTAGAAGAATATCAAGCTACCATCGACTGTGGGAAGAGGGAAGTAGTGTTGAAACTTCCGACGGGTGAAGAACTTGTTTACTATGGGTCGAGGCTGAAGAGGGGAAACCTGATAGTAACAGCTATGAAAGCAATGAAGATGTTAAGGAAGGAAGGGTGTCAAGGATATCTGGTACACGTAACGGGTGAGCAAAAGCTGAAACTAGAAGATGTACGAGTGGTACGTGAATACCCTGATGTGTTTCCAGAAGAGTTGCCCGGTATACCTCCTGATCGACAGGTGGAGTTTACCATCGATCTGGTGCCTGGAGCCGCTCCAGTTTCGAAAGCACCCTATCGAATGGCGCCAAAGGAGCTTGAAGAGTTGAAGGGTCCTGGAGGGTGAGACTTGTACAACCTTCATGGTGATGAGGACATGTTGAGGATAAACGAAAGTGGAGGTTTAGTGCGAGTGTGCGTATCATATTCGTTCGTATTCGAACAACAAGTTTGTAAGATTTAAAGTTGGGGGATTATGTTTATTCTTTAGACATGCATGTATACTGTGTGCATGTATCGTATGAATGTGAACTCCGAGCCCTGAAGTTGGTTCGTGAGAGATGTGATTATATTGATAGCTCTTGTGGTTATAGTAAGTTGATTGAAAGATACCCGGTTACGTGACGTTGTTTGAAGTTTAAATGAATTCCCCACTGTGTATGAAATTATTTCGTACTCACCCTTTTTCACTTTACAATTTTTCAGGTTGAAGAATGAAGGAGGAGGCCGAGGGGATAAGTGGTGTGGTCTTAAACGAGATAAAGAAAGATTGAAGTTATTTTCGAAATAAAAGTGGTATTTTAATTTAAAGGATGATTTTCAAAATTATTTCCAACATGTATTGTTTTGGATTTGAATACGTGTTAAACATTGAAAGGACATTTGAACTTGGTTTTGGAATATTTCTTATTTTTGGACGGTTTGAAATGTTTTATTTCTTCAATAGTATTACATGAGTATTGTAATAGTATGATGAAGTTGGTATGTTTATGAATAATTTGTTAATGGGATTAGTTGTTCGGTCAAGTATGTTTATTTGGTTAAAATAAGGGCCTTTTTGCTAAAAAAAGTCATCTTTAGTATATTTGAGCATAGGGAAAAATATTAGCGTTTAATAGACATATGTGTATTTGGATTTGTTTGGAAAATCTTGTATATGTATTATATTTTGTATTTTTATTCTTTGGGACTAAATTAGTATTTCTGAAATACAATTCAATAATGGTTTTTGTGGCTTCTTATGAAAATAAAAAGATATGTATGGTTTTCTATGAAAATTGCTACTTGTGGGTAAAAGCATTATTTGTAGACTTATAGAGTATTTTGTTGTCAAAATGTCTATTCTCACAAAAATATATAAATCGGTCTATGTATTGTTTGTTTCACTTGAAAAATATTATTTGGTATTATAAAAGTGTTATTTCCTTTTTTTGGTTAAAAGTGTGTTTGTGAATGAGAAAAGTTGAGTTCTTGAAAATATTCATGTTAAGTTACTAATAAAATTCTTTTATAAAATCGTCTTGCAAGGTATTAGTTTATTTAGGATTTTGTATTAAATGTTAAAAATATCTTTCGGTAGGTGTATTATCAATTGTGTTGTGTGCAAGTGTATTATTGTGTTTGCCAAGTTATTTTGGTTTTTAGGTTAAAGTGACATTTTGGTAAAAATGATGTTATCTGATTCAAGGACAATGTATTTTATTTCTTCTTTGTGTAAATTAAGGTTTTAAGAGTGAATGTAATTTTTCCTAGGTGTTATTACAAGCTAAAGGTGATAACGTTTCCGCTCAGAAGTTTAAAGAAGTTTAAATAAATAAATAAAAATTCACGCCCAAAGAAGTATTTACAAATTATGGTACTTTATATTGTACTTTGAAAACTAGGGTGTGACATCGTCGCTCGATCTCCAGTAGAACCACATCCGTCGTGCCATCTGGTCGGATCGTTAGTTAATGATTAAGGAAGAAACACCATTTTCAATAATGTATCCTTTTAAAATCTTAAAACTCAAATTGAGTGTAAATTAGGTAATAACTTAGTTATTAAGGAAGAAACTCCATTTTCAATAATGTATCCTTTTGAAATCTTAAAACTCAAATTGAGTGTAAATTATCTAATAACTTAGTTATTAAGGATGAAACTACATTTTCAATAATGTATCCTTTTGAAATCTTAAAACTCAACTTTAGTGTAAATTAGATTATAACTTAGTGATTAAGGAAGAAACTCCATTTTCAATAATGTATCCTTTTGAAATCTTAAAACTCAAATTGAGTTTAAATAAGCTTATAACTTAGTGATTAAGGAAGTAACTCAGTTTTCAATAGTGTATCCTTTTGAAATCTTAAAACTCAAATTGAGAATAAATTAGATTACAACTTAGTGATTAAGGAAGAAACTCCATTTTCAAAAATGTATCCTTTTGAAATCTTAAAACTCAAATTGAGTGTAAATTAGGTAATTACTTAGTGATTAAGGAAGAAACTCCATTTTCAATTATGCATCCTTTTTAAATCTAAAAACTCAAATTAAGTGTAAATTAGATAATAACTTAGTGATTAAGGAAGAAACTCCATTTTCAATAATGTATCCTTTTAAAATCTTAAAACTCAAATAGAGTGTAAATTAGATAATAACTTAGTTAGTGATTAAGGAGGAAACTCCATTTTCAATAATGTATCCTTTTAAAATCTTAAAACTCAAATTGAGTGTAAATTAGGTAATAACTTAGTGATTAAGGAAGAAACTCCATTTTCAATAATGTATCCTATTGAAATCTTAAAACTCAAATTGAGTGTAAATTAGATATAACTTAGTTATTAAGGAAGAAACTCCAATTTCAATAATGTATCCTTTTGAAATCTTAAAACTCAAATTGAGTGTAAATTAGATAATAACTTAGTTAGTGATTAAGAAAGAAACTCCATTTTCAATAATGTATCCTTTTAAAATCTTAAAACTCAAATTGAGTGTAAATTAGGTAATAACTTAGTGATTAAGGAAGAAACTCCATTTTCAATAATGTATCCTATTGAAATCTTAAAACTCAAATTGAGTGTAAATTAGATATAACTTAGTTATTAAGGAAGAAACCCCATTTTCAATAATGTATCATTTTGAAATCTTAAAACTCAAATTGAGTGTAAATTAGATAATAACTTAGTGATTAAGGAAGAAACTCCATTTTCAATAATGTATCCTTTTAAAATCATAAAACTCAAATTGAGTGTAAATTAGATAATAACTTAGTGATTAAGGAAGAAACTCCATTTTCAATAATGTATCCTTTTAAAATCTTAAAACTCAAATTGAGTGTAAATTAGATAATAACTTAGTTAGTGATTAAGGAAGAAACTCCATTTTCAATAATGTATCCTTTTAAAATCTTAAAACTCAAATTGAGTGTAAATTAGGTAATAACTTAGTGATTAAGGAAGAAACTCCATTTTCAATAATGTATCCTATTGAAATCTTAAAACTCAAATTGAGTGTAAATTAGATATAACTTAGTTATTAAGGAAGAAACTCCAATTTCAATAATGTATCCTTTTGAAATCTTAAAACTCAAATAGAGTGTAAATTAGATAATAACTTAGTTAGTGATTAAGGAAGAAACTCCATTTTCAATAATGTATCCTTTTAAAATCTTAAAACTTCAATTGAGTGTAAATTAGGTAATAACTTAGTGATTAAGGAAGAAACTCCATTTTCAATAATGTATCCTATTGAAATCTTAAATCTCAAATTGAGTGTAAATTAGATATAACTTAGTTATTAAGGAAGAAACTCCAATTTCAATAATGTATCCTTTTGAAATCTTAAAACTCAAATAGAGTGTAAATTAGATAATAACTTAGTTAGTGATTAAGGAAGAAACTCCATTTTCAATAATGTATCCTTTTAAAATCTTAAAACTTCAATTGAGTGTAAATTAGGTAATAACTTAGTGATTAAGGAAGAAACTCCATTTTCAATAATGTATCCTATTGAAATCTTAAAACTCAAATTGAGTGTAAATTAGATATAACTTAGTGATTAAGGAAGAAACTCCAATTTCAATAATGTATCCTATTGAAATCTTAAAACTCAAATTGAGTGTAAATTAGATATAACTTAGTTATTAAGGAAGAAACTCCATTTTCAATAATGTATCCTTTTGAAATCTTAAAACTCAAATTGAGTTTAATTTAGATTATAACTTAGTGATTAAGGAAGAAACTCAGTTTTCAATAATGTATCCTTTTGAAATCTTAAAACTTCAATTGAGTGTAAATTAGGTAATAACTTAGTGATTAAGGAAGAAACTCCATTTTCAATAATGTATCCTATTGAAATCTTAAAACTCAAATTGAGTGTAAATTAGATATAACTTAGTGATTAAGGAAGAAACTCCAATTTCAATAATGTATCCTATTGAAATCTTAAAACTCAAATTGAGTGTAAATTAGATTATATCTTAGTGATTAAGGAAAAAACTCCATTTTGAATAATGTATCCTTTTGAAATCTTAAAACTCAAATTGAGTGTAAATTAGCTTATAACTTAGTGATTAAGGAAGAAAATCAGTTTTCAATAATGTATCCTATTGAAATCTTAAAACTCAAATTGCGTGTAAATTTTGTTATAACTTAGTGATTAAGGAAGAAACTCCATTTTCAATTAGGTATTCTTTTGAAATCTAAAAACTCAAATTGAGTGTAAATTAGGTAATAGCATAGTGATTTAGGAAGAAACTCCATTTTCAATAATGTATCCTTTTAAAATCTTAAAACTCAAATTGAGTGTAAATTAGGTAATAACTTAGTGATTAAGGAAGAAACTCCATTTTCAATAATGTATCCTATTGAAATCTTAAAACTCAAATTGAGTGTAAATTAGATATAACTTAGTGATTAAGGAAGAAACTCCAATTTCAATAATGTATCCTATTGAAATCTTAAAACTCAAATTGAGTGTAAATTAGATTATATCTTAGTGATTAAGGAAAAAACTCCATTTTGAATAATGTATCCTTTTGAAATCTTAAAACTCAAATTGAGTGTAAATTAGCTTATAACTTAGTGATTAAGGAAGAAAATCAGTTTTCAATAATGTATCCTATTGAAATCTTAAAACTCAAATTGCGTGTAAATTTTGTTATAACTTAGTGATTAAGGAAGAAACTCCATTTTCAATTAGGTATTCTTTTGAAATCTAAAAACTCAAATTGAGTGTAAATTAGGTAATAGCTTAGTGATTTAGGAAGAAACTCCATTTTCAATAATGTATCCTTTTAAAATCTTAAAACTCAAATTGAGTGTAAATTAGATAATAACTTAGTGATTAAGGAAGAAACTCCATTTTCAGTAATGTATTCTTTTGAAATCTTAAAACTTAAAACTCAAATTGAGTGTAAATTAGATAATAACTTAGTGATTAAGGAAGAAACTCCATTTTCAATAATGTTTTGAAATCTTAAAACTCAAATTGAGTGTAAATTAGGTAATAACTTAGTGATTAAAGAAGAAACTTCATTTTCAATAATGTATCCTTTTGAAATCTTAAAACTCAAATTGAGTTTAAATTAGCTTATAACTTAGTGATTATGGAAGAAACACAGTTTTCAATAGTGTATCCTTTTGAAATCTTAAAACTCAAATTGAGTGTAAATTAGGTAATAACTTAGTGATTAAGGAAGAAACTCCATTTTCAATAATGTATCCTTTTGAAATCTTAAAACTCAAATTGAGTGTAAATTAGATAATAACTTAGTGATTAAGGAAGAAACTTCATTTTCAATAATGTATCCTTTTGAAATCTTAAAACTCAAATTGAGTGTAAATTAGATGATAACTTAGTGATTAAGGAAGAAACTCCATTTTCAATAATGTATCCTTTTGAAATCATAAAACTCAAATTGAGTGTAAAATAGATTATAACTTAGTGATTAAGGAAGAAACTCCATTTTCAATAATGTATACTTTTGAAATCTTAAAACTCAAATTGAGTGTAAATTAGGTAATAACTTAGTGATTAAGGAAGAAACTCCATTTTCAATAATTTATCCTTTTAAAATCTTAAAACTCAAATTGAGTGTAAATTAGGTAATAACTTAGTGATTAAGGAAGAAACTCCATTTTCAATAATGTATCCTTTTGAAATCTTAAAACTCAAATTGAGTGTAAATTAGATTATAACTTAGTGATTAAGGAAGAAACTCCATTTTCAATAATGTATTCTTTTGAAATCTTAAAACTCAAATTGAGTGTAAATTAGGTAATAACTTAGTGATTAAGGAAGAAACTCCATTTTCAATAATGTATCCTTTGAAATCTTAAAACTCAAATTGAGTGTAAATTAGGTAATAACATAGTGATTAAGGAAGAAACACCATTTTCAATAATGTGTCCTTTTGAAATCTTAAAACACAAATTGAGTGTAAATTAGATAATAACTTAGTGATTAAGGAAGAAACTCCATTTTCAATAATGTATTCTTTTGAAATCTTAAAACTCAACTTGAGTGTAAATTAGATTATAACTTAGTGATTAAGGAAGAAACACCATTTTCAATAATGTATCCTTTTGAAATCTTAAAACTCAAATTGAGTGTAAATTAGATAATAACTTAGTGATTAAGGAAGAAACTCCATTTTCAATAATGTATTCTTTTGAAATCTTAAAACTCAACTTGAGTGTAAATTGAGTGTAAATTAGATTATAACTTAGTGATTAAGTAATTGAGTGTAACTCAACTCAAGTTTGAGTGAAAATGGTGTTTCTTACTTAATCACTAAGTTTCTTCCTTGAAATCTTAAAACTCAAATTGAGTGTAAATTAATTTATAACTTTGTGATTAAGGAAGAAACTCCATTTTCAATAATCTATCCTTTTGAAATCTTAAAACTCAAATTGAGTGTAAATTAGGTAATAACTTAGTGATTAAGGAAAAAACTCCATTTTCAATAATGTATCCTCTTGAAATCTTGAAACTCAAATTGAGTTTAAATTAGCTTATAACTTAGTGATTAAGGAAGAAACTCAGTTTTCAATAATGTATCCTTTTGAAATCATAAAACTCAAATTGAGTGTAAATTAAATTATAACTTAGTGATTAAGGAAGAAACTCCATTTTCAATAATATATCCTTTTGAAATCTTAAAACTCAAATTGAGTGTAAATTAGGTAATAACTTAGTGATTAAGGAAGAAACTCCATTTTCAATAATGTATCCTTTTAAAATCTTAAAACTCAAATTAAGTGTAAATTAGAAAATAACTTAGTGATTAAGGAAGAAACTCCATTTTCAATAATGTATCCTTTTGAAATCTTAAAACTCAAATTGAGTGTAAATTATGTAATAACATAGTGATTAAGGAAGAAACACCATTTTCAATAATGTATCCTTTTGAAATCTTAAAACTCAAATTGAGTGTAAATTAGATAATAACTTAGTGATTAAGGAAGAAACTCCATTTTCAATAATGTATTCTTTTGAAATCTTAAAACTCAACTTGAGTGTAAATTAGATTATAACTTAGTGATTAAGGAAGAAACACCATTTTCAATAATGTATCCTTTTGAAATCTTAAAACTCAAATTGAGTGTAAATTAGATAATAACTTAGTGATTAAGGAAGAAACTCCATTTTCAATAATGTATTCTTTTGAAATCTTAAAACTCAACTTGAGTGTAAATTAGATTATAACTTAGTGATTAAGGAAGAAACACCATTTTCAATAATGTATCCTTTTGAAATCTTAAAACTCAAATTGAGTGTAAATTAGATAATAACTTAGTGATTAAGGAAGAAACTCCATTTTCAATAATGTATTCTTTTGAAATCTTAAAACTCAACTTGAGTGTAAATTGAGTGTAAATTAGATTATAACTTAGTGATTAAGTAATTGAGTGTAACTCAACTCAAGTTTGAGTGAAAATGGTGTTTCTTACTTAATCACTAAGTTTCTTCCTTGAAATCTTAAAACTCAAATTGAGTGTAAATTAATTTATAACTTTGTGATTAAGGAAGAAACTCCATTTTCAATAATCTATCCTTTTGAAATCTTAAAACTCAAATTGAGTGTAAATTAGGTAATAACTTAGTGATTAAGGAAAAAACTCCATTTTCAATAATGTATCCTCTTGAAATCTTGAAACTCAAATTGAGTTTAAATTAGCTTATAACTTAGTGATTAAGGAAGAAACTCAGTTTTCAATAGTGTATCCTTTTGAAATCATAAAACTCAAATTGAGTGTAAATTAAATTATAACTTAGTGATTAAGGAAGAAACTCCATTTTCAATAATATATCCTTTTGAAATCTTAAAACTCAAATTGAGTGTAAATTAGGTAATAACTTAGTGATTAAGGAAGAAACTCCATTTTCAATAATGTATCCTTTTAAAATCTTAAAACTCAAATTAAGTGTAAATTAGAAAATAACTTAGTGATTAAGGAAGAAACTCCATTTTCAATAATGTATCCTTTTGAAATCTTAAAACTCAAATTGAGTGTAAATTATGTAATAACATAGTGATTAAGGAAGAAACACCATTTTCAATAATGTATCCTTTTGAAATCTTAAAACTCAAATTGAGTGTAAATTAGATAATAACTTAGTGATTAAGGAAGAAACTCCTTTTTCAATAATGTATTCTTTTGAAATCTTAAAACTCAACTTGAGTGTAAATTAGATTATAACTTAGTGATTAAGGAAGAAACTCCATTTTCAATAATGTATCCTTTTGAAATCTTAAAACTCAAATTGAGTGTAAATTAGGTAATAACTTAGTGATTAAGGAAGAAACTCCATTTTCAATAATGCATCCTTTTAAAATCTTAAAACTCAAATTAAGTGTAAATTAGATAATAACTTAGTGATTAAGGAAGAAACTCCATTTTCAATAATGTATCCTTTTGAAATCTTAAAACTCAAATTGAGTGTAAATTAGGTAATAACATAGTGATTAAGGAAGAAACACCATTTTCAATAATGTATCCTTTTAAAATCTTAAAACTCAAATTAAGTGTAAATTAGATAATAACTTAGTGATTAAGGAAGAAACTCCATTTTCAATAATGTATCCTTTTGAAATCTTAAAACTCAAATTGAGTGTAAATTAAATTATAACTTAGTGATTAAGGAAGAAACTCCTTTTTCAATATTGTATCCTTTTGAAATCTTAAAACTCAAATTGAGTGTAAATTAGGTAATAACATAGTGATTGAGGAAGAAACACCATTTTCAATAATGTATCCTTTTGAAATCTTAAAACTCAAATTGAGTGTAAATTAGGTAATAACTTAGTGATTAAGGAAGAAACTCCATTTTCAATAATGTATCCTTTTAAAATCTTAAAACTCAAATTAAGTGTAAATTAGATAATAACTTAGTGATTAAAGAAGAAACTCCATTTTCAATAATGTATCCTTTTGAAATCTTAAAACTCAAATTGAGTGTAAATTAGGTAATAACATAGTGATTAAGGAAGAAACACCATTTTCAATAATGTATCCTTTTGAAATCTTAAAACTCAAATTGTGTGTAAATTAGATAATAACTTAGTGATTAAGGAAGAAACTCCATTTTCAATAATGCATCCTTTTAAAATCTTAAAACTCAAATTAAGTGTAAATTAGATAATAACTTAGTGCACGTAAATAGAGCGATTTTATTAATGAAAGAAGGAAAAAAGGTGCCCCACAACCCGGGGCAGACGAATAAAACGGAAAGAATGGGTGGGCCGCATTAAAAACCTCACCGTAAACCTCCCTTGAGGATAAACCGGTGCAGGGGAAAAAGCGTTACCAACCACCCACTCTTCCGAATCGTCATAGGAAAGTGCCCAGAAAACAAGGCACGGAAAGGGCCCCTCCTCCAGTCAGCAGACTGAAAAGGTGGGCCCTCGAACAAGCTCTCAGGCACAAAAGGTCTGAAAAGAGACTGACCGGGAACCCAAAAACCAAGAAGAAGGGCCGAAATACAAGGCCAACAAAAAACGAACCAAGACGAAAGGCCGAAATACAGGCCGAAACAATCATCGAAAATAAGTTTCGTATAAGTCCGAGAGTAAGAAGGACTGTATGCACTTGGGCGGATGGTGCTCCCAAATGTGTGGAGGCCGGAGCCTTGAGAGGCAATCAGCAACCCGATTACCCTCTCTCCAGATATGCGTAAAGCGAACGTCCATCCCCTGGAGAACCTGCATGGTAATACTCCACAAACCGCGTAAACGCCAAGGAACAATAGGTATCTTTTTCTGTAAAGTATGAATAGCAAGAGTTGAATCCGACTCAATCCACAACCTCCTCCATCCCCTCGTGGCAGCGAAACGGACAGCAAGCAAAATCGCTGCCACCTCCGCCTCCAGAGGATAACCCCAACCATATTGCATACAGTAGCCGGCCTCGAAAAGACCCATGGAGTTCCTAAAAACCGCACTCACAAACATAATATTAGGAGAGGAGGAAACACTACCATCAGTATTTACCTTGCACCAGTCAGATGGAGGAGGAAGCCAACGAAACGCAGCAACAGGCTTCGGTTGATTCTGGCGTAAACCAACGCCCAGCGAGGAAAGGATTGACCTCTCCATCGGTGAACCATCAGAACGGCCCTTAGTGAGTTGAGAGGACTCACGAATAGCCGTGGAAATCAACAGGAAACAGGCACGCGTAGAAGGAGAAGCATCATCAAAAACCACCCTATTTCTCATCCACCAAATAGCCCAAACACCCGTGACAATGGCGATCTTCCAATACTCCTGAATTTGGTCACTAAACTTGCAAGCGCGAACATGGGAAAAGAATTCCTGGAAGCTAGAAGTAGGGTGTAAAACCACGTGAAACAGGTTAGCCACTTTGACAAATAAGGTACGAGTAAAAATACACGAAGAAAGGATATGGTCCTGACTCTCCTCATAGGCACGACAAAGGGGGCAGATAGAAGGACCATGAATACCAAACCTGACCAACCAATCAGCAGTAGGAAGCTTGTCCCTAGATAATAACTTAGTGATTAAGGAAGAAACTCCATTTTCAATAATGTATCCTTTTGAAATCTTAAAACTCAAATTGAGTGTAAATTAGATAATAACTTAGTGATTAAGGAAGAAACTCCATTTTCAATAATGTATTCTTTTGAAATCTTAAAACTCAACTTGAGTGTAAATTAGATTATAACTTAGTGATTAAGGAAGAAACTCCATTTTCAATAATGTATCCTTTTGAAATCTTAAAACTCAAATTGAGTGTAAATTAGGTAATAACTTAGTGATTAAGGAAGAAACTCCATTTTCAATAATGCATCTTTTTAAAATCTTAAAACTCAAATTAAGTGTAAATTAGATAATAACTTAGTGATTAAGGAAGAAACTCCATTTTCAATAATGTATCCTTTTGAAATCTTAAAACTCAAATTGAGTGTAAATTAGGTAATAACATAGTGATTAAGGAAGAAACACCATTTTCAATAATGTATCCTTTTAAAATCTTAAAACTCAAATTAAGTGTAAATTAGATAATAACATAGTGATTAAGGAAGAAACACCATTTTCAATAATGTATCCTTTTGAAATCTTAAAACTCAAATTGAGTGTAAATTAGATAATAACTTAGTGATTAAGGAAGAAACTCCATTTTCAATAATGCATCCTTTTAAAATCTTAAAACTCAAATTAAGTGTAAATTAGATAATAACTTAGTGATTAAGGAAGAAACTCCATTTTCAATAATGTATCCTTTTGAAATCTTAAAACTCAAACTGAGTGTAAATTAGATAATAACTTAGTGATTAAGGAAGAAACTCCATTTTCAATAATGTATTCTTTTGAAATCTTAAAACTCAACTTGAGTGTAAATTAGACTATAACTTAGTGATTAAGGAAGAAACTCCATTTTTAATAATGTATCCTTTTGAAATCTTAAAACTCAAATTGAGTGTAAATTAGGTAATAACATAGTGATTAAGGAAGAAACACCATTTTCAATAATGTATCCTTTTGAAATCTTAAAACTCAAATTGAGTGTAAATTAGATAATAACTTAGTGATTAAGGAAGAAACTCCATTTTCAATAATGTATTCTTTTGAAATCTTAAAACTCAACTTGAGTGTAAATTAGATTATAACTTAGTGATTAAGGAAGAAACTCCATTTTCAATAATGTATTCTCATGAAATCTTAAAACTCAACTTGAGTGTAAATTAGATTATAACTTAGTGATTAGGGAAGAAACTCCATTTTCAATAATGTATCCTTTTGAAATCTTAAAATTCAAATTGAGTGTAAATTAGATTATAACTTAGTGATTAAGGAAGAAACTCCATTTTCAATAATGTTTTGAAATCTTAAAACTCAAATTGAGTGTAAATTAGGTAATAACTTAGTGATTAAGGAAGAAACTCCATTTTCAATAATGTATCCTTTTGAAATCTTAAAACTCAAATTGAGTTTAAATTAGCTTATAACTTAGTGATTATGGAAGAAACACAGTTTTCAATAGTGTATCCTTTTGAAATCTTAAAACTCAAATTGAGTGTAAATTAGGTAATAACTTAGTGATTAAGGAAGAAAATCAATTTTCAATAATGTATCCTTTTGAAATCGTAAAACTCAAATTGAGTGTAAATTAGATAATAACTTAGTGATTATGGAAGAAACACAATTTTCAATAATGTATCCTTTTGAAATCTTAAAACTCAAATTGAGTGTAAATTAGATAATAACTTAGTGATTGAGGAAGAAACTCGATTTTCAATAATGTATTCTTTTGAAATCTTAAAACTCAACTTGAGTGTAAATTAGATTATAACTTAGTGATTAAGGAAGAAACTCCATTTTCAATAATGTATCCTTTTGAAATCTTAAAACTCAAATTGAGTGTAAATTAGATAATAACTTAGTGATTAAGGAAGAAACTCCATTTTCAATAATGTATTCTTTTGAAATCTTAAAACTCAAATTGAGTGTAAATTAGGTAATAACTTAGTGATTAAGGAAGAAACTCCATTTTCAATAATGTATCCTTTTGAAATCTTAAAACTCAAATTGAGTGTAAATTAGGTAATAACTTAGTGATTAAGGAAGAAACTCCATTTTCAATAATGCATCCTTTTAAAATCTTAAAACTCAAATTAAGTGTAAATTAGATAATAACTTAGTGATTAAGGAAGAAACTCCATTTTCAATAATGTATCCTTTTGAAATCTTAAAACTCAAATTGAGTGTAAATTAGGTAATAACATAGTGATTAAGGAAGAAACACCATTTTCAATAATGTATCCTTTTGAAATCTTAAAACTCAAATTGAGTGTAAATTAGATAATAACTTAGTGATTAAGGAAGAAACTCCTTTTTCAATAATGTATCCTTTTGAAATCTTAAAACTCAAATTGAGTGTAAATTAGATTATAACTTAGTGATTAAGGAAGAAACACCATTTTCAATAATGTATCCTTTTTAAATCTTAAAATTCAAATTGAGTGTATAATAGATTATAACTTAGTGATTAAGGAAGAAACTCCATTTTCAATAATGTATTCTTTTGAAATCTTAAAACTCAACTTGAGTGTAAATTAGATTATAACTTAGTGATTAAGGAAGAAACTCCATTTTCAATAATGTATCCTTTTGAAATCTTAAAATTCAAATTGAGTGTAAATTAGATTATAACTTAGTGATTAAGGAAGAAACTCCATTTTCAATAATGTATCCTTTTGAAATCTTAAAACTCAAATTGAGTGTAAATTAGATAATAACTTAGTGATTACGGAAGAAACTCCATTTTCAATAATGTATTCTTTTGAAATCTTAAAACTCAACTTGAGTGTAAATTAGATTATAACTTAGTGATTAAGGAAGAAACACCATTTTCAATAATGTATCCTTTTTAAATCTTAAAATTCAAATTGAGTGTATATTAGATTATAACTTAGTGATTAAGGAAGAAACTCCATTTTCAATAATGTTTTGAAATCTTAAAACTCAAATTGAGTGTAAATTAGGTAATAACTTAGTGATTAAGGAAGGAACTCCATTTTCAATAATGTATCCTTTTGAAATCTTAAAACTCAAATTGAGTTTAAATTAGCTTATAAGATAGTGATTATGGAAGAAACACAGTTTTCAATAGTGTATCCTTTTGAAATCTTAAAACTCAAATTGAGTTTAAATTAGCTTATAACTTAGTGATTATGGAAGAAACACAGTTTTCAATAGTGTATCCTTTTGAAATCTTAAAACTCAAATTGAGTGTAAATTAGGTAATAACTTAGTGATTAAGGAAGGAACTCCATTTTCAATAATGTATCCTTTTGAAATCTTAAAACTCAAATTGAGTGTAAATTAGATAATAACATAGTGATTAAGGAAGAAAAACCATTTTCATAATGTATCCTTTTGAAATCTTAAAACTCAAATTGAGTGTAAATTAGATAATAACTTAGTGATTAAGGAAGAAACTCCATTTTCAATAATGTATTCTTTTGAAATCTTAAAACTCAAATTGAGTGTAAATTAGCTTATAACTTAGTGAATAAGGAAAAAACTCCATTTTCAATAACGTATCCTTTTGAAATCTTGAAATTAAAATTGAGTGTAAATAAGCTTATAACTTAGTGATTAAGGAAGAAACTCCATTTTCAATAATGTACTCTTTTGAAATCTTAAAAACTCAAATTGAGTGTAAATTAGGTAATAACTTAGTGATTAAGGAAGAAACTCAGTTTTCAATAATGTATCCTTTTGAAATCTTAAAACTCAAATTGAGTGTAAATTAGCTTATAACTTAGTGATTATGGAAGAAACACAGTTTTCAATAGTATATCCTTTTGAAATATTAAAACTCAAATTGAGTATAAATTAGGTAATAACTTAGTGATTAAGGAAGGAACTCCATTTTCAATAATGTATCCTTTTGAAACCTTAAAACTCAAATTGAGTGTAAATTAGGTAATAACATAGTGATTAAGGAAGAAAACCCATTTTCATAATGTATCCTTTTGAAATCTTAAAACTCAAATTGAGTGTAAATTAGATAATAACTTAGTGATTAAGGAAGAAACTCCATTTTCAATAATGTATTCCTTTGAAATCTTAAAACTTAACTTGAGTGTAAATTAGAATATAACTTAGTGATTAAGGAAGAAACTCCATTTTCAATAATGTATTCTTTTGAAATCTAAAAACTCAACTTGAGTGTAAATTAGATTATAACTTAGTGATTAATGAAGAAACTCCATTTTCAATAATGTTTTGAAATCTTAAAACTCAAATTGAGTGTAAATTAGGTAATAACTTAGTGATTAAGGAAGAAACTCCATTTTCAATAATGTATTCTTTTGAAATCTTAAAACTCAAATTGAGTGTAAATTAATTTATAACTTTGTGATTAAGGAAGAAACTCAGTTTTCAATAATGTATCCTTTTGAAATCTTAAAACTCAAATTGAGTGTAAATTAGATTATAACTTAGTGATTAAGGAAGAAACTCCATTTTCAATAATGTATCCTTTTGAAATCTTAAAACTCAAATTGAGTGTAAATTAGGTAATAACTTAGTGATTAAGGAAAAAACTCCATTTTCAATAATGTATCCTTTTGAAATCTTAAAACTCAAATTGAGTTTAAATTAGCTTATAACTTAGTGATTAAGAAAGAAACTCAGTTTTCAATATTGTATTCTTTTGAAATCATAAAACTCAAATTGAGTGTAAATCAGATTATAACTTAGTGATTAAGGAAGAAACTCCATTTTCAATAATGTATCCTTTTGAAATCTTAAAATTCAAATTGAGTGTATATTAGATTATAACTTAGTGATTAAGGAAGAAACTCCATTTTCAATAATGTTTTGAAATCTTAAAACTCAAATTGAGTGTAAATTAGGTAATAACTTAGTGATTAAGGAAGGAACTCCATTTTCAATAATGTATCCTTTTGAAATCTTAAAACTCAAATTGAGTTTAAATTAGCTTATAAGATAGTGATTATGGAAGAAACACAGTTTTCAATAGTGTATCCTTTTGAAATCTTAAAACTCAAATTGAGTTTAAATTAGCTTATAACTTAGTGATTATGGAAGAAACACAGTTTTCAATAGTGTATCCTTTTGAAATCTTAAAACTCAAATTGAGTGTAAATTAGGTAATAACTTAGTGATTAAGGAAGGAACTCCATTTTCAATAATGTATCCTTTTGAAATCTTAAAACTCAAATTGAGTGTAAATTAGATAATAACATAGTGATTAAGGAAGAAAAACCATTTTCATAATGTATCCTTTTGAAATCTTAAAACTCAAATTGAGTGTAAATTAGATAATAACTTAGTGATTAAGGAAGAAACTCCATTTTCAATAATGTATTCTTTTGAAATCTTAAAACTCAACTTGAGTGTAAATTAGATTATAACTTAGTGATTAAGGAAGAAACTCCATTTTCAATAAAGTATCCTATTGAAATCTTAAAATTAAAATTGAGTGTAAATTAGATTATAACTTAGTGATTAAGGAAGAAACTCCATTTTCAATAATGTTTTGAAATCTTAAAAACTCAAATTGAGTGTAAATTAGGTAATAACTTAGTGATTAAGGAAGAAACTCCATTTTCAATAATGTATTCTTTTGAAATCTTAAAACTCAAATTGAGTGTAAATTAGCTTATAACTTAGTGATTATGGAAGAAACACAGTTTTCAATAGTATATCCTTTTGAAATATTAAAACTCAAATTGAGTATAAATTAGGTAATAACTTAGTGATTAAGGAAGGAACTCCATTTTCAATAATGTATCCTTTTGAAACCTTAAAACTCAAATTGAGTGTAAATTAGGTAATAACATAGTGATTAAGGAAGAAAACCCATTTTCATAATGTATCCTTTTGAAATCTTAAAACTCAAATTGAGTGTAAATTAGATAATAACTTAGTGATTAAGGAAGAAACTCCATTTTCAATAATGTATTCCTTTGAAATCTTAAAACTTAACTTGAGTGTAAATTAGAATATAACTTAGTGATTAAGGAAGAAACTCCATTTTCAATAATGTATTCTTTTGAAATCTAAAAACTCAACTTGAGTGTAAATTAGATTATAACTTAGTGATTAATGAAGAAACTCCATTTTCAATAATGTTTTGAAATCTTAAAACTCAAATTGAGTGTAAATTAGGTAATAACTTAGTGATTAAGGAAGAAACTCCATTTTCAGTAATGTATTCTTTTGAAATCTTAAAACTCAAATTGAGTGTAAATTAAGTTATAACTTTGTGATTAAGGAAGAAACTCAGTTTTCAATAATGTATCCTTTTGAAATCTTAAAACTCAAATTGAGTGTAAATTAGATTATAACTTAGTGATTAAGGAAGAAACTCCATTTTCAATAATGTATCCTTTTGAAATCTTAAAACTCAAATTGAGTGTAAATTAGGTAATAACTTAGTGATTAAGGAAAAAACTCCATTTTCAATAATGTATCCTTTTGAAATCTTAAAACTCAAATTGAGTTTAAATTAGCTTATAACTTAGTGATTAAGAAAGAAACTCATTTTTCAATAATGTATCCTTTTGAAATAATAAAACTCAAATTGAGTGTAAATTAGATTATAACTTAGTGATTAAGGAAGAAACTCCATTTTCAATAATGTATCCTTTTGAAATCTTAAAATTCAAATTGAGTGTATATTAGATTATAACTTAGTGATTAAGGAAGAAACTCCATTTTCAATAATGTTTTGAAATCTTAAAACTCAAATTGAGTGTAAATTAGGTAATAACTTAGTGATTAAGGAAGGAACTCCATTTTCAATAATGTATCCTTTTGAAATCTTAAAACTCAAATTGAGTTTAAATTAGCTTATAAGATAGTGATTATGGAAGAAACACAGTTTTCAATAGTGTATCCTTTTGAAATCTTAAAACTCAAATTGAGTTTAAATTAGCTTATAACTTAGTGATTATGGAAGAAACACAGTTTTCAATAGTGTATCCTTTTGAAATCTTAAAACTCAAATTGAGTGTAAATTAGGTAATAACTTAGTGATTAAGGAAGGAACTCCATTTTCAATAATGTATCCTTTTGAAATCTTAAAACTCAAATTGAGTGTAAATTAGATAATAACATAGTGATTAAGGAAGAAAAACCATTTTCATAATGTATCCTTTTGAAATCTTAAAACTCAAATTGAGTGTAAATTAGATAATAACTTAGTGATTAAGGAAGAAACTCCATTTTCAATAATGTATTCTTTTGAAATCTTAAAACTCAACTTGAGTGTAAATTAGATTATAACTTAGTGATTAAGGAAGAAACTCCATTTTCAATAAAGTATCCTATTGAAATCTTAAAATTAAAATTGAGTGTAAATTAGATTATAACTTAGTGATTAAGGAAGAAACTCAGTTTTCAATAATGTACTCTTTTGAAATCTTAAAAACTCAAATTGAGTGTAAATTAGGTAATAACTTAGTGATTAAGGAAGAAACTCCATTTTCAATAATGTATTCTTTTGAAATCTTAAAACTCAAATTGAGTGTAAATTAGCTTATAACTTAGTGATTATGGAAGAAACACAGTTTTCAATAGTATATCCTTTTGAAATATTAAAACTCAAATTGAGTATAAATTAGGTAATAACTTAGTGATTAAGGAAGGAACTCCATTTTCAATAATGTATCCTTTTGAAACCTTAAAACTCAAATTGAGTGTAAATTAGGTAATAACATAGTGATTAAGGAAGAAAACCCATTTTCATAATGTATCCTTTTGAAATCTTAAAACTCAAATTGAGTGTAAATTAGATAATAACTTAGTGATTAAGGAAGAAACTCCATTTTCAATAATGTATTCCTTTGAAATCTTAAAACTTAACTTGAGTGTAAATTAGAATATAACTTAGTGATTAAGGAAGAAACTCCATTTTCAATAATGTATTCTTTTGAAATCTAAAAACTCAACTTGAGTGTAAATTAGATTATAACTTAGTGATTAATGAAGAAACTCCATTTTCAATAATGTTTTGAAATCTTAAAACTCAAATTGAGTGTAAATTAGGTAATAACTTAGTGATTAAGGAAGATACTCCATTTTCAGTAATGTATTCTTTTGAAATCTTAAAACTCAAATTGAGTGTAAATTAATTTATAACTTTGTGATTAAGGAAGAAACTCAGTTTTCAATAATGTATCCTTTTGAAATCTTAAAACTCAAATTGAGTGTAAATTAGATTATAACTTAGTGATTAAGGAAGAAACTCCATTTTCAATAATGTATCCTTTTGAAATCTTAAAACTCAAATTGAGTGTAAATTAGGTAATAACTTAGTGATTAAGGAAAAAACTCCATTTTCAATAATGTATCCTTTTGAAATCTTAAAACTCAAATTGAGTTTAAATTAGCTTATAACTTAGTGATTAAGAAAGAAACTCAGTTTTCAATAGTGTATCCTTTTGAAATCATAAAACTCAAATTGAGTGTAAATCAGATTATAACTTAGTGATTAAGGAAGAAACTCCATTTTCAATAATGTATCCTTTTGAAATCTTAAAACTCAAATTGAGTGTAAATTAGATAATAACTTAGTGATTAAGGAAGAAACTCCATTTTCAATAATGTATCCTTTTGAAATCTTAAAATTCAAATTGAATGTAAATTAGATTATAACTTAGTGATTAAGGAAGAAACTCCATTTTCAATAATGTTTTGAAATCTTAAAACTCAAATTGAGTGTAAATTAGCTAATAACTTAGTGATTAAGGAAGAAACTCCATTTTCAATAATGAATCCTTTTGAAATCATAAAACTCAAATTGAGTTTAAATTAGCTTATAACTTAGTGATTATGGAAGAAACACAGTTTTCAATAGTGTATCCTTTGAAATCTTAAAACTCAAATTTAGTGTAAATTAGATTATAACTTAGTGATTAAGGAAGAAACTCCATTTTCAATAATGTATTCTTTTGAAATCTTAAAACTCAACTTGAGTGTAAATTAGATTATAACTTAGTGATTAAGGAAGAAACTCCATTTTCAATAATGTATCCTTTTAAATCTTAAAACTCAAATTGAGTGTAAACTAGGCTTTAACTTAGTGCAAATGAAGGCGATTTTATAAAAGAGAAAGAAAAAGAGTGCAGAGTGACCTCACAACCCGAGGTCAAGGAACCAGAAATGAGAAGTAAAGGGTGGGCCGCATTAAAAACCCCGCTGTAAACCTCCCTTGAGGACAAACCAGCGTAGGCGAAAAAGCGTTACCAGCCACCCATTACTTCGGTTCCAAGTAGGAAAACGCCCAAAATACAAAGCTAACAAAGGCTTAGCTCTCAGCCCAAAGGACTGAATAGAGACCAGCTTTAGACGAAGCTCTCAGCCCTAAAGGGCTGAATAGAGACTGGTTTAAACAAATACAAAAAACCAAAGCGGGGACGTAGCCCTAGATACGAAAATAACTCTTGTGCATATCCTCGAGAAGAATGGTAGTAAGAAAATCCGGACAAGGACCGAACCATCTGGATTTGTAGTACAAGTCTGCCAAAGCATCAGCAGCCCTATTCCCCTCTCTGTAAACATGAGTGAACCTAATCTGCATGGCTCCCATGTAACGCATAACCTGGGTCCAAAGGCCCCATAATCGCCATGGGATGAACCGAATCTCTCGCTTCATAGTTTGAATGGCCAAAGTGGAATCAGATTCCACCCAAAGGTTCCTCCAATTCCTGTGATAGGCATGCTCAATAGCCAACAAGATAGCAGTAATCTCAGCCTCAAGAGGATAACCCCAACCTCCTATATCCGAAGTCGCAGCGACAAAAAGGCCTCTTGAATTCCGGAAAATAGCACCCATCGATAAAACCCCAGGAGTAAGAAAAACGCTACCATCAACATTCACCTTGTACCATCCAGGTGGAGGAGGGATCCACCGAACCACAATAGTAGGTCGAAGAGGCCGCGGCTGAAGAGTAGTACGAAAAATCCTAGTGATTAGCAAGGTTATAACTAAGTGATTAAGGAAGAAACTCCACTTTCAATAATGTATCTTTTTGAAATCTTAAAACTCAACTTGAGTGTAAACTAGGTTTTAACTTAGTGATTAAGGAAGAAACTCAATTTTCAATAATGTATCCTTTTCAAATCTTAAATCTCAAATTGAATGTAAATTAGGTTATAACTTAGTGATTAAGGAAGAAACTCCATTTTAAGTAATGTATCCTTTTGAAATCTTAAAACTCAAATTGATTATAAATTAGCTTATAACTTAGTGATTAAGGAAGAAACTCAATGTTCAATAATGTATCCTTTTGAAATTTTAAAACTAAAATTAAGTGTAAATTAGGTTATAACATAGTGACTAAAGGAAGAAACTCCATTTTCAATAATGTATCCTTTTGAAATCTTGAAACTCAAATTGAGTGTAAACTAGGTTATAACTTCGTGATTAAATAAGAAACTCAATTTTCAATAATGAATCCTTTTGAAATCTTAAAACTCAAATTGAATGTAAATTAGGTTAATACTTAGTGATTAAGGAAGAAACTACATTTTCAATAATGTATCCTTTTGAAATCTTAAAAATCAAACTGATTGTAAACTAGGTTTTAGCTTAGTGATTATGGACGAAACTACATTTTCAATAATGTATCCTATTGAATTCTTAAAACTCAAATTGATTGTAAATTAGTATTACTGAGTGATTAAGGAAGAAACTTCATTTTCAATAATGTATCCTTTTGAAATCTTAAAGATCAAATTGAGTGTAAACTAGGTTTTAACTTAGTGATTAAGGAAGAATCTCCATTTTCAATAATGTATCCTTTTGAAGTCTTAAAACTCAAATTGAATGTAAATTAGGTTAATACTTAGTGATTAAGGAAGAAACTACATTTTCAATAATGTATCCTTTTGAAATCTTAAAAATCAAACTGATTGTAAACTAGGTTTTAACTTAGTGATTATGGACGAAACTACATTTTCAATAATGTATCCTATTGAATTCTTAAAACTCAAATTGATTGTAAATTAGGTTATTATTGAGTGATTAAGGAAGAAACTTCATTTTCAATAATGTATCCTTTTGAAATCTTAAAGATCAAATTGAGTGTAAACTAGGTTTTAACTTAGTGATTAAGGAAGAAACTCCATTTTCAATAATGTATCCTTTTGAAGTCTTAAAACTCAAATTGAATGTAAATTAAGTTAATACTTAGTGTTTAAGGAAGAAACTACATTTTCAATAATGTATCCTTTTGAAATCTTAAAAATCAAATTGATTGTAAACTAGGTTTTAACTTAGTGATTATGGAAGAAACTACATTTTCAATAATGTATCCTTTTGAAATCATAAAACTCAAATTGATTGTAAATTAGGTTATAACTGAGTGATTAAGGAAGAAACTCCATTTTCAATAATGTATCCTTTTGAAATCTTAAAGATCAAATTGAGTGTAAACTTGGTTTTAACTTAGTGATTTAGGAAGAAAATTCATTTTCAATAATGTATCCTTTTGAAATATTAAAACTCAAATTGAGTGTAAACTAGGTTTTAACTTAGTGATTAAGGAAAAAACTCAATTTTCAATAATGTATCCTTTTGAAATCTTAAATCTCAAATTTTAAGTAAATTAGGTTATAACTAAGTTATTAAGGAAGAAACTCCATTTTCAATAATGAATCCTTTTGAAATCTTAAAACTCAAATTGAGTATAAATTAGCTTATAACTTAGTGATTAAGGAAGAAACTCAATGTTCAATAATGTATCCTTTTGAAATTTTAAAACTAAAATTAAGTGTAAATTAGGTTATAACATAGTGACTAAAGGAAGAAACTCCATTTTCAATAATGTATCCTTTTGAAATCTTAAAACTCAAATTTAGTGTAAACTAGGTTATAACTTAGTGATTAAGTAAGAAACTCAATTTTCAATAATGAATCCTTTTGAAATCTTAGAACTCAAATTGAATGTAAATTAGGTTAATACTTAGTGATTAAGGAAGAAACTACTTTTTCAATAATGTATCCTTTTGAAATCTTAAAAATCAAACTGATTGTAAACTAGGTTTTAACTTAGTGCAAATCAGGTTATTTTATTAACTAAAAAGTATAAAGGGGGACCCCACAGCCCGGGGTCAGGGAGGAAAAAAGACAAACCACAGTAAAGCTACAATTCTCGTACAAAACATAAAATCAAAAGGCCATAACACACGGCCAACCATGGGGATGCAACCCCAATGAAAATAACATCCACATAACGAAATAAAATACATATTAAGGCCTATTGAAACTAGTGTTCATATCTGCATATAAGTAATTAACTAAAAAACTGGGGCAATTACCTGTCCAGTTGTTTGTCTCCGGTCGCTTGACCAAAGCATCAGCCGCCGCATTTCCCTCCCGATAGATGTGGGTGTAAAAGACTTCCATCTGATCCGCAAGTGCCATCGTAGTGGACCAAGTGCTACGAACTCTCCAAGGAATCAGCGAAATTTCTCTTTTTAAGGTACGAACAGCAAGGACAGAATCAGATTCCACCCAAAGGCGTCTCCAACCACGGACATATTCATATTCAATAGCTCCTAGGATCGCTAGTAACTCATCCTCCAAAGGAAAACCCCAACCAACCGGCTCCGAGTAAGCCGCCATAAAGAACCCTCTTGAATTTCTGAAAATAGCTCCCGCAAAGAGAGTATTAGAAGAAGAGGAAACACCACCATCTACGTTTACCTTGGTCCAACCAGGAGGGGGATGGTGCCATGATACGGACACTTGAGGGCGGGTTCTTCTAGGACGAAGCGTAGCACCAAAATAATGAGCCGTGAGAACCTCATCAAATGATCCATTCGATGAACCTCTAATGAGAGGGGCTAACTCGCGGATATGGGCAAGAGCCCACGCAACGCACCGCTGCAAAGAAACTGGATAACCGTCATGTACTACCTTATTTCGAAAAGTCCAAATGGACTAAGCCACGGCAGTGAACGCCAAACGCCACAGACGAGCTAAGTGGTCGCTCAGGAAAAACCCTCTAGCCTGCACAAACAAGTGATCAAATCCTTCATCATATGGCAAGGTCAAATTGAAAATATTCGCAATGGAACGAAACACCTGGTGTGAAAAATGGCAGGAAGATAGAATGTGATTCCTTGTTTCCCCATCTGATCGACAAAAAGGGCAGATCGTGGGGCCAGAGACACCAAATTTTTGTAGCCAATCTCCTGTAGGGATTTTATCCCAAATAGCACGCCATAGAAAAGTAGAGCGGCTCAGAGGGATATAGTCCGCCCATATCCAGTTCCCCCAAGTTTGACGAGGGAAAGTGTTCCGCAGCTCATCATAAGCTAGTCTCGACGTGAGCTCTCCAGAAATAGACTTCGGCCATATAATCATGCCAACCTCTGTGGAAACCCAAATACTAAGAATATCCCGAACCACTTCAGTGCAATTGATAATAAATATCGGTGCGAAATGCCAATAGTTATCGTAAAAGAAGTCCCCAACCGTGCCATGCAAAGTGCGAGCAACATGATATGGTATCTCCAGTTTATCAACAATTTTGTAACCCAGCCAGTTGTCATGCCAAAAACGAACACAAGAATTTCTACCGATAATCCAACGAGCATCCTCTAGAAGAGTAGTCAAGTGCGGATGAATGCCCGGGCCGATAGAGGTAGAGAAATATCTGCTATGAATGTCATTCCCATGATAAAGGAACCTTCGGTTCAAAAGGTTAAACTCCGGAGAGGTGTTTTTCAAAATGTCCCATGCAATCTTTGTAGTATAGGATTCATTAGAAACACGAAGGGAGCGAATACCAAGGCCGCCTTCATCCTTGGGAGAACAACAACGCTTCCAGGCCACCGAACATGAATTATTGCGCTTCATAATGTCTCCCGTCCAAAGAAAATTACGCATAGCAGCTTCTAAATCTGAGATAAGTGTGGCAGGCCACTTATAAATCATCATTGTATGAACTGTAGAAGCGGCAATAACTGAGTTAATCAAACATAAGCGACCAGCAAGAGAAAGGGAGGAGCCTTTCCAACGACCAAATTTTGCCTTGATTGAATCGGCTATTGGTGCAAGGTGATACACTCTCGGGGCTCCCTTGAAAATAAGTACACCAAGATAGGTAAATGGGAAATCTCCTTCCACGAAACCAGTTCTGCGAGCTACCCGGCTATGGAAATGGGCATCGGTCGATTTCCCAAAGAAAACCCGAGACTTACTAGGGCTGAAACGTTGACCAGAGACAACTCCGTATACATCCAAAAGATTCATCAAACAAGTTAGGTTTCTCTCCGTAGCTTGGGATAGAATCAGAATATCATCAGCATAGAATAGATAAGGGGCTACCCCCTTAATCGGCATCAACTGAGTAGAGGAAATAGCATGGTCTATCAATCTTCCAAGACCTTCTTCCGCCAAACAAAATAACAAAGGAGAGAGGGGATCTCCCTGTCTCACCCCACGGCTGCAATCAAAGAATCCTTTAGCCTGCCCGTTAATAAGGATCGAGAGCCTAGCCGAAGTTAGAACTACCCGTATCAACTGAATGAATCTTGTCGAAAAAATCATTCGAAGCAACACCGCGTATATGAAATCCCAAGCAATAGTATCGAATGCCTTCACCATATCAATCTTCCATGCCATACCCCCGCCAAGACGAGAGAGGTCCAGGTGATTAACCACCTCCGAAGCAAGGGCAATGCACGTATGTATACGTCGGCCAAGGATAAATCCAAATTGGAACCTCGTGAGATGTCGTCCAATGAAGCGACCGAGTCTAGTGGTGATAATCTTCGTAAAGATCTTGAACAAAAAATTCCCCATAACAATAGGCCGGAAGTCTTGAATTAACCTAGCATCAGGTTTTTTAGGTAAGAGAGTGACAAAATTTGCGTTGAGGCAATAAGGCAAACTAAGGTGTGTGAAAAAATATCGCACAGCAACAGAAATATCCTGACAAATGATATCCCAACAAGAATGAAGAAATTTACATTCAATTTGAGTTTCAAGATTTCAAAACGATACATTATTGAAAATTGCATTTCTTCCTTAATCACCAAGTTATAACCTAGTTTACACTCAATTTGAGTTTTAAGATTTCAAAAGGATATATTATTGAAAATGGAGTTTCTTCCTTAATCCCTAAGTTATTACCTAATTTACACTAAATTTTAGTATTAAGATTTTAAAAGGATACATTATTAAAAATGGAGTTTCTTCCTTAATCACTAAGTGTTAACCTAATTTACATTCAATTTGAGTTTTAAGATTTCAAAAGGATACATTATTTGAAATGGTGTTTATTCCTTAATCACTAAGTTATAAGCTAATTTACACTCAATTTGAGTTTTAAAATTTCAAAAGGATACATTATTGAATAGAGTTTCTTCTTTAATCACAAAGTTAATACCTAATTTACACTCAATTTTAGTTTTAAAATTTCAAAAGCATACATTATTCAAAATTGAGTTTCTTCCTTAATCACCAAGTTATAAGGTAATTTACACTCAATTTGAGTTTTAAGATTTCAAAAGGATACATTATTGAAAATGGAGTTTCTTCCTTAATCACTAAGTTATATGCTAATTTGAACTCAATTTGAGTTTTAAGATTTCAAAAGGATACATTATTTAAAATGGAGTTTTTTTCCTTAATCACTAAGTTATAACCTAATTTACATTCAATTTGAGTTTTAAGATTTCAAAAGGATACATTATTGAAAATGGAGTTTCTTCCTTAATCACTAAGTTATAACCTAATTTACATTCAATTTAAGTTTTAAGATTTCAACAGTATACATTATTGAAAATGTAGTTTCTTCCTTAATCACGAAGTTATAAGCTAATTTGCACAAAATTTGAGTTTTAAGATTTCAAAAGAATACATTATTGAAAATGGAATTTCTTCCTTAATCACTAAGTTATGAGCTATTCTACACTCAATTTGAGTTTTCAGATTTCAAAAGGATACATTATTAAAAAATGAGTTTCTTTCTTAATTACTAAGTTATAAGTTAATTTACACTCAATTTAAGTTTAAGAATTCAAAAGGATACATTATTGAAAATGGAGTTTCATCCTTAATCACAAAGTTATAGGCTAATTTACACTCAATTTGAGTTTTAAGATTTTAAAATGTTACACTATTGAAAATTGAATTTCTTCCTTAGTTACTAAGTTATAAGTTAATTCACACTCAATTTGAATTTTAAGTTTTCAAAAGGATACATTATTGAAAATGGAGTTTCTTCCTTAATCACTAAGTTATAACCTAATTTACATTCAATTTAAGTTTTAAGATTTCAACAGTATACATTATTGAAAATTTAGTTTCTTCCTTAATCACGAAGTTATAAGCTAATTTGCAAAAAAATTGGGTTTTAAGATTTCAAAAGAATACATTATTGAAAATGGAATTTCTTACTTAATCACTAAGTTATAAGCTATTTGATGGTCCCATGAAAACATTTGCATTTGGGAATTTATGATTTTTTTAAACACTGGAGTGCATTGAAATGCTTTGTAAATGAGTGGTTAGTGCAGTGCTTAAGCAAATCAGTAAAGCAATAAAGAACACAACAATGTAAAGTGGTTCAGAGGCTCAAACTCTTACATCCACTAACCTGGTTGAACAGGATAATCCACTAAGGATTAGCTTGTTTTTAACGTGCCAAGGTGCACTCTCAACTGGACTCACACCCCTCCGCGGAACTGCCTCTCGAACTGGCCTCACATCCCTCTTCTCTCAGGGACTGCCTCTCTACACCTAATTTCAACCACTAACTCTATCACTCGGGAAAGGGTTTGGGTTTGGTGTTGCTTTCTCCAACTAGGTGAGATTTTCCCTTACATGGTTTTAGCCTGAAAGCTAGGATTGGGAAAATCTCTCTAAGCTTAGGATGTATATTTTTTTTTTTATCGGTAAATGTTAGTTGTTAGTAGTTAGATTAGTTCACCAAGTCCCCAAATAGGCTCAAGTATACAAACTAGAACACTCAAATATGACTATATAGAACTCAGGGTCAGTGTTCTTGATGGAGATGGTGCCTCCTTATGCCTCCCTAGAACTTGCACTCTCTCTCACATCTGCTCTACTAATCTAAATGCAGCTTGAGTTTGTATTTATAGTGTGGATTTGAATGTTACCGTTGGAGAGAGTAACATTCAAATCTAGACTATCTCTAGAGTGAAATTCTCCTTTTCAGTGAAGTACGGTCTTGTCAGCTTTTGTCAGATTCGCTGCCTTGTCTTGATTGGTCCACGAGGACTGAGTCCAAAGGCTCTTTTGTTCAGGGTACTTGATCAGGGTAGTCCTGACTTCATGCGACTTGTCTTCAACTGACTTGAAGTCCTCTTAGGATACTTTTCTTCAATAGACTTGAGGTCTTCTTAGGAACTTTCATTGGACTTGAAGTCTACTCACTGGACTTCCTTCATTGGACTTTAAGTCTTCTCAGTGGACTTCCTTCATTGGACCTTAAGTCTTCTCAGTGGACTTCCTTCATTGGACTTTAAGTCTTCTCAGTGGACTTCCTTCATTGGACTTTAAGTCTTCTCAGTGGACTTCCTTCATTGGACTTTAAGTCTACTCAGTGGACTAAAGTCCACTCGGGAGAGTTGACATAAGGCAAATTGTCAGCCTCTCATTCCTCAGTAGCCTGACTCCCTGATGATCTACTAGGCACAACACTGATCCTCATGATCATGCTCTTCACTGAGTAGTCCACTGACCAGCTTAGAAAGTCAGGTTTATACTCAGTGGGACTTCCTTCAGGACGGTCTTCAGGTCTTCAGGGTTCTAACTTGATGCTCCAGTCTATTTGCTCTAGGATGGCTCTGACTTCTCAGGTTTCGAGACAGTTAAGTTCCCCCTCAACTGACTACCTGTAAATTGAAAATAGACTAGCCTAACCTGAATCTTATAAGACACAATCCTGACTGCTCATTCCCTATTACAAGTCGTTTTGGAAAATCATCAAACCTAAATATCCCAACACTATTCTACACTCAATTTGAGTTTTAAGATTTCAAAAGGATACATTATTAAAAAATGAGTTTCTTTCTTAATTACTAAGTTATAAGTTAATTTACACTCAATTTAAGTTTTAAGAATTCAAAGGATACATTATTGAAAATGGAGTTTCATTCTTAATCACAAAGTTATAAGGTAATTTACACTCAATTTGAGTTTTAAGATTTTAAAATGTTACACTATTGAAAATTGAGTTTATTCCTTAGTTACTAAGTTATAAGTTAATTCACACTCAATTTGAGTTTTAAGATTTTAAAAGGATACATTATTGAAAATGGAGTTTCTTCCTTAATCACGGTCTCTCGCTGCCTTGCTGGAATCCATGCTCTTATACATGAATCGACCGCCTTGGCCAAGGGTCGATCGTCAGGTTCTCTCCATGACCTGCTCATTACGAGAGCTTTTATGATCATTTTAAATCCTCGTATTGTCCGCACTCCTCTCTATTTTCGTTGGATACCTCCTCCTCCGGCCTGTGTGAAGATTAATGTTGACGGGGAAGTCGTGGCAGCTCCGGGTATGCTCTCGACAGGAGCCATTTTTCGAAACAGCCGGGATTTTTTCCTAGCGGCTATTTCAAATTTCGAAGGTTGGGGTTATCCATTGGAAGCGGAGATTGCTGCCATCCTATTCGCAATTCGGTTTGCGGCCACTCGTGGCTGGTTTTCCCTTTGGATTGAGCCAGATTCCTTGATGGCAATTCAAACGATAAAGAGAGAGATTCCATTCATACCTTGGCATTTACAAATCCTTTGGAGTCAAGTTATGTCCGTTTCCTCTATGCTCTCGGTTCGTTACTCTCACAAATATAGAGAGGGTAATCAGACAGCGGATGCCCTTGCCTCTCTTAGACACTCTGCTTGTTGGATATGGAATTGTCCCGATTTCCTATTAAATTATTTGTACTTGGATATGAACACTAAATTTTGTCGTCTTTATTGGTTGTTTCACCCCCTTTTTTCCTTGTATTCTGGGCCTTTTTTGTTTTAGGCCAGTCTCTATTCGGTCCATTGGACTGAGAGCTTGGTCTAAGATACCATTCTTTCTAGTTCGATGAGCTGAGAATGGTATCTCTTTTGTCTTTTTTGGACTTTTCCTATCGGAACTTTTGGGAGTTTTGAGTGGTTGGCAACTCTTTTTCGCCTGTGCCGGTTTATCCTCAATGGAGGTTTACGGTGAGGTTTTTAATGAGGCCCGCTCTACTCTCTTTCGTTCCTGACTTCGGGTTATGGAGGCTTTCTTTTCTTTTCTTTTTATAATATCGACCTTTACGTGCATTAAGTATTAACCTAATTTATATTCAATTTGACTTTTAAGATTTCTATAGGATACATTATTGAAAATTGAGTTTCTTCCTTAATCACTAAGTTATAATGCAAATTTACACTCAATTTGAGTTTTAAGATTTCAAAAGGATACATTATTGAAAATGGAGTTTCTTCCTTAATCACTAAGTTATATGTTAATTTGCACTCAATTTGAGTTTTAAGATTTCAAAAGGATACATTATTGAAAATAGAGTTTCTTCCTTAATCACTAAGTTATAACCTAATTTACACTCAATTTGAGTTTTAATTTTTCAAAAGGATACATTATTGAAAATGGAGTTTCTTCCTTAATCACTGAGTTATAACATAATTTACATACAATTTGAGTTTTAAGGTTTCAAAAGGATACATTTTTGAAAATTGAGTTTCTTCCTTAATCACTAAGTTATATGCTAATTTGCACTCAATTTGAGTTTTATGATTTCAAATGGATACATTATTGAAAATGGAGTTTCTTCCTTAATCATTACGTTATAAGCTAAGTTGCACTAAATTTGAGTTTTAAGATTTCAAAAGGATACTATTGAAAATGGAGTTTCTTCCCTAATCACAAAGTTATAAGCTAATTTACACAGAATTTGAGTTTTATGATTTTAAAATGATACATTATTTAAAATTGAGTTTCTTCCTTAGTTATTAAGTTATAAGTTGATTCACACTCAATTTGAGTTTTAAGATTTTAAAAGGATACATTAATGAAAATGTAGTTTCTTCCTTAATCACTTAGTATTAACCTAATTTACATTCAATTTGACTTTTAAGATTTCTAAAGGATACATTATTGAAAATGTAGTTTCTTCCTTAATCACCAAGTATTAACCTAATTTACACTCAATTTGAGTTTCAAGATTTCAAAACGATACATTATTGAAAATTGAGTTTCTTCCTTAATCACTAAGTTATAACCTAGTTTACACTCAATTTGAGTTTTAAGATTTCAAAAGGATACATTATTGAAATGGAGTTTGTTCCTTAATCACTAAGTTATTACCTAATTTACACCAAAATTTAGTTTTAAGATTTTAAAAGGATACATTATTGAAAATGGAGTTTCTTCCTCAATCACTAAGTATTCACTTAATTTATATTCAATTTGAGTTTTAAGATTTCAAAAGGATACATTATTTAAAATGGTGTTTATTCCTTAATCACTAAGTTATAAGCTAATTTACACTCAATTTGAGTTTTAAAATTTCAAAAGGATACATTATTGAATGTAGTTTCTTCCTTAATCACAAAGTTAATACCTAATTTACACTCAATTTTAGTTTTAAAATTTCAAAAGGATACATTATTCAAAATATAGTTTCTTCCTTAATCACTAAGTTATAAGCTAATTTACATTCAATTTGAGTTGTAAGATTTCAAAAGGATACATTATTGAAATTTGAGTTTCTTCCTTAATCACTGAGTTATAAGCTAATGTGCACTAAATTTGAGTTTTATGATTTCAAAATGATAAATTATTGAAAATGGAGGTTCTTCCTTAATCATTATGTTATAAGCTAATTTACACTCAATTTGAGTTTTAAGATTTCAAAAGGATAAATTATTGAAAATGGAGTTTCTTCCTTAATCACTAAGTTATTACCTAATTTACATTCAATTTAATTTTTAAGATTTCAACAGTATAGATTATTGAAAATTGAGTTTCTTCTTTAATCACGAAGTTAAATCTAATTTGCACAAAATTTGAGTTTTAAGATTTCAAAAGAATACATTATTGAAAATGGAATTTCTTCCTTAATCACTAAGTTAAAAAATACTAAACTCAATTTGAGTTTTAAGATTTCAAAAGGATAAATTATTAAAAAAAGAGTTTCTTTCTTAATTACTAAGTTATAAGTTAATTTACACTCAATTTAAGTTTTAAGAATTCAAAAGGATACATTATTGAAAATGGAGTTTTAAGGTTTTAAAATGTTACACTATTGAAAATTGAGTTTCTTCCTTAGTTACTAAGTGATAAGTTAATTCACACTCAAATTGAGTTTTAAGATTTTAAAAGGATACATTATTTAAAATGGAGTTTCTTCCTTAATCACTAAGTATTAACCTAATTTACACTCAATTTGAGTTTCAAGATTTCAAAAGGATACATTATTGAAAATGGAGTTACCTCCTTAATCACTAAGTTATAACTTAATTTACATTCAATTTGAGTTTTAAGATTTCTAAAGGATACATTATTGAAAATTGAGTTTCTTCTTTAATCACAAAGTTATAAGCTAATTTGCACTAAATTTGAGTTTTATGATTTCAAAAGGATACATTATTGAAAATGGAGTTTCTTCCTTAATCATTATGTTATAAGCTAATTTACACTCAATTTTAGTTTTAAGATTTCAAAATGATACATTATTGAAAATGGAGTTTCTTCCTTAATCACTAAGTTATAACCTAATTTACATTCAATTTAAGTTTTAAGATTTCAAAAGTATACATTATTGAAAATTGAGTTTCTTCCTTAATCACGAAGTTATAAGCTAATTTGCACAAAATTTGAGTTTTAAGATTTCAAAAGAATACATTATTGAAAATGGAATTTCTTCCTTAATAACTAAGTTATAAGCTATTCTACACTCAATTTGAGTTTTAAGATTTCAAAAGGATACATTATTAAAAAATGAGTTTCTTTCTTAATTACTAAGTTATAAGTTAATTTACACTCAATTTAAGTTTTAAGAAATTCAAAAGGATACATTACTGAAAATGAAGTTTCATCCTTAATCACAAAGTTATAAGTTAATTTACACTCAATTTGAGTTTTAAGATTTTAAAATGTTACACTATTGAAAATTGAGTTTCTTCCTTAGTTACTAAGTTATAAGTTAATTCACACTCAATTTGAGTTTTAAGATTTTAAAAGGATACATTATTGAAAATGGAGGTCTCGGCCGTTTCTGGCGCACTTGGTATGTCCACTAACCCTAATGTCAATACTATTGACACTACCCTGCAGGAATCTACTGGTACTCTTCATAATTTGCAGGGTCGGGGAAGCTCCTCGGGGCGACTTTTCGACCCCTCCAGTTTGACGACGATTAGGAAGCTACCATACAAGGATGCATCTTTGCCTCTTGGGGTCTCGGTTAAACGTGCTACCAGAGGGAATCTTTTGGTGCCTATTGAGGATGGCCCAATTGCTATTCAAAATGTAGCGACGGGCTTACAGGCCAATGCTCAAGAACTCTTCGTGGTAACAACAGAAGGGAAAAACCTCGGTGAGCTTGATACGGCTGCCACTCTTAGTTGGGCAGACATTGTTGACAAGGAGGAGACCAATGATGGACCGCCGAAGCACGGTCTCACACCTCCTCAATGATTATCCTTTCATGGAACGCACAAGGCCTCGGCAATGAGCATACTTGCAATGCTTTGCATGCTTATTGTCAACGGCACAAGCCGGACTGGGTAATTATCCTAGAACCCAAGATTCTGGCCACCTCCATTCCAGCTTCCTTCTGCAAGTCTTTGAAGCTTTCATTCTTGGTGGAAAACAGCAGACCAGGAATGCGACCCAACATTTGGATCCTGTGCAGGGAGGAGTGGTGCAGCAAGACTAATATTACACTTATTACTTCTCAATGCATTGCACTTGATATTCAGAGTGCCCCGAAAGCTTGGGGATTCGCTTTTGTTCACGCCAGCAATGATTACATCTAGAGACGAACCCTTTGTCTTGATCTTGTTGCACTTCATAATGATAACTTGTGTATTATTGGGGTCTTTAACATAGTCCGGGGTGCTCATGAGCGTCTGGGTCGTCCTCCATCATCTTCCCTTCCGATGCGGGAGTTTGACACCTTCATTGATGAAGCCTCGCTCTTTGATATCCCCTCCACTGGTCAAGAGTTCACGTGGTATACCAGGAGGAACAACGTCTTGATGGCAGCGCAGCTTGATCGTACCTTGGTTACTACTGGCTTTGTAGAGCTTTGGTCTTCTATTTCTCTTGAAGTCCTACAACGTCTCTCCTCGGATCACCACCCCCTTCTCCTCACACTTGAGACTTCCTATAAAATTTTAGCGAGACCTTTTCGCTTCCAACACATATGGATTCAACATGAGACTTTCATGGACACAGTCCGCAATTCTTGGGAGATCCCCATTCCGGGCGTGGACCCCATTCGTCTGGTTATGCGCAAGCTCAAACGCCTGAAGGGTGCGATTCAAACTTGGAACCGTGACATTCACTTCATCCCTTGGAGACTCCGAAGTACTTGGAGTTCGGCTGTAGTCTTAGCACGGAAGATGCAAATTCATTGTTCTTACATTGCTAGAGAAGGGAATTCGACGGCGGACGTCCTCGTCAAACGTCGAGAATCCAGGATTTGGTCAGGTAATTGTCCAGATTTTCTTGCTTCTGTACTTTGTAGAGATATGAACTGTACTTTTTTCAGATTGTAAGTTGTTTTTTTTGTGGATTTTAGTTTTTTTTTCGGGGTTGCATCCCTGTGTTGGCCAGATGTTTGGCCTTGGTTTAGGTTTTCTCGTTGACTTTATGAGTTTGTAAGTTCTGCTTGATTTCCCCTGGCCCTGGGTTGTGGGGTCCTTTCTTTTCTTTTTTATTAATAAAATAACCTAATTTGCACTAAGTATTAACCTAATTTACATTCAATTTGAGTTTTAAGATTTCTAAAGGATACATTATTGAGAATGGAGTTTCTTCCTTAATCACTAAGTTATAACCTAATTTACACTCAATTTAAGTTTTATGATTTCAAAACGATACATTATTGAAAATTGAGTTTCTTCCTTAATCACTAAGTTATAACCTAGTTTACACTCAATTTGAGTTTTAAGATTTCAAAAGGATACATTATTGAAAATGGAGTTTCTTCCTTAATCACTAAGTTATTTCCTAATTTACACTAAATTTTAGTTTTAAGATTTTAAAAGGATACATTATTTAAAATGGAGTTTCTTCCTTAATCACTAAGTTCTAACATAATTACACTCAATTTGAGTTTAAGGATTTCAAAAGAATACTTCATTGTAAATGGAGTTTATCCCTTAATCACTATGTTATAACCTAATTTACACTCAATTTTAGTTTTAAATTTTCAAAAGGATACATTATTGAAAATTGAGTTTCTTCCTTAATCACTAAGTTATAAAGCTAATTTACAGTCAATTTTAGATTTAAGATTTCAAAAGGATACATTATTGAAAATTGAGTTTCTTCATTAATCACTAAGTTATATGCTAACTTTCATCCCTCCGTGTCGTACCACAGTTATATGGAGGGCGCTTTGGCATAAACTTCCTACCCTGGATTGGCTTGCTCGATTCGGTATTCAGGGTCCTTCTATTTGTCCTTTATGCTCCAGCCATGAGGAGACGCAAGATCATATCCTCTCTTCTTGCACTTTCACATGTGCTTTATTTGATGATGTAACTAACCTTTTTCTTATTCGGTTGAGCCCTCATACGACTTTCTCGGATTTGTTTGCTCACTTGTGTGGTTGTAGGTTCAGTGATCAGGTTATGGAACTTTGGAAGGTTGCAATTGTTACTTGTGTTTGGTCTATATGGTGGATGCGTAACAGGGTGGTGTTCGATGAGGTTCGACCTTCGCGTCGGGCGTGCCTCATCGTGGTTATTGCGGTTATTCGGGAAGCTTCAGGCCTCTCCCGAGGTTGCACGGACGGTTCGGACATGGATGTCCTCATTCTCGGCAATGTGGGCCTTGGGCTTCGTACCAAACCCTTAAGGCAGCCTACACCCTTTCGGTGGTTGCCCCCACCAACCGATTGGTACAAGATTAACACGGATGGTAGTGTTTCTTCCTCTCCTAATACATTGTTTGTGGGTGTTGTTTTTAGGAATTCTATGGGGCTTTTCGAAGCTGCTTTTGCTATGAGTTATGGCTGGGGTTACCCTCTTGAGGCGGAGATTGCTGCCATTCTATTGGCAATTCGTTTTGCCTATGGTAAGGGTTGGAAGAAGGTTTGGATTGAATCTGATTCTATTTTGGCAATTCAAACGATGTGGAAGACATTGCCCATAATACCATGGAGACTTAGAGGCTTATGGAGTATCACTATGCGACTTGTCCATGATATGGAGATTCGCTACACGCATATATGGAGGGAAGGCAACAGGGTGGTGGATGTTTTGGCAAAATTGAGAGAGCCAGGTCTTTGGTTGACGAATCCCCCCTCTAGTATCTCGACGCACTTGTTTTCAGATTTACATGAGTTGTATTTCCACTCATGACTTCGTTGTTGTGGTATTGTTAGTTGTTGATTTTTGGATTTTCATACTTGTTTTGGTTTTGTTTACGGCCAGTCTCTATTCAGCCCTTTTGCGGCTGAGAGCTTGACCGAGGGTCCGCCTCTGCAGTCTGTTGACTAGAGGAGGGACTCTTTAGTGCCTTGTATTCTAGGCTGGGTTTCTATTGCGATTTGCAGAAATGGGTGGTTGGTAACGCTTTTTCCCCTACACCGGTTTGTCCTCAAGGGAGGTTTACGGTGAGGTTTCTGATCGCTGCTCCGGGTTGTGGAGCCTCTTCTTTTCTTTTCATTTAATAAAATCTCTCTTTTATGTGCACTAAGTTGTATGCTAATTTCACTCAATTTCAGTTTTAAGATTTCAAAATGATACATTATTGAAAATTGAGTTTATTCCTTAATCACTAAGTTATAACCTAGTTTACACTCAATTTGAGTTTTAAGATTTCAAAAGGATTCATTATTGAAAATGGAGTTTTTTCCTTAATCACTAAGTTATTTCCTAATTTACACTAAATTTTACTTTTAAGATTTTAAAAGGATACATTATTGAAAATGGAGTTTCTTCCTTAATCACTAAGTTATAACATAGTTACACTCAATTTGAGTTTAAGGACTTCAAAAGAATACTTCATTGTAAATGGAGTTTATCCCTTAATCACTATGTTATAACTTAATTTACACTCAATTTTAGTTTTAAATTTTCAAAAGGATACATTATTGAAAATTGAGTTTCTTCCTTAATCACTAAGTTATATGCTAATTTGCACTCAATTTGAGTTTTAAGATTTCAAAAGGACACATTATTGAAAATGGAGTTTCTTCCTTAATCACTAAGTTATAACCTAATTTACATTCAATTTGAGTTTTAAGATTTCAAAAGGATACATTATTGAAAATTGAGTTTCTTCCTTAATCACAAAGTTATAAGCTAATTTGCACTAAATTTTAGTTTTATGATTTCAAAAGGATACATTATTGAAAATGAAGTTTCTTCCTTAATCATTATGTTATAAGCTAATTTACACTCAATTTGAGTTTTAAGATTTCAAAAGGGTACGTTATTGAAAATGGAGTTTCTTCCTTAATCACTAAGTTATTACCTAATTTACATTCAATTTAAGTTTTAAGATTTCAACAATATAGATTATTGAAAATTGAGTTTCTTCCTTAGTCATGAAGTTATAAGCTAATTTGCACAAAATTTGAGTTTTAAGATTTCAAAAGAATACATTATTGAAAATGGAATTTCTTCCTTAATCACTAAGTTATAAGTTATTCTACACTCAATTTGAGTTTTAAGATTTCAAAAGGATACATTATTAAAAAATGAGTTTCTTTCTTAATTACTAAGTTATAAGTTATTTTACACTCAATTTAAGTTTTAAGAATTCAAAAGGATACATTATTGAAAATGGAGTTTCATCCTTAATCACAAAGTTATAAGCTAAATTACCAGAAAACTCTAATAAAAAATGTTCTCTCTAGAATTTCCCCTTTCGGCCGTCAACACCTAATTTTTCCAATCAGCCTCCATGTCTTCCGGTAGCTTCCCATCGCCGGGTGACACCACTGCCCCTTCGGCGAATCAGTATCTCGAAAAGGATGTAATTGATCGATTGATTCTTTTTTCTCCCTTAATCTCGCAATACTTAGAAATTCCGAGTATGGTTCTTGAGACTATGCCTCCACCGCCGCCTTCTTTCAAAATGGATCCGATTTTAATGGAGATAGAGCGAAAATTTCCTCTGTTCACCCGATTCCTGGCCTATAAACAACCGGATTTAATTCCGTCTAGGACTCCCCCTTCGTCTCTTCATATTCTGCATGGGGTGCGATTTCTGCTGTTTCAGGGCTGGCCCCTCATATCACAGCGGACCCTGCGATCGTCTCAATTCCGTCTCCGTATGTGGCGTCGGTTGGTCAAGATCATATCGGGTTAAAGCAGGGGACCGTTGTCCCCCTTGGCGCAATCCCGATTTCAGCCGGAAACGTACCTTGGTCCGTTTCCAGCGCATATGGTACGTCGCCTCTCCCACCTTTGGGTAATTCTTCCCATGTTCCTTCTTCTGCTTTTGTGTCTTCTGCTTCGCAGGATATCTTTGGGACCGCCTTTAGGGCTCCTTACACGGATGACATGATCGGGAATATGCAAGGGCCTTTCGTCCCTTCTGGCGCACTCCCGTCTACAGCCGGAAACACGTCACATGTTTCTGGCATACTCGGTACGCATCCTATCCAATTGGACTCTGCAACACTTTTTCTATCCAGAATGCTTCTATTTTTCCCTTCCCTTCGCAGGTCCCTCGTACCGGGTCTCCAGCGAATGTGCCCCCTTCAACCTTGGATTCGGAAAATTCTAAAACTTTTGCCGATGTGCTCAATGCCCGTCCTAAGTCTGCCAGTGTTGCTACATTTAGGGACCCTATAAAACCTACACCACATGGACAATATCTTTTGATTGATATCCCAGAAGAGGATTATTTGTTGGGCGTCCAGGAATTTCAAAATTCTTTTATCGGGCGTATGATTACAGCTCCTGGGAAGCCGCTGCTTCCCCTTTTATCTCTCAAGGACAAGCTCAGAGCCATTTGGAAACTTAACGGTAGACTAAAAATGATTCCGCTAGGTAAAGGGTACTATACGGTTATGCTCGAAGATATGGACGATAGAGCCAGGCTCGCTACGCGGAGGTCTTTCTCTCTGGATTCAGGCAACTTTCGTTTGCAAGATTGGGTTCCGAACTTTAACCCGAACGCTGTTAAGTCTTCTCTTGCTCAAGTATGGGTTCGGTTCACGGAATTGCCAATTAAATATTGGCAACCAAGAATCTTGGAAGCCTTGGCTTCTACTATAGGCAATCTGGTACGAATGGATGATGCAACTGCCAATCGTACTTTTGTGCATTACGCGAGAATGCTGATTGAAATTGATCTTTCCAAGGATTTACATCATCAAATTCTATACCGGCGAGGAGACCACCTCTCGGGAACTACCATCACTTATGAGCGCCTACCTCACTTCTGTAGGGAATGCTGTGTTATTGGCCACTCCCTGGCTACATGTAAGAAATCGAAAGATCGACCACGTGCTCTCTCCCGTGGATGTAGCCGAAGTCGATCCCACCGGATTCACTCACGTCCGGACACATCCTCGAAAGCCCATGGGCAAGTACCGCCTGCTACCAAGGTTACCGAGGACACTAACTTCGCCTTTACCAAAAATGATATCTCTGCTTTAAGGGAGGCAAATGTTGGAAGCGAGGATGCTGCAGCCCTCTCCCTTGCTTTGGTCCACGACCAAGGTCCACATACTCATTCTGTTGACAACAGGGATACCGTTATAAACACATGCACGACGTTAGTGCTGCATGAAGGATGTATTGAGGGGATCACAACCTCCAATGCCTTCGCTGCTCTTGATGAGGATTCGAATTCTGAAGTTCAGTTGGAAACGCAAGGGCACTCGCTAAGCCCTATTGGCGATCATCTGACTACAGCCGGGGACGGGATTCTTTCCGTTTCCGGCGCATCTTGTAAGTCGGTTGAACCTAATACTTTCGTTACAGATGCTTTGCCACAGATTATCTCTGTCCCTCCTCTTCCTTTGCAGGTAAAATTAGCAGCTAGCAAGTCTTATAAACGTCCTGGTTTTACAAATACTTCGATGCCTGTTGTTCTCCCAATCAAGCAAGCTATGAGGGGTAGCCGTGTCACTTCTTCCGAAGTTGATTCTGGGGTTTTGCGAGACACCTCAGCCGACTTGGCCACCTTCGCCAAGGAGCACTTCGTAGACGATGTGAGTGGTAATAAAATTTCCGAAATGATAACGGTGAGTAGTCGAAGTTGGGCATATGAGATGGAGCATGAAGATTCTGGTTACGGGCCGCCGAAGCACGGTCTTCCGGACTATCGATGATTGTGTTGTCTTGGAATGCACAGGGCCTTGGCAACGAGCACACTCGTGATGCTCTTGCGGCCTACTGCCATAGGCATGATCCAGATTGGGTGTTCATTCTGGAACCAAAAGTTTTGATTAAAACTATTCCGGATTCTTTTTGGAATTCCCTCAAGCTCTCGCTTTTTGGTGAAAATTCTAGACACCGCATGCGTCCTAACATCTGGGTACTTTGCAAACCTTATTACACATCCTTTGCGTCGATAGTCTCTTAGAATTCTCAATGTATGGCCGTCAAAATTTAACTTGCTTCTCTTTCTTGGACTTTTGTCTTTGTCCATGCAAGTAATGACTATGTTCAAAGACGAGTCCTTTGGTTGGAGATCTCTGCGATTCACGATGCTAATTTATGTATTGTAGGCGACTTTAATATGGTCCGTGGTATGCATGAGCGCATTGGTTCCTCGCCTTCCTCTACGCTTCCCATGCGTGAATTTGATGTTTTTATCGACAATGCCCTTTTGCTGGAATTGTCTTTCTCCGGTAACACCCATACTTGGTCCACGAGGAGGAACAACCACTTCATGGCAGCTCGACTTGATCGGGTTTTGGTTACCTCAGATTTTGTGAATATATGGCAATCTACTTCCCTGGAGGTTCTACACAGGATTTCTTCCGATCACCATCCTCTAATCCTTACTCTTTTGGACACGCCTCCTGCTATGCCCTCTCCTTTTCATTTTCAAAAGATGTGGACACAATACGAGACCTTTTTGGAGGTAGTCCGTCTCTCTTGGGCTCCGGTGGTCTTAGGGGCGGACCCTATTCGGATGACTATGATGAAGTTGCGTAGACTTAAGTCTGCCCTCAAAATCTGAAATCGTAACACTTTCAGGAATATATTCCATCAGATTGAAGAAGCGGAAAAGGAGCTAAATCAAATTCAAATGGATATTACTTTGCATGGTGACTCGGACTCGTTTTTTGAAAAGGAAGTTGAATGTATGGTGCATTTAAACAACCTCCTTCGCCGTAATCATGAATTTTTTACTCAGAGGAATCGTCTACATTGGCTCCATTATGGTGATCGAAATTCTTCCTTCTTCCATGCTATACACCGAACTAAGGGGACTAAGATGGGCATTCTTCGGTTGGCGATTGATGGGGTTGAATGTGATGATCCTGCTACAATTGCGACTCATATTATTTCCTATTACTCGAACCTTTTTGCTGCGGATTTAAATTCATCTTCACTATCGAGGGTTATTGATGGCCTTTCTTTTTCACAAGTTTCTTCTTCGGATAATGATCTCCTCATTGCATTACCGAATGAGGAGGAGGTACGTGGGGCTGTGTTTAGTATGGATCCTACGAGCTCTCCAGGTCCGGATGGTTTTTCGGGACACTTTTTTCAAGCTTGTTGGGAGATTATCTCGGTGGATGTGATTGCAGCGGTTTGCCATTTTTTCACACACTTGTCTTTGCCGGTTGGTCTTAACTCTAGTTTTGTTACGCTTATTCTAAAGAAATCTGGTGCGAGGCTTATTCAGGATTTCCAGCCCATTGTTATGAGTAATTTTCTTTTCAAGATCTTTACGAAAATAATCACTACTAGGCTTGGTAGTTTTGTGGGGAAGCTACTCTCTAGCTTTCAATTTGGCTTCTTTCCCGGACGGCGTATTCATACTTGTATTGCATTGGCATCTGAGGTAGTTAATCAACTTGATAGAGATGGGGGTGGTATGGCCTGGAAGATTGATATGATAAAAGCTTTTGATACAGTGGATTGGGACTTCCTTTTTGCTATACTCGATCGTATGGGTTTCTCAGGCAGGTTTATTCGCTTGGTGAATACTATTCTTTCATCATCGAAACTCTCAATTTGAGTTTTAAGATTTCAAAAGGATACATTATTAAAAATGGAGTTTCTTCCTTAATCACTAAGTTAAAACCTAGTTTACACTCAATTTGATTTTTAAGATTTCAAAAGGATTCATTATTGAAAATGGTGTTTCTTCATTAATCACTAAGTTATATGCTAAGTTGATTTTGGCTCGGTGTGCTAAGTTGAGCGATCAAGTTACTAAACTTTGGCGGCTTGCTTTCACCACCACGATCTGGGCTCTCTGGACTTTCCGCAACCAGGTAGTTCACGATGATCATCCTGTTTCCCTTCACAGATGCTTGGCTTTCACTCTTTCCCACATCCGGGAGTTTGCCAAGTTGATGGGTGGTACTTTGAGTGGTTCCTTTGCCGACTTACTCACCACGAGGGCCTTGGGTGTTCCTCTCCGCCCAAGAAAGGCTCGTATCCCCGTGTATGTGTCTTGGCAGCCCCCTCCTACGGGGTGGACCAAGGTCAATGTTGACGGTGGTGTTAAATCCCCACCAAATACGCTCTTCACCGGTGCGATTTTCTGGAACTCTAGGGGATTCTTCATGGCGGCTTACTCGCAGGCTGATGGTTGGGGTTTTCCACTTGAGGCCGAACTCTTGGCTGTTTTTGGCGCCATTGAATATGCTTTTGTCAGGGGTTGGAAGAAGCTTTGGGTTGAGTCTGATTCTTTATTGGCGATTCATACTTTAACAGGGGATATTCTGCTGATTCCTTGGCGTCTTCGAAGTATTTGGAGCTCATCTATGTATTTGGCTGCTCAAATGGAGGTGAGGTATACGCACATTTTACGGGAAGGTAATAAGGCAGCTGATGCTCTTGTTAAGTTGTATGTTAATCATTTCTGGCAGGGTTCTTGTCCTGATTTTCTTATGTATTTCCTTTCGATTGACATGAATAATGAATATTGTAGGATTTACTAGTTTTATTGGTACGTTTTTTTTTGGGGTTGCATCCCCATTGTTGGCCGGTTTGTTTGGCCTTTTTCAGGTTTTTGTGCTTGTTGGACTAGTGACCATCCATTCCTTGTTGGCTTTGGTTTGGTTCACACCTGTTAGTCCCTTTGTGCTTTGCTTTCTTCCCTGGCCCTGGGTTGTGGGGTCCTCATTTTTTCTTTTTTATTAATAAAATAATCTGATTTGCACTTAAGTTAAAACCTAGTTTACACTCAATTTGAGTTTTAAGATTTCAAAAGGATACATTATATAAAATGTAGTTTCTTCCATAATCACTAAGTTAAAACCTAGTTTACAATCAATTTGATTTTTAAGATTTCAAAAGGATACATTATTGAAAATGGAGTTTCTTCCTTAATCACTAAGTATTAACCTAATTTTCATTCAATTTGAGTGTTAAGATTTCAAGAGGATTCATTATTGAAAATAGAGTTTCTTCCTTAATCACTAAGTTATAAGCTAATTTATACTCAATTTGAGTTTTAAGATTTCAAAAGGATACATTATTGAAAATGGAGTTTCTTCCTTAGTCACTATGTTATTACCTAATTTACACTTAATTTTAGTTTTAAAATTTTAAAAGGATAAATTATTGAAAATTTAGTTTCTTCCTTAATCACTAAGTTAAAACCTAGTTTTCACTCAATTTGAGTTTTAAAATTTCAAAATGATACATTATTGAAAATGGAGTTTCTTCCTTAATCACTCAGTTATAACCTAATTTACACTCAATTTGAGTTTTAAGATTTCAAAAGGATACATTATTGAAAATGGAGTTTCTTTCTTAATCACTAAGTTAAAACCTAGTTTACAATCAATTTGATTTTTAAGATTTCAAAAGGATACATTATTGAAAATGTAGTTTCTTCATTAATCACTAAGTTATTACCTAATTTACACTAAATTTGATTTTTAAGATTTCAAAAGGATACATTATTGAAAATGAAGTTTCTTCCTTAATCACTCAGTTATAACCTAATTGTGCTTTTACCAGATGTGTGTTTCAGGCTATTACTGCTATTTTTTATGTTCATTTGAATCATCATTTGGATTTTCATGGCCGTTGAGTTTGCCTACGTTCGAGGGTGGCGGAAGTTATGGGTTGAGTCTGACTCCCTTCTTGCGGTCAAAACTCTGAAGCAAGAAGTTCCTTTTGTTCCGTGGCGTCTTAGGAGTTTTTGGAGTCATGTCTTTGCTATGGTTTCCCACATGGACATCATGTTTACTCATGTGTTTAGAGAAGGTAATGCGGTTGCTGATGCTTTGGTTAAGAGAAGAGAGTCTTGCACATGGATTGGTAGTTGTCCTGAGTTTCTCACTTCTCTTTTATGTAATGATATTAATAAAACATTTTACAGGTTTTGATTTTAAGCTTTTAGCACTTTGGCACTTGTGGGAGTTGCATCTCCTCTTTTTGGCCGTTTGTTTGGCCTCTTTTCTGTTGGTTATTTAGGTTGTTGGGCTAGTGACCATCCATTCCTTGTTGGCTTTGGACCGGTTCACACCTGTTAGCCCATTTATTTCTTTCTTTTCTCCCCCGGCCTGGGGTTGTGGGCCCCCCTTTTTTCTTTTACTTTAATAAAATAACCTAATTTGCACTCAGTTATAACCTAATTTCCACTAAATTTGAGTTTTAAGATTACAAAAGGATACATTATTGAAAATTGAGTTTCTTCCTTAATCACTAAGTTATTACCTAATTTACACTCAATTTGAGTTTTAAGATTTCAAAAGGTTACATAATAGAAAATGGAATTTCTTCCTTAATCACTCAGTTATAAACTAATTTACACTCAATTTGAGTTTTAAGATTTCAAAAGGATACATTATTAAAAATGGAGTTTCTTCCTTAATCACTAAGTTAAAACCTAGTTTACACTCAATTTGATTTTTAAGATTTCAAAAGGATTCATTATTGAAAATGGTGTTTCTTCATTAATCACTAAGTTATATGCTAAGTTGATTTTGGCTAGGTGTGCTAAGTTGAGCGATCAAGTTACTAAACTTTGGCGGCTTGCTTTCACCACCACGATCTGGGTTCTCTGGACTTTCCGCAACCGGGTAGTTCACGATGATCATCCTGTTTCCCTTCACAGATGCTTGGCTTTCACTCTTTCCCTCCGGGAGGTTGCCAAGTTGATGGGTGGTACTTTGAGTGGTTCCTTTGCCGACTTACTTACCACGAGGGCCTTGGGTGTTCTTCTCTGCCCAAGAAAGGCTCGTATCCCCGTGTATGTGTCTTGGCAGCCCCCTTCTCCGGGGTGGACCAAGGTCAATGTTGACGGTGGTGTTAAATCCCCACCAAATACGCTCTTCACCGGTGCAATTTTCTGGAACGCTAGGGGATTCTTCATGGCGGCTTACTCGCAGACTGATGGTTGGGGTTTTCCACTTGAGGCCGAACTCTTGGCTGTTTTTGGCGCCATTGAATATGCTTTTGTCAGGGGTTGGAAGAAGCTTTGGGTTGAGTCTGATTCTTTATTGGCGATTCGTACTTTAACAGGGGATATTCCGCTGATTCCTTGGCGTCTTCGAAGTATTTGGAGCTCATCTATGTATTTGGCTGCTCAAATGGAGGTGAGGTATACGCACATTTTACGGGAAGGTAATAAGGCAGCTGATGCTCTTTTTAAGTTGTATGTTAATCATTTCTGGCAGGGTTCTTGTCCTGATTTTCTTATGTATTTCCTTTCGCTTGACATGAATAATGAATATTGTAGGATTTACTAGTCTTATTGGTACATTTTTTTTGGGGTTGCATCCCCATTGTTGGCCGGTTTGTTTGGCCTTTTTCAGGTTTTTGTGCTTGTTGGACTAGTGACCATCCATTCCTTGTTGGCTTTGGTTTGGTTCACACCTGTTAGTCCCTTTGTGCTTTGCTTTCTTCCCTGACCCTGGGTTGTGGGGTCCTCATTTTTTCTTTTTTATTAATAAAATAATCTGATTTGCACTTAAGTTAAAACCTAGTTTACACTCAATTTGAGTTTTAAGATTTCAAAAGGATACATTATAGAAATGTAGTTTCTTCCATAATCACTAAGTTAAAACCTAGTTTACAATCAATTTGATTTTTAAGATTTCAAAATGATACATTATTGAAAATGGAGCTTCTTCCTTAATCACTAAGTATTAACCTAATTTACATTCAATTTGAGTTTTAAGATTTCAAGAGGATTCATTATTGAAAATAGAGTTTCTTCCTTAATCACTAAGTTATAACCTAATTTATACTCAATTTGAGTTTTAAGATTTCAAAAGGATACATTATTGAAAATGAAGTTTCTTCCTTTGTCACTATGTTATTACCTAATTTACACTTAATTTTAGTTTTAAAATTTTAAAAGGATAAATTATTGAAAATTTAGTTTCTTCCTTAATCACTAAGTTAAAACCTAGTTTTCACTCAATTTGAGTTTTAAGATTTCAAAAGGATACATTATTGAAAATGGAGTTTCTTCCTTAATCACTCAGTTATAACCTAATTTACACTCAATTTGAGTTTTAAGATTTCAAAAGGATACATTATTGAAAATGGAGTTTCTTTCTTAATCACTAAGTTAAAACCTAGTTTACAATCAATTTGATTTTTAAGATTTCAAAAGGATACATTATTGAAAATGGAGTTTCTTCATTAATCACTAAGTTATTACCTAATTTACACTAAATTTGATTTTTAAGATTTCAAAAGGATACATTATTGAAAATGAAGTTTCTTCCTTAATCACTCAGTTATAACCTAATTTCCACTAAATTTGAGTTTTAAGATTAAAAAAGGATACATTATTGAAAATTGAGTTTCTTCCTTAATCACTAAGTTATTACCTAATTTATACTCAATTTGAGTTTTAAGATTTCAAAAGGTTACATTATAGAAAAGGGAATTTCTTCCTTAATCACTCAGTTATAAACTAATTTACACTCAATTTGAGTTTTAAGATTTCAAAAGGATACATTATTAAAAATGGAGTTTCTTCCTTAATCACTAAGTTAAAACCTAGTTTACACTCAATTTGATTTTTAAGATTTCAAAAGGATTCATTATTGAAAACGGTGTTTCTTCATTAATTACTAAGTTATAGGCTAAGTTGATTTTGTCTAGGTGTGCTAAGTTGAGCGATCAAGTTACTAAACTTTGGCGGCTTGCTTTCACCACCACGATCTGGGCTCTCTGGACTTTCCACAACCGGGTAGTTCACGATGATCATCCTGTTTCCCTTCACAGATGCTTGGCTTTCACTCTTTCCCACATCCGGGAGTTTGCCAAGTTGATGGGTGGTACTTTGAGTGGTTCATTTGCCGACTTACTCACCACGAGGGCCTTGGGTGTTCCTCTCCGCCCAAGAAAGGCTCGTATCCCCGTGTATGTGTCTTAGCAGCCCCCTCCTCCGGGGTGGACCAAGGTCAATGTTGACGGTGGTGTTAAATCCCCACCAAATACGCTCTTCACCGGTGCGATTTTCTGGAACTCTAGGGGATTCTTCATGGCGGCTTACTCGCAGGCTGATGGTTGGGGTTTTCCACTTGAGGCCGAACTCTTGGCTATTTTTGGCGCCATTGAATATGCTTTTGTCAGGGGTTGGAAGAAGCTTTGGGTTGAGTCTGATTCTTTATTGGCGATTCGTACTTTAACAGGGGATATTCCGCTGATTCCTTGGCGTCTTCGAAGTATTTGGAGCTCATCTATGTATTTGGCTGCTCAAATGGAGGTGAGGTATACGCACATTTTACGGGAAGGTAATAAGGCAGTTGATGCTCTTGTTAAGTTGTATGTTAATCATTTCTGGCAGGGTTCTTGTCCTGATTTTCTTATGTATTTCCTTTCGCTTGACATGAATAATGAATTTTGTAGGATTTACTAGTTTTATTGGAACGTTTTTTTTGGGGTTGCATCCCCATTGTTGGCCGGTTTGTTTGGCCTTTTTCAGGTTTTTGTGCTTGTTGGACTAGTGACCATCCATTCCTTATTGGCTTTGGTTTGGTTCACACCTGTTAGTCCCTTTGTGCTTTGCTTTCTTCCCTGACCCTGGGTTGTGGGGTCCTCCTTTTTTCTTTTTCATTAATAAAATAACCTGATTTGCACTTAAGTTAAAACCTAGTTTACACTCAATTTGAGTTTTAAGATTTCAAAAGGATACATTATAGAAAATGTAGTTTCTTCCATAATCACTAAGTTAAAACCTAGTTTACAATCAATTTGATTTTTAAGATTTCAAAAGGATACATTATTGAAAATGGAGTTTCTTCCTTAATCACTAAGTATTAACCTAATTTTCATTCAATTTGAGTGTTAAGATTTCAAGAGGATTCATTATTGAAAATAGAGTTTCTTCCTTAATCACTAAGTTATAAGCTAATTTATATTCAATTTGAGTTTTAAGATTTCAAAAGGATACATTATTGAAAATGGAGTTTCTTCCTTAGTCACTATGTTATTACCTAATTTAAACTTAATTTTAATTTTAAAATTTTAAAAGGATAAATTATTGAAAATTTAGTTTCTTCCTTAATCACTAAGTTAAAACCTAGTTTTCACTCAATTTGAGTTTTAAGATTTCAAAAGGATACATTATTGAAAATGGAGTTTCTTCCTTAATCACTCAGTTATAACCTAATTTACACTCAATTTGAGTTTTAAGATTTCAAAAGGATACATTATTGAAAATGGAGTTTCTTCCTTAATCACTAAGTTAAAACCTAGTTTACAATCAATTTTATTTTTAAGATTTCAAAAGGATACATTATTGAAAATGGAGTTTCTTCATTAATCACTAAGTTATTACCTAATTTACACTCAATTTGATTTTTAAGATTTCAAAAGGATACATTATTAAAAATTGAGTTTCTTCCTTAATCACTAAGTTAAAATCTAGTTTACACTCAATTTGAGTTTTAAGATTTCAAAAGGATACATTATTGAAAATGGAGTTTCTTCCTTAATCACTAAGTTATAATCTAATTTGCACTCAATTTGAGTTTTAAGATTTCCAAAGGATACATTATTGAAAATGAAGTTTCTTCCTTAATCACTAAGTTAAAAGCTAATTTATACTCAATTTGAGTTTTAAGATTTCAAAAGGATAAATTATTGAAAATGGAGTTTCTTCCTTAGTTACTAAGTTATAAGCTAATTTATACTCAATTTGAGTTTTAAGATTTCAAAAGGATACATTTTTGAAATTTGAGTTTCTTCTTAATCACTAATTATTAATCTAATTTACATTCAATTTGAGTTTTAAGATTTCAAAAGGATACATTATTGAAAATTGAGTTTCTTCCTTAATCACTAAGTTATAAGCTAATTTACATTCAATTTGAGTTTTAAGATTTCAAAAGGATACATTATTGAAAATTGAGTTTCTTCCTTAGTCACTATGTTATTACCTAATTTACACTTAATTTTAGTTTTAAAATTTTAAAAGGATAAATTATTGAAAATTTAGTTTCTTCCTTAATCACTAAGTTAAAACCTAGTTTTCACTCAATTTGAGTTTTAAGATTTCAAAAGGATACATTATTGAAAATGGAGTTTCTTCCTTAATCACTCAGTTATAACCTAATTTACACTCAATTTGAGTTTTAAGATTTCAAAAGGATACATTATTGAAAATGGAGTTTCTTCCTTAATCACTAAGTTAAAACCTTGAGTTACAATCAATTTCATTTTTAAGATTTCAAAAGGATACATTATTGAAAATGGAGTTTCTTCATTAATCACTAAGTTATTACCTAATTTACACTCAATTTGATTTTTAAGATTTCAAAAGGATACATTATTAAAAATGAAGTTTCTTCCTTAATCACTCAGTTATAACCTAATTTACACAAAATTTGAGTTTTAAGATTACAAAAGGATACATTATTGAAAATTGAGTTTCTTTCTTAATCACTAAGTTATTACTTAATTTACACTCAATTTGAGTTTTAAGATTTCAAAAGGATACATTATAGAAAATGGAATTTCTTCCTTAATCACTCAGTTATAAACTAATTTACACTCAATTTGAGTTTTAAGATTTCAAAAGGATACATTATTAAAAATGGAGTTTCTTCCTTAATCACTAAGTTAAAACCTAGTTTACACTCAATTTGATTTTTAAGATTTCAAAAGGATTCATTATTGAAAATGGTGTTTCTTCTTTAATAATAAGTTATTACCTAATTTACACTCAATTTTAGTTTTTAGAAATCAAAAGGATACATTATTGAAAATGGAGTTTCTTCCCTAATCACTAAGTTAAAATCTAGTTTACACTAAATTTGAGTTTTAAGATTTCAAAAGGATACATTATTGAAAATGGAGTTTCTTCCTTAATCACTAAGTTATAATCTAATTTGCACTCAATTTGAGTTTTATGATTTCAAAAGGATACATTATTGAAAATGAAGTTTCTTCCTTAATCACTAAGTTAAAAGCTAATTTATACTCAATTTGAGTTTTAAGATTTCAAAAGGATACATTATTGAAAATGGAGTTTCTTCCTTAGTCACTAAGTTATAAGCTAATTTATACACAATTTGAGTTTTAAGATTTCAAAAGGATACATTACTGAAATTTGAGTTTCTTCTTAATCACTAATTATTAATCTAATTTACATTCAATTTGAGTTTTAAGATTTCAAAAGGATACATTATTGAAAATTGAGTTTCTTCCTTAATCACTAAGTTATAAGCTAATTTACATTCAATTTGAGTTTTAAGATTTCAAAAGGATACATTATTGAAAATTGAGTTTCTTCCTTAATCACTAAGTTATAAGCTCATGCTCCTCAAGTTATTACTTCTTCTGCAACATCGAAGGACTCCACGGCCACTCCTCCTCCACCAATTCGATTTTAAGATTTCAAGATTTACACTCGATGTGAGTTTTAAGATTTCAAAATGATACATTATTGAAAATGGAGTTTCTTCCTTAATAACTGAGTTAAAACCTTGTTTACAATCAATTTGATTTTTAAGATTTCAAATGGATACATTATTGAAAATTGAGTTTCTTCCTTAATCACTAAATTATTACCTAATTTACACTCAATTTTAGTTTTAAGACTTCAAAAAGATACATTATTGAAAATGAAGTTTCTTCCTTAATTACTCAGTTATAACCTAATTTACACTAAATTTGAGTTTTAAGATTACAAAAGGATACATTATTGAAAATTTAGTTTCTTCCTTAATCACTAAGTTATTACCTAATTTACACTCAATTTGAGTTTTCATATTTCAAAAGGATACATTATTGAAAATGGAGTTTCTTCCTTAATCACTCAGTTATAACCTAATTTACACTCAATTTGAGTTTTAAGATTTCAAAAGGATACATTATTAAAAATGGAGTTTCTTCCTTAATCACTAAGTTAAGACCTAAAGTTATCACCCCTACCAAGAAATTATGTTTCTCTCTCTAGAAAAATTCTCTCCAACATCTCTCTAAATTTCTGCCATGTCCGGCGTCAATACCTCTACACCATCGCCGGCGATCGTCCTCTCTGTCGGTGAAAGAGAGGTTATTGATCGGTTGATTTTATTATCTCCCCAAATCAAACAATATTTTGAAATCCCACGTGCTGTCCTGGAAACCTTCCCTCAAACGCCGCACTCCCTTGACGCGGACCCTGTTCTGCAAGAGATTGAGCGACGTTTTCCCCTCTTCTTACATTTTTTGGCTTACAAAATACCTGATCGTATTCCAGAAGGGTCATTCCAATCCAGCCCTAACCCTGCTAATATGGGAATTAACCAATACGGGTCTAATCTCGTGTATGGCAATCCTGATTTAGGGTTTCTGCGTGATTCAAATCAGTCGAGTACGAGGTTAGGGATTTTCAATCCCTTTGGCACATCCTCGACTACAACCGGATGCGTGAATTAGACCGTATCCGGTGCATCTTGTAAGTTCCCTATACCTGGTTCGGTTTCTACGACAAACTCCACATATGTTACTACTGTTTCGTGCTCAAACTTTCAGATTTCACCCACCTTGCCGTCTACGGCTCTCACAACTATGGCGGATGTACATATGATCGGGAAAAAGCAAGTGTTTATTAACCCTACTGGCGCACTCCCGACTTCAGCCTGAAACGAGCCTTGCTCCATTTCCGGCGCATCGTGTAAGTCCTTTGTGAATGGGTTCATTGACAATAATTCCCAGGAGCATACTACTGTTGAGACTCCTGTTTTGCAGGGATCGGGACAACAATTGGCAGGGGTTCCCTCTGTTCTGGAGAAATTGGAAAAAATCGGGAATAAGCAAGGGACTTTTGGCCCTACTGGCGCACTCCCGACTACAGCCGGAAATACTTCTGTTATTTCCAGCGCACTCTGTAAGTCTCCTAGTACAATATTGACTTCGCCTGATCATATTAAGGTGGTTGCTCCTGCTGTTTCTCCTGCTTACATGCAGGCTTCTCAACTTCCGGTGGAAGCCCCAGCTGTTCATGTTACTCGCCCCCTGCTGCCAAATCCTTTGCAGAAGTTGCTAGTTCAAAACAACGGGTGGAGGTCCGCCTCCTTTGTTTCGTGAACCAATTAAACCAACTCTCCATGATGAGTTTCTCCTAATTGATATACCTGAGGAGGATTATCAGCAAGGGTTGCAAGAATTTCAGAATGCTCTAATTTGTAGGATGATCACGTTACCGGGGAAGTCTTTGATACCTCTTTTGATGTTGAAGGATAAGCTGCGAGCACTATGGCAGCTGCAGGGTCGTTTGAAGATGATCCCGCTTGGGAAAGGTTATTTTACAGTTATGTTTGAAGACGAAGGGGATAAGAGGAGAATTGGGGCCCGGTCGTCTTACTCCCTTGATACTGGCACTTTTCGTCTGCAAGCTTGGTCCCCGAACTTCAATCCGGGTAAAGTCAAGACTACGGTGGCACAAGTGTGGGTTCGTTTTTTGGACTTACCAATTGAATATTGGCAACCGAGAATACTTGAAGCCTTAGCTTCGTCCATTGGTACTTTGGTTCAAATTGATATCAACACCTCAAACCGTTTATTTGGCCTCTATGCCCGCATGTTAATCGAAATTGATTTATCGAAAGAGTTGCATCAACAGGTTATGTATAGAAGGGGATCTCATCTTTCAGCCACTACCATAACCTATGAAAAACTACCACCTTTCTGTCGTGAATGTAGGGTGTTGGGATATTTCTTGAGCTCATGCAAGAAATCTAATGTTCAGTCTACGGCTCCCTCCCGTCGTACGAGCCGTGGCCGCAGTCGTTCCCGAAAACGGAATAATATTCGTGGCAAACAGCAAGCCTCAGTTCAAACGGGAGAGGTTGCGAAGGAGGATGTTGACACTCTGGCTGGGGAACTAGCTGCTGAACGTGAGAGTCAGGCCCTTAAGAAGTCTTTACACGAGTCCCTCTCTAATGATGAAACGACCACTTCTTTGCCAACGTTAGGAGTCGAGAGCACAGAGGCTGCCCCTATTGTCACTTCCAATGCCTTTGATGCTTTGACCAATACTGTGAATGATTTGGAAATGGCAACCACTCTTGAGGCTGATATAACTTTTGTGAATCCTATCCCTCAAAGCGCCAAACCCGTTCCTATGGTTCGAAAGTCTGGTATTCTTAAAACCTCCTATATTGAGACTTCGCTTCCCCTTGGAGTATCGATCAAGACTTCTCTTCCCACTGGTATTGCTAGGAAAAAGGCTCTTCGAGATACTTCCCCTGCGACACCTCTTTCTGCTGAGATAGATTCGGAGTCACAAACTCTTGATCCTGGTGAGAAACAGTCGTTGAAATTAGCCATTGTGAATTCGGGAGAGGGTTTGGAATCCACGCATGTTGACAATAAGGGGAACTTGAGTGTTGATGAGCAGAGTAGCCGGGTGCACGAGTTGCATTATGCGGCGTCTAGACGATGGGGGGATGATGATGAGGATGACGGACTGCCGAAGCACAGTCAAGCCTTGCCCTCATGATCTGTCTTTCATGGAACCTCCAGGGGATAGGGAACGACCAAACTCAAAATGCCCTTCGTTCTCTATGCCACAAATACAGGCCTGACTACTTATCTATTTATGAACCTAAGATAAGGATTTCTTCCATTCCTGCTCATTTTTGGCGTTCTATTCGCATGGCTTTTCTGTTTTCTAATGATCGTGCTGGTTCACTTCCCAATATTTGGATCTTATGTAAGATTGAATATGTTGACTCCACTAATCTTCTTTTTCAGACTGATCAATGTATTGCTGCAACGGTGGGTTTAAGAGCGCATATCTGCACGATGGTGTTTGTTCATGCTCGCAACTCGTATATTCTACGGCGAGAATTATGGCGGAGTTTATTACACATCTTGGACCCTAATCTTTGTATTATTGGGGACCACAATGTGGTCACTGGTTCACATGAACGGAGTAAGAATATAACCTATCGTAGTCTTCCTTCGGCGGAATTTGTTGCTTTCATTGATGAGGCAAATTTGGTGGAGTTGGACACTAATGACCATGTTTATACCTGGTCTAGTAGATGGGCCGACCATGGGTTTGTTGCTACTCGCCTCGATCGTGCTTTAGCTACTACGGGTTTTTTTAATTTATGGACTGCTGTAAACCTTGATATCCTTCCAAGACACTCTTCTGATCATCACCCACTGCTCCTTACGCTCATGGCGGAGCACCCAAAATCTCGCCAGATTTTCCGCTTTCAAACAATGTGGCTTCGTCATGATGGATTTTTAGATTTTGTTAAAAACTCCTGGAATCTTCCGACTCATGCGGGGTCCCCGGTGCTTCGGATCACGGCGAAACTAAGGAGATTACGTATGGCACTTCGGCATTGGAATGCTTCTGTTTTCCGTCATGTTTTTAATGAAATTGATGTTGCTACACAAAGTCTAAATAGTATTCAGCAGGAGATCCATTCCAACGGTGATAATGATGATCGTTTTGCTCGGGAGATTGATTGTTTAACTCATCTCAATGAATTATTGGCTAGACGGCAGTAATTTTATTCGCAAAAAGGCCGGCTTCAATGGCTTAAGAATGGTGATCGAAATTCGTCTTTCTTCCATATTGCAAATAAGGTGAGGAAGAGTGGTTTTTTGCTCTCGGAGATGATGATCAATGATCATTTGGTCAATGACTTGCCCTCTATTGGTACCCATGTTGTGGACTACTATCGCAATCTATTTGATAAGGATGTCGATGTTGTTCCAGTTTCGACGCAGCTTGATGCCCTTCCTTTCTCTTGCATTCCCGAAGGGGGGGGGGATTTTCTCACGGTCGTTCCCCTTCTTAATGAGGTTAGAGCAGCGGTTTTTGGTATGGAAGGTGATGGATCGCGCCGGTGAAGGCGGTCCGTCCCCAAGATCGTTGTTGGGATACCAAACGTGTATAAACAATTAAAGACCTAAACATGCATCTAAAGACAAGTTTAGATCCGTTACCCTTGAAGACCGAGACGTTGATTCCACTACTGATCTTCTAATCTGTCTCCCAACCTCGTTCGTACACCGGGTGGACGGCGAACTAGCGAACGTGGAGAAAAGTGCCTCCCAATTTCGTCTCTTCAAAAAACCCTTGCTCACGAAATTCAGCTGCTCACGAAATTCTTTTAGTGCTAGGGTTTCAAAGAACGAAATTGAAGCCTTTATATAGGTTTCATGGGCCAGACTAGGGATCTGTTAGAAGGTATAGGTTTGGGCTCCTCATGGACCCAAATATTCTTATGTTCAGCCCAGAACATATATTTGGCCCGTGAACATTAATTCATTCCACTAGAGAATTAATGTTGCACTCCCGTCCTATCCCGAACTGAATCAGGGCTTCTATTAGACTCTATAATTCCCCGTGTTAAAGATATCGCACGTCCATTAATTATTAAAGCTTCTGACCGCTTTAATTAATTAACATCTATTATTCCTTGAGTAGTACCACTCAACCTTGTTGTCGTACGGATTAAATCCACCTGCAGGGTTTAATACGACAATCCTTTATGAGTTTCCTCAAGGGGACGTCATCAACCTGGATCACCAGGACACGGTGCCCTAATGCCAATAAATAGACATCGTGCAAACGATGTCACTACCCAAAATACATAGTGCATTGAATCTAACAAGATTCTCACCCATAGTAAATCAAAGTAGTGAACAAGCGCTCCACATATCTAGATATCACAATTAGGGTTAAAAATTACAAGAGTCACCAAGACCTTTAGTTCTTCATAACAGTCAGAATAGAAGAACATGTCTTAACTGTGATCCATTCAATACGACATAGCGTACTAGTATGAACTAATGGCCAAGACAAGCCACTAACGAGTTCATACTACAACTTATACCAATAGTTATGTCCAGAACTATCTTAGTTGTGAATACTGTTTATATCTTATAAGGAACTGACAATGTGATCTTCTGTGTGACTACAAACCCACCACATTATCTACAATATAAGATAAATAGACATACAAGTAATACAAGCAATTAATAAGATTGCAATAATGTGAAAAACCATTTATTTCAGATAATAAGGAAATTGAATATATCCATAAAAGCCCAACAAAAGTTTGCTTTACAGTATACACCAACAAAGGATACATTATTGAAAATGGAGTTTCTTCCTTAATCACTCAGTTATAACCTAATTTACACTCAATTTGAGTTTTAAGATTTCAAAAGGATACATTATTGAAAATGGAGTTTCTTCCTTAATCACTAAGTTAAAACCTAGTTTACAATCAATTTAATTTTTAAGATTTCAAAAGGATACATTATTGAAAATGGAGTTTCTTCCTTAATCACTAAGTTATAACCTAATTTACATTCAATTTGAGTTTTAAGAATTCAAAAGGATACATTATTGAAAATAGTGTTTCTTCCTTAATCACTAAGTTATAACCTAATTTACACTCGATGTGAGTTTTAAGATTTCAAAAGGATACATTATTGAAAATGGATTGTCTTCCTTAATAACTAAGTTAAATCCTAGTTTACATTCAATTTGATTTTTAAGATTTCAAAAGGATACATTATTGAAAATGGAGTTTCTTCCTTAATCACTAAGTTAATACCTAATTTACACTCAATTTTAGTTTTAAGACTTCAAAAAGATACATTATTGACAATGAAGTTTCTTCCTTAATTACTCAGTTATAATCTAATTTACAATAAATTTGAGTTTTAAGATTACAAAAGGATACATTATTGAAAATTGAGTTTCTTCCTTAACCACTAAGTTATTACCTAATTTACACTCAATTTGAGTTTTAAGATTTCAAAAGGATACATTATTGAAAATGGACTTTCTTCCTTAATCACTCAGTTATTACCTAATTTACACTCAATTTGAGTTTTAAGATTTCAAAAGGATACATTATTAAAAATGGAGTTTCTTCCTTAATCACTAAGTTAAGACCTAGTTTACACTCAATTTGATTTTTAAGATTTCAAAAGGATACATTATTGAAAATAGAGTTTCTTCCTTAATAACTAAATTAAAATCTAGTTTACACTCAATTTGAGTTTTAAGATTTCAAAAGGATACATTATTGAAAATGGAATTTCTTCCTTAATCACTCAGTTATGACCTAATTTACACTCAATTTGAGTTTTAAGATTTCAAAAGGATACATTATTAAAAATGGAGTTTCTTTTTTAAACACAAAGTTAAAACCTAGTTTACACTCAATTTGATTTTTATGATTTCAAAAGGATTCATTTTTGAAAATGGTGTTTCTTCCTTAATAACTAAGTTATTACCTAATTTACACTCAATTTTAGTTTTAAGACTTCAAAAGGATACATTATTGATAATGGAGTTTCTTCCTTAATCACTAAGTTAAAACCTAGTTTACACTCAAAAGGATACATCATTGAAAATGTAGTTTCTTCCTTAATCACTAAGTATTAACCTAATTTACATTCAATTTGAGTTTTAAGATTTCAAAAGGATACATTATTGAAAATGGAGTTTCTTCCTTAATCACTAAGTTATAACCTAATTTACATTCAATTTGAGTTTTAAGAATTCAAAAGGATACATTATTGGAAATAGTGTTTCTTCCTTAATCACTAAGTTATTACCTAATTTACACTCAATTTTGGTTTTAAGACTTCAAAAAGATACATTATTGAAAATGAAGTTTCTTCCTTAATTACTCAGTTATAATCTAATTTACACTAAATTTGAGTTTTAAGATTACAAAAGGATACATTATTGAAAATTGTGTTTCTTCCTTAATCACTAAGTTAATACCTAATTTACACTCAATTTGATTTTTAAGATTTCAAAAGGATACATTATTGAAAATGGAGTTTCTTCCTTAATCACCCACTTATTACCTAATTTACACTCAATTTGAGTTTTAAGATTTCAAAAGGATACATTATTAAAAATGGAGTTTCTTCCTTAATCACTAAGTTAAGACCTAGTTTACACTCAATTTGATTTTTAAGATTTCAAAAGGATACATTATTGAAAATATAGTTTCTTCCTTAATAACTAAATTAAAATCTAGTTTACACTCAATTTGAGTTTTAAGATTTCAAAAGGATACATTATAGAAAATGAAGTTTCTTCCATAATCACAAAGTTAAAATGTAGTTTATAATCAATTTGATTTTTAAGATTTCAAAAGGATACATTATTGAAAATGGAGTTTCTTCCTTAATCACTCAGTTATAACCTAATTCACACTCAATTTGAGTTTTAAGATTTCAAAAGGATACATTATGGAAAATTGAGTTTCTTCCTTAATCACCAAGTTAAAACCTAGTTTACAATCAATTTGATTTTTAAGATTTCAAAAGGATACATTATTGAAAATGGAGTTTCTTCCTTAATCACTAAGTTATAACCTAATTTACATTCAATTTGAGTTTTAAGAATTCGAAAGGATACATTATTGAAAATAGTGTTTCTTCCTTAATCACTAAGTTATAACCTAATTTACACTCGATGTGAGTTTTAAGATTTCAAAAGGATACATTATTGAAAATGGATTTTCTTCCTTAATAACTAAGTTAAATCCTAGTTTACATTCAATTTGATTTTTAAGATTTCAAAAGGATACATTATTGAAAATGGAGTTTCTTCCTTAATCACTAAGTTAATACCTAATGTACACTCAATTTTAGTTTTAAGACTTCAAAAAGATACATTATTGACAATGAAGCTTCTTCCTTAATTACTCAGTTATAATCTAATTTACAATAAATTTGAGTTTTAAGATTACAAAAGGATACATTATTGAAAATTGAGTTTCTTCCTTAACCACTAAGTTATTACCTAATTTACACTCAATTTGAGTTTTAAGATTTCAAAAGGATACATTATTGAAAATGGAATTTCTTCCTTAATCACTCAGTTATTACCTAATTTACACTCAATTTGAGTTTTAAGATTTCAAAAGGATACATTATTAAAAATGGAGTTTCTTCCTTAATCACTAAGTTAAGACCTAGTTTACACTCAATTTGATTTTTAAGATTTCAAAAGGATACATTATTGAAAATAGAGTTTCTTCCTTAATAACTAAATTAAAATCTAGTTTACACTCAATTTGAGTTTTAAGATTTCAAAAGGATACATTATAGAAAATGAAGTTTCTTCCATAATCACAAAGTTAAAACGTAGTTTATAATCAATTTGATTTTTAAGATTTCAAAAGGATACATTATTGAAAATGGAGTTTCTTCCTTAATCACTCAGTTATAACCTAATTTACACTCAATTTGAGTTTTAAGATTTCAAAAGGATACATTATTGAAAATGGAGTTTCTTCCTTAATCACTAAGTTAAAACCTAGTTTACAATCAATTTGATTTTTAAGATTTCAAAAGGATACATTATTGAAAATGGAGTTTTTTCCTTAATCACTAAGTTATAACCTAATTTACATTCAATTTGAGTTTTAAGAATTCAAAAGGATACATTATTGAAAATAGTGTTTCTTCCTTAATCACTAAGTTATAACCTAATTTACACTCGATGTGAGTTTTAAGATTTCAAAAGGATACATTATTGAAAATGGATTTTCTTCCTTAATAACTAAGTTAAATCCTAGTTTACATTCAATTTGATTTTTAAGATTTCAAAAGGATACATTATTGAAAATGGAGTCTCTTCCTTAATCACTAAGTTAATACCTAATTTACACTCAATTTTAGTTTTAAGACTTCAAAAAGATACATTATTGACAATGAAGTTTCTTCCTTAATTACTCAGTTATAATCTAATTTACAATAAATTTGAGTTTTAAGATTACAAAAGGATACATTATTGAAAATTGAGTTTCTTCCTTAACCACTAAGTTATTACCTAATTTACACTCAATTTGAGTTTTAAGATTTCAAAAGGATACATTATTGAAAATGGACTTTCTTCCTTAATCACTCAGTTATTACCTAATTTACACTCAATTTGAGTTTTAAGATTTCAAAAGGATACATTATTAAAAATGGAGTTTCTTCCTTAATCACTAAGTTAAGACCTAGTTTACACTCAATTTGATTTTTAAGATTTCAAAAGGATACATTATTGAAAATAGAGTTTCTTCCTTAATAACTTAATTAAAATCTAGTTTACACTCAATTTGAGTTTTAAGATTTCAAAAGGATACATTATTGAAAATGGAATTTCTTCCTTAATCACTCAGTTATGACCTAATTTACACTCAATTTGAGTTTTAAGATTTCAAAAGGATACATTATTAAAAATGGAGTTTCTTTTTTAAACACAAAGTTAAAACCTAGTTTACACTCAATTTGATTTTTATGATTTCAAAAGGATTCATTTTTGAAAATGGTGTTTCTTCCTTAATTACTAAGTTATTACCTAATTTACACTCAATTTTAGTTTTAAGACTTCAAAAGGATACATTATTGATAATGGAGTTTCTTCCTTAATCACTAAGTTAAAACCTAGTTTACACTCAAAAGGATACATCATTGAAAATGTAGTTTCTTCCTTAATCACTAATTATTAACCTAATTTACATTCAATTTGAGTTTTAAGATTTCAAAAGGATACATTATTGAAAATGGAGTTTCTTACTTAATCACTAAGTTATAACCTAATTTACATTAAATTTGAGTTTTAAGAATTTAAAAGGATACATTATTGGAAATAGTGTTTCTTCCTTAATCACTAAGTTATTACCTAATTTACACTCAATTTTGGTTTTAAGACTTCAAAAAGATACATTATTGAAAATGAAGTTTCTTCCTTAATTACTCAGTTATAATCTAATTTACACTAAATTTGAGTTTTAAGATTACAAAAGGATAAATTATTGAAAATTGTGTTTCTTCTTTAATCACTAAGTTAATACCTAATTTACAATCAATTTGATTTTTAAGATTTCAAAAGGATACATTATTGAAAATGGAGTTTCTTCCTTAATCACCCAGTTATTACCTAATTTACACTCAATTTGAGTTTTAAGATTTCAAAAGGATACATTATTAAAAATGGAGTTTCTTCCTTAATCACTAAGTTAAGACCTAGTTTACACTCAATTTGATTTTTAAGATTTCAAAAGGATACATTATTGAAAATATAGTTTCTTCCTTAATAACTAAATTAAAATCTAGTTTACACTCAATTTGAGTTTTAAGATTTCAAAAGGATACATTATAGAAAATGAAGTTTCTTCCATAATCACAAAGTTAAAACGTAGTTTATAATCAATTTGATTTTTAAGATTTCAAAAGGATACATTATTGAAAATGGAGTTTCTTCCTTAATCACTCAGTTATAACCTAATTTACACTCAATTTGAGTTTTAAGATTTCAAAAGGATACATTATGGAAAATGGAGTTTCTTCCTTAATCACTAAGTTAAAACCTAGTTTACAATCAATTTGATTTTTAAGATTTCAAAAGGATACATTATTGAAAATGGAGTTTCTTCCTTAATCACTAAGTTATAACCTAATTTACATTCAATTTGAGTTTTAAGAATTCGAAAGGATACATTATTGAAAATAGTGTTTCTTCCTTAATCACTAAGTTATAACCTAATTTACACTCGATGTGAGTTTTAAGATTTCAAAAGGATACATTATTGAAAATGGATTTTATTCCTTAATAACTAAGTTAAATCCTAGTTTACATTCAATTTGATTTTTAAGATTTCAAAAGGATACATTATTGAAAATGGAGTTTCTTCCTTAATCACTAAGTTAATACCTAATTTACACTCAATTTTAGTTTTAAGACTTCAAAAAGATACATTATTGACAATGAAGTTTCTTCCTTAATTACTCAGTTATAATCTAATTTACAATAAATTTGAGTTTTAAGATTACAAAAGGATACATTATTTAAAATTGAGTTTCTTCCTTAACCACTAAGTTATTACCTAATTTACACTCAATTTGAGTTTTAAGATTTCAAAAGGATACATTATTGAAAATGGACTTTCTTCCTTAATCACTCAGTTATTACCTAATTTACACTCAATTTGAGTTTTAAGATTTCAAAAGGATACATTATTAAAAATGGAGTTTCTTCCTTATTCACTAAGTTAAGACCTAGTTTACACTCAATTTGATTTTTAAGATTTCAAAAGGATACATTATTGAAAATAGAGTTTCTTCCTTAATAACTAAATTAAAATCTAGTTTACACTCAATTTGAGTTTTAAGATTTCAAAAGGATACATTATAGAAAATGAAGTTTCTTCCATAATCACAAAGTTAAAACGTAGTTTATAATCAATTTGATTTTTAAGATTTCAAAAGGATACATTATTGAAAATGGAGTTTCTTCCTTAATCACTCAGTTATAACCTAATTTACACTCAATTTGAGTTTAAAGATTTCAAAAGGATACATTATTGAAAATGGAGTTTCTTCCTTAATCACTAAGTTAAAACCTAGTTTACAATCAATTCGAGTTATAAGATTTCAAAAGGATACATTATTGAAAATGGAGTTTCTTCCTTAATCACTAAGTTATAACCTAATTTACATTCAATTTGAGTTTTAAGAATTCAAAAGGATACATTATTGAAAATAGTGTTTCTTCCTTAATCACTAAGTTATAACCTAATTTACACTCGATGTGAGTTTTAAGATTTCAAAATGATACATTATTGAAAATGGATTTTCTTCCTTAATAACTAAGTTAAATCCTAGTTTACATTCAATTTGATTTTTAAGATTTCAAAAGGATACATTATTGAAAATGGAGTTTCTTCCTTAATCACTAAGTTAATACCTAATTTACACTCAATTTTAGTTTTAAGACTTCAAAAAGATACATTATTGACAATGAAGTTTCTTCCTTAATTACTCAGTTATAATCTAATTTACAATAAATTTGAGTTTTAAGATTACAAAAGGATACATTATTGAAAATTGAGTTTCTTCCTTAACCACTAACTTATTACCTAATTTACACTCAATTTGAGTTTTAAGATTTCAAAAGGATACATTATTGAAAATGGACTTTCTTCCTTAATCACTCAGTTATTACCTAATTTACACTCAATTTGAGTTTTAAGATTTCAAAAGGATACATTATTAAAAATGGAGTTTCTTCCTTAATCACTAAGTTAAGACCTAGTTTACACTCAATTTGATTTTTAAGATTTCAAAAGGACACATTATTGAAAATGGAGTTTCTTCCTTAATCACTAAGTTATTACCTAATTTACACTCAATTTTAGTTTTAAGACTTCAAAAAGATACATTATTAAAAATGAAGTTTCTTCCTTAATTACTCAATTATAATCTAATTTACAATAAATTTGAGTTTTAAGATTACAAAAGGATACATTATCGAAAATTAAGTTTCTTCCTTAACCACTAAGTTATTACCTAATTTACACTCTATTTGATTTTTAAGATTTCAAAAGGATACATTATTGAAAATGGAGTTTCATCCTTAATCACTCAGTTATAACCTAATTTACACTCAATTTGAGTTTTAAGATTTCAAAAGGATACATTATTGAAAATGGAGTTTCTTCCTTAATCACTAAGTTAAAACCTAGTTTACACTCAATTTGTGTTTTAAGATTTCAAAATGATACATTATTGAAAATGGAGTTTCTTCCTTAATCACTAAGTTAAAACCTAGTTTACAATCAATTTGATTTTTAAGATTTCAAAAGGATACATTATTGAAAATGGAGTTTCTTCCTTAATCACTAAGTTATAACCTAATTTACATTCAATTTGAGTTTTAAGAATTCAAAAGGATACATTATTGAAAATAGTGTTTCTTCCTTAATCACTAAGTTATAACCTAATTTACACTCGATGTGAGTTTTAAGATTTCAAAAGGATGCATTATTGAAAATGGACTTTCTTCCTTAATCACTCAGTTATTACCTAATTTACACTCAATTTGAGTTTTAAGATTTCAAAAGGATACATTATTAAAATTGGAGTTTCTTCCTTAATCACTAAGTTAAGACCTAGTTTACACTCAATTTGATTTTTAAGATTTCAAAAGGACACATTATTGAAAATGGAGTTTCTTCCTTAATCACTAAGTTATTACCTAATTTACACTCAATTTTAGTTTTAAGACTTCTAAAAGATACATTATTGAAAATGAAGTTTCTTCCTTAATTACTCAGTTATAATCTAATTTACAAATAAATTGAGTTTTAAGATTACAAAAGGATACATTATCGAAAATTGAGTTTCTTCCTTAACCACTAAGTTATTACCTAATTTACACTCTATTTGGTTTTTAAGATTTCAAAAGGATACATTATTGAAAATGGAGTTTCTTCCTTAATCACTCAGTTATAACCTAATTTACACTCAATTTGAGTTTTAAGATTTCAAAAGGATACATTATTGAAAATGGAGTTTCTTCCTTAATCACTAAGTTAAAACCTAGTTTACACTCAATTTGTGTTTTAAGATTTCAAAATGATACATTATTGAAAATGGAGTTTCTTCCTTAATCACTAAGTTAAAACCTAGTTTACAATCAATTTGATTTTTAAGATTTCAAAAGGATATATTATTGAAAATGGAGTTTCTTCCTTAATCACTAAGTTATAACCTAATTTACATTCAATTTGAGTTTTAAGAATTCAAAAGGATACATTATTGAAAATAGTGTTTCTTCCTTAATCACTAAGTTATAACCTAATTTACACTCGATGTGAGTTTTAAGATTTCAAATGGATACATTATTGAAAATGGATTTTCTTCCTTAATAACTAAGTTAAAACCTAGTTTACATTCAATTTGATTTTTAAGATTTCAAAATGATACATTATTGAAAATGGAGTTTCTTCCTTAATCACTAAGTTATAACCTAATTTACATTCAATTTGAGTTTTAAGAATTCAAAAGGATACATTATTGAAAATAGTGTTTCTTCCTTAATCACTAAGTTATAACCTAATTTACACTCGATGTGAGTTTTAAGATTTCAAATGGATACATTATTGAAAATGGATTTTCTTCCTTAATAACTAAGTTAAAACCTAGTTTACATTCAATTTGATTTTTAAGATTTCAAAAGGATACATTATTGAAAATGGAGATTCTTCCTTAATCACTAAGTTAATACCTAATTTACACTCAATTTTAGTTTTAAGACTTCAAAAAGATACATTATTGACAATGAAGTTTCTTCCTTAATTACTCAGTTATAATCTAATTTACAATAAATTTGAGTTTTAAGATTACAAAAGGATACATTATTGAAAATTGAGTTTCTTCCTTAACCACTAAGTTATTACCTAATTTACACTCAATTTGAGTTTTAAGATTTCAAAAGGATACATTATTGAAAATGGACTTTCTTCCTTAATCACTCAGTTATTACCTAATTTACACTCAATTTGAGTTTTAAGATTTCAAAAGGATACATTATTAAAAATGGAGTTTCTTCCTTAATCACTAAGTTAAGACCTAGTTTACACTCAATTTGATTTTTAAGATTTCAAAAGGACACATTATTGAAAATGGAGTTTCTTCCTTAATCACTAAGTTATTACCTAATTTACACTCAATTTTAGTTTTAAGACTTCAAAAAGATACATTATTGAAAATGAAGTTTCTTCCTTAATTACTCAGTTATAATCTAATTTACAATAAATTTGAGTTTTAAGATTACAAAAGGATACATTATCGAAAATTGAGGTTCTTCCTTAACCACTAAGTTATTACCTAATTTACACTCTATTTGATTTTTAAGATTTCAAAAGGATACATTATTGAAAATGGAGTTTCTTCCTTAATCACTCAGTTATAACCTAATTTACACTCAATTTGAGTTGTAAGATTTCAAAAGGATACATTATTGAAAATGGAGTTTCTTCCTTAATCACTAAGTTAAAACCTAGTTTACACTCAATTTGTGTTTTAAGATTTCAAAATGATACATTATTGAAAATGGAGTTTCTTCCTTAATCACTAAGTTAAAACCTAGTTTACAATCAATTTGATTTTTAAGATTTCAAAAGGATACATTATTGAAAATGGAGTTTCTTCCTTAATCACTAAGTTATAACCTAGTTTACATTCAATTTGAGTTTTAAGAATTCAAAAGGATACATTATTGAAAATAGTGTTTCTTCCTTAATCACTAAGTTATAACCTAATTTACACTCGATGTGAGTTTTAAGATTTCAAATGGATACATTATTGAAAATGGATTTTCTTCCTTAATAACTAAGTTAAAACCTAGTTTACATTCAATTTGATTTTTAAGATTTCAAAAGGATACATTATTGAAAATGGAGTTTCTTCCTTAATCACTAAGTTATAACCTAATTTACATTCAATTTGAGTTTTAAGAATTCAAAAGGATACATTATTGAAAATAGTGTTTCTTCCTTAATCACTAAGTTATAACCTAATTTACACTCGATGTGAGTTTTAAGATTTCAAATGGATACATTATTGAAAATGGATTTTCTTCCTTAATAACTAAGTTAAAACCTAGTTTACATTCAATTTGATTTTTAAGATTTCAAAAGGATACATTATTGAAAATGGAGTTTCTTCCTTAATCACTAAGTTAATACCTAATTTACACTCAATTTTAGTTTTAAGACTTCAAAAAGATACATTATTGACAATGAAGTTTCTTCCTTAATTACTCAGTTATAATCTAATTTACAATAAATTTGAGTTTTAAGATTACAAAAGGATACATTATTGAAAATTGAGTTTCTTCCTTAACCACTAAGTTATTACCTAATTTACCCTCAATTTGAGTTTTAAGATTTCAAAAGGATACATTATTGAAAATGGACTTTCTTCCTTAATCACTCAGTTATTACCTAATTTACACTCAATTTGAGTTTTAAGATTTCAAAAGGATACATTATTAAAAATGGAATTTCTTCCTTAATCACTAAGTTAAGACCTAGTTTACACTCAATTTGATTTTTAAGATTTCAAAAGGACACATTATTGAAAATGGAGTTTCTTCCTTAATCACTAAGTTATTACCTAATTTACACTCAATTTTAGTTTTAAGACTTCAAAAAGATACATTATTGAAAATGAAGTTTCTTCCTTAATTACTCAGTTATAATCTAATTTACCATAAATTTGAGTTTTAAGATTACAAAAGGATACATTATCGAAAATTGAGTTTTTTCCTTAACCACTAAGTTATTACCTAATTTACACTCTATTTGATTTTTAAGATTTCAAAAGGATACATTATTGAAAATGGAGTTTCTTCCTTAATCACTCAGTTATAACCTAATTTACACTCAATTTGAGTTTTAAGATTTCAAAAGGATACATTATTGAAAATGGAGTTTCTTCCTTAATCACTAAGTTAAAACCTAGATTACACTCAATTTGTGTTTTAAGATTTCAAAATGATACATTATTGAAAATGGAGTTTCTTCCTTAATCACTAAGTTAAAACCTTGTTTACAATCAATTTGATTTTTAAGATTTCAAAAGGATACATTATTGAAAATGGAGTTTCTTCCTTAATCACTAAGTTATAACCTAATTTACATTCAATTTGAGTTTTAAGAATTCAAAAGGATACATTATTGAAAATAGTGTTTCTTCCATCACTAAGTTATAACCTAATTTACACTCGATGTGAGTTTTAAGATTTCAAATGGATACATTATTGAAAATGGATTTTCTTCCTTAATAACTAAGTTAAAACCTAGTTTACATTCAATTTGATTTTTAAGATTTCAAAAGGATACATTATTGAAAATTGAGTTTCTTCCTTAATCACTAAGTTAATACGTAATTTACACTCAATTTTAGTTTTAAGACTTCAAAAAGATACATTATTGACAATGACGTTTCTTCCTTAATTACTCAGTTATAATCTAATTTACAATAAATTTGAGTTTTAAGATTACAAAAGGATACATTATTGAAAATTGAGTTTCTTCCTTAACCACTAAGTTATTACCTAATTTACACTCTATTTGATTTTTAAGATTTCAAAAGGATACATTATTGAAAATGGAGTTTCTTCCTTAATCACTCAGTTATAACCTAATTTACACTCAATTTGAGTTTTAAGATTTCAAAAGGATACATTATTGAAAATGGAGTTTCTTCCTTAATCACTAAGTTAAAACCTAGTTTACACTCAATTTGTGTTTTAAGATTTCAAAATGATACATTATTGTAAATGGAGTTTCTTCCTTAATCACTAAGTTAAAACCTAGTTTACAATCAATTTGATTTTTAAGATTTCAAAAGGATACATGATTGAAGATGGAGTTTCTTCCTTAATCACTAAGTTATTACCTAATTTATACTCAATTTGAGTTTTAAGATTTCAAAAGGATACATTATTGAAAATGAAGTTTCTTCCTTAATCACTCATTTATAACCTAATTTACTCTAAATTTGAGTTTTAAGATTACAAAAGGATACTTTATTGAAAATTGAGTTTCTTCCTTAATCACTATGTTATTACCTAATTTACACTCAATTTGAGTTTTAAGATTTCAAAAGGATACATTATTGAAAATGGAATTTCTTCCTTAATCACTCAGTTATGACCTAATTTACACTCAATTTGAGTTTTAAGATTTCAAAAGGATACATTATTAAAAATGGAGTTTCTTTTTTAAACACAAAGTTAAAACCTAGTTTACACTCAATTTGATTTTTATGATTTCAAAAGGATTCCTTTTTGAAAATGGTGTTTCTTCCTTAATAACTAAGTTATTACCTAATTTACACTCAATTTTAGTTTTAAGACTTCAAAAGGATACATTATTGATAATGGAGTTTCTTCCTTAATCACTAAGTTAAAACCTAGTTTACACTCAAAAGGATACATCATTGAAAATGTAGTTTCTTCCTTAATCACTAAGTATTAACCTAATTTACATTCAATTTGAGTTTTAAGATTTCAAAAGGATTCATTATTGAAAATTGAGTTTCTTACTTAATCACTAAGTTATAACCTAGTTTACACTCAATTTGAGTTTTAAGATTTCAAAAGGATTCATTATTGAAAATGGAATTTCTTCCTTTAGACACTATGTTATAACCTAATTTACACTTAATTTTAGTTTTAAAATATCAAAAGGAAACATTATTGAACATTGAGTTTCTTCCTTAATCACTAAGTCATAAGCTAATTTATACTCAATTTGAGTTTTAAGATTTCAAAAAGATACATTATTGAAAATGGAGTTTCTTCCTTAATCACTAAGTTATAACCTAATTTATATTCAATTTGAGATTTAAGATTTCAAAAGGATACATTATTGAAAATTGAGTTTCTTCCTTAATCACTATGTTAAAACCTAGTTTACACTCAATTTGAGTTTTAAGATTTATAAAGGATACATTATTGAAAATGGAGTTTCTTCCTAAATCACTAAGTTAAAACCTAGTTTACACTCAATTTGATCTTTAAGATTTCAAAAGGATACATTATTGAAAATGGAGTTTCTTCTTTAATCACTCAGTTATAACCTAATTTACAATCAATTTGAGTATTAAGATTTCAAAAGGATACATTATTGAAAATGTAGTTTCTTCCAAAATCACTAAGTTAAAACCTAGTTTACAATCAATTTGATTTTTAAGATTTCAAAAGGATACATTTTTTAAAATGTAGTTTCTTCCTTAATCACTAAGTATTAACCTAATTTTCTATTCCTATTTCTTTTTGGCGCTCTTTTAATATGTCCTTTTTATTCTATAATGAACGAGACGAATCCCTCTCGAATATTTGGGTTTTATGTAAGGAGGCTCTTGTTAACTCGATTACTCTTCTTTTTCAGACGGATCAATGTATTGTTATTCAGGTCGACTTGGGTGTTCGTGCATGTACATTGGCTTTTATACATGCTCGTAACACCTATATTTTACGTCGTCAACTTTGGGCTGACTTGCTACGAATACATGACCCGAATGTATGTTTGATTGGGGACTTTAATGCGGTTGCGGGCTCGCATGAGCGCAGTAGTAACATGGTTGGCCGTAGCATTTCCTCTGATGAGTTTGTGGCATTTATTGATGAGGATAATTTGATTGATTTGGATCCTGGAGACCATCTCTACACCTGGTCGACCCGACATGCGAGGAGGGGTTTTATTGCTGCCCGTCTTGACAGAGCTTTGGCTTCTCCTGCTTTCTTGGATCTTTGGCTTTATGCTTCCTTGGAGGTCCTTCATCGGCATTCCTCGGATCATCATCCCCTGCTTTTGAAGTTGATTGATAAGCAACCCCGTATCGGCTCTTCTTTCCATTTTCAAATTATGTGGTTCCAGCATGCGAATTTTTTGAATGTGGTTCAGCAGTCTTGGACCCTTCCAGTTACGACGACCTCTCCTGCTTTGCGCCTGATCCATAAGCTTCGGCGTTTGAAGACAGAGCTTCGGGTTTGGAATAAATCAGTTTTTCATAATATCTTTACGGAGATTGATGCTGCTACGGCTTGCCTTGATAAGGTTCAACATGAGATCCATGTCCATGGTGATTCTGACGATAGGTTTTTTGAGGAGGTGGAATGCTAAATCGTTTGAATGATCTTTTGCAGCGGAAACAAGCTTTTTATTCTCTAAAGAACCGACTTCAATGGCTTAAAGATGGAGATCGCAATTCGTCTTTCTTTCATATTGCTCATAAATTACGTAAGAAGCCCATCGTTGTTTCTGAGTTGATGATTCAGGACTCCCTGACTGTTAATGAAGATGACATTGCTTCGCATATTTTAAATTACTACACTCTTTTGTTTGCGAAGGATCATAGGGTTGTTCCTGTTACCCATCAGCTTGATGGTCTTCCCTTTGACCCTATTGCTGATGGTGAGGATGGCTTTCTCACGGCGGTTCCTTTATTGGATGAGGTTAAACAGGCAGTTTTTGATATGGATGGGACTAGTTCTCCAGGACCTGACGGCTTTCCTGGACCCTTTTACCAACATTGTTGGGATATTGTTTATGCGGATGTTGTTGAAGCCATTCAGGTCATCTTTGCCACTTTGGCAATGCCCTTTGGTTTTAATTCGAGCCTTGTCACTCTTATTCCGAAAAAGTCGGGGGCAAACAGGATTCAAGATTTTAGGCCGATTGTTATGGGTAATTTTCTTTACAAGATCTTCACCAAAATTGTGGCTTCTAGGCTCGGTTGTTTTGTTGCTCGCTTTCTTTCTCCTTTTCAGTTTGGGTTTGTCCCAGGGAAACGTATTCATACTTGTATCGCACTTGCCTCTGATGCGATTAACAAGCTTAATACCGTTTCAAAGGAGGGTAATATGGCTATTAAAGTTAACATTTCTAAGGCGTTTGACACGATTGATTGGGATTTTCTTCTTGCTGTTCTTCAGCATATGGGTTTTTCGTGTCGTTTTCAGCAGATGATTGACATGATTCTGAAATCTGCTAGGCTGTCCATTATTATAAATGGCCAAATTCATGGTTTTTTCTCTTGCTCTAGAGGTGTTCGACAAGGGGACACCATTTCCCCTCTTCTCTTCTGTCTCGCAGAGAAAGCACTTGGTCGTTGGCTCCAGTTGGAGGTGACCCAATCTCGTCTTTCCATTATCCGGGGCTCGCCTGTTTTTTTATTTTATGCTGATGATATTTTGATTTTTGCTAAAGCTACCCCAACAAATGCTAAGTGTTTGAAGAGGATTCTGGATGCTTATGGCGCTTCTTCTGGTCAGCTTTTCAGCCCCAGTAAGTCCCACATTTATTATGGCAGTTCAGTGAGTCATCTTGTTAGGGCTCGCATTCTTCGCATTATGGGTGTTCATGAAGGTTCCCTTCCTTTTGTGTATTTGGGGGTTCCTTTATTTCGAGGGGCTCCTAAGGCTATATACTTTTCGGCTTTGGTTGATTCTATCTTGGCGAAATTTGGGAGATGGAAGGGTAGTACCTTATCTTTGGATGGACGTAAGTGTTTGATCAATTCGGTCATTGCCTCTTCTCTAGTTCATACTATGATGATCTATAGATGGTCGAGACCTCAAGTTGCTAGGATTGAGAAGGCTATGAAGAACTTTCTATGGACAGGGGATATCAACAAAAGGAATAGTGCTTGTTCGATTCCATGGAAACGATGTTGCACTCCTACGTCCGAGGGTGGTTTGGGGGTTCGCTCGTTAACTTTGGCTAATGATTCTTACACTTGTAAATTGGCTTGGGACATTTACAAGGCGTAGACCACTGATTTTGCCTTACTTCATCGCCGTTATTTTCTCCCCGGACGAGTTGATAGGTTTTCCAGGTATATCACCTCCTCCATTGGACCTGGAATCTCTCGGAATTTACCTCGCATTGTCCAAAATGCACGCTGGCTGATTGGACGGCACTCTCAGGTGAGTTTCTGGCACGACAATTGGATTGGCTATAGAATTGTTGATCACCTTAACATACCTGCACCTTTTCGGAACACCCTAGTTGGGAAGGTTTCAGACTTCTTCTTTGGGGGTAGCTGGCACTTTCCGATGGATTTTATTCTGGAGTTCCCTACGGTTGTGCATGATATTCTACAAATTCGGGTGGCTGATGATGATGATAGGCTGATTTGGGATAGGACGGTCTCGGGTGAGTTCACTTCTCGGATAGCCTATGATGAGATTAGATAGAAATTTCCTCGCCCTGCCTGGGCATCCTGGATTTGGTCTCCTTTTGTACCTCCATGTCGTTCCACGATGATTTGGAGGGCAGCTTGGGGTCATTTGCCGACTTCTTCTTGGTTTTATAGAGCAGGTATGCATGGCCCTACTATTTGCTCTTTGTGCTTCTTGGGCCCTGACACGCAAGATCATATCCTTTCTGAATGCTCGTTTACGAAACATGTTTTCCATTATTTATCAAATATTTTTTACATTACCCTACCTCTTGATGAGGGGTTTCATGTTCTATTTATTCATGCTATGAATTATCATTTTAGCGAACAGGTTAGCAGGCTTTGGCAGATTGCTTTTATCACTGCTATCTGGGCCATATGGAAGTTCCGTAATAATTCGTTACATGATGGAGTTGCCCCTTCAGTTAACAGGTGTTTGGCTTTGATCATTTCGAGCACACGGGATTCTGAGTCTCTTACTCGTGGTGTTTCAGATGGCACTTTGCGTGATTTAATGGTCACGAGGGCTTTTAGAGTGAGCTTGCGTCCTAGATGTGTGCGCACTCCTATTTATGTGAGATGGATTCCTCCACTCCCGGGTTGGTATAAAATCAACGTGGATGGTGGGGTTGCATCGTCCCCTGGTCCTCTTTCGATGGGGTCTATTTTTCGTAATTCCAGAGGCATGTTTTTAACGGCTATTTCGGATGTGGGAGGATGGGGTTACCCCCTTGAGGCTGAAGTAGCAGCCATCTTGTTGGCCATTGAGTTTGCTCATTTTAGAGGTTGGACTCGTCTTTGGATTGAGTCTAACTCTACTTTAGCTATCCAGACTATGAAGAGGGAAATTCCTTTCATCCCTTGGAGATTATGGGGTCTCTGGAGTCAGGTTATGGGTTTTATTGCTGACCTTGATGTTCGTTACACACACATTTTCCGCGAGGGGAATAGGGCGGCAGATACGATGACTTCTCTACACTATCGCTCAAGATGGATAGGAACTTGTCCTAGTTTTCTTACTTCCATTATTTATGAGGATATGAACAGCACTTATTGTAGACTTTAAGGTTTTTTTGTAGTCTTTTGTTTTGTTTTTCAGATCAGTCTCTATTCAGTCTTTTTGGGCTGAGAGCTTGATCTAAGGTTTGTCTCTATTCAGTCCTTGGTGGCTGAGAGCTAAACCTTTCTGGCTTTGTATTCTGGGCTTTATCCTACTGGGAACTGGGGTATTGAGTGGTTGGTAACGCTTTTTCGCCTATGCTGGTTTGTCCTCAAGGGAGGTTTACAACGGGGTTTTTAATGCGGCCCACTCATTACTTCCTAATTTTGGTTCCTCGAACTCGGGCTGTGAGGTCACCCTTCCTCTTTTTCGTTTTTCTTTTATAAAATTTACCGTATTTGCACTAAGTATTAATCTAATTTACATTCAATTTGAGTTTTAAGATTTCAAAAGGATTCATTATTGAAAATTGAGTTTCTTCCTTAATCATTAAGTTATAACCTAGTTTACACTCAATTTGAGTTTTAAGATTTCAAAAGGATACATTATTGAAAATGGAGTTTCTTCCTTAATCACTAAGTTATAACCTAATTTACATTCAATTTGAGTTTTAAGATTTCAAAAGGATACATTATTGAAAATTGAGTTTCTTCTTTAATCACTAAGTTAAAACCTAGTTTACACTCAATTTGAGTTTTAAGATTTCAAAAAGATACATTATTGAAAATGGAGTTTCTTCCTTAATCACTAAGTAATTACCTAATTTACACTCAATTTGAGTTTTAAGATTTCAAAAGGATACATTATTGAAAATGGAGTTTCTTCCTTAATCACTAAGTTAAAACCTAGTTTACACTCAATTTGTGTTTTAAGATTTCAAAAGGATACATTATTGAAAATGGAGTTTCTTCCTTAATCGCTAAGTTAATACAATCAATTTGATTTTTAAGATTTCAAAAGGATACATTATTGAAAATTGAGTTTCTTCCTTAATCACTAAGTTATTACCTAATTTATACTCAATTTGAGATTTAAGATTTCAAAAGGATACATTATTGAAAATGAAGTTTCTTCCTTAATCACTCAGTTATTACCTAATTTACACTAAATTTTAGTTTTAAGATTACAAAAGGATACATTAATGAAAATTGAGTTTCTTCCTTAATCACTAAGTTATTACCTAATTTACACTCAATTTGAGTTTTAAGATTTCAAAAGGATACATTATTGAAAATGGAGTTTCTTCCTTAATAACTCAGTTATAACCTAATTTACACTCAATTTGAGTTTTAAGATTTCAAAAGTATACATTATTAAATATGGAGTTTCTTCCTTAATCACTAAGTTAAAACCTAGTTTACAATCAATTTGATTTTTAAGATTTCAAAAGGATACATTATTGAAAATGGAGTTTCTTCCTTAATCACTAAGTTATATGCTAATTTGCACTCGATTTGAGTTTTAAGATTTTAAAAGGATACATTATTGAAAATGGAGTTTCTTCCTTAATCACTAAGATATAACCTAATTTACGTTCAATTTGAGTTTTAAGAATTCAAAAGGATATATTATTGAAAATAGTGTTTCTACCTTTATCACTTAGTTATAACCTATTTTACACTCAATGTGAGTTTTAAGATTTCAAAGGATACATTATTGAAAATGGAGTTTCTTCCTTAATAACTAAGTTAAAACCTAGTTTACAATCAATTTGATTTTTAAGATTTCAAAAGGATACATTATTGAAAATGGAGTTTCTTCCTTAATCACTAAGTTATTACCTAATTTACACTCAATTTGAGTTTTAAGACTTCAAAAGGATACATTATTGAAAATGAAGTTTCTTCCTTAATTACTCAGTTATAACCTAATTTACACTAAATTTTAGTTTTAAGATTACAAAAGGATACATTATTGAAAATTGAGTTTCTTCCTTAATCACTAAATTATTACCTAATTTACACTCAATTTGAGTTTTAAGATTTCAAAAAGATACATTATTGAAAATGGAATTTTTTCCTTAATCACTCAGTTATAATCTAATTTACATTCAATTTGAGTTTTAAGATTTCAAAAGGATACATTATTAAAAATGGATTTTCTTCCTTAATCACTAAGTTAATACCAAATATCCTATCCGTGGGCGCGATCTTTCGAAATTCCCGCGGTTTCTTTATGGCGGCAGTCTCGGAATTGGAAGGCTGGGGGTATCCCCTTGAGGCGGAACTTTTGGCAATTCTTAGTGCGATCGAGTTTGCTTTCGTTCGTGGATGGAGGAAGTTATGGATTGAGTCGGACTCCACACTTGCTATTCAGACTATGAAGAGGGAGATTTCTTTGATTCCTTGGCGCATCCGCAGCTTCTGGAGTACGACTTTAGTCTCGCTGCTCAAATGGAGATCCTCTTCACTCATATCCCTCGTGAAGGGAATGTTGCGGTGGATTGGTAGATGTCCTGATTTTCTTACTTCATTTATTTACAGTGATATGAATTATTCTTACTCTAGATTTAGTTAGTTGGCTATCTTTTTCTTTTTGACACTGATGGTTTTTTCACAAGGTTGCATCCTTGGTTTAGGGCCGCTTGTTTGGTCCCTTATCTTTAGTGCTTCTGATTGTATAACTCTATTGCTTTCGTTTTCTCCCTGACCCTGGGTTGTTGGGTCCTCCTTTTTTCCTTTTTATTAATAAAATAACCTAATTTCCACTAAGTTAAGACCTAGTTTACACTCAACTTGATTTTTAAGATTTCAAAAGGATACATTATTGAAAATGGAGTTTCTTCCTTAATCACTAAGTTAAAACCTAGTTTACACTCAATTTAAGTTTTAAGATTTCAAAAGGATACATTATAGAAAATGTAGTTTCTTCCATAATCACTAAGTTAAAACCTAGTTTACAATCAATTTGATTTTTAAGATTTCAAAAGGATACATTATTGAAAATGAAGTTTCTTCCTTAATAACTAAGCATTAACCTAATTTTCATTCAATTTGAGTTTTAAGATTTCAAAAGGATACATTATTGAAAATTGAGTTTCTTCTTTAATCACTAAGTTATAAGGTAATTTGCACTCAATTTGAGTTTTAAGATTTCAAAAGGATACATTATTGAAAATGGAGTTTCTTCCTTAATCAATAAGTTAAAACCTAGTTTACAATCAATTTGATTTTTAAGATTTCAAAAGGATACATTATTTAAAATAGAGTTTCTTCCTTAATCACTAAGTTATTACCTAATTTACACTCAATTTGAGTTTTAAGATTTCAAAAGGATACATTATTGAAAATGGAGTTTCTTCCTTAATCACAAAGTTAAAACCTAGTTTACACTCAATTTGAGTTTTAAGATTTCAAAAGGATACATTATTGAAAATAAAGTTTCTTCCTTAATCACTCAGTTATAACCTAATTTACACTAAATTTGAGTTTTAAGATTACAAAAGGATACATTATTGAAAATTGAGTTTCTTCCTTAATCACTAAGTTATTACCTAATTTACACTCAATTTGAGTTTTAAGATTTCAAAAGGATACATTATTGAAAATGGAATTTCTTCCTTAATCACTCAGTTATAACCTAATTTACACTCAATTTGAGTTTTAAGATTTCAAAATGATACATTATTAAAAATGGAGTTTCTTCCTTAATCACTAAGTTAAAACCTATCACTTAGTTAAAACCTAGTTTACACTCAATTTGATTTTTATGAGTTCAAAAGGATTCATTATTGAAAATGGTGTTTCTTCCTTAATAACTAAGTTATTACCAAATTTACACTCAATTTTAGTTTTAAGACTTCAAAAGGATACATTATTGAAAATGGAGTTTCTTCCTTAATCACTAAGTTAAAACCTAGTTTACACTCAATTTGAGTTTTAAGATTTCAAAAGGATACATTATTGAAAATGGAGTTTCTTCCTTAATCACTAAGTTATAAGGTAATTTGCACTCAATTTGAGTTTTAAGATTTCAAAAGGATACATTATTGAAAATGGAGTTTCTTCCTTAATCACTAAGTTATAACCTAATTTACATTCAATTTGAGTTTTAAGATTTCAAAAGGATACATTATTGAAAATGGTGTTTCTTCCTTAATCACTAAGTTATAACCTAGTTTACACTCAATTTGATTTTTAAGATTTCAAAAGGATTCATTATTGAAAATGGTGTTTCTTTCTTAATAACTAAGTTATTACCTAATTTACACTCAATTTGTGTTTTAAGACTTCAAAAGGATACATTATTGAAAATGGAGTTTCTTCCTTAATCGCTAAGTTAATACAATCAATTTGATTTTTAAGATTTCAAAAGGATACATTATTGAAAATTGAGTTTCTTCCTTAATCACTAAGTTATTACCTAATTTATACTCAATTTGAGATTTAAGATTTCAAAAGGATACATTATTGAAAATGAAGTTTCTTCCTTAATCACTCAGTTATTACCTAATTTACACTAAATTTTAGTTTTAAGATTACAAAAGGATACATTAATGAAAATTGAGTTTCTTCCTTAATCACTAAGTTATTACCTAATTTACACTCAATTTGAGTTTTAAGATTTCAAAAGGATACATTATTGAAAATGGAGTTTCTTCCTTAATAACTCAGTTATAACCTAATTTACACTCAATTTGAGTTTTAAGATTTCAAAAGTATACATTATTAAATATGGAGTTTCTTCCTTAATCACTAAGTTAAAACCTAGTTTACAATCAATTTGATTTTTAAGATTTCAAAAGGATACATTATTGAAAATGGAGTTTCTTCCTTAATCACTAAGTTATATGCTAATTTGCACTCGATTTGAGTTTTAAGATTTTAAAAGGATACATTATTGAAAATGGAGTTTCTTCCTTAATCACTAAGATATAACCTAATTTACGTTCAATTTGAGTTTTAAGAATTCAAAAGGATACATTATTGAAAATAGTGTTTCTACCTTTATCACTTAGTTATAACCTATTTTACACTCAATGTGAGTTTTAAGATTTCAAAGGATACATTATTGAAAATGGAGTTTCTTCCTTAATAACTAAGTTAAAACCTAGTTTACAATCAATTTGATTTTTAAGATTTCAAAAGGATACATTATTGAAAATGGAGTTTCTTCCTTAATCACTAAGTTATTACCTAATTTACACTCAATTTGAGTTTTAAGACTTCAAAAGGATACATTATTGAAAATGAAGTTTCTTCCTTAATTACTCAGTTATAACCTAATTTACACTAAATTTTAGTTTTAAGATTACAAAAGGATACATTATTGAAAATTGAGTTTCTTCCTTAATCACTAAATTATTACCTAATTTACACTCAATTTGAGTTTTAAGATTTCAAAAAGATACATTATTGAAAATGGAATTTTTTCCTTAATCACTCAGTTATAATCTAATTTACATTCAATTTGAGTTTTAAGATTTCAAAAGGATACATTATTAAAAATGGATTTTCTTCCTTAATCACTAAGTTAATACCAAATATCCTATCCGTGGGCGCGATCTTTCGAAATTCCCGCGGTTTCTTTATGGCGGCAGTCTCGGAATTGGAAGGCTGGGGGTATCCCTTTGAGGCGGAACTTTTGGCAATTCTTAGTGCGATCGAGTTTGCTTTCGTTCGTGGATGGAGGAAGTTATGGATTGAGTCGGACTCCACACTTGCTATTCAGACTATGAAGAGGGAGATTTCTTTGATTCCTTGGCGCATCCGCAGCTTCTGGAGTACGACTTTAGTCTCGCTGCTCAAATGGAGATCCTCTTCACTCATATCCCTCGTGAAGGGAATGTTGCGGTGGATTGGTAGATGTCCTGATTTTCTTACTTCATTTATTTACAGTGATATGAATTATTCTTACTCTAGATTTAGTTAGTTGGCTATCTTTTTCTTTTTGACACTGATGGTTTTTTCACAAGGTTGCATCCTTGGTTTAGGGCCGCTTGTTTGGTCGCTTATCTTTAGTGCTTCTGATTGTATAACTCTATTGCTTTCGTTTTCTCCCTGACCCTGGGTTGTTGGGTCCTCCTTTTTTCCTTTTTATTAATAAAATAACCTAATTTCCACTAAGTTAAGACCTAGTTTACACTCAACTTGATTTTTAAGATTTCAAAAGGATACATTATTGAAAATGGAGTTTCTTCCTTAATCACTAAGTTAAAACCTAGTTTACACTCAATTTAAGTTTTAAGATTTCAAAAGGATACATTATAGAAAATGTAGTTTCTTCCATAATCACTAAGTTAAAACCTAGTTTACAATCAATTTGATTTTTAAGATTTCAAAAGGATACATTATTGAAAATGAAGTTTCTTCCTTAATAACTAAGCATTAACCTAATTTTCATTCAATTTGAGTTTTAAGATTTCAAAAGGATACATTATTGAAAATTGAGTTTCTTCTTTAATCACTAAGTTATAAGGTAATTTGCACTCAATTTGAGTTTTAAGATTTCAAAAGGATACATTATTGAAAATGTAGTTTCTTCCTTAATCAATAAGTTAAAACCTAGTTTACAATCAATTTGATTTTTAAGATTTCAAAAGGATACATTATTTAAAATAGAGTTTCTTCCTTAATCACTAAGTTATTACCTAATTTACACTCAATTTGAGTTTTAAGATTTCAAAAGGATACATTATTGAAAATGGAGTTTCTTCCTTAATCACAAAGTTAAAACCTAGTTTACACTCAATTTGAGTTTTAAGATTTCAAAAGGATACATTATTGAAAATAAAGTTTCTTCCTTAATCACTCAGTTATAACCTAATTTACACTAAATTTGAGTTTTAAGATTACAAAAGGATACATTATTGAAAATTGAGTTTCTTCCTTAATCACTAAGTTATTACCTAATTTACACTCAATTTGAGTTTTAAGATTTCAAAAGGATACATTATTGAAAATGGAATTTCTTCCTTAATCACTCAGTTATAACCTAATTTACACTCAATTTGAGTTTTAAGATTTCAAAATGATACATTATTAAAAATGGAGTTTCTTCCTTAATCACTAAGTTAAAACCTATCACTTAGTTAAAACCTAGTTTACACTCAATTTGATTTTTATGAGTTCAAAAGGATTCATTATTGAAAATGGTGTTTCTTCCTTAATAACTAAGTTATTACCTAATTTACACTCAATTTTAGTTTTAAGACTTCAAAAGGATACATTATTGAAAATGGAGTTTCTTCCTTAATCACTAAGTTAAAACCTAGTTTACACTCAATTTGAGTTTTAAGATTTCAAAAGGATACATTATTGAAAATGGAGTTTCTTCCTTAATCACTAAGTTATATGCTAATTTGCACTCAATTTGAGTTTTAAGATTTCAAAAGGATACATTATTGAAAATGGAGTTTCTTCCTTAATCACTAAGTTATAACCTAATTTACATTCAATTTGAGTTTTAAGATTTCAAAAGGATACATTATTGAAAATGGTGTTTCTTCCTTAATCACTAAGTTATAACCTAGTTTACACTCAATTTGATTTTTAAGATTTCAAAAGGATTCATTATTGAAAATGGTGTTTCTTTCTTAATAACTAAGTTATTACCTAATTTACACTCAATTTGTGTTTTAAGACTTCAAAAGGATACATTATTGAAAATGGAGTTTCTTCCTTAATCACTAAGTTAAAACCTAGTTTACACTCAATTTGATCTTTAAGATTTCAAAAGGATACATTATTGAAAATGGAGTTTCTTCCTTAATCACTCAGTTATAACCTAATTTACAATCAATTTGAGTTTTAAGAATTCAATAGGATACATTATTGAAAATGTAGTTTCATCCATAATCACTAAGTTAAAAGAAGAGATGGAAAAATTCTCTCTCTAGAATTTTGTTCTCTCTCCACTCCGATTTTCCGACGATTGATCATGCCGGATAATGATTCTCCTCCAGGTTTGTCTATTCCGGCGAATGAAAAAGATGTCCTTTCTCCAATTATTGAGTACTCTGCGGAAATAAACAAATATTTGGATATACCAAAGCACGTGCTCATAACCATACCCCCTGCGCCTTCGCATTTCTACACACTTTCTGATGGAACGATCGACCCTGTGGCTGTTGAAATTGATCGGAGATACCCGTTCCTCTATCCATATCTCGCCTATAAAAATAACAATCCTTCGCCGGCACCCACCCATGTTTCTAACGATTTTAACCCTAATGGTGCGACATCCAAAATTGATGTGCTTAACCCTGCATGGACTCCCACTGATTCGCTGCAATCCCTGTCCTTGGCTGCGAATCCGGCGATCATCTCGCTTTTGCCGGACCCATTGGACACCCGTCAAAAAGTTCTCGGGGATACGCAAGGGAATTTGGTCCCTTCTGGCGCATACTGTAAGTCTTCGCACCCATCTGTGGATTCTCTAAATCATACTATACCGGTTGCTGCTGGGTGTTCTGAATTGCAGGTCATTCGTGCACCTATTTCAGGTGTTTCGGATAAATCACCTTTGGATACGCTGATCGGGAATAAGCAAGGGAATTTGGTCCCTTCTGGCGCACCCCTAAATATAGCCAAAATCGCTCCAAACGTTTCCGGCGCACTTGGTCTGTATCCCACTCCAACGGAATCCATTACGCAACCTTTTGTTCAGGAAACTACTGTTTTGTCTTCTATTCCACAGGGTGTCATTCATCCCGTGCACTCTGGGGTTTCCGAACCTTTCTGGGAACATTCACAATAGGCGCAAGTTCCTATCATTCAGACGAAGCCTAAGTCCTATGCTGAGGTTGCCCGAGAAACACCACAGCATTCTGCGCCATTCCGAGTTCCTATCAAGCCAATTACTCATGGCCAATTCCTCTTAATCGACATTCCGGAGGAGGACTATTTGATGGGTGTCCAAGAATTTCAACATTCTTTTATTGGTCGTATGATCACGGCTCCTGGAAAGAGCTTGCTGCCACTTTTAACTTTAAAAGAAAAACTTCGTTCCATTTGGAAACTATCTGGAAGACTTAAAATAATTCCTTTGGGTAAGGGGTATTATACAGTAATGTTGGAAAACATGGAGGACATTGCCAGGCTTGCATCGAAGAGGTTTTTTACATTGGAATCGGGAACTTTCCATCTACAAGATTGGGTCCCGAATTTCAGTCCAAATGCAGTCAAAATGTCTCTTGCTCAGGTGTGGGTTCGTTTTACGGAATTACCAATTGAGTATTGGTAGCCACGTATACTCGAAGCTTTGGCCTCAACTATTGGCACTCTTGTCCGTCTGGATGATGCCACTTCTAACCGAACTTTCGGACTTTATGCAAGAATGTTAATTGAGATCGATCATTCCAAGGATCTCCATCAACAAGTTTTGTACCGCTGGGGTGATCATCTTTCCGGCACTAACATCACTTATGAACGTCTTCCTCAGTATTGTAGGGATTGTTGTGTGATTGGCCATTCACGTGCAAATTGTAAGAAAAATAAAGAGCACCCTCATACACCTTCTCGAGGTCGCAGTCGTAGCTGTCCTCATCGGCAACAAAAGCATGTACTTAAAAAGCCGGAACATACTCTTCCCGATCAAATTACGGATGACACGAATCTTGCCTTCAACAAGTCGGATGTTGATAACCTACGTGCTGCAAACATTGGCAGTGAAGAGGCTGCTGCCCTTGCTGAGGACTTGGAGCGTGAAATAAAGAATTATAATGATGACACGGTATCCGATCCCCATTCTGTTAATACGTGCATGGCGTTGGTCATTCACGAGGGATATTCTGATGGAATCAACACTTCCAATACATTTGCAGCATTGAACGTTGAGGATGAGTCGATCCTCAACACTTCCGATGATTCAACTAAGCAAGGGCTTACGCTTAGCCCTGTTGGCGATCCCAAGATTACAGCCGGAAACGTGAATAATACCATTTCTGGCGCATCTAGTAAGTCATTATATCCTCCGACATTGATCAATACCTCTATGAAAGAACACTCTGTCGCCTCTTCTCTTCCTTTACAGGTTAAACGAGCTGCGAGCAAGGCTGCAAATACCTCTATTGCTTATAATACTCTACGTAATACTGATTTCTCCGTGCCCTTGGGGCACCTATTAAGCCAGCTTTACGGGGCAGCAGGATATCAACTTCCGAAGCGGAGCTCCCCGCTCTGAACGTGATTTCAGCAGAATTAAATGCTACGGCCAAGGAATTATTTATGGCGGACAACTCGGGGGGGGGGGGGAATTGATGAAATGGTCTTAGTTGGACGTCGTAGTTGGGCAGATGATGACGAAGATGAACCGCCGAAGCACGGTCTCCCCGCCATTCAATGATTGTACTGTCTTGGAATGCTCAGGGTCTCGGTAATGAGTCCACTTGTAATGCACTTGGGTCTTATTGCCGAAGATATAACCCGGATTGGGTTATTATTTTTGAACCAAAAGTCTTATGCTCGGCTTTTCCACAATCTCTTTGGACCTCTCTTCACCTCTCCTTCCTCGTGGAGAACAATAGGCTGCCCTCTCGGCCCAACATTTGGATTTTATGCAAGGAGTCTCTCCATTCAGCCTCCTCAGTGATTAAATGCACGTCTCAATTCGTTCACGTCTCGGTTCAACTTGATCAACGCACCTGGTCATTTGCTTTTATACACGCTAGTAACGAGTATGTGAAGCGGCGTGAGCTGTGGATCGATCTCATCACTATCCGTGATGAAAACCTCTGCTTCATCGGAGATTTTAACGTGGTTCGGGGTTCCCATGAACGGGTGAGTTGATCTTCTCAGAATATGCTTCCCATGCTTGAATTTGAGAGCTTTATCGAAGAAGCCCTCCTCATTGATGTGCCCGCTTCCGGTAATAATTTTACCTGGTCCACTCGACGCGGTTCTCCCTTTTTGGCGGCTAAATTAGACCGTGCCCTGATTAGCCATGGCTTTGTCAATATTTGGTCTTCTATATCTTTGGAGGTTCTACATAGGCTTTGTTCGGACCACCACCCCCTGCTTCTAACGCTGTCCGAGTCGCGCCCGGCAACTCCGACGCCTTTTCGTTTCCAAAAAATGTGGTTACAACATAGTTCTTTTTTGGCAGTGGTACGGGAATCATGGAATTTAGTTCTTGTCGATCCCAGTCCTATCGTCAAGGTTATGAGGAAACTCAAAAGACTTAAGGGAACCCTTAAAGTATGGAACAAGGAAACCTTCCGTAATATCTTTTTTCAGCTGGAGAAGGCCGAGGATGAGCTTAAAAATATTCAAATAGACATCGCCTTGCACGGCGATTCTGACGAGAGATTTGGTAGGGAAATTGATTGCATGGTTGAAGTCAATAAACTTCTTAGAATTCAGCATGACTTCTTCTCTCAACAAAATCGATTGCAATGGCTTAAATATGGGGATAGGAATTCTTCTTTATTTCATGCCACACAAAAGATGAAGGGTCGCCACATGGGTATTCATTCTCTTTTGATTGATGGTACTGAATGTGTCGATCCGGCCATCATTGAGGATCATATCATTCATTTTTATACCCATCTCTTTACGGTGGACTCGGGCATTTCCATTCCGGACGACTTGTTGTCCGATTTGCCTTTCTCCAACCTCTCTGATACCGAGAATGAATACCTCATTGCTCTTCCTGATGAAAATGAAGCACGAGCTGCTGTTTTTTATTTGGATGCATCGAGCTCTCCCGGTCCTGACGACTTCTCAGGTCATTTAGGTTAATACTTAGTGATTAAGGAAGAAACTCCATTTTCAATAATGTATCCTTTTGAAATTTTAAAACTAAAATTTAGTGTAAATTAGGTAATAACTTAGTGATTAAAGAAGAAACTCAATTTTCAATAATGTATCGTTTTGAAATCTTGAAACTCAAATTGAGTGTAAATTAGGTTAATACTTGGTGATTAAGGAAGAAACTACATTTTCAATAATGTATCCTTTAGAAATCTTAAAACTCAAATTGAATGTAAATTATGTTAATACTAAGTGATTAAGGAAGAAACTCCATTTTCAATAATGTATCCTTTTGAAATCTTAAAACTCAAATTAAGTGCAAATTAGCATTAACTTAGTGATTAAGGAAGAAACTCCGTTTTCAATAATGTATCCTTTTGAAATCTTAAAACTCAAATTGAGTGTAAATGAGCTTATAACTTAGTGATTAAGAAAGAAACTCAATTTTGAATAATATATCCTTTTGAAATTTAAAAACTAAAATTAAGTGTAAATTATGTATTAACTTTTTGATTAAGGAAGAAACTCCATTCAATAATGTATCCTTTTGAAATCTTAAATCTCAAATTGAGTGTAAATTAGCTTATAACTTAGTGATTAAGGAATAAACACCATTCCAAATAATGTATCCTTTTGAAATCTTAAAACTCAAATTGAATGTAAATTAGGTTAATACTTAGTGATTAAGGAAGAAACTCCATTTTCAATAATGTATCCTTTTAAAATCTTAAAACTAAAATTTAGTGTAAATTAGGTAATAACTTAGTGATTAAGGAAGAAACTCCATTTTCAATAATGAATCCTTTTGAAATCTTAAAACTCAAATTGAGTGTAAACTATGTTATAACTTAGTGATTAAGGAATAAACTCAATTTTCAATAATGTATCGTTTTGAAATCTTAAAACTCAAATTGAGTGTAAACTAGGTTATAACTTAGTGATTAAGGAAGAAACTCAATATTCAATAATGTATCCTTTTGAAATCTTGAAACTCAAATTGAGTGTAAATTAGGTTAATACTTAGTGATTATGGAAGAAACTCCATTTTCAATAATGTATCCTTTTGAAATTTTAAAACTTAAATTTAGTGAAAATTAGGTAATAACTTAGTGATTAAGGAAGAAACTCAATTTTCAATCATGTATCGTTTTGAAATCTTGAAACTCAAATTGAATGTAAATTAGGTTAATACTTAGTGATTAAGGAAGAAACTCCATTTTCCATAATGTATCCTTTTAAAATCTTAAAACTAAAATTTAGTGTAAATCAGGTAATAATTTAGTGATTAAGGAAGAAACTCCATTTTCAATAATGAATCCTTTTGAAATCATAAAAGTCAAATTGAGTGTAAACTAGGTTATAACTTAGTGCAAATTAGGTTATTTTATTAATAAAAAGAAAAAAGGAGGACCCACAACCCCGGGTCAGGGGAAAGAAAGGCATACAATCAGTGTACCAGAATAACATAAAACAGGCCCAACACATGGCCAAAAAAGGGGATGCAACCCCATGAACCAATGTCCAAATCTAATACACACATTAAAACCTATAATAAATATTGTTCATATCACTACATAAGAAAGGAGCAAGAAAGTCGGGGCAGAAACCTGTCCAAGTTTGAGTCCCACGCCTCTTGACCAACATATCCGCAGCCGTGTTACCTTCCCTGTAAATGTGGGTGATCATAGTCTCCATCTGAGATGCAAGAGCCGAGATAGAGCTCCAAGTACCGCGGAGGCGCCATGGGACAAAGGGAATATCCCGCCTCATAGTTCTGATCGCCAATTCCGAGTCTGATTCAATCCATAATTTTCGCAACCACGAACAAAGGCAAACTCAACCGCCTTCAGGATGCTAAGGAGCTCAGCCTCGAGAGGGAAGCCCCAACCTGCAGCATCCGAGTAAGCCGCCATAAAAAAGCCCCTGGAGTTCCGAAAAAGCGCCCCCAAGTAGAGCGTATTAGGAGGAGAGAGGACACCACCATCAACGTTCACCTTACACCAGCGCGGAGGCGGTGGTTGCCAAGAGACAGGGATTGGAATGCGGGAATTCCTAGGACGAAGAGGGATGCCCAGGGCTCGAGTAGTCATGAGTTCGGCTAAAGTGCCGCCCGAAGTACCACCAACATGAATGGCGGATTCTTTGATGCTGGCGACAGTGAAAGCGGTACAGCGCTGCCAAGAAACAGGATGACCATCATGGATAACTCTATTACGAAATCCCCACAGTGCCCAAACGGTGGTAACGAAAGTAAGACGCCAAATATGGGTGAGTTGAGTACTAGGAGAGTACTTGGTAGCCTGCATAATTAAATAATCTAGACCATAATCATAACATAGGGAAACATGAAAAATGTCAGCAATATACTGAAGCACATATCTAGAAAAACCACAAGAAGAAAGGATATGATCTTTGTCTTCTTGATGGGCCAGGCAAAATACGCAAACAGAAGGTCCCTCGATACCAAACCTCCGAATCCAATCCCCAGTCGAGATTTTCCCCCAGAGAGCCCGCCACAGTAAGGTAGAACGACAGCGAGGAATGTGAGTCCCCCAAATCCAGGTGGGCCAAGACGGCCGAGGCAGATGCTGTCTAATATCATCGTAGGCCAACCGGGAAGTAAGCTCTCCAGAGACCGATTTTGACCAAACAACCGTGTCATCAACAGCAGAGACCCGTATACTCAAGATATCATGGACAATATCAGTATATCGAATCACAAAGGTAGGACCAAAATGCCAGCAATTATCATAGAAGTAGTCGCCGACTGTGGCAGTAAGGAACCGAGCAAAAGTAGAAGGAATGCCGATCCTGTCAGCAATCTTATAACCTAACCAGTTGTCATGCCAAAAACTGACCTGAGAGCCCCGGCCAACAATCCAGCGAGCATCCGTAAACAGCGGACCAAAATGTCTCCTCAATCCCGGCAAGAGTGAGGAAGTAATATGGTATCGAGGCAATCGGCCAAGAGGCCGAATAAATCTGTCCCTCGAACTCCGGAAATCAGCGGACTTCGAGCTAAGGATGTCCCAGGCCATCTTACAGAGATAGGATTCATTAGCAAGGCGAAGTGAGCGAACACCAAGCCCCCCTTCCGTAATGGGTGAGCAACATCTTTTCCAGGCCACAGTGCAGGAACCACCTTTCTTCAGCACATTACCCGTCCACAGGAAATTTCGCATCGCAGCCTCCAAATCCGAAATGAGGGGGGCAGGCCATTTATAAATCATCATTGTGTGGACCGCAGAGCTAGCAATGACAGAGTTGATCAAGCAAAGTCGGCCAGCAAGGGATAAAGACGAGCCCTTCCATCTGCTAAACTTCACTTTAATTTTATCCACAATAGGCAAAAGATGGTGCGATTTGGGAGCACCAACGAACACGGGAACCCTAGGTTATAACTTAGTGATTAAGGAATAAACTCAATTTTCAATAATGTATCATTTCGAAATCTTAAAACTCAAATTGAGTGTAAATTAGGTTATAACTTAGTGATTAAGGAAGAAACTCCATTTTCAATATTGTATCCTATAGAAATCTTAAAACTCAAATTGAATGTAAATTAGGTTAATACTTAGTGATTAAGGAAGAAACTCCATTTTCAATAATGTATCCTTTTAAAATCTTAAAACTCAAATTGAGTGTGGATTAACTTATAACTTAGTAACTATGGAAGAAACTCAATTTTCAATAGTGTAACATTTTAAAATCTTAAAACTCAAATTGAGTGTAAATTGGCTTATAACTTTGTGATTAAGGATGAAACTCCATTTTCAATAATGTATCCTTTTGAATTCTGAAAACTTAAATCGAGTGTAAATTAACTTATAGCTTAGTAATTAAGAAAGAAACTCATTTTTTAATAATGTGTCCTTTTGAAATCTTAAAACTCAAATTGAGTGTAGAATAGCTTATAACTTAGTGATTAAGGAAGAAATTCCATTTTCAATAATGTATTCTTTTGAAATCTTAAAACTCAAATTTTGTGCAAATTAGCTTATAACTTCTTGATTAAGGAAGAAACTCAATTTTCAATAATGTATACTGTTGAAATCTTAAAACTTAAATTGAATGTAAATTAGGTTATAACTTAGTGATTAAGGAAGAAACTCCATTTTCAATAATGTATCCTTTTGAAATCTTAAAACTCAAATTGAGTGTAAATTAGCTTATAACATAATGATTAAGGAAGAAACTTCATTTTCAATAATGTATCTTTTTTAAATCATATAACTCAAATTTAGTGCAAATTAGCTTATAAACCAGTGATTAAGGAAGAAACTCAATTTTCAATAATGTATTCTTTTGAAATCTTAAAACTCAAATTGAATGTAAATTATGTTATAAATTAGTTCAAATTAGGTTATTTTATTAATAAAAAATAAAAGGAGGACCCAACAACCCAGGGTCAGGGGAAAAGCAAAGAATAACCAAACATACAACCATAGTAAAAAACAAAAGCCAAACACACGGCTAAAGAGGGGATGCAGCCCCTAATATCCAAAACCAAGATGAACTAAATGGGTAAAAACCCTTACAATGAATCAAAACCTGCAAAAAGAATGATTCATATCCATAAATAACAAGGGAACAAGAAAATTCGGACACTTACCTACCCAAGTTTGAGTTATGCGTTGTTTCACTAGAGCGTCTGCAACCGAATTGTCTTCTCTATGAATATGAGAGTAATGGATCTCCATGCAATTCGCCAGCTTTAATGTCGAACTCCACATACCATGGAGACGCCAGGGAATCAGCGAGATTACCCCCTTCATCGTACGAACAGCCATAGTGGAATCAGATTCGATCTAAAGTTTCTTCCAACCACGGACAAATGCAAATTCAATTACACCATGAATAGCCAAAATCTCCACTTCCAAGGGAAAGCCCCAGCCACCTCCCTCAGAATACGCAGCCATGAAAAAGCCACGAGAATTACGAAAGACAGCTCCTGTGTAAAGAATGTTGGGCGGATTCGTGACCCCACCATCCACATTAACCTTCGTCCAACCCGGTGGAGGAGGCTGCCAAGATACGTAAATAGACGTCCGAACACGTCTAAGGTGAAGAGAAGCACCGAATGCTCTAGTGGTGAGGAGATCCTCGAAAGTACCGCATGAAGTACCTCCGACCAAGGTCGCCGAATCCTTGATATGGGCCATTGCGAACGCCAAGCAGCGCTGCAAAGAGACCGGAAGATCATCATGAATAATACGATTCCGATAGGTCCACAAGGACCACACAGTCGTCGTAAAAGCCAATCTCCAGATGTTGACTATCTGTTCACTCATCACCGCCCGTCTAGCCTGCAGAAACATATGATCAAACCCTTCATCATAACATAAGTGGATATGAAAAAGAGTAGCAATAGAACTAAACACCTGTCTCACAAAAGGACAATGTGCAAATAGGTGCTCATGTGATTCACTATCCGCACGACAAAAGTAGCATATATGTGGACCCACATAACCAAATTTCTGTAACCATTCTCCAGTAGGAACTTTCCCCCGTATGACTCTCCAAAGTAAAGTTGATCGAGACATCGGGATGATGTCTGCCCATATCCACGAACCCCAACCAGTCCGAGGCATAGGTTGACGCAAAGCATCAAAAGCAAGCCTCGAAGTGAGTTCCCCAGATACCGACTTAGACCAAACAACGGTGTCCTTATCGCAAGAGACGCGAATACTCAAAATATCATGAACAACCTCAGTGCAAGCCAAAATAAAAATCGGAGCAAAATGCCAGCAATTGTTGTAGAAGAAGTCACCCACCTTGGCTACCAGGGTCTTAGCCACATGCGGAGGAATGCTCAACCGATCCACAATCCTGTATCCCAACCAATTGTCATGCCAAAAGCTAACTTTCGAGTCGCGACCGATCACCCATCTAGCATCCTCCAGAAACATGTTGAAGTGTCTCTTAATTCCCGATCCAATGGAAGTAGCAAAATAACGAGAGCGTATATCCCGGTTGTTAAGAAGGAATCTATCATGCATAGTAACAAACTCCTCGGATTTCTGACTAAAAATGTCCCATGCAAGCTTGCAAGTATATGACTCATTAGCAATACGTAAAGAACGAATCCCAATACCACCCTCCGAACGAGGGGAGCAGCACCTCTTCCAAGCAACCGTACAAGAACCGCTACGCTTATTAATATCCCCGTTCCAGAGAAAGTTACGCATAGCCGACTCGAGACCTGAGATAATCGTAGTCGGCCATTTATATATCATCATGGAATGAACCATAGATCCCGCAACTACAGAATTGATAAGGCAAAGTCTCCTAGTAAATGAGAGAGAAGAACCTTTCCAACGGCTAAACTTAGATTTGATGGCATCGGCGATGGGGGCCAAGTGAAGGGCCTTTGGGGCACCTTTGAAGAGGGGAACACCAAGATAATTAAAAGGCAAGGAGCCTTCGGTAATACCAGTGGCACGAACGACATGATTACGGAAAACACCATCAACCATTTTGCCAAAGTAGACTCTGGATTTCGGAGGACTGAAAACCTACCCCGAAGCATTCCCATAAGCCTCTAAAATCTCCATTAAGCAATGAAGGTTACCGTTGGTAGCCTTTGTGAAGATCATAATGTCGTCTGCGTAGAAAAGATAAGGGGCCACTCCCTTCATAGGTGACAAACGGCCAGCAGCAATATGGAAATCAAGTAATCTCCCAAGGCCCTCCTCGGCCAAACAAAAAAGCAAAGGAGAAAGTGGGTCACCTTGACGAACCCCTCTGGAGCAACCGAAATAACCTTTGGCATGACCATTTAAAAGAATCGAAAGTCTCGATGAGGAAAGGATGGTGTCAACCATACGTAAGAATCTGTTCGAGAAACCTATGCGAACTAACACTACATGAAGGAAGCTCCAATCAATAGTATCGAATGCCTTCATCCTATCGATTTTCAAGGCTATTCCACCACCCTTTCGAGGAAGGTCCAAATGATTAATAGCTTCAGAAGCCAAGGCGCTGCATGTATGAATGCGTCTCCCCGGGACAAACCCAAACTGAAATCTCGAGAGGTGACGTCCCACAAAACTACCGAGTCTGGAGGTGAGGATCTTTGTGAAAATTTTGAATAAAAAATTACTCATAACAATTGGTCGGAAATCCTGAATGCGTTTGGCATCCGACTTTTTAGAGATGAGAGTGACTAAATTGGCGTTTAAGCCCATCGGAATGGTGATGTGCATAAAGAAATATCTAACCGCAGCTATCACATCCAAGCAAATAATATCCCAACACGCATGATAGAATGACCCAGAAAAACCGTCCGGCCCAGGAGAACTAGAATCATCCATCTCAAACACAGTTTTTTTAATTTCGTCTCCATCTGGCATAGCTATTAAGCAGTCATTTTCTCAGCCGAAATTCGAGAGAAAGGAAGATCATCAAGTAACAAGATCGACGAACTGGGCCTTGGAGAGGCGGAGAACAAATCAGAATACTATGAGATAATGTGCTCCTCAATGGTAGTAGGGTCATCACGTTCCACTTCGTCAATAACAAGCCTAGCAATGCCTTTATTCTGCCCCTTAGTTTTATGGATAGCATGGAAGAATGCCGAGTTTTGATCGCCGTGTTGAAGCCACTGCAGACGATTGCATTGGGAATAAAAATCATGCTTACGACGAAGGATCTTATTGAGAGAAACCATGGCATCAATCTCTCTAGCGAAACGCTCCTCCGAATCACCGTTAAGACTAATGTCCATTTGCACTTGGTTGAGATCAGCCTCTGCCTCCTCAACCTGCCGAAAAATGCTGCGGAAAGTATCACGATTCCAAGATTTGAGAGAGCCCTTCAAACGGCGAAGCTTGATCATAACTGTGTGTATAGGGTCAGCACCCGTAACCAATAGGGTCCAAGAATCACGAACAAGAGACATGAAAGAGTCATGTCTTAACCCACATCTTTTGAAAACGAAAAGGTGAGGCCTTACTAGGGTGTGAATCAGAAAGAGTTAAGAGTAGCGGGTGATGATCCGAGGAGAGCCTGTGGAGGACTTCCAGTGAAATGGCCGCCCAAGCATTCACAAAGTTGGTAGACGCTAAGACGCGGTCTAACCTTGCAGCTAAATAATGAGACCGGCGCCGTTGAGACCAAGTATAAGGGTTCCCATTAGAGGGCACATCAATAAGGGAGGCATTATTGATGAAAGTATCAAATTCAAGCATGGGAAGCACCGAGGAGGGGGGAGCTCCAATACGTTCATGAGAACCGCGGACCGCATTGAAGTCACCAATAAAACACAGATTGTCGTCTTGGATAGCAGTGAGATCCATCCAGAGTTCTCTTCGCTTCACATAATTCGTACTAGCATGAATAAAAGCAAAGCTCCACGCCATCGAAAGAGTCTATACCTTAACTATCATGCATTGAGAGGTGGCAAGGGTAATCGTTGCCATTTTACTGTAGTGATCCTTGCAAAAGACCCAAATATTGGGACGCATGCCGGCTCTGTTATTCTCACCCAGGAAAGTGAGCTGAATGGAAGTCTATAAAGAATTAGGTACGGAAGTAAAGCTGATTTTGGGCTCTAAAATAATAACCCAATCCAGATTATGCCGTTGGCAATAAGCACCGAGCGCATTGCCAAGGCCTTGAGCATTCCAGGTCAACACAATCATTGGGGCTCTGTGAGACCGTGCTTCGGCGGTCCATCATTCGAATCTTCCTCCTCAGCGATATCGGCCCAGTTACGGCTTCCAACCAATTCCATTTCTGGAATTCTGTTTCCCACGGTATCATACACGAAGGATTCCTTGGCCGAGACATGAAGGTCTGCCGAAATATGGTCAAGGGCATTATGATCTGCTTCTAGGAGATTCCCTCTGACAGCTTTCTTTAGGGGAATGTCCACAGGTTTGGAGGCATCCTTGTATTTGTGTGCCTGTTGCTGTTTCATGCTGGCAGCTTTCTTAACCTACAAAGACAGCGAATAACCGATAGCAGTTCTTTCCGATAAAGATTCATCATGCAAATTAGGAATTGTAGACTTACAAGATGCGCCGGAAACGGAGTGGGTCTCGTTTCCGGCTGTAATTTGTGAATCGCCAGTAGGGCCAAGGTCGTGCCCTTGCATTTGTGAGTGTTCTTGTGGCACTACATCCCGGACCTCAGGTTCTTCATCCTGATCATTTAGAGCAGCAAATGGGTTCGGCGTAGACATATCAGTCAAGTTCGACTGATGGAAGGAAACAAACTGCATGTCTTCGGGAGTAGGATCCTTTCGTGGAGAATTAGGCGTGGAATTCTCCCTGGCAGAGCCATGCTGGTCTGCCCAAGCATTTTGGAGGTTAAGCGAGTCACCCATAGTGTCATCAGTGGTGTTGTGAGCTATCCGAGGAGGGGATTATTGCCTTTTATCATGCTTTTGGGAGTTGACAGATTTCCTATGTCTACTTCGGCTTCGTCCACGTGGAGGGTCTCGAGAGTCCATTTTTGAAGATCTCATGTTGCATGTAGCCAGAGCATATCCCAGTGTGCAGCACTCTTTGCAGAATAAATGTAATTTCTCATAGACTATAGGGGCAAGCGAGTATTTGTCTCCACGACGATAAGAAATTTTGTCGTCCAATTCTGTTTTTTGCATATCTATTTCAATCAACATGCATGCGTAAAGACCCAAGGTACGATTGAGCGTTCTGGGATCGATGCGGATGAGAATATCTATGGTGGAAGCCATTGCCCCTAATTATAACTTAGTGATTAAGGAAGAAACTCAATTTTCAATAATGTATCCTTTTGAAATCTTAAAACTAAAATTGAGTGCAAATTAGCATATAACATAGTGATTAAGGAAGAAACTCCATTTTCAATAGTGTATCCTTTCGAAATCTTAAAACTCAAATTGAGTGTAAATTAGCTTATAACTTGGTGATTAAGGAAGAAACTCAATTTTGAATAATGTATCCTTTTTAAATTTTAAAACTAAAATTGAGTGTAAATTAGGTATTAACTTTGTGATTAAAGAATAAACTCCATTCAATAATGTATCCTTTTGAAATCTTAAAACTCAAATTGAGTGTAAATTAGCTTATAACTTAGTGATTAAGGAATAAACACTATTTTAAACAATGTATCCTTTTGAAATCGTAAAACTCAAATTGAATGTAAATTAGGTTAATACTTAGTGATTAAGGAAGAAAGTCAATTTTCAAAAATGTATCATTTTGAAACCTTAAAACTCAAATTGTATGTAAATTATGTTATAACTCAGTGATTAAGGAAGAAACTCCATTTTCAATAATGTATCCTTTTGAAATCTTAAAAAACTCAATATTCAATAATGTATCCTTTTGAAATCTTAAAACTCAAATTGAATGTAAATTAAGTTAATACTTAGTGATTAAGGAAGAAACTCCATTTTCAATAATGTATCCTTTTAAAATCTTAAAACTCAAATTGAGTGTGAATTAACTTATAACTTAGTAGTTAATGAAGAAACTCAATTTTCAATAGTGTATCATTTTAAAATCTTAAAACTCAAATTGAGTGTAAATTAGATTTTAACTTTGTGATTAAGGATGAAACTCCATTTTCAATAATGTATCCTTTTGAATTCTTAAAACTTAAATTGAGTGTAAATTAACTTATAACTTAGTAATTAAGAAAGAAACTCATTTTTAAATAATGTATCCTTTTGAAATCTTAAAACTTAAATTGAGTGTAGATTAGCTTATAACTTAGGAAGAAATTCAGTTTTCAATAATGTATTCTTTTGAAATCTTAAATCTCAAATTTTGTTCAAATTAGCTTATAACTTCGTGATTAAGGAAGAAACTCAATTTTCAATAATGTATACTGTTGAAATCTTAAAAATTAAATTGAATGTAAATTAGGTTATAACTTAGTGATTAAGGAAAAAATTCCATTTTCAATAATGTATTCTTTTGAAATCGTAAAACTCAAATTTTGTGCAAATTAGCTTATAACTTCGTGATTAAGGAAGAAACTCAATTTTCAATAATGTATACTATTGAAATCTTAAAACTTAAATGGAATGTAAATTAGGTTATAACTTAGTGATTAAGGAAGAAACTCCATTTTCAATAATGTATCCTTTTGAAACTTAAACCTCAAATTTAGTGTAAATTAGCTTATAACATAGTGTAGGACTCATTCGCCAGTCGTAGGGATCGAACACCAAGACCACCTTCAGCGATAGGAGTGCAACATCGTTTCCAGGCAACCATGCAGGAGTTGCTGGTTTTGTTAATATCTCCAGTCCATAAGAAATTCCATGCATGACTCAAGGTGAGAAACCAAGGTGGAAGGCCACTTGTACGTCATCATAGAGTGAACAGTGGAGGTAGCAACGACCGAATTTATCAAGCAAAGACGACCAGCAAAGGAAAGAGAAGTGCCGACCCATTTTCCAAACTTGGTCTTGATCGAATCAACAATAGGCATCAGATGCTGTAATTTCGGTGCCCCTTTGAAGATGGGGACTCCGAGGTAGGTGAAAGGAAGAGTGCCTTCCAATATGCTAGTCTTGCGAGTGATTCTAGTACGAAGGCCAGTAGGAACTGCATCACCAAAGTACACTCGTGATTTAGAGGGGCTAAAAATCTGCCCCGAAGCCAACCCGTAGTCAGTAAGGAGACTAACGATGCAGTCCACGTTAGAATCGGTGGCTTTAGCAAAGATTATGATGTCATCGGCATAAAAAAGGTAGGGAGAAGCCCCTTTAATCGGCTCAATCTGCTTCGAGGGAAACGTATGATCAAGAAGGCGACCGAGACCCTCCTCGGCCAAGCAAAAAAGCAGGGGCGAAATGGGATCTCCATGGCGAACACCGCGAGCACAGCTAAAGAAACCCTTAGCCTGTCCGTCAAGAAGGATGGAGAGACGGGCAGAAGAAAGGATCGAAGTGATCATATCAATGAATCTGCTGGAGAAGGCCATTCAACGGAGAATGGCAAAGAGGAAGGACCAAACGACCGTATCGAAAGCCTTTGTAATATCAATCTTGAGAGCCATTCCACCCGTAACTCTCAAAAGGCTGAGCCTATTAATGGCTTCAGATGCTAAAGCGATACAAGAATGTATGCATTTCCCAGGAACGAAACTAAATTGATATGGAGTGAGAAGTCCACCCACAAAACTGCCGAGCCTCGTAGTGACGATCTTCGTGAAAACTTTAAAAAAACATAGTGATTAAGGAAGAAACTCAATTTTCAATAATGAATCCTTTTGAAATCTTAAAACTCAAATTGAGTGTAAACTAGGTTATAACTTAGTGATTAAGGAATAAACTCAATTTTCAATAATGTATCGTTTTGAAATCGTAAAACTCAAATTGAGTGTAAATTAGGTTATAATTTTGTGATTAAGGAAGATACTCCATTTTCAATAATGTATCCTATAGAAATCTTAAAACTCAAATTGAGTGTGAATTAACTTATAAATTAGTAACTAAGGAAGAAACTCAATTTTCAATAGTGTAACATTTTAAAATCTTAAAACTCAAATTGAGTGTAAATTAGCTTATAACTTTGTGATTAAGGATGAAACTCCATTTCCAATAATGTATCCTTTTGATATTTTAAAACTTAAATTGAGTGTAAATTAACTTATAAATTGGTAATTAAGAAAGAAACTCATTTTTAAATAATGTATCCTTTTGAAATCTTAAAACTCAAATTGAGTGTAGTATAACTTATAACTTAGTGATTAAGGAAGAAATTCCATTTTCAATAATGTATTCTTTTGAAATCTTAAAACTCAAATTTTGTGCAAATTAGCTTATAATTTCGTGATTAAGGAAGAAACTCAATTTTCAATTATATATATTGTTGAAATCTTAAAAATTAAATTGAATGTAAATTATGTTATAACTTAGTGATTAAGGAAGAAACTCTATTTACAATAATGTATCCTTTTGAAATCTTAAAACTCAAATTGAGTGTAAATTAGCTTATAACACAATGATTAAGGAAGAAACTCCATTTTCAATAATGTATCCTTTTGAAATCATAAAACTCAAATTTAGTGCAAATTAGCTTAAAACTCAGTGATTAAGGAAGAAACACAATTTACAATAATGTATCCTTTTGAAATCTTAAAACTCAAATTGAATGTAAATTAGGTTATGACTTAGTGCTAATTAGTTTATTTTATTAATAGAAAGAAAAAAAGGAGGACCCCACAACCCGGGGCCAGGGAAAGAAAACAGAAAAAACGAATGGACTAACAAGTGTGGATCAAACCCAAGCCAAACAAGGAAAGGATGATCACACGTCCACAATCAGAAAAAGGAGCCAAACCCACGGCCAAATCAGGTGTGCACACCCGTGGACATCACACTAACATATCAACGAAATCTGAAATAAGTTCGGTTCATATCATTACATAATAAAGTAACAAGAAAATCTGGACACTTACCTATCCACGAATAGGTTTCACGTCTCTTCACCAGGGCATCCGCCGGAGTGTTGCCTTCACGAGGAATATGGGTCAAAAGGATGTCCATCTGAGCCATCAACGCAAGAGTTATGCTCCAAAAGCCGCGAATACGCCAAGAGATCAAAGGAATCTCCTTCTTCATAGTTTGAATAAATAGCCCACAACGAAAGGACATTTGGGGGAGAAGTAACTCCAACAATACATTCACCTTGCACCAACCCGGAGGAGGTGGGTGCCATGAGATAGAGATAGGCATGCGAAGCTTCTTAGGATATAAAGGAGCCCCGAAAGCCCTAGTAATCAGCAAATCATTTTCAATAATGTATCCTTTTGAAATCTTAAAACTCAAATTGAGTACAAATTAGCATTTAACTTAGTGATTAAGGAAGAAACTCCGTTTTCAATAATATATCCTTTTGAAATCTAAAACTCAAATTGAGTGTAAATTAGCTTATAACTTAGTGATTAAGGAATAAACACCATTACAAATAATGTATCCTTTTGAAATCTTAAAACTCAAATTGAATGTAAATTAGGTTAATACTTAGTGATGAAGGAAGAAATTCCATTTTCAATAATGTATCCTTATAAAATCTCAAAACTAAAATTTAGTGTAAATTAGGTAATAATTTAGTGATTAAGGAAGAAACTCCATTTTCAATAATGTATCCTATAGAAATCTTAAAACTCAAATTGAATGTAAATTAGGTTAATACTTAGTGATTAAGGAAGAAACTCCATTTTCAATAATGTATCCTTTAAAAATCTTAAAACTCAAATTGAGTGTGAATTAACTTATAACTTAATAACTAAGGAAGAAACTCAATTTTCAATAGTGTAACATTTTAAATCTTAAAACTCAAATTGAGTGTAAATTAGCTTATATCTTTGTGATTAAGGATGGAACTCCATTTTCAATAATGTATCCTTTTGAAATCTTAAAACTCAAATTGAGTGTAAATTAGCTTCTAACATAATGATTAAGGAAGAAACTCCATTTTCAATAATGTATCTTTTTGAAATCATAAAACTCAAATTGAGTACACATTACCTTATAACTTTGTGATTAATGAAGAAACTCAATTTTCAATAATGTATCCTTTTGAAATCTTAAAACTCAAATTGAATGTAAATTAGGTTATAACTTAGTGATTAAGGAAGAAACTCCATTTTTAATAATGTATCCTTTTGAAATCTTAAAACTCAAATTGAGTGCAAATTAGCATATAACTTAGTGATTAAGGAAGAAACTCCATTTTTAATAATGTATCCTTTTGAAATCTTAAAACTCAAATTGAGTGTAAATTAGCTTATAACTTGGTGATTAAGGAAGAAACTCAATTTTGAATAATGTATCCTTTTGAAATTTTAAAACTAAAATTGAGTGTAAATTAGGTATTAACTTTGTGATTAAAGAAGAAACTCCATTCAATAATGTATCCTTTTGAAATCTTAAAACTCAAATTGAATGTAAATTAGGTTAATACTTACTGATTAAGGAAGAAATTCCATTTTCAATAATGTATCCTAATAAAATCTTAAAACTAAAATTTAGTGTAAATTAGGTAATAACTTAGTGCAAACCAGGTTATTTTATTAATAAAAATGAAAAAAGGTGGACCCCACAACCCAGGGTCAGGGAAAAGCTAAAACGAGGGTCAAACAAACATCAAGAAATAGAAAGGCCAAACATTCGGCCAAATTAGGGATGTAACCCCATAAAATCCAACTTCTAATGCATAAAAAGCTAAACTAAACCCGACAATAAACATTGTTCATATCCATAAAAAGAAAAGGAAGTAGAAAATCTGGACAAGTACCTGACCAAAAATGAGTTTCGTGCCTCTTCACCAGTGTATCCGCAGCTGCATTTCCTTCGCGGAAGATATGGGTGTAAAAAATCTCCATTTTCTCAGCAAGCACCATTACCGAACTCCACATACTTCTAAGTCTCCATGGTATGAACTGATCTCCCGCTGAAGTGTACGGATCGCCCAAGTGGAGTCAGACTCAATCCATAATTTCCTCCACCCTCGAACAAAAGCGAATTCTATCGCCTCTAGTATAGCCAAAAACTCCGCCTCCAATGGGAAATCCCAACCAGCAGCCCCTGAGAAGGCCGCCATAAAGAAGCCCCTGGAATTGCGGAAGATAGCACCCGTATAAAGAATATTAGGAGGAGAATGAACTCCCCCGTCCACATTCACCTTAGTCCAACCTGGTGAGAGAGGACGCCATACTACATCAATCGGAGTACGGGTTTTCCTGGGACGAAGTGACGCACCAAAGGCTCTAGTAATAAGAAGGTCTCCAAAAGAACCATCCGAGTGACCACCTGTTAGGGGAACGGACTCCCGAATATGAGCCAAAGCCAACGCCAAGCACCTCTGGAAGGAAACGAGTTGGCCATCATGAACCACACAGTTCTGAAATGTCCAAAGGGACCATACTGAAGTCGCGAACGCCAAGCGCCACCGTCTAGAAACTTGATCACTCAATACGAAGTTTCTCGCCTGAGTAAAAAGACGATCAAAACCTTCATCATAACACAAATGAATATTGAAAATAGAAGCAATGGAACTAAACACCTGTTTCGTAAATGGGCAGCAGGAAAGAATATGATCTTGTGTTTCCCCAGCAGAGGAACACAAAGGACACATAGAAGGGCCTGCGATACCAAATTTTTGCATCCAATCCCCAGTGGGAATCTTTCCCCAAATAGCTCTCCATAATAAAGTGGAACGGGTCGTAGGGATGTATCAGCCTAAATCCAGTTACCCAACCAACGCTAGGGAAAGGTTGCCTTAAGGCATCAAATGCTAGTCTCGAAGTAAGCTCGCCTGACACTGACTTCGACCAAAAGATCTTATCCCCCTCACAAGAGACCCGGATGCTCAGAATGTCTCTAACAATATCAGTACATGTCAAGATGAATATCGGAGCAAAATGCCAACACCTGTCATAGAAAAAATCCCCTACTGTCGCGACTAGAGAGTTCGCCACATGAGGAGGGACCCCAAGGCGATCAACAATCCGATACCCAAGCCAATTATCATGCCAGAAACTCACCTTTGAATTCTGACCAACCACCCATCTAGCATCATCTAAAATGGACGCCCAATGACTCCTCATACCCGGACCAACAGAAGTGGAAAAATACCGGGTACGTGCCTCACGAAAGTTACGAAAAAAACTAGTATGTAATTCCGAAAAATTAAGATTTTCATTACGAAACACATCCTAAGCAAGTTTATAAGTATAGGAAGTATTCGCAATTCGTAAAGAGTGTACCCCAAGACCCCCCTCAGAACGGGGGGTACAGCATCTCTTCCAGGCAACAGAGAGGTAATAACTTAGTGATTAAGGAAGAAACTCCATTTTCAATAATGTATCCTATAGAAATCTTAAAACTCAAATTGAATGTAAATTAGGTTAATACTTAGTGATTAAGGAAGAAACTCCATTTTCAATAATGTATCTTTTAAAATCTTAAAACGAAAATTTAATGTAAATTAGGTAATAACTTAGTGATTAAGGAAGAAACTCCATTTTCAATAATGTATCCTTTTGAAATCTTAAAACTCAAATTGAGTGTAAACTAGGTTATAACTTAGTGATTAAGGAAGAAACTCAATTTTCAATAATGTATCGTTTTGAAATCTTGAAACTCAAATTGAGTGTAAATTAGGTTAATACTTAGTGATTAAGGAAGAAACTCCATTTTCAATAATGTATCCTTTTGAAATTTTAAAACTAAAATTTAGTGTAAATTAGGTAATAACTTAGTGATTAAGGAAGAAACTCAATTTTCAATAATGTATCGTTTTGAAATATTGAAATTCAAATTGAGTGTAAATTAAGTTAATACTTGGTGATTAAGGAAGAAACTACATTTTCAATAATATATCCTTTAGAAATCTTAAAACTCAAATTGAATGTAAATTAAGTTAATACTAAGTGATTAAGGAAGAAACTCCATTTTCAATAATGTATCCTTTTAAAATCTTAAAACACAAATTGAGTGTGAATCAACTTATAACTTAGTAACTAAGGAAGAAACTCAATTTTCAATGATGTATCATTTTAAAATCATAAAACTCAAATTGAGTGTAAATTAGCTTATAACTTTGTCATTAAGGAAGAAACTCAATTTTCAATAATGTATCATTTTGAAATCTTAAAACTCAAATTTAGTGCAAATTAGCTTATAACTTAGTGATTAAGGAAGAAACTCCATTTTCAATAATGTGTCCATTTGAAATCTTAAAACTCGAATTGAGTGCAAATTAGCATATAACTTAGTGATTAAGGAAGAAACTCAATTTTCAAAAATGTATCCTTTTGAAACCTTAAAACTCAAATTGTATGTAAATTATGTTATAACTCACTGATTAAGGAAGAAACTCCATTTTCAATAATGTATCCTTTTGAAATCTTAAAAAAACTCAATTTTCAATTATGTATCCTTTTGAAATCTTAAAACTCAAATTGAATGTAAATTAGGTTATAACTTAGTGATTAAGGAAAAAACTCCATTTTCAATAATGTATCCTTTTGAAATCTTAAAACTCAAATTGAGTGCGAAGAAGCATATAACTTAGTGATTAGGGAAGAAACTTCATTTTCAATAATGTATCATTTTGAAATCTTAAAACTCAAATTAAGTGTAAATTAGCTTTATAACTTAGTGATTAAGGAAGAAACTCAATTTTCAATAATGTATCCTTTTGAAAATTTAAAACTTAAATTGAGTGTAAATTAGGTTATAACATAGTGATTAAGGGATAAACTCCATTTACAATGAAGTATTCTTTTGAAGTCCTTAAATTCAAATTGAGTGTAATTATGTTATAACTTAATGATTAAGGAAGAAATTTCATTTTCAAATATGTATCCTTTTAAAATCTTAAAACTAAAATTTAGTGTAAATTAGGAAATAACTTAGTGATTAAGGAAGAAACTCCATTTTAAATAATGAATCCTTATGAAATCTTAAAACTCAAATTGAGTGTAAACTAGGTTATAACATAGTGATTAAGGAAGAAACTCAATTTTCAATCATGTATCGTTTTGAAATCTTGAAAAACAAATTGAATGTAAATTAGGTTAATACTTAGTGATTAAAGAAGAAACTCCATTTTCAATAATGTATCCTTTTAAAATCTTAAAACTAAAATTTAGTGTAAATTAGGTAATAACTTAGTGATTAAGGAAGAAACTCCATTTTCAATAATGAATCCTTTTGAAATCTTAAAACTCAAATTGAGTGTAAACTAGGTTATAACTTAGTGATTAAGGAAGAAACTCAATTTTCAATCATGTATCGTTTTGAAATTTTGAAACTCAAATTGAATGTAAATTAGGTTAATACTTAGTGATCAAGGAAGAAACTCCATTTTCAATAATGTATCTTGATGGTCCCGTTTTCAAAGGGCTAAATTGGAATTCAGGAGCAATTTTTTTTTTTTAAACCATTCCTCAGGGAGTTCAGCAAGAGTGAGATACTCAAGTCACTGCTCTGCTCAGAGGCTGAGCTACCAAGTCAGTGAGAAGGCTTGGAGGCTCATGCTCTGAGCAAGGACAGTGGCTTGAGATGCTGAACTCTCTGAGGAATGGTTTAAAAAAAAAATTTGCTCCTGAATTCCCATTTAGCCCTTTGAAAACGGGACCATCAATTGGTATCAGAGCGGGTTGTTCACATGGCCACTGATCCAGTTTTGTTAAGAAAAATGGTCTACCGAACAGATCTTAAACGTTTTAAACTATGGGAATTCCTGCATTTTCAAACTATTACTTGTATTCTGACATTATTCTTGTAATAGAAAATTCTTTGGTTAGAAGTTTTGGAATCATCAAAAAGGGTGAAATTGTTGGGATATGATTTAGTTTTGATGATTTTCCAAAACAACATGTAATATGTTTGAAAGCAGTCAGGATGGTATTCTTTGTTTCAGGTCAGGCTAGGTTAGTTTTTCAGTTGAATAGATTGTTCAGTTGAGGGGGAACTCAGCGAGGGGGAACTCTGCAACACAGCCTGAGAATATCAAGATAATACCAAGAACTGACTGAAGCCATGCTTGCAACCTGAACCTGAAGAGAAGCCTGAAGGATGTCCCACTGAGTGTAAACCAGGCTGATCTAAGCTAAGTCAGGTGGACCACTCAGTGAAGAGTATGATCAGGAGGATCAGTGTTGCACCAAGTAGGCCCTGAAGGTGTCAGGCTACTGTGGTCAGGGAAGTTTGTCATTCAGCCTTATGACAAACTTCTTGGAGTGATCTTCAAACAGTCTCTGAAGGACAACTACACTGAAGACGTTCAGTCCACTGAAGATCATCAGTCAGTGAAGGAGGAAGCTACCTAAAGTCAGTGGGTCTTAGTCAAACCCACTGAGTCAAAGATCCGTGAATCCAGGCCACGTGGACCAATCAGCACGAGGCAGCAACTCTGACACTGACAAAGGCCGAATTCCAAGAAAAGTGGTTGAAACCATTAAATGTTGGATTAAAATGTATCTTCCCTCCAACGGATACATTTGAATCCCCATTATAAATACAAGCTCATAGCTTCATTGTAAGTGTGTGAAAGAAGAAAATAAACACCTACAAGCTGTGAGGGTGTGTTAGTTGTTAGAGAGTCATAAGGAAGTGTTACACACCCACGACACTGACCTTTAGGGTTATCACTTATATTCATTGAGTGTCAAGCTTGTAACTCTTAGCTTAGAGAGGTTTTCCTAATCTTAGCTTTAAGGCTAACACATTGTAAAGGAAAACCTCACCTAGTTGGAGAAAACCAAACCAAACTAAACCCTTTCAGAAGATTGTTAGGTTTGTAGTGAGGTGAGGAGAGGCAGCCCAGGGAGTGGCGTAAGTCCAGTTGTAAGTGCACCTTGGCACGTTAAAAACAAGAATCCCAGTTAGTGGATTTCCTGCTGTCAGGGAAGAGCACGAAATCAGGGACTGAGTCTGATCCCAAGAACGCCGGGTCTGAGGCTGAGGGAACTGATGATGACGTCAGGAAGGTCGGTGATCAGAGAGAGAGGCCCCTGAAGAGGCTTAGGAAGGGACCCAAAAAGTCCCCTGCTAAGAAACTGCCTGAGGTGAGTGAGAGGGAGAAGTCAAGCTCTCTTGGAGCCTCTGACTTGGAGGAAGTGAGAAAATCTGTCGAGACGGTTGAGTTGTTGCAGCCTGAGACAGTACCCACTCAAACACCCCCACACCCTGAAACCCAAACACCTTCCAACCTTGACCCTACTTCTCAACCCACTGAAACACCTCAAACCTCAGAGCCAAATCATCCTACTGAGTCAGTGCCATCAATTTCACCTACGAATGAGCCTGATCAGTCAGCCGAGCCAAATCTTCCAAACCCCACAGACTTTCCCTCATACCCCAATCCCAAAGACTGTCCCAAATCCATTTCAACTGAAGAGGATGAATTCCTCGAAGTGGAGGAGGAGGAGTTAGATGAACATATGGCAGGAGGGATTCTGGAGAACATTCTCAGCGGGAATGCCACAGAATGGGCAGGTAAGTGCTGGCCTGGGCTGTATAAGTACAATGAGCTGCTAGCGTATGTGATTGAGCTCAAGGTTTGGTTGGATTTCAAACAATCAAACATGCAGGAGCAACATTTACTAGTGGACGCTCGTGGCTGGGAGCACTGGGAGTCTGAGGAAGCCAAGATTTGCTCTTTCTTTGGACTAACTAGCTGGCTTCAACTTCTAAACTTCGACAACCTGAAGCAATTAGTGGCTGATATGATGTCCAAGAGCAAGGCTGACATCCTGTCTGAAGAAGAGAAGGATGATGAGGATGATGAAGCTCAGGGTGGAGCTATGGAGAAGGCAGTGGAGGAGACTGCGAAGGAAGTTGATGAGATGATCTCTGAGCCTCAGGCTCAGGGGGAAGGTGAAACGGACACTGGTGCCAAGGGTGGACCAGTGGCTGAGAATGTTTTGAACATCTCAGCTGCCAATGAGACATCTGTCGATGAAGGGATTCCCTGCCCTGAGACAAGAGAGGAAGATGTTGAGGCATCCAAGGAGACTCTCAGTTCCGAGGGACAAGTTCCTAAGGTTCAAGTTAGCTTAGCTGAGCCTGAGCGGACGGCTATGACTACTTCACAACTGCCTTCAGTGCACCTTGAAGAAGGGACTGATGCCGCAGGGGCTGACAAGGGAAAGTAGCCAATCACTGGTGAGGCCGTTGATGATGAAGATGTGATAATAACTGGGGTCGGCCGTGCTGAATTCACAAGCATAGTGGAGGTCAAGCAGGAGAAAACCACATAAAATCTAGCTGAACTTCAGGAGGAAGTAATGAGGCTACGAGCTGAGAAAGAAGAAGACTCCAAGGCCCTGGCAAAACACATCAGGTGGACAAAGTCAGCTTACAACACCCTTGCCAACAGGGAGCTGATTTTGTTGAAGAGAACGATGACTGACACGGCCAAGTCAGTGAGAAATGAGCGGAAGCGCACTAAGAAGATGCTAAGGCAGACCTTGAAGCAGTTGGCTGAGAAGGATGAGCAAAGGAAGGACGATCTCAATCAGGCTGTGGAGAAGCTTGCAGTTCAGGCTGGAGCACTATTCACTCAGGCCATTTCTGGCTCAGCGTCAAAATTTGAGCTGGAGTCAGAACGCATTGCTCAGACTTCGAAGGACATTGCCGAGAGACTGTCCCAGGCAGAAGAGCGATCCGCTCAGGTGGAGAAGAAGATTGAAAAGGCTGAACAAAGACTCCAACTCTCCATGGAGGTCTTTGACAAGAAGGTCCAAGCTGCAATCAGTTCTGTATCTTTTGCAGGAACTGGTATCTCGATGGGAGTTGAATTATTGAAGGAGGGAATTAATGATGTCCATTCCCTAGCCTCCTTCGTAATCAACATCGGATCTGACGCATTCCCATCAGAGGCCAATGATGATGCCAAAAAGGGGGAAAAGAAGAAGAAAAGATCCCGCCCTGAGGCATCTGAGGCAGTCAACCAAGGTGAAATTGTTCTAGCCGATCCTGAAGCAAATCCTGAAGGGAATGTGCTGAGGGTGAGGAAGTCAGCGAGGTTGGCAGCAGTGGAGAAGGAAGGAGAGGAGATTGTTGCCAAGTTGAAGACGGAGGCAGCAAAGGCAAAGGCTGATGAACCTTCAAAACAACCTGAGCCAGTTCAGAGATCTTCTCCCATGAGCTCAAGGAAGAATCCCATCACTTACTCAGGGGAGTTGGTGGCGGAGTTATGTGCTGAAGCATGGGGAGATCATTCTGAGAAACCTGAGGCTATGCGCAGAGCTGAAATTGCTCAGAAGGAGAAGGTGCGCCTCTTGGAAAAGAAGGTTGAGAAGCTGACTGATATCACTGAGCTTCAACAACGAGAACTTGATGATGCAATGATCAGCTTGCTAAGAAGGAAAAAGGCCAAGCCTGAGCCTAGGAAGTACAGGAAGAAGCCAACAGTTAGGAAGTCAACAATTCTTCAAGTCAGTAGGCCAGAATCAGGAGTAAGGAAAGCTTTTGTCGTTGAGTTCGTCTCAGAGGCATTGAAGGAGTTTTGGATTGATGCAAGGGATGAGTTTGTTAGATTGTGGTACGTTGTGAAGAAGTGGGGCGACACTGATGATATTAATGCCCACTTCACTGACTACATGATGGACAACCATCCTGAGTTATTCCAAAAGATCTTGGAGGAGGCTGATGCAGCTCAAGTCCAAGTGAAGGCTCCTGAGTTCACCATTCGAGCTCCTCCCTTAGTTCCTGGAACTCAAAAGCATGACACAAAGGCCATCATGATGGAAGTATTGAAGATAGCCAAAGCTGAAGGATACGTGAACCAACCTAGAAGATTTGATGAGCTGAAGGCAAGAGTCTATGCAGGATATGGACTCAAACCTGAAATGAGATTAGTCTAGGTGTTCACAGGCTTCTCTGTAATAGATTAGATTTATTGTAACCATTTCCACATCAATCAATGAAGTCTATTACTTTTGCCCACAGACAAAAACTCATTGTTTTTTTGGCTGTTGTTTAAATTCTGTACTTTATCAAGAACTGCTCTAACACTGACTTATCTTATAGATAGGATTATCTTTCTTTCCTCTAAGTGTTTTTGAGGATCTTTTCAGTGTTTTGGCATCATCAAAAGGGGAAAATTGTTTGGACATTGTCAGTTTTGATTAAGATCCCAAAGCCCCTGAAAAGATGTTTGCCTTAATCTGTCTTTGTCAGGCCAGTCTTGGTTAGGATTTGTACTTAGTCATTTTACACTTCACAGGTACTCAGTGAGAGGAGAACTCACTGGTGACAATCAAGACTAAGAGCCTGAAGACGAAGACCACCATCCTGAACTTATGGCAGTCCTCTAAGCTGGCTGAGTAAGTGTCAGTGATGAAGAGTATGACCCTTAGGTCATTACTAACTCAGTCCTGAAGGGAACAGGATGTCACTGAGCTTATGGGAAGACTTGTAGTAGAGCCAAGCAATGCAAAATGAATTTCAGCGTCAGGACAAGACCGGTGGGCTCAAGACAAAATGAACTTAATAAGACAAGCCTGAAGCTCAGGAATAAGTTCTGACATTCTCACCAACCTGAACGTGTACGTAGGAGCTTGAGTCTCTGAACCACGTTAAACTAAGCGTTGTTTATCATTTAAGCACTTGCTAATTATTTGTAGTTTATGCTCTCTGAGTGTACTTGGAAAGTTTGAAAAGAAGATTAGCTAAGTATTTTAGTCAGGGAGAACCAATCTCACTGACAAGCTTAGGCTAGCACTCGAGAGTTCAGTCTCTCGAGTCACTGCCTTGTTGAGAGCCTGAGCTTTCAAGTCTCATCCCTGACTTGATAGCTCTGACTCTCAGCAACGCAGTGACTTGTGTTTTCCATCACTAAACTCAGTTAGGGTGCAAGCTGTGTTTTATAACGCACTCGAGAGTTCAGCATCTCAAGCCACTGTCCTTGCTCAGAGCATGAGCCTCAAAGCCTTCTCACTGACTTCTCACTGACCATGCATCTAATACTACTCCAAATGCTATGAAATTTGAAACCTAAGTTCCTTCACAAGTCTATTTTCACATATAAAAGTTTTCAGAATTTTTCACCGAATGAATTGGTCAAAACGAAATTTACCCCAAAGTTGATCCATAAATTCGGTTTTATGCATACATGAAGAACATATCATCTTAAACTCACTTTAAACCATATAATTTCATGATTTCTACTTCTAAAGCATAGATAATCAAATAATAAACATGAATTTTTTCATAACATATGAAGAATTTGAATTAAACATTCAAAACATGAAGTAAACCTCATATATCATGCAAATCACTTATCAAAGTCATTTTCCTATCATTTAATTCACAACTCATGCATAAAATTCATACTAAAACTCAATTAATCACTTATTCAAGAAGAGAAACTTACTTATAGATTGGTAGCTAAAAGAAATTCCTTCTTATCCCTTTTCAACTTCTAAGTATAAGTGTAGTATTTGTTCTAATTTTCTTTCTCTAAGCTTATACATATTTATGCATGAATGGTCTTGTATTTATAGGAGAAACAATTCTTGGAGACTACTCCAATCCCCCTTAGAACCGACTTTAATGATGATTTAGGAAGATTATGGAGTATTCTTGTAAGTTAAATTAATGAACACATGTCATTTTAAGGTTAGAAGCTAACTTTGACTTTTCTTTTCTTTAATCTTATCTTAATCTTTTCTTATCTTATCATAAGTCATGAAGCTTCATCAATCATCCCATTCTATCTATGATTTTCGAAAATTATAGCACTTTCAAGAGAATTCTTGTATTTTGTAGTAATGACACATGTATACTTTGAATTTAATAAGTAAAAGTTATGAATATTGGATAATTCTAAAGTACATTATGCATAAAATTTACTTATACTATCTTATGAAATAAAATTAAAACTCTTCTAGGACTCTAAATAAATTACAAAGTCTATATACTAATCATAGAAAATATCGAGTAATCGATACGAAATTCGTTTCTTAAAGAAACGTTCATTTTACAACTTATAACTTGTGAAATAATTTTTTATGTTTAAGGACTACATTAATTCCTAAATTAAACACTTTAAGACATAAAATAAAGAACATATAAAAATTATAAAATCTCAAGAATAAGCATGTATTGAGCAAATAATACTTTAATTGTAAATATTGAGTAATTAAAATATATACGTGCCTTTGCATAAATTTGGATGTAAATGCATCACATAGATTCATGAAGAATTATAAAGTATATAGTAAAGTAAATAAGATCATGAAAACCTAAGGTATTACAGCGTGTCTCTACTACAATGTCCCTATTACCCATACACTCGTCAAAATCACCAACTATCAATGCAGCAACTTCTGAAGCCATTTGCATGTTATATCTACGCGCATCTCCCCCTCTTCGACCAACCAACCTTAATCTGATATTTGGAGATTCTTCTTCAACTAAAAACTCTCTTGTTGTTCTAAATGTCTTTACCAAAATATTGTGTTCGTCCAACATCTATTTTAGATCAGACACAATTTCTGCGTGTAGGGTATTTATATTCTCTGTTTGCCTAAAAACGAAGAATTAAGAATGCTAATGATAAATATAAAAATATAATTATAATATAGATTAGCAAATGTATATTATTAAATCTATAACCCAAGATAAATATCTAACCTGACACTCCTGATTCGATTTTGGATTTCATTATCAGCATCGTAAATATAGAGTTGAGCAAACTTAGGAGTGTCTCTTTCTATCGGCAGGAGACTCCCCATAAGATGATAATTTTATCCATGCAATCTAAACACAGGAGGACCAGTTGACTGGTTTGGCGTCGGATCAATCTTCCCTCCCATTAACGTAAAGGAAAACATACTATTGTACGACCTAATGTTCTGAATAAAATGTTTGCTCTTCTCAGAATTTCCGGTCCGAAGTCCATGCAAAACTTGAGGAGGTTCTTTCTTTGGCGGTAGCTGAATCTTTACCGTGCATGCAACAACCTAAGTATATTGGATCTTCTGTATTTCTTTGAGCCCCTAGCCTTTCATCGTACCAAAAGAACGCTCCACAAAATTGACACTTCCAAGTCGGATCACAAATATCACAGTAGACTAAATAAAAAAAAAATTATATTAATGGCAAACAGACACTTTGAAAACTTAGGAGACATCACATTTTGAGTGTTTATTACCTTTCGAGGAAGGTTCAACTTCATCGACCAAGTCTTCAATATCTACATTGTAAAATGTAGAATGTTTAATCGAATCAAATCAAATCATCATTTATAGAATAAAAAAAATCTTTTATGTAGTTAACTTGTACCATGGTGGACCAGACCATATGTATTTTCACGAACATTAGTTGTTGAAGTGAGTTCTTGTTGATCAACGACTGGTATAAATTGTTGAACATGAAATATTTTAGAAATATGCGAGTAATGAATATAAAATAACATTGAAAAATATAAAATAGTACAAAATACGAACATATAAATACATGTTATGTCATATATATGTTAGAGATACACTTAATGAACACAAACACTATCAAACAATAAACAACAGACCTTTTGTTTTGAAATATTTCTTTTGTTCCATAATTAATTTTCTTTTTGCGCTCGCTTGTTTTCCTTCGTCATCTGTAACTGTGATTAGAAAAAAAAAATTGGTTGTAGGTAAAAAAATTAAAATTAGCCCAGCCAATTATTTGCCCACACAAATATATTAATACGAACTATAATTTTATGGCAAAATATGTATATCTAAAAATAATATTGTCTTAAAAGAGTACCTTCTGCCATCGAGCACATTATTTGTTTTCTTTTTGCTCTGGCTTGTTTCCCTCGATCATCTTGAAATATATAATCTACATTAAAAAAAAATAAGCAAAAGATAAATATAATCCCACAATTCTAATAACTGCAAAAAAAAAAAATTACATCACCTAATAATTAAGTTGATGTATATAAAATAATTTAATGAATATGGCATATTAATATAAAAGAAACACCAATTAAAATTAATTTTGTGCAATTAGCCCAATACTATAATGAGACGAAACTTTGGTAATAAAATTAATTACGGTCAAGGTTGTCCTGCCTTTTGTTAATATACACTCCATCCAAAAAATGTTCGAATTTTTTTTTCGAAAAACTTGATAAATTTCGGAACTTTTTTCCCAAAAAAAAAAAAGGATGTTAAACATATGCAATTTGGGAAAGTTTTTTTTAAACAATTACTATTTTTCAATTTTATTTTTCAAATTTTTCTGGGTGGAGGGCATTAAGAAATCATAGGACTTAATATAACCTTGACCATTAATTATATGCAATTAACCCATACTATAGTGGGCCGAAATGAAAAATGAATTGAGGAAATGATCCAAGAGTGGAGTGAAAAAAAAGGAATGATTGGTTAAATACAGTCCCATTTTTTGTGAATACTGTTGGGATATGTTTTAGTTTTGATGATTTTCCAAAACAACATGTAATAGGTTTGAAAGCAGTCAGGATATTATCTTTTATTTTAGGTCAGGCTAGGTTATGTCTCAATAGAATAGGCTGTCAGTTGAGAAGAACTCAGTTGAAGGAACACTCAGTTGAGGGGGAACTCAGCGAGGGGGAACTCAGCAACACAGCCTGAGGAAATCCAGTTGACATCAAGAAAAGACTGAAGCCAAGTCAGAGACCTGAACCAGAAGAGAAGCCTGAAGGATGTCCCACTGAGTGTAAATCAGACTGATCTAAGCTAAGTCAGGTGGACCACTCAGTGAAGAGCATGATCAGGAGGATAAGTGCTGCACCAAGTAGGCCCTGAAGAAGTCAGGCTACTGTGGTCAGGGAAGTTTGTCATTCAGCCTTATGACAAACTTCTTGGAGTGATCTTCAAAGAGTCTCAGAAGGACAACCAAACTGAAGACGTTCAGTTCACTGAAGATCATCAGGTCAGTGAAGGAGGAAGCTACCTAAAGTCAGTGGGTCTTGGTCAACCCACTGAGTCAAAGATCCGTGAATCCAGGCCACGTGGACCAATCAGCACGAGGCAGCAACTCTGACACTGACAAAGGCCGAATTCCAAGAAAAGTGGTTGAAACCATTAAATGTTGGATTCAAATGTATCTTCCCTCCAACGGATACATTTGAATCCCCATTATAAATACAAGCTCATAGCTTCGTTGTAAAGTGTGTTGAATTGTTGTATTGTGTGTAAAGAAGGAAAAATCAACACCTACAAGTTGTGAGGGTGTGTTAGGGAGTCATAAGGAAGTGTTACACACCCACGACACTGACCTTTAGGGTTATCACTTATATTCATTGAGTGTCAAGCTTGTAACTCATAGCTTAGAGAGGTTTTCCCAATCCTAGCTTAAGGCTAACACATTGTAAGGGAAAACCTCACCTAGTTGGAGAAAACCAAACCAAACTAAACCCTTTCAGAGAATGTTAGGTTTGTAGTGAGGTGAGGAGAGGCAGCCCAGGGAGTGGCGTGAGTCCAGTTGTAAGTGCACCTTGGCACGTTAAAAACAAGAATCCAAGTGAGTGGATTTCCTGTTAAATCAGGCCGTGGATGTAAGAGCTTGAGTCTCTGAACCACGTTAAACCTTGCGTTGTTTATTGTTCAAGTATTTACCAAAGTGTTGTGAAAATCAGCTCACTGAGAGTTTTGTTAAGAAAACTTTGGTTAAGCATTTCTGTCAGGGAGATTCATCTCACTGACTGAATCAGGCATAGCACTCGAGAGTTCAGTCTCTCGAGTCACTTCCTTGTTAAGAGCCTGAGCTCGCAAGTCAGCTGCACTGACTTGAGTGCTCTGACTCTTAGCAACGCAGTGACTTGAGTATTCCGTCACTGAGCTCATTCATGTTGCGTTGTAAGGTTTAAAAAAAAAATTTGTGCTCCTGAATTCCTCTTATAAACTCAAATTTCTCAATTTGTCTCTTCACATTTTCATAACTTTCAAACCCTAACCTCTCTCTACAAACACAGTTCTCTCTCTATTCTTCTCTATTCTACAGAAATGGCACCAAAGTGTAACTTTGACCCAGACTATGTCTGCAAAAAGTTGAAGACGGAGATGGTGGTTGATTTCTACTCCACTCACAACCCCACGACATTGGCGATTTTGGAGATGTTATAGAAATCTGGAGTTGAAGAGTTGATCTCCTCAACCCCCAAAGGTCTTCGAACGTTGGATGGGTACGCTGCCCAGTTTCTGGTGAGGATAAAGATCCATGATGAACAAACCTCTTCAAAGATTGATGGAGAAGAAGTAGTTTTCTTGAAGCACGACTTTTACAAGCTGTTCGGTAACATTTCTGCTGAAGGAGTTGATCCATTAAAGTACAAGAAGGGTGAAATTGTTGAGTCATTCAAAATTTTTACCAGATCTTCTTGCCAAGCATTGACGAAAGGTTTTCTGGATAAGCATTTGCATCATAAGTATAAGGCTCTTTTTGATATAGTTGTGAAGGGGCTGATATGTGAGAATCACAGCACAGATGCCATTTTTAATGGTCATATGTGTGTGATAAGGGCGATTTATGATGGAGGGCAATACAATTGGGCTGAATTCTTCTGGGACGTGTTGAGGAAGAACAAGGCCAAAGTTCAAAGGGAGGAATGCCCCAGCAAGCTAGGGGAGATGTAGTTTTTCTTCAATGCTAATGTGTCTGTAGGGACGAAGTTGACCTTGATTCTGGACTCCATTTTTCCAGACAAGGTGTGGAAGGCTTCCTGGTGTAAAGGCTTCCACAAGTCTAAGATCTTTTTTCACAAGGATGGGCCCCTTCATGGCCATGCCGATTCTGATGGTGAAGGAGCCATCCCTGCCCAGCCTATCCAAGTTATGCCTTCCCCTGCTAAAGGGAAGAAGAAGTCTGTGAAGAAGAAGGATGAATCTCCTGCTTCTTCCAACCTTGTCATCTCTGGCTCATCAGAGGATGACCAGATACCTCTTACGGCTGCTTTGAAGAAGCAGAAGGGTGATGGTGAAGAAGCTGCCAAGAAGGGTGGTCCTGATAAGAAGGGGACCAGGCAGTGTTGGGAAATTGTATAGACTTAAGTTTTGATTAAGATGCCAAAATGTTCCTCCTAAGCTGTTTGTAAGTAAAAGATTCAGTAGAGTTAGAATTTAGTTAAACAGTTCTAAAATATTAAGAACTGGAGTGCAGTTAGAAATTTCTATAGTGTATTGAAGAACAAAGTCCGCTGAAGACAAGGTCTGCTGAAGAAGAAGTCCGCTGAAGACAAGTGATCTGAGAAAGTAGTCTAAGTCTTGAATGTTTTCTAAGTGCATTCTCACTAAGGCTAAAATCATCAGGAGAGGACCAAGGTCCACTGATGAGAACTAACAAAGCTCATTAAATGCTAAACACATTAAAAGTTGTTAGTTAATCTGGTTGGAACAAGACAAAACGAATTTCAGTGAAGCTTACAATAAATGAAGGAATAAGAAGGTTCTCTCAGAGGAGTTCCACCTTAAAGCAAGACAAGAATCTGGGCAAACAGGCTGAAGGTCCAATGAGAAGATGACACATCAGTGTACCTTACTGACAGCCAACCTGCCTCAGACTGACAAGTACCAAAAGTCTTTCCCTAGCAATCTACAGAATGTTAGGTAAACAAGCATGGTTTTTCAGCCATTTCTTGACAAGACTTAAAGCTTCAAATAGAGCCGTTTGAACCAATCAGATACAAGAAGACTTACTTGAGAAGATTCAAATCCAACGGGAAGATTTTCAAGGAAGCCTATAAATACAGAAGGACGTGCTCATTTCTATGAACGGGAAACTCACAAGATCAAAGCTATCTCTACATTCATAACCTTCAAGAAGCACTCGAAATTACCTTTGTTTCCCAAGTGTTTCAATTCAGTAGAGAGCATAACAAACCTTCTGTAACCAAGCTTAAAAGCTATATCCAAACCTTAGAAAGAGATAATCCATCCTAAGCCTTGAGCTACACTGTAAGAATTATCTCACAACAGTTGGAACTAAAACCCTACTCAAAACCCTACTCAGTTGTTAGGTTGAGAGTTAGAGTTAAGTGGTGTTAGTAAGCTGATTATTTGTATCAGTCTGAAAACTGGTTTGTTTGGGAAACTAGGACCTGAAATTATCCTAGTGATCAATCATCCTAAGAGAGGATAAATTGATCAGTACACCTTGGCACTATAACACAAGGAATTCCAAGTGAAAGAAATTCTCCTGTTTGATTAGGACAGTGGACGTAGGAGATTCATCTCTGAACCACTTTATATCTTGTGTACTTTCATTCTGCTATTTCCTAAGTGTGTGTTATCCACTCAAAGTTTATCAAAGTAAAACGAGTTTTCTAAAGGGCTCACTAATCCGTAGTTGAAAGCTAATTAGATAGTAGTTCAACTGAAAGTCTTGAGACTTCAGTGGAGGTATTATCTCAGTAAGCTTTCACAAGTAACTCTCAGCAGATTTAAATTCCACTGACGAGTTACTCTCTGAAGTCACCTGATAAGTTTTCAAGAAGTTTTAATTTGTAACCACAGGTGTATTCCCCCCCCATACACCTGTTTACTCGTTTCGGGACCAACAATTGGTATCAGAGTAGTGGTTCAAAAGACCATTGTTCTAAGTATACCTTGTGCTTAAAGGTATTTTCTATCAGGTCATCTGAATTGATCTTATTTGATAAACTTGTTTAGATATTATGGCTGACAATGCAGCTAGGGTAGCACCACCAGTGGAGAACAACATGGGAGTTAATCCCTTGAACCCTATGTCCCATCACAAGCTTCCACAATTCTCAGTGGGAAATTATGACTTAAGGAAGATCAGAATGAGAGTTCATCTTGCCTGTGTGCATGATGAAATGTTAAGTGTTATTACTAAAGGCCCATTTATTTTTATGACACCTAACCCTAGAACCACAACTGAGACTATTGCAGATCCAAGAGAATAATGGCCCAAGGATGAAGACAACTTCACTGCAAATGAGAGGAGGAGAAATAACCTCAACTTCATAGCCATGAATATTCTCTACACCACCATTCCAGATTCTATAATGGGAAGAGTGATCCACTGCAAGACTGCAAAGGAACTTTGGGACACTCTTGCTCTATGTGTGAAGGAACTGACAAGATAAAGGAGAACAAGCTGTCAGTAGCAGTTCAAAAATATGAGCAGTTCACAGTGGAGCCCACTGAGACCATTGACCAGCTTGATGGGAGGTTCACTGACATCATGAATGAAATAAAATCTCTGGGAAAGGTCTATACCAAAAGAGAAGTTGCCTTAAAAATCCTAAGAGGTCTAACCTCAAGATGGGATGTGTACTCTGTAATGATGCAGAATACCAAGGATCTATCCAGCATGTCTATGCAACAGGTATTCTCTGAACTTAAGGCTTATGAGTTTGATCTTAACAGGAAAAGGGCTCCAGATGAGACCTCAACTGAGAAGGGAGTTGCCTTCAAAGCTAAGGAGACTGAGCCTAAATCCCCAAAGCCTCAGAAGAGTACAAAGGCAAGCAAGTCTCAAAGCAAAGCTGAGATGCAAGAAGAACTCAGCCTGATGGCTAGAAGGTTTGAGAAACATAACAGCCATTTTGGCAAGTATAAAAGATTTTACAGGGATAACAGAGCAGGAAAGAGTTATCCACAGAAAGACACCAGAGAAGGAGAGAAGAGCTCAACTGAGCTGGAAAAGAGAAAAGATTACAAGAACTATAACAGAGGTGAAGGATCATCATCAAAGACCAAGGAGTCTACTGAGGAGAAGAATGATGATGCCAATAGATGCTTCCAGTGCAAGAAGATTGGGCACTTTCAATATGATTGTCCTCAACTGAGCACAAAGGAAAGGAAGGAAAGGCAAGCCAAGAGAGACAGAAGATATGGAGAAAGGAAAGCCATGGTGGCTGAGGATGTTGATGAGAATCTGGAGTCATCTGATGGGCTGTTCTCAGACAGCAGTGAAGATGACATGTGTCTCATGGCAAGAGAAGAACCAGAGGTACAATTTAAACCATCCATTTCTCTAGAGCACTCACCTGAGCTAAGCTCAGAGTCAACTGAGGAACTCAATCTTCAGTCCGCTTTGGAACAATTGCTGATTGATTTCTCAAGGTTGCAAGAAGCAAGTTTTTGTCTCCAAGATGAAAACAAAAATCTCCTAAGCGAAAACTCTAAGTTAATTGAATCTGGGAATCAGGCAGATCTCAACTCAGCATAGTCTACCATTGAGTTGACAAAAGAGGTGGAAACCCTCAAGAGTCAAGGAAATGGCAAATATCAACTGATAAAAGATCTTACTGAATCTAAGATAAAGTTAACTGAAGAAAATTTAAAACTGGTAAGCCAAATAAAGGATTCTCTCCTGAAAATTGATGTCTTACATAAATCTGAAGAGACCTTGTTAAAAAGGATTGATGCTCTTAACAAACCCTCTCTTGCCATAGAGGAGATTCAAAATTTTTAGATCAATCCTAATAACAAGTGTGGAATAGGCTTTATTCCAAAACCTTCAGAAGGCCCTCTGAGTGTTGCTTCTTCAAGTGGCACAAATAGAGTTTTTGTTAATTCTGTGATCTTTCAAACACAGACTTTAGATAAGGGTAAAAGACCAGCTGAGATCACACAAAAGAAAAGTCAAACTAAGCCAAAACCAAATGGAAAGGCTCAGCTGACTAATCAATCCAGATCTCAACAGAGGTACTATCAGCCGAGGTCTTCATAGATGAAGCAACCTCAGCTGAGATACCCAGGCATGAGCATTCCTCAAGGAATAACTCATACAAAAGACCTATTCCTTTTGTGCCTAAAGGAAAAGGCCCTTCATACCCTTATCAACAAACACTCAGGCCAGGTGCACCCAAGCCTAAAAGAAAGAATGAAAAGAAGGTTCCTATTCCTTCAAAGGCTGACACCCATAGAAAGTTTACTCCCAATGCACCTAGGGAGATAACAATCTATGTAGATGTTTATGGAAGACAAATTAGCCACTCTAAAGTAATTAGAACCGTAAGGCAAATTTGGATTCCGAAAGGTACAGCTAACCTGGTAGGACCCAACACCAAATGGGTACCTAAAACTTGATTATAATTGTAGGGCTCAGTAGACCTCAACAAAGGAGATGTTCTAAAATCTTCAGTCTGGTACTTGGACAGTGGATGTTCTAGGCACATGACTGATAACAAAGAACTCCTGTCAGAGTTTGTTGAGAAAGAAGGTCCACAAGTCACCTTTGGTGATATTTCACAAGGAGCCACTAAAGGTTATGGTACTTTAATAATTGGCTCAGTAAGAGTAAGCAATGTATCCTATGTCAGTGGACTTAAGCATAATCTTTTGTCCATAAGTCAGTTTTGTGATAAAGGATACAGTGTTGAATTTTCTTGTAACCTGTGTTTTGTCAAGAGTATATCTTCACAACAGGTTCTACTGACTGGGTCAAGGAAAGTAAATGTCTATCTTGCAGATTGGAAGTCTTGCACACCAAATGCATGTCTTATTGCAAAAAGCTCAACTGATACTAATTGGCTGTGGCACAAGAGACTAAGTCATCTGAACTTCAAGATGATGAACAGGATAGCAAGACATGGACTGGTGGAGGGAATGCCAAATGAAGTATACAACAAAGAGCACATCTATAAAGCCTGTCAGGAGGGAAAGCAAGTGAAAGCATCTTTCAAAAGCAAAGTTGCAACCTCTACTGACAGAGTACTTCAACTGTTACATATGGATATCTTTGGTCCAGTAACCCCTGTAAGTATCAATGGAAGAAAATATACACTTGTTGTTGATGATGATTTCTCCAGGTACACTTGGGTGGTATTCCTAGCAAGCAAGAAGGAGACTCAACTGAGGCTGCTAGAGCTCCTGAAGAAAGTTAGCAATGAAAAGAGCATGAACATTGTAAAGATAAGATCAGATAAGGGCATTGAATTCATTAACTCTATTATATCTGACTTCTGCAAAGAATTAGGCATTGCACATGAGACCTCAGTTGCAAGAACTCCACAACAAAATGGAGTAGTTTGAAAGAAGAAATAGGACTCTCAAGGAGGCAGCAATGACAATGCTTGCAGAAGCTCAAGTTCCTAAAAGATTTTGGGCTGAAGCCACAGTTATGGAATGGCAGAAAGCCACAGGTATCTTACTTTCATATCTTTGGTTGCAAGTGTTTTATTCACAAAAATGGGAAAACTGAACTGAAAGCTTTTGATAGCAAAGCTGATGAAGGAATTTTTTTAGGATATTCCCAAATCAATAGAGCCTTCAGAGTTTACAATTGTAGAACTCTTGTTGTGGAAGAAACACCTCATGTGGTCTTTGATGAATCTACTAAGTCCAGGAGTAAGGAGAATGAGGAAATGATAAGCCAAAGACTAACTAGATTGAGTATCAAGTCTAAAGACTATCCTGAGAATTGTGTTGATACATACATCCCAACCTGGGATAACTTCAATGATCAACAATTCAAAGAGGACACTCAAAGGCATACCACTTCTCAAAGCTCACCTGAGAGCTTTCCTAAACAAGCAACTGAACTGATGAACACTATCCCAGTTCAAGAGGTAACATATGTCAATGTAGATGTGGTCACAGCTGAGACATCCACTGAGCTTATCATTCAAGGGGGGACCAATGAGATTACCATTGAGAATGAGAACACCTTGAATGATGACTCATGACTTCAACCCTCTGTCTTATTTCCAGAATTTGATTTCATCCCTGTATCTAGTGACTCAACGTCAGAAGAGTTAAACTCTACCGAAGGGCATCAGCCTAGGAGGACATGGCTCTCAGATCACCCTGTTGAGCAAATCCTAGGTGATCCTACCTCAGGAGTTAAAACTAGAAGTTTTCATGGAGAAAGTGCTTTGTTTTGTTGTTTCTTATCTAACCAGGAACCAGGTTCCATTGGAGAAGCACTTCAAGATTCAAATTGGATCATTGTCATGCAAGAAGAGCTCAACCAATTCACAAGAAATCAAGTATGGGAGCTGGTTGACAGACCATATCACTACAATGTGATAGGAACCAAGTGGGTATTCAAGAACAATAAGGATGAGAATGATGTCATAGTCAGAAATAAGGCCAGGCTAGTTGCAAAGGGATATTCTCAAGTTGAAGGCTTTGATTATGATGAAACTTTTGCCCCAGTAGCCAGATTGGAGGCAATAAGGTTATTTCTTGCATATGCTGCTCACAAGAAATTCAAGGTGTATCAGATGGATGTTAAGAGTGCTTTCTTGAATGAAGTACTCAATGAAGAAGTCTATGTGGAGCAACCCCCAGGTTTTGAAGAAAGCCACAAAGTATATAGACTGAGAAAAGCTCTATATGGACTGAAACAGGCTCCAAGAGCTTGGTATGATACTTTGTCACAATTCCTTTTGGATCATGGCTTTATCAAAGGAAGAGTAGACAGAACTCTATTTAGGATCACAAAAGGAGAGGACACCTTGCTAGTTCAAATCTATGTGGATGATATCATATTTGGTTGTCCAAACCAAGTACTCTGTGAAAAATATTCTCAGCTGATGAAAGGAAAGTTTGAGATGTCAATGATGGGAGAAATGAACTTCTTTCTAGGACTTCAAGTTAAGCAGTCTCCTGAAGGAATCTTCATCAACCAAGCCAAATACACAAGGGAGCTGATCAACAAATTTGGATGCCAGACCAGCAAAGTTGCAAAAGTTCCACTCAACACCAACACCAAAATAGAACCAGATGAAGATGGTGAATCAGTAGACCAGACTCACTACAGAGCTATTATTGGATCTCTACTATATCTCACAGCAAGCAGGCCTGATATCACATTTGCAGTTGGGGTATGTGCAAGATATCAAGCAAATCCTAAGAAAAGTCATCTGGAAGCTGCTAAGAGGATTCTCAAATATCTCAAGGGTACTGTGAATATGGGATTGTGGTATCCCTCAGATGACAATTTGGAACTCACAGGATACTCAGATGCTGACTATGGAGGATGTAGAATTGACAGGAAACCAACCTCATGCACTTGTCAATTCTTAGGAAGTAAGCTGATATCTTGGTTTTCCAAGAAACAAAACTCAGTAGCCACAAGCACTACTGAAGCTGAATATATGGCAGCTGGAAGTTGTTGTGCTCAAATTCTTTGGCTAAGACAACAACTGAGAGATTACAATATCTTTGCTAATGAAGTCCCTATTTTCTGTGATAACAATAGTGCAATTGCTATTTCAGAAAATTCAGTTCTCCACACAAGATGCAAATATGTGGATATAAGGCATCATTTCATCAGAGATCATGTGGAGAAGAAAGATATCAAAATGCTCAAGATACACACTGACAAGCAAAAGGCTGGTATATTCACTAAACCTTTGGCTGAAGCAAGGTTTCAAGAACTGTCAGTAGAGCTTGGACTTCTAGATCCAGGAGAGTAAAGGAATGAGCCAATCTCAGAAGAGTTGATTTCGAATCAGTGGAGGTTCTACCTCAGAAGAGGATCACCTCAGTGGAGTCACTGATCACATGAGAGCTTATGTCTCTCAGAAGAGGTTCAACCTCAGTAGAGGTCAAAAGTTTTAACTCTGCTATTTTTTCAAATCTGAAATCTCTTAGTTTTATATTATAAAACTCCTATAAAAAATAGCTAATGAGTGCTTTCTGAAAATTAAATTTTTCTTACACTATTTCGAAGAGATTTTGGTATGGCAAGCATTTAATGCGCGTTGTACAAGTCAGAATTACTTTTACAGTTACCTATCTCACGCGCCCTAAAAGCCGGATGATGTGACCTTCCGGCTACCAACTCTTTTAATACATACCCCTCATTTTGGGCGGTTCTTTTCTAACCGTCAAGATCTCTCAAAAACTCCCCACTAACCCTTTCAACTATCCACGACCTTTCACTCAAATTAATCTCAAGCGTTGATTGCGGGATTAAATCTCACCGTTCATTACTCATATAAAAGACCCCAATTTTAGCCTAAGAACCTTTTCGAACACATCTCCAAGCAAACACTCACCATCCTTCCGAAATTCTCTCTGCAAAATTCTCTCAACCCATTTCTCAAATGGAAAGATTAAACCTAGGTTTTCTTACCAACAAGGACAATTTCTGGTATGAACCTACAATTCTTTTTGATAACCCAGAAATCGAATCCAGGCCGGAGTTCGTTCATATAAAGGAAGCCCTGGAAATGGTCAAAACTGCAGGGTTAGAAAAGTTCTTGTCTATCCATCCTAAGAGTTGCTACGATAGACAAGTTTTGGAGTTCTTTTTCAGTGTTGCTAACACTGACTCTAAAATCAAGTCGTGTCTCTTCTTAAAGAGAAAGAAGAAGGTGATGAGAGATGGAAATGAAATTGTTGAACATCAGAAAGTAAAGAAGGAGATTCGGTTGGAAGGAGATGATCTCAAGGAGCTGTTTGGACTTCCCTCTGAAGGCCCAAATCCAGACACCTGTATTCTGGATAAGGAGGAGGAATGGGTTTACACCATAATGCAAAAGAGAGTGAAGTACAGTCCTACAATGAACAGAAGTAAGTTTACTTCTCCCCTTTTACAATGTTCTTTGTGAAAATGTTGGGAAATGCATCCAAGGAAACCAAGGGAGCACGGAGCAAGTGAGCAAACCAAAGCTACGATTAATGAAGGCTATTGTAGAGAGTAAGGAAAAGATCTTCAACTGGCAGCAGTTCTTCTTAAGGGCGTTGAATAAGGAGAAGACAAAGTTTCAGGCTGACAAAACTCCCCAGCTAGCAAGTAAGCTCAATTTTGCCACTAAGATCTCCTATCTCATTGAAAACATGGATGTGGGAGTAGATTGGATTGAAGATAGGAAATGGAGTAATCTGAAGACTCTATTCAAATCTGGAAAGACTTTGGAGGCAAGAAAGCTGAGCCTTGAAGTAGAAAGCCCTGAAGGAGCAGAGGAGACTGGGAAAGCCAACCCTTCTGAGGGAAAGAAGACCAAACTTAAGAGGAGATTGGTCAAGCTAAGTGATAAGATGGCTCTGCACAAGGAGGAGGAGGTACAGAAGACCTCAAAGAAGGAGAAGAAAAGGTCGTCTGAGGCCGTAAAGGAGAGTGCATCCAAGAAAGTCAGAGTCACAAACTCTACTGATGAATCTTCATCAGGTAACCCTGACTCTTCTCCTAATATGATCTCAACTGAGTCTGACTCAGATGTCCCTGCCCCTACCCCCATCAAACCAAAAACCAAGCCCAGAACACCCATGAAAATAAAGAAAATATCCAAAATGGCTAAAACCTCCACTGAAGGCTCTCAACAGCCTGAAAGTGGATCCCAAAACACCACGTCATCTGAGGCATCTGCTGAGGCATCCTCAACCCCCTCTGAGCCCATCCCCTCAACCCCCACTGAACAAAATCCAACCCCTCCTGAAGCTCAAGCCCAACCCTCATCTGAAGCAAAAACTCATCCAACTCAACTGGAGTCCATCCCAGAGGAGCCCTCTGATCTCAGATCACCTACCCCTTCCCTCCCATCAGACGATGAAGAAGAGTACCCATTCTTAGACACTCTTAAGGATGAGGTGGCCTACTCTTTGGAGTCTAAGTATCCTGAGCTTGATGGGTACCCCACCCTAAAAGCAATGTTCATGAGGCTGAGACTCCTTATCCAGCTCAAAGATAGAAGATTGAGTGAGATTTTAATGGCAGTCAAAGGCAGCAACTCTGATGAATGGAAGAAAGAGGAGATATAGGTGATGAAGTTTGCTGGTATGACCAAAACCAAACTTCTCTGTGATGAGAAGATATTTGAGAGTCTGGTTATGGAAAAACTAGCTGAGGCAAGGAAGGGAGATGAACAAGAGAAGGCTGATGAAGGTGAGAAAGAGAAGCCAGCTGAGGTTGTAGCTGAGAAAGAAAAAGAAGAGGAAGGAGTACAAGCTGTGGGAGGAGGAGAAGAGGAGAAAGAAAAGGAAGTGCAAGAAATGGGAGGAGGAGAAGGTACTTCACCTAGGCAAGGTGATGGTGAAGTAGCCGAGGATGTATCTTTGGCAAGAGATACTGAGGCTCAAAATTTGCCAATGGAAAGCTCAGTAGAGGTGTCTACTGAAGCTCTCCCACAACAGCCCTCAGAGGTGACTAAGGAGTCAGCTGAGGTGTCTAGAACTGGTGGAGTTGAAAAAGAGATTGAAAAAACTGAGGGAGGAGAAAAAGATGTGGAAATTACTGGAATAGTAAGTGGTGAAATTAGAGCAATCATTCGTGTAAAGGATGATTTGGCTGAAAAAAATATAGTTGAAAAGAAAGAAGAGGATGAGAAAAGTGAGAAGAGAGAGGAGGAGGGAGTAGCTATGGAATTAGATGTGATAGGAGACTTAGGTTGTGAGATTGAGGGGGGAGGAACTAACACTGTTTGTAATGCAGGTGTTCAAACTGTTGAAATTCCTCCAGTCCAAGTCAACCTAACTCCTCTGAGAGATGTTGTTCACTCACTCCAAGAGGAAAGTCTTCCTTCTCTCCGAGCTCAACTGAAGGATGTACAGGAGATTGTGCAAGAAGAAGTAGATGAGATGGTCATCCTCTCAGACCATGTGGATGAAATGATGGAGTCCACAACCAAATCACTTCAGAACCTGACCTTGAAGATTGAAGACTCTCAGCAGATGGTGCTGGATGTAGTAGAAGGTCAAAGTGTGCTGGTAATTGAAGGACTGAAAAAGCTGGAACAGAAAGAAGAGGAAGCAAGAGCTCAATTCCTGAAGGACGCAGTAGACAATGTTTCCATTAACCTTAAGTCTTCTGTTGAGACTTTCTCAGCTGACCTTATTGGGAAAGTTGAAGGGTTATGGAATCAAAAGATGCTGGAATTTGAGGCGAAGCATGGAGAGCCGGGAGCCAAGCTGGGGGAGGTCCTGAAGAAGGCGGCGGAGGACTTCCCTACACAAGAGAAGAAAAATGTACTTATTGACGAGAAGTTGGCTCAATTTGTGCAGTTTGGGCAAACAGCTGGAGTAAACCTGGAAAGACTGGAAGATGAAGTTGATCATTGCTCCACTGAGTTGAAGGCCTTACCTCATGATCAAATGAAGCTCAACATTTCTGTAGCTGAGTTTATGATTAATGCCGGAAAGGGGGAAAAGAGGGTAAGTGTGAAGGACATGAAGTCAGACCCCAAAAACAAGATGTAAATTATCCTCAAAACTCCAGAGTTTGAGAGAGGCCAGCAAATCAAGAGCACTTTGAAGAACGCAGATGCTAAGGCTAAGAAGGGCGTTGAAGCCAAGAAAGAGAAGGAGAAGACCCCATCTGAGGACTTATCAAAGTTTAAGGAAGCTCACCTAATGGAAAAGGAAGAAAGAGCAGCTCAGAAGGGGGAATCCACCAAGAGGAAGGCCACTGACGTCCTCTCAACGGAGGTAGCAAAGAAGACCAGAACCTCAGGGAGGTTAGCTGCTAAGTCCACTGGCTCCACGGAGTCAGTTGAGGTACTCTCTATCCTTAACTCTGAACCTTTATCATCTGAACCTCCTAAATCTGCCCCCACAAGAGTCACAGAGCTCACTGAGCTTATCAAAGAGGCTGGAGGGATGAATGAGAGAGCACATAAGCTGACTGCTCAACAATAAGAGATGAGGGACAAGGTAGTTGGGAAGATGGAAACCATAGCTGGGATGGCTGAGAGAAATAGGAAGGAGAAGCTGACCACCTTTGATAAGACAACATCCAAGAAGTTTAGAAATAGTTATCAAAGGTGGGCTGCTAAGCTAAAGAAAGATAAAATTACTCCTTCAAAGGCCAAGTTCCCTCACCATGACGAGTGGGTACCCAAGAAACTTAATGATGCATGGGAAAATGCAAAAAGGGAGTTTGTGTATTCCTACTATGTTAGTGGTGAATTGGGAAAGGACAATGTGCAAGAAGTGTTCAGCTCTTGGATGTTTGAAGTATATCCAAAGCTCTTCCCTGCCATCATGGAAGCCTGGAATGATAGATTCCCTGATCTTGCCTTGAAGGCTCCTGAGCCAATTACCTACTGGCCTCCTCAAGATGCAACAGGAGCAGTTGACAGAGATCGAATCACAGAATAATGGGTGTCCTTGTGCGAGCAACTAGGTCTCAAGGGTCACTCAAAAGAAGTCATGGAGAGAAAGAATTACCTGAAGATTCGAGTCTTCAAACAATATGGACTTGAACCTCTGTTTGAGTCCATCTAAAGGAGTTAAGTGTTTTTGCTGGGCATCTGTTTATAAGTCCCAGATGATCTTGTTTTGAATCTTTCCAGTGGATGTTTTTGTAAAATGTACTCAGTGTATTCTTAATGAAAACTCTACTGTTTTGCCCAAGATAATATCTTATTATCATTTAGGCTTATGTACTTGAATGTTTTTTTTACTTACAAAATCCTTGAATTTTTATGTCATCTGAAGAACCTTCTCTGAAAGAAGATATGTAATAAGATAGGTTTCGGCATAATAAAAAAAGGGGGAAATTATTGGGAAATTGTATAGACTTAAGTTTTGATTAAGATGCCAAAATGTTCCTCCTAAGCTATTGTAAATAAAAGATTCAGTAGAGTTAGAATTTAGTTAAACAGTTCTAAAATATTAAGAACTGGAGTGCAGTTAGAAAATTATATAGTGTATTGAAGAACAAAGTCTGCTGAAGACAAGGTCTGCTGAAGACGAAGTCCGCTGAAGACAAGTGATCTGAGAAAGTAGTCTAAGTCTTGAATGTTTTCTAAGTGCATTCTCACTAAGCCTAAAATCATCAGGAGAGGACCAAGATCCACTGATAAGAACTAACAAAGCTCATTAAATCCTAAACACATTAAAAGCTGTTAGTTAATCTGGTTGGAACAAGGCAAAACGAATTTCAGTGAAGCTTACAATAAATGAAGGAATAAGAAGGTTCTCTCAGAGGAGTTCCACCTTAAAGCAAGACAAGAATCTGGGTAAGTAGACTGAAGGTCCAATGAGAAGATGACACGTTAGTGTACCTTACTGACAGCTAACCTGCCTCAGACTGACAAGTACCAAAAATCTTTCCCTAGCAATCTACAGAAAGTTAGGTAAACAAGCATGGTCTTTCAGCCGTTCTTGACAAGACTTAAAGCTTCAAATAGAGCCGTTTGAACCAATCAGATACAAGAAGACTTACTTGAGAAGATTCAAATCCAACGGGAAGATTTTCCTGGAAGCCTATAAATACAGAAGGACGTGCTCATTTCTATGCATGGGAAACTCACAAGATCAAAGTTATCTCTACATTCATAACCTTCAAGAAGCACTCGAAATTACCTTTGTTTCCCAAGTGTTTCAATTCAGTAGAGAGTATAACAAACCTTCTGTAACCAAGCTTAAAAGTTATATCCAAACCTTAGAAAGAGATAATCCATCCTAAGCCTTGAGCTACACTGTAAGGATTATCTCACAACAGTTGGAACCAAAACCCTACTCAGTTGTTAGGTTGAGAGTTAGAGTTAAGTGGTGTTAGTAAGCTGATTATTTGTATCAGTCTGAAAACTGGTTTGTTTTGGGAACTAGGACCTGGAATTATCCTAGTGATCAATCATCCTAAGAGAGGATAAATTGATCGGTGCACCTTGGCACTATAATACAAGGAATTCCAAGTGAAAGGAATTCTCCTGTTTGATTAGGACAGTGGACGTAGGAGATTCATCTCTGAACCACTTTATATCTTGTGTACTTTCATTCTGCTATTTCCTAAGTGTGTGTTATCCACTCAAAGTTTATCAAAGTAAAACGAGTATTCTAAAGGGCTCACTAATCCGCAGTTGAAAGCTAATTAGATAGTAGTTCAACTGAAAGTCTTGAGACTTCAGTGGAGGTATTATCTCAGTAACCTTTCACAAGTAACTCTCAGCAGACTTAAAGTCCACTGACGAGTTACTCTCTGAAGTCACCTGATAAGTTTTCAAGAAGTTTTAATTTGTAACCACAGGTGTATTCCCCCCCATACACCTGTTTACTCATTTCGGGACCAACAGGCAGGATGAAGGTGTTGCAAGCAAGCCTTCTGCAAAGAAGCCCAAAACTTCTAAGAGGGCACAGAAAGGGAAGAAAACCCTCCTGGTGGATGAGCCATCAGAGGAGGAAGAGTCTGAGGAGGAGGTCCCTCTGAAGAGGAAACCAAGAGCCAAGAGGGCTATTTTGCAAGAAGATCCAGATTCTGGTTCAGATCTGGGAGATGCCCTAGAGCATGCTACAGAGGAGGCATCTCAGCTGATGGAGGATGCAACAGCCCCAGAGCTTGTTATTCCAGCTGATGTTGACTCAGCTGAGGTAAACCCTTCCTCTCCCACTCATGTAAATCTTATTTCCCCATCCATCTCTCCTCCAGAAACCCAATCACAACCCCTACCCCCTGCCTCTGGTTCTCCATCAACCCGACCAGAGCAGTCTATCCCAGACACTCCCCCATATACATCATCTACCCTTCCCACTCAAACACCCTCTCCCCCTCCATCTCAAACACCTCTATCCATAGACCCTTCATCCCCACATATAGCCTCTGTACCAGAGGTGCTAATTACCTCTTCTGGTACAGAACAACCTTCCACCTCCCAACCTCAAATACCTACCTCTCCCCCCACTCAAACTGACCAGAACCCCCCTTCATCCATGTCCTTGGGATTCCCTGGTCCTCATGCCTCCCCCACAATCTAACTTAGCAATGATAGTGAAGATGAGGATGCTTCACTGGAGCCGAAACACTTAGCCTCATCCTCCTCTGCCCCGGGCCCAAACCCTTCACATTCAACGATTCTGATATGGGTCCTATCAGGCAGAGCATGAGTGTAAGTGCTCAGCTCTGGCTAAGAGAGCATTTCCCTATCCTTTTGGAGCACTTACCCCTCCTGGCTGACCTGACGGATGGGAAGGTCTGGAGCAAAGCCAGATTGGAGGACGTTGAAGATTTGGTTCTTCTGCTGGATGAGATGAGCACTTCTGGTTTCGTCAACTGGGAGATTGCCATCAAGAAAAAGATAAATGTGCAGAACCCAGCTGAACTCGAGTCTCTAGAATCTGCCAAGGTGGTAGTGAGAACACTTTTTATTCAGAGAGGAGTCTTGTTTTCTCCAGAAGGCCCCTCATTCTCTTTTGGCCCTCACTTCACCTTTCCTCCAGAGTTATACTCTGATGAAGAGGACTTTGATGTTACTCCTGCTGTGCTCCAGAAAATGAAGATATTCTTCAATGAGCAGATCCAGCAGATTGGCAGATTTATCAAGGCTATGTAGCATCTGGTGCTTGCTATGATAGAGCATCAAATTTAGGATGAAAGGAGAAAGTTTCTGAAGCGGATCAAGGTAACTTTTGCCTCTGCTAAAGCTTCGTTTAAATCTGATTGTGTCTTCCTTAAGATGGATGGCATTGATAGCCAGAGGAAGCTCCAACAACATGTCTTGGACCAGCTGCGTCCAGTCTCTGTGCTCAAAGTGGAGATAGCTTCTCAGATGATAGAGAATGCCAAGATGAAGGACTCTCTTCAAGAGATGTTGGCAAAGCAGGAGAGCCTAGTAGCTGAGGTTCAAACTTATCTGGATGAAGCCAAGAAGCTGAAGGATCTTCACTCTTCCTCCTCCACTGAATTGTCTAATCTGATAAGGCAAGTGGTGCAGCCCTTAATTGATGAAGTCAAAAAAGGGGAAGAGAAGGCCATAACTGATCTGGCAAAGAGCACAAACGAGACCCTCTTCAATCATGCTGGTCGTCTGGACCGGTTGGAGAACACTCTTGCACAAGCTGAGCTGCAGAAGAAGAAGAAAGAAGAATTGAAATCTTTGGCTATGGCCAAGCAGCTCACAGCAGAAGAGGAATCTTTGGACCCTGAACAGGACCCTGTGTCTATCCCTGATCCTGCTAAGAGAAAGATCAGGAGAGTAAAGAAGAGTTTCCTGGAGCAAGTTGTTGAGGAGGCTGAGAAGAGATTTAAAGAAGAAACTCCAGAGGAGAGACTTGCTAGAGTTAGGAAGAACATAGATGAAGAGCAGAGGCTCAAATATGTTAGAAAGCAGAATAAGAAAGCAAGAGAAACAGGTCTCACCCCTGCTACAAGTGGTTCAAGCCAAAGGAAGAAGGCTTCTGTTGAAGTGATGGATATCCTGCCTCTAAGGACAGAAGGGTCCTTTAACTCTACTTTGCCTGTGCCATTTATTGAAAGGAGGAAAGAAGCCAAAACTCTCTGGTTTATCCAACATTACATTCATAGGCCACCTCCAGAGGATGAAGCATTGATCAACAGAACCTTCCATTCTTAGATGAAATCTTATGATACAGACCTGTACAAGAAACAGATGGACTCTATGTTGGTCCCGTTTTTTCATTCACAAACAAAGACAATATGGGAAATTAGGAGACACTTTTGTTTTAACACTGATGTTATGCAAGTCAGTAAAGCAATAAAGAACACAACAATGTAAAGTGGTTCAAAGGCTCAAGCTCCTATATCCACTGCCTGATTTAACAGGAAATCCACTACCCGGGATTCTTGTTTTTAACGTGCCAAGGTGCACTCACAACTGGACTCACACCCCTCCGCGGAGCTGCCTCTCGAACTGGCCTCACATCCCTCTTCACTCAGGGACTGCCTCTCCTCACCTCACTGCAACACCTAACACTATTCTGGAAAGGGTTTAGTTTGGTTTGGTTCTCTCCAACTGGGTGAGATTTTCCCTTACATGGTTTTAGCCTTTAAGCTAAGGTTGGGAAAATCTATCTAAGCTTAGGATGTATATGATGAGCTCGAGTATACAAACTGGAAAACTCAAATATGACTATGAAGAACGCAGGTCAGTGTTCTTGATGGAGATGGTGCCTCCTTATGCCTCCCTTGAAATGCACTACTCTCACATCAGCTCCTTGCTTATTCACAAATGAAGCTTGAGTTTGTATTTATAGTGTGGATTTGAATGTTACCGTTGGAGAGAGTAACATTCAAATCCAGACTATCTCTGGAGTGAAAATATCCTTTTCAGTAAAGTATTGCCTTTGTCAGCTTTTATCAGATTTGCTGCCTTGACTTGATTGGTCCACGTGGACTGAGTCCAACGGCTCTTTTGTTCAGGGTACTTGATCAGGGTAGTCCTGACTTCAGGTGACTTCTCTTCAGCTGACTTGAAGTCGTCTTAGGATACTTTTCTTCAGTACACTTGAGGTCTTCTTAGGAACTTTCATTGGACTTGAAGTCTACTCACTGGACTTCCTTCATTGGACTTTAAGTCTACTCAGGAGAGTTTCTCAGTAGACTTTCTCAGTAGACTTCCTTCATTGGACTTCCTTCATTGGACTTTAAGTCTACTCAGGAGAGTTGACATAAGGCAAATTGTTAGCCTCTCATTCCTCAGTAGCCTGACTCCTTCAGGATCTACTCGGCACAACACTGATCCTCATGACCATGCTCTTCACTGAGTAGTCCACTGACCAGCTTAGAAAGTCAGGTTTATACTCAGTGGGACTTCCTTCAGGACGGTCTTCAGGTCTTCAGGGGACTTGAGTTTGTTTCCTCTTGGATGGCTTCTGACTTCTTCAGGTTTATGAGTCCGCTGAGTTCCCCCTCAACAGAGTACCTGTAAACTGAAAACAAACTATCCTAACCTGAATCTTTACAAGACAATCCTGACCGCACACATCCTATTACAAGTCATTTTGGAAAATCATCAAAACTAAATATCCCAACAATTTCCCCCTTTTTGATGATTCCAAAACTTCTAGCAAAAAGATTTTCTATTACAAGAATGAGGTTAGAACACAAGTAATAGTTTAAAAAAAATTCCCATAGTTTTAAAACATTTAAGGTCTGTTCGGTTGACCATTTTTCTTAACAAATCTGGATCAGTGGTCATGTGAACAACCCGCTCTGATACCAATTGTTGGTCCCGTTTTTTCATTCACAAACAAAGACAATATGGGAAATTAGGAGAAATTTTTGTTTTAACACTGATGTTATGCAAGTCAGTAAAGCAATAAAGAACACAACAATGTAAAGTGGTTCAGAGGCTCAAGCTCCTACATCCACTGCCTGATTTAACAGGAATCCACTACCCGGGATTCTTGTTTTTAACGTGCCAAGGTGCACTCACAACTGGACTCACACCCCTCCGCGGAGCTGCCTCTCGAACTGGCCTCACATCCTTCTTCACTCAGGGACTGCCTCTCCTCACCTCACTGCAACACCTAACACTATTCTGGAAAGGGTTTAGTTTGGTTTGGTTCTCTCCAACTGGGTGAGATTTTCCCTTACATGGTTTTAGCCTTTAAGCTAAGGTTGGGAAAATCTCTCTAAGCTTAGGATATATATGATGAGCTCGAGTATACAAACTGGAACACTCAAATATGACTATGAAGAACTCAGGTCAGTGTTCTTGATGGAGATGGTGCCTCCTTATGCCTCCCTTGAAACGCACCACTCTCACATCAGCTCCTTGCTTATTCACAAATGAAGCTTGAGTTTGTATTTATAGTGTGGATTTGAATGTTACCGTTGGAGAGAGTAACATTCAAATCCAGACTATCTCTGGAGTGAAAATCTCCTTTTCAGTAAAGTATGGCCTTTCTCAGCTTTTGTCAGATTTGCTGCCTTGACTTGATTGGTCCACGTGGACTGAGTCCAATGGCTCTTTTGTTCAGGGTACTTGATCAGGGTAGTCCTGACTTCAGGTGACTTCTCTTCAGCTGACTTGAAGTCGTCTTAGGATACTTTTCTTCAGTACACTTGAGGTCTTCTTAGGAACTTTCATTGGACTTGAAGTCTACTCACTGGACTTCCTTCATTGGACTTTAAGTCTACTCAGGAGAGTTTCTCAGTAGACTTTCTCAGTAGACTTCCTTCATTGGACTTCCTTCATTGGACTTTAAGTCTACTCAGGAGAGTTGACATAAGGCAAATTGTTAGCCTCTCATTCCTCAGTAGCCTGACTCCTTCAGGATCTACTCGGCACAACACTGATCCTCATGACCATGCTCTTCACTGAGTAGTCCACTGACTAGCTTAGAAAGTCAGGTTTATACTCAGTGGGACTTCCTTCAGGACGGTCTTCAGGTCTTCAGGGGACTTGAGTTTTTTTCCTCTTGGATGGCTTCTGACTTCTTCAGGTTTATGAGTCCGCTGAGTTCCCCCTCAACAGAGTACCTGTAAACTGAAAACAAACTATCCTAACCTGAACCTTTACAAGACAATCCTGACCGCACACATCCTATTACAAGTCGTTTTGGAAAATCATCAAAACTAAATATCCCAACAATTTCCCCCTTTTTGATGATTCCAAAACTTCTAGCAAAAAGATTTTCTATTACAAGAATGAGGTTAGAGCACAAGTAATAGTTTAAAAAAAAATCCCATAGTTTTAAAACATTTAAGATCTGTTCGGTTGACCATTTTTCTTAATAAATCTGGATCAGTGGTCATGTGAACAACCCGCTCTGATACCAATTGTTGGTCCCATTTTTTCATTCACAAACAAAGATAATATGGGAAATTAGGAGAAATTTTTGTTTTAACACTGATGTTATGCAAGTCAGTAAAGCAATAAAGAACACAACAATGTAAAGTGGTTCAGAGGCTCAAGCTCCTACATCCACTGCCTGATTTAACAGGAAATCCACTACCCGGGATTCTTGTTTTTAACGTGCCAAGGTGCACTCACAACTGGACTCACACCCCTCCGCGGAGCTGCCTCTCGAACTGGCCTCACATCCTTCTTCACTCAGGGACTGCCTCTCCTCACCTCACTGCAACACCTAACACTATTCTGGAAAGGGTTTAGTTTGGTTTGGTTCTCTCCAACTGGGTGAGATTTTCCCTTACATGGTTTTAGCCTTTAAGCTAAGGTTGGGAAAATCTCTCTAAGCTTAGGATGTATATGATGAGCTCGAGTATACAAACTGGAACACTCAAATATGACTATGAAGAACTCAGGTCAGTGTTCTTGATGGAGATGGTGCCTCCTTATGCCTCCCTTGAAACGCACCACTCTCACATCAGCTCCTTGCTTATTCACAAATGAAGCTTGAGTTTGTATTTATAGTGTGGATTTGAATGTTACCGTTGGAGAGAGTAACATTCAAATCCAGACTATCTCTGGAGTGAAAATCTCCTTTTCAGTAAAGTATGGCCTTTGTCAGCTTTTGTCAGATTTGCTGCCTTGACTTGATTGGTCCACGTGGACTGAGTCCAACGGCTCTTTTGTTCAGGGTACTTGATCAGGGTAGTCCTGACTTCAGATGACTTCTCTTCAGCTGACTTGAAGTCGTCTTAGGATACTTTTCTTCAGTAGACTTGAGGTCTTCTTAGGAACTTTCATTGGACTTGAAGTCTACTCACTGGACTTCCTTCATTGGACTTTAAGTCTACTCAGGAGAGTTTCTCAGTAGACTTTCTCAGTAGACTTCCTTCATTGGACTTCCTTCATTGGACTTTAAGTCTACTCAGGAGAGTTGACATAAGGCAAATTGTTAGCCTCTCATTCCTCAGTAGCCTGACTCCTTCAGGATCTACTCGGCACAACACTGATCCTCATGACCATGCTCTTCACTGAGTAGTCCACTGACCAGCTTAGAAAGTCAGGTTTATATTCAGTGGGACTTCCTTCAGGACGGTCTTCAGGTCTTTAGGGGACTTGAGTTTGTTTCCTCTTGGATGGCTTCTGACTTCTTCAGGTTTATGAGTCCGCTGAGTTCCCCCTCAACAGAGTACCTGTAAACTGAAAACAAACTATCCTAACCTGAACCTTTACAAGACAATCCTGACCGCACACATCCTATCACAAGTCATTTTGGAAAATCATCAAAACTAAATATCCCAACACTCTACCATTGAGTTCAATCTGGAAGTCACTGCCCCAGAGTTCCATTCTCTCAACACTCTCATGAATGGGGACCAGATTGATTGGGCAGAGTTGAAGAAGATATACAAGACCAAGGTGTTGGTGAATATCACTCCAGCAAACTCAGCAGAGCTCAAGGCTGTTCAAGACAGATTCCTGGATTGGTTTCTGGTACCAAAGGAAAACAAGAGATATGCCTTGATAGGACTTACATTGTAATTATAAACATTTCTGTCCTGATTTATTAATGAAATATCATATCTCTTCTGTCTTAAGACAACTTCTTATTGTCTTCTTGTTTGCTTGATAAGATCTATTCTAAGGTCTTATCTTATTTGTTTTTCTTACTTATTCTGTTGTTGATCAGTTCTAGTTAGTGTTTTAACTTTATCAAAAAAGGGGGAAATTGTTAAGATAATTATTGTTAGTTTTGATGAGTTAAACAAACCTGAAGATGTAATAGGACCATCTGGACCTGTTAGTCAGATGAAGACCTAGATTAGGACTTAGTCTAGGGGGAACTGCCAGACCAGAAGACTTTACTTGAAGAGTCACCAGAAGACTTCATCAGAGATGTTCACATCAGAGGCAGAAGACCTTTCCCCAGACCAGACGAGTCCAGACCAGACGAGTCTGGTGAACCAAAAGATGCTCAGAATCATCTCTAGATTCTATTCTGCTGAGTATTCTGGTTATTAATCAGATCTGGACCATAGGACATCGAGGTCATCTGGTGTCTGGTTCAGCCTACTCTGGAAGAATCAGAGTTGTGCAATGGAAGCACTTGACCGTTGGTAATTCAAATGAAGTCAAACCTGATTGGATTGGAAAGTATTTGAAGATAATCAATCCAAGGATCTCACCAACCCAATCAATCAATTAGGGAATTGATTGATTGAAGATTCCATAAATAGAGATCTGATTAGATTATCTCTTTAACGGCTAAACCCTAATCACCTCTATAAATACAAGAGTGCATTATTGAAGAAAGGCTTTAGACACACGCACGAAGCTCATATCCAAGCCTCTATACTCATTAAGCATTAAGCATTAAGCACTCTTATTGTTCTTATTCATATGTACTCTTAAGGAGTTAGTTGGAATACTCAACCTGTTCATCTTGATAGATAAGGTTGGAGTAAGTTAGGCTTTAGATCGAAGTTAGATCTAAAGGCTGTAAGAAGGATCTGGTACTTCTCAATTTCAGAAAGTCAGTAAGTGGGTTGGTTGGTTAGTAAGGCCCCTTGATAAAAGGGAGAATGGACGTAGGATTTTAACATCCGAACCCCTATATATCGTGTGTTCTTTATTGCTTTTATTTACTCTTAACTTTCACTTGTGCTCTTAGTAAAAAGGTCTTGACAAAGAGTTTTAATTAAGCTTCCACATTCTTTCTAAAACTGACTAGTGGGACGAACAGGATCTCTAGAGAAATAGAGGGACATATGTCGACAAAATTGGGGGTAATCAAAGCACGGTCCAGTCTTACGGCCATAAAGACGCCGCCGTGCAGACCAAGTGAAAGTGTGACCTGTGGAGGGGATATTAATCAGTGAGGCTTCATCAATAAAAGCCTCAAATTCCATCATCGGAAGCGAGGAAGTATCTGAATATCCAGACCGTTCATGAGTACCGCGAACGACATTGAAATTGCCAATGATGCATAGTTTATCTTCCTGAATGGCAATGAGGTCGAGCCAGAGTTGTCGCCGTGGAATATAGTTAGTGCTCGCATGAATGAAGGCAAGAGAACAGGCCCGAGAAGCCGTTTGGATGTTAATAAACACAAATTACGATGTATAGTCAGCCACATGAACCGAGGAAAGTAAGGCGTCCTTGCTAATACCTAAATATTAGGCCGCATGTTTTGTCTGGCATTTTCTACCACGAGAGAAAGTCCGAGAGAGGTCCATAGTGAAGTGGAGATAGAAGAAAATAAAATTTTTGGTTAAAAATAATAACCGTATCCAGTTTGTGCCGCCGGCAATAAGACCCAAGTGCATTGCAAGTGTTCTCATTCCCAAGGCCCTGTGCATTCCATGTGAAAATAATCATTAAGGGTCAATTAGGCCATGCTTCGGTGGCTCGGACTCTTCTTCCTCATCGGCCCAGCGGCGGTTGCCCACTATTTCCATTTCCCCGACTTTCTCCCCCGTTTTGTCTGCCACAAAGAGTTCTTTAGCCGAAGAGTTTAGCTCTGAAGTGATCTCCGGGAGAGATGTGCTTTCAACCTCAGAAAGTGGAATTCGGGTACCTCTGAGTGCAGATTTGATAGGGACTCCCAAGGGCATCAAGGTTTCCTTGTATGGTGGGTTGTCGGGCAGATGCAACTTTGAGGCGTTAGCAGCTTTACTGGCTGTTTTTTTTACCTTCAAAGGAAGGGAGGAACCAACAGTGGGCCTGTGCATGGGATTATCAACGTTAATATTAGGTGCATTAGACTTACAAGATGCGTCGGAAATTGAATTATTCACGTTCCCGGCTGTAGTCGAAGGATCGCCATCAGGGCTACAATGAGGCCCTTGCGTGTCATGCTGTTGGGTGAACCCTGCGGGCTGTTCCTCCAAGTTGTCCCCCTCATCGAGGGCAGCATATTTGTTAGTAGTCAAAATGTCATCAACGTGGCCTTGGTGGATAACCAAAGTAGTACAATGGTTATTGTTTAGGTCCTGTGAATCCACGTCATTGCTTAAGCTTAATTCACGTTCCATGTCTGTTGCAAGAGCGGCAGCATCTTCACTTCCTATATTTGCCCACTTTAAGTCAGAGATATCCGCTTTGGTGAATGCAAAATTGGTATCCTTAGTTACCAAGTTGTCCGAATTGTGCTGCCTCGTCTCGTTGGAGGGCAAATTCGGTCCAGAGCGTCTTGGAGGTCGGCGTGAGCGGCTTCAGCTGCGGCCCCTAGAATGAGCCATTGGGTGATCACGTCTTTTCTTACAAGTGGCAAGGGAGTGCCCAATCACACAACATTCCTTGCAATATTGAGGTAGGCATTCGTAAATAATATTAGTCCCTGAGAGGTGTCCATTTCTTCTGTATAAAATATGTTGAAGAAGGTCTTTAGAGAGATCGATCTCAATGAGCATTCTAGTATAAACTCCAAAAGTTCGGTTGATAGTAGCGTCATCAACGCGAACCAAAGTACCTATAGTAGCAGCCAAAGCTTCTAGGATTCTTGGCTGCCAGTATTCTATAGGTAAATCCGTGAAACGGACCCAAACCTGAGTAAGCGAGGTCTTAACAGCATTTGGGTTGAAATTTGGAACCCATCTTGCAATCGAAAGGAGCCTGTATCCAAAGAAAAGGATCGCTTCATAGTGAGTCTAGCTCGATCGTCCATATCTTCCAACATAACGGTATAATATCCTTTTCCAAGGGGAATCATCTTAAGTCTGCTCTTTAGTTTCCAAATGGTTCTGAGCTTTTCCTTGAGGTTCAAGAGGGGAAGTAGAGGTTTCCCAGGAGCTGTGATCATACGGCCGATGAAAGAACTCTGAAATTCCTGGACACCCACCAGATAGTCCTCTTCCGAAATATCAATTAGTAAGTATTGACCATGGGGGGGTAGGCTTTATGGTTTCACGATAAGGGGCCTGCTGAGAAGCTTTAGGACCAGCGGCAGTCACTTCCGCGAAGGTCTTAGCATTCTCCATCCCCTCTCTAATAGCTGAAACACGTTCGGCATCGTCGGGATTTGGGGTCTCACCAAGGTTAACATTGTCCTACAAAAAAGGAGACAGAACAATAGTACCCTGGCCCGAAGGATGAGAGTGAGAATCCGAGGGATTGAGAAACATACCAAGTGCGCCGGAAATGTGGGGTGCGTTTTCGATTGTAGCCGGGAGTGTGCCAGTAGGGACAAAAGGCCCTTGCTTATTCTCGATCAAGTCATCAACAGCAGTGTGTGCGAAGCCCGTAATAGAAGGTCCACGGATGTCCTGCATATCATCACACGCCACAGCAACAAATGCATATTATTTCAAGTTAAATACGTTAGGGAGTGAGGACTTACAATATGCGCCGAAAATGGGACTAGGCTCATTTCCGGCTGAGGTCGGGGTTGCGCCAGTAGGGACCGCGGTCCCTTGTGTATTCCCGATCTGAAAAAGAGCATCCAACAATTTCTCACTAGGGTTTGGCACTTCGCGATCACAAGAGTACGGGCGATGTAAACGTCTCCCGGATCATACTTTTTGTATGCCAGAAAACGTGTAAATAGAAGGAAACGCCTTTCAATTTCCAATAGAACCGAATCCACATCGAAGGAAGAGGGCGTGGGTGGAATTGATTCTAGAACAGGTTTAGGGATCTCTAGGTATTGTTTGATTAGGGGCGAGTAGTGAACCATACGATCGATGACATCTGTTTCCTTTCCTTGGTGGTGGTATGCGGGGGGGGGGGGGGGGGGGAGGAATGGGTGACGGGGTCCAGGAAACTTCCGGCAGCTGTGAGAGATTGCTGGAAGTCATGATGGCCGATGGTAGGCATTAGGTTAGTGGACGGAGAGAGATTCTAGAGAGAATATTTTTCTGCACGAGCACTTCAAACCCTTAATTAATTAATGGACTTGATAATCTTAAACGCGGGAAATAATAACCGGAGCCCATATTATCATAATATGGATTAAGATGGATAGTGCAATATTAATTTATTAGTGGTACTAATTAATATTAATGGGCTGAATTATATTGGGGCTCAATATTGAAATTCAGAAGCCCATTGGAGGTCCAATCTTAATTCTCCTAAAGGCCCCTCAAGTAGCCCATTAAGTAGCTCAATAACAATAAGGTGATTAAAATAAAAGAAAATATATTTGCTGATTTTTTCATGTAATTTTCGAAAAAAGATATATTTGGAGAGAGAAAAGATTTTGTTGATTTTTTTGGAAAGATATTATGGAAGATAAGTATTCTTGGAATACAAGATTATCTCATATATTCAAGAAGATCCAAATCTTGTATTCTTGATCTAATAATTTCAAAAATTAGCCCCTTAATAAGGAGGATGAGATTTTTGTGGAATATTTTATTATGGAGAAAAGAATATATAGGATATATTCAAGATTTCTTAGAGGCTAAGAAAAATATTTTCTCCACCCCTAAAATATATGAAAATTTCGGCCCCCTCACTATTATAAATAGGGGATGATTATTTCATCCCCAAGTACATAATTCCATGTGTTGGAAAAATCAAGAGCAAAAATATTTTTCTTTTTCCTTGGTTATTTTAATTTTTTGAAAGCACTTCCTACCGGTGATCAAGTGAGGCGAAAGGAAAATACTTGAGAAGGTCTTTTGGTTGGTAGCACGTTCGTGATTGTCCCGTGATAATCAAAGGCCATATCAACAAGAGGTTTTATATGAATTAATTCAACATGCATGATGATAAAATTGTTGTTGGAATTATTATTTGAATTAATTAGGATTAATTCATGCTAGTAATAATTGAATTTAAATTCGTATTTAAATTTCATCCCGAATAGTTTCCTGGCACCCCTATTTATCCAACAACTGGTATCAGAGCCATGGTTTTCAGGCTCTGATCTTTAAATTGGAATTTAAATTGTTTAACATTAAATTAAAATTGGATAGTAGAATTACTAGATCTTTTTTGCAAGTATCAAATTGTCATGGTTTTAATGTTCATTTTTTCATGCATGTGAATTATTTATTTTTAATTTGATACGTTAGAATTTATTTTTCTCGTGAGCAAATCCACGAGTAGATTAGTTGTTTTTATTTGATTTGATCAATGTAATAGACTAGTCTAGATCTAGGTTTATTTATTTTTTGTAAATAAATTGTAATCGGATCGAGATGAATACGGAAACGAAGAATTAAAGACAACGTACCCGGAAGATGCATGCATGCGTGGCGCGTGCATGGACGTGGGATCATGCATGGGATGGAAAACAAGGACGAATGACTGCCATTAGCGCGAAAGGCGTGCGACTCACCTCCGTGGGCCGAGCGCGCCGGATCTCTGGCCGTGAATTTTTTTTCCGTTCTTAATTTTTTGCATGATTTCAAACGTCGTCCCGAACACCAAAACAAAGTTATTTTGATGAAGTGTTGTTGTTCGAGTGGGAGCTTGTCGAGACGAACGATGAAAAGCAACAAGGACGATTTCTCGCATCAAGACGTGAAGAAAATTAAACGTTGACAATTGGATTTGAGTGCTCGAATGTGTTTTAATTTTTATTTTGATGGATGCTTTTTTTCGTGCATTTATTATTTGTTAATATGTGTTTGCATGATTTTAATTGTGTAAGAAAAACCTTACTTTTGAAAATTACTAAGTATGTTTCTTTAATCGCATTCCAGATATTAAAATTGGATTAAATTTGACCTCCATAATTTATTTATTTGTGAAGTCTTTTTGGAATACATTTCCCCCTCGGATCGGCCAAAAAGACGGATTTCACATGAATAAATTCCGAAAGGTTGATTGTGGATTATTACTAGTGGCGGTATTGACCCTCACCACGAGTGGCTTGCTCAAAGCGAAAAAATAATCGTGTATTTGAATTATGGTTATTACTTAGGCATAAGAAATTGATATTAACTTACTCCCCTCGGAGTCCCTGTCAATTTTTATATGGTCAAAGTGGGAGCCAACTATTAATTTTGAATTAAGGATTTGTAACTTTTAAATTTGTGATCCACTTAAATGTGTTTAAATGTATAGACCATCCCCCGTGGCACATTTAAATTGTTTCGAGATGTTGGCTGATGCATGATTATATTATTTTAAGGTTTCAATATAATTTATGTGATCGAATTATGTGATAATTTCGTATTTTTTTAGATATTGATATAAATGTATGTTTTATTCTCAGTTCATCATGTCACAACCTTTTAATCCACTGTATAGTATACTTAAAGATAACAAGCTTGTTGGTGAGAACTACAATGAATGGAAACGTAACATGAAAATGGTCCTACCCGCACAAGAACACTATTGGATATTTAACGTTGACATACCCAAGAAACCTAATGATAAGTCAAGTAATGGGAAAAAGATGGTATACGATGATTGGAAGCACTCCAATGAGCACATGAAGTACATCATCTTGACTTTTATGTCTGAAGATTTGAGACGCATTCATGAAGGCATTGAAGCCGCTGTTGAAATCATGGATAGCCTTGAAGAGATATTTCACCATCAGAACCCCATGGGTAATCTGTTCACCATTCGTGAGAAGCTCAAGAAGGAAATGGTGAAGGGGACACCCGTAAGGGACCATGTTCTCAAATTTAGGTGTGAGCTTGATAAACTTGAGTTTCTTGGTGCCGGATTAAGTTTAGAAAGTCAAATTGATTCCATACTCCTAAAGCTATCGAGCAGTTTTGATGGGTTCTTTTAGGAATACGTGCTATCAGAACACAAATTCACTTTGGATACTCTGTTCAAAATTTTGGTATCAGTAGAGTCGCACTTAGGGAGTAAGGATGGGGTTTTGGTGATTAAGAGACTTCTCTCGAAATCTAAGCCAATGTAAGGTAAGATTGAGAGAAAGGAAATTAATCTGAACCAAACCAACCGACTCACTCTTGAAGGCAAAGAAAGGGCAATAAAACCGAGCGGTGTGAAGATATCTGGTAAGAGTAAGTGCTTCAATTTTGGGGAGAAAGGACATTGGAGGTTTGCCACAGCCTGTTCTAAGCCTAAGAAGACGGTAAAGAAAGGCAAGTCTCATGCTTTAGTCGTTGAAACTTATGTTGCGGCGTATGCTACCCATGTTTGGGTAGTGGATACCGGGGCGACTGATGATATTTGTTTCACACTTCAGGGGTTCCAGCTAACCCGACGACTTAGCGAGAATGAGATCCTCATCACTTTGGGTGATGCTACGAGAGTGGCAGCCAAAGCAGTGGGAGTCATGCACTTGTCTTTTGAAGATAGAGTTTTAATTTTAAGAGGTGTTCTTTACGTTCCGAACTTTAGAAAGAATTTAATTTCAGTTTCCAAGTTGTTTTTTGATGGATATTCAGTTTCTTTTAATAAAGTAGTTTCTATTTTTCCGTAAGAATGAGCATATCTGTCATGGAACGTTGACGAACAATCTCTATACGATTAAATGTGCACACCACTCAAATAATGAATCTAATAACACATCGATCATTTCGAGTAATAAAAGAAAGCATTCTTCGGAAATGAACAAAACACTTCTATAGCATCTTAGACTAGGTCATATTAATCTAAAACGGATAGAGAGATTGGTGAAAGACGGATCCTTGGAATCATTCCAAGTCGAGCCGTTTCCAACTTGTGAATCCTGTTTAGAGGGTAAAATGACCAAGAGGACATTTGGAGCCAAGGGGAATAGAGCCACGGAAGTATTAGAACTCGTTCATACCGATGTGTGTGGTCCAATGTCGATCAAAGCTAGAATGGGGTATGAGTATTTTGTCACTTTCATTGACGATTACTCGAGATATGGGTACATCTACCTTATGAGGCATAAGTTTGAAAATTTTGAAAGTCCAAGGAGTTTAAGGCCGAAGCCGAGGAACATAGAAAAAAAAGTATCAAGTTTCTACGATCAGATCATGGAGGCAAATACCTCAGCAATGAATTCTTGAAATACCTGTTGGAGGAAGGGATCGTATCCCAGTTAACCGCTCCATGAACCCCTCAACAGAACGGTGTGGCGGAACAAAGGAACCAAACTCTTTTAGAAATGGTCAGATCTATGATGAGTTATTCGGATTTACCCAAATCATTTTAGGGTAACGCCTTGGAAACGGCGGCTTACATTCTAAACTTGGTGCCATCCAAATCGGTTCCTAAAACCCCAATGGAATTGTGGACCGGGCGCAAGCCTAGTCTGAGACACTTGTGAATTTGGGGTTGTCCGGCATACGTGCTAGACAAGAAAGCCGGTAAATTGGATCCACGTTCGGAGTTAAGGCTGTTTATAGGATATCCCGCGGGAACGAAAGGGTGTATGTTCTATAGTCCCAAGGATCAAAAGACCGTGATTAGTACACACTTTAAATTCTTGGAGGAGGACTATATGAACAATCAGAAGCCTAAAAGTGAAATTACCTTAGAAGAATTAAGAGGGCAAACCCCGATACCAAGTATACAAGATGATGTACCACACGTCACACCTTCACAACCAGAACCCCATCGCAGTGGGAGGTTTGTTAGATAACCCGAGAGATTTATGGGAATAGGAGAATTTTCAGATTTGATTCCCGGTGATGAATCAGACCCATGGACTTACGACGAGGCAATCCAAGACAAAGACACAGATTCATGGCAAACCACAATGGAAGCCGGGATGGGTTCAATGGATTATAATCAAGTGTGGGAGTTGGTCGAACCACCCAATGGGGTAAAACCCATTATGTTGATGTTGTTGGTAGTGAAGTATTCACTATTTACTTTGAAACAACATGAATTTGCCCTTTCTTCTCATTAACAAACACTTTATGATCAAATGTTGTCCTAGATGTTTTAACATGCAGGTTGAAGATCTAGAAAAATCTACAAGGTTCTGGAATACTCAATGTTGCAGTGAATGTTGCATAACATTGGTAGCAACATGAGCGGTTACGGGTTCCAGAAGGATCTACAAGGATCTACAAGGGGCTACACGATCCAGACTTATCCAGGACGTTTTAGAACTGTCTAGATCAGGCGGTTGCATCAAGAAGCATGAGGAATAAAGAAAGAGACGTGGGACAACATGAAGATCATGGAAGCGGTTACATAGAGAAGTTATTTTGGATTGAAGACTTCTGCCTATAAATAGAGGCCGAATTTTTCAGTACCAAGTGTGGAGTAAACGAGTACACCTACTCTAGTGTTGATCCTGAGTTTAAAGGTGATAGGGCAGTTATTCCAACATTTATGTTATGCCTTGAAATAGAGTTTTTCACGCATAGCTTGTGATCAAACATATATCCATAGATAGTGAGATCATTGATATATAGTGAGATCAACTTTGACGGTGTATAGATAGATTATACACTTAGCCAATTTAGATTTGATAGGTGATATCGAGTCTTGTTTCCGTTGTGAACGATTATACTCTTCACACAAATTATGTATCACTAATCTTTTTATAGTGAACCTTTCGCAATGAGGCTAGCATAAACTATTTATGATAGTTTGTGTTAAAAAGTATTCCCTTTTGCAATTGTGTGTTTAAGTCTTCCATTGTACACGTTTTATATTCTGTTTTTCCAGATTGTTGTAATATTTACTTTAACATTTGTTACAACATCTGCACTTTATAACACACGCACACTTTCAATTGGTATCAGAGCAATCTGATATCATACCACTTGGACTTTCAATTGGCACCAGAGCCATAAACTTGATATACTAAGTTTAGATCCTGTGTTTTAGTGTGTCATAATTGCAATGGAATATCCACTTATTCTATCTAGTAGGCCTCCCGTTCTTGATGGAACGAATTATGCTGAATGGAAACCAAAGATGCGGATGTACATTAAGACTATTGATGTACGTGCATGGAGGAGTATACTGGATGGATGGACACCCCCAAGGGTTCAAGCAGATGAAGGAGAGGTGAAAGTCAAACGTGAATTGGATTGGACATTAGAAGAAATCACAATGCAAGTTATAATTCCAAAGCATTATATGCAATATTTACATCAGTTGATGTGAACATGTTTAAAATCATATCTAACTGTGTATCTGCAAAAGATGCTTGGGATAGACTTGAAAAACATTGTGTAGGATCTGAGAATTTTCGAAGAGCCAAGACTCGAATGCTTGAGACCAAGTTCAAAAATCTGAAGATGGAGGAAGATGAAACCATTTCATCTTATAATCAGAGAATCAGTGAGATTGCAAATGAATCTCATTTACTTGGTGAGCCAATTTCCAATTCCAGGTTAGTACACAAAATTTTACATTCAGTTTCAAGTTGTTTTGATGATAAGATTCATGCTTTAAAAGAGACTATAAATATTGATCTTATAAGTCAGAATGAACTCGTGAGTATTTTGAAAACATATGAGATGAACATTGCTCAAAAAACTGATGTTTCTGACCTCATTGAAATTTCTAAAGTTTCTGTAAATTCTGATCAGATTAAAAATGTTGCATCAAATGTTTCATCAAATGTTATAACATATGATACAACATATCCAGAAAAATCAGAATTTGTAGGGAGTACTCACATACCAGATAAAATTTAATCTTCTAGAATCTTGAAAAATCATCCATTAAATCAGATTATAGGTGAAATTACATCTGGAGTTCAAACTAGAAACAGAATTAGAGTAGACCTGAAAAATGTTCCATGACTATGAACTTGAGAGTAATTTTCTTACTATTTTTTTTTGTGATAATATAAGTGCTATTAATATCTCAAAAAGTATGTACAACACTCTCTTACTAAGCATATAAGTATTAAACTTTATTTCATGAGAGACCTTGTAGAGAAAAACATTTTGAAGTTAGAGTATATGTCCACTGAAAAATAACTTGCGGATATTTTAAGGCCCTTGATAATGAGAGATATATTTTTGTGAGGAAATCTCTTGATTTTTGTATTGTCTGAATGAAAAATTACAGATGTTGCTACTAATGTGGTATCATTTGTAACAACATAGGACTTTTCTCATAAAATTTGTAAATTTCTTCTTTTTCTTTGTTAGTTTAATTCCTTCTTGAAAACAATTTTGAACTAAGATTATGTAATACTGGACACACTTCTTGAATGTATGAAAAATACACTTTTTAGATGTTCTAGACACTGAGTAACTATGGGGCACGGAGTTCGCTTCTACGATGCACCATTTTCAAAAGGTGACTGGAAATACATCAATTTATTCACAAATCCACTGAGTAACTATGGGACACGGAGCTGACAACTACGATGTACTCTTTTGAAAAGGTGGATCAATGTGAAGATGCGTGTAAGAAAGCTGATTTGTAATATAAAATATGTTGAAGTGTGTGTGCCAACATTAATAACAACATCTACTTGGTTCAGTTTTGATTTTCTCTAAGTCGAATTTTTCTAGCTAAGAAAAGGTTTTTATTTATATCTTTTATTTTTTGAAACCTATGTTGTAGTTATTTAATTTCAGCAATATATTGTGTTTATTTTAAAATTTAAAGGGCGGTTATTTAATTTTGGCAAAACCCACGATCATGGAGTGATAATGGATATGGTGGTTATCATTCCATATTCACTATCACATCACATATCCTGATTATATATTTTTGTGAGGACTAGATACAATAACGACCTCTTGTTATTCTTTATTTAAGGTGGTTGAGTGTTGTGTTGTTGAAATACTGAAAACTTAGTTTTGAGAGTGAGTACATTACTTACTTGAGATAGGTTGGTTACTTATAGTATTGTTTTATTTAGTAAGATTCTTGCTTTTCTTTTTCATTGTTTGGCTAACATTTTTTATTTTTCTTGTGTTTGTTTTCATACTTTTATCTGTTTGACTAACTTTTAATCAAGTCATTTTATTGTATAGGATGGCTAGATTACTATTTTGCAGATTATAATTTCTGATCTTGAGATGAGAAGGGAATCTAAGAGTTTCCACTTTCTGCTCCAACAGGGGGAGTACCAGGTGCTGGTTTCCTCCAACATTCTAATGGAGTTCAATTTTATGGTGATTCTCCAAGTGACGCACCTGTGCTTGATGCGAATGAACTAGATCCAAAAGTTTCTGCTGTTAATGTTGCAGATAATGTTGTTGTTGATGTTACAACCTTGTCTATTGAGCGCGCTGCTCTTTTTGGTAAGGGGATTTTTGTGATCATGACCTGAGGGGGAGTTGCGTATATCTCTCATGGGAATGATCCTGCTTACTATTTACTATTTTTCCAAAGTCTGAGTATCTTAGAGACTGGAGGAAGCACAATTTTTGGGCGAGCTTAGTGCAAGATGCTTGAAGCTGCAGCTGTATATTTTATACAGTGATATCAAGTTCCTCTTTTGTGATTGCCTCTAAGTACTCTTGGTTGTTTTATGTTTTTAATTATTGATGCTCTGATAGGATGTTTTTAATTTCTGAAAAGACAATATTATATTAGAACTGTTAGGATTTATTTCAGTTAATTTTTTGAAGTTGTAATTTGAATGGGTGAACATTATGTTACTCATTCTGTTGATTTTGATGAGCATATATGATGATGTTCATTCTGTTTTGGTGAAATTAACTTAGTGTTATTTCATCTTGTTTTTTATGGTTCAACTTACAGTTGATCATCTTGTTTTTTGGTTGTTTTGCTACACAAGGGTGAAAAGATAAGTGTACAATACGATGTTGATCTCTATTGTACATGCATCACTGACTTATATATTAAAAAATATATACATCAGGTGTGTTGTAGCAGAAAGGTCAAATTGAGGGAGATTGTTGATGTTGTTGGTAGTGAAGTATTCACTATTTACTTTGAAACAACATGAATTTGCCCTTTCTTCTCATTAACAAACACTTTATGATCAAATGTTGTCCTAGATGTTTTAACATGCAGGTTAAAGATCTAGAAGAATCTACAAGGTTCTGGAATACTCAATGTTGCAGTGAATGTTGCATAACATTGGTAGCAACATGAGCGGTTACGGGTTCCAGAAGGATCTACAAGGATCTACAAGGGGCTACACGATCCAGACTTATCCAGGACGTTTTAGAACTGTCTAGATCAGGCGGTTGCATCAAGAAGCATGAGGAATAAAGAAAGAGACGTGGGACAACATGAAGATCATGGAAGCGGTTACATAGAGAAGTTATTTTGGATTGAAGACTTCTGCCTATAAATAGAGGCCGAATTTTTCAGTACCAAGTGTGGAGTAAACGAGTACACCTACTCTAGTGTTGATCCTGAGTTTAAAGGTGATAGGGCAGTTATTCCAACGTTTATGTTATGCCTTGAAATAGAGTTTTTCACGCATAGCTTATGATCGAACATATATCCATAGATAGTGAGATCATTGATATATAGTGAGATCATTTTTTACGGTGTATAGATAGATTATACACTTAGCCAATTTAGATTTGATAGGTGATATCGAGTCTTATTGTTGGGACATTGTCAGTTTTGATTAAGATCCCAAAGCCCCTGAAAAGATGATTGCCTTAACCTGTCTTTGTCAGGCTAGTCTTGGTTAGGATTAGTACTTAGTCATTGTACACTTCACAGGTACTCAGTGAGAGGAGAACTCACTGGAGACAATCAAGACACAGAGCCTGAAGACGAAGAGCACCATCCTGAACTTATGGCAGTCTTCTAAGCTGGCTGAGAAAGTGTCAGTGATGAAGAGTATGACCCTGAGGTCATTACTAACTCAGTCCTGAAGGGAACGGGATGTCACTGAGTTAATGGGAAGACTTGGAGTAGAGCCAAGCAATGCAAAAGGAATTTCAGTGTCAGGACAAGACTGGTGGGCTCAAGACAAAATGAACTTAATAAGACAAGCCTGAAGCTCAGGAATAAGTTCTGACATTCTCACCAACCTGATGACATGGACCAATCCGAGAAGGACACGCACGTACGGAACCTGACATGAAGACTGAATTCAGACTGCATATTCAACGGGAAAGCATTTAATGTACATTTAATGCAAATACCAAATCCATGCAAGGACGGCTGCTGCATGAAGATATGTCCGTTTGAAGCCACTCTACATAGATGACTAGAAGGCTATCTCTCCAACGGATAGTTTTTCAAATCACTTATAAATACAGAAGGCCTTGAACCCATTCAAGGTTACGGGAAATTTCCAAGCCAGAAATTACTCAAACTCTCAAGCATTCAAAGCATTCAACCTTTAAGAGAAGCACTCGAAACCTTCTAAATTTCCCAAGTGTTTCTTAGCAATTGAGAGTTATTCTGTATTCCAAGAGCTAATTAGAATTATCTTAAGCTTAGAGAGATTATCCAATCCTTAGCATAGCTTTGCCTTGTAAGGATAATCTCAACTTAGTTGGAATCCAAACTGAAACCAAAACCCTAAGATAGGCTTGTTGGGAGTAAGTCAGTTAGAGTGTTAGTAAGTGGAGTTGTATAGATCAGTGAGGTTAGCTGGTCTTGGTGCACCTTGGCACGTTAAAAACAAGAATCCCTTGAGTGGATTTCCTGTTAAGTCAGGCCGTGGACGTAGGAGCTTGAGACTCTGAACCACGTTAAACTCCTTGTGTTCTTACTGCTTTAATATTGCACATACTTGCTATATTACTTGTTCATTCATTGCATTCAAGTTTATCAGGCCTGAATCAATCAGGCTGATCTTCAAAAGAGCACTGCCCTACTAAACACTCTTCAGATTTGAGTAAAACAAGTTTTTCAGAAAGCAAACTAAACAAGACTTTAAACTTTCAGGGCTCAAACATTTCCGCACTGAACTTGAACTGATAGTTAGCCAACTGACCCGCACCTAGTGTAGTCAGTAGGTATGTTATCAGCTCCTAGTTCTTTACCACTCTGAGCAAAGGGGACTCAGTCAGTTTTAAGGTTGAAAAAATGGTATACGTGTATTCCCCCCCCCATACACGTAATCCTCAGTCTTGTACCGGGACCAACAAGTGGTATCAGAGCAGTGGTTCGAAAGACCACTGACTTTGAATACTAATAGTTTCAGAGGAGAAACTGTTGGTGGTCACTGAACAGATCTGAGTTTGCTTTTCATAAAACTTGCATCATCATGATTTCGAGGAGACTTGAAGCTTCGTTACCTGAATTCTCTGTGTCTAACTTTGTCTATTGGAAGTTCAGATTAGAAGCACATCTAGATGCCATCCATGACCAGATGCCGCGTGTACTCAGGGAGGGACCGATCAAGATCACTATTCCTAACATCAGAGGACTGGGATATGAGGATCTTGCGATTGGCGTGCAGGTTCCTAAAGAAAGGAAAGTCATGACCAACGATGCAATCAAGATGGTGGGACTTGACAACGTCGCCAGAAACATCATCTTGCACACGGTACCCTTCGAGGAGTCAGCCAGGCTGATGAACTTAAAGACGGCAAATGAGGTCTGGGATGAGCTGACAAGGATGTGTGAGGGATCTGAAAAGATCAAGGAGAACAAGAGAAACATTGCCATTCAGAAATTTGAGGCGTTCGAGATGCTGCCTGACGAGAGCATAGATCAAATGGAGTCTAGATTCATCAAGTTGATGAATGAGTTGGTGATGCTGGACAAGGATGTCCCAAGGAGAGATGTTGCTTCAAAGATCCTGAATGCCCTTCCTGAGAGATGGGACAACAATGTAATTATGCTTAAGAACACTCAGGATATGAGTAACATAACTTCTGCTTTACTTTTTTCAGAGCTCAAAGCGCTTGAATTTGACCTTAACAAGAGAAAGAAGAAAGTTCAGTCAGAAGAGGAAGTGAAGGAGAAAACTCCTGAGAAAAGTGTGGCGTTCAAGGCCAGGTCTGAACCTGTTGAGCCCTCATCAAATTCTTCATCAAAGTCACTGATGGAGATGAGCAGGGAAGAACTCGCTGAGGAGTACAGCCTGATGGCCAGACGATTTGACAAGCTCAATTCCAGGTTTGGTCGTTATAAAAAGTTTTATCTAGACTCACGTGATAGGAAACCTGAAGGAACCCACCAAAGCTCAAGGAGATATGAGGAGCGAAGGAATACTGACCAGAGGAGAGAACGTGGTGATGAAAGGAGATATTCTGAACCAAAACCTGAAAGAAGAGACGAACAGAGACGTACTCGCGATGATAGATATCCAACAAAGACTGAAAGCTCACCAAGAATCAGGGAACCTGACTCAAGGAGGAACCCTGAACCAAGGAAAGAAAGAGTAAGTGAGCAGGTGGCATGTTACAACTGTAACAAGATTGGTCACTATCAGTACGACTGCCCGGAGCTGAGTGCAAGGGAGAGAGAGGAAAGGAGAGCCACTAGGGATCTAAGATCTGCTGATCGGAGAGCGATGGTCGCTGAAGATGCAACAGATTCTGACGGTCCTGCTGAAAGGTCACCTGAACTCTTTTCAGATGACGAGTACGATGATGTCTGTCTGATGGCTAGGGATGAGCCTGAGGTAACATCAAATTCTGTTTGTGCTTCTTACACTGATCAAAATCCTGAGCTTAGCTCAGAGTCAGTTAGAGAAATGAACCTTCAGATCTGTCTTGATCAATTGATGGTTGATTTCTCCAGACTGCAGGAAACTAATGTCTTCTTAGTAGAGGAGAACAAGAAATTAAGTACTGAAGTTCAAAACCTGAATGAACAACTCACTCAGTCTGATCTTAAAGAATCAGCTCAGATTGTGAGACTAACTCAGGAAATTGATATGATCAATTCTGAGCGTCTCCCAAGAGAGAAGATTCTGAAGGAATTGGCTGAGGAAGAGCTGGTCAGGAAGGAAGAGCTGAAAGCACTTAAGAGTAAGTTTGATGACCTCTTTACCAGACATGAAATCCTGAAAAAGAGTGAGGACTCTCTCAAGAAAAAGGTTGCAGCAATGAATAAATCCTCAGTGGCTAGAGAGGAAATAAATAGCAACCAGATACTTGGAAACAAGAAAAAGGGACTTGGATATGTTCCTGAGAAATCCTCACAAGGTCAGTCTCATGTTGATTCAGGGAGCAACACTGAGAGGGTATTTGTTCAGACAGGCCAGAGTGCACCTAAGGTTGTGCTCCAGGCCCGTCAAACTGATAAGGGCAAGGAAACCGTTGACACAGTCAGGGTTGCTCCTAAGGTAGCTAAGCCAAAACCCAAGGGAAAGGCAAAGCAACCTACGGAAGTCCCTGAGAGCTCAGGCCAGGGAAAACCTCAGCGAAAGCAGAGGAAGACTCAGGCTAAGAGCCCTCAGACTGGTCAGCGAGGGTACCATCATGCTTGGCAATACCAACAAGGAAAGCCAAACATGATGACACCCCCGTGGTTTTGGCATCCTGAGGCCTTTAACTGTTTTCCATTTCCTCACTTGCCTAGGGGAAATAGAAATTAGGGTCCTTATCAAGAACAAGGCCCAAGACCTGTTGCACCCAGACCTAGGAAGAACAGGAAGCCAGCCCAAAAGGCACCCACTCAGGCTCCTGTAAAGCCTAAGTCTAACACTCATACACCATCTTCTTCTAAGGCAAAGAAGAAGAAAGTTGTGTATGTCGATGTTTCAGGGAGACAAATTTACCACTCTGAGGCAATCAAGGTTGTGAAGCAAGTCTGGATCCCGAAGGGTACAGCTGACACAATAGGACCCAACACCCAATGGGTACCTAAAGCCTGATTTGCTTGCAGGCGGCTGTGGATCACAACAAGAGGAGAGGAGACTCAATCAAAGCTGTTTGGTACCTAGACAGTGGTTGCTCAAGGCACATGACTGGAATGAAGAGTCTTCTCCAAGAGTATCAAGCTAAAGATGGTCCACAGGTAACCTTTGGTGATAACTCAAAAGGTGTTACTAAAGGTTTTGGTGTTCTAATTACAGGTACAGTCAGAGTGGAAAATGTGTCCTTTGTGGAAGGACTGAAGCATAACCTGCTGTCAGTAAGTCAATTCTGTGACAAAGGGTTCAGTGTTGAGTTCTCATCGAATACATGTTCAGTCAAGGACAAATCAACACAGGTGCTTCTATCAGGTATAAGGAAAGGTAACGTTTATCTCGCTGATTGGAGCAGCACTATTCCTAATACTTGTTTTGTTGCTAAAAGCTCTCTAGAGCTCAGTTGGTTATGGAATAAAAGATTAAGCCACCTGAACTTCAAGATTCTTAACAAAATTTCTAGACAGTCACTTGTTGATGGTCTACCTAATGAAGTTTTTAGCAAAGATCACGTGTGTAAAGCTTGTCAGGAAGGGAAGCAGGTCAGAGCGTCATTCAAAGAGAAAGCCTCTTATTCCACTGACAGGATACTTCAGCTCTTGCACATGGATTTGTTTGGTCCCATAACACCTGTGAGTATGAATGGTAGAAAGTATACCCTTGTGGTTATTGATGATTATTCTAGATATACTTGGCTTATTTTCTTGTTAAATAAGAAGGAAACACAGGTGAAGCTTCCAGAGTTGCTCAGGAGACTCAGCAATGAGAAGAATCAGTCCATTACTAAGATCAGATCTGACAAGGGCACTGAATTTATAAATTCATATATTTCTGACTTCTGTAATGAACTTGGTATAGCTCATGAGACTTCTGCAGCTAGAACCCCACAACAGAATGGTGTCGCTGAAAGAAGGAACAGGACACTGAAGGAGGCAGCAAGGACCATGTTGGCTGAGTCAGGATTGCCCAAGAAATTCTGGGCTGAGGCAATCAACACTGCATGCTACACTCAGAACAGATCCATGCTGAACAAGCAACATGCACAGACCCCATATGAGACATGGAACAAAAGAAAACCTCGGATTTCTTATTTTCATGTATTTGGTTGCAAGTGCTTCATCCTCAACAATGGGAAGACCCAGTTTAAAGCCTTTGATAGCAAATCTGATGAAGGAATATTCTTAGGATATTCTGAAGTTAGTAAAGCCTTCAGGGTTTACAATTGTAGGACCCTTGTTGTTGAAGAATCACCTCATGTTGTCTTTGATGAATCTGCTAATGAGTCTAGGGCAAAGGTGTTGAATCCTGACACTGAGGAGGTCACAAGGAGTGTGACAAGGCTGAGCTTGAAGAATCAACCTGATCCCAAGATCAAGACTGTGCCAATTCTGAGATGGGATGATGATGACGATCAGGATGATGAATCAGGTGCCACTCCTAAGCCCAGCACATCAGGGATTGTTGAGCCTCAGACTGAGGAACAGGCTCAACCTGAGGTAAGCACCGTCTATGAAGATGCTGTTGCAGCTGAGACGGTTCCTGAGTCACCTCATCAAGGGGGAATCAATGTTCCTGACATTGAACTTATTAATCCCTTTGGCATAGATTCAGGATCATCCCCTTCTGTTCAATTTCCTGAATTTTATGAGCCTGTAGACACTAACATTGCAGGTACTTCAGGAACAACTCCTGGCAAGAGAACTTGGTTAGAAGATCATCCCATTGATCAAATCATTGGCGATCCAACTGAGGGAGTCAGGACCAGACGGTTCCATGGTGAGAGTGCATTGTTCTGTTGCTTTCTCTCTGAGCAAGAGCCTCAGAACATTGAAGAAGCTCTCACTGACTCGAACTGGATCATTGCCATGCAAGAGGAGTTGAATCAGTTCACAAGGAATCAGGTTTGGGAACTGGTAGATAGACCTAGGCATCAAGGTGTGATTGGTACCAAGTGGGTCTTCAAGAACAAGAAGGATGAGAATGGTGTTGTGGTAAGGAACAAGGCTAGACTGGTTGCAAAAGGGTATTGTCAGTCTGAAGGAATAAACTATGATGAGACTTTTGCTCCAGTGGCTAGGTTGGAAGCTATCAGGTTGTTCCTTGCATATGCAACATACAAGAAGTTCAAGGTGTATCAAATGGATGTCAAGAGTGCCTTCCTGAATGGTGTACTCAATGAAGAGGTATATGTTGAACAACCTCCCGGGTTTGAGGTTGGAGATAGAGTATACCATTTGAAGAAAGCACTCTATGGACTTAAGCAAGCACCAAGAGCTTGGTATGATACCCTCTCTCAATTCCTGATAGACCATGGGTTCAAGAAAGGAACTGTGGATAGAACCTTGTTCAGGATCACTGAAGGTGATGACATTCTCTTGGTCCAGATTTATGTGGATGACATAATATTTGGATCACCAAATCATCAGCTCTGTGAGAAATTCTCTAAGTTGATGACTGGTAAATTTGAGATGTCTATGATGGGAGAGATGAACTTCTTCTTAGGATTGCAGGTCAAACAGACTGATCAAGGTATATTCATTAATCAGGCCAAGTATACAAGAGACTTGATTCATAAGTTTGGTGTTCAGAACAACAATCCAGCAAGGATCCCTATTAACACAAATTGGAAGATGGATCCTGACACTGAAGGGACTTCAGTAAATCAGACTGAGTATCGTGGGCTGATAGGTTCTTTATTGTACCTGACTGCAAGTAGGCCTGACATTACGTTTGCAGTTGGTGTGTGTGCTAGGTATCAGTCTGATCCCAAGAGAAGTCATTTGGAGGCTGCTAAGAGGATACTTAAGTATTTGAAAAGGACAGTCAATATGGGACTATGGTATCCTTCAGATGACAACTTAGAACTGACAGGTTATTCAGATGCAGATTATGGAGGTTGTAGGATTGATAGGAAATAAACCTCAGGGACATGTCAGTTTTTGGGAAGTAAGTTGATCTCGTGGTTTAGTAAGAAGCAGAATTCAGTGGCTACATCCACGACTGAGGCTGAGTATATGGCTGCAGGTAGTTGTTGTGCTCAGATTTTATGATTGAGGCAACAGTTGAGGGACTACCAAGTGTTTGCTAATCAGGTTCCAATCTATTGTGACAACAATAGTGCTATAGCAATTACTCAGAACCCAGTGCTTCACACAAGGTGCAAGCATGTGGATATTAGACACCACTTCATTCGAGATCATGTGGAGAAGAAAGATATTAGGATGGAGAAGATTCACACTGACAGGCAAAGAGCTGACATCTTGACTAAGCCTCTGGCTGAATCGAGGTTTATGGAACTGTCAGTGGAGTTAGGACTCTTAGATCCGGGAGAGCAGTCAGCGTAGGGTTCTAGGGGGAACTCAGGCCAGACTCGACTCAGCGAGGTATCAGGGTGCTACAATGTCTCCCTGACAGGTATGAGTTCTAACCTGACTCTTGTGAATTTCAAGCGTCTCCCTGAGTCCTTCGTCCTGAAAATCTTTATTAAATGCATTCCGTTTTCATTAAAAGCACGCCTTTTCATATTTAAAACCCACGCGCATGGAGCATTTAATGCCAGTTACTTTTTCATATACGTGTCCGTTTTATACGGAATATGACTAACATGGGATTTAATTGAAGCTGAGATTAATCCTGGCCCCTCATTTCAAAACCTTTCGAATTCAGGGATCAATCTCAACCCCACGTTTGAGTAACTGACTTAGTCTTATCAATCAAGAGTACCATTTGAGGTTTTTACGCAAACACAACGCACAATCTGCACACTGAGTTTTCTCTTCCTCAAACACAGATAACTCTTTCGAAAAATCTCTTTCTTTCAAAACAATGGCATTCCTCGAATCCAACTAGACAACCGATAAGATCGTCGACGTTGTCAAGAAGAAACTGGTACACATGGAGCAAGTCATCTCCATGGAAGGTATCTGTCTTACGGTTGAGGAAATCAAACCCGTATTTAAATGGATTTCCGATGCCGGGTTGGAAACATACTTCACCACCCGACCCATTTTCATGCTCCCAAGAATAGTTGTGGAAGCATATTTGAATATGTTCTTGCGGAAGGGGGAAGTTTTCACAAAGGTGACTGCGTTGAAGCCGACGGGAGAGAAGGACGGCGACGGCGAACCTCTTTACAACACAGAGGTGGTCACTATCAACTTCAGGCAGGCGGTGAGGGAAGTCTTCAAGCTGCCTTTCTCAGGCATCAACCCAAGAACCTACAAGGAGAACTCAGAGGGAGAGTTTCTTGGGAAATGGACCAAGTCAGGGTCATCGGAGTTCAGGGCTCGCCAGAACAAGAGTACGTTAAAGCCTGAGTATAGAGCTCTGGTGGACTTGGTATCCAAGATGGTGATGGGCGCAACTGGCTCTCACGAGCAATTGAGTCTGCCCAAGCTGAGACTCATGGGAGCTATCGTTGATGGAGTAGAAGCGAACTGGGAGCAGCTCTTCCTCGATCAACTCCATCAGGCAGGATTGGACAAACTTACGTGAGATGAGAAAAAGAAGCACATTTCCGTCAGTGCCATCTTGCCTTTCGGCATGAGGATGTCCATCCTGATTGCTCATGCTTTCCATAGGTATACCTTCGACTTCAAGGATAGTCTCTCCTCGAAGAAGGTAATGTTTTCCTCACTGAGTGATACTTATTCAGTGCTAGGGCTGACTGATCCCAATGCGAAAGCAAAGGGTCAGGCCAAAAAGCCAGTTGGTAAGGCCAAGAGGGTAGCAACCAGTCTCATTGAACGAGTAGATGACCTCCTTGAGAGGAGTAAGGATGGTGAGGAGGTTGCTGCTGAGGAGGTGGAGCAGCCTGAGGTGGAGATGACTGAGAAGAGGAAGAAGGTAAGGGTCGTGCTGGCAGGGAAGAGCACGAAGTCAGGGACTGAGTTTGATCCCAAGAAGGCCGGGTCTGAGGCTGAGGGAACTGACGATGACGTCAGAAAGGAGGGTGCTCAGGGAGAGAGGCCCCTAAAGAGACTTAGGAAGGGAATAAAGAAAATCCCCTGCTAAGAAACTACCTGAAGTGAGTGAGATGGAGAAGTCAAGCTCTCCTGGAGCCTCTGACTTGGAGGAAGTAAGAAAGACTGTCGAGACGGTTGAGTCGCTGCAGCCTGAGACATCACCCACTCAAACACCCCCACACCCTGAAACCCAAACACCTTCCATCCCTAACCCCACACCTCAAACTCCCCAACCACCCCAAACCTCAGAGCCAAATCATCCTACTGAGTCAGCGCCTTCAACTTCACACATAAATGAGCCTGGCCAGTCAGCCGAGCCAAATATTCCAAACCCCTCAGACTTTCCCTCATACCCCAATCCCAAGGACTGCCCCAAATCCATTCCAACTGAAGAAGATGAATTCCTTGAATTGGAGGAGGAGGAACTGGATGAACACATGGCAGGAGGGATACTGGAGAACACCCTCAGGGGGAACGCCACAGAATGGGCAGGGAAGTGCTGGCCTGGGCTATACAAGTACACTGAGCTGCTGGCGTATGTGATTGAGCTCAAGGTTTGGTTGGACTTCAAACAATCAAACATGCAGGAGCAACATATGCTGGTGGATGCTCGTGGCTGGGAGCATTGGGAGACTGAAGAGGCCAAGATTTGCTCTTTCTTTGGACTGACTAGCTGGCTTCAACTTCTGAACTTCGATAATCTGAAGCAGTTAGTGGCGAATTGATGTCCAAGAGCAAGGCTGACATCCTGTCAGGTGACGAGAAGGAGGATGAGGATGATGAAGGAGCTCAGGGTGGAGACCTGGAGAAGGCAGTGGAGGAAACTGCACAGGAAGTTGATGAGATGAACTCTGAGCCTCAGGCTCAGGGGGAAGGTGATAAGAACACTGGTGCCAAGGGTGGACCAGTGGCTGAGGATGTTGTGAACATCTCAGCTGCCGATGAGACATCTGTCGATGAAGGGATTCCCTGCCCTGAGACAAGAGAGGAAGATGTTGAGGCATTCAAGGAGACTCTCAGTTCCGAGGGGCTTGCTCCCAAGGTTCAAGTTAGCTTAGCTGAGCCTGAGGAGGCGGCTTTGACTACTTCACAACTGCCTTCAGTGCACCTCGAAGAAGGGACTGATGCTGCAGGGGCTGACAAGGGAAAGCAGCCAATCACTGAGGCGGCCGTTGATGATGAGGATGTGATCATAACCGGGGTCGGACGTGCTGAATTCACCAGCATAGTGGAGGTCAAGCAGGAGAAAACCTCAGAAAATCTAGCTGAACTTCAGGAGGAGGTAATGAGGCTACGAGCTGAGAAGGAAGAAGACTCCAAGGCCCTGGCGAAGCACATCAGGTGGACAAAGTCAGCTTACAACACCCTTGCTAACAGGGAGCTGATTTTGTTAAAGAAAACGATGACTGACACGGCCAAGTCAGTGAGGAATGAGAGGAAGCGTACCAAGAAGATGCTTAGGAACACTCTCAAGAAGCTTGAAGAGAGGGATGCGATCAGGGACGAGAAGATGAATCAGGCAGTGGACAGGCTTGCAGTTCAGACTGGAGCCATTGTCACTCAGGCCCTGAAGGACTCAGCGTCCAAACTAGAGCTGGAGTCAGGGAGGATGGATCGCACCTCTCAGTCAGTGGCAGACACTTTGGCAAAGGCCACTGAGGAATCGGCAAAGTTACTAACTGAGGCTAGCAGAGTCAGCGGTGAGTCCTTGAAGGTGGAGGAAAGGATCACCAAGGCTGAACAAAGACTCCAACTCTCTATGGAGGTCTTTGAAAAGAAAGTCAATGCTGCTGTCAGTTCAGTTTCTTACGCAGGCACTGGGATTGCCACGGGAGTTGAGATGCTGAAGGAGGGCGTTTTGGAAGTTCAATCCTTAACCTCCTTTATCATCAACAGTGGAGCCGAGTCACTCCCATCCCAGGCTAATGATGATGCCAAAAAGGGAGAAAAGAAGAAGAAAAGATCCCGCCCTGAGGCATCGGAGGCAGTCAATCAAGGTGAGACCGTTCTAGCTGACCCTGAAGCCAATCCTGAAGGAAACATGTTAAGGGTGAGGAAGTCAGCTAGGCTAGCGGTGGTGGAAAAGGAAGGAGGAGAAATGGTTGCCAAGCTGAGGGAGGAGGCAACAAAGGCAAAGGCTAATGAACCTTCCAAGCAACAACCTGAGCCAGTTCAGAGATCGTCTCCCATGAGCTCAAGGAAGAATCCCATCACTTACTCAGGTGAGTTGGTTGCGGAGCTATGTGCTGAAGCGTGGGGAGATCAATCTGAAAAATATGAGGCTATGCGCAGAGCTGAAATTGCTCAGAAGGAGAAGATGCGCATCTTAGAGAAGAAGGTTGAGAAGCTGACGGATATCACTGAGCTTCAACAACGTGAACTAGATGATGCAGTGATCAGCTTGCTAAGGAGGAAGAAGGCGAAGCCTGAGCCAAGAAAGTACAGGAAGAAGCCAACAGTTAGGAAATCAACAATTCTTCAAGTCAGAAGGCCAGAATCAGGAGTAAGGGAAGCTTTTGTTGATGAGTTCGTCTCAGAGACATTGAAGGAGTTTTGGACTGATGCAAGGGATGAATTTGTTAGACTGTGGTTTGTTGTGAAGAAGTGGGGCGACACTGACGATATCAATGCCCACTTCACTGACTACATGATGGACAACCATCCTGAGCTATTCCAGAAGATCTTGGAGGAGGCTGAGGCAGCTCAAGTTCAAGTGAAGGCTCCTGAGTTCACCATTCGAGCTCCTCCCTTGGTTCCTGGAACTCAAAAGCATGATACAAAGGCCATTATGATGGAAGTCTTGAAGATAGCCAAAGCTGAAGGGTACGTGAATCAACCTGGAAGACTTGACGAGCTGAAGGCAAGAGTTTATACAGGATGTGGACTCAAGCCTGAAATGAGATTAGTCTAGGTGTTCACAGGCTTCTTTGTAATAGATTAGATTCATTGTAATCATTTTCACATCAATCAATGAAATCTATTACTTTTGCCCACAGACAAAAACTCATTGTCTTTTTGGCTGTTGTTTAAAATTCTGTACTTTATCAAGAATTGCTCTAAAATTGTCTTATCTTATAGATAGGTTTATCTTATTTCCTCTAAGTGTTTTGAGGATCTTTTCAGTGTTTTGGCATCATCAAAAAGGGGGAAATTGTTGGGACATTGTCAGTTTTGATTAAGATCCCAAAGCCCCTGAAAAGATGATTGCCTTAATCTGTCTTTGTCAGGCTAGTCTTGGTTAGGATTAGTACTTAGTCATTTTACACTTCACAGGTACTCAATGAGAGGAGAACTCACTGGAGACAATCAAGACTCAGAGCCTGAAGACGAAGAGCACCATCCTGAACTTATGGCAGTCTTCTAAGCTGGCTGAGTAAGTGTCAGTGATGAAGAGTATGACCCTGAGGTCATTACTAACTCAGTCCTGAAGGGAACGGGATGTCACTGAGTTAATGAGAAGACTTGGAGTAGAGCCAAGCAATGCAAAAGGAATTTCAGGACAAGACTGGTGGGCTCAAGACAAAATGAACTTAATAAGACAAGCCTGAAGCTCAGGAATAAGTTCTGACATTCTCACCAACCTGATGATGTGGACCAATCCGAGAAGGACACGCACGTACGGAACCTGACATGAAGACTGAATTCAGACTGCATATTCAACGGGCAAGCATTTAATGTGCATTTAATGCAAATACCAAATCCATGCAAGGACGGTTGTTGCATGAAGATATGTCCGTTTGAAGCCACTCTACATAGATGACTAGAAGGCTATCTCTCCAACGGATAGTTTTTCAAATCACCTATAAATACAGAAGGCCTTGAACCCATTCAAGGTTACGGGAAATTTCCAAGCCAGAAATTACTCAAACTCTCAAGCATTCAAAGCATTCAACCTTTAAGAGAAGCACTCGAAACCTTCTAAATTTCCCAAGTGTTTCTTAGCAATTGAGAGTTATTCTGTATTCCAAGAGCTAATTAGAATTATCTTAAGCTTAGAGAGATTATCCAATCCTTAGCATAGCTTTGCCTTGTAAGGATAATCTCAACTTAGTTGGAATCCAAACTGAAACCAAAACCCTAAGATAGGCTTGTTGGGAGTAAGTCAGTTAGAGTGTTAGTAAGTGGAGTTGTATAGATCAGTGAGGTTAGCTGGTCTTGGTGCACCTTGGCACGTTAAAAACAAGAATCCCTTGAGTGGATTTCCTGTTAAGTCAGGCCGTGGACGTAGGAGCTTGAGACTCTGAACCACGTTAAACTCCTTGTGTTCTTACTGCTTTAATATTGCACATACTTGCTATATTACTTGTTCATTCATTGCATTCAAGTTTATCAGGCCTGAATCAATCAGGCTGATCTTCAAAAGAGCACTGCCCTACTAAACACTCTTCAGATTTGAGTAAAACAAGTTTTTCAGAAAGCAAACTAAACAAGACTTTAAACTTTCAGGGCTCAAACATTTCCGCACTGAACTTGAACTGATAGTTAGCCAACTGACCCGCACCAAGTGTAGTCAGTAGGTGTGTTATCAGCTCCTAGTTCTTTACCACTCTGAGCAAAGGGGACTCAGTCAGTTTTAAGGTTGAAAAATTGGTATACGTGTATTCCCCCCCCCCATACACGTAATCCTCAGTCTTGTACCGGGACCAACACGGTTACATAGAGAAGTTATTTTGGATTGAAGACTTCTGCCTATAAATAGAGGCCGAATTTTTCAGTACCAAGTGTGGAGTAAACGAGTACACCTACTCTAGTATTGATCCTGAGTTTAAAGGTGATAGGGCAGTTATTCCAACGTTTATGTTATGCCTTGAAATAGAGTTTTTCACGCATAACTTATGATCGAACATATATCCATAGATAGTGAGATCATTGATATATAGTGAGATCAACTTTGACGGTGTATAGATAGATTATACACTTAGCCAATTTAGATTTGATAGGTGATATCGAGTCTTGTTTCCGTTGTGAACGATTATACTCTTCACACAAATTTTGTATCATTAATCTCTTTATAGTGAACCTTTCGCCATGAGGCTAGCACAAACTATTTATGATAGTTTGTGTTAAAAAGTATTCCCTTTTGCAATTGTGTGTTTAAGTCTTCCGCTGTACACGTTTTATATTCTGTTTTTCCAGATTGTTGTAATATTTGCTTTAACATTTGTTACAACATCTGCACTTTATAACACACGCACACTTTCACATTAGATGCAAGTGGGTATACAAGAGGAAAACAGGACCGGACGGAAGGGTTGAAACCTTCAAGGCAAGGCTAGTGGCAAAAGGGTACACTCAGAAAGAAGGGATCAATTATGAGGAAACCTTTTCGCCTGTAACTATGCTTAAGTCCATCCATATTCTCTTGTCAATTGTTGTGCACCTAGATTACAAGATCTGGCAAATAGATGTCAAGACGGCTTTCCTTAACGGAAGTTTTGATGAGTTAGATATCTATATGCAACAACCCAAAGGTTTTATTGAAAAAGGCCAAGAGAATTTCATATGCAAACTCAAGAGATCCATTTATGGACTTAAGCAAGCATCGCGTACTTGGAACCAGTGTTTTGATCAAGTGATTAAGTCTTATGGGTTTGATCAAAACGAGTTCAAGAGTTGTGTGTATAAAAAGTGTGACAGAACTGCGGTTGTATTCTTAGTATTATACGTAGACGATATTCTGCTCATTGGAAACAATGTAAAGGTACTGTCTGACGTAAAAGTATGGCTGTCAAAATAATTTGATATAAGAACTTAGGGGAAGCCGGTCACATCCTTGGGATCAAGATCACTCGCGATCGCAAGAAGAGGATGTTGGGCTTATCGCAAGCTTCATACATTGACACTGTTTTGAAGCGTTTCAGCATGCAAGATTCCAAGAAAGGTTTTGTACCTTTTAGGCACGGAATTCATCTATCGAAAGAAATGAGCCCTATGACGCAAGTGGAGATAGATGATATGAAAGACGTTCTGTACGCTTCGGCTGTCGGAAGCCTTATGTATGCAATACTGTGTACGAGATCGGATATCTACTTTGTCGTGGGCATGGTAGCGAGATATCAAAGTAATCCCCGGAAAGATAATTGGACTGTTGTAAAGTGCATCTTGAGGTATTTGAAAAGAACTCGTGAGAGGATGCTGGTTTACAGTCAGATAGTCTAACTCCCATGGGATACACGGACTCGAATTTCCAATCAGACCTAGACTCTAGAAAGTCTACCTCAGGTAGTGTGTTTTGCATGGGAAGAGGAGCCATTTCATGGAGAAGCGTTAAGCAGAAATGCATCGCCGATTCGACCATGGAAGCCGAATATATAGTTGCTTGTGAAGCAGCGAAAGAGGCAGTATGGTTCAAGAACTTCTTAGCGGACTTCGACGTTGTTCCGAATTTACCCGATATGATCACTGTCTATTGTGACAATGCCGGAGAAGTTGCAAATTCAAAGGAACCAAGAGCCCACAAGGCTAGCAAACACATAGAAAGAAAATACCATCTTATACGAGAAATCGTTAAGAGTGGAGATATAGAGGTGGCAAAGATAGCATCGGAGGACAAGCTAACGGATCCATTCACAAAGGGTCTGCCTCAGAGTACATTCGAGAGACATGTGGATGGAATGAGAGTCAAGACTATTGCCAATCTGCTTTAAGTATAAGTGGGAGGAATTATTAGGTTAGTGTAGGGTGACATGAGATGTCACGTAGAGCTACTACACTAGACATGCATGGTGTATACTAAAAAGCAGACTTTAAGTATAAGTGGGAGATTGTTGGAGTTATACGTTAAAGTATGATTTTACTTTGTATAACTCATGTATTAAACACTTATATATGAGAATAAATCTTTTATCGCATTTTCTTTAAATATAATTGAATGTTGAATATTTATTGCAAACCATTCAATATATACAGTACGTATTACATTGTAGTTAATGTGGTGATACCAGATTACGAAAGATCACAATAACAGTTCTCCTCGTAACTAAACGTACAAATTCACGACCCAGGTGGAATTGTACAATCCGCCGTGAAAGGTCGATGTGTAAATCTCAGATTGGCCTGTCTTGACCAAGAGATTGCACTAACACATTTAGTATGTGTTGAAGAGGACCTACAACGAGGATAAATTCTTTTGTTCTGAAATGTGAAGAATTAGACCTCAGTGGTTATTGATTTCTTAATCTCTGTCACTTAAATAGGACCGTGTGTGCTTAATGGTTACTACTTTGATTCATGTTGGGTGAGAATCATCGTGACTTCGAACCTTGTGCTTTTGGGCAGTAATATTAATCATACGACGGTTGCTAAGATTTAATATGGAGAAACGCGTGCGACTACGGCTCGTGTGTTTTGTCCCCTTGGTGGGCTTAAAAGTTTTATCGTATCAAATCTTGCAAGTGAAGAATTAGTTTCTTCGGTACGGATAATAATGTTGAGTTGTCTTTACTCCAAGGTGAAAGAAATTAATTAATTTAGAGCTATTCAGAAGCTTAATTAATTAATGGACTTGATAATCTTAAACACGGGAAATAATAATTGGGAGCCCATATTATTGTAATATGGATTAAGATGGATAGTGTAATATTAATTTATTAGTGGTACTAATTAATATTAATGGACTGAATTATATTGGGGCTCAGTATTGAAATTCAGAAGCCCATTGGAGGTCCAATCTTAATTCTCCTAAAGGCCCCTCAAGTAGCCCATTAAGTAGCTCAATAACAATAAGGTGATTAAAATAAAAGAAATTATATTTGCTGATTTTTTCATGTAATTTTCGAAAAAAGATATATTTGGAGAGAGAAAAGATTTTGTTGATTTTTTTTAAAGATATTATGGAATATAAGTATTCTTGGAATACCAGATTATCTCATATATTCAAGAAGATCCAAATCTTGTATTCTTGATCTAATAATTTCGAAAATTAGCCCCTTAATAAGAAGGGTGAGATTTTTGTGGAATATTTTATTATGGAGAAAAGAATATACGAGATATATTCAAGATTTCTTAGAGGCTAAGAAAAATATTTTCTCCACCCCTAAAATATACGAAAATTTTGGCCCCTTCACTATTATAAATAGGGGATGATTATTTCATCCTCAAGTACATAATTCCATGTGTTGAAAAAATCAAGAGCAAAAATATTTTTCTTTTTTCTTGGTTATTTTAATTTTTTGAAAGCACTTCCTACCGGTGATCAAGCGAGGCGAAAGAGAAATACTTGAGAAGGTCTTTTGGTTGGTAGCACGTTCGTGATTGTCCCGTGATAATCAAAGGCCATATCTACAAGAGGTACGTAATCTCATAAATTCCTAGTTATTCCGCCATAGGTTTTATGTATATTAATTCAACATGCATGATGATAAAATTGTTGTTGGAATTATTATTTGAATTAATTAGGATTAATTCATGCTAGTAATAATTGAATTTAAATTTGTATCTAAATTTCATCCCGAATAGTTTCCGGGCACCCCTATTTTCCCAATATTACCAAAATATTTTGAAATTGATTAATCCTTTCTCTTCAAGCATGTCTAGGTTAGCTCGCCGTACCTCGTCGTTATCTTCAGTAATTGCCTGTAAAGTTCTATGGCTTGGAATGGCGAGCTCAGATGGGATGACGGCCTCTGTACCCAAAGCTAGGGCGAAAGGTGTTTCGAGTTATTTGTTGTCATTCTGTATGCCCATAGAACATTTGGAAGCTCGCTGACCCACATCCCCTTTCTGTCCTCAAGCTTGGCCTTGATGGTGTGCATTAGGATTTTGCTGACTGCTTCAACCTGTCCATTCGTCTGCGGGTGGTAGAGGGTGGAGATAATCTTTTTTATCTTCCATCTTTCGCAGAGGTTTATCATTTCTAGCCTATCAAACTGTTTCCCGTTATCTAAAATGATCATTTGTGGCAGTCTGAAACGGCATATGATGTTCTTCCAGATGAAACAGTTAATTTGGGCCTTGTCGAACTTGTTCAGAGGTTCAGCCTCTGCCCACTTGGTGAAGTAGTCAATGGCCACGACTGCAAACTTTAGACCACCTAGGTCGGTTGGAAGTGGTCCTATCAAGTCTATCTCCATTGGTCGAAAGGTCATGGGTTGTACATGGAGGAAAAGAGCTCTGGAGATGTCTTGATGTTAGGCCCCAAGATCTGGCATTTCTGGCAAGCTCGCTTGTAAGCGATCGCATCTCGTTTTAAAGTGGGCCAGAAGTATCCCTGCCTCAGCGTTTTGTGAGCCAGGCTCTGGCCGCCCGCGTGTTCCCGCACACGCCTTTGTGTATTTCTCTCATAGCTTTCATACCATCCTCCGACGTAATATACTTTAAAAGAGGTAGGCAAAAACTTCTTTTGTAGAGTTGGTTGTCAATTAGCACGTACCTCGTTGCTCTTAGTTGTAACTGGCGGGCTTTGACTCTGTCCGTTGGTAGGCTTTCATCGTACAAGTATTGGACAATGGGGGTCATCCAACTCTCCTCCGCAGTGGCGATGCTTGCTACCAATTTTCTGTCTATGGAGGAAATGGTTAGCCTCGTGAGTCTGATATTTGAGAGATCCGCTGCCCCCTCCAAGGTGGTGAGCTTTAAAAGCATGTCCACCTGGGAGTTCTGTTCTCTCGTGATTTGTTCTGTGAAAACCTGATTGAATCGTTCGCACACGCTCACCACGTGGTCCTAGTATTTTGCCATATGCTCGCCTTTGGCTTCATATTCTTCCCTGACTTGGTTAACCACCAACAGGGAGTCCATGAAGATGTGGAGGCGGCGTGCCCCCTCTAGTCCATTGACCAGAGCCTCGTACTCCGCCTCGTTGTCTGTGATAAGGAAATCAAATCGGATAGTATTTGTGAAACACTGACCTTTAGGACCAATTAGGACCACGCCTGCCCCCGCACAAGTGGAGGCTTAAGAGCCGTCGGCGTACAACTTCCATGGTGGGATATTCATCCGGGTTATGCTAGGTGGGAACTTGATTTCTACCACAAAATCTGCTAAAGGCTGCGTACAACATCCATGGTGCGCGGGGCGAAGGAGATGTCTTACTGAGTTATCTCAAGTGACCATTTTAAAAAATAACTGCTTGTGTCTGGCCTATGCAGGACCTGTCGGAGTGGCAGAGTGTTTAAGACTTTGTTGGGACAATGTCATTTTTGAGTTGATCCCAAAACCCCTGAAAAGATGAATTTGCCTAAGTGTTGTACTGTTAGAATTAGTATTGATAGGTTAGATCGAGTTTAGAATATTTTATATCCACAAGTACTCAGTGAGAGAGAACTCACTGAAGCCCATCAAGACTGCAAGCCTGAAGACACAGAGCACCATCACTAACCCTGAAAGTTAGCTTCTCTAAGCTGGTTAACTGAGAGTTAGGATGAAGAGCATGATCCTGAGATCATTGCTAACTCATCAGTCCTGAAGGAGTCAGGCTGCACTGAGTATTTTGGAAAAACTTGGAGTTAGGAGCCAAGCAATGACAAAAGGAATGTCAGGATAAGATAAGCAGGAATACGTACTTCGAAGGATGAGAACAAACCTGAACTCAGATAAGACAAGACTGAACTAAAGAATGAGTTCTGACATTCTCACCTAACTGAAGACGTGGACCAATCAGAGGAGGACAACAACACATGTACTTACCTGATTCAAGACTGATTATTCTTGCACATTTTCAACGTACATGCATTTACCTAATCCATGCAAGTAGACGGCTGCATGCAGACTTATGGCCGTTGATTCTCCTACAAGATAGATGTGAGAAGAATATCTCATCCAACGGATAGTTTTTCAAAATCATCAATAAATACAGAAGACCTTGACCCGAACAAGGTTACGGGAAATTTCATAGCCAAGAAATTACTCAGACTCTCAAGCATTCAAGCATTCAGGAAGCACTCGGAAGTGTTTCTTCTTAAGTTTAGAGTCATTCTGTATTCCAAGAGCTTAAGCATATACATATCAAGCTTAGAAGTGATAATTTAATTCCTAGTATGGCATTGTCTTGTAAGGATTCACACCTAGTTAGAATCTTAGCCAAACCAAAACCCTAAGCTGGTCAGTGTTAGGTTTGTTGGTGAAGTAGTTAAGTGGTAAAGGGAGGACTAGAACTCGTTGTAAATTATAGGGATCACTGAGAGTTGATCATTATGCACCTTGGCATGATAAGAACAAGTCAATTCTTAAGCGATTCTCCTGTTAAATCAGGATTGTGGACGTAGAAGCTTGAGTATCTGAACCACGTTAAACTCTGAGTTATTTACTACTTTGTTATTATTTTTAAACTGTCATATCATATCATCACTGCATATTTCATCAGGCCTGAATGAATCTGTCTGACTGTGTAACTCGGTGCACTGCCCTTTAACTATGACTTCTTAAAGTTAAGGAAAAACCCAGTTTTCAAAAAGCTAAAACAAGTCTAAAATCTTTCAGGGCTCACACTTCTGCACTCAAGCTTAATTAGATAGTTAGCCAACTGATAAGCTTCAGAGTTGTTAGTAGATGTATTATCTAATTTAAGCCTTGCACCCAACTCCGAGTAAGGAGGATACTCAGTTTCAAAAAAGATTTGGTATACGTGTATTTCTCCCCACCCCTACACATATCATATTCTACCTGGTGGTCGAAGAAATATGGTCTCAACTTGCGGACGCTCATGACCAGCGCATATGCTAGCTTCTCAAGTAGTGTGTATCTTATCTCGGCGTCGTGGAGAACTTGGCTTACGTGGAAGGGGAGATGGGCTTGCCCCTCAGCTCGCATGAGGACCGCACTTAGGGCGACATCCGAGGCAGCGAGGTAGAGGTATAGTTTCTCACCTTGTTGTGGTTTGACCAGAATCTGTGGATTTGGCAAAGTATTCTTTCGACTTCTGGAAAGCAAGCTGGTTCTCCCTGTTCCACGAAAACTTCTTGTCCTTGATCATGGCAAAAAAGGGCTTGCTCTTGTCTCTCAACCTTGATATAAACATGTTCAATGCGGCGAGGCATCCTATCAGACGTTGGACATGTTTGATACACCTCGGCCACTAGTTGGACTTCGACGGTATTCTGGAGAGGAGCGAGATCCATTTCTTGTTGGATAACCATGATATTTATTATAGGGGGGATAAAATTTGAAGAATCGTAAAAGTGATGTGAATAGTTCAAATACTTCCTAGCCATTGATTGATTTCCTTTTACAGTCCCGATAATCCCCTCGATGGTCGGGAATTGGACATAGTAGAAAAAAGAAGAGGTCACTGTCTCGAAAGTTTCCAGAAAAGGGCGCCCTAGAAACACATTATACATATGGGACATGTCAACTATCACGAATTCTAAAAGCCAGGAAATTCTGACCTTGTCGACCTTGATCCTCCCGTAGACACTAACCAGGGTGTCATCGAATCCACGCAGCTGGGTCTCATATGGCTTGATGAAACTAGCGAGGTTCCCCAGCTAGTCTGGAGCAGTCTTAAAGATGATGTTGCAATAGCAGTCATTGTCGACCAGGATGCGGTCGACTACTTTGCCCAGCATATTTGTAGAGATGATGAGCGCGTTATTCTTTGGGCAAAGGGTTCCATCCTGATCGGCATTACAGAAGGTGATCGGGAGGTTCTGGGCTATTATGAGCTCCAGTAGTGGGGTTGCGACCAGGTTAACGATGGTAACGGCTCTGAGCTCTGCCTTTCCTTTCCAGTTTGATGTGGTTGACAGAGGAACCAGCCCGCCTAGTGATCCTCCGGCCGCCTGCTGCATGTGAAGGATCCAACGTATGATATCAGATTGCTCTGATACCAATTGAAGGGTGTGCGCGGGTGTTTTTCCAGAATGTTGTCGAAAGTGTTGAAACATAAAAGACAACATACACAGTGGAAGACTTTGAAAAATAGAAAATAAAATTTGCAAACGGGATATCAAAACTTTTCCATAGATTATAAAATAATCTATGATGCCTCATAACGAAACTTCACTATAACAAGTAGTGATACAAAGACAAAGTAAAAACCAACTGTAAGATTTTACATTAAGACCATACACCCTAGGTATACAATCAAAAGCCTTGAATTCTAATCGTGTAAAACAAATAACCTATTCAAAGGTCGAACTAAAACACTATTGGAATTACAAGAGATAGAACCGAAATAACTATACTTTCTATAGGTAAATAAGTAATCTCAATTTCTTCACTTGATAGTGTCTCATGCGTCCGATATTTATAGACTTAAATCTTACATGTGAACACATAAAATCATGGTTTCCCATGATGTAGAACTGTCCAACACTAAGCCTCCATGATCTTGATAACGCCCATGTTGTAGCTTAAAATAACTCACTCTAAATTGCAACCGCCTGACCTGGTAACTTCCACGTCTTCATTCTGCATGTTTAGACATTAAAGAAAACATTGCAATATTCGGAGTTAGTGTTAGAAGAAAGGGCAAATTCTGATGTTGCGGAAAATGTTGTAACATTCTGGACAATATTGACCTAATATCAACAATCTCCCCCAATTTGGCCTTTCTACTATAACACACCTGATGTTATAAACATGCAGTAAAATGTGTTAAGTCAGAAATACAAATAAATATCAAAACAAGATATTTAATTTTTAAAATCAAATTAAACAAACTGGAATAAATAAAAACAAACATTACTAAGCACAAACTGAGTGCTTTAAAACAAACAGCACAAACACTAAACAAACTAAGTGTCGTCAGACTAAATTAAACAAAAACAGCAACAAATTACTAACAATTTAAACTAGTAAAAATAATAACATTGTTTTACAAATAAAAACAAATCTACAGAGCTTTTGAATCACAAGGTATGAATGTGTGAAGTAGAGAGAGGATTGGGCTGATCTTCAAATGTCAGCTGCATCTCCATAATCTGCATAGACTCCCCCTATCTTCATTCTTCCACTGTCTTCAAGCTCAGCAACAACAACAAAAAACTAAATATTAACTTCATTAGTAGCAGCAACAGCTTGAAAACACTTTCAGAAACACCTTCAGCAACAACATCCAGGTCATACTCCCCCTGTTTGAGTAGAAAGCAATATCTCCCAAAATTTTGTTTACCTAGTCAAGACATCAATAGTGCCTTGAAGGGCATCTATCTAGTTAAAAATGTAATCAGTAGTGAGAGTAAAAGATGTAACAAAAAAAAATCTTACTGATGTTGTCAGTAATGTTGTCAATATTTGATAAACATTTGTGTTAAACTGCGAAGAAGCAACTGAGTTCCAAATAGTAGAAAAGAAAAGTTAAGTAATAATAATAATGATAATGAAATGGAGTAATATGAAACCGACTTTAGATGATACTTTGAACTAAGTTAATGATACCTTTGAAATTCTTTTTGCAAAATACAATGATAGCTTTTAGTATGTAATCATCATGCATAATTATCGATCTTATATAGAGAAGTAGGATGGAGGTTATCACACACACCACTAACATTTCTTGCATAATGTGAGAGTTTAAAAACTTCCACAACTTTAGGAGTGTGATCGTGTGTGATTTATAAATTTGAGGAACAAATTAAATAACTACCCATGACAAAATAAAATTTATTGAATTAAATAAATTGCTAGAAATATTCTTAATAAATATCCTTAATATTATCCTAATTCAAAAATTAAATAACTCATGAAGGTAATTAGAAATTCGAACCTTAGTAAATGTTGTTTTACATGTTGGAACACACACATCTCAACATTTAGCAATACAATCATCATTGGATTGTTTTATAAATTTAAAGAATTTTATCACAATTTTTCATATTGATCCACCTTTTGAAAAGAGAACATCGTAATCGCGAGCTCCGTGCCCCATAGTTAATCAGTGGATTATGAACAAATTGATACATTTTTTTTAATCACCTTTTGAAAAGAGTACATCGTAGTAGCGAGCTTTGTGTCCCATAGTTACTCAGTGATTAAAGTATCTTATTGTGATTTTTCAAACTTTAGCACGCAATGATGTGTGTCAAAAATATAAATACTTTTTCAGGTTCAAACAACTATTACACAAAAGAGTTAATCAAAGATCAAATAGAAACAATACTTAGAAATTTTTTTAAAGAACTTTCTGATGTTGTGCGAAATGTCGAAACATTTTTCACAACACCACAATAAATTTTTCAGCTCGAGTACAAACCAAAAGATTTCCTAAGTGATGAAAACCTCTCAAAGTCTAGGGCTTTTGTGAAAATATCAGCAACTTGTTTCTCAGTGGAAATATATTATAACCTCACAATTTCCTTCTCAACAAGGTTTCTAATAAATGATGTGTAATACTTATATGCTTAGTCAATGAATGTTGCAAAGAATTCATAGGTATATTAATTAGAACACATAGATAACACATAAAACAGTTAACATATCATTTCAAATTCCATAACCATTAAATAATTTTGAGATCTACTCTATTTCTTTTTCTAGTTTGAACTCAAAAAGTAATTTCATCTATAATCAAATTTGATGGATGATTTTTCAAGATTCTGGAAGGTGGAATTTTTTTTGACATGCGTCCGATATTTATAGACTTGAATCTTGCATGTGAACACATAAAATCATGGTTTCCCATAATGTAGAACCGTCCAACACTAAGCCTCTATGATCTTGATAACTGCCCATATTGTAGCCTCAAATAACTCACTCTAAACTGCAACCGCCTGACCTGGTAACTTCCACATCTTCATTCTGCATGTTTAGAAATTAAAGACAACATTGCAATATTCAGAGTTAGTGTTAGAAGAAAGGGAAAATTCTGATGTTGCGGAAAATATTGTAACATTTTGGACAATATTGACCTAACATCAACAGCATGTTCACCCATCCTCTTGTGTTAAGCGGTGGAACATCATCTTCTTCGCTCTCGAAGTCTTCAACGGTGGCCACTAGGTTCGGCTATCACTGCGGACGGGGTGGTTGGGTGGCGTCCCTATTCTGCCCCCGGTTCATATCACGTCCCTGCTCCTGGCAAGTCGGGGCTTCTTTACAAACTCGTCCAGATGGCCCTCCTCGTACAGCTTCTAGAGCTGCTTGAGAAGGTCCTTGCACTGGCTCATGTTATGCCCCGGGCTCTCGTGATAGTAGCAGAATTTGTTTTTGTTTAGCGTGGTAGCCTCCAGCTTGATGGACCTTGGTTTGGCTAGCATATCCGTGTTCCGGATGGCATTAAAAATAAATGCTGGAGACTCCTTTAGCTTGTCCAAAATCTAGACCTCTACCCCATTTTCCTCGAATAGTTGGAAGGTTCCAGGTGTTGTGTAGTTCCTCTGTCGTTGTTGGTTGCCGTATTTTGCTACCGTTGAGGGTGTCTTGGCCTTTTCCTTGACTTTCTTCTCACTCATTCCCTAGGCAAGCAACTTGTTATGAGAAACGGTGTCCCCAACGTGTCTGCGGAAGTCGATGTAAGTTTTGGGTAAATCTTTGGTCAACTGCTTGAACATGGGCCATTTTTCTTTGAACCCAGCCAGCGCGGAGTAGAGGGCGAGCTTGTCACTCACGGGTTCCTCCGTGAGGATAATCTCGTCTAGGCAATCAATGTATGCCTTGTCGCTCTTCTCTTCCTCCTGTTGGATCCTCAACAGGATGTGCGGACTTTTTGGCCGGGAAATCTTTACCGCAAAGTAGGTCATGAACTGGTTGGACAGCTTCAAGAAATAGATGACAGACCTCAGGGGCAAGGATACGTACCACTTGTGGGTGAGCTCGCCCAGAGTAATTGGGAACAAGTGATATTTGGTTGCATCCGTGGCCCCTCGGCCCGTCATGTAGATGCGGTACTTGCTTACATGCATCTCTGGGTCAGAGCGTCCTTCGTAAGTGGAATCGTTGGTGGCATGATCTTTAGTTGGATCAGGGCTAGCTCGATCTCCTTGCTCAATGGCTTTTGAAAAAATAGGGTGGCCTTTGATCCCGAGCCATCACCTTCGATGCGGTGCTGCATCTCCTCCAGCTTTTATAGAATCGCCAGCAGCACGGTGCCCTGCGTGGCCTGTCCAGGAGTAATCTCGACTGGAGCACTATGGCCCGGACCAAGTCGGTCATGTGCAAGGGCGTGTGGCCGGGTCCCTCTTCAGCAGTTCACTCTGGGCAAAATTTAATTTATGTCGCACTGAGTTGGCTGGGGATGCGTCTCCTGCATATGGAGGTGCGTATGTCAATGACCGGGTCTTAGTGACAGACTCATAACTGACCAGAGGGGCCAACGAAAAGGGACGCCAGGATGGGTCCGAGCTCTCCAAGTGGATGAAAACCGAATGGGAGTGGGACTCGGTCCAAACCCAGTGTCGCAAATTATAACCCCCTCGAGTCCGGCTAGGGCTGCTTTTGTCTTGTTGCTCAGCTAATTTTTCGCTTGCTTTGGCTTAACGGGTAAGGCACTGCTTCCTCGGGGCCATGAGGGAGTTCTGGCTCGTGCATAACTCCTCACCCCTATTTGTGAGGATTGCAATGGTTGAGGCCACCTGCTCTGGAGTCTCGTACTCCTGGATGGGGATCGGCTGTAGGCCCCTCCTTGGCATTGCCTAGACCGCCTCATGCTCATGCTAGGGGGAGGCGCCACATGAGTTGGCGCAGGCGGCGACCCGTTCCATGGTTACTGCCTGGGTTCTGGCTGCAGGTATGACCATCGATCATGGGTTAGCCGAAACCCAGGTCGCTCTGTTAATCTTTTCCATTTGTTGAAAAGGGTTAAAGGTCCAAGAAAAATTTTGGATCTCCTAAGCTTTTTCCTTCGAAAATTCAGTGAGTGTTTCCTAAAATTTTAGTAAAGTGTGAGGTTGATACCCTTCTTCTAGTGTCAATTGTTGTTACCTGATTTGTATTTAAATGAGCTTTTATGCGGCTATGATCGGATAAAATACTAAAAAGTGTTAAGGGGGGAGAACTATTGAAGTTTCCTCCTTTAAACTAGTAACGAAAGCAATAAATGTAAATGATTACACGAAAATAAATACGCAGATGATTGCCGAGGGGTTTAGGCTATGTCTTAATGTGTGTTGTTGTTTCTTATTCATGAGCTCAAGGGCTCTATTTATAGTAATGTTTAGGTTACACAGTGTTGCCCTAATTTTGGGTGGGACTGCATATTATCCACATGGAATTTGTCCCTAGTAGCTATTGTCAGCTATTGATCAGGGGGACTAACCACCTCATATTTGTGTTGCGGCAGGTCGTCCTTTGCCAATGGAGGGCCTACATCTGTCCCACTGGTACTGTGTACTGCACGCCCGATAGTCCTTGTTTTCCTATGCTTTGTCTATAGCCTGCAGCCTCTCTGAGCCGGCTAGCATCGAGGTCCTGCAGCCTGGCGCTCTGGCGTCGCCCTGGCCTCCGTACTAGAGCCACATCCTCTACCCAGCGAATCTATATTCCGTAGACATAGTTATCTCACCTTCTTGACGAGGTCTTTGGTGGGGTCCTGAGGTCGCCCTTCTCAACCGCCGACATTTTATCTCTGTGACGAGCTTTCAGCTAGCTCGTCTTTCTTGGTATGGCGGGCTAGAGGCCGTGTGTGACCTTGCCCTAATCTTGGTCTTAGCTCGCCCTATCGGCGATGTCGAGGTGGGGGATTATTTGCCCTACAACAGGGACTCTGTGACGTCCCCACTTAATATAGTACGGAAAATATGATGTGGCATAAGTAGGAACGGCACTAAAATAGTACTTTGTATTAAAATATACACACGCCACACATTTACACAGCGGAAGTAGTAAATAAGTATGATCGTAGCTTAAGATACAAGCCAAAATTTAAAAAAAATTCTTGAAAAATAAAGTTTTTAAGAAAACTCCACAGCCCGCCGAGTTCATTCGCCCACGTCCGGATCCACAGCATCTGTAAAAAATTTAAAAGTGGAAGGGATAAGTGCTTGAAAACACTTAGTGGGAAATCTCTTGTTAATTTCACAAACTAAACATCAATTGTTTATAATATGTGAGCCCCCGGAATTTCACCGAGTATATGCTTGGGTGGCATGACCAACCCATGGTGCCGGAACGACCGGACTATATGCTTGCCAACATAAAGTTGGACTTATATGTGGGGCCAGTCGATAGCGGGCCAGACTCAAAATTTAACATTCAACGTTTAATAAGTGCAATTAAATAATAATAGAACACTCGGTGAAGAGCGAAGTGATTTCCCACCTTGCAGGTTTGTACCTACAAGTAAAAAATTTAAAATAAAAACATTGTTACTTATCCCTTCACTTTTGTAAATTGTAAGACTTGAATTCAAATCTCCATACATATTCAAATATTGTATACTAACACACAAATATCAATTAAGTGTATAAAATCATCAAATATCAAGTTATAAATAAATATCGACTGTAAAAATGTAACCGGACCATTTCGAACCTTTCATACAAAAATTCAATTTTGGCAGATTACACACCTAACTTTGAAAATTCATATTAAATTATCCATAAGTTAAAAAATTATGAAATTTTAACAGTAGATTCCCAACTCAATGAAGTTTATCACCATAGTTTCAGATTTCTCAAACTCTTTTCCAAGCATCAAATATTTCGTAATGAACACACTGTTACAGATTTTGGACACTTAACTTTAAAAATTCACCATATATCAACCATAAGTCCAATACTCCTGAAATTTTAACCATGAACTCCCAACTTCATGTAATTTATCAAAATACTTCGGTCTAATATAAAAACCTAACCAATTATTCTCAGATCATAGCAAACTCCTACTGTTCCTGCTATAGAGTCCAAAACCCTAGTTCAACTTTGAAAAATCACCATGCATCGAATACTAGTTAAAAAAATATGAAATTTGAAACCTAAGTTCCTTCGGAAGTCTATTTTCACAAATACAATTTTCAGAATTTTCCACCAAATGAATTGATCAAAACGAAATTTACCCAAAGTTGGTCCAGAATTTTGGTTTATGCATACATGAAGAACATATCATCTTAAACTTACTTTAAACCATATAATTTCATGATTTCTACTTCTAAAGCATATATATTCAAGTAATAAACATAATTTTTGTCATAACTTATGAAGAAATTGAATTAAACATTCAAACATGAAGTAAAACGTGGATAACATGCAATTTACTCATCAAAACTCATTTTCCTATCATTTAATTCACATATCATGCATAAACTTCATACTACCACTTAAATAATTACTCAATCAAGAAGAGAAGCTTACTTAGAGAGGTTGCTACAAGATATCTCTTCTCCTCCTTTTTATAAGTGTAGTAGTAATATTTGTGATATTTTTTTATGCTTATTTTTGCATGCAAGCTTATGTATTTATAGGAAAAGCCATGCTTGGAGACTACTCCAATCCCCTTAGAACCGACCTTGAAGAAGAGTTAGGAAGAATATGGAGTATTCTTGCAAGTTAAAAGAATAAACACATGGCATCTTATAATTAGTAGTTAAATTTGACTTTAATTCTTTAAATTTTGACTTTGATTCTTGAAGTTTCAATACTTTTCCTAATACTTCTATACTTACTTTTCCTAATACTTCTATACTTTGGCCGAAAATTTAGGGAGTTTTCAAGAGAAAACTTGTGTCTTGTAGTTAAGACACATGTAGTCTTAAAGAAACGTTTATTTTACAACTTATAACTTATGAAATAAACTACTATTCTTAAGAACTACATTAATTCCTAAATTAAAAACTTTAAGACATAAAATAAAGAACATATAAAAATTATAAAGTCTCAAGAAATAGTATGTATTGAGCAAGTAATACAATAATTGTAATTATCGACTAATTAAAACACATAAACGTACCTTTGCATAAATTTGGATGTAAATGCATCACATAGATTCATGAAGAATTATAAAGCACTTAGTAAAGCAGATAAGATCATGAAAACCTAGGGTATTACAGTCTAACCCCCTTAAATAAATTTTGTCCTCGAAATTTCAAGTGTTACCGTGGATATTGAGGTAGGGGTACTTTGCTAAGATTTCATCCTCTCGCTCCCATGTAGCTTCTTCTACCCCATGTCTATTCCACTGGATTTTAACCATAGAAATATCTCTATTCCTTAACCTATGAAGTTTTCTATCAAGTCGGTATCCAGTTCTAATTCAGGTAAGTTTACTATGTGGGTAGGGTGGTCAGGTATGTACTTTCGGAGCATCGAGATATGGAATACATTGTGTACTCCTGCCAATGATGGTGGTAACGCCAATCTATAAGCTAAATCTCCAACTCTTTCCAATATCTCATAAGGTCCAATATATCTAGGCTTTAACTTTCCTCTTTTTCTGAAGCGGAAAATTCCTTTTATTGGAGATACCTTCAAGAATACCTTGTCTCCAATCTCAAAACTTAATTCTTTCCTTCGCCTATCCGCATACAATTTCTGTCGATCTTGAGCCGCTTGCATCTTTTCTTTAATTTTCTTTACTACTTTGTTAGTTTCTTCCACCAATTCCGGTCCTAACAATTTCTTTTCTCCAATTTCATCCCAGCATAGTGGAGATCTGCACTTCCTTCCGTACAATGCTTCGTACGGTGCCATTTCAATTGTAGCTTGATAACTATTGTTGTAGGCAAATTCCACTAAAGGTATGTATCTTTCCCAACTTCCTCCAAAATCGATGATACAAGCTCTCAACATATCTTCCAAAGTTTGAATTGTTCTTTCCGATTGACCATCTGTTTGAGGATGAAAAGTTGTACTGAATTCCAACTTAGTACCCAAAAGCTTCTTGAAGACAGTACCATAATCTTGATGTAAATCGTGGATCTCTATCTGACACAATAGAAACTGGAACTCCATGTAATCGGACAATTTCTTTAATATAAATCTTAGTCAATTTATCCAATGTGAACGTCATCTTTATTGGTAGAAAATGTGTCGTCTTGGTCTATCTGTCAACATTTACCCAAATAGCTTCATTTCCTTATATTGACTTGGGCAATCCTACTACAAAATCCATCGTAATGTGTTCCCATTTCCATTCAGGAATCTCAAGTGGCTTCAGCAATCCCGATGGTCTTTGATGTTCAGTTTTTACCTGCTGACATGTCAAATATTTCTGTACGAAATTTCCAATATCCCTCTTCATATTTTTCCACCAGAACAACTTCTTTAATTCTTGGTACACTTTCGTTCCTCCGGGATGAACTGTATATGGTGTAGAATGTGCTTCTTCCAATATTTCCTTTTTGAATTCTTCTTTGTTTGGGACACATTTTCTTCCTTGACATAACAATGTACCATCCTTACATACTGAAAACTCCTTTGCTTTACCTTTCTTGATCTTTTATTTTATCTTCTCTAAGAATGCATCGTCATATTGAGCTTTTGCTATTCTTTCCTTCAGTGTTGGTTTCACAACCAAGGCATTGATCTTTCCCTTGCGACTAAAGGCATCTGCTACTACATTTGCCCTTCCCGGATGATACAATATCTCGCAATCATAATCTTTCACCAACTCCAACCATCTCCTTTGCCTCATGTTCAATTCCTTTTGTTCGAAGATATACTTCAAACTCTTATGATCTGTGTATATTTCACACTTACTTCCGTATAAGTAATACCTCCAAATTTTTAGCGCATACACCACTGCCGCTAATTCCAAATCGTGTGTAGGATAATTTTGCTCGTGTAGTTTTAACTGTCTTGATGTATACGCTACTACTTTCCCATTTTGAATAAGTACACATCCCAAACCTTGTTTAGAAGCATCACTGAACACTGTAAATCCTTCTGTACCCTCCGGAATTGTAAGAACTGGAGCTGTTGTTGATCTTTTCTTTAGTTCTTGAAAACTCCTTTCACACTCTTCTGTCCATTCAAACTTTGTTACTTTCTGAGTCAACTGAGTCAAAGGTTTTGCAATCTGAGCAAACCCTTCAATAAATCTCCGATAATATCCAGCTAAACCAAGAAAACTCCTGACTTCGTTTACATTAGTTGGTATCTTCCATTAGTTTACAACGTCTACCTTTGTTGGGTCAACTTCTATTCCCAGGGCTGAAACCGTATGTCCAAGAAATACTACTTTATCCAACCAAAATTCACATTTCTTGAATTTAGCATACAATTTTTCCTTTCTCAGGATTTCTAGTGTAATCCGAAGATGTTCCGCATGGTGCTCCTGATTTCTCGAATACACCAGAATATCATCAATAAAGACGATCACAAATTGATCCAGATATTGATGAAATACCCGATTCATCAAATCCATAAAAATAGCTGGTGCATTACTGAGTCCAAATGGTAGAACCATGAACTCATAATGGCCATATCGAGTCCTGAAAGCTGTCTTCGGAATATCGCTTTCCTTTATTTTCACCTGATGATACCCCGATCTCAAATCAATCTATGAAAATACACTAGCTCCTTTTAATTGATCGAACATATCTTCAATTCTGGGAAGAGGTATTTGTTCTTGATGGTAATGTTGGTCCCGGTACAAGACTGAGGAATACGTGTATGGGGGGGGGAATACACGTAAACCAATTTTTCAACCTTAAAACTGACTGAGTCCCCTTTACTCAGAGTGGTAAAGAACTAGGAGCTGATAACACACCTACTGACTACACTTGATGCGGGTCAGTTGGCTAATTATCAGTTCAAGTTCAGTGCGGAAATGTTTGAGCCCTGATAGATTAAAGTCTTGTTTAGTTTACTTTCTGAAAATCTTGTTTTACTCAATTCTGAATAGTGTTTAGTAGGGCAGTGCTCTTTTTTGAAGATCAGGCTGATTGATTCAAGCCTGATAGACCGAATGCAATGAATGAACAAGTAATATGGCAGGTATGCACAATATCAAAGCAATAAGAACACAACAAGTTTAACGTGGTTCAGAGTCTCAAGCTCCTACGTCCACGGCCTGACTTAACAGGAAATCCACTCAAGGGATTCTTGTTTTTAACGTGCCAAGGTGCACCAAGATCAGCTAACCTCACTGATCTATACAATTCCACTTACTAACACACTAACTGACTTACTCCCAACAAGCCTAACTTAGGGTTTTGGTTTCAGTTTGGATTCCAACTAGGTTGAGATTATCCTTACAAGGCAAAACTATGCTAAGGATTGGATAATCTCTCTAAGCTTAAGATAATACTATTTAGCTCTTGGAATACAGAATAACTCTCAGTAGCTAAGAAACACTTGGGAAATTTAGATGTTTTCGAGTGCTTCTCTTAAGGCTGAATGCTTTGAATGCTTGAGAGTTTGAGTAATTTCTGGCTTGGAAATTTCCTGTAACCTTGAATGGGTTCAAGGTCTTCTGTATTTATAGGTGATTTGAAAAACTATCCGTTGGAGAGATAGCCTTCTAGTCATCTATGTAGAGTGGCTTCAAACGGACATATCTTCATGCAACAGCCGTCCTTGCATGGATTTGGTATTTGCATTAAATGCACATTAAATGCTTGCCCGTTGAATATGCAGTCTGAATTCAGTCTTCATGTCAGGTTTCGTATGTGTGTGTCCTTCTCGGATTGGTCCACGTCATCAGGTTGGTGAGAATGTCAGAACTTATTCCTGAGCTTCAGGCTTGTCTTATTAAGTTCATTTTGTCTTGAGCCCACCGGTCTTGTCCTGACGCTGAAATTCCTTTTGCATTGCTTGGCTCTACTCCAAGTCTTCCCATAAGCTCAGTGACATCCTGTTCCCTTCAGGACTGAGTTAGTAATGACCTCAGGGTCATACTCTTCATCACTGACACTTACTCAGCCAGCTTAGAGGACTGCCATAAGTTCAGGATGGTGCTCTTCGTCTTCAGGCTCTTAGTCTTGATTGTCACCAGTGAGTTCTCCTCTCACTGAGTACCTGTGAAGTGTAAAATGATTAAGTAAAATCCTAACCAAGACTAGCCTGACAATGACAGATTAAGGAAAACATCTTTTCAGGGGCTTTGGGATCTTAATCAAAACTGACAATGTCCCAACAATTTCCCCCTTTTTGATGATGCCAAAACATTGAAAAGATCCTAAAAAACACTTAGAGGAAAGAAAGATAATCCTATCTATAAGATAAGTCAGTGTTAGAGCAGTTCTTGATAAAGTACAGAATTTAAACAACAGCCAAAAAGACAATGAGTTTTTGTCTGTGGGCAAAAGTAATAGACTTCATTGATTGATATGGAAATGGTTACAATGAATCTAATCTATTACAGAGAAGCCTGTGAACACCTAGACTAATCTCATTTCAGGTTTGAGTCCATATCCTGCATAGACTCTTGCCTTCAGCTCATCAAATCTTCTAGGTTGGTTCACGTATCCCTCAGCTTTGGCTATCTTCAATACTTCCATCATGATGGCCTTTGTGTCATGCTTTTGAGTTCCAGGAACTAAGGGAGGAGCTCGAATGGTGAACTCAGGAGCCTTCACTTGGACTTGAGTTGCATCAGCCTCCTCCAAGATCTTTTGGAATAACTCAGGATGGTTGTCCATCATGTAGTCAGTGAAGTGGGCATTAATATCATCAGTGTCGCCCCACTTCTTCACAACGTACCACTATCTAACAAACTCATCCCTTGCATCAATCCAAAACTCCTTCAATGCCTCTGAGACGAACTCATCGACAAAAGCTTCCCTTACTCCTGATTCTGGCCTACTGACTTGAAGAATTGTTGACTTCCTAACTGTTGGCTTCTTCCTATACTTCCTAGGCTCAGGCTTCGCCTTCTTCCTTCTTAGCAAGCTGATCACTGCATCATCCAATTCTCGTTGTTGAAGCTCAGTGATATCAGTCAGCTTCTCAACCTTCTTTTCCAAGATGCGCACCTTCTCCTTCTGAGCAATTTCAGCTCTGCGCATAGCCTCAGATTTCTCAGAATGATCTCTCCATGCTTCAGCACATAACTCCGCCACCAACTCCCCTGAGTAAGTGATGAGATTCTTCCTTGAGCTCATGGGAGAAGATCTCTGAACTGGCTCAGGTTGTTTTGAAGGTTCATCAGCCTTTGCCTTTGCTGCCTCCGCCTTCAACTTGGCAACAATCTCCTCTCCTTCCTTCTCCACTGCTGCCAACCTCGCTGACTTCCTCACCCTCAGCACATTCCCTTCAGGATTTGCTTCAGGATAAGCTAGAACAATTTCGCCTTGGTTGACTGCCTCAGATGCCTCAGGGCGGGATCTTTTCTTCTTCTTTTCCCCCTTGTTGGCATCATCATTGGCCTCTGATGGGAATGCGTCAGATCCGCTGTTGATTACGAAGGAGGCTAGGGAATGGACATCATTAATTCCCTCCTTCACTAATTCAACTCCCATCGAGATACCAGTTCCTGCAAAAGATACAGAACTGATTGCAGCTTGGACCTTCTTCTCAAAGACCTCCATGGAGAGTTGGAGTCTTTGTTCAGCCTTTTCAATCTTCTTCTCCACCTGAGCGGATCGCTCATCTGCCTGGGACAGTCTCTTGGCAATGTCCTTCGAAGTCTGAGCAATGCGTTCTGACTCCAGCTCAAATTTTGACGCTGAGCCAGAAATGGCCTGAGTGAATAGTGCTCCAGCCTGAACTGCAAGCTTCTCCACAGCCTGATTGAGATCGTCCTTCCTTTGCTCATCCTTCTCAGCCAACTGCTTCAAGGTCTGCCTTAGCATCTTCTTAGTGCGCTTCCACTCATTCCTCACTGACTTGGCCGTGTCAGTCATCGTTCTCTTCAACAAAATCAGCTCCCTGTTGGCAAGGGTGTCGTAAGCTGACTTTGTCTACCTGATGTGTTTTGACAGGGCCTTGGAGTCTTCTTTTTTCTCAGCTCGTAGCCTCATTACTTCCTCCTAAAGTTCAGCTAGATTTTATGTGGTTTTCTCTTGCTTGACCTCCACTATGCTTGTGAATTCAGCACGGCCGACCCCAGTTATTATCACATCTTCATCATCAACGACCTCACCAGTGATTGGCTGCTTTCCCTTGTCAGCCCCTGCGGCATCAGTCCATTCTTCAAGGTGCACTGAAGGCTGTTGTGAAGTAGTCATAGCCGCCCGCTCAGGCTCAGCTAAGCTAACTTGAACCTTAGGAACTTGTCCCTCGGAACTGAGAGTCTCTTTGGATGCCTCAACATCTTCCTCTCTTGTCTTAGGGCAGGGAATCCCTTCATCGACAGATGTCTCATTGGCAGATGAGATGTTCAAAACATCCTCAGCCACTGGTCCACCCTTGGCACCAGTGTCCCTTTCACCTTCCCCCTGAGCCTGAGGCTCAGAGATCATCTCATCAACTTCCTTCGCAGTCTCCTCCACTGCCTTCTCCATAGCTCCACCCTGAGCTTCATCATCCTCATCATCCTTCTCTTCTTCAGACAGGATGTCAGCCTTGCTCTTGGACATCATATCAGCCACTAACTGCTTCAGGTTGTCGAAGTTTAGAAGTTAAAGCCAGCTAGTTAGTCCAAAGAAAGAGCAAATCTTGGCTTCCTCAGACTCCCAGTGCTCCCAGCCACGAGTGTCCACTAGTAAATGTTGCTCTTGCATGTTTGATTGTTTGAAATCCAACCAAACCTTGAGCTCAATCACATACGCTAGCAGCTCATTGTACTTATACAGCCCAGGCCAGCACTTACCTGCCCATTCTGTGGCATTCCCCCTGAGAGTGTTCTCCAGAATCCCTCCTGCCATATGTTCATCTAACTCCTCCTCCTCCACTTCGAGGAATTCATCCTCTTCAGTTGAAATGGATTTGGGACAGTCTTTGGGATTGGGGTATGAGGGAAAGTCTGTGGGGTTTGGAAGATTTGGCTCGGCTGACTGATCAGGCTCATTCGTAGGTGAAATTGATGGCACTGACTCAGTAGGATGATTTGGCTCTGAGGTTTAAGGTGTTTCAGTGGGTTGAGAAGTAGGGTCAAGGTTAGAAGGTGTTTGGGTTTCAGGGTGTGGGGGTGTTTGAGTGGGTACTGTCTCAGGCTGCAACAACTCAGCCGTCTCGACAGATTTTCTTACTTCCTCCAAGTCAGAGGCTCCAGGAGAGCTTGACTTCTCCCTCTCACTCACCTCAGGCAGCTTCTTAGCAGGGGACTTTTTGGGTCCCTTCCTAAGCCTCTTCAGGGGCCTCTCTCTCTGATCACCCACCTTCCTGACGTCATCATCAGTTCCCACAGCCTCAGACCCGGCGTTCTTGTGATCAGACTCAGTCCCTGATTTTGTGCTCTTCCCTGACAGCACGACCCTTACCTTCTTCCTCTTCTCAGCCTTTTCCACCTCAGACTGCTCCACTTCCTCAGCTGCTACCTCCTCCTCACCTTCCTTACTCCTCTCAAGGAGGTCATCTACCCTTTCAATGAGACTGGTAGCCACTCTCTTGGCCTTACCAGCTGGCTTTTTGGCCTGACCCTTTGCTTTCACATTGGGATCAGTCAGCCCTAGCACTGAATAGGTATCACTCAGTGAGGAAAACATTACCTTCTTTGAGGAGATACAATCCTCAAAGTCGAAGGTATACCCATGGCAGGCATGAGCTATCAGGATGGACATCCTCGTTCTGAACGGCAAGATGGCACTGACGGAAATGTGCTTCTTCTCCTCATCTCGCTTTAGCTTGTCCAACCCGGCCTGATGGAGTTGATCAAGGAAGAACTGCTCCCAGTTCGCTTCCACTCCATCAACAATTGCTCCCATGAGTCTCAGCTTGGGCTGACTCAACTGCTCGTGAGAGCCAGTTGCACCCATCACAATCTGGGACACCAAATCCACCAGAGCTCTGTACTCAGGTTTTAGTGTATTCTTGTTCTGACGAGCCTTGAACTCTGATGACCCAGATTTGGTCCATTTCCCAAGAAGTTCTCCCTCCGAGTTCTCCTTATACATCTTTGGGTTGATGCCTGAGAATGGCAACTTGAAGGCTTCCCTCACCGCCCTCCTGATGTCAATAGTGACCACCTCTGAGTTATAAAGAGGTTCGCCGTCGGCTTAAGCGCAGTCACCTTCGTGTATAGCTCCCCCTTCCGTAAGAACATATTTAAGTATGCTTCCACAACTGTTCTTGGGAGCACAGAAATAGGGCGGGTGGTGAAGTATGTTTCCAACCCAGCATTGGAAATCCACTTGAATACGAGTTTGATTTCCTCAACTGTAAGACAGATACCTTCCATGGAGATGACTTGCTCCATGTGTATCAGCTTGTTCTCGACAACGTCTAAAAATCTTGTCAGTTGTCCAGTTGGAATCAAGAAATGCCATTGTTTTGAAAGGAAGAGATTTTTCGAAATTTCTGTGTTTGAGCAAGAGAAAACTCAGTGTGCAGATGTGAGTTGTGTTTGCGTAAGAACCTCAAATAGCACTCTTGATTGATAATATTAAGTCAGTTACTCAAACGTGGGGTTGAGATTAATTCCTGAATTCGAAAGGTTTTGAAATGAGGGGCCAGGATTAATCTCAGCTTCAATCAAAACCCCATGTCAGTCATATTCCGTATAAAACGGACACGTATATGAAAAAGTAACTGTAGCATTAAATGCTCCGTGCGCGTGGGTTTAAATATGAAAAGGCGCGCTTTTAATGAAAACAAAATGCATTTAATAAAGATTTTCAGGACGAAGGACTCAGGGAGACGCTTGAAATTCACAAGAGTCGGGTTAGAACTCATACCTGTCAGGGAGACATTGTAGCACCCTGATACCTCGCTGAGTCGAGTCTGGCCTGAGTTCCCCCTAGAACCTTACACTGACTGCTCTCCCGGATCTAAGAGTCCTAACTCCACTGACAGTTCCATAAACCTTGCTTCAGCCAGAGGCTTAGTCAAGATGTCAGCTCTTTGCCTGTCAGTGTGAATCTTCTCCATCCTAATGTCTTTCTTCTCCACATGATCTCGAATGAAGTGATGCCTAATATCCACATGCTTGCTCCTTGTGTGAAGCACTGGGTTTTGAGTAATTGCTATTGCACTATTGTTGTCACAATAGATTGGAACCTGATTAGCAAATACTTGGTAGTCCCTCAACTGTTGCCTCAACCACAAAATCTGAGCACAACAACTACCTGCAGCCATATACTCAGCCTCAGTTGTGGATGTAGCCACTGAATTCTGCTTCTTACTAAACCACGAGATCAACTTACTCCCCAAAAACTGACATGTCCCTGAGGTTGATTTCCTATCAATCCTACAACCTCCATAATCTGCATCTGAATAATCTGTCAGTTCTAAGTTGTCATCTGAAGGATACCATAGTCCCATATTGACTGTCCTTTTCAAATACTTAAGTATCCTCTTAGCAGCCTCCAAATGACTTCTCTTGGGATCAGACTGATACCTAGCACACACGCCAACTGCAAACGTAATGTCAGGCCTACTTGCAGTCAGGTACAACAAAGAACCTATCAGTCCTCGATACTCAGTCTGATTTACTGAAGTCCCTTCAGTGTCAGGATCCATCTTTCAATTTGTGTTCATAGGGATCCTGGCTGGATTGCTGTTCTGAACACCAAACTTTTGAATCAAGTCTCTTGTATACTTGGCCTGATTTATGAAGATACCTTGATCAGTCTGCTTGACCTGCAATCCTAAGAAGAAGTTCATCTCTCCCATCATTGACATCTCAAATTTACCAGTCATCAACTTAGAGAATTTCTCACAGATCTGGTGATTTGGTGATCCAAATATTATGTCAGCCATATAAATCTGGACCAAGAGAATGTCATCACCTTCAGTGATCCTGAACAATGTCCTATCCACAGTTCCCTTCTTGAACCCATGGTCTGTCAGGAATTGAGAGAGGGTATCATACCAAGCTCTTGGTGCTTGCTTAAGTCCATAGAGTGCTTTCTTCAAATGGTATACTCTATCTCCAACCTCAAACCCGGGAGGTTGTTCAACATATATCTCTTCATTGAGTACACCATTCAGGAAGGCACTCTTGACATCCATTTGATACACCTTGAACTTCTTATATGTTGTGTATGCAAGGAACAACCTGATAGCTTCCAACCTAGCCACTGGAGCAAAAGTCTCATCATAGTCTATTCCCTCAGATTGATAATACCCTTTTGCAACCAGTCTAGCCTTGTTCCTTACCACAACACCATTCTCATCCTTCTTGTTCTTAAAGACCCACTTGGTACCAATCACACCTTGATGCCTAGGTCTATCTACCAGTTCCCAAACCTGATTCCTTGTGAACTGATTCAACTCCTCTTGCATGGCAATGATCCAGTTCGAGTCAGTGAGAGCTTCTTCAATGTTTTGAGGCTCTTGCTCAGAGAGAAAGCAACAGAACAATGCACTCTCACCATGGAACCGTCTGGTCCTGACTCCCTCAGTTGGATCACCAATGATTTGATCAATGGGATGATCCTCTAACCATGTTCTTTTGCCAGGAGTTGTTCCTGAAGTACCTGCAATGTTAGTGTCTACAGGCTCATAAAATTCCGGAAATTGAACAGAAGGGGATGATCCTGAGTCTATACCAAAGGGATTAACAAGCTCAATGTCAGGGACATTGATTCCCCCTTGATTAGGTGACTCAGGAACCGTCTCAGCTGCGACAGCATCTTCATTGACGGTGCTTACCTCAGGTTGAGCCTGTTCCTCAGTCTGAGGCTCAACAATCCCTGATGTGCTGGGCTTAGGAGTGGCACTTGATTCATCATCCTGATCATCGTCATCATCATCCCATCTCGGAATTGGCACAGTCTTGATCTTGGGATCAGGTTGATTCTTCAAGCTCAGCCTTGTCACACTCCTTGTGACCTCCTCAGTGTCTTGATTCAACACATTTGCCCTAGACTCATTAGCAGATTCATCAAAGACAACATGAGGTGATTCTTCCACAGCAGGGGTCCTACAATTGTAAACCCTGAAGGCTTTACTAACTTCAGAATATCCTAAGAATATTCCTTCATCAGATTTGCTATCAAAGGCTTTCAATTGGGTCTTCCCATTGTTGAGGATGAAGCACTTACAACCAAATACATGAAAATAAGAAATACGAGGTTTCCTTTTGTTCCATGTCTCATATGGGGTCTGAGCATGTTGTTTGTTCAGCATGGATCTGTTCTGAGTGTAGCATGCAGTGTTGATTGCCTCAGCCCAGAATTTCTTGGGCAATCCCGACTCAGCCAGCATGGTCCTTGCAGCTTCCTTCAGTATCCTGTTCCTCCTTTCAGCGACACCATTCTGTTGTGGGGTTCTAGCTGCAGAAGTCTCATGAGCTATACCAAGTTCATTACAAAAGTCAGAAATATATGAATTTATAAACTCAGTGCCCTTGTCAGGTCTGATCTTAGTAATGGACTGATTCTTCTCATTGCTGAGTCTTCTGAGCAACTCTGGAAGCTTCACCTGTGTTTCCTTCTTATTCAACAAGAAAATAACCCAAGTATATCTAGAATAATCACCAATAACCACAAGGGTATACTTTCTACCATTCATGCTAACGGGTGTTATGGGACCAAATAAATCCATGTGCAAGAGCTGAAGAATTATGTCAGTAGAATAAGAAGCTTTCTCTTTGAATGATGCTCTGACCTGCTTCCCTTCCTGACAAGCTTTGCACACATGATCTGTGCTAAAAACTTCATTAGGTAGACCATCAACAAGTGACTGTCTAGAAATTTTGTTAAGAATCTTGAAGTTCAGATGGCTTAATCTTTTATGCCATAACCAACTGAGCTCTAGAGAGCTTTTAGCAACAAAATAAGTATTAGGAATAATGCTGCTCCAATCAGCGAGATAAACGTTACCTTTCCTTATACCTGATAGAAGCACTTGTGTTGATTTGTCCTTGACTGAACATATATTTGATGAGAACTCAACACTGAACCCTTTGTCACAGAATTGACTTACTGACAGCAGGTTATGCTTCAGTCCTTCCACAAAAGACACATTTTCCACTCTGATTGTACCTATAATTAGAACACCAAAACCTTTAGTAACACCTTTTGAGTTATCACCAAAGGTTACCTGTGGACCATCTTTAGCTTGATATTCTTGGAGAAAATTCTTCATTCCAGTCATGTGCCTTGAGCAACCACTGTCTAGGTACCAAACAGCTTTGATTGAGTCTCCTCTCCTCTTGTTGTGATCCACAGCCGCCTGCAAGCAATTCAGGCTTTAGGTACCCATTGGGTGTTGGGTCCTATTGTGTCAGCTGTACCCTTCGGGATCCAGACTTGCTTAACAACCCTGATTGCCTCAGAGTGGTAAATCTGTCTCCCTGAAACATCGACATACACAACTTTCTTCTTCTTTGCCTGAGAGGAAGATGGTGTATGAGTGCTAAACTTAGGCTTCACAGGAGCCTGAGTGGGTGCCTTTTGGGCTGGTTTCCTGTTCTTCCTATGTCTGGGTGCAGCAGGTCTTGGGTCTTGTTCTTGATAAGGGCCCTGTGTTCTATCCCCCCTAGGCAAGTGAGGGAATGGAAAACAGTTAAAGGCCTCAGGATGCCAAAACCACGGGGGTGTCATCATATTTGGCCTTCCCTGTTGGTATTGCCAAGCATAATGGTACCCTCGCTGATCAGTCTGAGGGCTCTTGGCCTGAGTCTTCCTCTGCTTTCGCTGAGGCTTTCCCTGGCCTGAGCTCTCAGGGGCTTCCTTAGATTGCTTTGCCTTTCCCTTGGGTTTTGGCTTAACTACCTTAGGAGCAACCCTGACTGTGTCAACGGTTTCCTTGCCCTTATCAGTTTGATGGGCCTGGAGCACAACCTTAGGTGCACTCTGGCCTGCCTGAACAAATACCCTCTCAGTGTTGCTCCCTGACGCAACATGAGACTGACCTTGTGAGGATTTCTTAGGAACATATCCAAGTCCCTTTTTCTCATTCCCAAGCATCTGGCTGCTATTTATTTCCTCTCTAGCCACTGAGGATTTATTCATTGCTGCAACCTTTTTCTTGAGAGAGTCCTCACTCTTTTTCAGGATTTCATGTCTGGTAAAGAGGTCATCAAACTTACTCTTAAGTACTTTCAGTTCTTCCTTCCTAACCAGCTCTTCCTCAGCCAGTTCCTTCAGAATCTTCTCTCTTGGAAGACGCTCAGCATTGATTAAATCAATCTCCTGAGTTAGTCTCACAATTTGAGCTGATTCTTTAAGATCAGACTGAGTGAGTTGTTCGTTCAGGTTGTGAACCTCAGTACTCAATTTCTTGTTCTCCTCTACCAAGAAGACATTAGTTTCCTGCAGTCTGGAGAAATCAACCATCAATTGATCAAAGCAGATCTAAAGGTTATTTCTCTAACTGACTCTGAGCTAAGCTCAGGATTTTGACCAATGTAAGAAGCACAAACAGAGTTTGATGTTACCTCAGGCTCATCCCTAGCCATCAGACAGACATCATCGTACTCGTCATCTGAGAAGAGTTCAGGTGACCTTTCAGCAGGACCGTCAGAGTCTGTTGCATCTTCAGCGACCATTGCTCTCCGATCAGTAGACCTTAGATCCCTAGTGGCTCTCCTTTCCTCTCTCTCTCTCGCACTCAGCTCCGGGCAGTCATACTGATAGTGACCAATCTTGTTACAGTTGTAACATGCTATCTGCTCGCTTACTCTTTCTTTCCTTGGTTCTGGGTTCCTCCTTGAGTCAGGTTCCCTGGTTCTCGGCGAGCTTTCAGACTTGGTTGGATATCTATCATCGCGAGTACGTCTCTGTTCGTCTCTTCTTTCAGGCTTTGGTTCAGAATATCTCCTTTCATCACCACGTTCTCTCCTCTGGTCAGTGTTCCTTCGCTCCTCATATCTCCTTGAGCTTTGGTGGGTTCCTTCAGGTTTCCTGTCACGTGAGTCCTGATAAAACTTTTTATAACGACCAAACTTGGAATTTAGCTTGTCAAATCGTCTGGCCATCAGGCTGTACTCCTCAGCGAGTTCTTCCCTGCTCATCTCCATCAGTGACTTTGATGAAGAACTTGGTGAGGGCTCAACAGGTTCAGACCTGGCCTTGAACGCCACACTTTTCTCAGGAGTTTTCTCCTTCATTTCCTCTTCTGACTGAACTTTCTTCTTTCTTTTGTTAAGATCAAATTCAAGCGCTTTGAGCTCTGAAAAAAGTAAAGCAGATGTTATGTTACTCATATCCTGAGTGTTCTTAAGCATAATTACACTGTTATCCCATCTCCCAGGAAGGGCATTCAGGATCTTTGAAGCAACATCTCTCCTTGGGACATCCTTGTCCAGCATCACCAACTCATTCATCAACTTGATGAATCTAGACTCCATTTGATCTATGCTCTCGTCAGGCAGCATCTCGAACGCCTCGAATTTCTGAATGGCAATGTTTCTCTTGTTCTCCTTGATCTTTTCAGATCCCTCACACATCCTTGTCAGCTCATCCCAAACCTCCTTTGCCGTCTTTAAGTTCATCAGCCTAGCTGACTCCTCGAAGGGCACCGTATGCAAGATGATGTTTCTGGCGACGTTGTCAAGCCCCATCATCTTGATCTCATCAGTGGTCATATCCTTCCTTTCCTTAGGAATAGGTACACCAATATCGAGATCATCATATCCTCTCTCTCTGGTATTAGGGACAGTGATTTTGATCGGTCCTTCCCTGAGTACACGCGGCATCTGGTCATGGATGGCATCTAGATGTGCTTCTAATCTGAACTTCCAATAGACAAAGTTAGACACAGAGAATTCAGGTAACGAAGCTTCAAGTCTGCTTGAAGTCATGATGATGCAAGTTTTATGAAAAGCAAACTCAGATCTGTTCAGTGACCACCAACAGTTTCTCCTCTGAAACTATTAGTATTCAAAGTCAGTGGTCTTTCGAACCACTGCTCTGATAACACTTGTTGGTCCCGGTACAAGACTGAGGAATACGTGTATGGGGGGGGATACACGTATACCAATTTTTCAACCTTAAAACTGACTGAGTCCCCTTTACGCAGGGTGGTAAAGAACTAGGAGCTGATAACACACCTACTAACTACACTTGATGCGGGTCAGTTGGCTAATTATCAGTTCAAGTTCAGTGCGGAAATGTTTGAGCCCTGATAGATTAAAGTCTTGTTTAGTTTGCTTTCTGAAAACCTTGTTTTACTCAATTCTGAATAGTGTTTAGTAGGGCAGTGCTCTTTTTTGAAGATCGGGCTGATTGATTCAAGCCTGATAGACCGAATGCAATGAATGAACAAGTAATATGGTAGGTATGCACAATATCAAAGCAATAAGAACACAACAAGTTTAACGTGGTTTAGAGTCTCAAGCTCCTACGTCCACGGCCTGACTTAACAGGAAATCCACTCAAGGGATTCTTGTTTTTAACTTGCCAAGGTACACCAAAATCAGCTAACCTCACTGATCTATACAACTCCACTTACTAACACACTAACTGACTTACTCCCAACAAGCCTAACTTAGGGTTTTGGTTTCAGTTTGGATTCCAACTAGGTTGAGATTATCCTTATAAGGCAAAACTATGCTAAGGATTGGATAATCTCTCTAAGCTTAAGATAATGCTATTTAGCTCTTGGAATACAGAATAACTCTCAGTAGCTAAGAAATACTTGGGAAATTTAGATGTTTTCGAGTGCTTCTCTTAAGGCTGAATGCTTTGAATGCTTGAGAGTTTGAGTAATTTCTGACTTGGAAATTTCCCGTAACCTTGAATGGGTTCAAGGTCTTCTGTATTTATAGGTGATTTGAAAAACTATCCGTTGGAGAGATAGCCTTCTAGTCATCTATGTAGAGTGGCTTCAAACGGACATATCTTCATGCAACAGCCGTCCTTGCATGGATTTGGTATTTGCATTTAATGCACATTAAATGCTTGCCCGTTGAATATGCAGTCTGAATTCAGTCTTCATGTCAGGTTCGGTACGTGCGTGTCCTTCTCGGATTGGTCCACGTCATCAGGTTGATAAGAATGTCAGAACTTATTCCTGAGCTTCAGGCTTGTCTTATTAAGTTCATTTTGTCTTGAGCCCACCGGTCTTGTCCTGACGTTGAAATTCCTTTTGCATTGCTTGGCTCTACTCCAAGTCTTCCCATAAGCTCAGTGACATCCTGTTCCCTTCAGGACCGAGTTAGTAATGACCTCGGGGTCATACTCTTCATCACTAACACTTACTCAGCCAGCTTAGAGGACTGTCATAAGTTCAGGATGGTGCTCTTCGTCTTCAGGCTCTTAGTCTTGATTGTCACCAGTGAGTTCTCCTCTCACTGAGTACCTGTGAAGTGTAAAATGACTAAGTACAAATCCTATCCAAGACTAGCCTGACAAAGACAGATTAAGGCAAACATCTTTTCAGGGGCTTTGGGATCTTAATCAAAACTGACAATGTCCCAACAGGTAAGTTTATTCAATTCCCGATAGTCGATGCGCATTCTTAATGACCCATCTTTCTTCTTCACAAATAATACCGGTGCTCCCCAGGGTGACACACTTGGTCGAATAAAACCCTTATCCAGTAATTCTTGCAGTTGCACCTTCAATTCTTGCAATTCTTTTGGTGCCATTCTGTAAGGTGCTTTTGAAACAGGCGCTGCTCCGGGAATTAAATCAATAGTAAATTCTAACTGACGATCTGGGGGTAGTCCTGGCAAATCATCTGGGAATACATCCTTGTATTCACATACTACCGGCATATCGCCCAATGTTGGACCATTAGACTTTGTTGCTACAACATTTACTAGAAATGTTGTACATACTTCTTTCCTTAAAATTTTCCGAGCCTTTACTGCTGAAATTACCCGAGGTATAGTTCCAATTCTAGCACCATATAGTGTAAAGTTCACATCCTCTAATCTCCGTACTGATATTTCTTTTTCTTGACACTTGATGAGAGCATTATTAGCTATAAGCCAGTCCATTCCCAAGATAATATCAAAGTCCTTCATTTCCATTATATGTAGATTTGCCGGAAGTATTGCATGCTCAAAATCAATCTTCACATTCCTACACAGTCCTAAGGATTGTGTCATACTACCAGAGGGAATATTTACTTCTAGGAAATTTTCTTCTTCCATAATATGGGCAGTCTTAATTTGTTCAAACATCTTTATAGAGATGAATGAAGGTGTAGCACCAATATCGAATAACGTGAAAATAGGTATTTGGAATATTTTGAACATACCTGCTATCACTTCCGGATTTGTTGTCGCCTCCTGCTGACTCATGGCAAACACTCAAGCAGGTGCCATCTTCTGTTGTTCATTCCACTTTGGACAATTAGTTATGACATGTCCCGGTTCCTTACATCTGTAACAGATTCCTGTTCCCTTCAAGCATTGCCCAAAGTGTTCCTTCCCACAATTTTTGCACTTAGGTGGCCTCTGTTGTTGTCGTGGCACTATTTCTGCCTTTTTAACTTGCTTAGAATTTCTTCCTTGGTTCGTACCCATCCACTTCCTTTTGTTTTGTTGTGATTCTGGCGTTCTTACGTCCTCTGATTTCATATATGCTGCTATCATCTGAGTTTTCTTGAAGGCCGAGGCATAAGACTTAATATGTTGTGCCGCTAAGATAGTACTGATTTCCGGTCGTAAATTCTGCATAAATCTTTTTGCTTTCCTTTCATCAGTATTAATCAAATGAGAAGCATATCTTCCCAATTGATTAAATTTCCTTTCATATTCCTGTACTGTCAGGTTCCCTTATTTCAACTGTCGGAATTCAGTCTCTTTCTGATCTAAGAATGACTGTGGTATATAATTCTTAACCACTGCTTCTACAAATTTTTCCCAAGTAACTGTAGTTTATTCTTCTTCAGTCATTGTCCTACAGTGAGCTTCCCACCAATAATCTGCATCTTCAGTCAGCTGAAATATAGCGCAAGAAACTTTCTGCTCATCGGTGCACTTAAGATAAGCAAATATCTTCTCCAAGCTCCGAATCCAGTTTTCTACTTCCATAGGGTTCTCTTTTCCGGTCAGGGTTGAGGGTCTAAATTTCTTAAACTGACTAACAATATCATGGTTTTGGGCTGAAGATACAGGTGTTTGGGATGATTGGCTTTGCTGACCTAGTTGCTGAGCTAACCCCCTTAAAACGGAAGCTAGATCCTCGCTCATGTCTGAGTTGTTTTGGTTTCCCCTACGACTCATAGTTCTATTCAAACAACAATGTAATGCAATAATTATACAAACTTTTAAATAATCAAACATAATTTCAAATGAATAACAAAATTTAAGCACATATATAATATTTACCTGATCCCGTCGTGGAGAATGAACTCGGTGCGGCTGTTTCCTTTTAAAATTTTAAAACACACACTTTTTAAAAATACTTTAGCAGGCGAACCTGCTCTGATACCACCTGTGACGTCCCCACTTAATATAGTACGGAAAATATGATGTGGCACAAGTAGGAACGGCACTAAAATAGTACTTTGTATTAAAATATACACACGCCACACATTTACACAGTGGAAGTAGTAAATAAGTATGATCGTAGCTTAAGATACAAACCAAAATTTAAAAAAATATAAAATTCTTGAAATATAACTTCACAGCCCGCCGAGTTCATTCGCCCACGTCCAGATCCACAGCATCTGTAAAAATTTAAAAGTGGAAGGGATAAGTGCTGGAAAACACTTAGTGTGAAACCTCTTGTTAATTGCACAAACTAAACATCAATTGTTTATAATATGTGAGCCCCCGGAATTTCACCGGCTATATGCTTGGGTGGTGTGACCAACCCGTGGTGCCGGAAAGATTGGACTATATGCTTGCCAACTTAAAGTTGGACTTATATGTGGGGCCAGTCGATAGCGGGTCATACTCAAAATTTAACATTCAACGTTTAATAAGTGCAATTAAATAATAATAGAACACTCGGTGAAGAGCGAAGTGATTCCCCACCTTGCAGGTTTGTACCTATAAATAAAATTTTTAAAATAAAAATATTGTTACTTATCCCTTCACTTTTGTAAATTGTAAGACTTGAATTCAAATCTCCATACATATTCAAATATTGTATACTAACACACAAATATCAATTAAGTGTATAAAATCATCAAATAACAAGTTATAAATAAATATCGACTGTAAAAATGTAACCGGACCATTTCGAACCTTTCATACAAAAATTCAATTTTGGCAGATTACACACCTAACTTTGAAAATTCATATTAAATTATCCATAAGTTCAGAAATTATGAAATTTTAACAGTAGATTCCCAACTCAATAAAGTTTATCACCATATTTTCATATTTCACACACTCTTTGTCAAACATCAAATATTTCGTAATGAACACACTGTTACAGATTTTGGACACTTAACTTTAAAAATTCACCATAAATCAACCATAAGTCCAATACTCCTGAACTTTTAACCATGAACTCCCACCTTCATGTAATTTATCAAAATACTTCGGTCTAATATAAAATTCTAACCAATTATTCTCAGATCATAGCAAACTCCTACTATTCCTGCTATAGAGTCCAAAACCCTAGTTCAACTTTGAAAAATCACCATGCATCGACTACAAGTTACAAAATTATGATATTTGAAACCTAAGTTTCTTCTGAAGTCTATTTTCACATATAAAATTTTCAGAATTTTCCACCAAATGAATTGATCAAAACGAAATTTACCCCAAAGTTGGTCCAGAATTTCTGTTTATGCATATATGAAGAACATATCATCTTAAACTTACTTTAAACCATATAATTTCATGATTTCTACTTCTAAAGAATATATATTCAAGTAATAAACATAATTTTGGTCATAACTCATGAAGAAATTGAATTAAACGTTCAAACATGAAGTAAAACATGGATAACATGCAATTTACTCATCAAAACTCATTTTCCTATCATTTAATTCACATATCATGCATAAACTTCATACTACCACTTAAATAATTACTCCATCAAGAAGAGAAGCTTACTTAGAGAGGTTTCTACAAGATATCTCTTCTCCTCCTTTTTATAAGTGTAGTAGTAATATTTGTGATTTTTTTTATGCTTATTTTTGCATGCAAGCTTATGTATTTATAGGAAAAGCCATGCTTGGAGACTACTCCAATCCCCTTAGAACCGACCTTGAAGAAGAGTTAGGAAGATTATGGAGTATTCTTGCAAGTTAAAAGAATAAACACATGGCATCTTATAATTAGTAGTTAAATTTGACTTTAATTCTTCAAATTTTGACTTTGATTCTTGAAGTTTCAATACTTTTCCTAATACTTCTATACTTTGGCCGAAAATTTAGGGAGTTTTCAAGAGAAAACTTGTGTCTTGTAGTTAAGACACATGTAGTCTTTGAATTTAATAAATAAAATAAAAGAAATTATGATTTTCTAATTTATTTAATGATTTTAAGGTACATTATGCATAAAATTACTTATACTATCTTATGAAATAAAATTAAAACTCTTCTAGACTCTAAATAAATTACAAAGTCTATATACTAATCATAAAAATATATCGAGTAATCGATACGCAATCGTTTCTTAAAGAAACATTTATTTTACAACTTGTAACTTATGAAATAAACTACTATTCTTAAGAAGTACATTAATTCCTAAATTAAAAACTTTAAGACATAAAATAAAGAACATATAAAAATTATAAAGTCTCAAGAAATAGTATGTATTGAGCAAGTAATACAATAATTGTAATTATCGACTAATTAAAACACATAAACGTGCCTTTGCATAAATTTGGATGTAAATGCATCACATAGATTCATGAAGAATTATAAAGCACTTAGTAAAGCAGACAAGATCATAAAAACCTAGGGTATTACAGACTCACTCTCCAACCAACTTACTACTGGAATTGGGAAGTACCAACTCCTTCATACAACGACTTCAATTTCCCGATCTAAGCCTTACACCTATCTATCTAGGAAGATAAGGATTGTGTAAATATTCTAACTATAACTCCTAAAGAGTGTATATACGTGAATGAACAAGGTTGAGTGGTGGGGGAGTTCGTGTGTCTTTCGTGTGCTATCTTGCCCGACTCTATTGCATGAACTCATCACCATACACTCCTATTTATAGTCAACGAATACTAGCAATTCAAATAACAATAACTTAAGGAATATAATCAATCCTTGATTATGTATATTGATTGATTGGTTGACTTCCATTTTGATTGAATATTCAAACATGATTTTCAATCAATCAATCAATCATTCATTTCCATCAGTTGACTTTCTTCTTGATTTGCTTGACTCTTTTTGTTAAGATATATTATGTTTTTAGTTTTGAAGATGTTAAAACCAGATGATGTAATAGGACCAGTTTAACCTGTTAGTCAGTTGATGATTAGAATAGGACTTAGTCTAGGGGGAATAAGCTTATCAGAAGACTCAGACCATAAGATATTTACCTGATGAGTTACAAGAGCAGGAGGCTCTCCAGCTTACCCAGACCAGAAGAGTCCCAAGACCCGAGGCACTCGTTCAGATCACTAGTCTGGACAGGACCAAAAGACATCCCTAGTCTTCTGGTTCCTTCGGTTCTCACGTAGAAATCAAGGTTCAAAAGGAAGTTAAAGACCGTTGGTGATTGAAGACAAATTGAAGATACGGATTAACAAAGTCAACACACTTTATCAATCAAGATCTCACCAACCTCAATCAATCAATTAATCAATGATTAAAACTTCCAGGAATATGGGATTAAATTTATTATCCTTCCAACGGCTAACTCGATCCTCCGCTATAAATACCAAGAGACTGGAATGAAGAGATACACACGCGCAAGAACACTCAAGCATACATACATTCAAGTATTCCAATACTCACAGTTTTACACTCGTTATTTTACTCTTTAAGATTTGCACTCAACCTATTCATCTGATAGAAAGGTTGCAGTGATTGAATAGTAGTTTCGAAAGATCTACTAGATTATAAACAAGGAACTAGTACTTATCAATTCCAGTACGTAAGTGAGAAAGTGAGTAAGGAAGACCCCTTGACGAAGGGAGAGTGGACGTAGAATTTTAGACCTGTACCTCTATACATCGTTATTTTGGTTGTATGAGCCTCGGCCTTTTAGTGATAATTGGCGAGCTCCGAAAGAACTCGCTCCTGCAGGTGGGTACGACATGCTAGTGGCCATCTGGGACCCCACCTATGTCTGGATTTGGCTCACCTTATAGGCGTGGTCACAGTGGGGGTTTATTTGCCCCACAACAATTGCCCCTAAGCTCATCCACTGAGGTTCAGTGGTGGTCGAGCTGACCTTGATGGGTGAGGTTCATTATGTCCAACATAACCATCCGACACTCATGAAGGTCTCTCGGAAGTGAACTTTTGAAATGCCCCAATTGGCATTGATCCACGTGACATGCCCTGGTTGGCGTAATTCGAACAATGGTTGGGCTAGCGTGTGGAATCGTTCAAGAAAGAAACTAACGGGCGTTACTTTTTCAAAAAGTGCAATGATGCCCTGTATCGACTTGCCCAATCGAAAAGACGCACCTTCATTGGAAATAAACCTGTTTTTTGGGCTGTCGCATCAGGCGTGTGCGACTGGAGTTGAGTTGTTGCCTGTATTTATGGGTCTTTTCGGTTTTAGCACCCGTATTCGAATTTTTAATTGCACTTCTGCCCTAACTTCTTTCTATAAAAGGGGGCCTTCCTGCTCTAATTACTTTCCTCTATCTGTGGTCTTCCAGCTACAGAACTGTCTTCTCGGTTCCTATCTTCAGCAGTTTTTAGCTCCTTGTTTTGAAGGTAATTTCATAGTTTCCTTTTTCTTTCAATTTATATTTTCTGATTTACATTCATTCATTTAAAAATGAAAATGGCAGGTTCTTCCAGTGGTGGAGGAATTTTACGAAAAATTAGAGGCTACCCTTAATGAAGAGTAGGTCAACGAGCAACGGGTCCGGGAGGAGGACGAGTATAACCAACAGGTCTCCGTGGCCTACCATGCTTGGGAGAACTTTGCGGATCAGCGGGCTGGGCCGCCTGCTACTTTTGATTATGCTGAGTAGTTGAGATGGCACCCGTATGTGTACGTTAGGCGGGATCCGCGCTCTCTCTTGGAGGCGCGAGCTTCAGAATAGTATGCCTCATAGGAGGGGAAGGCGAGTAGCGTGATGGCTGTGGAGCTGCCCATATAGCGGATCTGGTGGGAGGTCCCAATTGATGTTCATTAGTATGCCCCAGGGCCGAAAGAGTGGGCTGACTAGCCATCACCGGGAATGGTATATGTTGATAGACGAACAACTACCTGTATTAGGCGAATAAGTTTAAAGGCTTAAATATTCGGGTTATAGCTAAAAGCACATCAACTAACATATGATGAGCAGGTATGGCATCAGGGTGGTGTATAAAGAAATCAGAGGAGTTCACACCCTTGCACTACTCGGCGAATAGCTTTCCAGTGAATAAAGGCTCCTGAGAATACCAAGATTAAAGAGCACAGGGTGAAGAAATGGGCGAATAACTTTTTACTCTTGTTCCAAGAAGGCAAACATATATTGAAGAACTCATGATGGAAACCAACGAACAAAGCAACGATGAACAACTCTAAGGACGTGATAAACCTCAAAAGAAGACTTTGTAATTAAGTTTAAGCTTAGATAAGGTAAAATAAGTCAAAGAGGACACATGTCAAGCGTGCAAACATGGAAGTCCATAAGTTTTGTCCACTACCTACTTGGTGGTTTGTATAAATAAGTTGGTCTCCAGCAATAAAATTAAGTTCAAATACACAAAAATCCTACTACACACACTCATACAGCATCAAACACACATATACGAGGTACATACGCAATCAATACACATATTTACGATTATTTAACCGTGATCTATCGTATTTACTATTTACGGTAGTAATCAATCACACAAATTGTTTGGTGATCCTATTTACGGTAAAAAAATAGCCACTAATCCACGTGATTAGAATCGATCATCAACAAATTGGTGCTAGAAGAAGGGAACGGCAAACCTCCGATTCGTGTTATATTTTCAAGAGATTCAAGTCAAGAACTTGAAGATTTGAAGACGTTCTTGAGCTTTTCTTCATAAATTCAAAGAAGTTATTCAATTCTTGGTGTTCTTCATTTAAACATTTGAAGATTTGAATATTTGAAGATTCAAATAAAAATACAACCAAGATGCATCAGTCAAAGGAAACTCAACTCTCTCACCCCTCAGCTAGAACCCCAATGACCGGGGCATCATCTACTGGTCGACAAGCACAAGAACCACGGCCGGAAAATAGAGCCAGACCATCGGCCGTGGCAAACATTATGCCTCCGGAATTAGAGGCTTTGGCTAGCAACCCCGGTGAGCTAGCCCGAACCATTGTTGCATTGCAAGCCTTGCAAAAACAACAAGAACAACCTGGCCCCTCACAAATAATAGCCAGGTCAAAACTTGTTGACACACCAAGACCCAGGCCAACTAGCGATGAATAACAAAATGAGGTGGACAGTGCCCAAGTCCATAAGGCAAAAGGCAAAGTCAAGATGACTGAAAAGATGGAGGGCCAAGCTGATTCCACTCCTAGTTGAGCAGCTGGGTTAAGCCATGGAACTTCACGTCCCAGTGTTTTGGATAGACTGGGTAGACCCCAGCCAGATCAAGAAGTTGCTCGCCCGAGAGTAGGTGAAGGGCGAACATGTTTTAATGTGTTTAATTGAAATATTTGATTTAAATATATGTGTAAACAAGTTCAAATTTGTCAGGTGATAGACGAGCATTCGAGCTGAAAACCCCTACTAGCATTTTTTTAGTTTTATCCGTAAATTGGGTCGACTTGTTTAAAATGAAAATTTAAAGAATTCAAAATGATAAGTGTGAAACATTCATACTAACCACAAAAATCATACGAATTTAACGGTAAGTTTAAATTAAATTTTGGAGCCAAAAGCCGAACCAAAAAATATAAAAAATACAATGTCGGAATCATAATCGCAACTAGAATCGGGACTACCATAATGGCAGACCCAAAATCTGAATAAAATCATCCCCTTTAAGTCTTCTTGCAGCCATATTTAAGTGAAGAGATGGGTAATGAGTGCTAAGCTAGACCCAAATCCTACCCCTCCATCTCATCTCATTACACTTAGCCTTAATGACACAAGAGTCGACTCTCCCTCTCCCATCTCCCCTCTCCCCTCTCCTTACGATCAGCCTTCCCATTTCCTCCTATTTATACCCCTCCAAACTCCTTTCATTTACCCACATGATTTCTTACACTCAAGAGAGAAGAGAAGAGAAAGAAAGAAAGAAAGAAAGAAAGAAAGAAAGAAAGAAAGAAAGAAAGAAAGAAAGAAAGAAAGAAAGAAAGAAACAAAGAAAGAAAGAAAGTTAGAGAGAAAAGTGAGAGTAGAAGGAGGAGGGGCTTTCCCCTCTCCACCCCCTCTTGGCCTACACCACCACCACCACCACCACCTAGGAGTAGTGTTTTTTCTACCATCTTGAAGCCAAGGGATTGTTAGAAGCTAGGGTGTTCATCTTTGGTTCCTAATCTTCCAAGAAAGAGAGAAAAACTACAAGGGTAAGCCTTTAAATCCCATTTCCCTTGATGTTATGATCATGTTTTGTTTTGAGCATGAAACCCTTAGAAATGGCATGTTAAGAACCTCCCCTAAGATTGTTTAAACTTTGAATATAGTGTATGAGGTTTGTGTTTAAGATTTCTCACGTTTTTTAGCTTATATGATTGTGTATGTGAAAGTTCGACAATGTTCGTTTCTACCCGGGTTAGTTACTGCCCCCTTTTTTACAAACCCATTTCGAAGATTTATTGATGTTTTAAAATCGTGAAAAAAATTATGGATGTATTATTTAATGTATATAAGAAACTGTGAAAATTTGGTTGTCATCTGATTTATATATAGGGAGAATAAGTTGGTGGAAATTTGTATGTTTGAAATCGTGCAAAATTGGGAGCAGCGACTCTATTTAACTTTTTTGCCTATCTCCATAAGTGATAGAATTATAGAAAAATCTAGGGATGTTCCCCTTGTTATTTTTTAAGATATATCCAAATATTGTAGTGTTTTATTTAGAGGATAATGAGATATTCCTGTTTAAATATTATTTGGTGAATACTTGACTAAGGTTGATTCTTTGTTTTCAAAAATTCATTTAGCCCTTTTATAAGTGTTTAAAAATCTTGGGAAAAATTGGACATGTTCTCCAATGAGTCTGGAATATTATGTAAAATATTTGGTTAATTTTAATTAAGTTTACAATAAGTTATGGATTTTTAAGTAAAGCATGCTTGATGTCAGGTTCGTACGTGCGTTGTCCTCTCCTGATTTGTCCACGTCATCAGGTATGTGAGAAAGTCAGAACTCATTCTTCAATTCAGTCTTGTCTTTTTTGAGTTCATCTTTGTTCTCATCTTCGTGCATGGCCCATCGCTGACATTCCTTTTTCTTGCTTGTATCCTCCTCCAAGTCTTTCCTAAATACTCAGGTAGCCTGACTCCTTCAGTCTTGTGAGTTAGCAATGATCTCAGTATCATACTCTTCATCCTGACACATACTTAGCCAGCTTAGAAAGACTAACATAAGTTCAGTGATGGTGCTCTTGTGGACTTCAGGCTTCAGTCTCGATTGACATCAGTGAGTTCTCCTCTCACTGAGTACCTGTGAATATAGAATATTCTAACTTATATTATACCTATCAAGACTAGTCTGACTATTACACATTTAGGCAAATTATCTTTTCAGGGTCTTTGGGATCAACTCAAAACTGACCTTGTCCCAACAATTTCCTCATTTTTTATGATGCCAAAACACTGAAAAGATCCACAAAACACATACTGGAAATAAAAGGTCCTATCTATAAGATAAAACATTCAGTGTTAGAGCAGTTCTTGATAAAGTACAGAATTTAAATAGACAGCCAAAAAAGACAATGAGTTGTTGTCTCAGGGCAAAAGTAATAGATTTCATTGATGAGTTTGACAATTACATTGACCCTATCTATTACAATTTCCTAACAAGATATACTCAGATTCTACGCATCTTAGGCTCGATGTCGTAGCCAGTGTAAACTCTTTCTTTGAGATCTTCAACACACTTCCACTGGTTCTGATATCCTTCAGCTTTGGCAATCCTCAGCACCTCTTTCATTATCGCCCTTGAGTCGTACATAGTTGAGCCTGGAACATAAGGAGGGGTGCGAATGATTAGTTCAAGGGCCTTCACTTGAACTTTGGCTTTCTCAGCTTCGTCCAAAATCAGCTTGAACAGTTCAGGATAGTTGTCCACCATGAAATCAGTGAAGTGCGCGTCGATGTCTTCAGTGTGGCCCCACTTCTTGACAACATACCAGAGCCTGATGAACTCATTCCTTGCATCCTCCCAGAACTCCTTAAGCTTTTCGTAGATAAAAGTATCAATGAGTACTGGCTTATCATTTTACTCAACAGGGACTTGTACCTTCTTCGCTCTAGGTGCAGCATGCTTCCTGTACTTCCTTGGTTCAGGCTTCTCCTTCTTCCTCCTCAACAAACTGAACACTGCATCATTTATTTCCTTTTGTTGAAGCTCAGTGATCTCAGTCAGTTTCTCAACCTGCCTCTCCAAAATGCGTTGTTTCTCCTTCTGCGTAATCTCAGCTCGGCGCTGAGCTTCAGATTTCTCTGGTGCAACTCCCCAAGCCTCTGAACAAAGGTCAGCTACCTGATCACCATCAAGAGTGATGAGATTTCTTCTCGAATCAATAGGGGAGTGCTCTGAAGCCTTAGGAATTGGAGGGAGTTGAGGAAGTTGTTGTGAAGGTTCATTAGCCTGAGCCGCCAACATGGCTGACTCCCTCGGAGGGGGTTGGATAACATTTTGAGTTGCCTCAGATGCCTCGGGTATGGATCTTTTCCTCTTCACACTCATTTCCCCATTTTTGCCATCATCCTTGGCCATAGGCAGATCCCTCAGCATTGCATCCTTCAACACTTCATCCTGATTGTTGACGACGAAAGTAGTTAAGGACTGAACCTCATTTAGGTGTTCTTTCATCAACTCTACCCCAGTCAGGATTCCAGCTCCGGAAGTAGACAACTGAGCAAGCCCTGATCCCAACTTCTTGTTGGAATTCTTCCATTGATCCATTCAGGCACTTCTCGGTCTCCTCCAGCCATGCTACCATCCTCTCTAACTCAGATGCCATCTTCTCAGACTGATCAAAGATGGCCTTAGTGAAGAGCTCAGTGGACTTTTCAGTCAGTGTCTCCAATGACTTCAACATCATCTGTTCATTGCTCTCCTTCATCTTAGTCAGAGCCCCTTCCAGTAGCTTCTTGGACTTCCTCCTCTCAGCTTTGATCGACATTGACAGTGGCCTTCATGGTATCCTCAAGACGTTTCAATTTTTTGTTGGTTATCCCCATAAGTTTAGCTTGATACTTGTTCCATGAGACATCTATCCTGAGGGCTGACTTTATCCACTGCATCTTTTTCTGAAGAGCCTTAACTTTGTTATTTTGATCTGACTCCAGAACACTGAGCTTGTTCTCTAAGTTAGCAAGGTCTTCAGCAGCTTTTTCTTGCTTCACTGTGATAATGTCAGTGAAGTTGCTAGGACGAACGTCAGTGACCAGGACTTCATCCTCGCCATCGTCCTCGATCAGTGGTTGCTTTCCCTTGTTAGCCCCTGCCAGCTCAGTCTCCTCTTTAGTATACACTGAGGGCAGTTGTGGAGTGATCTCAGCCGCCTTCCTATCAGGCTCAGCCGAGTCAGCTCGAACTTCAGGGCGAATCTCCTTAGAGACGGGCCCATCAGAACTGGATGTCTCCATTGGCGCCTTAGCAACTTCCGTCCTTGCCTCAGGGCTGGGAATCCCTTCATTAGCAGTTGCTTCATCGACAGATGAACAAACCTTGTTGGACTCGTCGACTGATCCACCCTTGGATCCAATCCCTTTCTCACCTTCTCCCTGAGCAGTAGGCTCGTAGTTCATCTCCTCAACCTCCTTCGCACACTCCTTAACTAGACGTTTATTGGCCTTTCCTTCAGCGCCATCGTCACCATCATCATCCTCATCTTTATCTCCATCACCCTTCTTCTCAGGGGTGTCCCCAAACTTACCCTTTTCCTTTCTCATCGCCTTCATCTTTGCAATGAGTTCCTTCATTGCTTCCATCTCAAGGACTTCCAGATAGCCAGTCAGTTTAAAGAAAGAGCATAGACTAGCTTCTTCTTGACACCAGAAGTCCCACCCCCTTGACTCCACCATCATTCGTTGCTCTGGCATATTGGCCTGCTTGTACTTCAGCCAGGCTTTCAGATCCGCAACGTGGCTTCTCAGGACTGGATAGTTGTTCAGTCCTGGGAAGTTCATTGCTACCCACCCCTCAGCCTGGTGCCGGATCAGGTTCTTAAAAAGATCCAGTAAGGTGTCATCATCTTCCTCCTCCTTCGGGTTCTGAGTTACAAACTCAGGTTCAGGGGTTAGCTCCTTTGGGTTGGATGAAGAGGGTTCTTTAGGTTTTGAGGCTGGATCTAGAAAGTCTGTGGGAGAGGGAAGGGTATTTTGTGGCTCTGTGGGGATAGAAGGTTCAGTGGGGGTTGGGTCATTTGGCTCTGAGGGAGTTGGGTTGGGATCAGTGGCAGGTAAACGCTTCAGTGGGATTACGGGTTGGCTCAGGTTGAAGCAGAGAGGCAATGTTAATTACCTCTCTTACTTGAGTTAGGTCAGACTCATCCTCCACCGTCGGCTCTGACTTTTTCTTCCCTCCCTTCTTCAGTCTCTTGAAAGACTTGGGCTTGACAATCAACTACCAGCCAATGAATACTTCATCGTCGGATTCCTCAGGCTCTGGAGCAGCCTTCTTGGAATCTTTCTCAGCATTTCTCTTCTTCCCCATCGTTGCCTTCTCCTTCAAGATGACCTTCAATTTGGAGATGGTTTTCTCCGTTCTTTCCTTCTCCTTCTCCTTCTCCTTCTTCTGAGCACGCTCTGCCAGCGCCGCCTCTGTTTCCTCCTGCCCCTTCACAAGGAGCTCATCCACCTCACTGAGGAGGTTCCTCTTGAGTGGCTTCTTGCCCTTAGGCCCAGCCTTCTTCTTCTGACCCTTCTGAGGTGCATTGGGGTCAGTCACTCCCAGAATGGGATATGTCTCCTTCTCCATGGAGAACATAATCTTCTTCGCTGGGAGCTCCATCTCCCAGTCAAATGAGCAGTCAGGGAAGGCATATGCGTAATGAGCATGGAGAGCCTTGTCCCAAAATGCAGGGCTCCCTTGATGAAGATGTGCTTTTTCTCAACATCTTGTTCCACCTTCGAAGATGCTTCATAGGCAAGCGCATCCAGGAAATACTGCTCCCAGTTGACCTTAGCCCGGTCAATGATAGTAGCCATCAGTTTGATTTTATCCTTACTGACCTGCTCATGGGACCCAACATTTCCCATGCTGATCTTGCTCACGATATCAACCAGAGCCCTGTATTCTGGCTTGAAGTTATCCTTGTGCATGCGAGCTTGAAAGTCAAAGGATCCTGACTTTGTGAAATTTTCAAGGTAAGTACCTTCGTTGTTCTCTTGGTATGCCATGGGGCTAATACCAGTGTTGGGAAGAGCGAAGACCTCCTTCACCATCGCTCTAAGGTCCTCCTCCCTGACCTCCTCCTCTATCAACTGCTCACCCTTCTCGTTCTCTCCCTTAGGCACTTCCACCGTTACCTTGGTGAACAACTCTTCGTCCCTCTTGAACATCTTAATGTATGCCTCAACCACCGTCTTTGGGATTACCATCGTGGGCTTATTGGCATAGTACATCTTTAAACCAACCCTGGATATCTAATCAAGCACCGACTTTATCTCCTTTACCTTCAAGCAGGGCCCGTCCATGGCTATGATTTGTTAAATTTGAACTTGCTTGTTTCGGACTACACACTCCTAGTCGACGACAGTCCAAGCGGTATTCGAAGAAGCTATTAGAGTGATTTAAAATTTAGCAGAAAAGATTTGAGTGTTTGAGAGAAAACTCAATGTGCAAGAAAGTGTATTGATGCGTACAAAAGATGACCTGGCCCAAAGAAGTCCAGTCCACTTTCTATCATCTAATAATAAGGCCCAATTGGCCTAACCAAGCCCAAGATTATGAATAATCTGGCAAGAAGAGTCAGGTCTCCTCGAGAGCTGACACATAAAGGAAGCAGGTCCTCAATGGACCTGACGTATAAAAGTTGCTAATATGATGAGATGCGTCCAAAATACTTGGGCAAAATGGACTATGAGAAAACCACTCGCAATAGCCTCAAAAGGCTACCAGGTCTTCAAGAGACCTGTTAGGTCTATGACGGACCTATTAGGTCTCTATGTGGCCTAACGCATGATTATGAAATCATATAGAAAACCCCTTATAAAAAGGTCAAAATCATCCTTTCTACTCCGAGGAATCAATATTCCTCCCATACGGATAAGGACTAAATTAGGGACTTATCTGTCCTTTACTAAGGACCTGACCCATAGTACAAACGGCCTTCTGCTGAAAGGCATGATAATACCCCATGGCACAACAGAGATGGTCTAACTTGAACTCAAAATACTAGCTATACTAGTAGTTACCCTACAAGAGTATGGGATCCATGTAGTATGGGCGAGTGTAGGGACCAAGTAGTATCGAACCCAAGGGAAAGTGTGTATACGAATAAATCACTAGAGATGTACATCTCGTAGCTAATATGAATGTATGTTTTTGGTTTTTTAAAATTAATTCTATACTATATTATACTATCTATATGCTATTAAAGAAATTAACTAAATAACTTTTGGGTTTAATGCAAATAAGAGATGGTCATGCTCGGGATAGGAATTCCTACGTATACTAACAGAGTTAGTACAATAACTAAAATAATCGTGATGTGCAAGTAATAATCCTAAGAGTACTAAAACTAGGCAATCAACTTCCCTAATCTGGCACAAGATTGAAAGACTAAAAGCTCAAGAATTAACCCTAATACTTCGCCATATCAACCTACTTCACTAATCCACTAAACAAGTTATATGGATCGTGCTTAATTATTGAGATCCTAATTTAACTAATGTGAAGTGGTCGTCCTCCCTAGATAAACCGGTAGATGATAAACCCCTTCTAAAACCCTTTCCTTAAGCCTATTAGTTATTAAAGAGTGATATGATCCTCTTCTCTCTAACAATTTTCGTTCTTAATTCCAAGATTATTCTAAGGTTTATTAGAAATATTCAATAACTAAGAGAATTAAAACTAAACATCAGGAATTATCCTAATTATGTACCAACGTCCTACTTCTACGAGTTCATTCTATCCTAAGCATATAAGGGTTCTAGCCTAACATGGTGGTTTGAATAACGAAAACAATCACAAGAACAATAAACATATGCATACTTGAATTAACTAAAGAAATCAAAATCATAAACACAAGAAATACTTCAAGTCTCCAAATTAATCTCAATAAATCTGGAAAAGCTAGATTTAGAAGTCTCAAGTATCAAGAAATCAATAACAAAAACTAATCGGTTCACAAGAAAAGAAATTAATCTAAGAATTCATAAACTAAAACCTCGATTACAAGATGTAAAACTCTTCAATCTTCCTTCCCAAGCTCTCTCCTTCAAAAAATATCTAATGGTATCAAGTCGTGTCCAAAAGTCTGCTTGGAAGGGATATTTATAGGCTTTGGGAATAATTGGGCCGAAAATCCCCGAAAACGCTCTAGCTCTGGTACCTGTCGAGTGCCTCATCTTAACAGCAAGAATGTACCACTGGAGTCCTTTTCATTTGAATGCCTAACGCTTGACCTTGGCTCAGTCGAGCACCTCATCTTACCCAGTGTAACACTCGCGCTCGAGCACCATCCGGTCGAGCACCTAGCGCTCGACCTCTCCTCAGTCGAGCACTCTAAACCTCCAGAATGCGCACGACACTTCACCCCTCTTGCTCAAGCACCTAGGTGCTCGACCTAGGCTGCTCGAGCACTCCTCCATTGAGCCAACTAACACTTTTCTTTGCACTAACTAATACATTTCGTATTTCTTCAATATCTTCTCATCCGGGAGTCCGTTTGAGTCGATTCAAAGTCCTACGAACTCCATTTTTGGCCCTCTATCCAACTATGAGAATCAAAGAGGAAAATTCATTAGTTTATGAAAATGATACTCAAATGACTCTAAATATTCATCAAATACACTAAAACAACATGGGCAAATCGGGCTACAAAACATAACAATTTCACGCCTAATCAACCCCCCCCCCCCCCAAACTTACCATATTGCTTGTCCTCAAGCAATGAAATAATAAGTCAAGTGAAATTGTTAAGAATGAATCATAGAACCATATCATGCAAGTAATAGTTTTCAAGTTTCAAAGATTGATCACTCGCACACAAACTCACCCTCTTCATCCTACTCATGGATAATCACTAAGAACCACCAAAATCAAACATGGATGTGCTCTCGGCGATGTGTTTCACTCCCTCACAAGTGTTTAGCAATAATAAGGGACTGCTCCGGGAATTAAATCAATAGTAAATTCCAACGGACGATCTGGGGGTAGTCCTGGCAAATCATCTGGGAATACATCCTTGTATTCACATACTACTGGTATATCGTCCAATGTTGGACCATCAGAATCTGTTGCTACAACATTTATTAGAAATGTTGTACATTCACCTTTCCTTAAAATATTCCGAGCCTTTACTGCTGAAATTACCCGAGGTATATTTCTTACTTTTGCACCAAAGATTGTAAAATTCATACCTTCCGGTTTTTGCACCGATATTTCTTTCTCTTGGCATTTTATAAGAGCACGATTAGCCTTAAGACAATCCATTCCTAATATAACATCAAAATCCTTCATCTCTAATATATGTAGATCCGCCGGAAATACCATATGATCGAAATCCACCCTTACATTCCTACACAATCCTAAGGATTGTATTATAGTACCAGAAGGAATATTTACCTCTAGGAAATTTCCTTCTACTATAATATCTTCCTAGAGATAAATGAAAGCGTGGCACCAGTATCGAATAGTGTAAGAGCAGGTACTTGAAATTTTTTTAACATACCTGCCATTACTTCCAGGTTTACTGTAGCCTCCTGCAGGTTCATAGTGAATACTCGGGCAGGTGCCGACCTTTGTTGTTCTTTCCATTTTGGACAATTAGTTATGACATGTCCCGGTTCCTTACATCTGTAGCAGATTTCTGTCCCTTTCAAGCATTGACCCTAGTGTTCCTTCCCACAATTTCGGCACTTAGGTGGCCTCTGTTGTTGTCATGGCACTATTTCTGTCCTTTTAACTTGCTTAGAATTCACTCCTTGGTTTGTACCAATCCACTTCCTTTTGTTTCATTGTAATTCTGGCGTTCTTACTTCCTCCAATTTCATATATGTTGCTATCATCTGAGCTTTCTCGAATGCCGGGGCATAAGACTTAATATCTTGTGTTGCTAAGATAGTATTGATTTCCGGTCGTAAGTTCTGCACAAAATCTTTTTGCTTTCCTTTCATCAGTATTAATCAAATGAGAAGCATATCTTCCCAATTGATTAAATTTCCTTTCATATTCATGTATTGTCAGATTACCTTGTTTCAACTGTAGGAATTCAGTCTCCTTCTGTCTAAGAATGATTGTGGTATATAATTCTTAACCGCTGCTTCTACAAATTTTTCCCAAGTAACTGTAGTTCGTTCTTCTTCAATCATTGTCCTACAGTGAGCTTCCCACCAATAATCTGCATCTTCAGTTAGCTGAAAAATAGCACAAGAAACTTTCTGCTCATTTGTGCACTTAAGATAAGTGAATATCTTTTCCAAGCTCCGATTCCAATTTTCCACTTCCATAGGGTTTTCCTTTCCGGTTAGGGTTGAGGGTCTAAACTTCTTAAATTGACTAACACTGTCATGGTTTTGGGTTGAGGATACAGGTGTTTGGGACGATTGGCTTTGGTGATTTAGTTGCTGAGCTAATCCTCTTAAGACAGAAGCTAGGTCATTGCTTATTTCTGAGTTGCTTTGATTCCCTCTTCGGTTCACGGTTCTATTCAAAATCAACTTATTAGTAACAATTATACAAACATAACAGATATTTTATATAAAATACATCATATTTTACATACATAAACATTACATTCAAAAGTATTATACATCAAGTTCATTGAGTACATATATTTTACATGCATAAACATTACATCATAATACATATATTACATTCAAAAGCATATAGTACATCAAGAGCATTTAGTACATATTAAGTACATATATCTGCTAATATCATATATAATCACGCATAGAACACATAATCTGCAACTGGTCTTTGTTCAATCATCATCAATGATGATGATTTCGGGTTCCTTCTTTTTCTCCTCCCACATCTCGATATCATTATTCTTGTTTGCTGCCTCCATTTCCTCTAATCCGTTATTCTGATTCCCACTGCTTTCTTGAACTGATATTAATTCCTGATTGCCACCCATTTCAAAACCCGGTTGTAGAGGATCAAAATGGATGGTGTCGAATTGCAGCCATTCACGGTATAACAAAGAAGAAAAACAAGGAAAACATATATAACCATGCTGGTCATACACGAAATCTAGCATTTCCCAGACAGCATTTACCCACGTATGTGGCAAAGTATCAATAAGCAGATAACAGTAGTAGTCATCATCGATATCACGCTTATTTCTTAGGTCCTGTTTATATTGAGAAGTAAGTTCTCCCACATGGGCTCCTATATCGTCTTCTTCAGTCCTACCCGTTCTAGCTATTCTTTCTAGTGGGTTATCATTTTGTCTTCTAGTGTTGTCGTTCATCTGCGTACTTAAATATATTATATTGGTTAGTTCAAAACTACATAATTTCAAATAATTAATCACAATTTCATAATTTAAGCACATATGAAATATTTACCTGATCACGTCGTGGAGAATGATCTCGGTGCGGCTGTTTCATTTAAATTTTAAAACACACACTCTTTTGAAAATTCTTTAGCAGGCAATCCCGCTCTGATACCACCTGTAGTGTCCCCACTTAAAATAGTAGAAAGACATGATGTGGCACAAGTAGGAACACTACTAAAGTTTAGTTTTATAATTAAAATAATTAAAAATAATGCCACACTTATTTACACAGCGGAAGTAGTAAATACATACGGCCATAGCCTTGAGTTTACAAATCAAAATTTCCAAAATAAAGTATATTAAAACTTGACAGCTCGCCTCTGAGCTCATTCGTCCATGCTGGGATCCTCCGCATCTGAAAAATTGAAAAGTTGAAGGGATAAGCATTTGTAAACACTTAGTGGGAAATCTCTTTATAATTGCACAAACTAAACATAAAATGTATATAACGTGGAGCCCCCAAAATTTCACCAGGTATATGCTTGGGTGGCGTGACCAACCCGTGGTGCCAGAATGACCGGACTATATGTTTGCCAACATAAAGTTGGACTATATGTGGGGTCATTCGATAGCGGGCCAGACTCAAAATTTAACATTCGACATTTGATAAGTACAATTAAATAATAATAGAATACTCGATGAAGAGCTAAGTGATTCCCCACCTTGCAGGTTGTACCTACAAGTAAAAATTTTACAATAGAAGCATTTGTTACTTATCCCTTCATTTGTAAAAATTCACACATATTTTCACATTCAAACTCAAGTCCTAACACATGTTCAAAAGTTATATTATAGATCATAAGTATCAATTACTTATGTATGAGCATCAATTATAAATATCTACCATAAAATGTAAACGGATCATTTCGAACCTAAAATTTCGGTTTTTGGCAGATTACACGCCTAACTTTGAAATTTCACCATAAATCAACAATAAGTCCAATACTTCTGAAATTTTAACCACATATTCCTAACTTCATATAGTTTACTCAAATAATTTTTATTTCCTGCAAATTCTTACGAAAATCTATTTATTTCATGCAAAACACATGGATTGCAGTTTTTCCGGCCAAAACCTTAGTTCATCTTCAAAACTTCATATCTCCTTAACCATAACTCATTTTACTATAAAATTTATACCCTAAGTTCCTTAACCAGTTTAATATAACATATAAAAATTTCAGAAACTTTCATCGAGGGAAATAATCAAACCGAAATTCCTACCAAACTGTGTCGAAATTGCAGGTTTCATGTACATATGAAGAACATATCACTTTAATCTTACTTCAAATCCTATAATTCAAGAAATAACTTAATTGAGTAAGATAAGATGCTTAACTAGAAGATGTTGAAAGCTTAGAACAAACTCCTCTTCAAGGAATGAAGAACTCTTAGCCCCTATTTATAGTTGAGAAAAGAAGTTTGTGGAACTCTCCCTACCCTTCTTATGCATGCATGGACCGAAATTATGAGAATATTATGGAGAAATCTTGAAGCTTTGATTTTTTTACACATGTTTCTTTGAAATTAGCAATTAAATTTTGACTTTTCTTCTTCATTCTTATCCTAATTTTGACATTAATCTTGAAGCTTATCTAACCTTCCTAACTTATCTAATATGGCCAAAATTTATAGGGTGTACACGAGAAAATCTTGTATTTTATGGTTATGACTCATGTATGCATTGAAATTAGTAAGTAAGAAATAAGATTATTGGATAATTCTAAGTACATTATGCATAAAATTTACTTATACTATCATATGTAATAAAATTAAAACTCTTATAGGACTCTAAATAAATTACAAAGTCTATATACTAATTATAGAAAATATCGAGTAATCGTTACGTAGTTCGTTTCTTAAAGAAACATTCATTTTGCAACTTATATCTTATGAAATAATTTACTATACTTAAGGACTTCATTAATTTCTATATTAAGCACTTTAAGACATAAAATAAAGATCATATAAAAATTATAAAGTCTCAAGAAATAGCATGTATTAAGCAAGTAATACAGTAATTGTAACTATCGGGTAATTAAAACACATAAATGTGTCTTTGCATAAATTTTAATGTAAATGCGTCACATAGATTCATATAGAATTATAAAGTACTTAGTATAGCAGATAAGGTCATGAAAATCTAGGATATTACAAATACTATCCCGCTTTAAATCTGAATCAGAACCAAAACAACCCAAATAACCCCTTCAACAACCCTGTCTACCAACATAACATCTCACCTTACCCATACCCATATCCATCATATCCCCATCCACCATACTACCCCCCACAACCAAACTATAACAAACCACAGATCCCACATATACCTCCACCACCTGTCTCCCCTCAGCACGTTCCTCAGAACGATGATCCTCCTGGTGTGGCAATTCGAGGAAGGTTTGAGGCTCAGTCTCAACGATATTATGATGGAGTCGCTATGCCACCAGTAGAGGAAAACAACTTCTCTGTATCTCCTGGGATCTTGAAGATGCTTGTTGAGAATCAATTCAAGGGAGAGGTAGGAAAGGACAACCCCCACACCCACTTGAGAAATTTCCTGATGATAGCCTCAATATTTAATTACAATGGGATGTCGAAAGATGGAAAAAGGCTCAGATTGTTCCAGTTCTCTCTATCTGGAATAGCTAAGGAGTGGTATGATAACACACTCCCATGGGGGGGGGGGTGTGAATACATGGGCTGAGCTAGAACATTTTTTTTCTTGAGTGTTTCTACCCTTCATCTAGAACGGTGAAGGCGAGGAAGGAGATCTCCTCATTCAAGCAGAGACCGAATGAGGGATTGAGCCAGGCTTGGGAGCGATTCTCGAACATGCTTATTGCGTGCCCGCACCACGGGTACAATAATGGAGATACTATGGCTTATTTCTACTGTGGGGCTAGCGAGAAGGATCAGCACCATCTCGATGCTTGTGCTAATGGAGCGTTCCTAAACCGAAGTGCAGCTCAGTGCAGAGAGATAGTTGAAAATATAGTGAAGAATGCGGGGCAAGGGAAAGAAGATCCAGAGTATCAGAGGGTATATTAAATGGAAGAAAGTGAGGGAACGAGAAAGTTGTTGATGACGATGATGGAAAAGATTAGTAACTTGGAGGTTGGGCAAGTTTGAGTGGTCAGAATAATGTGATGAGTGAGAAAGTGAATCAGGCAGGATGCCAGCAAGAGGTGGCCAACTATATGGGAGGAATCAGAATGGTTATCAAGATGGAAATTATCAGGGGCGACCTGCTTATGGTCAACCGTTCGAACCACTGGGTCCACAGCCTCCTCAGAATCAATGAAGGAATACTCAGGGATATCAAGGAGGCCCACAGACTAATCAAAATCAATGGAGGAAGAATGATAACTTGTCTTAAAGTAATCCATGAGCTGGGATAACTGTACCTCCAAATATCGACCCTGGCTCAAAACTCCCAGGCGGAGAAGGAGGTGACTCCACCGATGAGATGTTGCGTGCTATTTTGCAAAAGGTGGAGGAAGGTAGTAAGAGGATATCCTCTTTGGAGTACGATGTGAAAGAGATGAGTAAGAATTCAACAAGATTACAATAGGCGGTTCACTTCTATAGAGTTTCAAATTAGCAAGATCGTGAAATTACTTGGAAGAGAGATGGGTAAATATCCGTTTATGCCGGAAGGGAACCCAAAAAAGAAATACAAGACGATCCACCTAAGAAGTGGAACCAAGTATGACGGTCCCCTACTACCTGCTGATGTGGAGGAGGTTCATCGAGAGATCGAGAAAGAGGATGAGGAGAAGAAAGAGGGTGATGAGAAGGCAGTGGAAGATGTTGAGTTGGAAGCCACTAAAAAAGGCAAAGAAAAGGAGGAAGAAGGGATTGAAGAGAGAGAGCGAGTCCCAAAGTGGAAAAAACCTAAAGAGGCGAGGCAGAATATGAAGGAAACCGAGCAAGATGAATGGGGGGTGCCAAAATCTATGATTTCGGTACCATATCCGCAGCGGTTCATGAAGAAAAAGTTAGATGAGAAATTCGCCAAGTTTCTTGAGGTCTTCAAGAAGCTCCACATTAACATCCCTTTTTATGATGATTTGGAGCAAATGTCGAATTATGCCAAGTTCCTGAAGGACTTGATAGCTAAGAATATGAGAGTTGACGGGCCAGAGCTTGTGCATCTGAATCACGAGGTGAGTGCAATGGTGCACAAAGCTCTTCCCCCGAAGTTGAAGGATCCTGGTAGCTTCACTATCTTATGTGATATCGGGAATGGAGTCAAGAAGGGAACGTTGTGCGATCTTGGAGCGAGCATTAATCTAATGCCATTGTCACTATTCAAGAAGTTGGATGGCGGAGATCTTCAATCGACGAGGATGACTCTCCAACTCACTGATAGGTCTATCATAAGACCTCAAGGTGTTGTTGAAGATGTCCTCGTGAAGGTGGGTGATCACGTGTTTCCAGTCGATTTTGTGGTTGTAAGCAAATTAATTTTGCACCCAATTAAATGACGACACATGTACAAATAAATATTAATGCCAAATTAAATTTATTATTTTATTTTGGGGATTTTAATAAATTAATTCTTAAATTAAATAATTAAATTAATTGGTATTTAATATACACGGTACAAACTTGCCAAAAATACGAGTCTGCAGTAATTAATACGGTTGACTTAGTGCCCAAGAAAAAATCAAATCGTATCTTGCATGAAGAAGGAAAGGAATTAATGAGAATTAACTAAATCTGGAAATTGGCCTATAAAAGCCCATCAAATCGACATCGGTCAATCATAAAGCGCCAAGTGGCACCATGAAGGAGGAAAGTTTTCATCTCCTCACCCTATAAATAGGGTTCTTCATTCATTCATTTTACACATACATTCAGACAGACATAAGCACAAAGAATTCAGAAGTTCAAGAGCTTTTGAAGATTCAAAGCGTTCTTCATCAAATTCAAAGCGTTCTTCATGGGAAGCGATCAGAAACGACCTCCGATCCGAGATCAAGGTCCAGCACCCCTCCGATCCGGCGTTTCTCCTTGAAGATTCAAAGGCGTTCTTCGCAGCACCCGATCCGAGATCAAGGTCCAAGCACCCCTTCGATCCGGCGTTTCTCCTCCAAAATAAAAAGGATGTTCTTCACCAAATTCAAAGGAGTTCATCCTGCCTTCGAAGGCGTTCATCCTCCAAATTCCAAGAATAACGTTAAATCCAAAATAAGGTGTTTCACCTTTGGATTAACGTTATAAACTTAAACTCAAACCTCAAATGGAGATCAAGGCAAGAATTTCTCCCGAAGAACATCCAAGTCAAGGTCAACACCGAAGAGAAGAATCAGAGTTAGTCAACCCGCAAAAGTTTTATTTTTCGGTTTAATCCGAATAAATTATATTGTAATCCTTTTTCGTGTTTATTATTTTTAATAAATTCAAAATTTGCAGTTACAAATTTGGCATGCCCGATGGGACCTACTCTACCTCTCATCTCTTCTCTCCTCAAGCAAGCATAGGATCGCTGGAATGACTCCTCCACGCAAGATCATTTTGCCAAGGACCAAACCCTCAACGTCTCCTAACGCCAACGTCATCACAAGAAGCATGTCGAAGAAGACATCGACACACGCCTCTTCAGAAGGAAGCCCCTCATCCAGGATAGTTATGAACAAGCCTCCCTACATCGGCGAAGATGAGGAAGTCAACTCTGCATGCTCTACCCCACACTTATCATCAAGCTCATCTTCAGACTCAAGCATAGCGCCAGCCATGATGATGGATGCCTCAACTATTGATGAAAAGCTTGACAGTCTGATCACGGAGCACGTGAAAATTCAGGATATCCAGATAGTCAATCTAATGAATAAGGTGGATGGCGACGATGCAAGCCACGTCAAAGGGAAGCAAGTTGAAGAGCACGGTGACGAAGAGACCTCAACTAAATGCCAAGTCAGCAAAATCAAGGCAACTGCCAAAGAGCTACAGATCTCATCGAATGGAGGGATCCAACTCGACCAACTCAAGGAGCTCATCTTGGAGACGGTGAAAGGAAAGATTGATGACACCTCCAAATCAACCTTCAGCTACACCAAACCTTACACGAAGAGGATTGATAGCTTGAGAATGCCAACCGGTTACCAACCTCCAAAGTTCCAACAATTCGATGGTAAGGGAAATCCGAAGCAGCACGTGGCCCACTTCGTTGAAATGTGCAACAATGCCGGAACTTACAAAGACCATCTCGTCAAACAATTTGTCCGATCCTTGAAAGGGAATGCGTTCGACTGGTACATCGACTTGGAGGCTAACTCCATCGACAGTTGGGATCAGATGGAACAAGAGTTTCTAAACCGTTTCTACAGCACGAGAAGAACGGTTAGCATGATTGAGTTAACAAACTCACGTCAGTGGAAAGAGGAGCCCATCATCGATTATATTAATCGATGGAGAAACCTAAGTCTGAATTGCAAGGATAGACTCTCCGAAACTTTAGCCATTGAGATGTGCATCCAAGGAATGCAATGGGGTCTCCGGTATATACTGCAAGGCATCCAACCGAGAACCTTTGAAGAATTGGCGACGAGAGCTCATGATATGGAGCTAAGCATGAATGCAAGTGGATCTAACGGACCGCCAATCCCGGAATCTCGGAAGTTCAAGGATAAGCAAGAGGCCAAGAAAGGGGGCAGAACCTTCGTCAAAGCTACTCATAAGGAGGCCATGCAAACAAATGCCAAGACTATCAAATACTCAAATAACAAAGATGAACAAAGTGATAAAGGGAAAGATGTTATCCCGGAAGGAGGGCAAAGAAGAAAGACCTTAAGAGAAATGCAGCAAAGGCAATATCCATTCTTGGACTCCGACGTCTCAGGAATATTCGATGATTTGGTGAAGAATAAGATCATCGAGTTGTCGGAAATAAAATGACCAGAAGAAGCTGGACGTACTAGCGATCCGAAGTATTGCAAGTACCATCGGCTGGTGGGTCATCCAATCCAAGACTGCTTCATCTTTAAAGATAAAGTCATGCAGCTAGTTGAGCAAGGAACGATCATGTTGGAAGAAGAAGCAACTGTGAATCTTGTCACTGTCGAACAAGATGATGGTTACGGCAATGCCTCATGCCATATGGTGAACGTGGATGAGACTTGTCCATGTGAAGGAAAGAAAAGTGATAAGATTGTCGAGTGTGCGCTAACTATGAGCTTCACGGAGGAAGACTTATTGCTTGGATCACAGCCTCACAACCGACCGTTGTTCGTAATGGGCTACACTAGAGGCCAAAAAGTTAACTGAATGTTAATCGATGGAGGTTCCGGAGTAAACATCTTACCTTGGAGGATGATGAGGAAGTTAGATATACCCAAGAAAGAGCTTGGCAACAGTCGTTTGATGATTCAAGGTTTCAACCAAGAGGGTCAAAGAGCTCTAGGCACAATAACGTTGGACTTGCTAATTGGTGAGATGGCATCGACTATACTCTTCCATGTGATAGATGCAAAGATGTCATACAACATGCTTGTAGGACGGTCGTGGTTACATGAGAATGGTGTCATTCCTTCAAAGATGCACCAATGTTTCAAATACTTCAAAGACGGTGAAGTGAAGAGAGTATTTGGTGATGCCAAGCCTTTCACGTAGGCCGAGTCGTACTTCGCTGATGCCAAATACTACTTCAGAAATACAACTAAAGCAGAAGAAGACTCGTCGCAAGAGACAACTAAAGGAGAGCAAACAAAAAAGGGTGAAGAAAATGCACCGCTATCACGCGTTGACAAAGGTAAACAACATATTGAAATTGCCGAAGCTTTTGAGGGATTGACATTGCCTTTGACCAAACTCAACGCAACAAGGCCTTCTTCACAACCGCTCAAAGGGTTTACTCGCCCAATTCATGGAGCTAAGATGGAACATGGAGAGATAGCTGAAGCCGTGATGTCAAAATTATATGGCCCCAAAGCCTTCAAACTTCTAGTTCAAGCTGGATATGATTCACAAGACAGTTCGGCATTGAAAGGTTCAACCCAAAAGCATGGAGTTAATACCACTCAGAATCCGGTGAGAAGAAGTGTTTATGCTCCTATCAAGAATGCCAGACTTAGTCTAGGATACCCAACACAAAGCCCGGTTCGCATCACAATTAAAAGAGCAAGTGCAAACCATATCAGCGAAGAAGAACTCTCGTCAACCGAAGACGTATTCGATGAGAACGGTAGAAAAGTGAAGAAAGTCTCTGTCTTTGAAAGGTTGGGATCAGCCAAGAGAAATTCCAAGTCTGTCTTTGAAAGGTTAGGGCCAAATTATCGCAAGTCCGGATCTGTGTTCAAAAGATTGGGGGCACGTAAAAGAAATAGACGTGGCGTGTTGAGGATTGTTACAACTTCAGATTCTCAGAAAATTCAAAGTTCGATTCCATCTCATATGGAGAAGCTTTAACGGCAAGAATTCAAACAATCATCTACACTAAGGAAGAAGACGATGATAGAGAAAGTGTTTCATCATCTAACTTCGTCAACACCTCCATTATTCAAAGGGCAATAACCTAAGAAAGTGAGAGAGCTTTAGAGAGGAGGGTGGCTACGATGATTAGAAACGGATTCATCATCAATACCAATGGCGCCATTCGGGTAGTCCTAGTTAGAGGAAGAGATGGATGAACAAGGCCAACTGTGGACATCGGGAGACAAGAGGAAACTGATGAAGATGTAGCAGCGGTAAATCACATCACGATAGTCGATGATGCTTTAGTAGTGGAAGAAGATGCTGAAGATGCTCCTCCAGAACTTGAAGAGGGTGTTAAAGCTACTGTCGACGAGTTGAAAGAAGTCGATTTGGGCGATGACGATGATCCACGACCAACCTTCATAAGCGCCTTATTGACAATTGAAGAAGAAGAAGAGGCATACGTTGACTATTGAAAGAGTTTAGGGATGTATTTACATGGTCATACAAAGAAATACACGGGTTGGACCCCAAAGTTGCAGTTCACCACCTTTCAATAAAGAAAGATACTCGGCCAGTCAAGCAAGGCCAACGTCGATTCCGGCCCGACTTGGTATCGTTAATTGAGAAAGAAGTAAACAAGCTTATTAAAGTCGGATTCATCCGAGAAGTGAAGTATCCCATGTGGATTTCCAGCATTGTCCCCGTAAGGAAGAAGAATGATCAGATTCGGGTGTGTGTTGATTTCTGTGATCTCAACCTTGCATGTCCCAAGGACGACTTCCCACTGCCTATCGCCGAACTTATGATCGATGCTACTACGGGACATGAAGCTTTATCTTTCATGGATGGTTCATCAGGCTACAATCAGATCCGCATGTCACCTGATGATGAAGAACTTACTGCCTTCCGCACACCAAAAGGAATTTATTGTTATAAAGTGATGCCCTTCGGCTTGAAGAACGCCGGTGCTACCTATCAGTGGGCTATGCAGAAGATCTTTGATGATATGCTTCACAAGAATACCGAATGCTATGTGGACGACTTGTTGGTGAAGTCAAAAAGGAGGAAAGACCATTTGCAAGATTTGAGACAAGTGTGCCTTAGGATGAATCCATTGAAGTGTGCCTTCGGAGTCTCCTCGGGAAAATTCCTCGGATTTATCGTCTACCAAAGGGGCATCGAGATTGAACTAGAGAAGATCGATGCAATTCTGAAAATGCCCGAACCCCGAAACATCCGTGAACTCAAAAGTTTGCAAGGAAAGTTGGCCTATTTAAGGAGATTCATCTCAAACCTGGCTGGAAGATGTCAACCGTTCAGCACCTTATGAAAAAGGGAAATCCATTCAAGTGGGATAAGGCATGCAAAAATTATTTCAAAAGCATTAAAGACTATCTGATGAAACCACCCTTGTTAGTTGCCCCAATACCCGGACAACCATTGATACTCTACATAGCTGCTCAAGAATGATCAGTCGAAGCATTGCTTGCACAAGAGAACGATGATGGCAAAGAAAATGCTCTTTACTACTTGAGTAGAATGATGGTTCCAAATGAGCTAAACTACTCGCCAATCGAGAAGATATGTATGGCACTTATCTTCGTAATCCAAAAGTTGAAACACTACTTCCAAGCTCACACGGTCCGTCTTATCTCAAAAGCAAATCCGTTAAAGTTTGTCATGTCAAAGCCGGTTCTTTCAGACAGGCTTGCAAGGTGGTATCTCCAGCTATAACAGTTCAAGATCGTATATGTTCCCCAGAAAGCTGTAAAAGGACAAGTGTTGGCGGATTTCCTAGCAGACCATCCAATTCCTGCTGATTGGGAATTATCTGATGATCTCCCAGATGAAGACGTCTTAGCAGTAGATATCTCTCCTCCTTGGAAGATGTACTTTGATGGAGCCTCCCATAGAGAAGGAGTCGGTGCCGGAGTGGTGTTCATTACATCCGAAGGGGAGGTTTTGCCATATTCATTCTCCTTGATCAAAAATTGCTCCAACAATGTGGCCGAGTATCAAGCGCTCATACTTGGGCTAGAAATGGTGGTGGACATAAAGCAGCTACACCTTAGAGTGTATGGAGACTCATTGCTGATAGTGAACCAGCTGCGAGGGATATACGAAGTTAGGAAACCCGAACTGCTTCCATACTACAACTATGCTCAAAGGATGATGTATTGGCTTGGTGATGTGGAAATTGAACATGTACCAAGGAGCGAAAACAAACAAGCAGACGTTCTAGCTAAGTTGGCATCAACTATAGCTATGCCCGAAACTCGTGTTCGCATCCCGGTGTGTAGAAGTTGGGTTGTGCCGCCAATCTTTGAAGATGAGTGCATTGAAGAAGTTGAGAATCACATTGTGGAGGTCTTCGAGATTGAAAGAGAGGATTGGCGCCAGCCTTTGGTAGATTATCTACAACATGAGAAGTTACCGAACAATCCACGTCAAAGAATTAATGTTCAGCGTCGAGCGCCTCAATTCATCTACTACAAGGGAACTCTCTATAGAAGATCATTCGATGGTATCTTTCTAAGATGTTTGGGAGATGAAGAAGTCGTCCTAGCAATTGAAGAAGCTCACTCCGGAATTTATGGTGCTCACCAATCAGGACCTAAGTTGTATTTTTGGATAAAGAGGATGGGCTACTATTGGCCAACAATGGTGAAAGATTGTATGGAATATGCACAAATATGTCAAGCATGCCAGTTTCATGGAAACCTGATCCATCAACCTCCCGAGCCATTGCATCCGACCGTCGCCGCATGACCTTTTGACGCTTGGGGTTTGGATGTGGTTGGGCCAATCTTCCATATGGGCCTTCAACACCGAAGAGAAGAATCAAAGGATAAAATTCAGAGTTAGTCAACCAGCAAAAGTTTTATTTTTCAGTTTAATCCAAATAAATTAAATTGTAATCCTTTTTCGTGTTTATTATTTTTAATAAATTCAAAATTTGCAGTTACAGTGGTACTAGACATGGAAGAAGATGAGCACGTGCCCCTAATTTTGGAAAGACCGTTCTTAGCTATGGTCGGAGTAGTGTTAGATGTGGCGAATGGGAAGATCATGGTAAAGGTAGATGATCAAGAGGTGAAGATTTCCCTATATGAGGCCATGAAATACCCGAAGGAAGATGAGAGTTGTCTTTCCATTGATGTTGTTGACCCTTGTGTGGAGGACACACTTCTTAATCCTTATTCATCTTATACTCATGATTATGATAATCCTTCACTTGATGATTTAACCTTTGAGCGTTATGATCTTGATTGTTTTGATAGGGATAAAGGCAAGGAAGAAAGGGAAGAACTTAAAAGTGTGGATGTGGCCAAATTGGAGAAAAAATGAGGAGTTGATGTGAGAAAGACAAAATTCATAAAGTTGCTTGATAAGGCACCTCCATGGAAAGCGCAAAAGAAAGTAAATCCACCGTTGGAGGTGAAGAAGGTGTTTAAGAGTGGACTCCTTGAAGTCGAGAAGGAAAATGGGAAACGAGCGAAGAAATTCTACAACTTCTCTTGTGAGAATAAGGGAGGTAACATTTAGTATCATGTCCCATAAGCTCCTTTGAGCTCGGTCCGACATAAGGACCTTAAAAATAGCACTGAGTGGGAGACAACCCATTTTTATTTGCTTTTGAGTATTTTTAGTTATTAGTGTTTTTGTTTTGAGTCGTATGTTTTAACCTCATTTTTTAGTGTTTTGAGTGCAGGTTTATTTTGAGAAGGTAAAGGTAGCATGGAGTTATTCGAGAGGAGCAACTCGAGAAAAGAGAGTGTGCCACATTATTAAGAGAAACATGAATTATGTGGATGAGGTAACCACCACCCCAAACTTAGACCGCTTCACAAGGTCGAAGTTTGGAGGTTGGAGTTTTTATATGTTTTATGTTGACATTTCCATATGGAACTCGTTGCTAGACTTGGCAAAAGGCCATATGGAACTCGTATACTTACGAATTTTCCTTTTGAATACTTGTGTGGTAAAAAGTGAGAATTCACTAGGTCTAGCATGGATGTGAAAGCTGTGAGATTTGAGCCTTTAAGAGATTAAAATTGATTAAATTGATCTCATCGTTTGTGAGTGGATCTTCACCTTAGAGGTGCTAGAACTTGTGGGTACTCTCGCTTCTTGATTGTGTCTAGTTTGAAATGCCGAAAGTGAATTTAGGCCATCTTTGAATTGATAAGTCACTTAACCAAAATAAGCCTACCAATGACATTTATCCCTTGTTAGCCAGTTTGAGCGTTAGCCTCTTTTATTTGCTAGCACATTTGAACTTATCCAAATTTTTAAACTCTTTTTGTCCTAATTTGAGTGAAGAATAGGAAAAGTTATGAGTGGAAAGGGATCAAGTTGAGTTGAGAAGGAGAATTATTAATTGTTGAGTGAATATGAGAAAAGGTGTATTGAAGTTTTGAGTTGTGGGAAAGAACAAAAAAAAAACTTGAGAATGAGCAAAAGAAAATATGAGCTCATGTATAGTGTGAAAAGAAAAAAATGGGAGTGAAGTGATTGAGAAAAAAGTGAAAGAGTTAGAAGAAAAAAATTGAGGTGTTGTGAGTAGATGGAACTGAAAGTGTTGTGCATGAAGATGTTTGAAGAAGTCGGTTCTGTGTATTGAAAATACCCAAATTTGATTTTTTATTCTTCATTCACTTGAGTCAGTTATCGTACATAGTTTCCCCACCTGTCCAAAGAGCCTACATTACAACCTTGAGAAAGTCCCTTTTGATTCGGCATGGATTCTAATTTATGGTCGAAGTTGAGAGTACTTACAAGCATATGGCTACTAATTTGTGTGATTGATTGATTGAGAGAGTCCCTTCTTATTTCTAAACACTTGTGAGGGAGTGAAACACATCGTTGAGAGCACATCCATTTTTTTATTTTGGTGATTCTTATTGATTATCCAAGACAAGGAAGAAGGAGATGAGTTTGTGTCCGAGTGATCGATCTTTGAAGCTTGAAAATTATTACTTGCATGATATGGTTCTATGATTCATTCTTAACAAATTCACTTGACTTATTATTTCATTGCTTGAGGACAAGCAATATGGTAAGTTTAGGGGGTTGATTAGGCGTGAAATTATCATGTTTTATAGCCCGATTTGCCCATGTTTTGAGTGTATTTGATGAGTATTTAAAGTCATTTGAGTATCATTTTCATAAACTAATGAATTTGCCTCTTTGATGCTCATATTAGGAAAGAGGGCGAGAAATGGAGTTCGTAGGACTTTGAATCGACTCAAACGGACTCCCGGATGAGAAGATATTGAAGAGATACGAAAAGTATTAGTTCGTACAAAGAAACGTGTCGTTTGGCTCAAAGGAGGAGTGCTCGAGCGTGTTGGGAAAATAGGGTGCCCAGAAACTATTCGATGTAGGTCCTCGTTGTAGGTCCTCTTCAACACATACTAAATGTGCTAGTGCAATCTCTTAGTCAAGACAGACCAATCTGAGATATACACATCGACCTTTCGCGGCGGATTGTTCAATTCCACCTAGGTCGTGAATTTTTACGTTTAGTTACAAGGAAACTGTTAATGTGATCTTCCGTGATCGGGTATCACCACATTAACTACAATGTAACACGTAATACTTATAATGAACTGGTTGCAATAAATATTCAACATTCAATCATATCTAAAGCAAACGATGACTGACACGGCCAAGTCAGTGAGGAATGAGAGGAAGCGCACCAAGAAGATGCTTAGGAACACTCTCAAGAAGCTTGAAGAGAGGGATGCGATCAGGGACGAGAAGATGAATCAGGCAGTGGACAGGTTTGCAGTTCAGACTGGAGCTATTGTCACTCAGGCCCTGAAGGACTCAGCGTCCAAACTGGAGCTGGAGTCAGGGAGGATGGATCGCACCTCTCAGTCAGTGGCAGACACTTTGGCAAAGGCCACTGAGGAATCGGCAAAGTTACTAACTGAGGCTAGCAGAGTCAGCGGTGAGTCCTTGAAGGTGGAGGAAAGGATCACCAAGGCTGAACAAAGACTCCAACTCTCTATGGAGGTCTTTGAAAAGAAAGTCAATGCTGCTATCAGTTCAGTTTCTTACGCAGGCACTGGGATTGCCACGGGAGTTGAGATGCTGAAGGAGGGCGTTTTGGAAGTTCAATCCTTAGCCTCCTTTGTCATCAACAGTGGAGCCGAGTCACTCCCATCCCAGGCCAATGATGATGCCAAAAAGGGGGAAAAGAAGAAGAAAAGATCCCGCCCTGAGGCATCGGAGGCAGTCAACCAAGGTGAGATCGTTCTAGCTGACCCTGAAGCCAACCCTGAAGGAAACATTTTAAGGGTGAGGAAGTCAGCTAGGTTAGCGGCGGTTGAAAAGGAAGGAGAGGGAATTGTTGCCCAGCTGAGGGAGGAGGCAACAAAGGCAAAGGCTAATGAACCCTCCAAGCAACAACCTGAGCCAGTTCAGAGATTGTCTCCCATGAGCTCAAGGAAGAATCCCATCACTTACTCAGGTGAGTTGGTTGCGGAGCTATGTGCTGAAGCGTGATGAGATCAATCTGAAAAATCTGAGGCTATGCGCAGAGCTGAAATTGCTCAGAAGGAGAAGATGCGCATCTTAGAGAAGAAGGTTGAGAAGCTGACGGATATCACTGAGCTTCAACAACGAGAACTAGATGATGCAGTGATTAGCTTGCTAAGGAGAAAGAAGGCGAAGCCTGAGCCAAGGAAGTACAGGAAGAAGTCAACAGTTAGGAAATCAACAATTCTTCAAGTCAGAAGGCCAGAATCAGGAGCAAGGGAAGCTTTTGTTGATGAGTTCGTCTCAGAGACATTGAAGGAGTTTTGGACTGATGCAAGGGATGAATTTGTTAGACTGTGGTTTGTTGTGAAGAAGTGGGGCGACACTGATGATATCAATGCTCACTTCACTGACTACATAATGGACAATCATCCTGAGCTATTCCAGAAGATCTTGGAGGAGGCTGAAGCAGCTCAAGTTCAAGTGAAGGCTCCTGAGTTCACCATTCGAGCTCCTCCCTGGGTTCCTGGAACTCAAAAGCATGATACAAAGGCCATTATGATGGAAGTCTTGAAGATAGCCAAAGCTGAAGGGTACGTGAATCAACCTGGAAGACTTGACGAGCTGAAGGCAAGAGTTTATGCAGGATATGGACTCAAGCCTGAAATGAGATTAGTCTAGGTGTTCACAGGCTTCTCTGTAATAGATTTGATTCATTGTAATCATTTCCACATTAATCAATGAAATCTATTACTTTTGCCCACAGACAAAAACTCATTGTCTTTTTTGCTGTTGTTTAAAATTTTGTACTTTATCAAGAATTGCTCTAACACTGTCTTATCTTATAGATAGGTTTATCTTGTTTCCTCTAAGTGTTTTGAGGATCTTTTCAGTGTTTTGGCATCATCAAAAAGGGGGAAATTGTTGGGACATTGTCAGTTTTGATTAAGATCCCAAAGCCCCTGAAAAGATGATTGCCTTAACTTGTCTTTGTCAGGCTAGTCTTGGTTAGGGTTAGTACTTAGTCATTTTACACTTCACAGGTACTCAGTGAGAGGAGAACTCACTGGAGACAATCAAGACTCGGAGCCTGAAGACGAAGAGCACCATCCTGAACTTATGGCAGTCCTCTAAGCTGGCTGAGTAAGTGTCAGCGATGAAGAGTATGACCCTGAGGTCATTACTAACTCAGTCCTGAAGGGAACAGGATGTCACTGAGTTAATGGGAAGACTTGGAGAAGAGCCAAGCAATGCAAAAGGAATTTCAGCGTCAGAACAAGACTGGTGAGCTCAAGACAAAATGAACTTAATAAGACAAGCCTGAAACTCATGAATAAGTTCTGACATTCTCACCAACCTGATGACGTGGACCAATCCGAGAAGGACACGCACGTACGGAACCTGACATGAAGACTGAATTCAGACTGCATATTCAACGGGCAAGCATTTAATGTGCATTTAATGCAAATACCAAATCCATGCAAGGACGGCTGCTGCATGAAGATATGTCCGTTTGAAGCCACTCTACATAGATGACTAGAAGGCTATCTCTCCAACGGATAGTTATTCAAATCACCTTTAAATACAGAAGGCCTTGAACCCATTCAAGGTTACGGGAAATTTCCAAGCCAGAAATTACTCAAACTCTCAAGCATTCAAAGCATTCAACCTTTAAGAGAAGCACTCGAAACCTTCTAAATTTCCCAAGTGTTTCTTAGCAATTGAGAGTTACTCTGTATTCCAAGAGCTAATTAGAATTATCTTAAAGCTTAGAGAGATTATCCAATCCTTAGCATAGCTTTGCCTTGTAAGGATAATCTCAACTTAGTTGGAATCCAAACTGAAACCAAAACCCTAAGATAGGCTTGTTGGGAGTAAGTCAGTTAGAGTGTTAGTAAGTGGAGTTGTATAGATCAGTAAGGATAGCTGGTCTTGGTGCACCTTGGCACGTTAAAAACAAGAATCCCTTGAGTGGATTTCCTGTTAAGTCAGGCCGTGGACGTAGGAGCTTGAGACTCTGAACCACATTAAACTCTTTGTGTTCTTACTGCTTTGATATTGTGCATACTTGCTATATTACTTGTTCATTCATCGCATTCAAGTTTATCAGGTCTGAATCAATCAGGCTGATCTTCAAAAGAGCACTGCCCTACTAAACACCTTTCAGATTTGAGTAAAACAAGTTTTTCAGAAAGCAAACTAAACAAGACTTTAAACTTTCAGGGCTCAAACATTTCCGCACTGAACTTGAACTGATAGTTAGCCAACTGACCCGCACCAAGTGTAGTCAGTAGGTATATTATCAGCTCCTAGTTCTTCACCACTCTGAGTACAGGGGACTCAGTCAGTTTTAAGTTAGAAAAATTGGTATACGTGTATCCCCCCCATACACGTATTCCTCAGTCTTGTACCGGGACCAACAAGTGGTATCAGAGCAGTGGTTCGAAAGACCACTGACTTTGAATACTAATAGTTTCAGAGGAGAAACTGTTGGTGGTCACTGAACAGATCTGAGTTCGCTTTTCATAAAACTTGCATCATCATGACTTCGAGGAGACTTGAAGCTTCGTTACCTGAATTCTCTATGTCTAACTTTGTCTATTGGAAGTTCAGATTAGAAGCACATCTAGATGCCATCCATGACCAAATGCCGCGTGTACTCAGGGAGGGACCGATCAAGATCACTATTCCTAACGTCAGAGGACTGGGATATGAGGATCTTGCGATTGGCGTGCAGGTTCCTAAAGAAAGGAAAGACATGACCAACGATGAAATCAAGATGGTGGGACTTGACAACGTCGCCAGAAACATCATCTTGCACACGGTGCCCTTCGAGGAGTCAGCCAGGCTGATGAACTTAAAGATGGCAAAGGAGGTCTGGGATGAGCTGACAAGGATGTGTGAGGGATCTGAAAAGATCAAGGAGAACAAGAGAAACATTGCCATTCAGAAATTCGAGGCGTTCGAGATGCTGCCTGACGAAAGCATAGATCAAATGGAGTCTAGATTCATCAAGTTGATGAATGAGTTGGTGATGCTGGACAAGGATGTCCCAAGGAGAGATGTTGCTTCAAAGATCCTGAATGCCCTTCCTGGGAGATGGGATAACAGTGTAATTATGCTTCAAAGATCAAAGTCACTGATGTAGATGAGCAAGGAAGAACTCGCTGAGGAGTACAGCCTGATGTCCAAACGATTTGACAAGCTCAATTCCAGGTTTGGTCGTTATAAAAAGTTTTATCAGGACTCACGTGACAGAAAACCTGAAGGAACCCACCAAAGCTTGAGGAGATATGAGGAGCGAAGGAACACTGACCAGAGGAGAGAACGTGGTGACGAAATGAGATATTCTGAACCAAAACCTGAAAGAAGAGACGAACAGAGATGTACTCGTGATGATAGATATCCAACCAAGGCTGAAAGCTCACCAAGAATCAGGGAGCCTGACTCAAGGAGGAACCCTGAACCAAGAAAAGAAAGAGTAAGTGAGCAGGTAGCATGTTACAACTGTAACAAGATTGGTCACTATCAATACGACTGCCCGGAGCTGAGTGCAAGGGAGAGAGAGGAAAGGAGAGCCACTAGGGATCTAAGATCTGCTGATCGGAGAGCGATGGTCGCTGAAGATGCAACAGATTCTGACGGTCCTGCTGAAAGGTCACCTGAACTCTTCTCAGATGACGAGTACGATGATGTCTGTCTGATGGCTAGGGATGAGCCTGAGGTAACATCAAATTCTGTTTGTGCTTCTTACACTGGTCAAAATCCAGAGCTTAGCTCAGAGTCAGTTAGAGAAATGAACCTTCAGATCTGTCTTGATCAATTGATGGTTGATTTCTCCAGACTGCAGGAAACTAATGTCTTCTTGGTAGAGGAGAACAAGAAATTAAGTACTGAAGTTCAAAACCTGAATGAACAACTCACTCAGACTGATCTTAAAGAATCAGCTCAGATTGTGAGACTAACTCAGGAAATTGATATGATCAATTCTGAGCGTCTCCCAAGAGAGAAGATTCTGAAGGAATTGGCTGAGGAAGAGCTGGTCAGGAAGGAAGAGCTGAAAGCACTTAAGAGTAAGTTTGATGACCTCTTTACCAGACATGAAATCCTGAAAAAGAGTGAGGACTCTCTCAAAAAAAAGGTTGCAGCAATGAATAAATCCTCAGTGGCTAGAGAGGAAATAAATAGCAACCAGATACTTGGGAACAAGAAAAAGGGACTTGGATATGTTCCTAAGAAATCCTCACAAGGTCAGTCTCATGTTGATTCAGGGAGCAACACTGAGAGGGTATTTGTTCAGACAGGCCAGAGTGCACCTAAGGTTGTGCTCCAGGCCCGTCAAACTGATAAGGGCAAGGAAACCGTTGACACAGTCAGGGTTGCTCCTAAGGTAGCTAAGCCAAAACCCAAGGGAAAGGCAAAGCAACCTACGGAAGTCCCTGAGAGCTCAGGCCAGGGAAAACCTCAGCGAAAGCAGAGGAAGACTCAGGCTAAGAGCCCTCAGACTGGTCAGCGAGGGTACCATCATGCTTGGCAATACCAACAGGGAAGGCCAAACATGATGACACCCCCGTGGTTTTGGCATCCTGAGGCCTTTAACTGTTTTCCATTTCCTCACTTGCCTAGGGGAAATAGAAATCAGGGTCCTTATCAAGAACAAGGCCCAAGACCTGCTGCACCCAGACCTAGGAAGAACAGGAAGCCAGCCCAAAAGGCACCCACTCAGGCTCCTGTGAAGCCTAAGTCTAACACTCATACACCATCTTCCTCTAAGGCAAAGAAGAAGAAAGTTGTGTATGTCGATGTTTTAGGGAGATAGATTTACCACTCTGAGGCAATCAGGGTTGTGAAGCAAGTCTGGATCCCGAAGGGTACAGCTGACACAATAGGACCCAACACCCAATGGGTACCTAAAGCCTGATTTGCTTGCAGGCGGCTGTGGATCACAACAAGAGGAGAGGAGACTCAATCAAAGCTGATTGGTACCTAGACAGTGGTTGCTCAAGGCACATGACTGGAATGAAGAGTCTTCTCCAAGAGTATCAAGCTAAAGATGGTCCACAGGTAACCTTTGGTGATAACTCAAAAGGTGTTACTAAAGGTTTTGGTGTTCTAATTATAGGTACAGTCAGAGTGGAAAATGTGTCCTTTGTGGAAGGACTGAAGCATAACCTGCTGTCAGTAAGTCAATTCTATGACAAAGGGTTCAGTGTTGAGTTCTCATCGAATACATGTTCAGTCAAGGACAAATCAACACAGATGCTTCTATCAGGTATAAGGAAAGGTAACGTTTATCTCGCTGATTGGAGCAGCACTATTCCTAATACTTGTTTTGTTGCTAAAAGCTCTCTAGAGCTCAGTTGGTTATGGCAAAAAAGATTAAGCCACCTGAACTTCAAGATTCTTAACAAAATTTCTAGACAGTCACTTGTTGATGGTCTACCTAATGAAGTTTTTAGCAAAGATCACGTGTGCAAAGCTTGTCAGGAAGGGAAGCAGGTCAGAGCGTCATTCAAAGAGAAAGCCTCGTATTCCACTGACAGGATACTTCAGCTCTTGCACATGGATTTATTTGGTCCCATAACACCTGTGAGTATGAATGGTAGAAAGTATACCCTTGTGGTTATTGATGATTATTCTAGATATACTTGGGTTATTTTCTTGTTAAATAAGAAGGAAACACAGGTGAAGCTTCCAGAGTTGCTCAGGAGACTCAGCAATGAGAATAATCAGTCCATTACTAAGATCAGATCTGACAAGGGCACTGAATTTATAAATTCATATATTTCTGACTTCTGTAATGAACTTGGTATAGCTCATGAGACTTCTGCAGCTAGAACCCCACAACAGAATGGTGTCGCTGAAAGAAGGAACAGGACACTGAAGGAGGCTGCAAGGACCATGCTGGCTGAGTCAGGATTGCCCAAGAAATTCTGGGCTGAGGCAATCAACACTGCATGCTACACTCAGAATAGATCCATGCTGAACAAGCAACATGCACAGACCCCATATGAGACATGGAACAAAAGGAAACCTCGGATTTCTTATTTTCATGTATTTGGTTGCAAGTGCTTCATCCTCAACAATGGGAAGACCCAGTTGAAAGCCTTTGATAGCAAATCTGATGAAGGAATATTCTTAGGATATTCTGAAGTTAGTAAAGCCTTCAGGGTTTACAATTGTAGGACCCTTGTTGTGGAAGAAGCACCTCATGTTGTCTTTGATGAATCTGCTAATGAGTCTAGGGCAAAGGTGTTGAATCCTGACACTGAGGAGGTCACAAGGAGTGTGACAAGGCTGAGCTTGAAGAATCAACCTGATCCCAAGATCAAAACTGTGCCAATTCCTAGATGGGATGATGATGACGATCAGGATGATGAATCAGGTGCCACTCCTAAGCCCAGCACATCAGGGATTGTTGAGCCTCAGACCGAGGAACAGGCTCAACCTGAGGTAAGCACCGTCTATGAAGATGCTGTTGCAGCTGAGACGGTTCTTGAGTCACCTCATCAAGGGGGAATCAATGTCCCTGACATTGAACTTATTAATCCCTTTGGCATAGACTCAGGATCATCCCCTTCTGTTCAATTTCCTGAATTTTATGAGCCTGTAGACACTAACATTGCAGGTACTTCAGGAACAACTCCTGGCAAGAGAACTTGGTTAGAAGATCATCCCATTGATCAAATTATTGGTGATCCAACTGATGGAGTCAGGACCAGACGGTTCCATGGTGAGAGTGCATTGTTCTGTTGCTTTCTCTCTGAGCAAGAGCCTCAGAACATTGAAGAAGCTCTCACTGACTCGAACTGGATCATTGCCATGCAAGAGGAGTTGAATCAGTTCACAAGGAATCAGGTTTGGGAACTGGTAGATAGACCTAGGCATCAAGGTGTGATTGGTACCAAGTGGGTCTTCAAGAACAAGAAGGATGAGAATGGTGTTGTGGTAAGGAACAAGGCTAGACTGGTTGCAAAAGGGTATTGTCAGTCTGAAGGAATAGACTATGATGAGACTTTTGCTCCAGTGGCTAGGTTGGAAGCTATCAGGTTGTTCCTTGCATATGCAACATACAAGAAGTTCAAGGTGTATCAAATGGATGTCAAGAGTGCCTTCCTGAATGGTGTACTCAATGAAGAGGTATATGTTGAACAACCTCCCGGGTTTGAGGTTGGAGATAGAGTATACCATTTGAAGAAAGCACTCTATGGACTTAAGCAAGCACCAAGAGCTTGGTATGATACCCTCTCTCAATTCCTGATAGAACATGGGTTCAAGAAGGGAACTGTGGACAGGACATTGTTCAGGATCACTGAAGGCGATGACATTCTCTTGGTCCAGATTTATGTGGATGACATAATATTTGGATCACCAAATCATCAGCTCTGTGAGAAATTCTCTAAGTTGATGACTGGTAAATTTGAGATGTCCATGATGGGAGAGATGAACTTCTTCTTAGGATTGCAGGTCAAGCAGACTGATCAAGGTATATTCATTAATCAGGTCAAGTATACAAGAGACTTGATTCATAAGTTTGGTGTTCAGAACAGCAATTCAGCCAGGATCCCTATGAACACAAATTGGAAGATGGATCCTGACACTGAAGGGACTTCAGTAAATCAGACTGAGTATCGTGGGCTGATAGGTTCTTTATTATACCTGACTGCAAGTAGGCCTGACATTACGTTTGCAGTTGGTGTGTGTGCTAGGTATCAGTCTGATCCCAAGAGAAGTCATTTGGAGGCTGCTAAGAGAATACTTAAGTATTTGAAAAGAACAGTCAATATGGGACTATGGTATCCTTCATATGACAACTTCGAACTGACAGGTTATTCAGATGCAGATTATGGAGGTTGTAGGATTGATAGGAAATCAACCTCAGGGACATGTCAGTTTTTGGGAAGTAAGTTGATCTCGTGGTTTAGAAAGAAACAGAATTCAATGGCTACATCCACAACTGAGGCTGAGTATATGGCTGCAGGTAGTTGTTGTGCTCAGATCTTATGGTTAAGGCAACAGTTGAGAGACTACCAGGTATTTGCTAATCAGGTTCCAATCTATTGTGATAACAATAGTGCAATAGCAATTACTCTGAACCCAGTGCTTCACACAAGGTGCAAGCATGTGGATATTAGGCATCACTTCATTCGAGATCATGTGGAGAAGAAAGATATTAGGATGGAGAAGATTCACACTGACAGGCAAAGAGCTGACATCTTGACTAAGCCTTTGGCTGAAGCAAGGTTTATGGAACTGTCAGTGGAGTTAGGACTCTTAGATCTTGGAGAGCAGTTAGCGTAGGGTTCTAGGGGGAACTCAGGCCAGACTCGACTCAACGAGGTATCAGGGTGCTACAATGTCTCCCTGACAGGTATAAGTTCTAACCTGACTCCTGTGAATTTCAAGCGTCTCCCTGAGTCCTTCGTCCTGAAAATCTTTATTAAATGCATTCCGTTCTCATTAAAAGCGTGCCTTTTCATATTTAAACCCACGCGCACGGAGCATTTAATGCTACAGTTACTTTTTCATATACGTGTCCGTTTTATGCGGAATATGACTGACATGGGGTTTAATTGAAGCTGAGATTAATCCTGGCCCCTCATTTCAAAACCTTTCGAATTCAGGGATCAATCTCAACCCCACGTTTGAGTAACTGACTTAGTCTTATCAATCAAGAGTGCCATTTGAGGTTTTTACGCAAACACAACGTACAATCTGCACACTGAGTTTTCTCTTGCTCAAACACAGATAACTCTTTCGAAAAATCTCTTCTTTTCAAAACAATGGCATTCCTCGATTCCAACTGGACAACCGACAAGATCGTCGACGTTGTTGAGAAGAAACTGGTACACATGGAGCAAGTCATCTCCATGGAAGGTATCTGTCTTACGGTTGAGGAAATCAAACCCATATTTAAATGGATTTCCGATGCCGGGTTGGAAACATACTTCACCACCCGCCCCATTTCCGTGCTCCCAAGAACAGTTGTGGAAGCATATTTGAATATGTTCTTGCGGAAGGGGGAAGTTTTCACAAAGGTGACTGCGTTGAAGCCGACGGGAGAGAAGGACGGCAACGGCGAACCTCTTTACAACACGGAGGTGGTCACTATCAACTTCAGGCAGGCGGTGAGGGAAGTCTTCAAGCTGCCTTTCTCAGGCATCAACCCAAGAACCTACAAGGAGAACTCAGAGGGAGAGTTTCTTGGGAAATGGACCAAGTCAGGGTCATCGGAGTTCAGGGCTCGCCAGAACAAGAGTACGTTAAAGCTTGAGTATAGAGCTCTGGTGGACTTGGTATCCAAGATGGTGATGGGCGCAACTGGCTCTCACGAGCAATTGAGTCTGCCCAAGCTGAGACTCATGGGAGCTATCGTTGATGGAGTAGAAGCGAACTGGGAGCAGCTCTTCCTCGATCAACTCCATCAGGCAGGATTGGACAAACTTACGCGTGACGAGGAGAAGAAGCACATTTCCGTCAGTGCCATCTTGCCTTTCGGCACGAGGATGTCCATCCTGATTGCTCATGCTTGCCATGGGTATACCTTCGACTTTGAGGATAGTCTCTCCTCGAAGAAGGTAATGTTTTCCTCACTGAGTGATACTTATTCAGTGCTAGGGCTGACTGATCCCAATGCGAAAGCAAAGGGTCAGGCCAAAAAGCCAACTGGTAAGGCCAAGAGGGTGGCAACCAGTCTCATTGAACGAGTAGATGACCTCCTTGAGAGGAGTAAGGATGGTAAGGAGGTTGCTGCTGAGGAGGTGGAGCAGCCTGAGGTGGAGATGGCTGAGAAGAGGAAGAAGGTAAGGGTCGTGCTGGCAGGGAAGAGCACGAATTGAGGGACTGAGTCTGATCCCAAGAAGGCCGGGTCTGAGGCTGAGGGAACTGACGATGACGTCAGAAAGGAGGGTGCTCAGGGAGAGAGGCCCCTGAAGAGACTTAGGAAGGGAATAAAGAAATCCCCTGCTAAGAAACTACCTGAAGTGAGTGAGAGGGAGAAGTCAAGCTCTCCTGGAGCCTCTGACTTGGAGGAAGTAAGAAAGACTGTCGAGACGGCTGAGTCGCTGCAGCCTGAGACAGCACCCACTCAAACACCCCCACTCCCTGAAACCCAAACACCTTCCATCCCTAACCCCACACCTCAAACTCCCCAACCACCCCAAACCTCAGAGCCAAATCATCCTACTGAGTCAGTGCCATCTACTTCACACATAAATGAGCTTGACCAGTCAGACGAGCCTAATCTTCCAAACCCCTCAGACTTTCCCTCATACCCCAATCCCAAGGACTGCCCCAAATCCATTCCAACTGAAGAGGATGAATTCCTTGAATTGGAGGAGGAGGAACTGGATGAACACATGCAAGAGGGATACTGGAGAACACCCTCAGGGGGAACGCCACAGAATAGGCAGGGAAGTGCTGGCCTGGGCTATACAAGTACACTGAGCTGCTGGCGTATGTGATTGAGCTCAAGGTTTGGTTGGACTTCAAACAATCAAACATGCAGGAGCAACATATGCTGGTGGATGCACGTGGCTGGGAGCACTGGGAGGCAGAAGAGGCCAAGATTTGCTCGTTCTTTGGACTTACTAGCTGGCTTCAACTTTTGAACTTCGATAACCTGAAGCAGTTAGTGGCTGAATTGATGTCCAAGAGCAAGGCTGACATCCTGTCAGGTGACGAGAAGGAGGATGAGGATGATGAAGGAGCTCAGGGTGGAGACCTGGAGAAAGCAGTGAAGCAGTGGACCAGTGGCTGAGGATGTTGTGAACATCTCAGCTGCCAATGAGACATCTGTCAATGAAGGGATTCCCTGCCCTGAGACAAGAGAGGAAGATGTTGAGGCATTCAAGGAGATTCTCAGTTCCGAAGGACAAGTTCCCAAGGTTCAAGTTAGCTTAGCTGAGCCTGAGGAGGCGGCTATGACTACTTTACAACTGCCTTCAGTGCACCTTGAAGAAGGGACTGATGCTGCAGGGGCTGACAAGGAAAAGCAGCCAATCACTGATACGGCCGTTGATGATGAGGATGTGATCATAACCGGGGTCGGACGTGCTGAATTCACAAGCATAGTGGAGGTCAAGCAGGAGAAAACCTCAGAAAATCTAGCTGAACTTCAGGAGGAGGTAATGAGGCTACGAGCTGAGAAGGAAGAAGACTCCAAGGCCCTGGCGAAGCACATCAGGTGGACAAAGTCAGCTTACAACACCCTTGCTAACAGGGAGCTGATTTTGTTAAAGAAAACGATGACTGACACGGCCAAGTCAGTGAGGAATGAGAGGAAGCGCACCAAGAAGATGCTTAGGAACACTCTCAAAAAGCTTGAAGAGAGGGATGCGATCAGGGATGAGAAGATGAATCAGGCAGTGGACAGGTTTGCAGTTCAGACTGGAGCTATTGTCACTCAGGCCCTGAAGGACTCAGCGTCCAAACTGGAGCTGGAGTCAGGGAGGATGGATCGCACCTCTCAGTCAGTGGCAGACACTTTGGCAAAGGCCACTGAGGAATCGGCAAAGTTACTAACTGAGGCTAGCAGAGTCAGCGGTGAGTCCTTGAAGGTGGAGGAAAGGATCACCAAGGCTGAACAAAGACTCCAACTCTCTATGGAGGTCTTTGAAAAGAAAGTCAATGCTGCTATCAGTTCAGTTTCTTACGCTGGCACTGGGATTGCCACGGGAGTTGAGATGCTGAAGGAGGGCGTTTTGGAAGTTCAATCCTTAGCCTCCTTTGTCATCAACAGTGGAGCCGAGTCACTCCCATCCCAGGCCAATGATGATGCCAAAAAGGGGGAAAGGAAGAAGAAAAGATCCCGCCCTGAGGCATCGGAGGCAGTCAACCAAGGTGAGACCGTTCTAGCTGACCCTGAAGCCAATCCTGAAGGAAACATTTTAAGGGTGAGGAAGTCAGCTAGGTTAGCGGCGGTTGAAAATGAAGGAGAGGGAATTTTTGCCCAGCTGAGGGAGGAGGCAACAAAGGCAAAGGCTAATGAACCCTCCAAGCAACAACCTGAGCCAGTTCAGAGATCGTCTCCCATGAGCTCAAGGAAGAATCCCATCACTTACTCAGGTGAGTTGGTTGCGGAGCTATGTGCTGAAGCGTGATGAGATCAATCTGAAAAATCTGAGGCTATGCGCAGAGCTGAAATTGCTCAGAAGGAGAAGATGCGCATCTTAGAGAAGAAGGTTGAGAAGCTGACGGATATCACTGAGCTTCAACAATGAGAACTAGATGATGCAGTGATCAGCTTGCTAAGGAGGAAGAAGGCGAAGCCTGAGCCAAGGAAGTACAGGAAGAAGTCAACAGTTAGGAAATCAACAATTCTTCAAGTCAGAAGGCCAGAATCAGGAGCAAGGGAAGCTTTTGTTGATGAGTTCGTCTCAGAGACATTGAAGGAGTTTTGGACTGATGCAAGGGATGAATTTGTTAGACTGTGGTTTGTTGTGAAGAAGTGGGACGACACTGATGATATCAATGCTCACTTCACTGACTACATGATGGACAATCATCCTGAGCTATTCCAGAAGATCTTGGAGGAGGCTGAAGCAGCTCAAGTTCAAGTGAAGGCTCCTGAGTTCACCATTCGAGCTCCTCCCTGGGTTCCTGGAACTCAAAAGCATGATACAAAGGCCATTATGATGGAAGTCTTGAAGATAGCCAAAGCTGAAGGGTACGTGAATCAACCTGGAAGACTTGACGAGCTGAAGGCAAGAGTTTATGCAGGATATGGACTCAAGCCTGAAATGAGATTAGTCTAGGTGTTCACAGGCTTCTCTGTAATAGATTAGATTCATTGTAATCATTTCCACATCAATCAATGAAATCTATTACTTTTGCCCACAGACAAAAACTCATTGTCTTTTTGGCTGTTGTTTAAAATTTTGTACTTTATCAAGAATTGCTCTAACACTGTCTTATCTTATAGATAGGTTTATCTTGTTTCCTCTAAGTGTTTTGAGGATCTTTTCAGTGTTTTGGCATCATCAAAAAGGGGGAAATTGTTGGGACATTGTCAGTTTTGATTAAGATCCCAAAGCCCCTGAAAAGATGATTGCCTTAACTTGTCTTTGTCAGGCTAGTCTTGGTTAGGGTTAGTATTTAGTCATTTTACACTTCACAGGTACTCAGTGAGAGGAGAACTCACTGGAGACAATCAAGACTCAGAGCCTGAAGACGAAGAGCACCATCCTGAACTTATGGCAGTCCTCTAAGCTGGCTGAGTAAGTGTCAGCGATGAAGAGTATGACCCTGAGGTCATTACTAACTCAGTCCTGAAGGGAACAGGATGTCACTGAGTTAATGGGAAGACTTGGAGTAGAGCCAAGCAATGCAAAAGGAATTTCAGCGTCAGAACAAGACTGGTGAGCTCAAGACAAAATGAACTTAATAAGACAAGCCTGAAACTCAGGAATAAGTTCTGACATTCTCACCAACCTGATGACGTGGACCAATCCGAGAAGGACACGCACGTACGGAACCTGACATGAAGACTGAATTCAGACTGCATATTCAACGGGCAAGCATTTAATGTGCATTTAATGCAAATACCAAATCCATGCAAGGACGGCTGCTGCATGAAGATATGTCCGTTTGAAGCCACTCTACATAGATGACTAGAAGGCTATCTCTCCAACGGATAGTTATTCAAATCACCTATAAATACAGAAGGCCTTGAACCCATTCAAGGTTACGGGAAATTTCCAAGCCAGAAATTACTCAAACTCTCAAGCATTCAAAGCATTCAACCTTTAAGAGAAGCACTCGAAACCTTCTAAATTTCCCAAGTGTTTCTTAGCAATTGAGAGTTACTCTGTATTCCAAGAGCTAATTAGAATTATCTTAAAGCTTAGAGAGATTATCCAATCCTTAGCATAGCTTTGCCTTGTAAGGATAATCTCAACTTAGTTGGAATCCAAACTGAAACCAAAACCCTAAGATAGGCTTGTTGGGAGTAAGTCAGTTAGAGTGTTAGTAAGTGGAGTTGTATAGATCAGTAAGGATAGCTGGTCTTGGTGCACCTTGGCACGTTAAAAACAAGAATCCCTTGAGTGGATTTCCTGTTAAGTCAGGCCGTGGACGTAGGAGCTTGAGACTCTGAACCACGTTAAACTCCTTGTGTTCTTACTGCTTTGATATTATGCATACTTGCTATATTACTTGTTCATTCATCGCATTCAAGTTTATCAGGTCTGAATCAATCAGGCTGATCTTCAAAAGAGCACTGCCCTACTAAACACCTTTCAGATTTGAGTAAAACAAGTTTTTCAGAAAGCAAACTAAACAAGACTTTAAACTTTCAGGGCTCAAACATTTCCGCACTGAACTTGAACTGATAGTTAGCCAACTGACCCGCACCAAGTGTAGTCAGTAGGTATATTATCAGCTCCTAGTTCTTCACCACTCTGAGTAAAGGGGACTCAGTCAGTTTTAAGTTAGAAAAATTGGTATATGTGTATCCCCCCCCATACACGTATTCCTCAGTCTTGTACCGGGACCAATAGAACATACACCCTTTCGTTCCCGCGGGGTATCCTATAAATAGCCTTAATTCCGAACGTGGATCCAATTTACGACTTCCTTGTCTAGCACGTATGTCGGACACCCCCATATCCGTATGTATCTCAGACTGGGCTTGCGCTCGGTCCACAATTCTATCGGGGTTTTGGGAACCGATTTAGATGGCACCAAGTTTAGAATGTAAGCCGACGTTTCCAAGGCGTTACTCCAAAATGATTTGGGTAAATCTGAATAACTCATCATGGATCTGACCATTTCTAAAAGATTTTGGTTCCTTCGTTCCACCACACCATTCTGTTGAGGGGTTCCCGGTGCGGTTAACTGGGATACGATCCCTTCATCCGATAGGTAGTTCAAGAACTCATCGCTGAGGTACTCACCTCCATGATCTGATCATAGAAACTTGATACTCTTTTCCCTGTGTTTTTCGGCTTCGGCCTTAAACTCCTTGAACTTGTCAAAAGTTTCAGACTTATGCCTCATAAGGTAGATGTACCCATATCTCGAGTAATCGTCAATGAAAGTGACAAAATACTCATACCCCATTCTTGCTTTGATCGAAATTGGACCACATACATCGGTATGAACGAGTTCTAATACTTCTGTGGCTCTATTCCCCTTGGCTCCAAATGCCCTCTTGGTCATTTTACCCTCTAAACAGGATTCACAAGTTGGAAATGGTTTGACTTGGAATTATTCCAAGGATCCATCTTTCACCAATCTTTCTATCCGCTTTAGATTAATATGACCTAGACTAAGATGCCATAGAAGTGTTTCGTTCATGTCCGAAGAACGCTTTCTTTTATTACTTGAAATAATCGACGTGTTATTAGATTTATTATTTGAGTGGTGTGCACACTTAATCGTATAGAGATTGTTCACCAACGTTCCATGACAGATATACTCATTCTTACAAAAACTAGAAACTACTTTATTTAAAGAAACCAAATATACATTAAAAAATAACTTAGAAACTGAAATTAAATTTTTCCTAAAGTTAGGAACGTAAAGAACATCTCTTAAAATTAAAACTCTATCTTCAAAAGACAGGTGCACAACTCTCACTTCTTCGGCTGCCACTCTCGTAGCATCGCCCAAAGTGATGAGGATCTCATTCTTGCTAAGTCGTCGGGTTAGCTGGAACCCCTGAAGAGTGAAACAAATATGATCAGTTGCCCCGGTATCCACTACCCAAACGTGGGTAGCATACGCCGCAGCATAAGTTTCAACGATTAAAGCATGAGACTTACCTTTCTTTACCGCCTTCTTAGGCTTAGAACAGGCAGACCTCCAATGTCTTTTCTCACCGCAATTGAAGCACTTACCCTTAGCGGCCTTCTTTCCACCTCCTTCGCCTTTGACCTTAGCTTTCGCAACAGTCGAATTTGCTTGGGTCTGGCCTTTTGTCCTCTTTCTCTTCTTCCCTCCCTTGGGACCAGAAGAGGTAGATGGACCGTTTGCCACCATAGCAACAGTTTGTGCTCCATTACAGTCTCTGCCGATACCAAAGCTTGCAAGAGCTCGGGTAAACTATTTTCCCCTTCATTTATTTGATAGTTCAATTGAAACTGCTCAAAACTTTTCGGAAGACAGTGGAGAACGAAATCGACCTTAGTAGGGAGTTAAATTCCGCACCAAGTACCTCCACCATTTTCTGTGAAAGCATCTTTCGTATGGTGATTTGCCTAGTTGTACGGTTCTGATGTTTAAACATCGCTTCAAGATTGAGCATTATCTCAGAGGCAGTCTTCATGTGTTGGTGTTGGTGTTGGTGTTACAACACATCTGACATTTAAGCTAAGATGGTACACCTAGCCATCTCATCGGAGTCTATCCAACTCTTATGCTATTTCTTGACCGACTTGCTCGCATCTTCGGCAGGCTCATCGGGCTTAGGAGTAGTAAGTACCCATTTGTGGTGTTGAGCGGTTAGGACAATATCAAGGTTACGTTTCCAATCAACATAGTTCTCACCAACAAGTTTGTTATCTTTAAGTATACTAAACAGTGGATTAAAAGGTTGCGACATGATGAACTGAGAATAAAACATACATTCATATCAATATCTAGAAAAATACGAAATTATCACATAATTCGATCACATCAATTATATTGAAACCTTAAAACAATATAATCATGCATCAGCCAATATTTCGAAACAATTTAAATGTGCCACGAGGGATGGTCTATACATTTAAACACATTCAAGCGGATCACAAACTTAAAGTTACAAATCCTTAATTCAAAATTAATAGTTGGCTCCCACTTTGACCACATAAAAACTGACAGGGACTCCGCGGGGAGTAAGTTAATATCAATTTCTTAGGTCTAAGTAATAACCATAATTCAATACAATATTATTATTTCGCTTTGAGCAAGTCACTCGTGGTGAGGATCAATACCGCCACTAGTAATAATCCACAATCATCCTTTCGGAATTTATTCATGTGAAATCTATCTTTTTGGCCGATCCGAGGCGGAAATATATTCCAAAAAGACTTCACAAATAAATAAATTATGGAGGTCAAATTAATCCAATTTTATTATCCGGAATAAAATTGCGATTAAAAACAACATACTTAGTAATTTTTTAAAGTAAGGTTTTTCTTGGACAATTAAATAATCATGCAAGCACATATTAACAAATAATAAATGCACGAAAAATTAAAACATCCATCAAAACAAAATTAAATAAATTGGAGCACTCGAATCCAATTGTCACGGTTTAATCTTCTTCACGTCTTGATACGAGAAATCGTCCTCGTTGCTTTCATCGTTCGTCTCGACAAGCTCCCACTTGAGCAGCAACACTTCGTCAAAAACTTCGTTTAGGGTTTGGAACGACGTTTGGAATCACACAAAAAAATTAAGAACGGAAAAAAAATTCACGGGCCGAGATCCAGCGCGCGTCGGCCCACGTTGGCTAAGCACCGAGCGCCGGGCAGCAACCACTCACGTGCGCATGCCCTGCGCCTAGGCACCCATCGTGCGCCTTGTGAACACCGTGCTACGGGTTTCGCCGTTCTTCCTCGTTTTTCACCCCATGCACGCGCCACGCATGCATGCATCGTCCGGGTACATCGTCTTTAACTCTTTGTTTCCGTCTTCGTCTCGATCCGGTTACAATTTATTTACAAAAAAATAAATAAACCTAGATCTAGACCAGTCTATTACATTGATCAAATCAAAATAAAAACAATTAATCTACTCATGGGTTTTCTCACGAGAATAACAAATTTGAACGAATCTAATTAAAAAAACAAATAATTCACACACATGAATAAAATAAACATTAAAAACCATGACAATTGGATACCTGCAAAAAAAGATCTAGCAATTCTACTATCCAATTTCAATTTCAATGTTAAATAATTTATATTCCAATTTAAAGATCAGAGCCCGAAAACCATGGCTCTGATACCAGTTGCTGGGAAAATAGGGTGCTCGGAAACTATTCGGGATGAAATTTAAATATGAATTTAAATACAATTATTACTAGCATGAATTAATCCTAATAATTCAAATAATAATTTCAACAACAATTTTATCATTATGCATGCATAATTAATTCACATAAAATCTATGGCGGAAATAACTAAGAAATTATGTGATTATGTACCTCTTGTAGATATGGTTTTTGATTAATCACGGGACTATCACGAACGTGCTACCAACCAAAAGACCTTCTCAAGTATGTCCCTTTCACCTTGTTTGATCACCGGTGGGAAGTGCTTTCAAGCAATTAAAATAACCAAGTTAAAAGAAAAATATTTTTGCTCTTGAATTTTCTAACACATGGAATCATGTACTTGAGGATGAAATAATCATCCCCTATTTATAAGTAGGGATGGCCGAAAATTGCATGTGAAATAGGGTGAAGAAAATCTTTTCTTAGCCTCTAAGAAATCTTGAATATATCTCATATATTCTTTTCTCCATAATAAAATATTCCACAAAACTCTCACCCTCCTTATTAAAGGGATATTTTCGAAAATAATAGGATTGAAACACAAGATTTAGATCTTCTTGAATATATGAGATAATCTTGTATTAAAAAAATACTTATCTTACATAATATCTTTTCAAAAAATCAACAAAATCTTTTCTCTACTAAATATACTAATTTTCAAAAAATACAAGGAAAAAATCAGCCAAGATATTTTATTTTATTTTAATCACCTTATTATTATTGGGCTACTTAATGGGCTACTTGAGGGGCCTTTAGGAGAATTAAGATTGGACCTTCAATGGACTTCTGAATTTCAATATTGAGCCCTAATATAATTCAGTCCATTAATATTAATTAGTATCACTAATAAATTAATATTGCACTATCTATCTTAATCCATATTACGATAATATGGGCTCCTGGTTATTATTTTCCGTGTTTAAGATTATGTAGTCCATTAATTAATTAAGCTTCTGAATAGCTCTAAATTAATTAATATCTTTCACCTTGGAGTAAAGAAAGTTCAATATTATTATCCGTACCGAAAAAACTAATTCTTCACTTCCAAGATTTGGTACGATAAAACTTCTGAGCCCACCAAGGGGACAAATCACACGAGCCGTACTCGCACGCGTTTCTCCTTATTAAATCTTAGCAACCGTCGTATGATTAATATTACTGCCCAAAATACAAAGTTCGAAGTCAGGATGATTCTCACCCAACAAGAATCAAAGCAGTAACCATTAAGCACACACGATCCTATTTAAGTGATGGATATTAAGAAATCAATAATCACTGAGGTCTAATTCATCACATTTCATAACAGAAGAATTTATCCTCGTTGTAGGTCCTCTTCCACACATACTAAATGTGCTAGTGCAATCTCTTAGTCAAGACAGACCAATCTGAGATATACACATCGACATTGCGCGGTAGATTGTTTAATTCCACCTGGGTCGTGAATTTTTACGTTTAGTTACAAGGAAACCGTAAATGTGATCTTCCGTGATCGGGTATCACCACATTAACTACAATGTAACACGTACTACTTATAATGAACTGGTTGCAATAAATATTCAACATTTAATCATATCTAAAGCAAATGCGATAAAAGATTTATTCTCATAAATAAGTGTTTAATACATGAGTTATACAAAGTAAAGGCATACTTTCACGTATAACTCCAACAGAGTGAGCCTAGGTCGAGCACCTAGGAGCTCGAGCGCATAGAGGTCGAGTGTGTGTGGTGTTTTGTGAGAAGGGGTGCTCGACCAGGGAGAACTCGAGTGCACCAAGAGTTCTGTAGGAGAGAAGCACTCGACCATGAAGAAGCGCTCGACCGGTAGGAGCTCGAGCAGTGCTTGGCCGCTGGAAGAAGGGGGCGCTCGACCTGTACCCCTGTACGTGCGTTTTTTGCCAATTTCAGGCCCAATTCGATCCAATGCCTATAAAAACCCCTTCCAAGCATATTTTGAGATACCACTTGATACCAATTGATACTTGGCCATTCTTAGAGTTAGAAGAAGAGCTTGGAAGGAAGATAGAGAGTTTTAGCAAGGATTTCACCGTGTAATCGAGGTTTTGAGAGTACGAATTCATAGTTTATTATTTTATTCTTCTTTCTTAGATTGTTGAGACTTATAAACCTAATTTTCCAGATTATAAAAGATATTTTTTAGACTATAATTTGTTCTTTGTTTATGTTCTTCAATTCAATAGTTAATTCGAGTATGCATAAGTTTATGATTATCGTTGTTGCTTTTGTTGTTCATACCACCATGTTAGGCTAGAACCCTTGCATGCTTAGGATAGGATGAACTCGTAGAAGTAGGACGTTGGTATGTAATTAGGATAATTTGTGATGTTTCATTTTTATTCTTTTAATTATTGAATGTTTCTAATAAACTCTAGACTTATCTTAGAATTGAGTACGAAAATTGTTAGAGAGAAGACGACTGTATCACTCTTTAATAACGAATAGGCTTAAGGAAAGGATTTTTGAAGGGGTTTATCATCTACCGGTTTATCTAGGGAGGACGACCGCATCACCTTAGTTAAATTAGGGTCTCAATAACTAAGCACAATCCATATAACTTGTTTAGTGGATTAGTGAAGTAGGTTGATATGATGAAGTATTAGGGTTAATTCTTTAGCTTCTTGTCTTTCAATCTTGTGCTAGATTAGGGAAGTTGATTGCCTAGTTTTAGTACACTTAGGCTTATTAATTACACATCATGATTAGTTTAGTTATTGTACCAACTCCGTTAGTATACGTAGGAATTCCTATCCCGTGCATCATTATCCCTTATTTGCATTAAACCAAGTTATTTATTCAGTTTAAATTAATTATTAGCATAGAAGTAGAATATAGAGTAGTATAATATAATTCTTAAACCCAAAACATACATTCATATTAGCTACGAGACGTACATCTCCAGGGATTTACACGTGTACAAACCTTTCCTTGGGTTCGATACTACTTGGTCCCTATACTCGCCCATACTACAGTGATCTCATACTCTTGTGGGGTAACTATTAGTATAGCTAATATTTTGCGTTCAAGTCACTCTTCCAATTTATTTTGTGATCTGACTAATCTGAAACTCCATAAAAGTGAACTGTCTATTGTTCTCTTGTTGAATTCTGTTTAGCTCCATATCCCTCTTCTGAAGATCTTGATCACGCTAATCATTCTTTTTACTCATCTCTTTCACATCGTACTCCAAAGAGGATAGCTTCTTACTACCTTCCTCCACCTTATGTAATATAGCTCTTAACTTCTCATCGGTAGAAGCACCACCTTCTCCACCTGGGGGTTTTGAGCCAGGGTCGACATTTGGAGGTACAGTTATCCCTGCTCTCGGATTACTGTAGGACAAAATATCATTCTTCCTCCATTGAATCTGGTTAGCTTGTGGGCCTCCTTGATATCCCTGAGTATTACTCCATTGATTCTGAGGAGGCTGTGGACCCGATGGTACGAACGGTTGACCATAAGCAGGTCACCCCTGATAATTTCCACCTTGGTAGTCATTCTGATTATAATTAGGCCCTCCCATATATTTGGCCACCTCTTGCTGGCATCCTGGATGATCCACTTTCTCACTCATCACATTATTCTGACCATTCAAACTCTGCCCAACCTCCAAGATGCTGATTTTCTCCATCATAGCCATCAACAGCTTCATCGTTCCCTCACTTTCTTCCATCTGATAGACCCTCTGAAATTCCTAATCTTCTTTCCATTGCCCCACGTTCTTTACTATGTTTTCAACTATCTCCCAGCACTGAGCTGCACTACGGTTCAGGAACGCTCCATTAGCACAAGCATCGAGATGGTGTTGATCCTTCTCGCTAGCCCCGCAGTAGAAATAGGCCATAATATCTCCATCATTGTACCTGTACTGTGGGCACTAAATAAGTATGTTGGAGAATCGTTCCCAAGCCTGACTCAATCCCTCGTTCGTTCTCTGCTTGAATGAGGAGATCTCCTTCCTCGTCTTCACCATTCTAGATGGAGGGTAGAAACGCTCGAGAAAAAGATGCTCTAGCTCAGCCCATGTATTCATACCCCGCCCCCCGTGGGAGTGTGTTATCATACCACTCCTTAGCTATTCCAGTTAGAGAGAACTAGAACAATTTGAGCCTATTTGCATCTTCTGACATCCCATTATAATTAAATGTTGAGGCTATCATCAGGAAATTCCTCAAGTGAGTGTGAGGATTATCCTTCCCTACTTCTTCCTTAAATTGATTCTCAACAAGCATCTTCAAGATCCCTGGAGATATAGAGAAGGTGTTCACCTCCACTCGTGGCATAGCAACTCCATCATAATATTGTTGAGGTTGAGCCTCAAACCTTCCTCGAATCGCCAGGATCAGCGTTCTGAGGAACGTGCTGAGGGTAGACAGGTGGTGGAGGTATATGTGGGATTTGTGGTTGGTTATAGTTTGGTTGTGGGGGTGGTATGGTGGATATGGTGGGTACGGGTATGGGTAAGGTGGATTATTGTGTTGGTGGAAAGGGTTGTTAAAAGGGTTATTTTGGTTTTGTGGATTTTGGTTGATGACTTGATTCTGGTTTGGTGCCGGGTTGTTGTTCAGAGGGGGATTTTGATTTCGGATCTGGATGTTTTAGTTTTCATTTCCCCCTGTGGGCACTTGCTTCTCACCGTTCAATCATTTCCCTCCCTCCACCCGTTCTTTAGTATGAGTAAGCCACTCTTCATCTAAATCTAATCCTCCGCCCGTGTTCAGATTTTGGTCCTCATCTCCAGCAGTATTCATCCTTCTCTGAAAATCGTGATTCCTTCTAGCTATAGTCTCAGGATCTTGCTTTGTTCTGTCTTTGTTCGTTTCTCCCTTTGAGCGTGTTTTCATATACATGAGTACTAAAAAAGAAAGATCAAACGTAACTAGATAACAAATAATAAAATAGGAAATAAAAACACTCACTACTAGCTACTAAACTACCTCCAAGTCCTACTCAATGAGCATACATCGCCTTCTCTTGGGTTCGATATACTTGGTCCGTATACTCGCCCATACTACAGTGATCTCATACTCTTGTGGGGTAACTAATAGTATAGCTAGTATTTTGCATTTAAGTCAATGGCGCCATTGACTTGAATGCAAAATACTGGCTATACTAGTAGTTACCCCAGAAGAGTATGGGATCCCTGTAGTATGGGTGAGTATAGGGACCAAGTAGTATCGAATCCAAGGGAATGTGTGTATACGAATAAATCCCTGGAGATGTACATCTCGTAGCTAATATGAATGTATGTTTCTAGTTTTTTAAAATTAATTCTATACTATATTATACTTGATGGTCCCGTTTTCAACAATCAAAATGGGAATTCAGGAGTAAAAACAATTTTTTTTTTCTGAAACCTTATCCTCAGGGAGTTCAGCAAGAGTGAAGAGTTCTCAAGTCACTGCTCTGCTCAGGGGCTGAGCTACCAAGTCAGTGTGAGCTTGGAGGCTCATGCTCTGAACAGGATAGTGACTCGAGAGATTACACTTCAAGTCATTGCTCTGCTTAGAGGCTGAGCTACCATGTCAGTGAAGGCTTGGAGGCTCATGCTCTAAGTAAGTCAGTGACTCGAGATACTAAACTCTCGAGTGCGTTGCCTGAGTTGGTCAGTGAGAGGATTCTCTCTGACCTGAATATTTAACCAAAGTTTCCTTTTTAAGCAAAGCTCTCAGTGAGTAGATTTTCACAATACTTTAGTAAATACTTTTAGAGAAACGAACGCTCGGTTTAACATGGTTCAGAGACTCAAGCTCCTACGTCCACGGCCTGATTTAACAGGAAATCCACTAACTGGGATTCTTGTTTTTAACGTGCCAAGGTGCACTTACAACTGGACTCACGCCACTCCCTGGGCTGCCCCTCCTCACAAACTAACTTCCACCAACAAACCTAACTAGAGGGTTTTGGTTTCAGTTTGGTTTCTCCAACTAGGTGAGGTTTTCCTTTACAATGAGTTAGCCTAAAGCTAAGATTAGGAAAACCTCTTTAAGCTATGAGTTACAAGCTTGACACTCAATGAATGTAAGTAAAACCCTAATAATCAGTGTCGTGGGTGTGAAACGCTCCCTTATGACTCCCTAAGAACTCACACAACCTCACAGCTTGTAGGTGTTTTTTTTTCTTTTTACACACCCTTGAAACGAAGCTATGAGCTTGTATTTATAGTGTGGATTCAAATGTAACAGTTGGATGAAATTACATTTGAATCCATACAATTAATGGTTTCAACCACTTTTCTTGGAATGCGGCCTTGTCAGTGTCAGAGTTGCTGCCTCGAATTGATTGGTCCACGTGGGCTGGATTCAACGGATCTTTGACTCAGTGGGTTGACGAGGACCCGACTGACTTTAGGTAGCTTCCTCCTTCACTGACTGATGATCTTCAGTGGACTGAACGTCTTCAGTGTGGTTGTCCTTCAGAGACTGTTTGAAGATCACTTCAAGAAGTTTGTCATAAGGCTGAATGACAAACTTCCCTGACCACAGTAGCCTGACTCCTTCAGGGCCTACTTGGTGCAGCACTGATCCTCCTGATCATGCTCTTCACTGAATGGTCCACCTGACTTAGCTTAGATCAGTCCAGTTTACACTCAGTGGGACATCCTTTAGGCTTCTCTTCTGGTTCAGGTCTCTGGCATGGCTTCAGTCAGTTCTTCTTGGTGTCATCTTGATATTCTCAGGCTGTGTTGCAGAGTTCCCCATTGCTGAGTTCCCCCTCAACTGAACAGCCTATTCTACTGAAAGCTAACCTAGCCTGACCTAAAATAAAAGATACTATCCTGACTGCTTTCAAACCTATTACATGTTGTTTTTGGAAAATCATCAAAACTAAATCATATCCCAACAATACTATCTATATGCTATTAAAGAAATTAACTAAATAACTTTTGGGTTTAATGCAAATAAGAGATGGTGATGCTCGGGATAGGAATTCCTACGTATACTAACAGAGTTGGTACAATAACTAAAATAATCGCAATGTGCAAGTAATAATCTTAAGCGTACTAAAATGGGCAATCAACTTCCCTAATCTAGCACAAGATTGAAAGACTAAAAGCTCAAGAATTAACCCTAATACTTCATCATATCAACCTACTTCACTAAAGCACTAAACAAGTTAAATGGATTGTGCTTAATTATTGAGACTCTAATTTAACTAAGGTGATGCGGTCGTCCTCCCTAGATAAACCGATAGATGATAAACCCCTTCTAAAACCCTTTTCTTAAGCCTATTAGTTATTAAAGAGTGAAACGGTCGTCTTCTCTCTAACAATTTTCGTACTTAATTCCAAGATTTTTCTAAGGTTTTTTAGAAATATTCAATAATTAAGAGAATTAAAACTAAACATCACGAATTATCCTAATTATATACCAACGTCCTACTTCTACGAGTTCATCCTATCCTAAGCATACAAGGGTTCTAGCTTAACATGGTGGTTTGAATAACGAAAACAATCACAAGAACAAAAAACATATGCATACTTGAATTAACTAAAGAAATCAAAATCATAAACACAAGAAATACTTCAAGTCTCAAAATTAATCTCAATAAATCTGGAAAAACTAGGTTTAGAAGTCTCAAGTATCAAGAAATCAATAACAAAAACTAATCGGTTCATAAGAAAAGAAATTAATCTATGAATTCGTAAACTAAAACCTCGATTACAAGATGTAAAACTCTTCAATCTTCCTTCCCAAGCCCTCTCCTTCAAAAACTATCTAATGGTATCAAGTCATGTCCAAAAGTCTTCTTGGAAAGGGTATTTATAGGCTTTGGGACGAATTGGGCCAAAAATCCCCGAAAATGCTTGAGCTCTGGTACCGGTCGAGCGCCTGGCGCTCGACCTAGTCACAGTCGAGTGCCTCATCTTAACAACAAGAATGTATCGCTCGAGTCCTCCTTTGTGTTGGGAAATTTTATAGACTTAAGTTTTGATTAAGATGCCAAAATGTTCCTCCTAAGTTATTTGTAAGTTAAATATTCAGTAGAGTTAGAGTTTAGTTAAACAGTTCAAAATGTTAAAGAACTGGAGTGCAGTTATAAATTTCTAGAGTGTATTGAAGATGAAGTCCCCTGAAGACGAAGTCCGGTGAAGATAAGTAATTTGAGAGCTAGTCTAAGTCTTGAATGTTTTCTAAGTACATTCTCACTAAGACTAAAGCCATCAGGAGAGGACCAAGGTCCACTGATGAGAACTAACAATGCACATTAAATGCTAAACACATTAAAAGCTGTTAGTTAATCTGGTTGGAACAAGGTAAAATGAATTTCAGTGAAGCTTATAATAAATGAAGAAATAAGAAGGTTCTCTCAGAGGAGTTCCACCTTAAAACAAGACAAGAATCTGGGCAAGCAGACTGAAGGTCCAATGAGAAGATGACATGTCAATGTACTTTACTGACAGCCGACCTGTCCCAGACTGACAAGTACCAAAAGTCTTTCCCTAGCTTTCCCCAGAAAGATGGTTAATAGGCATGGTCTTTCAGCCGTTTCTTGACAAGACTTAAAGCTTCAAATAGTGCCGTTTGAACCAATCAGATACAAGAAGACTTATTTGAGAAGATTCAAATCCAACCGGAAGATTTTCAAGGAAGCATATAAATACTTCTATGCACGGGAAACTCACAAGATCAAAGCTATCTCTACATTCATAACTTTCAAGAAGCACTCGAAATTACCTTTGTTTCCCAAGTGTTTCAAATCAGTAGAGAGCATAACAAACCTTCTGTAACCAAGCTTAAAAGCTATATCCAAACCTTAGAAAGAGATAATCCATCCTAAGCCTTGAGCTACACTATAAGGATTATCTCACAACAGTTGGAACCAAAATCCTACTCAAAACCCTACTCAGTTGTTAGGTTGAGAGTTAGTGTTAAGTGGTGTTAGTAAGCTGATTGTTTATATCAGTCTGAAAGCTGGTTTTTTTGGGAACTAGGACCTGGAATTATCCTAGTGATCAATCATCCTAAGAGAGGATTAATTGATCAGTGCACCTTGGTATTATAACACAAGGAATTCCAAGTGAAAGGAATTCTCCTGTTTAATCAGGACAGTGGACGTAGGAGATTCATCTCTGAACCACTTTATATCTTGTGTACTTACTTTCTGTTATTTCCTAAGTGTGTGTTATCCACTCAAAGTTTATCAAGTAAAACGAGTTTCTAAAGGGCTCACTAATCCGCATTTGAAAGCTAATTAGATAGTAGTTTAACTGAAAGTCTTGAGCTTTCAGTGGACGTATTATCTCAGTAAGTTTTCTCTAGTAATTCTCAGCAGACTTAAAGTCCACTAACGTATTACTTTTGAAGTAACCTGATAAGTTTTAGAAGATTTTTTGAATTTGTAACCTCAGGTGTATTCCCCACCCCCTCATACACCTGTTTACTCGTTTTAGGACCAACAATTGGTATCAGAGCAGTGGTTCAAAAGACCATTGTTCTAAGTATACCTTGTGCTTAAAGGTATTTTATAGGTCATCTGAATTGATCTTTTTGATAAACTTGTTTAGATATTATGGCTGACAATGCAGCTAGGGTAGCACCACCAGTGGAGAACAACATGGGAGTTAATCCCTTGAACCATATGTCCCATCATAAGTTTCTACATTTCTCAGTGGAAAATTATAACTTCTGGAAGATCAGAATGAGAGCTCATCTTGCCTGTGTGCATGATGAAATGCTAAGGGTTATTACTAAAGGTCCATTTATTTTTATGACACCTAACCCTAGAACCACGGCTGAGACTATTGCAGATCCAAGAGAAGAATGGCCCAAGGATGAAGATAACTTCACTGCAGATGAGAGAAGGAGAAACAACCTCAACTTCATAGCCATGAACATTCTCTACACCACCATTCCAGATTTTGTAATGGGAAGAGTGATTCATTGCAAGATTGTAAAGGAACTTTGGGACACTCTTGCTCTCATGTGTGAAGGAACTGACAAGATAAAGGAGAACAAACTTTTTGTAGTTGTTCAAAAGTATGAGCAATTCACCATGGATCCCACTGAGACCATTGACCAGCTTGATGGGAGGTTCACTGACATCATGAATGAGATAAATGCTCTGGGAAAAGTATACACCAAGAGAGAAGTTGCCTTAAAGATCCTGAGAGGGTTAACCTCAAGATGGGATGTGTACTCTGTGATGATGCAGAATACCAAGGATTTGTCCAACATGTCTATGCAACAGGTATTCTCAGAACTTAAGGCTTATGAGTTTGATCTTAACAGGAAAAGGGCTCCTGATGAGACCTCAGCTGAGAAGGGAGTTGCCTTCAAAGCTAAGGAAACTGAGCCAATATCCCCAAAGCCACAGAAGAGTACAAAGGCAAGCAAATCTCAAAGCAAGACTGAGATGCAAGAGGAACTCAGCCTGATGGCCAGAAGGTTTGAGAAGCTTAACAACCGATTTGGCAAGTATAAAAGATTTTACAGGGATAACAGAGAAGGAAGAAGATATCCACAAAAAGACACCAGAGAAGGAGAGAAAAGCTCAACTGAGCTGGAAAAGAGAAAGGATTACAAGAACTATAACAGAGGTGAAGGATCATCATCAAAGACCAAGGAGTCTACTGAGGAAAAGAATGATGATTCAAATAGATGCTTCCAGTGCAAGAAGGTTGGGCATTTTCAATATGATTGTCCTCAACTGAGCACAAAGGAGAGGAAGGAATGGCAAGCCGAGAGAGACATGAGATATGGAGAAAGGAAAGCCATGGTGGCTGAGGATGTTGATGAAGATCTGGAGTCATCTGATGGACTGTTCTCAGATAGCAGTGAAGATGATATGTGTCTCATGGCAAGAGAAGAACCAGAGGTACAATCTAAACCATCCATTTCTCTATAACACTCACCTGAGTTGAGCTCAGAGTCAACTAAGGAACTCAATCTTCAGTCCGCTTTGGAACAATTGATGATTGATTTCTCAAGGTTGCAAGAAGTAAGTTTTTGTCTCCAAGATGAAAACAAAAATTTCCTAAGAGAAAATTCTAAATTAATTGAGTCTGGGAATCAGGCAGATCTTAACTCAGCTCAGTCTACCATTGAATTGACAATAGAGGTTGAAACCCTCAAGAGTCAAGGAAATGGCAAAGATCAACTGATAAAAGATCTTACTGAATCTAAGATAAAATTAACTGAAGAAAACTTAAAACTGGTAAGCCAAGTAAAGGATTCTCTCCTGAAAATTGATGTCTTACGTAAATCTGAAGAGACCTTGTTAAAAAGGATTGATGCTCTTAACAAACCCTCTCTTGCCATAGAGGAGATTCAAAACTTTCAGATCAATCCAAATAATAAGTGTGGAATAGGCTTTATTCCAAAACCTTCAGAAGGTCCTCTGAGTGTTGCCTCTTCAAGTGGCACAAAGAGAGTTTTTGTTAAGTCTGTGACCTTTCAACCACAGATTTTAGATAAAGGTAAAAGACCAGCTGAGGTCCAACAAAAGAAAAGTCAAACTCAGCCAAAACCAAATAGAAAGGCTCAGTTGACTAATCAGAATAGATCTCAGCAGAGGTACTATCAGCTGAGGTCTTCACAGATGAAGCAACCTCAGCTGAAAGCACCCAGGCATGAGCACTCCTCAAGGAATGACTCATACAGAAGACCTATTTCTTATGTGCCTAAAGGAAAAGGCCCTTCATACCTTTATCAACAAAAACTTAGGCCAGGTGCACCCAAGCCTTAAAGAAAGAATGTAAAGAAGGTTCATGTTCCTTCAAAGGCTGACACCCATAGAAAGTTTACTCCCAAGGCACCTAGGGAGATAACAATCTATGTAGATGTTTATGGAAGACAAATTAGCCATTCTAAAGTGATTAGAACTGTGAGGCAAATTTGGATTCCGAAAGGTACAGCTAACCTGGTAGGACCCAATACAAAATGGGTACCTAAAGCTTGATTTTGATTGCAGGGCTCAGTGGACCTCAACAAAGGAGAAGCTCTGAAATCTTCAGTCTGGTACTTGGACAATGGATGTTCCAGGCACATGATTGGCAACAAAGGTCTCCTAACAGAGTTTGTTGAGAAAGAAGGTCCACAAGTCACTTTTGGTGATAATTCACAAGGAGCCACTAAAGGTTATGGTACCTTAATAATTGGCTTAGTAAGAGTAAGCAATGTATCCTATGTCTGTGGAATTAAGCACAATATTTTGTCCATAAGTCAGTTTTGTGATAAAGGATACAGTGTTGAATTTTCTTGTAACCTGTGTTTTGTCAAGAATATATCTTCACAACAGGTTCTACTAACTGGGTCAAGGAAAGAAAATGTCTATCTTGCAGATTAGAAGTCTTGCACACCAAATGCATGTCTTATTGCAAAGAGCTCAACTGATACTAATTGGCTGTGGCACAAAAGACTAAGTCATCTGAACTTCAAGATGATGAACAGAATAGCAAGACATGGACTGGTGGATGGAATGCCAAATGAAGTATACAACAAAGAACATATCTGTAAAGCCTATCAGGAGGGAAAGCAAGTGAAAGCCTCCTTCAAAAGAAAAATAGCAACCTCTACTGACAGAGTACTTCAACTGTTACATATGGATCTCTTTGCTCCAGTAACCCCTGTAAGTATCAATGGGAGAAAATATACACTTGTTGTTGATGATGATTTTTCCAGGTATACTTGGGTGGTATTTCTAGCAAGCAAGAAGGAGACTCAACGGAGGCTGCCAGAGCTCCTGAAGAAAGTTAGCAATGAAAAGAGCCTGAACATTGTAAAGATAAGATCAGATAAGGGCACTGAATTCATTAACTCTATTATATCTGATTTCTGCAAGGAATTAGGCATTGCACATGAGACCTCAGCTGCAAGAACTCCACAACAAAATGGAGTAGCTGAAAGAAGAAATAGGACTCTCAAGGAGACAGCAAGGACAATGCTTGCAGAAGCTCAAGTTCCTAAAAGATTTTGGGCTGAAGCTATTAATACTGCCTGCCACACTCAAAATAGATCCATGGTAACCAAGCATCAAGGAAAAACTCCATATGAGTTATGGAATGGCAGAAAGCCACAGGTATCTTACCTTCATATCTTTGGTTGCAAGTGTTTCATTCACAACAATGGGAAAACTCAACTGAAAGCTTTTGATAGCAAAGCTGATGAAGGAATCTTCCTAGGATATTCCCAAATCAGTATAGCTTTCAGAGTTTATAATTGTAGAACTCTTGTTGTGGAAGAAACACCTCATGTGGTGTTTGATGAATCTACTTTTGAGTCTAGGAGTAAGGAGAATGAGGAAGTGATAAGCAAAAGACTAACTAGATTGAGTATCAAGTCTAAAGGCTACCCTAAGAATTGTGTTGATACATACATCCCAACCTGGGATAACTTCAATGATCCACAATTCAAAGAGGGCATTCAAAATCAAACCACCCCTCAAAGCTCGCCTGAGAACTCTCCTGAACAAGTAACTGAACTGATGAACAAAATCCCAGTTCAAGAGGTAAGTGATGTCAATGAAGATGTGGTCACAGCTGAGACATCCACTGAGCCCATCATTCAAGGGGGAACCAATGATATTATCATTGAGAATGAGAATACCTTGAATGATGACTCAGGACTTCAACCCTCTTTCTTATTTCCTGAATTTGATTTCATTCCTATATCTAGTGACTTAACTTCAGAAGAGTTAAACTCTACTGAAGGACATCAGCCTAGGAGGACATGGCTCTCAGACCACCCTGTTGAGCAAACCCTAGGTGATCCTACCTCAGGAGTCAAAACTAGAAGTTTTCATGGAGAAAGTGCTTTGTTTTGTTGTTTCTTATCTAACCAAGAACCAGGTTCCATTGGAGAAGCACTTCAAGATTCAAATTGGATCATTATCATGCAAGAAGAGCTCAACAAATTTACAAGAAACCAAGTATGGGAGCTGGTTGACAGACCATATCACTGCAATGTGATAGGAACTAAGTGGGTATTCAAGAACAAGAAGGATGAAAATGATGTCATAGTCAGAAACAAGGCCAGCTAGTTGCAAAGGGCTATTCTCAAGTTGAAGGCTTTGACTATGATGAAACTTTTGCCCCAGTAGCCATATTGGAGGCAATAAGGTTATTTCTTGCTTATGTTGCTCACAAGAAATTCAAGGTGTGTCAAATGGATGTTAAGAGTATCTTCTTGAATGGAGTACTCAATGAGGAAGTCTATGTGGAGCAACCCCCAGGTTTTGAAGAAAGCCACAAAGTATATAGGCTGAGAAAAGCTCTATATGGACTGAAACAGGCTCCAAGAGCTTGGTATGATACTTTGTCACAATTCCTTTTGGATCATGGCTTTATCAAAGGAAGAGTAGATAGAACTCTCTTCAGGATCACAAAAGGAGAGGACACCTTGCTAGTTCAAATCTATGTGGATGATATCATTTTTGGTTGTCCCAACCAAGTCCTCTCAAGGGTACTGTGAATATGGGATTATGGTATCCCTCAGATGACAATCTGGAACTCACAGGATACTCAGATGCTGACTATGGAGGATGTAGAATTGACAGGAAATCAATCTCAGGTACTTGTCAATTCTTGGGAAGTAAGTTGATCTCTTGGTTTTCCAAGAAACAAAATTCAGTAGCTACAAGCACTACTGAAGCTGAATATATGGCAGCTGGAAGTTGTTGTGCTCAAATTCTTTGGCTAAGACAACAACTGAGAGACTACAATATCTTTGCTAATGAAGTTCGTATTTTCTGTGACAACAATAGTGCTATTGCTATTTCAGAAAATCCAGTTCTTCACACAAGATGCAAATATGTGGATATAAGGCATCATTTCATCAGAGATCATGTGGAGAAGAAGGATATCAAAATGCTCAAGATACACACTGACAAACAAAAGGCTGATATATTTACAAAATCTTTGGCTGAAGCAAGGTTTCAAGAACTGTCAGTGGAGCTTGGACTTCTAGATCCAGGAGAGTAAAGGAAGGAGCCAATCTCAGATGAGTTGATTTCGAGTCAGTGGAGGTTCAACCTCAGAAGAGGATCACCTCAGTGGAGACACTAATCACAGAAGAGCTTATGTCTCTCAGTAGAGGTCAAAGTTTTAACACTGCTATTTTTCCAAGTCTGAAGGCCATTAGTTTCATATTATAAAACTCTTATCAAAAGTAGCTAATGAGTATTATCTTGAAAATTAAATCTTTTTTCTCTGTTTCAAAAAGATTTCATTATGGCAAGCATTTAATGCGCGTTGTACAAGTCAGTTTTTCTTTTACAGTTACCTATCTCACGCGCCTTAAAAGTCGGATGATGTGACCTTCCGGCTACCAACTCCTTTAATCCATACCTCTCATTTTAGGCGGTTCTTTTCTAACCGTCAAGATATCTCAAAAACTCCCCACTAATCCCTTCAACAATCCACGGCCTTACATCCAATCAATCTCAGACGTTGATTGCGAGATTAGATCTCACTGTTCATTTCTCATATAAAACCCCCTAAATTCAGCCTAAGAACCTTTTCGAACACACTTTCAAGCAAACCCCTACTATCCTTCCTAAACACTCTCTGCAAAATTCTCAAAAACCTTTCAAATCAAATGGCCAATATTAATCTAGGGTTCCTTACCCACAAGGACAACTTCTAGTATGAGCCAATTGTTATCTTCAATAATCCAGAGGTGGAAACAAGACCAGAGTTTGCACACATTAAGGAGGCCCTGGAGATGGTCAAAACTGCTGGATTGGAGAAGTTCTTATCAGTTCATCCTGAGAACTGCTTCGATAGACAGGTTCTTGAGTTCTTCTACAACGTATCCAATTCTGACTCAAGAATCAAGTCATGTCTATTCTTACAAAGGAAGAAGAAAGTGGTAAGAGACGATATGGAGGTTGTTGAACACCAGAGGATCAAGAAGGAGATTCGTCTGAGTAGTGGGGAGTTGAAGAAATTATTTGAACTCCCCTCTGAAGGTCCAAACCTAGATACCTGCATTGCTGACAAGGAGGAGGAGTGGGTGTACACCATTATGCAGAGGAAGATAAAGTACAGTCCAACGATGAACAGAAGTGTACTTTTACCAGTTTATAATGTCCTTTGTGAGATTGTTGGTAAATGTATATTGGGAAATCAAGGGAGCACATAGCAAGTTAGCAAGCCAAAGTTGAGGTTAATGAAGGCAATTGTGGAGAGCAAGGAGAAGTATTTCAACTGGCAACAGTTTTTCCTAAGGGCTCTGAACAAAGAACACTCTAAATTCCAGCCGGAAAAGACTCCCCAACTATCAAGTAAGTTGAACTATGCAACTAAAATCTTCTACTTGATAGAGAATGTGGATGTGGGAGTGGACTGGATACAAGATAGGAAGTGGAGTAACCTGAAGGCCTTGTTCAAATCTGGAAAGGCCCTAGAAACAAGGATGATCAAAGGAGCAGTAGAGAGCCCTGAAGCGACAGAGGAGGAGGAAGAAGCTGGGTCTGCTGAGGGAAAGAAGACCAAGCTTAAGAATAGGTTGGTCAAGCTGAGTGATAAGATGGCCTTTCACAAGGAGGAGGAGGCACAGAAGGCCTCAAAGAAGGAGAAGAAGAGGCCTTCTGAGGCCGTGAAGGAGAGTGCATCCAAGAAAGTCTGAGTCACAAACTCTACTGATGAGTCTTCATCAGGTAACCCTGACTCTTCTCCTAATGTAATCTCAACTGAGTCTGACTCAGATGTACCTGCCCCTACCCCCATCAAACCCAAAACCAAACCAAGAACCCCTGTAAAAACCTAGAAAATCTCCAAAATGTATAAAACCCCCACTGAAGGCTCTCAACAGCCTGAAAGTGGATCCCAAAATACCACCCCATCTGAGGCATCTGCTGAGGCATCCTCAACCCCCTCTGAACCCATCCCCTCAACCCCCACTGAACAAAACCCAACCCCTCCTGAAACTCAAGCCCAAACCTCTTCTGAACCTAACCCACCTGAAATCCATACAACTCACCTGGAGTCTATCCCAGCAGAGCCCACGGATATTAGATCCCCTACCCCTTCCTTGCCATCTGAAGATGAAGAAGAGTACTCCTTTCTGGATACTCTTAAAGATGAGGTGGCTTACTCTCTAGAGTCCAAGTATCCTGAGCTTGATGGGTTTCCCACCCTGAAAGCAATGTTATTGAGAGTCAGAATTCTTGCCCTGCTCAAGGACAGAAGGTTAGGAGAAATTTTGCTGGCTGTTGAAGGCAGCAATGCGGATAAGTGGAAGAAGGAAGAGAGGGAGGTAATAGAGTTTGCAGGCATGACCAAAACCAGACTTCTCTATGATGAGAAGATATTTGAGAGTCTGGTTATGGACAAACTAGCTGAGGCAAGAGAGGGAGAGAAGGAAGAAGAGAAAGAAAAGGTGATGGGAGAATGAGAAGGTACTTCACCAAAGCAAGGCGATGGTGAAGTAGCTGAGGATGTATCTTTGGCAAGAGATACTGAGGCACAAAATTTGCCAAAGGAGAGCTCAGTAGAGGTGTCTACTGAAGTTCTCCTACAACAGCCCTCAGTGGTGACTAAGGAGTCAGCTGAGGTGTCTGGAAATGATGGAGTTGAAAAAGAAATTGAAAAATCTGAGGGAGGTGAAAAAGATGTTGAAATAATTGGGGTTGTGAGTGGAGAAATAAGAGAAATCATTCTTGTAAAGGATGAATTAGCTAAAAAGAAAATAGTTGAAAAAGAAAAGGAGAGTGAGAAAGAAAGTGAGAAAAGAGAGGAGGAGGGAGTTACTATGGAGGTAGATGTGATAGGAGACTTAGGTTGTGAGAATGAGGGGGAAAGGACTAACATTGTTTGTCATGCAGGTGTACAAACTGATGAAGTTCCCCCAGTCCAACTCAACCTAACTCCTCTGAAAGATGTTGTTCACTCACTCCAAGAGGAAAGTCTTCCCTCTCTTCAAGCTCAACTGAGGGATGTACAAGAGATTGTGCAAGAAGAAGTGGATGAGATGGTCATCCTCTCAGACCATGTAGATGAAATGATGGAGTCCACAACTAAATCACTTCAGAACCTGACCTTAAAGATTGAAGACTCTCAGCAGATGGTGTTGGATATGGTGGAAGGTCAAAGTATGCTGGTTATTGAAGGCCTGAAGAAGCTGGAACAGAAAGAAGAAGAAGCAAGAGCTCAATTCCTGAAGGACTCAGTTGACAATGTATCCATTAACCTAAAGTCCTCTGTTGAGTCTTTCTCAGCTGACCTTATTGGGAAAGTTGAGGGGTTATGGAATCAGAAGATACTGGAATTTAAAGCTAAGCATGAGGAGCTTGGAGCCAAGCTGGGTGAAGTCCTGAAGAAGGTGGTAGAGGACTTCCCTACACAAGAAAAGACAAATGTCCTAATTGATGAGAAGTTAGCTTAGTATGTCAGTTTTGGGCAAACAGCTGGAGCAACCTTGGAGAGGCTGGAGGATGAAGTTGACCATTGCTCCACTGAGCTGAAGGCCCTTGCCCATGATCAGTTGAAGCTAAACATAACTGTGGCCGAATGCATGATTAATGCCGGAAAGGGGGAAAAGAGGGTAAGTGCTAAGGAAGTAAAGCTGGACCCCAAGAACTAGATGAACATTATCCTTGAGACCCCTGATTTTGAAAAAGGCCAACAAGTAAAGAGCACATTGAAGAAGGTAGATGCTGAGGCCCAGAAGATTGCTGAAGCCAAGAAAGGGAAGGAGACCCCATCTGAAGACTTATCAAAGTTCAAAGAAGCTCACCTGAAGGAGAAAGAAGGAAGAGCTGCTCAGAAGGGGGAATCTACCAAGAGAAAGGCAACTGACGTCCTCTCAGCAGAGGTAGCCAAGAAGACCAGAACCTCAGAGAGGTTAGCTGCTAAGTCCACTGGCTCAACTGAGTCAGTTGAGGTACTTCCTATTCAAAACCCTGATCATATCTCTGCTAAAATTCCTAAATCTGCCCCCACAAGAGTTACAGAGCTCACTGAGCTTATCAAAGAAGCTGGTGGGATGAATGAGAGAGCACAGAAGCTTGCTTCTCAACAACAAGAGAGGAGAGATAAGGTGGTTGGGAAGATGGAGACCATTGCTGAGATGGCTGGGAGGAAGCGGAAGGAGAGACTAACCACTTTTGATAAGACGACTTCAAAGAAATTCAGAAACAGTTATCAAAGGTGGGCTGCCAAGCTAAAGAAAGACAAAATTGCTCCTTCAAGGGCCAAGTTCCCTCACCACGATGCGTGGGTACCCAAGAAACTCAATGATGTATGGGAAACTGCAAAAAGGGAATTTGTGTATTCCTATTATGTCAGTGGAGAATTGGGAAGGGACAATGTGCAAGAGGTTTTCAACTCATGGATGTTTGAAGCCTACCCAAAGCTCTATCCTGAGATCAATGAGGCATGGAATGATAAATTCCCAGATCTTGCTTTGAAGGCTCCTGAGCCAATCACCTATTGGCCTCCTCAAGATGCAACTGGAGCTGTGGACAGAGAGCGGATTACAGATAAATGTGTGTCCTTGTGTGAGCAACTAGGTCTCAAGGGAAACTCAAAAGAAATCATGGAGAGGAAGAATGAGCTGAAGATCAGAGTCTTCAAATAATATGGACTTGAACCTTTGTTTGAAACCATTTGAAGAAGTCAAGTGTTTTTGCTAGGCATTTTTTTATAAGTCCCAGATGTTTTAAGTTTGAACTTTTTGATAGTAGACTTCATGTAAACTGTGCTTCTCATATTTCTCATGGAATGAAACTCTACTGATGTTTTTGCCCAAGATAATATCTCATTATCATTTAGGCTTATGTAATTGAATGTTTTTACTTACAAAATCCTTGAACTTTTATGTCATCTGAAAAAACCTCATCTGAATGAAGATATGTAATAAGATAGGTTCCGGCATAATCAAAGAGGGGGAAATTGTTGGGAAATTGTATAGACTTAAGTTTTGATTAAGATGCCAAAATGTTCCTCCTAAGTTATTTGAAAGTTAAATATTCAGTAGAGTTAGAGTTTAGTTAAACAGTTCAAAATGTTAAAGAACTGGAGTGTAGTTATAAATTTCTAGAGTGTGTTGAAGATGAAGTCCCCTGAAGACGAAGTCCGCTGAAGACAAGTAATCTGAGAGCTAGTCTAAGTCTTGAATATTTTCTAAGTACATTCTCACTAAGACTAAAGCCATCAGGAGAGGACCAAGGTCCATTGATGAGAACTAACAATGCACATTAAATGCTAAACACATTAAAAGATGTTAGTTAATCTGGTTGGAACAAGGTAAAACAAATTTCAGTGAAGCTTACAATAAATTAAGGAAAAAAAAGGTTCTCTCAGAGGAGTTCCACCTTAAAACAAGACAAGAATCTGGGCAAGCAGACTGAAGGTCCAATGAGAAGATGACACGTCAGTGTACTTTACTGACAGCCGACCTGTCCCAGACTGACAAATACTAAAAGTCTTTCCCTAGCTTTCCCCAGAAAGTTGGTGAATAGGCATGGTCTTTCAGCCGTTTCTTGACAAGACTTAAAGCTTCAAATAGAGCCGTTTGAACCAATCAGATAAAGAAGACTTACTTGAGAAGATTCAAATCCAACGGGAAGATTTTCAAGGAAGCCTATAAATACAGAAGGACGTGCTCAGTTCTATGCACGGGAAACTCACAAGATCAAAGTTATCTCTACATTCATAACCTTCAAGAAGCACTCGAAATTACCTTTGTTTCCCAAGTGTTTCAAATCAGTAGAGAGCATAACAAACCTTCTGTAACCAAGCTTAAAAGCTATATCCAAACCTTAGAAAGAGATAATCCATCCTAAGCCTTGAGCTACACTGTAAGGATTATCTCACAACAGTTGGAACCAAAATCCTACTCAAAATCCTACTCAGTTGTTAGGTTGAGAGTTAGTGTTAAGTGGTGTTAGTAAGCTGATTGTTTATATCAGTCTGAAAGCTGGTTTGTTTTGGGAACTAGGACCTGGAATTATCCTAGCGATCAATCATCCTAAGAGAGGATTAATTGATCAGTGCACCTTGGCACTATAACACAAGGAATTCCAAGTGAAAGGAATTCTCCTGTTTAATCAGGACAGTGGACGCAGGAGATTCATCTCTGAACCACTTTATATCTTGTGTACTTACTTTCTGTTATTTCCTAAGTGTGTGTTATCCACTCAAAGTTTATCAAGTAAAACGAGTTTTCTAAATGGCTCACTAATCCGCATTTGAAAGCTAATTAGATAGTAGTTCAACTGAAAGTCTTGAGCTTTCATTGGAGGTATTATCTCAGTAAGCTTTCTCTAGTAATTCTCAGCAGACTTAAAGTCCACTGACGTATTACTTTTGAAGTAACCTGATAAGTTTTAGAAGATTTTTTAAATTTGTAACCTCGGGTGTATTCCCCCCCCCCATACACCTGTTTACTCGTTTCGAGACCAACACTTTGCTTGGTCGAGCACCTCATCTTATCCAGCATAACATTCGCGCTCGAGCACCATCCGGTCGAGCGCCTAGCACTCGACCTCTCCTCAGTCGAGCACTCCAAACCTCCAGAACACGCACGACACTCGACCCCTCTTGCTCGAGCACATAGGTGCTCGACCTAGGCTGCTAGAGCACTCCTCCATTGAGCCAACTAACACTTTTCTTCGCACGAACTAATACTTTTTGTATTTCTTCAATATCTTCTCATCCGGGAGTCCATTTGAGTCGATTCAAAGTCCTACAAACTCCATTTTTCGCCCTCTATCCAACTATGAGCATCAAAGAGGCATAATCATTAGTTTATGAAAATGATACTCAAATGACTCTAAATACTCATCAAATACACTCAAAACATGGGCAAATCGGGCTACAAAACATAACAATTTCACGCCTAATCATGTTCCCCCTTTTTTTGGAATATTCTTGACACGTTTCTAGGGTTTCTTGACCCTCAATTCACCCAATATTGCACTTAGGCCCCTGGCCTCTAAAAGGTATAAATATCTCCTCTCTCCCAGGTGAAAGATAATTTTTACCTTACACTTTCACACACAAACACGCACTAAATCTCTCTGATATTATTTTTTCATTCACTTGCTCCGGCCACTGACTTGAGTGTAGGAGGCCCTACACCGGGCAAATCCCCGATGGATTTTTGCAGGTCCTTGACGAAGCTGGCACGCTGAGGTCGAGAAGCTGTATTTTTGGCACGATCCTCTCTTTCTTCATCCTTACTAAGAAGACTTATTAGGTGACATTCTCTTTAAATTGTATTTCTCCTTGATAAATATTATTTAATGATATCTTTTCGCATCAAATGGCGCCACCTGTGGGAAATCTTAGCTAAGACGTGAGGTTTCCTAAAATACCTTATAAAAATCATGCATGTTCTTCATGAAATCTCTCTGTCTAAATCATGAATGTCCTATTTGTGTTTGTGGCATAAGATTGTTAGTTTTCATCATGTTGTTAGGCTCTGATCTATGCAGTTATGTATTTTTATCGATGATTTTGGAAATTAAATTGTTAGTAGTTGAATTGATGTTTGTGAATCTGTGAAAACTCTGTGAAATTATTGCTGTCAAATGTATCTGTGCTAAAAATAGAGAAGGTTTGTCATTATTTGGAGTAGATCTCTTGTTCCTTACTATTAACAGGCTTTGGATGTGACGCATACTAGTTTCTATTATTAATATCTCTTGTTTCTTGTGAGAACTTGGTAATTACCTGTACGTATTCTTGTGAATCTATTAAAAATACGGATCCCCTTAAGTAATCTCCCTTCGATATTCTTGTCGAAATTATTATGGCTAAAATTTAGAGAATATTCCTCTTTATTAGCTATGAGGGAGTCTACCCAAGTCTCTCGGGATCTGAACAAATATTTTGACAATGCGGCTAATGTCGAAGGAGGCGCAAACACTCCTACACTTACTGCCACAACAGCTCTCTCAAAACAACCAAGCCCACTCTCTAGTGGCGGGTCCATGGTTACCATGACTCTAGACCAGCTCAATAACCTTATTGATAAGGCCGTAAGAAGAACTCGAATGGATATATTAAATTCTGTGGGAATCCCCCAAAACACTTCAGGGCCTGTTGCAGGAGCTGATACGAACATTGACGCTGCTCCAGATCTATCTCCTCCTGGTAGCGCTCTGGACATCCCCATCTTAACAGCTCCCAATGGGGAGAAAGATGCTGGCAATCCTGGTGAAGGAGAGTTGGCTAGAAAGCTCAGCTCAAGTGAGGAGCTCAAAATCATAAGACAAGAGATGAAAGAAATGAAGGAACGTTATGAGAAGTTGGGTACCCGGGCCTTTCGACCAGGGGGATCACCCTTTGTCGCTAAAATCCTTGAGGATCCACTTCATCCAAATTTCAAGACCCTATCATATGAGTACGACGGAACTACAGATCCCCGGGATCACATCTTAAGGTTTGAGAATGGAGCTCTGCTTCATCAATACACTGATGGTGTAAAGTGTAGGGTGTTTCTTACTACCCTCACCAAGACAGCTCAAAAATGGTTTGGACAGTTACCTTTAAGTTCAATCAATTCATTTGCAGAATTCATCTTGTTGTTTCTGCATCAATTTGTCAGCGCTAGGCATCAAAAAAGACCTCGCTACATCTGTTAAGCATCAAGCAGGTTGTGGGAGAAATCATTAAGGAGTTTATTAGAAATTTCAATGAAGCAGCCCTGGAGGTGCCTGCTGCTACGGACGAAGTAAAGATCAATGCTCTTACTAGAGATTTAATAAACAATGACCTATTCAGGTCTTTGGCAAAAAATCCACCCAAAACCTTTGATGAGCTCTTGGAAAGGACTGATAAGTACATTAACCTGGAGGATATCAAGTTGGCATGGAGAAGAGAGGACAAGAATCCAAGGGCTCGAAAGGAGCCCGATAAGAAAAAAAGAGAGAATAATGATAAAAACACCAATCCAAGAGGAAAGGACATATTTGAGAAGTTTACGCCCCTAACTTTGCAACCAGTTGTGATGCTAGAGGTTGCAATGACACATCCGACTTTCTGCTGTAGTCTCCTGAGCCTTCTCATAGAGAGCATCAACTCGCTCAAGGAGATTTGAGACCACCTTCTTGCCCTTGGACGCCGCCCTCTTCCTCTAACCCTTTTGAGGTGCATTGGGGTCAGAAAGGCCCAAGATGGAATATGTGTCACTCTCATTAACATGGCCTTCTTCCCTAACAGGTCGTCCTCCCAATCGAATGAGCACCCTGGACAAGCCTGAGAGATCATCATCGAAAGCCTTGTCCCAAAAGGCAGTGCTGCAGCGACTAAGATGTGCTTCTCCTGCTCATCTCTCTTCACCTTCTCCACTGCAGCGTGAGCAATCTAGTCCATGAATAATTGGTCCCAATTGGCCTTGACGTTTTCAATCATTGCCCCATGATTTTGAGTTTATCCCTGTTGATTTGTTCATGGGACCCAACTGTACCCATGACCATCTTGCCCATAATGTCAATGAGTGCACGGTACTCAGGTTTCAACAAGTCCTTGTGCATCCATGCCCTGAATTCTGGCGACCCTGACTTTGTGAACACCTTCAGCAGTTCACCCTCCTTGTTCTCCTTGTAGGTTTTAGGGTGTATACCTATGCATGGTAACACAAAAACCGCCTTCGCCACCTTCCGGAGGTCAATCTCCCTCTCCTCTGTCTCGTACAGCTCCTCTCCTTCTTCGTCCTTCTCCCTGGGTATGTGCACCTCCCCTCTTGAACATGTTGATGTACGCCTCCACCACCGCCTTCAGAAGCACCACATGTGGCTTCTTGGAGAAGTACATCTTCAGTCTAGCTTTAGATATCCAGTCCAAAACCGGCTTGATCTCCTTCACCCTTAAGCAAGGTCCGTCCATGGAGATGATTTGTTCAGTATGTACCAACTTGCTATTGACAATAGTCTCAATATCATCGTAAGTCCATTCATCAATGTTGGTGTTGGAAACCATTGAGTTTTGAGAGAAAACTTGAAAATTTTGTGAAAAGCTTGAGTGTGAGTGAGTGAGCAAGAGTGTATAAGTATAAGCGTAAATTCCTCAAATAGTTATCCAAATTGATATGAATCAAACAGCTACTCAGACGTATGGTTGAGATTAATCTTGAATTCCATGTAGAAGCTGCTCGTCCATGTAGAAGCAGCTCGTCCATGTGGAAGCTGCTCGTCCATGTGGAAATTGCTCGCCCATGTGGAAGCTGCTTGTCCATGTGGAAACTGCTCGCCCATGTGGAAGCTACTTGTCAAGAAGAAGCAGCTCGTCCATGTGGTAGTTGCTCATCATATGTCAACAATTTTTACTCAACCTATTCATCATATAGAAAGGTTGGAGTAAGCAAGTGTACGAAGGAGCCGGTACTTCGCAATTCCAGTAGTTCGTAAGTTGGTTGGAGAGAGAGTCCCCCTTTTGAGAAAGGGAGAGTGGACGCATGACAAGTTGGTCCGAACCACTATAAATTCTGGTGTTCTTTATTTTCCGCACTTTAAGTTTTCTGCATTTTCTTTTAGCATTTCTTTAAAGGGTTTTCATTAAAAATATCTCAAAATGCTTTCCGCTGGATAATAATATTTTTGGGACCAACATCCCCCTAGGCAAGTGAGGAAATAGGAAACAGTTAAAGGCCTCAGGATGCCAAAACCATGGGGGAGTCATCATATTTGGCCTTCCCTGTTGGTATTACAAAGCATGATGATACCCTCATTGAGCAGTCTAAGTGCTCTAGGCCTGAGCTCTCCTCGGCTTTCGCTGAGAAGTTTTCTGGCCTGAGCTCTCAGGGGCCTTTTTTGGTTGCTTAGTCTTTCCCTTAAGTTTTGGCTTCACAACCTTGGGGGCAACCCTGACTATCTCAACAGTTTTCTTACCCTTATCAATCTGGCAGGCCTCGAATACAACCTTCTTTGTACCCTGGCCTGCCTGAACAAACACCCTCTCAGTGTTGCTCCCTGAAGCAACATGAGACTGACCTCGTGAGGATTTCTTGGGAGTATATCCAATCCCAGCTTTCTCCTTCCCAAGCTTTTGGTTGCTATTTATTTTCTCTACAGCCACTGAGGATTTATTCATTGCTGCAACTTTTTGCTTGAGAGAGTCCTCACTCTTTTTCAGGATTTCATGTCTGGCATAAAGGTCATCAAACTTACTCTTGAGTGCCTTTAGCTCCTCCTTCCTGATCAGTTCTTCATCAGCCAGTTCCTTCAGAATCTTTTCTCTTGGAAGGCGCTTAGAGTTGAGCAAGTCAATCTCCTGAGTTAGCCTCACAATTTGATCAGATTCTTTAAGATCTGACTGAGTCAACTGATCAGTCAGGTTTAGAACTTCAGTACTCAATTTCTCATTCTCCTTCGCCAAGAAGATATTAGTTTCCTGCAGTCTGGAGAAATCAACCATCAATTGATCTAAACAGGTCTGAAGGTTCATTTCTCTGACTGATTCTGAGCTATGCTCAAAATTTTTACTAGTGTGTGAACCACATGCAGAGTTAGAAGTTACCTCAGGCTCCTCCCTAGCCATAAGGCACAAATCATCGTACTCATCATCAGAAAGAAGTTCAGACGACCTCTCTTCAGGACCATCTGAGTCAATTGCGTCCTCAGCGAGCATGGCTCTCCTATCCGTAAACCTCTGGTCTCTCTTGGCCCTCCTGTCTTCTCTCTCCCTTGCACTCAGCTCAGGATAATCATATTGATAATGCTCACTCTTGTTACAGTTGTACCATGTTACTGGCTCATCTCCTCATTCCTTCCATGGTTCAGGGTTCCTTCTTGAGTCAGGTTCCCTTGGTCTTGATGAGCTTTCATTCTTCCCTGAGTGCCTATCATCACGAGAACATCTCCGGTCCACATCTCTACAATCAAGTTTCGGGTCAGAATATATCCATTCTTCACCTCGATCGTGTCTCTGGTCAGTGTTTCTCTGGTCTCCATACCTTCTGGAACTATGGTGGCTTCCTTCGGGTTTCCTGTCTCTAATATCCTGATAGTACTTCTTATATCGACCAAATCTTGAGTTCAACTTTTCAAAATGTCTGGCCATCATATTGTACTCCTCGGCTAGCTCTTCTTTACTCATCTCCATCAGTGACTTTGATGAAGATTCAACAGGTTCTGACTTGGCTTTGAAAGCCACACTTTTCTCAGGAGCTTTCTCCTCCTCTTCATGTACTACTTTCTTTCTTCTCTTGTTCAGATCGAACTCTAAAGCCTTGAGCTCTGAAAATAGTAGAGTTGAAGTAATGTTACTCATATCCTGAGTGTTCTTGAGCATGATAACACTGTTATCCCATCTCTCAGGTAGGGCATTCAGGATTTTCGAAATAACCTCTCTCTTGGGAACATCCTTCCCCAGCATCACTAACTCATTCATCATCTTGATGAATATTGACTCCATTTGATCGATTGTTTCCTCAGGCAGCATCTCGAAAGCTTCAAATTTCTGAATGGCAATATTTCACTTGTTCTCCCTTATCTTCTCTGATCCTTCGCACATCTGGTTCAGCTCATCCCAACCCTCTTTTGCCGTAGTGAAGTGCATCAGTTTCGCTGACTCCTTGAAAGGCACCGTGTAAAGAATGATATTCCTGGCCACCTTGTCCAGTCCAATCATCTTGACCTTGTCATTGGTCAGCAAGCTCCTCTTCTTCGGAACCTATTCACCAATGGAGAGATGATCATATCCCAATCCTCTGACATTCGGGACAGTGATCTTGATGGGTCCTTCCTTGATGACACGCGGCATCTGGTCATGGATGGTTTCTAGATGTGCTTTTAATCTGAATCTCTAGTAGACAAAGTTAGAGACAGAGAATTCAGGCAATGAAGCTTCAAGTCTCCTCGAAGTCATGATGCAGAGTTTTCAAAGAATGCAAATAGAGATCTGTTCAATGACCACCAACAGTTTCTCCTCTGAAACTATTAGTATGCAAAGTCAGTGGTCTTTTGAACCTGGCTCTGATACCACGTGTTGGTCCCGTACAAATCTGAGTAATACGTGTATGGGGGGGAATACACGTATACAATTTTTCTTTCTTAAAACTTCACTGAGTCCCCTTGCTCAGAGTTAGGTGTTAAACACTGAGTAGATAATACACCTACTAACAGCACTGAGTGCAAGTCAGTTGGTTAACTGTCTACTTATGTTCTAGAGCGAAAATGTGTGAGCCCTGAAAGTTTAAAGACTTGTTTAAGTTTACTTTCTGAAAACTTATTTTTCCTTTACGAAGTCATGGTTAGAAGGGCAGTGCGCTGAGTTCAATGAGTCAGTCTAATTGGTCCAGCACTGACAAAGTATGAAATGAATGACTTAAGCAATGAAAACAGTTAAGAACAATATCAAAGCAAGTAAACAACACAGTGAGATAACGTGGTTCAGAGACTCAAGCTCCTACGTCCACTATCATGATTTAACAGGAGAATCCACTAAGGATTAGCTTGTTTTTAACGTGCCAAGTTGCACCCAGATCAGTCTCACTGACCCTTCTTCCTTCTAACACACTTACTAACCTCAACCAACAAACCTAACTAAAGAATTTTAGTTTCAGTTTGGATTCCAACTATTTGTGATTATCCTTACAAGGCAAACCTATGCTAAGGATTGGATAATCACTCTAAGCTTAAGATGTATATAATGTGCTCAGTGGAATACAGAATAAACTCTCTACTTAAGAAACACTTGGGAAAATCTAGGTTTTCGAGTGCTTCTTGAATGCTTTGAATGCTTTGAACGTTGAGAGCTTTGAGTAATTTTTGGCTTCGAAATTTCCCGTAACCTTGTTTGGGTCCAAGGTCTTCTGTATTTATAGGTAATTTTGAAATCTATCCGTTGGAGAGATAGCTTCTAGTCACTTCCTTGTAGGATACTTCAACGGCCATATTTCCCATTCAGCAGCCGTCCTTGCATGGATTAGGTAACTTGCATTAAATGCATGCCCGTTGAAAACTTGCAGGGATGTCAGGTTCAAGTCAATGAACGTACATGACTTGTCTTGTTCTGATTGGTCCACGTCATCAGGTAGGTGAGAATGTCAGAACTCATTCTTCAGTTCAGTCTTATCTTATCTGAGTTCAAGTTTGTTCTCATCTACGTACGTTTTCCAGCAATGACATTCCTTTTGCTTGCTTGGATCCTACTCCAAGTCCTTTCCCAATAACTCAGTGCAGTCATGTTCCCTTCAGGCTGAGTTAGTAATGATCTCAGGATCATGTTCTTCATCCTCACACTTACTCAGCCAGTTTAGATAGACTGCCATAAGCTCACGATGGTGTTCTTGTGTTCTTCAGGCTCCAGTCTTGAATGTCACAAATGAGTACACCTCTCATTGTGTACCTGTGAATATAAAATATCCTAACTTAACAAAGTCTATCAAGACTAGCCTGACTTATTACAACACTTAGGCAAATTCATCTTTTCACGGTAAAACTGATATTTTCCCAACACTCAGCCTCGTCACTCTCCTTGTGACCTCCTCAGGGTCAGGATCCACAACCTTTGACCTATTCTCTGTAACAAATACATCAAACACAACATGTGTAATTATAGACTCTGAATGCCTTACTGACTTCAGAAAATCATAAGAATATTCCTTCATCAGACTTGCTATCAAAAGCCTTTAATTGGGACTTCCCATTGTTGAGGATGAAACACTTGCACCCAAATATTTGGAATTAAGAGATACGAGGCTTCCTCTTGTTTCATGTCTCATATGGGGCCTGAGCATGTTGTTTGTTCAGCATGGATTGATTCTGAGTATAGCAAGCAGTGTCGATAGCCTCAGCCCAGAACTTCTTGGGCAATCCTGACTCAGCAAACAGGGTCCTGGCAGCTTTCTTCAGTGTCATGTTCCTCCTTTCAGCGACACCATTTTGTTGTGGGATTCTAGCTGTAGAAGTCTCATGAGCAATACCAAGTTCATTATAAAAATCAGAAATATATGAGTTTATAAATTCAATGCCCTTGTCAGATCTGATTTTGACTATGGACTGATTCTGCTCATTACTGAGTCTCCTGGGCAACTTTGGAAGCTTCACTTGTGTTTCCTTCTTATTCAACAAGAAAATAACTCATGTATACCTAGAATAATCATCAATGACCACAAGGGTATATTTCCTACCATTCATACTCACAGGTGTTACAAGACCAAAAATCCATGTGCAAGAGCTGAAGAACTCTGTCAGTGGAGAAGGTAGCTTTCTCTTTGAATGCAACTCTGACCTGCTTCCCTTTGTTACAAGCCTTGCATACATGATCCTTGCTAAAAACTTAATTAGGTAAACCTTCAACAAGTGAAAGTCTATAAATTTTGTTAAGAATCTTGAAGTTCAAATGGTTTAATCTCTTATGCCATAACCAACTGAGCTCTGAAGAGCTTTTAGCCACAAAATAATTATCAGGAATAGTGTTGCTCCAATAGCTAAATAAACATTACCTTTCCTAATACCTGGTAGAAGCACTTGAAGTGTTGATTTGTTCTTGACCAAATAAATGTTCGATGAAAACTCAACACTGAAACCTTTGTCACAAAACTGGCTCACTGACAATAGGTTGTGCTTCAGTCCTTTAACATATGACACATTCTCCACCCTGACCGTACATTTAACAAGAGTACCAAAACCTTTGGTTAAACCTTTTGAGTTGTCACAAAAAGTTACCCGTGGGCCATCTTTTGCAATGTAATCCTGAAGGAGACTCTTCATTCCAGTCATGTGCCTTGAGCATCCGCTGTCTAAGTACCAAACATCTTTGATTGAGTCATCCTTCCTCTTCTTGTAGCCCACAGCCGCCTGCAATAAAATCAGGTTTTAGGTACCCATTGGGTATTGGGTCCTACGGTGTCAGTTGTACCTTTCGGGATCCAAACCTGCTTAACTACCCTGATTGCCTCAAGGGAGTAGATTTGTCTCCCATTCACATCAACATACACGACTTTCTTCTTCTTAGCTTGAGAGGAAGATGGTGTGTGATTCTCAGGCTTAGGAGTCACAGGGGCCTTAGTGTTTGCCTTTGGGGCAGCCTTTCTGTTCTTCCTAGGCCTAGGTGCAGCAGGCCTTGGGGCATGCTCCTGACTAAGTCTTGCTTTCTATTCCTCCTAGGCAAGTGAGGGAACTGAAAACAGTTATAGGCTTCAGGATGCCAAAACCATGGAAGTGCTATCATGGTTGGCCCTCTAAGGGTATTGCCAAGCGTGATAATACCCCCGTTGAGATGTCTGAGTGCTTTTGGCCTAAGTCCTCCTCGGCTAGCGTTGAGCAGTTCCCTGACTTGAGCTCTCAGGGGCCTGTTTGGGTTGCTTAGCCTTTCCTTTGGGTTTTGGCTTCACAACCTTAAGGTCAACCCTAACTGTCTCAAACTTACTCTTGAGTTCCTTTAATTCAGTCTGCTTGGCCAGTTGATCTTCAGCCAATTCCTTGAGAATCTTCTCTGTTGGAAGGCGCTGAGAATTGATCATGTCAATCTCTTGTGTTAGCCTTACAATTTGAGAAGATTCCTTTAGATCTGACTGAGTCAACTGATCAATCAGTGTTTAAACTTCAGTACTCAATTTCTCTTTCTCCTTCACCAAGAAGACATTAGTTTCCTGCAACCGGGAGAAATCAACCATCAATTGCTCAAGACAGAGCTGAAGGTTCATTTCTCTAGTTGACTCTGAGCTAAGCTCAGGTTTTTTTACCAGTGAATGAAGCACATTCAGAGTTAGAGTTTACCTCAGGCTCTTCCCCAGCCATCAGGCACAGATCATCGTACTCATCATCGAAAAAGAGATCAGGCAACCTCTCCTCAGGACCATCTGAATCTGATGCGTCTTCAACGAGAATGGCTCTCATATCCGCATATCTTAGGTCTCTCTTAGTCCTCCTGTCTTCTTTTTCCCTCGCACTTAGCTCCGGACAATCATATTGATAATGTCCACTATTGTTACAGTTGTAATACTTGGTAGGCTCATCTCCTCCTTCTCTTCCTGCATCAGGGTTCCTTCTTAAGTCAGGTTCCCTCCATCTTGATGAGTTTTCATTCTTGCTAGAGTACTTGTTATCACGAGCACGTCTCTGGTCTAACTCCTCACGATCAGGTTTCGGGTCAAATTACCTCCTTTCTTCACCTCGATCGAGTCTCTGGTCAGTGTTCCTCCGGTCTTCATACCTTCTAGAACTGTTGTGATTTCCCTCAGGTTTCCTATCTCTTGTATCCTGATAGTACTTCTTGTATTGACCAAACCTAGAATTCAGCTTCTCAAATTGTCTGGCCATCATACTGTACTCCTCAGCGAGTTCCTCTTTACTCATTTCCACCAGTGACTTAGATGGTGATTATGTAGGTTCTGACTTGGCGTTGAACGCCACATTCTTCTCTGGAGCTTTTTCCTCCTCTTCAACCACTACTTTTTTTTCTTTCTCTTATTCAGGTCAAATTCTAAAGCTTTGAGCTCAGAGAAAAGTAGGGCTGAAGTAATGTTACTCATATCCTGAGTGTTTTTAGCATGATAACACTGTTATCCCATCTCTCAGGGAGAGCATTCAGGATTTTAGAAGCAACTTCTCTCTTAGGGACTTCCTTCCCTAGTAGCATCAACTTATTCATCATCTTGATGAATCTTGACTCCATTTGATCAATAATCTCCTCAGGCAGCATCTTGAAGCTCTCAAACTTCTAAATGGAAATATTTATCTTGTTCTCCTTGATTTTCTCAGATCCCTCGCACATTTGGTTCAACTCATCTCATACCTCATTTGCAGTCTTTAAGTGCATCAGCCTCACTGACTCCTCGAACGGCACCATATGAAGAATGATATTCTTGGCCACGTTGTCCAGTCCTATCATCTTGATCTCATCATTGGTGAGTTAGCTCCTGTCCTTTGGAACTGGTGCTCCAATGGGCTGATCATCATATCCTAGTCCTCTGACGTTGGGAATGGTGATCTTGATAGGGTCGTCCTTGATGACTCGAGGCATCTGGTCATGAATGGCATCCAAATATGCAAGTAACCTGAATTTCCAATAGACAAAGTTAGAGATAGAGAATTCAGGCAAAGAAGCTTCGAGCCTCCTTGAAGTCATGATGCAGGTTTTCAGAAAATATGCAACCTTAGATCTGTTCAGTGACCACCAACAGTTTCTCCTCTGAAACTATTAGTATTCAAAGTCAGTGGTCTTTTAAACCACTGCTCTGATACCATTTGTTGGTCCAGGACAAGTCTGAGTGATACGTGTATGGGGGGGGAATACACGTATATAAATTTTACTTTCTTTTTCAAACTAAGTCACCTTAACTCAGAGTCTAAGTGTTAGGCACTGAATAGATAATATGCTCTGAAGCAAGTTAGTTGGCTAACTAATGATTTATGCCTCAGTGAGGAAATGTATGAGCCCAAAAGTTTATTAACTTGTTATGTTACTTTCTGAAAACTGAGTTTTTCTTACTTAGAAGTTATGGTTAGAAAGGTAGTGCAATGAGTTCAAAGGTCAGGCTAATTGATTCAACACTGACAAAGTATGCAATGAATGAGCAATGATAAATAATAAGCACAAATAATCAAAGTAGTAAAGAGCCTTTAACATGGTTCAGAGACTCAAGCTCTTATGTCCACGGTCCTGATTTAACATGAGAATCCCTTAATGGATTAGCTTGTTTTTAACGTGCCAAGGTGCACAATGACCAGTCTCACTAATCCCTAGAATTAGAGTTCTAGTCCTCCTTCTGCTAACTAACTTTCTAACCTCAACCAACAAACCTAACACTAACTCAGCTTAGGTTTTTGGTTTCAGTTTGGATTCCAACTAAGGTTTGATAATCCTTACAAGGTAAACCTATGCTAAGGATTGGATTATCACTCTAAGTTTAAGATATGGATTTGTAAGCTCAATGGAATACAGAATGACTTTGACTAGTAGAAACACTTGAGAAATTAAAGGGGTTTCGAGTGCTTTTATGAATGCTTTGATTGTTTGAGAGTCTTGAGTAATTTCTTGGCTTTGAAATTTCCCGTAACCTTGTTTGGGTCAAGGTCTTCTATATTTATAGATGGATTGGAAAACTATCAGTTGGAGATATAGCCTCCTAGTCACCTTTCTTGTAGGATACTTCAACGGTCATCGTCCTTCATGCAGCCGCCTACTTGCATGGTTTAGGTAATTTTATTAAATGCATTGATGGTCCCGTTTTTAAAGGGCAAAATGGGAATTCAGGAGAAAAAAAAATTTAAAACTGTTTCCTCAGGGAGTTCAGCAAGAGTGAATAATACTCAAGTCACTGCATTGCTAAGAGTCAGAGCACTCAAGTCAGTGCAACTGACTTGCGAGCTCAGTCTCTTAACAAGGCAGTGACTCGAGAGATTTCACTTCAAGTCACTGCACTACTTAGAGGCTGAGTTACCAAGTCATTGAAGACTTGAAAACTCATGCTCTAAGCAACACAGTGACTCGAGATGCTGAACTCTCGAGTATGTTGCCTGAACTGGTCAGTGAGAAGGATTCTCCCTGACCTGAATACTTAACCAAAGTTTTCTTTTACCAATGCTTTCAGTGAGCAGATTTTCACAACACTTTAGTAAATACTTAAAACAATAAACGCTCGGTTTAACGTGGTTCAGAGACTCAAGCTCTTACATCCACGGCCTAATTTAACAGGAAATCCACTAACAGGGATTCTTGTTTTTAACGTGCCAAGGTGCACCCAGATCTATACTCCAGATCTTTCTTACTTCCTTCCTAACTCACAAAACAACTTACTACCAACAAACCTAACAAGAAACTTAACAAGAGGGCTTTGGTTTCAGTTGGGTTTTCTCCAACTAGGTGAGGTTTTCCCTTACAATGTGTTAGCCTAAAGCTAAGATTGGGAAAACCTAAGAGTTACAAGCTGAACACTCATTTGTGTATAAATATGAACCCTAATGGTCAGTGTACAAGGTGTGAATCGTGTCTCCTTATGACTCCCATACAATGCACTAAACACTCACACATTCACAGCTCGTAGGTGTTGATTTTTTTTTCTCTTCTCACCCACTTGAAACGAAGCTATGAGCTGATATTTATAGTGTGGATTCAAATGTAACCGTTGGAGGAAATTACATTTGAATCCATACAATTAATGGTTTCAACCACTTTCTTGGAATGCGGCCTTGTCAGTGTCAGATTTGCTGCCTTGTGTTGATTGGTCCACGTGGACTGAATCCAACGGATCTTTGACTCAGTGGGTTGACCATGGCCCACTGACTTTAGGTAGCTTCATCTTTCACTGACTTGATGATCTTCAGTGGACTGAATTGTCTTCAGTGTAGTTGTCCTTCAGTTGACTCTTGAAGATCTTTCCAAGAAGTTTGTCATAAGGCTGAATGACAAACTTCCCTGACCACAGTAGCCTGACTCCTGCAGGGCCTACTTGGTGCAGCACTGATCCTCCTGATCATGCTCTTCACTGAGTAGTCCACTGACTTAGCTTAGATCAGCCAGGTTTATACTCAGTGGGACATCCTTCAGGCTTCTCTTCTAGTTCAGGTTACAAGCATGGCTTCAGTTAGTTCTTCTTGGTGTCATCTTGATGTCCTCAGGCTATGTTGCTGAGTTCCCCCTCGTTGAGTTCCCCCTCAACTGAGTTCTTCTCAACTGACAGCCTATTCTACTGAGAGCTAGCCTAGTCTGACCTGAAACTAAAGATATAATCCTGACTGCTTTCAAACCTATTACATGTTTTGGAAAATCATCAAAACTAAAACATATCCCAACATGCATGCCCGTTGAAAACTGCAGGAATGGTCAGGCTTGATGTCAGGTTCGTACGTGCGTTGTCCTCTCCTGATTGGTCCACGTCATCAGGTAGGTGAGAATGTCAGAACTCATTCGTCAGTTCAGTCTTGTCTTTTCTGAGTTCATCTTTGTTCTCATCTTCGTACATGGCCCTTTCGCTGACATTCATTTTGCTTGATTGGATCCTACTCCAAGTCTTTCCCAAATATTCAGGTAGCCTGACTCCTTCAGGCCTGTGAGTTAGCAATGATCTCATCATACTCTTCATCCTGACACTTACTTAGCCAGCTTAGAAAGACTAACATAAGTTCATTGATGGTGCTCTTGTGATCTTCAGGCTTCAGTCTTGATTGACATAAGTGAGTTCTCCTCCCACTGAGTACCTGTGAATATACAATATTCAAACTTATACTAATTCTATCAAGACTAGCCTGACTATTACACATTTAGGCAAATCATCTTTTCAGGGTCTTTGGGATCAACTCAAAACTGACCTTGTCCCAACAGATTTGAAATTGAGAATGGGTTTTCCAAAATATTCATGTTCTATTTGGTACTCCCTCCGATTCGATTTAGATTATTCCCTTTAACATAAAAGGAAGATTTTTTTACTCTTACCCAAAATAGCAAAAAGCAAACACTATTCTTTTTAACTTATTCTTTAAAAATACTATTTATTAGGGTTGTTCATGGACTTCGGAGATTACCGAACCCGTATTGAAATTCGCACCGAAAAAGAACCGAGCTGGAAAAATTATGGATTTTTTATTTTAACCGTACCGAAACTGAACCAAATACTTTTTTGGTACAGATACAGATATTACCAAATTAACTGTACCAAAAAACCAAATGTGATTGTACCGAACCGAACCTAATAACCAAAATAAATATGTATTAAATTTAATTTTTATTTATTTTTTATTAATCAAATATTATTATTATATTATTCAATTCAAGTACAACTATATGATAGCATAAGTTCTCCTCCTTTTCAGAATATAAACAATATATTATTTATCTTATTAAGTTCATAAAACGGTAACTTATGTTTAGGTGTATATCAAAATAATTTAAACTTAATTTTTTATTCTTTTAATTTCATTGTTCATGTATATTTATTTCTTACAAAAATTTAGATATGGTGTATCATATATAAGGAATTACGATCAACATGATTTTAATATTGCATTTTTCATTCACAAGATATTTTAAAAGAATTTTTTAAATATATATATTTTATATACTGTATTTTAAATACTCTATTGATAGTGATTTGTATTAATTTTTTAACCATCCATTATCATATAATGTGTTATATTTGAGATTATTATGATATATGTTTGATTATGGTTGAAGTTGTGTAGTATTCTTGTGAATGTGCATGCATCAATATATTTTATTTTTTTGAAAAATTTTGATTAAAAAATGAGAGAATGATAAAAAATGATTAAAAATCCATTTCTCCGCTCCATTTCGTACCGATCCACTCCGTTTATAACCGAAAATCCGCTCCAATCCGCACTGAAAAATAAAATATTCGTATCGTACCGAAATTTCGGTACGGGGGAATTTTAAAATAAACCAAACTTTGGTACGGACACGGATATTTTCAAATATCCGTTTTGGTCCGTGCCGTGAACAACCCAACTATTTATTTACACTTATGTCACTACTTTATCAACTTTATACCCACAAATACTAATAAACAATTTTTTATTAAAATCCGTGTTATTTCCTTTGGGTCAATCTAAATCGAATTTGGAGGGAGTACCTTTTATTATAAAGTGCATAATTTAATTTAATTTAATATGATTAAAAATATTATCAACATTATTCAAACAATAACGCAAAAAATGCATAGATAGATTAAAATTATCTACAAAATTTTACCAACGAGATAAATCCGTCATAGAAGAATAACACCAATTTTAAAATACATACAGACTAAAATTATCTGCAAACTCTCACCAACGGATAAATGCTTCATAAATTTTACATTTATACTTATCTCTAATACACATTGACAGGTAACTCCGTTTGTTTAAAAAATCTTAAAGAAATGATAATGACAGATATTTTCGTCCTAAATTAATAAGGGATCGTTTGGTTTACGGGATAGTATTGGATTAGCTAGGATTGGATTAGAATGACTATCGAAAAATGGATAGACTAGAACCAGAAAATTTGGACTAGAACCAAATTTTCTAGATCGAATTATACACGAGATAGTCGTTCTACTCTATCCAGGGCCATGGTCTTGTGTAGTCACTCAAACTAAACATGAGATTACCTAAGATTATAAAGAAAATCTCAGGCAATCCCTCAAACCAAACATCCACTAACAGTATAATATATTATTTTTATTTTTACGAAAAACAATTTATACTGACAGAAATTTATCGAACATATTTTTATTTTTGTCATAGATTACTGACAGATATTTTCGTCACAAAAATGGGTCGGTAATTACCAATTTTTTTATAGTGAGATTCAGTTCTTTCCCTATATGGCTATAGAATATAGATAGTTCAATCAAGATATGTGTACATAAATCAAGAAGATTCAAACAAGCTATTCCTTCTATTTTTTATCTTCTCTAGATTTCTTCTATAGATACTCAATGGCTCGCAAAAGACATTGAAAATGTTCCGAACCAACTAATAACCAGAATGTGAATGCCTTGTAGGATTGTGTTCTCCGATGCTAGTCCATTTGCAAGTCATGGCAAGCCCTTATCACCACGCCATGGTTAGTCCACATGCACCGTCGACGACCCCATAAATCAAAGCTTCATGATCAATAGTCTCATTTTGGCAACATATCCCCTACCATGACAACATCCCTTTTCAAGATTGAGGTTCTTCACCTCCCATTTTCGAACTGGACGGTGGGGACTGCAATTTCTTGGTATGCCTCTTTATGGACTACCATGATTTGATTCTTTTGTGGAACCCCGCAACGAAACTGCACAAGTTTGACCCACCTTCAAGGGTTCTTATTAGGGTTCCTAGGATGGTTTCGATTGGTCTCGGGTATGATGGGGAACGGGATGATTATAAGGTGGCCAGGATTGTTACTTTTAGACGGAGAAAACTAGGGTTAGGGTTGAGGTCTACTCTACGAAATAGGAATCATGGAGAACTATTGACCTGGACTTCAAATTTGAAGTGTTTACGGAAAAAAAAAAACCAAAGCTATTGTGAAGGTTGATGGTGAACCTAATAGTCTTTGTATGGTGTGGTTTAATGTGAGAGAAATGGGGTTCAAGAAGGCGTTCTTGTGAGTTGTGGAAACGATATACTCCCTCCGTCCCCAAGCTTTCTTCTCATTTCTTTTTGTTGAATGGTTTAAGAAAGTGTATCTGTTTATTAATATACGGTGGGTCACATGTTGACTTTTGAGATAAAGTAATGAATAGTGTTGAAAAGTGAATTGAATGAGTGGCACTTTTGTTATATTGTGTGAATTTGAAAGTTAAAATTTATATGTAGTAAAGTGTTATTTTTGTCATTTATGGAATGGGAAGTTTAGTGGGGGACGGCCCGAAAAGGAAAATGGGAAGTTTACTCAGGGACGGAGGGAGTACATGTTATGGTGCTCGACGACAAAAAGGAGACAGTGGAAGTTGAATGTTATAATGGGGCCTTTGGGTGTAGATCGGAAGTTAAGTGGGTGCAATGCTCAAAGAATGGCATGTTTATTGGGTTTGGAGGTGATGGTAATATTGTTGTGTTTGATCCAGAGTTGAAAAAGATGCATGTGATTTCATGTGAATAAGGTCGATGATTGCATATTTTTTCCAATTTAGAAATGTTATTATAACTTTGAATTGATTGGATGTGAATTGTTGACAGCGATTTTGTGAGGAACTAACCGTCTGGTTCCTAGCGTGTAGGAATTATGAACTATAGTAACTGAAAGCAATAAATATTGTAGTAAATGAGCTCTCAAGGGAGTCTTTGTAATAAATGAGATGTGTCTTACAAATGGGCATTTAAGGCCCTATTTATAATGTACAAGGTGAGTTCACCCACTTGATCAGATCTGCCCGCGGGCCCCACTAAATCCTAGTTGTTCAGTCATGATTGGCTATAGCCCCCCTATGGACCAATGAGGGCACGCCACGTGGCACTGTTGACCTCTATTGATGAGATCCCTCCTATTGGCCCTACTCTGACCCTGTCACATCCGCACGTCCGATGGGACTGGATGGGCCAAGTAGCTGGCAACGCCTGCAGCCGGGTATCTGGGTAGACGGGTAGGTAGGTAATGATCTTCCAGAGGACATTCACGGGCGACTGTCCACGGGTAGCGGGCAGAAGACCTCGACGGGATGGCCAGGAACCTACCCGCTGGCCAATGGGCCTTCGCTGATCCCGCCAGGAGTCTTCCCGCTACCCTCCAGGAAGTTGTTGCCGAAGATGCTCCAGCTCTCTACCCATTGGTTTGGCTGGGCTCGCCGACGTCTCTCTTCTCTTGCCTCATCTTAATCAGTTAAGCAGTTTGCCCGCTGGTCGGGTAGTATTATCGGGTGTAACAATTGCCCCTCCAGCCCATCATCGGGGAGGTGATGTCGTCTGGTGGCGGGCTGGCTATTCTCATGACTTTGTAATCATAGCATCGTTTCGTCTCCCGAGGCGCCGCCTCATATTCTGTTCCTGTTGACGTCATTGGCTGGTGTGCTACACAGAATCTCATGCGTCACCTCTGCCGATCTTGTCGCCCAATTGACAGGCGCGTGCCCCCCATACTTTGGGTTAATTCCAATTTCGACCCCGTTTTCTTACACTTCAGTCCCTCCCTCATTTTTCTATAAATAGGGGATCTCAGCCCTTATTTTCACTTTTCACTCTCTTCACTTCCGCGCCTCTTAGCAAGATTCAAATTTTCCGGCGACTGCTCCTCCACCTTCTTTTTAGATTCCGGCGACTGCTCCATCCCTTAAGGTAAAACTCCGCCATCGACTTTCCTCTTATTCTTTTTCCTTCAAACATGAGTGACTCCGTGGAGAGCGTGGATGCCGCCAACATCTACCAGTTCCTCCGTCGTGCCGTCACCGCCTAGAGGCCACTCCGTCACACCGGGGAAGGGACCTCCAGGGCTGCCGCCGCCCGGGAAGGTGAAGGTACCTCAATGGACGTTGACGCCTTAACCGACGCCCTCGATCGTATGAGCCCCATTAGGGATGCCCCAGTTCTCAGCGTGACCCCCGTCGCCGTCTATCTGCCAGCCACCGAGTCGGGAGCCGGTGACGATCAGGATGAGACCCACGAACCTGTCAACTACTCGGACAGTAGGTTGATGTAGCTCGATTACACCAAGTACATCCACGGGCAAAGACGCGTGCATCCCGCCCGCTCCTATTAGGAAGCCGTTGAGAGCGAATTCGATTCCTTTCACCGTCCCATTTGCATGTCCGCGAACGCGGACCTCTCGAGCTTGTACTGGGATTTCGAGGTCCCCGCTGATGTCCATTTCTATGCCCCAACGGCCAACAAATGCGCCGATCAGTCACCCGAGGGGCTAATCGCCATAAACACCGACATTTTGCACGCGGGTCTTCATTTCCCGCTCCATCCGGCAATTTCAAGGCTCCTCGCCGCTTGGAACCTATCGATCACCCAGATCAGGCCCAACGGATGGAGTTACTTGCTGGGCGCTATGGTCGCGCTCGAGCGGCAGGGGCTCCATCGGATGCTGATCCCCGAGGAGATGAACCATCTATACTACACGGTGGCCTCTACTGGCATGATGAATACGGGTTATTACTCCATAAGCCTCGGGGCGGGGACGCCATCGTCTTTGGCATCTCGTCAAAAGTGATCGGCTGGCACCAGAAATGGTGGTGGGTCGGCGGTGCCTGGGAGAGTATGGAGCCCAGCGGCGGGGTGGTCATCGAGGTTCCCCGAGAATATCGTTGCCGAAACTGGAGAGGTATAATCTCATTTTCCTTCTTTTTCTTATGTACTGATCTAATTTCTTTTTTATTGTGCAGGCAACTCGGCACCAAAACCCCAGCGATCTCACCGACAACTTCTTCTACGCCCTTGCTCGCGTGAAGAAAGAGCACGACGTCGATCGCTCCATCGATCTGCTGAACGACAACGAGCAGAGACGCCTCTCCGGCCTCCAAACCTTTCCCCGCCATCTCAACTTTGGTGGTAAGACTTTTTTTTCCCAACGCTGTCTAATCCTCTTCTCGATTTTCTTTGACCGTCATCTAACTTGTATTTATTCTTTTTGTTAATTCCAGAATAATATTTCCCAACAGACAGCGACCTCGAACTCTCCGACTCGCCTGCTCACAATTCTCCCATCGCTGACGCCCAGCCTCAACCCAACATCGGCCAGATCCCCGTGGTACTCTACGACTCTTCCGAGAAAACCGTTGATATGGCTCCCAATAAGGCCGTTGTAGTCGCCCTGATGAAGAAGGGCATTGTCAAGGGGTCGAGCGACCATGTTACCCACACCAACCCATCGGCACCGACTCCTGGGCCAAAATGACGGCGGCTGGCGATCAGCCCCAGGCGAAGAAAGCTCACGTCAGTGAGCCCACGCCCGTCGAACTGGCCATGGTTACCATCTCCATGAACCCGACTACTGGGGGTCTGGTGGGCGTACCTGCTGAGGCCGTAGTCGGGAGCTCGATTTCTTTCTCCAGCGACAGAAGCGACTTCTCATTCCTGGGTGGGGGAACCACCTCACGTAAGCATCAATCTCCTTTGTCTTAACACCTGTACCCGTTGATCTTATATATTTTCTCACTATCTTGCTAACTCGCAGGCCTGACCCTTTGCCCCCGATCGAAGTCCTCTATTTTATCCGATCGCAGGATCCGCCCTACGCCGAGGTCATCCCCGAGGAGTGGCCAGAGAGTATCCGTCGGGCAGTGGTGAACTTGCCCCGATCCTGGACCCTTAACTACCAGAAAACTCTGGACACCGTCGCCCTAGTCGATAAGATGAGGTCGGCCACTATCCGATCCGCCCGAGATTCCATCTCGATGGAGAGTATGCTCCTCGATTATGAGCACGAGATGAAGACCTTTGCTGTCTACAAGGCCACCTACCAGGCCAAGCGGGATGAAGCAGCCCACCTAGGGGAGGCGATGAAGAAGAAGGATGACGAGCTCGCAACTCTTCATGCCCGCTGCTCCGAGACGGATGGCCTGCTGGAGGCCAAGAAGAAGGCTCGGGCCGATGCTGAGGCCAAGGTCGCCGCCTCGAAGGATGAGGTTGAAAAGGCTCGACAAGCTTTCGCTCAAGAGGTCGAGCAGCACATAGCAACCGAGTGGGCCGACTGGAGAAGGATCAAGAGGCAACTGGGAATATGATCTACATCAACGTGTACGCTGACTCAATCCATTCCCTCCTCAGGAAGAGCGCTGAGGCCGATCTCTCTGGGCCCCTCGAGGACCTGAAGGATTATGTGACGGCCAATCCGCCTCCGGGTGAATATGAGCTGACACTGAGGGACCGACCGATCGTGGCATTGACCTGTCCTTCTTTCCCGATGTGGAGGCCTTCATCCACCCCCAGCCGAAGATGCGGTAGCCGAGGAGGGAGTTGTGATGGGCGACGGGGCGGAAGTGGTGGACGATGGGGGCACTAGGCTTCCCCCAGTTTAGATTTTTATTGCCTTACTTTTTTTTTTCTTTCTTTGGCCATCGGGCTTTCTATACCCGAATTATCGCTATAAATAAATCTCTTTTTATTTTCCAAGTATCGTGCCCACTTTTGTTTTATTTATCCAGTATGAGGCTAATGTCACACCTGTTTTAATGAGCAATCAAATGAATAACGAGCGACTTCACGAGCACCAGATTGAATTAACAATCGATTAAAATAATAATTAAATGATTAATGAGTGAAGTGTTTTAGCCGATTGACGGGCAGCGACTTTATGAATACTAGATTGAGTTAACAATCGATTAAAATAATAATTAAACGATTAATGTAAGAAGTGCTTTAGCCGATTGACGGGCAGCGACTTCACGAATACTAGATTGATTAACAATCGATTAAAATAATAATCAAATAATTAATGAGTGAAGTGCTTTAGCCGATTGACGGGCAGCGACTTCACGAATACTAGATTGAGTTAACAATCGATTAAAATAATAATCAAACGATTAATGAGTGAAGTGCTTTAGCCAATTGACGGGCAGCGACTTCACGAATACTAGATTGAGTTAGCAATCGATTAAAATAATAATCAAACGATTAATGAATGAAGTGCTTTAGCCGATTGACGGGCAGAGACTTCACGAATATTAGATTGAGTTAATAATCGATTAAAATAATAATCAAACGATTAATGAGTGAAGTTCTTTAGCCGATTGACGGGAAGCGGCTTCACAAATACTAGATTGAATTAAATAATCGATTAAAATAATAATCAAACGATTAATGAGTGAAGTGCTTTAGCCGATTGACGGGCAGCGACTTCACGAATACTAGATTGAGTTAACAATCGATTAAAATAATAATCAAATGATTAATAAGTAAAGTGCTTTAGCCGATTGACGGGCAGCGACTTCACGAATACTAGATTGAATTAACAATCAATTAAAATAATAATCAAATGATTAATGAGTGGAGTGCTTTAGCCAGTTGACGAGTAGCGACTTCACGAATACTAGATTGAGTTAACAATCGATTAAAATAATAATCAAATGATTAATGAGTGAAGTGCTTTAGCCGATTGACGGGCAGCGACTTCACGAATACTAGATTGAGTTAACAATCGATTTTATTGGTTGTACAATGCATTCAAGATGCGATTACAGTGTGGCCCCCAGCGGGCAAAAGGTGGTGCGGGTTATACCCGTTACAATTTGATGATCTGCTTGATTATCGGGTACGTTGTCATTGGTAATACTTCTTGAGAAGGGAGGCGTTCCAAGAGTGTTGGGCCGGATTGCCCTCGAGGCTCTCGAGCTAGTAGGCCCCGTTGGCCAAGCACCTGGAGACTCTTAAGGGCCCCTCCCAATTCGGGACAAATGCACCCTTGGGCTGCCCGACCGTCCGTCGTAGGACGAGGTCCCCAGCCTTGAATTCTCAAATTCTGATCTTCGAGTTGAAATACTTCTCTGCCCGTTGCTGGTAAACCGTGTTTTTCTGTTCTGCGGATAGTCTTCTTTCTTCCAGGAACTTCAACTCGTGCAACATGGCTACGTCGTTGTCAGCCTCCACGAGTTGCGAGGTGCAGTGGCTCAGGATGGCGACCTCGGCCGGGATGACCGCTTCTGTTCCGAGCAAAAGGGGTCTCCCCGGTGGCCGTGCGACTAGTGGTCTGGTACGATCATAATACTTCGGGCAGCTTACTCGCCCAGGTTCCTTTGTTCCTTCAGGGTGTGCTTGATTATTTTGTTGACTGCCTCGACCTGCCCATTTGATTGGGGGTGGTAGGGAGTCGAGAACAGCCTCTTGATCTTGTACTTCTGGCAGAACTTCTCCATCTCCGATCCATCGAATTGCTTCTCGTTGTCTAAAATGATGATTTGAGAGAGACCGGAACGGTAATTTTTGTTGCACCATATGAACTTGATGACACGCTCCTGGTCAATTATGTTCAACGAGTCCACTTCCACCCATTTGGTGAAGTAGTCGACGGCCACGATTGTGTATCTGACGCTGTCCGGGACTATGGGTAAATGACCAATGAGATCGATCTCCCACTTTGCAAACGGCCATGGGCTGAAAATAGAAGTGAGCTCGGTCGGTGCTTGGTGGATTGCTGGCGAGTATACTTGGCATTTGTGGCATGCCCTTGCATAACTGATTGCGTCATTCTTCAAGGTGAGCCAGAAATAGCCTTGGCGGATAATTTTCTGGGCGAGCACCTGGCCCCCGGCGTGGTTCCCGCAGAGCCCCTCGTGGATCTCCTTCATGATCCTCCTTCCTTGCTCTGGGGTTATGCATCTTAAGAGAGGTAGAGCAAAACCCCACTTGTACATGTGACCTCCCCACCATTGTATATCTGGTTGCCTGAAGCTGCAACTGCCTTGCCGCTACCCGATTGTCCGGAAGCTGCCCGTAGCGAAGGTAATTGAGTATGGGGGTCATCCAATTATCTTCGTCTTACTCGAGGACCCGCTGATTTGAGCTTGACGGGGCGGGCATGTATGTGACTGCGATCTGTGACATGTCGGCTGCCCCTTTGGACGTCGCGAGGCGGGCAAGTGCGTCTGCCTAAGTGTGGTCGAGTCTGGGCACTACTTCTATGTGCACCTGGTCAAATTTTTCGAGTAGATTCTTGGCCAGTCCTTGGTAGGCCATCATCCTGTCGCTGTACACCTCGTACTCCCCCGAAATCTGGCATGTCACTAGCTGTGAGTCGTTGTAGACCTGTAGCCGCTTCACCCCCATGGTCATTGCCATTTCTAGACCGTTGATCAAAGCTTCGTACTCGGCCTCGTTGTTCATCGCATGGAACCCAAATTGGATGGTTGTTGTGAAAGACTGGCCAGACAGACTGAGCAAAACGATTCCAACCCCAGCCCGCGTGGTCGCGGATGATCCGTCAACGTACATCTTCCATGGTGGCTGCTGGACCTTGGACATCGCCTCCGTGTAGGTGAGCTCGACTATAAAATTGGTTATTGCCTGGCCCTTGATGGCTGTTTGGGGAGCATATGTGACTCCAAACTGCCCGATTTCCACCGCCCATTTGAGGCACTTGTCTGCTGTGTCTGCCCGATGCAGGACCTGTCTAAGGGGCATAGTTGTCAACATTCGACCTGGTGGTCAAAAAAGTATGGGCGTAGCTTCCGTACGCTCATCAATAATGCATAGGCCAGCTTTTCCAAGGGCAGGTACCGTAGCTCAGCAGTGTGGAGTATCTGGCTGACGTAATAGATTGGTAAAAGTGCCTGCCCCTCAGCCCGCACTAGCACGGCGCTGAGAGCTGACTCTGAGGCCGCCAAGTACAAGTAAAGCTTCTCACCGTGGACGAGCTTGGCTAGTATCTGGGCGTTTAAGAGGTATGTCTTTAAGTTGTCGAATGCGAGTTGGCTTTGTGCATCCAGTTTAGTTTCCCCTTTCGCATGCTATCGAACAAAAGTTTGCACTGGTCCCCCATGCGGGAGATGAGACGACTTAGTGCAAGCAGGTTGCCCGTAACTCGTTGTACTTCTTTCACCGTGCAGGGAGCGCTCATGTCTAGGATTGCTTGAACTTTGGTTGGATTTGCCTCGATGCCTTGCTGGCTGACCATGTGTCCCAAGAATTTACCCGACTCGACACCAAAACTGCACTTTTTTGGGTTGAGCCTCATCTGGTACTTTCTTAGAATCTCAAATGCATCGGCTAGGTGGGTGAGGTGGTCCTTCTTCTCTCTCTTGATGATGATTTCGTCTATGTAAACCTCCATTGTCGCCCCGATCTGGTTGTGGAACATATGGTTGACCAATCTTTGATAAGTTGCCCCCGCGTTCATCAACCCGAATGGCATCCGCTTCCAGAAGTACATGTTCTTCTCTGTGAGGAAAGTGGTGTGCTTCTGGTCGTCGATGGCCATCGGGATCTGGTGGTAGCCAGCAAAAGCGTCCATGAACTTGAGCATCTCATGTCCGGCAGTGCTGTCCACCAGATGGTCGATGTGTGGCATCGGGAAGTGGTCTTTGGAGCATGCTTTGTTTAGGTTTGTGAAGTCTATGCATAGCCGCCATGTATTGTTGTTTTTCTTGATGAGGACTGTGTTGGATACCCACTGGGGTTTATCGTCGGGGTCGACCATCCCGATTAGTTTGTTGTCGAGTAGCTTCTTAACTTCAGTGGCTATGACTGCATATTTATCTGGTCCGAACTTCCTCCTCTTCTGTGATACCGGCTTGCGGGCAGGATCGATGTGTAGTTGGTGGGAACATATTGCTGGGTCGATCCCGACCATGTCTTCGTGCGACCAAGCAAATACGTCTAAGTTCTCCTCTAGGAATGTTGTCATCGCGGCTCTCATTTCGTTGGACATCCTGGAGCCGAGTTGGACACACACCTCTGGTCGATTCTTCATTGTCACGGATATTAGTTTTTTTATCGGGTTGGCACCCCGCTCCCCGAAGCGAGGGTCGTCAATCTCTCCTGTCAGACTGGTGTCGATCTCCATTGGTTCGAAACCGATTCTTGGTTCAAGCTCGGCTTGAGTGTCATCGAAAGTTGGAGTGTCTTCTTCCATAGGGCGGGCATCGGGTGGGTTTTCTTCGTCTATCTCCATATCTCCCTCCTCGACTGTACAAATATTATCTATTTTTGTGGAATTTAGAGTAAGATCAATATACTTCAAACATCCGCGTGCCATTTTTTGACTACCCTTAAGAGTCCCCACTTTCCCAGAGAGGGTTGGGAACTTGATACAATAGTAATATGTTGAGGCGGCGACTTCGAACTCGTGCTCGAATGGCCTGCCAAGAAAACCGTTATAGGTTGACAGCTGGTCGATTATTGTAAAATCGAGTTATTTCGAAGCCTTAACCTCATCATCTATGCTAGAAACTAACTCTACAGCTAGTCTAACTATTCCATATGGCTTCACGGTGGCATCCCCAAAGCCTTTGATGATCTGGTCGCACGGCTCCACGTACTTCTCGAAGGAGTTGTCCAGCTGGTCGAAGGCGGTTTTGAAGATGATGTTGTAGTATGCCCCGTTGTCGATGAGCATGCGGTGGACAGTGATGCCCATGATGTTGACTGAAACGACCAGGGCGTCGTGGTTGGGGTAGATGACCCCCGTGCGGTCCTCCTCCTTGAAGGCCAGGAGGTCTGATTCTTTGGTCGTCATGTTGACCGACATGGTTATCTGGTGGACATTATCCATAGCCCGCAGCTTGCTCTTTTACTGGCGGTTAGAGAGTATCGTGGACGGGGCGAATCCCCCCACCGGGGAGAGCATGTTGACGGCGCAGCGGACAGGATTCCCTGGCATCGACGGGCAGATGAGGGCTGCCTCCTGATTCCGCTCGACGGGGTGGGCTGCGGGTTGCGCTTCCGGTCTGGCTGCCAGTCTCTTCATGAACTCCTCTAGCTTCCCCTCCTCGAACAGCCGTCATAGCTGCTTCGGCAAGTCGCGGCATTCGCTGGTGTTATGTCTGACGGTTTGGTAGTAGTGGCAGTATTTATTGGGGTTGAGCTGCACCCCGGGCTTGTGGACCCATGGACTGGCCTTGGTAACTATATTTTTGTCCCAGATCTGGACGTACACGTACTCTGGGGTGGCGGAGAGTTTCTCGGCCAGCTTCACCTCGACTGAGTCGAAGGGTTTGAATGGTTGGGGCACTCGATAGGAAAAGTTCCTTCGACTTGCCACGCTGCCCGACTGTGCACGGGGCTTCTCCTTCTTGGCCTGGGAGCTTTCCCCCAATCGTTGGGCCAAAATATCGGCGTTGTAAATGATCTTTCCGGCTCACTGCCGGAATTCTGCGTACAACTTGGGATAGTCCTTGTTCATGGACTTCCACAGCTTTGTCTTTAGGTGGAGGCCACCTATGATCCCGACGAGCTTGACCTCGTCTTCGATGGGCTCGCCCTCCATGATAATACGGTCGACCCGGTCAATGTAGGTCCGGTCCTACTCGTCCTTTCCCTGGGCCAGGTTGGCCATACGGTTGGCGTCGGCCAAACGTGGCGCCATCGAGGAGAAGTGCTCCAGGAACAACTCCCCGAGTTGGTGGAACGAGACCACCTTCCCCGCGGGAAGCGAGGAGTACCAACGGTGAGCTCTATCACCGAGGGTCAATGGAAAAATCCGACACTGGGTGGTGTCTATGGCCCCCATCGATATCATGTACATCGTGTACTTTCTCAGGTGGGTGATGGGGTCCATCTCCCCGTCGTACTGCCCCATTGTGGCTACGTTGATTTTCGGTTGGGCGGGAGCTCGCACCAGAATATCCGCCAGAGGGGAGTTGGACATGTGGGCGAAGTGATGTTGTCCGTCCTGTTTCTCGAGCTTTACCTCCAAGGCCGTCACCTTTTTCAAGATTTCGGCCATGGCGTTGTTGGCAGCAGGTGGAGATTGGGGACGAAGGTTGTCTCCCAGACGGTCGTGGACCGACGACCTCGAGGCTGCGTTGTTGCAACGTCTAGTAGATCGTTCCTCGCCCCGCTCCCTTGACCTTGAGCTGGCTTTCGATTCACATGGTCGGGCATCACCCCGAGCCTGTGACCCCAGCCTGGAGAAGACTGAGCCCTCTGGTCGATGGGAAGCGCGGTGAGAGTCGGTTTCCTCGTCGAGGCGTCTTTTCAAGTTTTGCGGTCTCGTGACGTAGGTCGCCGCCCTCCTGGCCGATTCCCGCTCTGGCCGTGGGTTGCTGGTGGCCCTGGTCTGGGCTGGCTCCTTTCCTGCCCGATGGGTGCGGATAGGAGCCGCATCAATTTCTGTCTGGCGGCGCTCGATCAGTGATTTCGCCGCCTACAAGTCTTCCGGCGTCCGCATAGCGGAGATGAACTCGAATGGTCCCTGGGGTATCGCTACTGTGGCCGGAGCTGGAGTCACGGCCTCGGCGATATCTTCAACTTGTTGCTGGGTTCGAGTAGCTTTGGAGGTGGCCATTTCAGTGTGGGTTTTCTAGGGATATTTAGTGAGTAAAGGGAGGGTTTAGTTCGGACAGCTAGATGAATGAAACCGAGAGTACTTTGATATTAGCTACCCTCCTTCTAGCGCCAAATTATTGACAAAGATTTCGTGAGGAACTCGTCGTTTGGTTCCTAGCGGGTAGGAATTATGAACTATAGTAACTGAAAGCAATAAATATTGTAGTAAATTAGCTCTCAAGGGAGTCTTTGTAATAAATGAGATGTGTCTTACAAATAGGCATTTAAGGCCCTATTTATAGTGTACAAGGTGTATTCACCCACTTGATCAGATCTGCCCGCGGGCCCCACTAAATCCTAGTTGTTCAGTCATGATTGACTATAGCCCCCCTATGGACCAATGAGGGCGCGCCACGTGGCACTGTTGACCTCTATTGATGAGACCCCTCCTACTGGCCCTACTCTAGCCCTGTCACATCCGCACGTCCGATGGGACTGGACGGGCCAAGTAGCTGGCGACGCCTGCAAACGGGTATCTGGGTAGACGGGTAGGCGGGTAGTGATCTTCCAGAGGACACCCACGGGCGAATGTCCGCGGGTAGCAGGCAGAAGACCCGACGGGATGGCCAGAAACCTACCCGCTAGCCGATGGGCCTTCGCCGATCTCGCCAGGAGTCTTCCCGCTACCCTCCAGGAGGTCGCCCCCGCACAGCTCTCTACCCGTCGGTTCGGCTGTGCTCGCCGACGTCTCTCTTCTCTTGCCTCGTCTTAATCGGTTAAACAACTTGCCCGCTGGTCGGGTAGTATTATCGGGTGTAACAGCGAAGATTTATATTCTTGACACCAACCAAAAACTTGGTATTAAGAATACAAGTAGTGAATTATCATGGAAGATAAGGTTGCCCAACGGTTTTGAACCGTCGGTTCCGATTCCAAACCTCCGGTTTTTTGTTTCAATTTAGTGAAATCGAAATCGAACCGCTACACATTGTTGAGCGGTTTCGGTTCTGATGGTTCCAGTTTCGATTTAGGTTTCGGTTCTGAACCAGCGGTTTACGGTTCCAAGCCGTTCTTTTTTAAATAACTAACATGTAACTTTTTTCTTAATTTAAGTACAAAAAAATAAATATAAAGTGAATTAAACAATGTATTCAACTTTCAACATACAAAATAAAATTAAAATACAAATAAGTAATAACCAAGGTTTACAAATTTTAAAAAAATATGAAATACAAAGTCTACAAATTACAATTAAAAAATTTACATGAAAATAACTTACAAAACAAGTTATAAACGACTTAAAATTTAGTACTTACACTCTACCGTACAACTAAAAAAATTATAAATAATGAAAAAGGTCATAAAATATTAAAATTCAGGGATTAGAAATTATATATATATATATATATATATCGAACCGTGGAACCGCCGGTTCCAAACCGACGGTGATTTTTGATTTAGTGGAACCAAACCGAACCTTGTAAGTGTCAAATAAATAGAAAAAAAACCAGCAAAGTTGACTTTTGTTCAAGTAGTAAAACATGTGATTTCAGTATCACTGTTTTCTTCATGTAGTAATACAAAAAAAATTACGAAAAAAAAGCAGAAAAATTAAGTTTGGTGCATGTAGTCTTGTTCATATAGTAACACACAAAAATACATGGAAAATGTGAAAAGAGAAAAGAGAAACAACAAAATCGACTTTTATTAATGTAGTAACACGTTATGTGTCTATGAGCAAATATATTTTTATTCATGTAGTAACACATTAAAAATGTGGAAATAAAAAAAAATGGGAAAGAAAAATTAATACAGTAACATATTTTTTTTAATGCAGTAATGCATCATGTGTCTATGAGCAATACATTTTTATTCATGTAGTAACACGTTAAAAATGCGAAAATAAAAGGAAAAAAATATGTGAAAAAATTAATACATTAAATTTATTTTTATTAATCCAGCAACACATAAAAAGTAGGAAAAAAAGAAAACCTGAACAAAAAAATGTTCCCATCGGATTTTAACCCATGGCCCATGGCTTTAACAAATGACCCTAACCACTAGACCACACAATAAATTAGATAAAAGCTTTCGCTTATCTTCCTATACTATAAAGCAAAACATGTTTTTGTCTATGTGGCAAAACCATATTATTTAAAAAAAAATCTCTCTTCTCTCCTTTTTTCATGCTCTAAAAACCTTTCTTAACCATTGGATCTTTTCATTTAATCTTGACCCTTCATGGTCTCTCTTTTTGCTCTATATAATGTGCATTTGTTCTTCACAATTTTCATCTTGCCATCCTTTCATTTTCTTCATTCACGGTTTTGATCCTTTCATGCATTTTGTCGATTAATTTTTCCGACGGATGTATCGATTTTTTTAGCAATTATATCTATATTTATATTGCTTTTGTTTTTTAAATTGAAATGGTTTGTGTTTATTGTCCATTGACTTTTTATGTTAATTTTGGTCTTGTCCTACAAGACTTGATATTGTTTTTGAGTTTCCAATTAATTCGTTATGAAATTGAGCAGGTTGTGCATGATGTCGTTCCTTAGTTCAAAACAACTGTTTATTTACGTACGGAGGATGGTGTCATGCTGTTCGTGGTGATTTTTGTGCTTGCAGTGATGAGGCCCTGAACGATGCTGTGTATAGGGGAATCAAGTATTTGAAGCAGAAATATAATGTTAGGATAGTTGATTTCGGTGCTTATTAGTATTTGTTGAGTCGATCGATCCTTTCAATGTAATAATCTTGTCCGGATAGATTTTTCTTTTCTTTGCCTATTAATAAAGTTTATCAATTTTAGTTTGTGCTATATGGACATGTGTGTAGTTCCTATTCATGTAATAACTATTCGTACAAGATTTGATATTCGTGTATTAACATTCCATCAGTTTTCATATTATTTTTTTGATTTGGAATTGTGCTAAAATTTGTAGAATACTGTGGATGCACTTGCCACATGTATTTTCTTTGTCAATGTTGTGTAAATAATAATTTGCGACAAAAGAGGACTAAAATTGGAAAATTCTTCATTAAATTTGTTCTAATTTTGTCCTTTATGTCCGTTAATTTTTCCATGGTCAATGTTGTATAAATAATAATTTGCCACAAAAGAGGCCTAAAATCGGAAAATACATTAATTAATGAAAATTACGTTTTATAATTGGCCGTAATTCTTTTCCATTGTCAAGGTTGGCGTGAATAATAATTGGAGATACAATATGATTAAATCCGAAAATCTATTAAGTCATTTAAACTATGAAAATTCATTTAATCATTAAGTCTTTATTGATTTAGTATATTGCCTTGAAAAGTAATGAGGAACTTGGTGATTATTACCTAATAATGTATCTATTAATTTTGAAATTGTGTTAGTTGATTGGTTATTTATGTTAATATGTTTAATTGTCCCTTAACTTTAGTTAATTTTATTATTAAATGATGTTAATAATTCATTAAATCTGCATATTTTTTGGAGTATATTTTTAAGTCACCTTAGTTACCTTGATGACCGATACTTTTTTCAATAGTCAATGTTGCTTAAATAAGAGGATTAAATTTGGAAGATTTATTGAGTCATTGGAAAAACGTATTAATCGGAAAATCTATAATATCCTATATTTTCTCTCTTATTCACGGTAATTTAAATTTTAATCCCCGGGTCAATAGGATTGAAATATGGAAATTCATTTAATCATTAAGACTTTACTGATTTTATTATATTACCTTAAAAATTAATGGTTAAATTAATGATTTAATAATTATATTGTTCAATATTACCTAATATGTGTAATTGTCCCTTAACTATAGTTAATTTTATTTTTAAATTATGTTAATAATTCATTAAATCTGCATATTTTTAGTAGTATATTTTAAGGTTATCTTAGTTACATTGATGACGTTAATTTTTTTAATGGTCAATTTTGCTTAAATTAGAGGACTAAATTTGGAAGATCTATTGTCATTTAAAAAACGTTTAATTTTTTATAAAACATTTAATTAACTAACTGTGCAATTGATTCCTTAATCCAAGGAGTTGTTAATTATTTGTAGCCAGCATTAACTAATAGCTCCTTAATTAAAGGAGTTGTTACAAAATCATATAATAAATTTAGGGAATGCTTTGACCAAATAATGAAAAATGAATAGTAAAAGAAACATTTCATCCGATAATTAAGTTTCAGAAGTTATAGATTATGGTTATTTGGACAACATTTTTATTTTTTGAATACACACTTTTGTAAGGAGAACGAAGAAAAAAGTCTAATATAAAAAGTAACTTGAATAATTACAACAAATTCGGATTTTAATGTGATGAAAAAGATCTCAAATTAATAAATGATTTATTAGGATTAGTGTACTCTATTTTATGTATTACATTTATATAAATTAATTACGGATGAATATAAAGTTAAAGAAAATTATAATAACATTTATACTAATTAAAATTAAGTGTTTAAATTCAAACCATTTACTTTCCTTTCTTCCTTATTTATGCAAAATTATATACTGTCAATTATAATTTTTGAATATTGCATTTAAGGATATAGTGAATCATGTCTTTGATTCATGTGATATTTATGACAATAAAAAATTTCATGGAAATAGTTAACCGATTAATAATTTCAATTCCGAACACAAATTAATATTATATATTTAATAAGATAGTGAGTAATGGAGTTTAAAATTTCCTTTTAGCACTTCCCAAGCAATTTTCAACTAACAATAAAATTTTATTCACAAATTTAATTGAATTTATTTATTGAACGTATATAATACATAAAAAAAATTCATTCATGTACGTATGTAATTAAATATTGTAGCTACGTCTTCAAATTATGGCATGTATTTAGATCTAAATAAAAGCATCTAAAATAAGTTTAATATTTTATTTGAGTAGCTAAATGATTAATATTTTTTAATCATAAAATAAAATTGTATTTTGAGTTAGAATTTGTTGTATCATTTGATTAGTAAATTTAATGAGGCTTACACCATTGCATAATTTCTTCTATTTCGCATCACAGATCACCCAAGATATATAATTTTTATGTTCACATCATTATATATTTATTAATATAATATATAAATTATCATAATTAAATATGATGATGTATAAATAAAAAAAATGTTTTATAAATTTGACGTGTGATAATAATCCTCCATCTATATATATTTGTTCATTTTTATAAAAAGATAAATTTGATTTTCATGAAATTAGAAAAACATATTAGATTATTTAACTATCTAATTTTGAGTAAGTGTCATGTGCACCATGCAACTCAAGTGTATTTTTTAAAAGATAATTTACTATTACTGAAAAATTATCCATGTTATTAATACATTTTTCAGTAATTGCAAGAATAATTTTTCAGTAATAATTGGGGTAACATTTCAAAAATACACTTAAGTTGCACGATGCACTTGGTGCATACAAGACTATATCTTAGAGTGATGTGTACCCAGTTTGCCTGAACTTTTTTAAGAGTATCATTATTATGTATACACACTATTATTGTTATACATATCAATTATATTTTTTTAGACAGTAATAGTGTATATACATAACAATGATAGTATGTATATATAAATAATAATGATATTTGAAAAAATTGAGATTTGGGTTCACACAATTTTTTGTTTTAAACTGGGTTAATGTTTTTTATTATTGAAGCATCATCTGAAATACAAATAATTTAGATAAGGTGTTCATGTAAAAGTTAAATTATATGGATTCAATTATTTTTAAAACACTACATTATAAAGCACAATGTGGCTAAAAATACTAAATTTGAAAATGAAGATATATTTAAAGTTTGTCAATTGAATAGAAATAAAATACTACTCCCTCCATCTCATTATTTTCACACTCTAAAAATGAAAACATGGATTATCATGCCCACTCACAATAATATACACGTATTTACCCATTTGACATTACATTATTGAAAAAGTGATTTTTGTAAAAATGTGTGTCGTTTTAAGTGTGTTGACAATATCGGGACGGGGGGAGTACAGAAGCACAGTTAGACTGTGGTTTCAAAATTTTCCATATAAAATTATTTTCACACTCTAAAAATGAAAACATGGATTACCATGCCCACTCACAATAATATACACGTATTTACCCATTTGGCATTACTTTATTGAAAAAGTGATTTTTTGTAAAAATGTGTGTCATTTTAAGCGTGTTGACAATACCGGGACGGAGGGAGTACAGAAGCACAGTTAGACTGTGGTTTCAAAAATTTCCATATATATTAAGAATAATCAAATTATAAATAACAATAACATTATTTAAAAAAAAGGATAATACAATCATATAACAAAGTTTCATTTCCATTTTTCTCAGTAATGCACAATGTTTCTGAAGTTTCTAAACCAGACATGCTTTCCCCCAAAACTGCGGCTATTTGACCTTGTAATTTTTGCAGGTTTCAATATTTTTTTTTAATTTCAAGCTCTTATACTTGACAATTTAATGCTTATGAGTTTGCTTCATCTTTACAATGTTTTTATATGGGTCATATAAAGCTATAAATACATATATTATGTTAGCTTCTCAATATTCTTACTAGGGGTTTTCTTATGTCTGGCACCCTATTGAGTTGCTTGATATCAGGTATGCGTTATAGACCATCAGATCTAAAATACTATAAAATCTAGTGGTTTAAATTTGATGACCTGCAACTTCTTGAGTTAATCATCTAATTTTCTATCGAGTTGTGTCGTATTATTCAACTATTATATTAAATTTAATAATTTAAAAATACAATTTTTAATTTACAAATTTACCTTATTTAATTTTATTTATAATCATCAATAACCTTAGGTTATATTCAATTAAGGTCCAATTATATATTCATCCTTCGTATCATCGTTCTTTTTCTCTGTAAAATTCATATGTGCCACCACCGACTGCTTAGAGGTGTCAAATGGGTCGGGCCGGGCCAACCTGACATTGGTCACTGGTCCGTTGATTTTTTGGGCCGGCCCGATTATCTTCGGCCCCCATATTTCACGACCACTTCAAAGTAACTCAATCCATCCTTTGCGTCTAAGGCTTGCAGTCGGATCTCTCTTCTTTTTCTTTTATGTTTTGTTCTGCAGCGACAATGTTCATTTTCTCACATTTATCTTTTGTTTTATTCTAATTGTACAGGGTTGTCGACCATCGGTCGACGTTGGGTTTCAAGATGACGACGGCAGTTGTGTGGTAAATGTGGCAAATGAGATCATAGTTCACTTGCATAGTCGGATATCGAGCGTCGCGGTGTTCGATTCTCACTTGCATAGTCGGATATTGTTTCAGGATTTTTTTTCTCTTTCGTGTAGATTTGTTGTTTTTGTTGTTGCTGGATTGTAGCGTTTTATTTTTTCCATTGATGAATTGTCATTTGTGTAGCGTTGATTTGTGTTAATGGATTTTTTTCCCTCACTCTTGCGTATACTTGCAAAATTTGCAAGCAAATATATGAGACGTGCCATTTGAATCAGCCCTTACTGATATAACACGAGATTGATTGAAAAAATGAGAGGAATTGGGTTGTTGTTTTATATTTTTTTCCTGTGTGTTGTGTGCGCAAATCATTGCTGATGTATGCAAATAATTTGGTGTTTCTATAGCTTTTCCCCTCTTGCAATCGCGTGGAGATCGTTCAACGATGAATGAGCATTTAAAATTTCAAAGGATGAATGAGCGACTGAAATCTCAAAAGATTAAGACCCTGAATAAGAATATTTCCATAAGAATATGAATTATGCTCATTTTAATGATAATTGATAATTGATAAGGTTGCGAACTATTATACCGTTGGTCATTTCCTATATTTAATTGTATATAGTTTTAATGATGGTGGAACTTTTGATGCCTATTGATGACTTAATTTCATCTTTATATTTTCGGTTATTGATATATTTTTATGGATTGAGTGAAGAGTAGTTATTATAAGTCCTAATTTAATTTTGGTCCTCTAATTTAATTTTGGTCCTTTAATTTAACTTTTATTTGTGGAATTATTTTAAAAATTCTAATTTTCGTCTTTTGATTTTTGTCCTATTTATTTTTTACTAATTTTAATGAACAATTTTGTTATCTTATTTTAATTTATGGCATCACATAATCAATGATTAACACAATATGCAACCCAATATTATAGTCGGTTATCCAGTATCACATAAGCCATTTGAATTATATATTAATTATGTTATTATATTGATAAAAATATCCTACCGTTGTTTTAGTTCAAATAATATTCGTATCACTTTGTCTATATTTTTTCCACTGTTGGGTTTAATATTGTTGCGTTCGATTCTTGGTTCACCTAGCTCTGTCATCATAATCTCCATGAAATCTTGCTATTGTTCTATGCACACTGAAGAGAAAATTGATCTGAGGGCTGCCAAGAAATAATGAGGTAGGGTGTTTGGATAGAATGAGCAATTATTAAGTGATTAATATACAATTACCAATCTAGATTTTATGGGAGTAGTGTTGATCGACTACTTTATGTTTATCGTTTGATTACTTTTGAATTGTGGTGGATATATATCAGTGATGCAAAATGGCGATGAGAAACGCGCATAGATTTTCATGTCTTTCGAGTTCTATTTTTCTTTTTGTCTTTAATATCGTCTAATTTTGACCCACAAGAATTAATGTAGTAAATTGTGTTTAAATCTCATAATTAGGATTTAATATTATTTATTATTAGAATCTTATGTAAAGGAAGATGCTTATATAGGATAATAATAAATTGTCGTAAATTTTTATAATAAATTGTGTTTAAACCTCATCAATATGCTTTTCTTTAACTTATTAATCTTATGTCAAGTGAGATGCTTATTTAGGATAATAACAAATTGTCTTGAATTTTTATAATTTGAACAACTTTTTGAAATTTTTAATTTAGTTTTTTCTCAATGCAGTTATTAATCAAATATTTACACCCGTTAATCTGCTATTTTTTTTTTCCAACATGGTGCTATTTTTTGCCTTGAATCGTACACTAATAATGTTATTTTTTGAGTGGGTGAATATTAACTCTTATGTAGCATTTATTTTTTAAAATTTATATAATTGGATATTTTCCTAAAATTTCGAAATTGGTCCTATAGTACATAAAATATAATAACTAGGAAAAAAATTATCACTGCACTAATTATTACTATTCATTTGTTTTTAATATTTAAAAAATACAGTTATTTCGCTAAAATGGTCATAATTTTGTGTATCCTAATTAAGTGTGTTTTGGTGTAGTTATTGTATCTTAATAATTTATGACATAATTTCAACATGGTACTATTTTTTTTGCCTTGAGTCTTACACTAATAATGTTATTTGTTGAGTGGATGGATATTAACTCTTATGTAGAATTTATTAATTTAAAATTTATATAATTGGATATCTTTCTAAAATTTCAAAATTGGTCCCATTGTACATAAAATATATCAATAGGTGTATGTTCCCCTTTTAGATATTGAGAAGCCATGATACATTTGGCAACTATGTTGTCTTAAAATTAGAGTTTACCTTTTACCGTCCATGACCATCTAATTTGTCTAATTATTATTATTCACCTATGTTAAATATTAAAAAATTAAAATAATCTCAACAAAGTTGTCATAATTGTATAACTTCCTCATATTTTGAAATTGGTCATGTAGTACCTAGCGTGTGATCAATAGACGCCTTTTGCTTTTAAAATTTTGGAATTCAATCCTAAAATAATTAGTCATAAAATAATTCATTACTTTCTTCAAGTCTCATGATTGGGCTTTAATTTAAATTGTGTAAATTCAATTATAATTTGATTTATTGTTGCAATCTTGTGTAAAGGATTTTTTTTTTTATCATTACACTAATCACTGCTATTCATTTTTATTTGGATCCGATTTTTATATCCGGATAAATTTTCGTATATATATTCGATATGCCTCTGAAAATATTTTTTTTCCTCTTTGATCTAGATGTCCATGAATCTAGATAAATATTTTAAATTTATTAATAATTGATTATATATTTTGATAAGTGTGGTTAACTAACCTAAATTGTATCCAATTCTTCGCCCACTTTCCACTACCTTATGATTGTTTGTAAAATTAGGAAACTATCTTTGTGGGCTTACAAAATTGAGAAAATATATTTACGAATTTGCAAAAAAATAATTGTTTCTTGCTTATATGAGTTAATTTCCCGAAATTGTGATTCCTGATGATATCCTAATTTCTAATGTGAGCAACCCAGTGCATTCGATGATACAGAGTATTTATCCCAACATAGTTGAGAATCTACACACGTATAAATACTTTGAAGAGAGGGCTATTTTTGCACCTACGCATCCCAACATAGTTGAGAATCATTTCAATACTTTTTCTGATTCTTGTATGATCATATTTGTTCTTAATCATTAGGATTTAAAAATACGAAAACATATAATTTAGATATAGTGGTCAATTTAACGAAACAATAGTTTCCACTATGTAAAAAAATAAAAATTAATATAATTCGAGAAAAAAAATTTAATTTATGCAATCGGCCGGGATTGATAACTAATGGGATAATTAACTTAAATATATCTTTTTCAATGCAAGTTCTAATTTTTTTAATCGCTAACTCCACCCAATCTTTGCCCCCATGTGATTTAATGTAATAAATTTTGTTTAAGTCACATAATTAAAATTTAATTTGATTGGTGTGAATACAATTTTAATTTAATTTATTATTAAAATCCAAACATTCCAAGAATGAATTTGACTAATTCGGACCACACAATGCCTGCGGACTTTACAAGAAGACAATTTCCAGTTCTTCTCTGTTTTGCTATGACAATACATAAGAGTCAGGGGCAGTCTTTGTCTACAGTTGGACTCTATCTTCCCAAATTGGTTTTCACACATGGGCAGTTGTATGTTGCAGTGTCTAGAGTTTTGAGCAGGAGTGGTTTAAAAAACTCGTGTTTGGATCAAGAAGGTAAATCGTCGAAAAGGACTACAAATGTGGTTTATAGAGAACTATTCCGGAATGTGTGCTTTTTTCTTCATTTGAATTGGATTATGAATCATCAACATTTCCAGTTGTGTTTGTCGTTTTGGTTCTTTCGAATAAGTTATATTGTAATTGAACAAACATTTGGTAATTTATTATTTTTAACATTTTTATAATTTTAGTGAAATGGACATCGATTTTTATGTTTTTTAATATCAGCTAATTATTTTTTAATATGGAACCTGAAGTAAAATTATCAAACCTTAAAACTTTGATAAGTTGATGTATTTCAAATTTAAATTCGCGTTATACGTTCGAATGTTAAAAATTAAAACATAATAATAAAAATATTTACAAGCCCGCGAAATCGCGGGTTTAGCACTAGTAAATATATACAGACTTAGTTGCTGTTTAATTGCAAGGGCAACCTATTTGACCCGGTGTACAAATATTTGAAATTACCTAATTTAGGAGTGTATTGCACACAAGACCTCTTCATAATTTTTTTTCCTCAATCACGTCTCATTTTTTCAATATTAGAGTTCCAACATTAATGATGAAACCACTATAGAGATAGTTCTTCCTCCAATAAATACAAAGACATAAAGTACGTTTTCATTTTCATTCCCCATTATGAGAGACCATCTCATACAAAACTTTCTCAAAAGATAAATCTATTCAATCCAAAATAGTTTCCACGAGAAAGATTACTATAACTCACAAAAAGCACAATTTCATTCCAAAGGTACACTGATCTATTACGGACCAATATGTAGATGCTTCACAAAAACTTAGAACTACAGCCTGATGTCTTAAATGAAACCTATAACTCCGTTTCTTGCAACCAGCATGCTAACAAAACTGAAAAGCAAGTACATTATCTTGGGTCCTTGCTGCCTAAGTTTGCTGCCACAAAGGCCTTCCCAAAATCGCTCTTCCATGAACAGCAAGGTAAGCAGCATTTAACCTGACCAAACATTCATCACAATCAATCAAAAATAATAACAATCAAATTTAACAAGTATAAAAAAACAAAGGATGAGGATTACTTGTCAACATCTGATGTAGCCAAAGGATCATAAATTTCCTCAGTGTGTTCCACTGGTTGAGCCACACCTGATAAGGAAGCCATGTCATGAGCCCCTTCCACCTGTGTATTACGAAAAATATGCAAATCAATCGCCAAAAACAAAGAGTTCAACTGAAGGCCAGCCAGTATACATATTTTTAACATTTTATATTTTCCTTCTAGTTCTGAAAATAAATACTGGCTTCTGCTGGAGTAATGATGAAAAAACCATCATGCTTGAGAAAACGAAAATGTCATCCATCAAAAACATATCCTACCACACCTATAATTTTAATACTTCTTGGATTGAAATGCTTCTAGTGATTTCAAGGGTAATCTGGAAACCCCATTCATAGGTTATCATAAAGAAAATGTTTAATCTATTTTCATAAAACCGTCCTCATTCGCCATTCAAAAAAATTATACTCCCTCCGTCCCGGATCTTATTTCACGTTTACTATTTTCACGTGTTTTTGCGAGTGAGTTTTTAATTAGTATTTGAAATGATAAAGTAATTTTTAAGTCACTTTATATTAGAGGAAAGGTAGATCTATCATACTACTTTTTCAAAATTATTTTATCATTTTAAATATTAATAAACAACTCCCTCGCTAAAACACGAAAAAAAAGGTAGTATGAAATAAGATCCGGGACGGAGGTAGTATATTTATTTCTTGTGCAATGAGGAGGAGCTCGCCACAATAACAATTGTGCAACACCTTTTTATATCTTCAGGCAGAACGAAATATATAAATGCACAAATGTAATACATTTCCTCAATGAAGGTAATCTTGTAAATTTTATCATATAGTATGAAAATCAGGCATTTATAAATGAAGAAAATAAAATATAAATCACCAGTACAACCATTCAGCTGAAACAGATAGAGAATTTATCATAAAACTTGGTAAATTTACCAGCTGCTAGTTGGAAACTCCAAAGATTATAAAACGGTCATAAAAGTCTGAGCATGACTCTACACTATGGTCCATCCTATCCACGACCCTTACGAAGGTCCAGTTCTTTCTGAAGATAAAAACCTAACGAGTAAAAAGCTAGTGGTTTTACATGTCATGTAACACCTAATGAGTAAAAAGTGATAATTATTACATTATTTAAATAGTAAGCAAAGTCGTAAACTAAAAAATGTGTTGTAGATTTAAAACTGCAACAGATTGAAAATTGATTAGCATCTTTCTTCTTTTTTTTTTTTTTTTTTTTGGATGGGAAACAAGAATATTATTAATGAGAAGAAAGATACAAGGGATGAGGGATCCCTTTAACAGATTACAAGTAGATAGAGTTAACACAAGTTACAAGAGCTTATAATGTGAAACTCCAATCTCTAACTAGATCCGATACATGAAGACCCATGAAAATCTTATGCCCAAAAAGACCCTCTGAATTTAATCCTACCCCAAAATTCCTCTAAGGACTCGAAGAAACCAAAGAAAGGATTCAGTGACAATGGGCCAGTCCTTACAGAGGTAAGCTCTGACTTGAAATGGGACCTTGCGCTAGTGGACGGTGGGTTATGGGTCCCCCGGATTAGTCGGCCAATGAGCAGGATACCGAGTACCAAAAATAAAATAACTAATACACTAGGGTTGTGTTTACTTTAGCATATGGGTTTATGATGGATATGATAACCCATGATAAAAGGACAAGTTTAAGTTTAGATAACCTGAATTTACACTATGTTTACTTTGTTGTATAAGAATAGAATTGAGAAGAAAAAAGTAACTTTAAATAAAAAAAATTTCCTTTACTTTTTAACATTTCTCAAGCCACGTTGTTCAGCAAATTAAGAACAGTGCCTAGAATCATCTCCATATCTATATCTCCTCTCTTCCTCACGTAACAAGGTGTCGAACAAAGAATTCTTCTTGGTATTTATCTAGCCTCTTCCCTTTCCCACCTCTCTCTTCTTTCTTCCCTCGTTTAAATAGGGGTTCCTCTTTATTGAAATTAGACATCTTTGTTACTCTTGATCGCAATTTGTGTTTGGATTTCTGAAATCAATTCGCAATTTAAGTTTGAATTTTTTTTAAAAGCAATTCACAATTTTTTCTTGTTCAAACTAGATATATGGAACAGAGGAGTGAAAATCCAAATTCGCGATTTTTGTATTCCTAATTTTTTGGGGAAAAACTCACTACTCTAAAAAAATTGAGTTTTTATGTTTTTTCTGAACAGATTCGAATGATTTAGTTCATATTTAGAAGAACCCAAAAATAATGTAGAAGATTATTAAAACCAGAAATATTTTAAATACTGCAAATGAATGAATAGTGAATATAACGAACAGTGAAAAGGATGAAGGAAAAAGTTGGAGGTTAAATATGGTATTTACTCCCTTATCCCGGTGAACAGTGAATAAACCCGAGGAATTGGGCGTTTTAGTTAACCCTCAAAATAACCTCGAGAACTGTGTTATCCCGGGTATGCTGGTTTACCCGAATTTCTAACTTAAAATGTAAACATGAGTTTATTAACCAGAAACCAGCCTTATCATGGGTTAACGGCTGAAGTAAACACAGCCTAGGAGTTTCTAGTCATAATTTATTCTTATCATAGAATAAGAAACCATCCACTACTATAAAAGCAACTGTCCATAAGCACATATATGTACCATTATCTAACCATCTGAGAACAATAAAAAAAACAAGTTGATTATGCATTACCTGATGAGGGTACTGTACGTAACCAGCATATGCACCATAAGTGTATGCTGAAGGATCCTGAGATGCCCCATAAGCATAGGCATCATAGCCTTGCCCATATGCATAATAAGCACTCAACTGATTTGGATCTGTAGGTTGACCCCACACACCTGCAACATCCTACAGCATGCAGTGTTAGCAAAAAAATGTTTGTTCTGTTTCTATTATTATTATTATTTGTACTTTTCTGATTTTCCTGACAGTGACACAGCAACAAGATGTGTGATCAACTATGTTCTACTAACGAGTAAATTGCAAAATCTGTCCTGTATTATTTATTGGGTGTGGGCGATTTTAGTATCGTACGAACCAATTGTCTCAATCAAGTCTTATTATAACTTTCAAAATGATGCAATTTTAGCCCTATAGTGAAAAGGTTGGAGGATTTTTTCATGTGTCCCTCACATGAGCTGTTGGAATTCCATGTGGCAACTGGACTAATGATTTGATGTCGCGTACATAGCATAATGGGACCCAAGTATATTTATTTCAATAAAAAATAAATTAAAATTATCATCCTTAAACAAAAAATTGTCAATATAGAACTAAAATTGCAGCATTTAACAATTATAGGACTTTAGAACATTTATTCGTACGGGACTAAAATCGCAACAACCAATAGATATCAGACCAAATTTTCAGTTTACTCTTCTAGTATGTATTCTACATATTAACAATAACATAAAAATAATTGTCTCAGCTAGATTGTAACCTGTTTAGCCGTTGGGCTCCTTCCCCAAGAAAGGCGGACAACCTGCTGACCAATCACGGCTCCCTGCATCCTCTGGATTGATTCTTCAGCAGATGTCCTGTGGAAGTAAACATTAAGGGACCAAATCATTCACATGTGAAGGATAGCACAAATTTGAAAGACTGGACATTATCATAACCGTAAATTGATTGTACACTCTCTATTCTCTAAAGTATAATTAGGAAATCCGGAAACAGCCTCGGATTTAAATTAACTACATGTGACCATCATGCCAACTAAAGGGGAGAAAAAAGAGAAAAGGATTACATAGTAGAAATAAAGGTTTGAGATAGGTTTGCTCTTCACTTATTTCTCAAAACTCTTACTGGAAAATAAGAACTTTGATACCATAACATACCTTGCAGCAAATTGCACAAAACCACATCCCTTGGATGCAGGTATTTTTACATAGACAATATCCCCAAATTGCAAGAATATTTGTCTCAATTCCTCTTCAGTTACGTTAGCATCCAGATTACCAATAAAAACCTGCACCCAATGGGATAATTAGCAAACGCATATGAAGAGTCCCAAATATCTTGGAAGTTGGCAGTTGACTTACAGTAGTGTTATTTATATCATTATCCGTTGGAACAGACTGCACCGGTGTAGTGTAGATGGGAGATGGATATATTGCTGGAATAAAATAAAATAAAAGTCATTCGAAGATCACGGAAGGCAAAGTACCGAATAAGCATAGCACGAACATGGCACAATCTGTTGCCAAAATGGCAGTCATAATTCACTTTATACTATAGCTTGGATTCAAATGAACAATTCTATTGTGTTTGAGTGTGTTACAAGTTCGATAAACGCATAATAGGAATTCACCAGGAGCATATCTAAAGGGAACTATAAAAGAATTTCTCTATAAATAGCCTAGGTGGTAATCCATCAGTGCTGTTGCACAGCATTGAAATAGATTAATTCCAAACCGTCATATTCAGGATAGGATTCAGTTTTCCTAGTAGACCATTCTGGATTTGTAAGACCAACAAACAATACTCATGTTGAATCCCATCCTATCTCAAAAATACACACACATACATACACAAAAGGCTAAGAATTAGTAAGAGACATGATTTGAAAGTTCATATCCTTGTGCGAGCCATAGATATAAACAACTCAAGTGTATACAAAGACACGTGAATAAAAATTATTCACCTTTAGCCACAGCATACTGTTGCTGTACACCAGTGGCAGTTTTCTTAGGGGCTGCTGCACTAATTCTCATCGGCCTGGTCGAGCAATAGACACCGTTCATTTCAACCATTGCTCGGTTCCTTTCCATCTCGTCTATAAACTTAACAAATCCATACCCCTTGGAACGCCCTGTATTAGGATCTGTCACAACCTTGGCTCCTCTAACTGATGGATAACTAACTCGGAAAGTCTCCTGCAACAGATAATCTGTAACATCTGGTGCTAAGTCCCCAACAAAAATAGAGTGCTCGGGGCCCCCATCTGCACGCCTTTCCCCTATCCCGGAAGACGCCCAATTCAACCTGAACGTTAGTTCAGTCCCAGGAACTTGTGTTCCATTATAGGATTGCAGAATGCTTTCTGCAACTTGATGGGATGTGAATTCCACAAACCCATAACCTTCAGGCGCTCCAGTGATTTTGTTTCGAATTACTTTAATTGAGAGAACCTGCATTCATTGTGATTACAATTTCTTCGACCAAAAAAAAAAAAAAAGAGGCACTAAAATACCTAATTAAAATAGACAAAACAACTTCTTTAAAAATTAGTAGCAACAATCCCCTAAAACGAAACACTAATTAGAGCTAAATAAAAAAACCGGTATATGCCTTCAAGCTACATTTAGAAGGGATTTTTAAGGGTGGGATTGAACGCAATGTATAATTATGGGTATACGGAAACTTGGAAAAATGAATTAAACAGAGAGTCGTTCAATTCAATCGTAGAAAGTAGTACCTCGCCAGTGTGGGAGAACCAGGCGCGGAGATAGTTCTCATCAGCCCAATAAGGCAAATCCCCAATCCAAAGGGTGCGAACTTCTTCCAGTGTAGCCGGCTGGTGATACGGCACCGTTTGCGAGCTCATCCTCCCGCACGCTAATTATTCGATTCTTTCCACTACGTTACTGCGCTCTCACCTCTATAAAAGGTGTTGGTATTGGTGTGAAAGGGGGCCGACGTAATTTAGGGCGGGTACGATTGAAACGAGCGAGTAATGAAATTCAACAAGTACGGATAGGGTGAAACTCGTTTATATACAGTTATACACTACCGTCTTACTACTGTGCTCCGGGATATGTGTACCCTATACCAACCGATCAAAAGAAATATGCGTCGGATTGATAGGACATGTGTTGGACTTCGGTTTTTGCCTTTCTTGGTCCTTATAGCAATTTGTCACCCAAGAACCAGCTAAGCTACGCCCATGCGGGCCCTTTCTTGGTCCACTCATGCTTATTCTATATTCTCAGTCCATGAGCCATTACGAGCAAATGTGTATTTTCGGTTCTTTTTTTCTTTGTTTTTGGGTTGGGGTTTTTTTTTTTTGGTCTTATTTGTGCTTTAGTTGTGACGTTAATTGCCTATTATGGGATGTTTATAATATTTATTTATAAACTTGTATCTTTTAATTACTTTAAGAAATCTTATTATAATATATTTCCAAACGTCTTTAAGGTGATGTGTCGACACCACCTTATTCTAAGGATGAGGTGGCATGTCTCAAATCCCTTTATTTTGAAATATTGCGTTCTCATTAAAAGTTGGTTTAAATTTTAATCTCAAGCATTCGTTTTATATCATTACATTTAAACCATTGATTTGTAACTAGGGTTATATAATTATTCATCATTTGCATTCTCCCATAAGTCGTCTGTCTCACATTCGATCTCCCTCACACCACCACACTCTTCTTCGATGTTTTTCAGAGCACCGTTTCTGCTCCCTCTCCAATTAGCGCGGACCAGCAACTTATACCAGATTATAATTTTCTCACCGCCGTCTGCCATGTCCACGCCGCCTTATTCTCAGAATCTTTCAAAGGTTAGGATTTTATTTTAATTCACGAATTTTTGCGATATTATCTTCGGTATAAAATTTTCTCTGTGTATTAAGTTGTTCCTTCGCGTAGCCCAGCGTTGTCTCGCTGCTCTATTACAGCCGGTCCGCTTAGCCCAGCGCCGTCGTTCCTCCGCCTAACCCAGCGCCTTCTTTCCTACGGCCAAGGTAAACTCCCGATCCCTTTGCACATATGCGTTTCCCTACTCACTGAATCAGTTGGGTACAAACACTACACATACAGAGCAAATGTTTGATAATATCACAAAATTCTCGGTGTTTTACTCCACTAATCCGGGAAAAAATCAATTCAACTTGGAATTCAGCCGACATGGTGGTGGAAAGTATATGTTAAATGCATGGGAGTGAATTCGAATTCAAAAAAAAGGACACTAAATTTCTTATTTAGATATTTTTGGAATTTATTTTTGCAAAATATTTATATATGCTAATTTTGTTGGAGGATATTGAAATATTTTGCAAATGATATTGTCACGTAAAAGATGGCAAGATTCTCAAAAAATCTTGTCATCCAATACCATATCTTACATGGATAATAGATTGTAACATTATTTTTTTTGGACAATATTTTACTAGCCAAAATATATTGTCACTCAAATAACATATTATTCACAAAAAATCTTGCCATGAAATACAATATCTTACCATGTATAATACGATAATAGATATTTTTGGAATTTATTATTGCAGAATATTTATATATGCTAATTTTGTAGGAGGATATTGAAGTATTTTGCAAAATATATTGTCACGTAAAAGATGGAAAGATTCATAAGGCTCTGTTTGGTTAGGGATGGTGGTGGATGGGATGGAGATGGAGATGGGAAAAGAGGGATGGGGGTAATCCAATGAATAGTAAATCTGTGTTTGGTTAGGGATGGAGATATATAGTTGGATGGAACTTTATGTCAAATCAAAAGTGATGTTGAAATATTTTATTATTGTTAGTTAGTGAGATAATGATTGGGTGAGAGAAAAGTAGGAGAGATGATAAGAAAAGGTATGGGAGAGAATGAATGTGTAAGAAAAAGTAGGAGAGAGAATAGATAAATGTGGAAAAAGTATGAGAGAAGATGAGCGAGTGGGTTAAAAGTGATGTGATTATATAAAAATATAATTAAAATAGGTGTGTAAGTGTATAATAGGGATGGATGAGAATGACCCATCCCCATCCGGATGGCCCCATCCCTAACCAAACACCCCCTAAAGAATCTTGCCATCCAATAGCATATCTTACCATGAATAATAGATTGTAACGTTTTTTTTTTTACAAGATTTTACTACCTAAAAGACATTGTCACTGAAATAGCATATCATTTCCAAAAATCCATGAAATACAATATCTTACCATGTATAATACAATAAATATATATTTTTTGAATTTATTTTTGTAGAATATTTATATATGTTAATTTTGTAGGAGGATATTGAAACATTTTGCAAGATATTGTCACGTAAAAGATAGCAAGATTCTCATATATCATATCTTACCATGGATAATAGATTGTAACATTAATTTTTTTTTTTGGACAATATTTTGCTAGCCAAAATATGTTGTCACTGAAATAGCATATTATTCCAAAAAAAACTTGCCATGAAATACAATATCTTACCATGTATAATACAATAATGGATATTTTTGGAATTTTTTTTTGTAGAATATTTATATTTGATAATTTTGTAGGAGGATATTGAAATATTTTGCAAAAGATATTGTCACGTAAAAGATGGCAAGATTCTCAAAGAATCTTGTCATCCAATACCATATCTTACCATGGATAATAGATTGTAAAATTAATTTTTTTTTACAAGATTTTACTACCTAAAAGATATTGTCACTGAAATAGCATATTATTCCCAAAAATATTGTCATAAAATAGAATATCTTACCATGTATAATACAATAATAGATATTTTTGGAATTTATTTTTGCAGAATATTTATATATGCTAATTTTGTAGAAGGATATTGAAATATTTTGCAAAAGATTTGTCACGTAAAAGATGGCAAGATTCTCAAAGAATCTTTTCATCCAATATCATATCTTACCATGGATAACAGATTGTAACATTAATTTAATTTTTTTGTACAAGATTTACTACCCAAAAGATATTGCCACTGAAATAGCATTATTCCCAAAAAAATCTTGCAATGATATACAATATCTTACCATGTATAATACTATGTCACATAAGGTTAGCAATTTTTTTATGTAAAATACATGTATACATGAAATGTTTAGGAGGAAATTGAATTTTTTAAAATAATTCGAATTGTCGCTTAAATGTAATTCTTAGGGTTGAATTTTTCCATTATAAATACCTGCAAAATTGAATTTTGAAACTGTAAAATATAGATATTATTTTGTAATAGGATTAAAAAAAAATTCAACAGTTTCAATTTTTTAACTTTTTTTCGTTTTTTTTTTACAAAATATCTGTAAATGTGAAATGTCCAGGTGAAAAATAAAAAGATTGGCGCCTAAGGGTCAATTCTTATTGTTGAATTGTGTATTATAAATACCAGCACATTAATTAATTATGAGTATGTATAGAGTGAAATTGGTTTATATATGAATCACCGAAGGGTATTAGTTGTATTCATTGAAGAGTATTAGTTATTTTTACTGAAGAGTATTACTGGTTTGCATTGAAGAGTCTTAGTTCATTTTCACCGAACAACTAAGACTCTTTAGTGTAAATCAGGAATACTCTTTAGTAAATATAACTAATACTCTTCAATGAAAACAACTAATACCCTTCGGTGATTCATGTATAAACCAGTTTCACTCTATACTTTGTCATTAATTATTCCCACACAAACATCTACACCATATTTTATTTTAATTATGACATCATTTTTGTCAAATGTTGCCTTTATATCTGTAGGATTCTATCTTTAGAGTTAAACTTTTGCCGATTTTTATTGTATCTTCATATCATGGTGGAAAATTGGGCATGCAAGTATACAAAAACTGTAATTTTAAGAAATATTGTGTTATACTAATTTGAGATTAAATGTGTGAATTAGTTAATATTTTTCAAATTTTATATTTATTCATGTTTAGTATTTATTATTATTTGTTGAATTATAATTACAATTTTAAAATTATATCAAAATTACAAGATTTTTTTAAAAATTAATATTTATAATTTGAAATAATAATAACAAATATTTTTTTCAGTCCGCGAAATTCGCGGGGGTATGTACTAGTAAAATAATTATTTCAGAAATGTATACCTTACTACAATCCTAACCTCTTAATTGCAAGATAAAACATGAGAAATCTCATGATACAAATTGGTACATTGGGTTATTGTTTAGCAATTTTAAAAGTAGGCCCCACCACTCTTTCTCACGGCTCTCCCTCTCTTTCCTCAGACGCATATATCTCAATCTCCCCTACTCAATTTATATCAGATTTACATTTCTCTCTCTCTTTCAAAATTATTTTCTCTCTCTAAATTCAAAATCTTCATCTCAAAGCTCAGGAATCGACGACTCAAATGCTCATGCCGGAGTACCCACCGGTCCTCGACACCGGAGCACCATTGATCCACCTTTCTTATCCTTGCCGAAATCGCATGGATGGAGGCACGATTTTGGTATTAGAGCCCTAGGACTGAGGGCGGCGATGTGGCCTCAGATCGGCGCCTCCCCGTCTTATATCTTACATCCTCGTAAGGTTTGATGCCTCAGATTGGATGAAACAGCCGACGATGGCTGGAATCATATGCGGAGTGGATCGAGACTCATTGCCGACAAGCCACTGCAACAGAAATGCACCGTCACTTTTTCGACGACAAGGAATAACTCCAATCTTGAAGAAATCAATACTGTATTTATCAGATTGGAAGAAATCATATGAAGGTAGTATTTTTTAGAGTGTTTGTATGGTGGTTTTGTTGTTGGAACTTTTGTTATTGGTGATTATTTAATGTATGGTAGCAGGGAATGAATCTTGTTTTGAGTTTTTGGAATTGGGTTTTAGGTGTTACACCCGATAATATCACCCGACCAGCGGGCACGTGGGTTGACCGTTTAATATGAGGCGAGGAAAGAAAGATATCGGCAAGCGCAGCCAGACCATCGGGCAAGGAGCTGAGGCAGTAGCAGCAAGCTCGCTCCTAGCGAGCAGCGGGTAGGACTCTGACTGGGATTGATAAGGTCTCTGTCGGCTAGCGGGTAAGCCTCCGGCGGTCTCGATGGACTTTCTACTCGCTACCCGCAGACGGACGCCAAGGGGATGCCCGTTGGAGGAACACTACTCGTCTACCCGGAGGCCCATCTGCGGGCGTCGTTAGCTCCTAGGCTTGTCCTGTCCCATCGGACGTGTGGATGTGACAGGATCAGAGTAGGGCCAGTAGGAAGGGTCAAGTCAGTAGAGGTCAACAGGTCCACGTGGCAAGCTCCCATTGCTCAGTAGGGGAGGCCATAGCCAATCATGACTAAACAGCTAGGATTCAGTGGGGCCCCCGGGCAGATCTGATCAAGTGGGTGAACCCACCTTGTACACTATAAATAGGGCCTTAAATGCCCATTTGGAACACACATCTCATTTATTGCAAAGACTCCCTTGAGAGCTCATTCACTACAACATTTATTGCTTTCAGTTATTATTTCGTATAAATCCTACCCGCTAGGAGTTCGACGGCGAGCTCCTCACGAAATCGCTGTCAACAATTTGGCGCTGGAAGGAGGGTAGCTAATAACGAAGTACTCTCGATTTCGTTCAAAAATTAAAACATAACGAGATGAAAAATCTCAATATATTTATGAAAAATTAATTGATTAGTTTATAAATTAAGTAGTTAAATTTGGAAGCATAAATAATTAAATGATTAGTTGTTAATTTTCAAACATCCTAGAATTCCCAAAATTGTTTTCTACTCCAGGAAAATGGTCATGTCTTTGAAATATGTCCACTTTCACGTAAGGTTTAAATCTTTTGAAATATGTCTACTACTCACTACAGACACACTTTCCATTTCAGTTTCATCAAACCCGAATGACCCATAAAAGAAAGGTAGGATACATCAAAAGACCACAAACTACCAATATTTATTTTAAAATGCTCCTAAACTATTTTTTATTTTAAAGAGCCCTGCAACTATATAAATTGTGTTTCAATAGTCCCTTATTTTCACAGTCTGTTGGCGCGTATATTTCAAATGTGGATTCGTGCGACTGATTGTCCATTTAATATGCTAACTAGGGAAAAAAAACCACGCAGGTAAATAACCCTTAATTTTCAAAATTCATCATATTCTTTTCTGGAAAATAAATGCAACTTCACACAATCAGGAAACAAACGTGATTCGAGGGGGAAAACCCCTTAGTGCACACTGATTTAGAGATCTCTTGATGTGAATCAAACCCTCGCTCTGATTTCTTCAGAAAACTTCAAAAGTTCCAAGGATTTTTCAGTATGTAGGGTTTTTAATATGTTTCCAGGAGGGGGGGGGGGTTCAGACTTCATAAATCATTGAGAGCTTTGGTGATATATTGTGGATTTCCGTTCATATATTTCAGAAAAGACCACGCATTTGGGACCACTTGAGGATGTGCATTTGTATTTATTAAAGTATTTTGTTGTTTACATGTTTGGTCCATTGGATAAAGTTTGTTATTTGATGGTGTGTGGCACAACCTCGCCATTAATAGCAAGGTCCAGAATGGTAAGACATGGTGAAGCCACCTCGGGCGAGACGAAAACCCACTGACGATAGCTCACCTGTTAGGTGAGCCTATAGTATAGCAGAAGCAGCTCATCCCGAGGATGAGCTGCGGATAGGAGGAAGGAGCTCCCCGCCCCGACTTTGCACGGACGGTGAGGTCCCACAGTAACCACGCAAAGGAAGGACTATAGAGTCGAGACAACAACCAACAGAAAGCATCTGAAATGGACCAGAGACGGCGGACAGGCTCCTAAATGAGGCAAATCTCAAAGGCTACAGAGGAGTTGTTGACTTGAAAGAACCTAAAAGAGGAACCAAATCCCATAGAGAACTGAGGATCTCCTGCCAGCAGACAAGTGACAGGATCCCATAGGCTCGAAACTGCAAGAATACATCCAAAAAGGATGGATTCTAGGAAGATTAAAAGAGAGACAAATATTCATGCATTAAATGTATGGATTTTCTAAAGATACTAGGACAACAGCAAATATAATCAATATACTATAAATAGAGCTTCAAGTACTCCTTAATAAACATCTACACACATTAAGACTGGTTGATCCTAAAATACTCAACAACCTCTCTTGCATTTACTCTTTCAGCAATTATTTAGCATTTAAAGGCTTTAACTCCAAGTCTAAGGATCAATGGCATTCATTGTTCTAGGTTCTTAAGACTTGTTTGTTTTACTCGATCCATAGCCACATTCTTGACATTCATAATATTTTCATATTTAGATCGGGTAACAATAATTGGCGCTAGAAGAAGGGTATCCAAACCTCATATTGAAATATTTCGAAGAAAAGCCCAGTTTCTGAATGTTTAACCAAGGTTCTCACACATGGAGAAAGATAACACTAGGGGTGCCAAGAACGCCTCGGTCGGCCCACGATCAATGGTGGTCCCGTCCGTCAAGTTTTGGACAATGGCCCAACCATTTATCGTCCTGCCAATAGAGTTGACGGGAGCCTCTACCCAGTGAGAAGTCGAAGGGACACAGGCCACTCCAGACCACCGTCCACGGGGGATCCAGCCAATCCCCATGCAACACTACGAGATCCCCGAGCAAGTTGATTCGGTTATCACCATGCTGACCAGGAGGGGGGAGGAGCTACGAGCCTGCTGGAGCACCTCTTCAGTCCCCAGGAAACAGAATATGACCCACTCGGTCAAAGAGAAAGCTCATCGAGCGACAAGGAGAGAGCCACCCGAGCCAGTCTTTGGGGAGATACGATCTCCGACACCGCCTCCGGGCAGAGTCCCAGTCCCACTCGGTTTTCAACCGTTTGGGACCGAAGGACCCATCCTGGCAGCCTGATTTCTCAGCTCATTTGACAAGCGAGGAGTCAGAGACGTACACCGAATCCTCTACTTACCCAGTTCTCTCCTATATCGAGATAACCCCATCCTACTCCGCGAGGCATAAGCTCAACTTCACCCAAGCAAACTTGCTCAAGCACGATGAGTCGTACATCTCGGCATAGGATCGTCTAGGTCCGAACCAAATCACTCCCTGCAAAACGATACATAATTCCTTGCTGGTGGCAAGGATTAATGAAATGCAATCCTCTTTCAAAGCCAAAAATGACAACTCAAAGTAATTTGCCTCGACCAATGAGCCCTTGGCCTTAGACGTCGAGTTCATGCCGGTCTCAAGATAGCACCTCTTGTGACCCCCAATACAAAGAGCGAACGGATCCTGAGACCAATATCAGTAAGTACTAAATCTATATAACGGGTGGGGAGTGTTGGGGGGCACGACCGATGCGACCAAATACAGACTCTTTCCATTGATCCTGGGAGAGCTCACCCACAAATGGTACATCTATTTGCCTCCGAGGTCCACCCATTGCTTCGTCAAGCCCAGCGACCTCTTTGTTGCATACTTTGCGGCAAAGATCGCCGCCCTGAGAGACATCACGGTTGTTAAGGCTCCAACAGGAAGAGGTGGAATATAACAAGACTTTTATTGGCCGACTTGATGAGATATTCACATAGGCGAACCCGTGAGCGATGAGCTTGCCCTCCACTCAACACTTACAGGATTCAAGGGTAACTACCCCATGTTCAAGTAGCTCACCAGGGATCTCCCCAAAACGTACACTGAATTCCTTGAACGAGTCAGAGACAACATTGCTATCAACAAATTACTATCTTAAAGACTTAGCGAGAAGTTGGTTGAGGAGAAGGCGAAAGCACCCTCAACAAAAAGAATGAACCCAAATACCCACCGGGGGAGAAATAAAAAGCTCCGGGTACTTTTCAACCTTTTAAGGAAGACGTGGTCGAGGTCCAGATTGTGGAAAAGTTGTTCGAAATGCCAGCTTACGTTTTCAACGCTATCTACAACACAAACATGCTCAGGAAATCCAGACATATCCAGGTGGAGAAGACAAAGCTCAACCCAAACAGATTTTGTCATTACAACGATAGTCTCAGGCACAACACCAGCTAATGTCAGGACCTCCTCGGACAGCTCTCGAAGCTTTACAAGGAGGGTCGTCTAAATGACTTCATGAAAAAGCCCCAACCTCGCCATGACCAAGACCGCGAGCGAGGTTGCAAATAAGACTGTGAGGCCCCGTGCCCTCAGCATCAAAACCTACAGTCGAACCTAGTGGTGGCCGTCAAGGAGGCGAACGACAATAACGATGAAGAGATCCCTCCCTTGAACGCGGGAGGACCCATTAACATGTTGCAGGCCTCTAGGAGTTCCCTGGGCGGATTGGTTCCGGTGGCAACTACTTCAAACAGGAAAAGTAAGATGATGTTGAGAGCCATCAACAACATCAACCTGGTCGCCACTTCTCCACCAGAGTGTTGGAGTTATACGTAAAAGTATGCTTTTACTTTGTATAACTCATGTATTAAACACTTGTTTATGAGAATAATTCTTTTATCACATTTGTTTTAGATATGATTGAATGTTGAATATTTATTGCAACCAGTTCATTATAAGTGGTACTTGTTACATTGTAGTTAATGTGGTGATACCCGATCACGGAAGATCACATTAACAGGTTTCCTTGTAACTAAACGTACGAATTCACGACCTAGGTGGAATTGAACAATCCACCATGAAAGGTCGATGTGTATATCTCAGATTGGCTTGTCTTGACCAAGAGATTGCACTAACACATTTAGTATGTGTTGAAGAGGACCTACAACGTGGATAAATTCTTCTGTTCTGAAAAGTGAAGAATTAGACCTCAGTGGTTATTGATTTCTTAATCTCCGTCACTTAAATAGGACCGTGTGTGCTTAATGGTTACTGCTTTGATTCATGTTGGGTGAGAATCATCGTGACTTCGAACTTTGTATTTTGGGCAGTAATATTAATCATACGACGGTTGCTAAGATTTAATACGGAGAAATGCGTGCGAGTACGGCTCGTGTGATTAGTCCCCTGGGTGGGCTCAGAAGTTTTATCGTACCAAATCTTGCAAGTGAAGAATCAGTTTCTTCGGTACGGATAATAATGTTGAGTTGTCTTTACTCCAAGGTGAAATATATTAATTAATTTAGAGCTATTCAGAAGCTTAATTAATTAGTGGACTTGATAATCTTAAACGCGGGAAATAATAACCGGGAGCCCATATTATTGTAATATGGATTAAGATGGATAGTGCAATATTAATTTATTAGTAGTAATAATTAATATTAATGGACTGAATTATATTGGGGCTCAATATTGAAATTCAGAAGTCCATTAGGAGGTTCAATCTTAATTCTCCTTAAGGCCCCTCAAGTAGCCCATTAAGTAGCCCAATAATGATAAGGTGATTAAAATAAAAAGAAAATAAAATGCTGATTTTTCTTTTTTATTTTCGAAAATTAGGAATCAAGGAAAGAAAAGATTTTGTTGATTTTCTTGGAAAGATATTATGGAAGATAAGTATTCTTGGAATACAAGATTATCTCATATATTCAAGAAGCTCCAAATCTTGGATTCTACTCTTGAAGTTTTCGAAAATAATATGATATAATAGGTGAGTGAGATTTTTGTGGAATATTTTATTATGGAGAAAAGAATATATGAGATATATTCAAGATTTCTTAGAGACTAACAAAAGATTTTCTCTAGGCCCATAATACCACAAAATTTCGGCCACTCTTATTCTATATAGGGGATGATTTTCTCATTCCCAAGTACATAATTTCATGTGTTGGAAAAATCAAGAGCATATATATTTTTCTTTTTCCTTAGTTATTTAAATTGCTTGAAAGCACTTCCCACCGGTGATCAAGCAAGGCGAAAGGGAAATACTTGAGAAGGTTTTTGGGTTGGTAGCACGTTCGTAATTGTCCCGTGATAATCAAAGGTCATATCTACGAGAGGTACATAATCACATAATCTCTTAGTTTTTCCGCCATAGATTTTATGTGAATTAATTCAACTTGCATGATGATAAAATTGTTGTTGGAATTATTATTTGAATTAATTAGGATTAATTCATGCTAGTAATAATTGAATTTAAATTCGTATTTAATTATCATCCCGAATAGATTCCGGGCACCCCAATTTTCCCAACACAGAGTTGACCATCTCCAAGAACCTCGCGATCACCTTCAATAACACGGATCACGAAGGGATTCTTTGCCCGAAGAATAACGCGATGATCATCTCAACAAATATCCTAGTCAAGATCGTCGACTGATACTGGTTGACAATGACTGCTGCTGCAACGTTATTTTCAAGAGCCCCCTAGACCAACTCGGTAACCTCGCCGGTTTCATCAGGCCAAATGAGTCTCAGCTCAGAGGATTTTGCAGCACTCTGGTCAATGCCTATGGAAGGATCAAACTCTCTGCCACATCCTGATTTTTTTAAGGCTTTTTAAAAGCTATTTTAATTCGACAATTGATTTTATTTTATAAAATTTAGCAGCGGAAATATATAAATAATCATGTACTCAAAATATTAATAACTAAATTTGTAATGAATAATTAAACTCCCAACAGTGAAGATTAAAATTTTATTTAAAGCGACGTGACTCAAAGTCTAAATAAAAATAATAATTAAATAACTAAATAAAATTTATCAAATAACGTGCATCCACATCCACCATCCCTCCACCACACTCCTTCAATCTGAAAAATGTTAAATTGTATGGTATGAGCAAAATCACTAACTCAGTGTGATCCTCTTGTCAAAACTAAATATAACATACAAATAAAATACATAACCACAAGCAATCATTCAATTCATATATTGACACAGATAAATTTTTAACTTATAATTAATATTCCACGGTTTTCCCAAGAATTTCTCTTCAATCCCACTCGGTCCCCCACGAAGACCTCTCATCAGTCTCGTGTTCCTTCTTGTGCACGGCGGTTCCCCCAAGGATCTCTTTTCAATCTTGGGTTCCTCGAGGGCCTCTCTTCAGTTCCGGACCTCACTTAAGCCCCTAGTCTTTAATAATTTTTTTTAGTATAATTATCTTATATCTTCACTTTCATATCATAAATTCATGTTGCAGATAAACTATTCACTCATTCGAGATATTTAATAAAGACAAGAAAATTACATGTAAATAAAATTAACTCACGTAGCATGCATGTAGATAAATAATTTACTCGTATGGAATATTTAATAATAACAATTAAACCACACATCGAATCAATATCGTGGATGCAAATGGATGCAATGGAATAACTTTAGTTCCTTTTTTTTATGGTCGCGTCCTTGCGTCATAATTTTCAATAGAGTATATCTCATTGAATATTTGGATGAAAAATATGAAAATTTAGTTTTATATACTCCCTTTGTCCACAAAACTTATGCCCTATTAGTTATTTTCACTAAAGTAATACTCTTTAGTGAAACTTGTCCACACAATTTTTTGTCTTAAAACTAATACCTAATAGTGAACAAAGTAATACTCTTTAGTGAAACTTGTCCACACAATTATTTGTCATATGTAAAGGATACTTGATAGTGAATCTATATATATAAAAGGAGGAACTCCTACTCCAAACAGCCGCCACATGTCGCCCTTAATTTACCAACACGTGTCATTCTAAAAAAAACCTACAAATCTCGTCAAAATCCCACAACTTCTATATTTTTTAAATAAAAAAATCTTATCAAAAGCCCACCATGTCCATTTTCTAAATTACTATAAAAATTGGGCAATGAATTGACGTAACGTTAATAACCGAAGGATCAGAAACGCTTCCAAAGTAGAAACACATTTTCCTTTCATAAATGCGTAATTCTACTCAATCCAGTGATGTCGTTAGCAATGCCGCCCAGACACGGTTCCCCCACGACCTCCTATCTTGCAGGTATGATTTCTGTTTTCCCTTCTTCTCTCCACTCTGCTACCATTGTCGATTGTGTTTTTTTAATGCTGAGAGGCGAAAGGAAATATTGACCGAATGAGAATTGCCTCTGGCCCTCTGAAATATATATATATATATATATATATTATTAAAATGTTCTAAATCATGGGATTGCCTTGAATGTGTTCGATGAAATGTTTGATGATGTTAAAGAAATTTTTCAATTTGGACGATGGAGAGAAAAGTAGTATTGTGTTTTTTTTAATGCTGAGAGGCGAAAGGAAATGTTGAACGACCCTCTGAAATATATATATATTTTTAAAATGTTCTGAATCATGGGATTGCCTTGAATGTGCTCGATGAAATGTTTGATGGTGTTAGGAATTTTTCCCAATTTGGATGTTGAAGAAAAAAGTAGTATTATGCGCGAGATTTAAGCATGCGCTTTGAGATATCTAATCAACTATGATTTTTCACTTCAGGGACTGCTAATTGGAGGGATACATTGAGGATTTCTTCAACTTTTGATAACGAGAATTCACCGTCTTCTCAGGTATGTTTTCCTCTCTTTAGTTAATCTTATCTTTTATTTTTCCTATTTAGTTTATCTTTATATTGTATTTTGATAACAAATGTAGAATTTTAAATGGCATTTTCGATAGGATATATTAATTGTTGGCATGTTTTGTGCTTTAGATTTGCATGGTATTTGAACTTTAAATATTTTCATCCGTAGTTAACAGTGAACTTGAGATCAAAGTATACCTAAATGAGATATTGGTGCATATATTTTGTGGTTGGAGAGCAAAAAATCCATAGGAATGGGTTTAGAAGAGTTTCGGGTCCTACCTTTTCCGTGGATGAATTCCCAAGGGATTATACTTAAAGAATCCAAATTAATGCGGACATTAACAATAAATTTGATTCATAGGAGAAAAATCAAGAGTAGTTAATGGGGACACTCTCATCTTCTCCTTTCAGAAAAATTTATAACTGACCATTTATTAGTTATTAATCTTAACAAACTCAAAAGTCTCTGAATCATCCGTCATCATTGTTTACTTCAAAAACTCAAAATTCAGAAGAACAGATGCAGCTAAGTTCGACATGACAGTTCTTCCTTTTCTTTTCTGTGATGGTGATAATAACTATATGTAAGAATAACCAACTAAAAATGGAAACACTTTTCCAGAGTATGCAACTAAATTCTAACTAAAAATGGAAATACTTTTCCGGAGTAAGCAACTAAATTTTTTGGGAGATATAATGTAACGCCCCGAAATTCAGAAAGTTGACCTCTGAGGTCACAACGTCCTAAACCCGAGTCATCACTTAGTGAACCATAAAAACTGAGCCAGAAAATCTCTTATAAAAGATAAAATAATAAATATAATTATACAGATGCAGCGGAAGAACTTAACATAATACTTATTTGAGAAAACATCAGTTTGTTACTTAATAAAAACCATCATCCCAATACTTAATAAGGAAACATCCCGACGAGTCCTGGGTATAACTCTCGAGGCATTAGTGACAAAAGATTAACAGTAGTATTAAAATAGCATAATATTTCAATCTTGATAAAAATAGTTTATTTAATTAATAAGCGGGAGTAGGAAGCAGTTATCTACGGCAGCTCCCGGACCTCATCATCATAACCTGAAAATGTTTAAAGAGGGGCGTGAGATAAAATCTCAGCGGGTAACCTGTATGCTTTTATACAGATTGTTAGGAGATCCAAAATAATAATACTTTTAAGATTTTCACCTTTCAGTTGGTTCATTACGATTCTTGGTCATGTGTATTCGTTTTTCTTTAACATAAAACTTATAAATACAAATTTAGAACAAAACATTCATAATGGCCCGAAGGCCCATCATTCATATGGCTCAAAGGCCCATCAATCATATGGCTCAAAGGCCCATCAATCTCCTTTCTTATTCATATGGGGGGCACCGGTGACATTTCCACCGCGTCCTTGTCCCTAAAATATGGGGGCACTGGTACTCTTTCAACCACATCCTTATCCCTGTTGGGGGGAGGGGGGGGCACAGGTAGCGACTCTACCGCATCCTTGTCCCTTAAAGTTTGGGGGCACTGATACTCTTTCAACCACATCTTTATCCCTGTTTGGGGGGCACCGGTAGCGACTCCACCGCGTCCTTGTCCCTTCCTTCCTTATCCCTCCATCAGTTTCCCTTACAACTTTCATATAGTTCACAAATCACATAACACATGCTCACATTGTTATAATCGCATACTCGCATTCACATTCATAAGATTGTTCATGTCTTTTATTGATATTCATTACGTTTGTTTAAGAAAACTGACAACAGTCCATATAAAATTAACTGGCTATACAAATAGTGTCACCCACCTGGAAACTTTTAGAGATAAAGCTTAACTTATTGATTTCTTAGAACAAAGGCGACCTCCGAGCTTCCGAGCTAACCCCACTTTACCTAACACAGTCCGTTAATTTAGTCATCGTTATTCTTTTAGTTTATTACTCAACTTCGCATCATACTTAGGGATTTTCTATAATAGGGGAAATATTTATCCTATTAAAACAGTCCTAGGGTTTCATTCAAGTTCAAGGAAGGCGTTGAAACTTGTTCATTCTGGTAATAAGGTTACTCTAATTCAATACGGGTCCACCGGTTGGGGTTTTGGACCTTCCGGGTTCATTCAACACTCAAAAGCAAGTAAAACACTCAAACACATTCTTGAAAAAGTAAACACAAGTCATTCATATACCTAAAACATGCTTGTTTATAAAAATATCATTTATTCCTTCTTTCTAGTGCTACTTATTTAACAAAAGACATACATATATGTATTAACTGAAAAAGGTATTTAGGCTTACTGAAAAATTATGAAATTTTAGTATGTTATACATCAAATGATATGGAACAAAGTTTATTCAGGGTACCAAGTCATTTGAGCTACGGAAATAGGGTACATTTGCATTTTAAAACAGAACAACATGACATTCGTCAAAACAGTGTACATTGAAGTTTAAAAATCATATCTCACAGTAGGTGCATTCAAAAATCATGAAATTAAGATATGTTACAGATAACTTAAAACCAAACATTTTTCATCTATAAACCTAAGTCATTTGAGTTACGGATCATTACCATCTGTTTGATGGAAAATGGGTTTATAACATAGTTTGTCATGCAGTACATACTTTACTTATAAATCAATAACTTATTGTAAATTTAATCAAAAGTAATCAATCATTTTACATAGCATTACAGACTCAGTGTAGAACATCTTCAAATTTTTCTAAGATTTTTAAACACTTATAAAAGGGCTAAATTAATTTTCGAAAACAAAGAATCAACTTCAGTCAAGTATTTACCACATAACATTAAAACAGGTATATCTCATTATATTTTACACAAAAAGCTAGTATATTTGGATATGTCTTAAAAAAAACAAAGGGAACATCCCCAAAATTTTCTATAATTTTATTACTTCTGGAAAGAGGCAAAGATGTTAAATAGAGTCGCTGCTTTCAGTTTCGTACGGTTTCAAACATATAAATTTCCACGAATTTATTCTCCCTCAATATAAATCAGATGACCACCAAATTTTCACAGGTTCTCGTATACATCAAATAATATATTCGGCTAAATTTTCATGATTTTTCAACATCAATAAGGGTCCGAAATGGGTTCGTCAAAAAGGGGGCAGTAGCTAACTCGGGTAGAAACGAACATTGTTGAACTTTTCACATACATGATCATATAAGCTCAAAAACGTTGAAAAATCCTAAACTCAACTTCATACATCATTCTTACAGTTTAAATAAGCTTGAGGTAGGTTTCATGCTCAAACAAAATATGAGGTAGGTTCCTAACATGCCTTTTCTAAGGGTTTCATGCTCAAACAAAATATGATCATAGTATCAAGGGAAATGGGATTTAAATGCTTACCCTTATAGTTTTCTTCTCTTTCTTGGATGATCCTTGGCTTTAAGATGGTGGGGAATCACTCCTCCTAGGTGGTGGTGGTGTAGGCCAAGAGGGGGAGGAGAGGAGAGGTCTCCTTCTCCTTCTACTCTCACTTCTAACTTTCTCTCTTTCTTTCTTTCTTTTCTCTCTTGAGTGCAAGAACTAATGTGGCAAATGAAAGGGGTTTGGAGGGGTATATATAGGAGGAAATGCAGTTGTTTTTCTGATCATAAGGAGAGGAGAGAGGGAGATATAGGTCAAGACATTTGATGGAGGAAGTACAAGTCCTTTATGATAAAAAAAAATGGAAACTTGTCCATGAAATAAGGGAAAAGATGGAGGGGCTGACTTTGGCCTCCTTTCTCCAGCTGATGGACGTCCATGTGGGCCCTAGGGAGGACTTTCGAGTCCTCTCAGTATTATTGGACGCGATATAGTTTTCGGTTTTGAAATCGGATGTTTTTCGGCTAAGTTTCGAGCTTCGAAAATGAAGTTTTGGATCGATTTTCATAAGAATAAATTAGAGTTTTAATTTTCCCAATTCAAAATTATTATTTAACTTACTTTATTAATTGTGAATTAGTTCGGGTCCGTATTTATTCGTCGGATAAGAAATCGGGGGTTTTTCGCCCAACTTTTGGTGACAAGTATTTAATTTTTTTTTAATATTTATAAGCGTTATTAGGGCATTGAAAATGCCTATTTGGAATTTTTATTTTATTAATTTCATCAGTATTAGTACTGAGAGTGCCTCCGGTTTGACTTTCTCATTCGTCGTTTGGAAAATCATTGAAATAGAGTTATTGTCCTCCTTTCGAAAATAAAACATGAATGCATGAACACAACAAATGTTAATTATTTATTTATATAACTCAAAATGGGTCGGGGTATTACATCCTACCCTCCTTAATAGAAATTTTGTCCTTGAAATTTGCTTACTTATCCTAAGGGCATTGCGGATATTTACCTAGTATATCTTCGTCTCTCTCCCAAGTAGCTCCTTCATTTCTGTGTCGGCTTCATGGGACTAGTACTAAAGGGCTTGCACCTGCTAACTCCAACTCTACTGACTACTAAAACCTAAACTAGCCTTACTACATACTTATAAATCATAAAAATTCTACTCCCCAAGCTAAAACTAAAACTTGCACCTGCTAACTCCAACTCTACTGACTACTAAAACCTAAACTTGCCTTACTACATACTTCACATATAACTTAACAAGGCATTACATATAAATCATAAAAATTCTACTCCCCAAGCTAAAACTAAAAATTGCGCAACGAGTACCGTGGTAAATAGGAGAGGTGCACTAAATTCCTCATTTGCTTTATAACAAATGATGAGCATAAGGACGTAAAAAAAAGCAACGATGGTGAAGAAGAGTTTACTCATTTTCGGTTATGAGGATGAAAATTCAAACAATGGTGTTTAGAAGTGGGAGTGAAATGAGGTATTTATAGAGTAATTTTTTTCGAAAATATGGCCGTTTATAACTGTTTACGACCGTTGGAAGAGTTTAGTGGAGATGATAAAGTTGTAGTTTGAAGGAAAAGAGGTGGGAATTTTATTTTTTATACTACTTAATAAATATTTTCCTCATGAGTAAAACCGGCTACCCTATCGGTGGTGTATCAATCCATATGAACACTTCGTTTAACAACCTTTGTAATAATACTAATCCATATCAATCCATATGAACACTTCGTTTAACAACCTTTGTAATAATACTAATTCATTAGTGAGGCTCTATCTATTAATCTAGACTTACCCTCAAATTATTCTTCCTCATACTTTATCCAAAATTTTATTTCGACAAGAACGTGGTTTCCTTGGTCCACCTAGCTAATCGTCTTATGTTTTGGTAACTATTATATTCCCAAGGTTATGCCAAAATCTTAATGGTAAGGTCAAGTTTGGTCCCTATTTATAGTTCATTATATTCCATCCTTACTCCCGTACTAAATCTTGGATTCTTATTGAACACGTAGGTGTAATACTTACCTCAAGCTTACTCCTTTGGTACTTTCTATTCCCAAAATTTCTCAACTTCTTAGACACAAGGAGTGAAATCTAAACAACTAGGTACCAAGCAGCAAATAAGAAAATAGGTTACTTTATATAGGTATGATAAAATTCAAAACAAAATAATCCAACATTTAACACCATGGTATTAATTCAATCACGCAGGGGTACATACAGAAACCAGAACATACTGTCATGATCAGCAGCACGGTAACGAGCTACGACGATGCATGTTAGGGAAAATAATGACACACGATACAAACATAAGATAAACATAACAGATAGAATAGAATATCCCACGAAATAAAGCACGTAAGACTGTAGTAAGTATACATAATTGAAAAGAGAAAAATGAGTTCTCAAAGTTAAACGGAGAGAAACGGGTCTCCAACGAAAATCAAAAGATGTGAGACTTCCAAAATATATAAAGATAGTATTAAAAGTAGTCAAGATATACATAATAAGTCGAATTGTGAAGGTTGCGAGACTACTATAAAGAAATAGCTCGAGCTACCAAAAGGCTAGCGTCTAAGTCAATCCACGAAATATCTTAGTTCCCAACGATTGGGGTCATCCGGCTACTACCGGGAGATTATTTCTACAACTACAAAAATTCAAACATGCACATGAGTTGGCAAAAGACCCATGAGGGTAACTACGTCCTGTCTCGATGTCATGCCTATCAGGGTCCATTTGGGAGATTAACTGGTCCTCCTGACCCGTATCCACCATGTGTTCGTCGATTGTTCTTCCTCGACAACTAGATAAGGCGTTCCACAAAACTGTTTGGGTCTCGAACTTAGACTACTGTATGGTCAAGTAGTTGGGCCTATATGCTATAATTCTCAACCTAAAATAGATCTAAGGTCTGTAACGGAACAATAAGGAAGAAAAGTAAAGAAAGTAGTAATACTATACACGACATAACAATTTTGCTCACCACAGAAAACGACGTCACCAAAAAGTATAACATGAATAATCAAGTAATTTCACATACATGCGCAAATAGTATGAAATTCAAGCACTTGTCCTCATAAGCTTCTGTGTTCTTTCTTTCGTTTTTGGTTTTCTTATTTGTAAGGGTTTTGTTATTCAATTTCTCATAAGACATTACATACCTTGAGATTTTTCCGGTATGCTCGCTGTAGACAACCTTCCCACTAATGATATTTAATTTCTGAAGTTTATAAAATGTATCTACTATACAAAGTGAAAATTTTGAAATAAAGGAAAATAAATCATTTGGTCCGAAGTTTTGAACATAAGCTCTGATACGACCTGTAACGCCCCGGAATTAAGAAATTTGACCTTTGAGGTCACAACGTCCTAAACCCGAGTCGTCACTTAGTGAACCGTAAAAACTGAACCAGAAAATTTCTTATAAAAGATAAAATAATAAATATAATTATACAGATGCAACGGAAGAACTTAACATAATATTTATTTGAGAAAACATCAGTTTGTTACTTAATAAAAACCATCATCCCATTACTTAATAAGGAAACATCCCGACGAGTCCTGGGTATGACTCTTGAGCAAGGGTGCAAATGGCGTTTGACGCTCGGCAGGCGGTATATGGCCGCCAAGCGCCAAGGCCGCCTAGACGGCCGCCGAGGCCGCCTAGGCGGCCGCCAAGGTTTTTATTTTTTTTATTTTTTTTATTTTTTTTCTTCTTTTTTATTATTAAATATATTTTGTTTAATATTTATCAAAGTAATAAAGTTACATGTTTCCAACTTAATTTGTTTATTATCCAATTTAATAATTAAAGTAATTAAGTAAAATTAAACATATCTCCAACAAAATGTTCAAATTAATAAACTACCACAATTCACAATCCACATATGTGCAACTTGTTATTTTCTTTTTAATTTTTCTTTTTTTTCTTTTTAATTATATAACATTTTAAAGTTATTAAAAATTAAAAAAAATTAAAAAAAAAACCCTAGGCATTGCCTACCGCCGAGGCCGCCTAGGCGCCGCCGAGACCGCCTAGGCGCCGCCAAACGCGGTTTCCGCCAAATACGACCGCTTTGCATTAATCGTTGGCGGTAGGTGCTGACAAGCGCCTAGGCGGCCGCCTAGACGGCCTCGGCGGCTGCCATTTACATCACTGCTCTCGAGGCATTAGTGATAAAAGATTAATAGTAGTATTAAAATAGCATAATGCCTCAATCTTGATAAAAGCAGTTTATTTAATTAATAAGCGGGAGTGGGAAGCAGTCATCTACGGCAGCTCCCGGACCTCAGCATCATAACCTAAAAATGTTTAAAGAAGGGCGTGAGATAAAATCTCAGCGGGTAACCTGTATGCTGCTATACAGATTGTCAGGAGATTCAAAATAATATTACTTTTAAGATTTTCACCTTTCAGTTGGTTCATTACGATTCTTGGTCATGTGTATTTGTTTTTCTTTAACATAAAACTTATAAACACAAATTTAGAACAAAGCATTCATAATGGCCCGAAGGCCCATCATTCATATGGCTCAAAGGCCCATCAATCATATGGCTCAAAGGCCCATCAATCTCCTTTCTTATTCATATGGGGGGCACCGGTGGCATTTCCACCGCATCCTTGTCCCTAAAAATATGGGGGCACTGATACTCTTTCAACCACATCCTTATCCCTGTTGGGGGGGGGGGGGGCACCGGTAGCGACTCTACCGCATCCTTGTCCCTTAAAGTTTGGGGGCACTGGTACTCTTTCAACCACATCCTTATCCTTGTTTGGGGGGCACCGGTAGCGACTCCACCGCGTCCTTGTCCCTTCCGTCCTTATCCCTCCATCATCTTCCCTTACAACTTTCATATAGTTCACAAATTACATACCGCATGCTCACATTGTTATAATCGCATACTCGCATTCACATTCATAAGATTGTTCATGTCTTTTACTGATATTCATTACGTTTGTTTCAGAAAACTGACAACAGTCCATATAACATTAACTAGCTATACAGATAGTGTCACCCACCTGGAAACTTTTAGAAATAAAGCTTAACTTCTTGATTGCTTAGAACAAAGGCGACCTCCGAGCTTCCGAGCTAACCCCACTTTACCTAACACAGTCTGTTAATTTAGTCATCGTTCATTCTTTTACTTTATTACTCAACTTCGCATCATACTTAGGGCTTTTCTATAATAGGGGAAGTATTTATCCTATTAAAACAGTCCTAGGGTTTCATTCAAGTTCAAGGAAGGCGTTGAAACTTGTTCATTCGGGTAGTAAGGTTACTCTAATTCAATACGGGTCCACCGGTTGGGGTTTTGGATCTTCCGGGTTCATTCAACACTTAAAAGCAAGTAAAACACTCAAACAAATTCTTGAAAAAGTAAACACAAGTCATTCATATACCTAAAACATGCTTGTTTATAAAAGTATCATTTATTCCTTCTTTCTAGTGCTACTTATTTAACAAAAGACATACATACATGTATTAAATGAAAAAGGCATTTAGGCTTACTGGAAAATTATGAAATTTTAGTATGTTATACATCAGATAATATGGAACAAAGTTCATTAAGGGTACCAAGTCATTTGAGCTATGGAAACAGGGTACATTTGCATTTGAAAATAGAACAGCAAGACATTCGTCAAAATAGTGTACATTGAAGTTTACAAATCATATCTCACAGTAGGTGCATTAAAAAATCATGAAATTAAGATATGTTATAGATAACTTAAAACCAAACATTTTTCATCTGTAAACCTAAGTCATTTGAGTTACGGATCATTACCATCTGTTTGATGGTAAATAGGTTTATAACATAGTTTGTCATGCAGTACATACTTTACTTATAAATCCATAAATTATTGTAAACTTAATCAAAATTAACCAAGAATTTTACATAGCATTCCAAACTCAGTGTAGAACATCTCCAAATTTTCTAAGATTTTTAAACACTTATAAAAGGGCTAAATTAATTTTCGAAAACAAAGAATCAACCTCAGTCACGTATTTACCACATAACATTAAAACAGGTATATCTCATTACATTTTATACAAAAAGATAGTATATTTGGATATGTCTTAAAAAACAACAAAGGGAACATCTCCAAATTTTTCTATAATTTTATTACTTCTGGAAAGAGGCAAAGATGTTAAATAGAGTCGCTGCTCCCAGTTTCGTACTATTTCAAACATATAAATTTCCACGAATTTATTCTCCTTCAATATAAATCAGATGACCACCAAATTTTCACAGCTTCTCGTATACATCAAATAAAATATTCAGGTAAATTTTCATGATTTTTCTGTTGGAGTTATACGTGAAAGTATGCTTTTACTTTGTATAACTCGTGTATCAAACACTCGTTTTATGAGAATAATTCTTTTATCACATTTGTTTTAGTTATGATTGAATGTTGAATTTCTATTGCAAACCGTTCATTATGTAGTACGTGTTACATTGTAGTTAATGTGGTGATACCCGATCACGGAAGACGACATTAACAGTTTACTTGTAACTAAACGTACATTTTCACGACCTAGGTGGAATTGAACAATCCGCCGTGAAAGGTCGATGTGTAAGGCTCAGATTGGTCTGTCTTGACCAAGAGATTGCACTAGCACATTTAGTATGTGTTGAAGAGGTCCTACAGCGAGGAGAAATTCTTCTGTTCTGAAAGGTGAAGAATTAGACCTCAGTGGTTGTTGATTTCTTAATCTCCGTCACTTAAATAGGACCGTGTGTGCTTAGTAGTTACTGCTTTGATTCATGTTGGGTGAGAATCATTGTGACTTCGAACTTTGTGTCTTGGGCAGTAATATTAATCATACGACGGTTGCTAAGATTTAATACGGAGAAACGCGTGTGAGTACGGCTCGTGTGATTAGTCCCCTTGGTGGGCTCAGAAGTTTTATTGTACCAAATCTTGCAAGTGAAGAATTAGTTTCTTCGGTACGAATAATAATGTTGAGCTGTCTTTACTCCAAGGTGAAATATATTAATTAATTTAGAGCTATTCAGAAGCTTAATTAATTAATGGACTTGATAATCTTAAACGCGGGAAATAATAACCGGGAGCCCATATTATCGTAATATGGATTAAGATGGATAGTGCAATATTAATTTATTAGTGGTAATAATTAATATTAATGGGCTGAATTATATTGGTGCTCAATATTGAAATTCAGAAGTCCATTAGGAGGTCCAATCTTAATTCTCCTTAAGGCCCCTCAAGTAGCCCATTAAGTAGCCCAATAATGATAAGGTGATTAAAATAAAAAGATAATATCTTGCTGATTTTTTCTAGTATTTTCGAAATTAAGCAATATTAGAAGAGAAAAGATTTGGTTGATTTTCTTGGAAAGATATTATGGAAGATATGTATTCTTGGAATACAAGAATATCTCATATATTCAAGAAGATCCAAATCTTGGCATCTCTACTAGTAAATTTCGAAATTCACCCCTTAATTAGGTGTGTGAGATTTTTGTGGAATATTTTATTTTGGAGAAAAGAATATATGAGATATATTCAAGATTTCTTAGAGACTAAGAAAAGATTTTTTCCAAGCCCATATCCACATGAAAATTTCGATCACTCCTTCTTATAAATAGGGGATGATTATTTCATCCCCAAGTACATAATTCCATGTGTTGGAAAAATCAAGAGCATAGATATTTTTCTTTTTCCTTAGTTTATTAAATTACTTGAAAGCATCTCCCACAGGTGATCAAGTAAGGCGAAAGGGAAATACTTGAGAAGGTTTTTGGGTTGATAAAGCGAGATCGTGATTGTCCCGTTTATTCAAAGACCAATTCTACAAGAGGTACGTTAATCGCATATTTAATTGTTTATTCCGCTTAATTAAATATGTGAAATTAATTCAACATGCATGATGATAATTAGTTGTTGGAATTATTATTTGAATTAATTAGGATTAATTCATGCTAGTAATAATTGTATTTAAATTCGTATTTAAAATTCATCCCGAATAGATTCCGGGCACCCCTATTTTCCCAACAACTGGTATCAAAGCCACGGTTTCGGGCTCTGAATTTTAAATTGGAATTTAAATTGTTGAACATTAAATTGAAATTGGATAGTAGAATTGTTAGATCTTTTTTGCAGGTATCCAATTGTCATGGTTTTTAATGTTGTTAATTTCATGCGTGTAAATTAATTGTTTTTAATTCGATTCGTTCGAATTCGTTTTTCTCGTGAGAAAATCCACGAGTAGATTAGTTGTTTTTATTTTGATTCGATCATTGTAATAGACTAGTCTAGATCTAGTATTTATTTTTTTTGTAAAAATAAATTGTAACCGGATCGTGACGAAGAACGAAGAATTAAAAACGGCATACCCGGACGACGCATACAAGCGTGGCGCGTGTATGGAGGTAAAATCATGCTAGGGGTGAAGAAAACGAGGACGAACGGCGAAAAAACGGCGCACGGGGGTGCACGGCGCACACCGTGCGCAGCGGGCGCACGGCGCCGCGCGCACCGCACGCGCGCGCCTCGGCGAGGGCCTGCAGCGCCTCGGGGCGCCTCGGGTGCGCCTCGGCGCGCCTCCGTGCAGCGCCTCGGGTGCGCCTCGGGTGCGCCTCGGGGCTGCGCTTCGGCGCGCCTCGGGCTGTTTTCCAGCGCTTCTCGGGCCGGGAAGCGCGCGGGCCCACTTCGTGGGCCGACGCGCGCTGTATCTCAGGCCGTGGAATTTTTTCGGTTCGTGTTTTTTTTCGTGTGGTTTTAAACGTCGTCCCGAACCCCAAACGATGCTGTTTTTGAAGAAGTGTTGCTGTTCGAGTGGGAGCACGTCGAGACGAACGTCGGAAAGCAACAAGGACGATTTTTCGCATCAAGACGCGAAGAAATTAAACCGTGACAATTGGAATTGAGTGCTCCAATGTGTTTAATTTTGTTTTGATGGATGTTTTATTTCGTGCAATTTTTATTATTTGTTAATATGTGTTTGCATGAATTTAATTGTCCAAGAAAAACCTTACTTTCGAAAATTACTAAGTATGTTTTTATAATCGCAATTTTATTCCGGATATTAAAATTGGATTATTTTGGCCTCCATAATTTATTTATTTGTGAAGTTCTTTTGGAATACATTTCCCCCTCGGATCGGCCAAAAGAACGGATTTCACATGAATAAATTTCGAAAGGATGATTGTGGATTATTACTAGTGGCGGTATTGACCCTCACCACGAGTGGCTTGCTCAAAGCGAAATAATAATCCTGTATTTAATTATGGTTATTACTTAGGCATAGGAAATTGATATTAACTTACTCCCCTCGGAGTCCCTGTCAATTTCTATGTGGTCAAAGTGGGAGCCAACTATTAATTTTGAATTAAGGATTTGTAACTTTTATGTTTGTGATCCGCTTGAATGTATTTAAATGTATAGACCACCTCTCGTGGCGCATTTAAATTGTTTCGAGATGTTGGCTGATGCATGATTATATTGTTTTAAGGTTTCAATATAATTGATGTGATCGAATTATGTGATAATTTCATATTTTTCTAGATATTGATATGAATGTATGTTTTATTCTCATTTCATCATGTCGCAACCTTTTAATCCACTGTTTAATATACTTAAAGTTAATAAACCTTTTGGAGAAAATTATATCGATTGGAAATATTTTTTTTAAATTTGTCCTTACTGCACGAAAACACAATTGGGTTATTTATGTTAATATACCCGGCAAGCCTAATGATAAGTCAAGCAATGGGAAGAGGCAGTTTATGATCGGAAGCGTGACAATGAATGAAGTGCATCATCTTGACATATATGTCTGAGGATTTGAGGCGCGTTCATGAAGACATTGTATCCGCTGTTGAAATCATGGAACACCTTGAAGAGATGTTTTCACATCAGAATCCCATGACTAATCAGTTCACCAAACATGACTCGGTCAAGTTGGAAATGGTGGAAGGAACGCCCGTGAGGGAGCACGTTCTCGAGATAATGGCATACCTTAACAAGTTGGAAGTACTTGGTGTGGATTTTGATTGATTTCATATACCATTCCCTACCGAGAAGCTTTGAGTAGTTTCATCTGAACTGTCAGATGAATGAACGGACAAGTCGTTTGCCCGAGCTCTTGCAAGCTTTAGTTTCGGTGGAGTGATAATGGAGCACCAGTCTAGTGCTATGGTGGCTAATGGTTCGTCTACCTCTTTTGGTCCCAAGGGAGGGAAAAAGAGGAAGAGAACCAAAGGCCGGATCCAAGCAAATCCAATTGTTGCGAAAGGCAAATGCAAAGGCAAGCATCGAAGGGGAAGTGTTTTAGTTGCGGTGAGAGAGGACAATGGAGGTCTGCCTGTTCCAAGCCTAAGAGGCTAGGAAAGTTAGGTAATTCACACACCTTAGTCGTCGAAACTTGTGAAGTGGCGTATGCTGTCTATTCGTGGATAGTGAATACGAGAGCTACTGATCACATTTGTTTCATAGGTTTAAGCTAACCCGACGACTTAACGGAAGTGAGATCCCCATCACATCGGGCAATGCTACGAGAGTGGCAGCTGAAGTAGTGGGAGAAGTGCGCCTATCTTGTGAAGATAGAGTTATGGTCTTGAGAGACGTTCCTCATGTTCCTAGTTTGGAAAGAACTCAACCTTCAGTTTCTAAACTGTTTGAATAGATACTCAGTTTCTTTTAATAAGGATGTTATTATTGCTTGAAACGATGAGTTTATCCGTTCCGGAACTTTAATGGATGATCTTTATACCATTATTTGGGCACACCACTCACAAAATTGAATCTAATAACACATCGATTATTTCGAGTAATAAAAGAAAGCGTTCTTCGGAGATGAACGAAACACTTCTATGGCATCTTAGACTAGGTCATATTAATCTAAAGTGGATAGAGAGATTGGTGAAAGACGGATCCTTGGAATCATTCCAAGTCGAACCGTTTCCAACTTGTGAATCCTGTTTAGAGGGTAAAATGACCAATAGGGCATTTGGAGCCAAGGGGAATAGAACTACGGAAGTGTTAGAACTCGTTCATACCGATATGTGTGGTTCAATGACGATCATAGCAAGAAGAGGTATGAGTAATTTGATGATTACTCAAGATACGGATACATCTACCTTATGATGCATAGGGAAAGAAGTATCAAGTCTCTACGATTTGTTCGTGGAGGCGAATACCTTAGCAATGAATTCTTGAACTACCTATCGGAAGAAGGGATTGTATCCCTGTTGACCACATCGGGAACCCCTCAATAGAACGGTGTGGTGGAACGAAGGAGCCAGACTCTTTTAGAAATAGTCAGATCCATGATGAGTTATTCAGATTTACCCAAGTCGTTTTGGGGTAACGCCTTGGAAACAATGACTTACATTCTAAACTTGGTGCCATCCAAATCGGTTCCTAAAACCCCAATAGAATTGTGGACCGGGGCACAAGCCCAGTCTAAGACACTTGCAGATTTGGGGTTGTCCGGCATACGTGCTAGACAAGGAAGCCGGTAAATTGGATCCATGTTCGGAATTAAGGTTGTTTATAGGATATCCCATGGGAACGAAAGGGTGTATGTTCTATAGTCTCAAGGATTAAAAGACCATGATTAGTTCGCACTTTAAATTCTTGGAGGAAGACTATATGAACAAAAGAAAGCCCAGAAGTGAGATTACCTTAGACGAGTTAAGAGGGCAAACTCCTATACCAAGTATACAAGATGATATACCACACGTCATACCTTCACAACCGGAACCCCGTCGTAGTGGGAGGATTGCAAGGCAACCTGAGAGATTCATGGGAATTGGAGAATCTTCGGATTTGATTCCCGGCGATGAATCAGACCCATGAACGTACGACGAGGCAATCCAAGACAAAGACGCGGAAGTGTGGCAAACCGCAATGGAAACCGAGGTGGGTTCGATGGATTATAATCAAGTGTGGGAGTTGGTTGATCCACCTAATGGGGTAGAGCCCATTGGATGCAAGTGGGTATACAAGAGGAAAAGAGGACCGGACGGAAGGGTAGAGACCTTCAAAGCAAGGCTTGTGGCCTGTGGCCTGTAGCTATGCTTAAGTCCATCCGTATTCTCTTGTCGATCGCTGCGCACTTAGATTACGAGATCTGGCAAATGGATGTCAAGACAGCTTTTCTTAACGGAAGTCTTGATGGGATCTATATGCAACAACCCAAAGGTTTCGTTGAAAAAGGCCAAGAGCACCTCGTATGCAAGCTTAAGAGATCCATTTTATGGACTTAAGCAAGCGTCGCGTACTTGGAACTAGTGTTTTGATCAAGTTATTAAGTCTTATGGGTTTGTGATCAAAACAAGTTCGAAAGTTGTGTATAAAAGGTGTGACGGAACTGCGGTGGTATTCTTAGTATTATACGTAGACGATATTCTGCTCATTGGAAACAATGTAAAGGTATTGTCAGACGTAAGGGTATGGCTGTCAAATCAGTTTGATATGAAGGACTTAGGGAAAGCCGGTCACATCCTTGGGATCAAGTTCACTCGAGATCCAAGAGGATGATGTTGGGATTATCGCAAGTTTCATACAAAGCCACTGTTTTGAAGCATTTCAGCATGCAAGATTCCAAGAAAGGTTTTGTACCTTTTAGGCACGGAATCCATCTATCTAAAGAAATTTTCCCTAAGACCAAGTGGAGATAGATGACATGAAAGACGTTCCGTACGTTTCGGACGTAGGAAGTCTTATGTATGCAATGTTGTGTACGAGACCGGATATCTGCTTTGCCGTGGGCATGATGGCAAGATATCGAAGTAACCCCGGGAAAGCACATTAGATTGCAATTAAATGCGTTCTTTAGTTTCTGAAAAGAACTTGGTATGGAATGCTGATTTAACAATCAGACAATCTAATTCTCATGGGATACACGGACTCAAATTTCCAATCAGACATAGACTCCAAAATACCTACCTCGGGTAGTGTGTTTTGCATGGGAGAAGGAGCCATGACATGGAGAAGCGATTTACAGAAATGCATCGCAGATTCGACCATGGAAGCCGAATAAGTAGTTGCTTGTGAAGTAGCGAAAGAAGCGGTTTGGCTCAAGTACTTCTTAGTGGACTTGGACGTTGTTCCGAATTTGCCCGACAAGATAACTGTCTTTTGTGACAATGCCGGAGCAGTTGCAAATTCAAGGGAACCGAGAGCCCACAAGGCCAGCAAACACATTGAAAGAAAACACCATCTTATACGAGAAATCGTTAAGAGAGGAGATAAAGAGGTGGCAAAGATATGCGTCGGGGACAACCTAGTAAATCCATTCACAAAGGGTCTGCCTCTGAATACATTCGAGAGACATGTGGATGGAATGGGAGTCAAGACTATTGCCAATCTGCTTTAAGTATAAGTGGGAGGAATTATTAGGTTAGTGTAGGTTGACATGAGATGTCACGTAGAGCTACTACACTAAGACATGCGTGATGTATACTAAAAGCAGACTTTAAGTATAAGTGGGAGATTGTTGGAGTTATACGTGAAAGTATGCTTTTACTTTGTATAACTCGTGTATCAAACACTCGTTTTATGAGAATAATTCTTTTATCGCATTTGCTTTAGTTATGATTGAATGTTGAATTTCTATTGCAAACCGTTCATTATGTAGTACGTGTTACATTGTAGTTAATGTGGTGATACCCGATCACGGAAGACGACATTAACAGTTTACTTGTAACTAAACGTACATTTTCACGACCTAGGTGGAATTGAACAATCCGCCGTGAAAGGTCGATGTGTAAGGCTCAGATTGGTCTGTCTTGACCAAGAGATTGCACTAGCACATTTAGTATGTGTTGAAGAGGTCCTACAGCGAGGAGAAATTCTTCTGTTCTGAAAGGTGAAGAATTAGACCTCAGTGGTTGTTGATTTCTTAATCTCCGTCACTTAAATAGGACCGTGTGTGCTTAGTAGTTACTGCTTTGATTCATGTTGGGTGAGAATCATTGTGACTTCGAACTTTGTGTCTTGGGCAGTAATATTAATCATACGACGGTTGCTAAGATTTAATACGGAGAAACGCGTGCGAGTACGGCTCGTGTGATTAGTCCCCTTGGTGGGCTCAGAAGTTTTATTGTACCAAATCTTGCAAGTGAAGAATTAGTTTCTTCGGTACGAATAATAATGTTGAGCTGTCTTTACTCCAAGGTGAAATATATTAATTAATTTAGAGCTATTCAGAAGCTTAATTAATTAATGGACTTGATAATCTTAAACGCGGGAAATAATAACCGGGAGCCCATATTATCGTAATATGGATTAAGATGGATAGTGCAATATTAATTTATTAGTGGTAATAATTAATATTAATGGGCTGAATTATATTGGGGCTCAATATTGAAATTCAGAAGTCCATTAGGAGGTCCAATCTTAATTCTCCTTAAGGCCCCTCAAGTAGCCCATTAAGTAGCCCAATAATGATAAGGTGATTAAAATAAAAAGATAATATCTTGCTGATTTTTTCTAGTATTTTCGAAATTAAGCAATATTAGAAGAGAAAAGATTTGGTTGATTTTCTTGGAAAGATATTATGAAAGATATGTATTCTTGGAATACAAGAATATCTCATATATTCAAGAAGATCCAAATCTTGGCATCTCTACTAGTAAATTTCGAAATTCACCCCTTAATTAGGTGTGTGAGATTTTTGTGGAATATTTTATTTTGGAGAAAAGAATATATGAGATATATTCAAGATTTCTTAGAGACTAAGAAAAGATTTTTTCCAAGCCCATATCCACATGCAAATTTCGATCACTCCTTCTTATAAATAGGGGATGATTATTTCATCCCCAAGTACATAATTCCATGTGTTGGAAAAATCAAGAGCATAGATATTTTTCTTTTTCCTTAGTTTATTAAATTACTTGAAAGCATCTCCCACCGGTGATCAAGTAAGGCGAAAGGGAAATACTTGAGAAGGTTTTTGGGTTGATAAAGCGAGATCGTGATTGTCCCGTTTATTCAAAGACCAATTCTACAAGAGGTACGTTAATCGCATATTTAATTGTTTATTCCGCTTAATTAAATATGTGAAATTAATTCAACATGCATGATGATAATTAGTTGTTGGAATTATTATTTGAATTAATTAGGATTAATTCATGCTAGTAATAATTGTATTTAAATTCGTATTTAAAATTCATCCCGAATAGATTCCGGGCACCCCTATTTTCCCTACATTTTCAACATCAATAAGGGTCCGAAATGGGTTCATAAAAAAGGGGATAGTAGCTAACTTGGGTAGAAACGAACATTATTGAACTTTCACATACATGATCATATAAGATCAAAAATGTGGAAAAATCCTAAACTCAACTTCATACATCATTCTTACAGTTTAAATAAGCTTGAGGTAGGTTCCTAACATGCCTTTTCTAAGGGTTTCATGCTCAAACAAAATATGATCATGGTATCAAGGGAAATGGGATGTAAATGCTTACCCTTGTAGTTTCCTCTCTTTCTTGGATGATGAGGAACCAAGGATGAACACCCTAGCTTCTAACACTCCCTTGGCTTCAAGATGGTGGCGAAACACTCCTCCTAGGTTGTGGTGGTGTAGGTCAAGTGGGGGAGGAGAGGAGAAGAGAGGTCTCCTTCTCCTTCTACTCTCACTTCTAACTTTCTCTCTTTCTTTCTTTCTTTTTTTTCTCTTTTGAGTGCAAGAACTAATGTGGCAAATGAAAGGGGTTTGGAGGGGTATATATAGGAGGAAATGGAGTGGGTTTGCTGATCATAAGGAGAGGGGAGAGGGAGATATAGGTCAAGACATTTGATGGAGGGAGTACAAGTCCTTTATGATAAAAAAAAATGGAAACTTGTCCATGAAATAAGGGAAAAGATGGAGGGGCTGACTTTGGCCTCCTTTCTCCAGCTGATGGACGTCCATGTGGGCCCTAGGGAGGACTTTCGAGTCCTCTCAGTATTATTGGACGCGATATAGTTTTTGGTTTTGAAATCGGATGTTTTTCTGCTAAGTTTCGATCTCTGAAAATGAAGTTTTGGATCGATTTTCATAAGAATAAATTAGGGTTTTAATTTTCCTAATTCAAAATTATTATTTAACTTACTTTATTAATTGTGTATTAGTTCGGGTCCGTATTTATTCGTCGGATAAGAAATCTGGGGTTTTTCACCCAACTTTTGGTGACAAGTATTTAATTTTTTGTTTAATAATTATAAGCGTTATTAGGGCATTGAAAATGCCTATTTGGAATTTGTATTTTATTAATTTCATCAATTCATGATTTATTTTCATCAGTATTAGTACTGGGAGTGCTTCCGGTTCGACTTTCTCATTCGTCGTTTGGAAAATCATTGAAATAGAGTTATTGTCCTCCTTTCAAAAATAAAACATGAATGCATGAACACAACAAATGTTAATTATTTATTTATATAACTCAAAATGGGTTGGGGTATTACATATAATGGTACTCCAAACTTTTAATTATGTATTTTAACTGTCGATTTTACTGATATTTATTTCTCAGATTTTGACGAAAATGATCAAGATGTTGAGATGGAAGAGCAGCAGTTCGCCCCTTCCAATATCCTCTTACCTACATTTTAAACATGTGTGGATGAATATTATTTGTCGTTGCCTGCTGAGAGAAGTATAAATGGGTTTCAGAATTACTTTTAATTTGTTATGCTCAGAAGGATATAACACAAAGGAAATGCAGTTTTTACAGTTATAAGATATGATCACTGATTATGAGTTCCTATCTTTGTATCTGCTGCATTAGACCTGATCAAACGTGTTGAACCAATCCGACTTATGTGATTCGGGATTAAGGGTGGAAACCGTCCATGATTTGTCTCTATGTGAAGAAATTACCACATATTTCTGCTATAGTGAGGTAATAATGGTATGCTGGGTCTTTTCCAAATATTGTCCATTTGTTGGAGTTAAGGTGAATTTTTGACAAGAAATTTGTGCAATAACATTGTTGTAACAATTCTATATAATGTGAATGAACTCGATTGATGTTATTATAAATAATGATTTCTTCTTGGCGCTGACTTGAAGCGATTTTACTAACTTCTACTAGTCGCTTACCCGCAAGCGGACGGGTTCACTGTAGTATAAGTACGTATAATGACCAAGTAGTATCGAACCACGGGATGGAGTGTATGCGAATAGATCCCTGAAGATCTACGCGTCGTAATTAATATGAGTGAATTGTTTTTGGATTTTTTTGAAAGATTAATTAAACTAAACTAAATTATCCTACGAATGCAAAAGGCAAATTAAACGAAATAACAAAAGGTGTGTTTTCAAATATGAGATGGTGATGCTTAAGATAGGAATCCCTACGTATACTAACGGAGCAGGTACATAATCAAAATAACTGTGACACACAAGAATTAACCTAAGTCTAAGAATGCAAGGTGAAAGCTCAAGATTCTAAACCCTAATACTTTACACTAACACTCGACTTCACGAATCTACTAACGAGTTACTAGATTGTGCTTAATTAATGAGACTCTAATTTAACTAAGGTGATGCGGTCGTCCTCCTTCGCTAAACCGGCAGATGAATTAACCTTTCCTAAACTCTCTCGTTAAGTCTACTCGTTGTTAAAGAGTGATACGGTCGTCCTCTCTCTAACACCTTTCGAACGAAATTCAAGAGCGAAGTCTAGATTAATTTTAAGAATTCATTAACCAAGAGAATTAAAACCTAACGTCACAAGTTACTCTAATTACATACCCCCAACCTACTTCTACGAGTTCATCCTACCCTAAGCATACAAGGGTTTTAGCCGGACATGGCTTTAACAAACATAAAAGCAATAGAAGAAACAACGAACATAAACATCATGAATTGAACGAAGAAAATAAGAAACATGAACTAGGGTTTTTAAAAGAAAATAAATCTGAGAACTGAAATTTAATTAACTCAAACGAAGTTTCAAAGTGTTTAAAGAAATCAAACTAACGAAAAGAAACTAATAAACGAAAAGAAACTAAGAATTCGTACGAAAAACCTCAACAAAACGTAAACGTAAACTTGCTTCTCTCCTTCCTCTCCAAAAACTAAGTCTAAAAGCTATTTCTAAAGTTCGGGGCTCCTTCAAAACGTGTTTGGAAGAGGTATATATAGGCAACGGGCCGATTCGTGAACTCGTGGGCCGAAAAACGTAAGTTGGTGAAAATGCCTTGGAAGCGCTCGAGCAGACCCGCTCGAGCGGGTCGCTCGAGCTATGGTGGTCGAGCGGATCAGGTGCTCGAGCGGGGCGCTCGAGTTCTCTTGGTCGTGCAATTCTGGTGCTCGAGTGGGGCGCTCGAGCTATCTCCCTCGAGCGGCCCAAACGTTCTGTATGTTTTTAGGCGCTCGATCCCTTCACTCGAGCGGGGCGCTCGAGTGACGATGCTCGAATGGGTCTTCCTTCCTTTGCAACTAACACTTTTCTTCACACGTACTAATACCAATCGTATTTCTTCGATATCTTCTCATCCGGGAGTCCGTTTGAGTCGATTCAAAGTCCTACGAACTCCTCTTTTCGTCCCCTATTCACCTATGAGTATCAAAGAGACAAATTCATCAATGTATAGAAATAGTACTCATTTGGCTCTAAAAACTCAATAAATTCGACCAAAACTAGGGCGTTTCTAGCTACGAATCATGACAATTTCACGCCTAATCAGGCGCTTATCAAGATTTTTCTAACACCAGGTTTGCAAGAAATCTATTTTCTGGATCTAATCTTATATTTTATTTATTTTATTCGGAAAAGGTCTAATAGATCTCCTTGACACATAACTGCCAGCCGAAAGTGGAACTACTCACGAGCTTCTCTATTGTAATGCAAACAAGGATAAAAAAAGGAAGCCCCTAGCGCACTCCATGTTGGGATATGTTTTAGTTTTGATGAGTTTCCAAAACCACATGTAATAGGTTTGAAAGCAGTCAGGATCGTATCTTTAGTTTCAGGTCAGACTAGGTTATTTCTCAGTAGAACATGTTGTCAGTTGAGATGAACTCAGTTGAGGGAACACTCAGTTGAGGGGGGGAACTCAGCGAGGGGGAACTCAGCTACACAGCCTGAGAATATCAAGATGACACCAAGAAGAACTGACTGAAGCCATGGCAGAGACCTGAACCTGAAGAGAAGCCTGAAGGATGTCCCACTGAGTATAAACCGGACTGATCTAAGCTAAGTCAGGTGGACCACTCAGTGAAGAGCATGATCAGGAGGATCAGTGCTGCACCAAGTAGGCCTTGAAGTAGTCAGGCTACTGTGGTCAGGGAAATTTTTCATTCAGCCTTATGACAAACTTCTTGGAGTGATCTTCAAACAGTCTCTGAAGGACAACTTCACTGAAGACGTTCAGTCCGCTGAAGATCATCAAGTCAGTGAAGGATAAAGCTACCTAAAGTCAGTGGATCTTGGTCAATCCACTGAGTCAAAGATCCGTTGGATCCTGCCCACGTGGACCAATCAGCACAAGGCAGTAAATCTGACACTGACAAGGCCGCATTCCAAGAAAAGTGGTTGAAACCATTAATTGTATGGATTCAAATGTAATTTCCTCCAACGGTTACATTTGAATCCACACTATAAATACAAGCTCATAGCTTCGTTTCATGGGTGTGAAGAAAGAAAAATCAACACCTACAAGCTATAAGGGTGTGTGTGTTGTTAGGGAGTCATAAGGAAGTGTTCCTCACACCAACGACACTGACCATTAGGGTTTTCACTTATATTCATTGAGTGTCAAGCTTGTAACTCTTAGCTTAGAGAGGTTTTCCCAATCTTAGCTTGAGGCTAATACATTGTAAGGAAAAACCTCACATAGTTGGAGAAACCAAACTGAAACCAAAACCCTCTAGTTAGGCTTGTTGGTAGTAAGTTAGTTAGTGAGGAGAGGCAGCCCAGGGAGTGGCGTGAGTCCAGTGTTTTGTGCACCTTGGCACGTTAAAAACAAGAATCCCAGTTAGTGGATTTCCTGTTAAATCAGGCAGTGGATGTAAGAGCTTGAGTCTCTGAACCAAGTTAAACTGAGCGTACTTATTTTTTAAAGTGTTTACTAAAGTGTTGTGAAAATCTGCTCACTGAGAGCTTTGTTAAAAGAAAACTTTGGTTAAGCATTCCGGTCAGGGAAAATCCTTCTCACTGACCAGTTTAGGCAACGCACTCGAGAGTTCAGCATCTCGAGTCACTGCATTACTTAGAGCATGAGTCTCTAAGTGCTCACACTGACTTGGAACTCAGTCTCTGAGTAAAGCAGTGACTTGAAGTGAAACCTCTCGAGTCAATGCCTTGTTACGAGACTGAGCTCGCAAGTCAATTGCACTGACTTGAGTGCTTTGACTCGTAGCAATGCAGTGACTTGAGTATTATTCACTCTTGCTGAACTCCCTGAGGAAAAGGTTAAAAAAAATTTTGCTCCTGAATTCCCATTTTGCCCTTCGAAAATGGGACCATCACTCTATGTCTGCATGTCTTTCATGGATCATGATTATAGAGAAGTTAAAGGGGGGCGAAAACTCCAAAACTCGGGTTCCAAACCTTTCTCGAATAATAAGGTAAGCTTTCAAGCCCTTTGACTTTCTAGTAAAGGGCGCAGTGAACTGTAATTGTGAAAAGATTGGAAGATCTGGCCAAAGAAGGTGATACATGAAGTTTATCTCTTTGATTCTGCCAACTGCACATGTCTTGCTCTAATACTTGGTCATAAAATTTCCTTTATTTTTGGAACAAAAGAAAAAGAACTTATACAGACATGAGGGTAGGGTAACGAATTATAAATACAAAATGACAATATCAACAGTCTTGGTAAGAATTACTCCCTCCGTCCCAAATCAGTTTTCACACTTTCTTTTTCTATTCGTCCCACATTAGTTTTCACACCCTAAAAAGGAAAGTTTTCTTATAACTTTTATCCTCAAAGTTCTCACTTATTTACCCATATGCCATTACTTTTCTTACACAAACAAACCACAACCACACAATTAAAATTGATTTGACATAAAGTTCCCACTTTATTACTTTAACTATATAAAATAATAAATTTTCTTAATTACCGTGCCCAGATTAGTGTGAAAACTGATCTGGGACGGAGGGAGTACTAAATTAGCTATCATGATTTAAGAACAAAAAACTTTAGTATAGATATTGACATAGTTTTATAATTCGGCAAGCTTTTAATTGTAGCGAAGATTAGATATATTAATGACAAGTTGAAGTTGAGAAACAATTTCGTCAAGTCAAATTTATACAATGTTAGTTTATTGGTTCACTATTAATTAGTTGTCTATTGTAATTAGAAATTTGTCCTTAAAAATATTATAGGTATGAGCAATATTAAATTTGAGGGGATGCTTGGTTGGGGGGTTTGAAGTGAAGGTATGAGAATGGAATTGAATTGAGATGTTTGGTTTAAGACTTTGATTCCTCAAATGGTGTTCTAATTTCTAAAAAGTGAGGAATGAAAGTTATAGATTCATTCCTCAAATTTTTGGGAGGTAAGTATTGCTTTCCTAAAATTCAAATTTTTTTCTTTTTAGTTTTGTGCTTTTAAATTAGTAAATATTAGTATATTATATTTGATAGTTTATAGTAGGGATAAAAATATTTTTAGTCCCATAACTTTTTATCTTTTTTGAAATGGTCCCATAAAAGATAACTGTATAAGTTTAGTCCCTAATTTTTGCAAATTGTACAATTTACATCCCAAATTCGCTGGAAGCGACAAAAAATCATCATTTTTTGACATGTGCCGTGCGCGTGAGCGTTCAACTTAGACAAACATGTTGATTAGGTTATTAATAAATAGTTTTATGTTTTGGAAGATTGTATTTGGGAAGGATTTTAACGTTATGGTAAAAAAAATTGGGGAAGGATTTCTAGGGTTATTCAAGTTTGATTTACATTCTTAAAATGAATATTCACCGAAAATCTTCAAATTAAACATGCATGTGCCGGGCTCATGTCAAAAAACGATGATATTTTAGCAATTCGGCAAAATTTGGGATGTAAATTGTACAATGCAGAAAAAATTGGGACTGAATTTGTACATTTATCTTTTTTGGGACCATTTCGAAAAAGGTCAAAAGTTATGAGACTAAAAATATTTTTATCCCGTTTATAGTATATATTTTTTTACAATAAAAATCAGTTAATTGTAATTTCTATTATTAAAAACTATATATACATCAAACACTATCTATGACAATGATAGTTATTCATATATATCAACCAAACAACTCAATAATTAAGACCATATCCATTACCATTCCTCACTACTATCAAACTCATTTCTATTCCAATTCCTCCCCATAAACCAAACGCCCCCTGAGTTTTTCTTTTTCTTTTATAGTTTTAGCAATATTTGATCATATTTTCCCTACAATGATATGATAACATTATGCAGGGCTGTACTGCATCTACACCCGTTCCAGACATTCAACCGTAACAAATTTTCCCCCATTTCTCATCATCAAGTTCTCCATTTTCTATTTAGGTTTCCAATTCCACGTCTATTGTAGCAACTCCGCTATGTTTGAGATCGACTCCTCTATCCCTGATGTGGATGTTGCCTATGAAACCCTTTTCACTATCTCCTAATTAGTAATCAATACTATCTTGTGTGTGTTCGCGTGGTGTTGTGATTAATTATTCTACATCTTTTTGCCTTTTTTTGGGTTATATCTGTAGCATTGACTGCAGAGGATTGAGCAGGTTTGGAGAAAAATTTGATCAGAATTATTCTACATCTTTTTGCCTTTTTTTGGGTTATATCTGTAGCATTGACTGCAGAGGATTGAGCAGGTTTGGAGAAAATTTTGATCAGAGTTAATTTGATTAGAGTTGAAAGGATTTCAGGATGTGAGTTTAAACTTATTAACTTTTACTGTTTAAATTTTTTGTTATTCAGCTAATTAGATAATTTATATATACATCCAAGAGATGTGCTTGTGGATTATACAGATGGTGGGTTCCGTTGATTGGAATTCTTAGATTCTGTGTTTCATTTTCAAGATTAGTTCATAATGTATTAGGCATGCATGTTGATTGATATTGGATCATTTTTTCAATGGGTAAATATTCAAACACCGGTGAATGAGATATATACATTACAATTTAAAATAAATAAGAACTTAAATTCTAGGAATCTCTAAATCAAAACTTTATTATTTACGCATATAAGTCACGTGATTGCGCGACTAAACACGTCTAAGCCTTTCAGTTCTCAATGCGAGTGTAAATTAATAGTTCAATTAAATTAAAGAGTTTAATGTAAATAGTTATTAAGTTTTTTATCAACAATATAAAATTTTAATCGCTATTAGGGTAAGCCTAATTCGCAACTAAATCATTTTTATACAAACTGGACTTTACCACGTGCGTTGCACGTTATATGTAAGTAATTAGTAAAAAGTAGTTAGTATAATTTTAATTTTTATCCCGTAAATTCATTTTTAAGGTTAAATTTTATACTATGTTTCTCTTAGACTTCTTTCATGATATATTATCATATTGACTAAATTGCAGATAAAGGGAGTGTTTGCAAACACAACTAAAAATATTAAAAGTACTTATTTCTAAAGTAACTATCTCAGAACTTTTTTTTAAATGTACTTTTAAACAGTGAATAGAATTGCAAACACACCCAAAATCATTTTGTGTTCGTAATTTGCAATTTAATTTCAATTTTTTATTTTGTCAATTAAAACTTCGCCTTGAGAAATTTTGACCATTCGAACTCACGAAATAGATTTATTAAATATATTTTACAAAATATCAAGGCAAAAACTAAGATAAAAAACATTTTTAATGATGCATGTATCATCAGAATGAACGTCAAATGCTGGAAATCATGGTTATACAATGATAAAATGCATTTATAATGTTGTACCTTGGATTCATCAAGTGTAATGTGAATATTAGTGAGATATTGTCCAAATTGTACTACATGAATTTCTTCATTAGTGGCTAACTTAAAATATTTTTTTTTCTCATAATATGCAGAATAGGTTTTAACAAGAAAATAAGGATATAAAGATAGACATAAGAGGCTGTAGTTCCGCTGCTACCCCTATGTTCTCATCATCTATCCAAAGAGGCAGGGGAACAAAACTTAATAGTGGGATAAATTCATCATAAAAAATAACTACTACAAATTTCGTTTATTTACTTGAAAAGACTAATCTTGCAATAAGATCACAAGACCTCAAATATGGATTTTGAGTATAAATCTGACCAGGGCTCAGGAAATATAAATTTGATAAAACATATACTTAATAAGAAATGAAAATCACCTTGAGGTTCTAAAACCGCACCATGTACCATTAAATTATAATCTTGAGCATTGCAGTGGTCTTATTAGCAAAATAAAACACAATATTGTCAAGTAAAGCATCAACTTAAAAAAAAACAGATGCATCAACTGTTTTTAGTGAATGTTGAAATCTGCTTACCTTTAGTCTAGGTATCATTACAAACAGGTTACAGATAAAACAGATAAATAAGCAAATCTCTTCAACTTCAATTTCCAGCTTTCTGTACTGGACATTCCTTTTGCGGTAAAGTAATCTTATTCTTCGGCTTGTTTACACAAGCCTAATCTAGCATCTCTTATTCCTGATTTTATTGGCTCAATAATCCCTAAAAGCGTAACGGCACAATGCTTGCTCCACATTTAAATCTGGATTCTCTGTTCCAAAACTGAAAGGTTGTACGCTTGGGAGACGACTATACCGGACATGTCGCGTGACATAGATTCTCCGCAGCAAGAGGACACTTCTTCTAGTTGTGATTCTTGAATAAATTCTTGGTTATAGAAACGTCGGTGAGAACCACAATAGTGAAACACATATTCTTTACAAATCCAACGAGATATGGTTAAGGAAGATGAAAGACATTGGGAGGGTGAGTGATTTTGATACGTTTAGTTTCAAGAGAACACTCCATGTGGTAATAATTAAGGAAGAAAACTAAAAAGGCTCTCATTAAGTTAAATTTAATTAAGTAAAAAGGTTAGAAAAGTAAATATAAAAAAACTACCATGACAAAAATGTCTTAAAATGTTTCTCAACCACTTGTCACTTTTTATAATAATAACTAGTTTGTTAGCACGTGCGTTGCACGTTGTTTAAAAGTAGTTAACACGTATGTGCAATTATTTTTATGTGGAATCTTTTTTTCTCTCCTTAAAATCGTTTCGAAATATTCTTAAAACTCAATACATAAAATATTTTTTTGTATCATGATTTGTATTCATAAAAATGATCAACATTATACAGTATTCTTAGTGATAAATTTTGATTACTGCACAAATAAAGTAGTGCATACGAAAAGAGTACATTGCTAAAGAAATTCAATTTAGACATTATATTCGTCTTTATACTACGTCTTTATGCTGCATAATATGACCAAAATAAAATAAATATTTCCACTCAATATATAAAGACCATCAAAAGTATTATGTATTTAACATGAATTAATGTAAAAATACAGTGCAACGCGAGAAGGAGAATAATCCACCTGAGTTCTACCTTTAGAAGGATTTTCAAATCCAAAATCAAACAATAGCTCAAAGAAAATTTGGTATCAGTAAGAAATATTTGAGTTTTAAGCTATGAATCCCAACATAGCCCCTGAATTGACAAATATGATAATGAATTGAGCCATTGCAAGGAAGCTATTGTTGGGAAATAGGGGTGCCCGGAATCTATTCGGGATGAAATTTAAATACGAATTTAAATACAATTATTACTAGCATGAATTAATTCAAATTAATTCAAATAATAATTCCGACAACAATTTTATCATCATGCATGTTGAATTAATTCACATAAAACCTATGGCGGAAAAACTAAGAATTTATGTGATTACGTACCTCTTGTAGATATGGCCTTTGATAATCACGGGACTATCACGAACGTGCTACCAACCAAAAGACCTTCTCAAGTATGTCCCTTTCACCTTGCTTGATCACCGGTGGGAAGTGCTTTCAAGCAATTTAAAATAACAAGGAAGAAAGAAAAAAATAGTGTTGCTGATTTTTTTTTCAACACTGTGAAAAAAGTAAACTGGAGATGAAATAATCATCCCCTATATATAGGTGAGGGTGAACGAAATTTTGGTGTATTTTAGGGGAGAGAAAATCTTTTTCTTGGCCTCCAAGAAATCTTGAATATATCCCATATATTCTTTTCTCCATAATAAAATATTTCACAAAAATCTCAACCTCCTCCTAATAAGTATATTTTCGAAAATATTAAAGAAAGAATCCAAGATTTGGATCTTCTTGAATATATGAGATAATCTTGTATTCCAAGAATACTTATCAACAAGATCTTTTCTTTCTCCTAATATATCTTTTTCGAAAATATCATGAAAAAATCAGCAAATATATTTTCTTTTATTTTAATCACCTTATCATTATTGGGCTACTTAATTTGGGCTACTTGAGGGGCCTTTAGGAGAATTAAGATTGGACCTCCAATGGGCTTCTGAATTTCAATATTGAGCCCCAATATAATTCAGCCCATTAATATTAATTAGTACCACTAATAAATTAATACTACACTACCCATCTTAATCCATATTACGATAATATGGGCTCCCGGTTATTATTTCCCGCGGTTAAGAATATCTAGTCCATTAATTAATTGAGCTTCTGAATAACTCTAAATTAATTAAAATATTTCACCTTGGAGTAAAGACAGCTCAACATTATTATCCGTACCGAAGAAACTAATTCTTCACTTGCAAGATTTGGTACGATAAAACTTCTGAGCCCACCAAGGGATCACACGAGCCGTACTCGCACGCGTTTCTCCGTATTAAATCTTAGCAACCGTCGTACGATTAATATTAATACCCAAAGCACAAGGTTTGAAGTCACGATGATTCGCACCCAACATGAATCAAAGTAGTAACCATTAAACACACAAGGTCCTATTTAAGTGACGGAGATTAAGAAATCAATAACCACTGAGGTCTAATTCTTCACATATCAGAACAAAAGAATTTATCCTTGCTATAGGTCCTCTTCAACAAATACTAAATATGCTAGTGCAATCTCTTGGTCAAGACAAGCCAATCTGAGATGTACACATCGACCTTTCACGGCGGATTGTTCAATTCCACCTAGGTCGTGAATTTGTACGTTTACTTACAAGGAAAACTGTTAATGTGAACTTCTGTGATCGGGTATCACCACATTAAATACAATGTAACACGTATTATAAATATTGAACGGTTTGCAATAAATATTCAACATTCAATCATATTTAAAGAAAATGTGATAAAAGATTTATTCTCATAAATAAGTGTTTAATACGTGAGTTATACAAAGTAAAAGCATACTTTCATGTATAACTCCAACAATCTCCCACTTATACTTAAAGTCTGCTTTTTAGTATACATCATGCATGTCTAGTGTAGTAGCTCTACGTGACATCTCATGTCAACCTACACTAACCTAATAATTCCTCCCACTTATACTTAAAACAGATTGGCAATAGTCTTGACTCCCATTTCATCCACATGTCTCTCGAATGTATTCTGAGGCAGACCCTTTGTGAATGGATTTGCTAGGTTTACCCCGACGCATATCTTTGCCACCTCTTTATCTCCTCTCTTAACGATTTCTCGTATAAGATGGTATTTTCTTTCTATGTGTTTGCTGGCCTTGCGGGCTCTCGGTTCCTTTGAATTTGCAACTGCTCCGGCATTATCACAATAGACAGTGATTGTGCTGGGAAAATTCGGAATAACGTCCAAGTCCACTAAGAAGTACTTGAGTCAAACCGCTTCTTTCGCTGCTTCATAAGCAGTTACTTATTCGATTTTCATGGTTGAATCGGTGATACATTTCTGCTAATCGCTTCTCCATGTCATGGCTCCTTCTCCCATGCAAAACATACTACCCGAGGTAGATATTCTGGATTCTATATCTGATTGGAAATTTGAGTCCGTGCATCCCATGGGAATTAAATTGTCTGACTGTTAAATCAGCATTCCATCGCTAGTTCTTTTCAGAAACTACATAATGCATTTAATTGCAGTCCAATAGGCTTTCCCGGGGTTACTTTGATATCTTGCCATCATGCCCGAGACATAAGCAGATATCCGGTCTCGTACACAATATTGCATACATAAGGCTCCCTACGCCCGAAGCGTACGGAACGCCTTTCATGTCATCTATCTCCATATGTGTCTTAGGGCCTCTTTCTTTTGATAGATGGATTCCGTGCCTAAAAGGTACAAAACCTTTCTTGGAATCTTGCATGTTTAAACGCTTCAAAATAGTGCCTTTGTATGAAACTTGCGATAAGCCCAACATCCTTCTCTTGCGATCTTGAGTGATCTTGATCCCAAGGATGTGACTGGCTTTCCCTAAGTCCTTCATATCAAACTGATTTGACAGCCATACCCTTACGTCTGACAATACATTTACATTGTTTCCAATGAGCAGAATATCATCTACGCATAATACTAAGAATACCACCGCACTTTAGTCACACTTTTTATACACACAACTTTCGAACTCGTTTTGATCAAACCCATAAGACTTAATCACTTGATCAAAACACTGGTTTCAAATATGCGATGCTTGCTTAAGTCCATAAATGGATCTCTTAAGCTTGCATACGAGGTGTTCTTGGCCTTTTTCAATGTAACCTTTAGGTTGTTGCATATAGATATGTAACCCGTCAAGACTTCCGTTAAGGAAAGCTGTCTTGACATCCATTTGCCAGATCTCGTAATCTAGGTATGCAGCGATCGACAAGAGAATACGGATGGACTTAAGCATAGCTACAAGCAAAAAGGTCTCCTCATAATCGATCCCTTCTTTTTTAGTATACCCTTTGGCCACTAGCCTTGCTTTGAAGGTCTCAACCCTTCCGTCCGGTCCTCTTTTTCTCTACCCCATTGGGTGGTTCGACCAACTCCCACACTTGATTATGATCCATCGAACCCATCTCAGCTTCTATTGTCGTTTGCCATAACTCCGCATCTTTGTCTTGGATTGCCTCATCGTATGTCCATGGGTCCGATTCATCACCGGGAAATCAAATCCAAAGATTCTCATATTCCCATGAATCTCTCGGGTTTTCTAACAAACCTCCCACTGTGACGGGGTTCCAGTTGTGAAGGTGTGACGTGTGGTATATCATCTTGCATACTTGGTATAGGAGTTTGCCCTCTTAACTAGTCTAAGATAATCTCACTTCTGGGTTTTTATTTGTTCATATATTCTTCCTCCAAGAATTTAAAGTGTGTACTAATCACGGTCTTTTGATCCTTGGGACTATAGAACATACACCCTTTCATTCCCGCAGGGTATCCTATAAATAACCTTAATTCTGAACGTGGATCCAACTTACCGGTCTCTTTGTCTAGCACGTATGCCGGACAACCCCAAATCCACAAGTGTCTTAGACTGGGCTTGCGCCCTGTCCACAATTCCATTGGGGTTTTAGGAACCGATTTGGATGGCACCAAGTTTAGAATGTAAGCCGCTGTTTCCAAGGCGTTACCCCAAAACGATTTGGGTAAATCCGAATAACTCATCATGGAACTGACCATTTCTAAAAGAGTCTGGTTTCTTCATTCCGCCACACCGTTCTGTTGAGGGGTTCCCGGTGCGGTTAACTGGGATACGATCCCTTCGTCCGACAAGTAGTTCAAGAATTCATCGCTGATGTATTCGCCTCCACGATCTAATCGTAGAAACTTGATACTCTTTTCCTTATGTTTCTCGGCTTCGGCCTTAAAACTCCTTGAACTTATCAAAAGTTTCAGACTTATGCCTCATAAGGTAAATGTACCCATATCTCGAGTAATCGTCAACGAAGGTGACAAAATACTCATACCCCTTTCTCGCTTTGATCATCATTGGACCACACACATCGGTATGAACGAGTTCTAACACTTCTGTGGCTCTATTCTCCTTGGCTCCAAATGCCCTCTTGGTCATTTTACCCTCTAAACAGAATTCACAGGTTGGAAACGGTTTGACTTGGAATGATTCCAAGGATCCGTCTTTCACCAATCTTTCTATCCGCTTTAGATTAATATGATATAGTCTAAGATGCCATAGAAGTGTTTCGTTCTTATCCGAAGAATGCTTTCTTTTATTACTTGAAATGATCGACGTGTTATTAGATTCATTATGAGTGGTATGCCCAATTAATGGTATAAAGATCATCCAACAATATTCCGGAACAGATAAACTCATCGTTTCAAGAAATAATAACATCCTTATTAAAAGAAACTGAGTATCTATTCAAAACAGATTATAAACTGAAGGTCGAGTTCTTTCTAAACTAGGAACATGAAGAACGTCTCTCAAGACCATAACTCTATCTTCACAAGATAGGCGCACTTCTCCCACTGCTTCAGCTGCCACTCTCGTAGCATTGCCCGGTGTGATGGGGATCTCACTTCCTTTAAATCACCGGGTTAGCTTGAACCCATGCAAAATGAAATAAATGTGATCAGTGGTTCTCGTATCCACTATCCACGAATGGACAACATACACCACTTCACAAGTTTCAACGACTAAGACGTTTGAATTACCTAACTTTCCTAGCCTCTTAGGCTTGGAACAGGCAGACCTCCAATGTCCTCTCTCACCGCAGTTAAAACACTTCCCCTTTGATGCTAGCCTTGGCTTTGCCTTTCGCAATAATTGGATTTGCTTGTGTCCGGCCTTTGGTTCTCTTTCTCTTTTTCCCTCCCATGGGACCAAAAGAGATAGACGGACCATTAGCCACCATAGCACTAGACTGGTGCTCCATTATCACCTCCACCGAAACTAAAGCTTGCAAGAGCTCGGACAAACGACTTATCCGTTCATTCATCTGACAGTTCATTTGAAACTGCTCAAAAGTTTTCGGTAGAGAATGGAGTATGAAATCAACCTGAAAAGGGACATCAAAATCCGCACCAAGTACTTCCAACTTGTTAAGGTATGCCATTATCTCGAGAATGTGCTCCCTCACGGGTATTTCTTCCACCATTTCCAACTTGACCGAGTCATGTTTGGTGAACTGATTAGTCATGGGATTCTGATGTGAAAACATCTCTTCAAGGCTTTCTATGATTTCAACAGCGGATACAGTGTCTTCATGAACGCGCCTCAAATCCTCAGACAGAGATGTCAAGATGATGCACTTCATGTGTTCATTGTCACGCTTTCAATCATAAACTACCTTTTCCCATTGCTTGACTTATCATTAGGCTTGTCGGGTTTATTAACGTTAATAATCCAATTGTGTTTTCGTGCAGTAAGGACAAATTTAAAATTACATTTCCAATCGATATAATTCTCTCCAAAAAGTTTATTAACTTTAAGTATATTAAACAGTGGATTAAAAGGTTGCGAAATGATGAAATGAGAATAAAACATACATTCATATTAATATCTAGAAAAATACGAAATTATCACATAATTCGATCACATCAATTATATTGAAACCTTAAAACAATATAATTATGCATCAGCCAACATCTCGAAACAATTTAAATGTGCTACGAGGGGTGGTCTATACATTTAAACACATTCAAGCGGATCACAAACTTGAAAGTTACAAATCCTCAATTCAAAATTAATAGTTGGCTCCCACTTTGACCACATAAAAATTGACAGGGACTCCGAGGGGAGTAAGTTAATATCAATTTCTTATGCCTAAGTAATAACCATAATTAAATACAGGATTATTATTTCGCTTTGAGCAAGCCACTCGTGGCGAGGGTCAATACCGCCACTAGTAATAATCCACAATCATCTTTTTGGAATTTATTCATGTGAAATCCGTCCTTTTGGCCGATCTGAGGGGAAAATGTATTCCAAAAAGACTTCACAAATAAATAAATTATGGAGGCCAAATTAATCCAATTTTAATATCCGGAATAAAATTGCGATTAAAAAAAACATACTTAGTAATTTTCGAAAGTAAGGTTTTTCTTGGACAATTTAAAATCATGCAAACACATATTAACAAATAATAATAAGTTCACGAAATAAAACATCCATCAAAATAAAATTAAACACATTGGGGCACTCAAATCCAATTGTCACGGTTTAATTTCTTCACGTCTTGATGCAAAAAATCGTCCTTGTTGCTTTCTATCGTTCGTCTCGACACGCTCCCACTCGAACAACAACACTTCATCAAAAATAACTTTGTTTGGGGTTCGGGACGATGTTTAAAATCACACAAAAAACGAGAATGGAAATAAAATTTCACGGCCCGAGATACGGCACGCGTCGGCCCACGGGGTGGGCAGCGCGCCTCTCGGCACGACCGCCGAGCGCCGAGTGCCGAGAGACGGCACCTCACGCGCGCACTCGTGCGCCTCGGCTCGCCCGTCGTGCATGACACAGTGCGCCTCGCACACTGCATGCACCAGGTTTCGTCGTTCGTTCTTATTTTTCACCCCATGCATGATTTTATGTCCATGCATGCGCCACACATGCATGCGTCGTCCGGGTACGCTATATTTAATTCTTCGTTCTTCGTCTCGATCCGGTTACAATTTATTTACAAAAAATAAATACTAGATCTAGACTAGTCTATTACAATGATCAAATCAAAATAAAAACAACTAATCTACTCGTGGATTTTCTCACGAAAAAAATGAATTCGAACGAATCGAATTAAAAACAATTAATTCACACGCATAAAAAAAACATTAAAACCATGACAACTGGATACCTGCAAAAAAAAATCTAGAAATTCTACTATCCAATTTCAATTTAATGTCTAACAATTTAAATTCTAATTTAAAGATCAGAGCCCAAAACTGTGGCTCTGATACCAGTTGTTGGGAAATAGGGGTGCCCGGAATCTATTCGGGATGAAATTTAAATACGAATTTAAATACAATTATTACTAGCATGAATTAATCCTAATTAATTCAAATAATAATTCCAACAACAATTTTATCATCATGCATGTTGAATTAATTCACATAAAACCTATGGCGGAAACACTAAAAATTTATGTGATTACGTACATCTTGTAGATATGACCTTTGATAATCACGAGACTATCACGAACGTGCTACCAACCAAAAGACCTTCTCAAGTATGTCCCTTTCACCTTGCTTGATCACCGGTGGGAAGTGCTTTCAAGCAATTTAAAATAACAAGGAAGAAAGAAAAAAATAGTGTTGCTAATTTTTTTTTCAACACTGTGAAAAAAGTAAACTGGAGATGAAATAATCATCCCCTATATATAGGTGAGGGTGAACAAAATTTTGGTGTATTTTAGGGGAGAGAAAATCTTTTTCTTGGCCTCCAAGAAATCTTGAATATATCCCATATATTCTTTTCTCCATAATAAAATATTTCACAAAAATCTCAACCTCCTCCTAATAAGCATATTTTTTAAAATATTAAAGAAAGAATCCAAGATTTGGATCTTCTTGAATATATGAGATAATCTTATATTCCAAGAATACTTATCTTCCATAATATATTTCCAAGAAAATCAACAAGATCTTTTCTTTCTCCTAATATATCTTTTTCGAAAATATCATGAAAAAATCAGCAAATATATTTTCTTTTATTTTAATCACCTTATCATTATTGGGCTACTTAATTTGGGCTACTTGAGGGGACTTTAGGAGAATTAAGATTGAACCTCCAATGGGCTTCTGAATTTTAATATTGAGCCCCAATATAATTCAACCCATTAATATTAATTAGTACCACTAATAAATTAATACTGCACTATCCATCTTAATCCATATTACGATAATATGGGCTCCCGGTTATTATTTCCTGCGTTTAAGATTATCTAGTTCATTAATTAATTGAGCTTCTGAATAGCTGTAAATTAATTAAAATATTTCACCTTGGAGTAAAAATAGCTCAACATTATTATCCGTACCGAAGAAACTAATTCTTCACTTGCAAGATTTGGTACGATAAAACTTCTGAGCTCACTAAGGGGACAAATCACACGAGCCGTACTCGCACGCGTTTCTCCATATTAAATCTTAGCAACCGTCGTACGATTAATATTACTGCCCAAAGCACAAGGTTTGAAGTCACGATGATTCGTACCCAACATGAATCAAAGCAGTAACCATTAAACACACACGGTCCTATTTAAGTGACGGAGATTAAGAAATCAATAACCACTGAGGTCTAACTCTTCACATATCAGAACAGAAGAATTTATCCTCGCTGTAGGTCCTTTTCAACAAATACTAAATGTGCTAGTGCAATCTCTTGGTCAAGACAAGCCAATCTGAGATGTACACATTGACCTTTCACGGCGGATTGTTCAATTCCACCTAAGTCGTGAATTTTTACATTTAGTTACAAGGAAAACTGTTAATGTGATCTTCTGTGATCGGGTATCACCACATTAAATACAATGTAACACGTATTATAAATATTGAACGGTTTGCAATAAATATTCAACATTCAATCATATTTAATGCAAATGTGATAAAAGATTTATTCTCATAAATAAGTGTTTAATACATGAGTTATACAAAGTAAAAGCATATTTTCATGTATAACTCCAACAGCTATAAGATGATAACAATTTCAATCACAACAATAAAGTATGATTTAGTGTATGCATGGTAAGAACAATAAAGCAGTTACCCAAGCTGATAGTTGACTGTGAAGGTATTTAGAAGTCGTTTCCACAAGTTAACTAAAGATCAATTTCGCTTGGTAGTCAATATAAATTCATACTATGATTTTTTTCTTCCCCGTATTTTGCTTGGTAGGCCATACAATTTTAATATGGATCCATTTTTATTATATCTCCCCCCAAATACTATTCCCCTTCACAAAATTTTTTAAGGACCTACCCCCCCCCCCGTCTTACAATTTTATTAGTAAAAAAATTATCTACTATAAATCCCTCCTCCTTACTCTCTTCCCCAACTTTTATGTTTTATATTATTTTTATTATCCCTTACCAAGTGACTTTGAAGATTTGTTATAAATTAATATGGTCTTCTTAATTTGATGTGCCAAGCAACTTAATATATGAAACCAATACTAAATTTATACACATCTCTTAAATTATGAATGTATACCAAACGGATACTAATTCTTCAATTGAAGTATGTATAAAAAATCAGTTGGGCTGGGCATACACCACTAAGAAAATAGTTGTTAATCATATCACAAATTTCAGAAAAGATTATTCTAATCTGATTGTACAATATTTTTTGGAAAGATAACAAGTGTTAAGTCCAAACTTAGATGATCAAAATCTTGAGCAGTCAAATAATAGAGTAGTATCTATCATTTTATCTTTGTTTGCATTGAAGGGTGGGTCTCAATTTCCATGGATAACAGTTTAATTCCACTTTAAGAATTTTAAAATGGTTTCAACAAATTAATAAACTTCGTTAGTTGAATCCACCCTCACCCCCAACCCTTTTTTTTTATTTCTTTCAAATCCTAACAAGTGTACTCTAGTATAACAGATGCACTCATTAATTAGAATAGGAAGAAGTGAGAGATCGCATATTCCTGCTTCTCTTTCTAGTGATGCAAAGGATTTCATACTAAAATGTTTACAAGTTAACCAAAGTTTGAGGTAAACAATTGCTCATCTCTTGGATCATCCCTTTGTGAAGCAACCCTTCTCGTCATCTACAGGCTTTACTTCTCCTTTTTTTTATCAGAGAAAATGAATTATATTACTAATTCAAAAAGAGTTAGGTATAAGGGGTACCCATCAAAATTTTTACAGCATAGAGATCAAAAATACCAAACAATCTGATTAATTCTCCAAGACACACTGAATATTCCTATTCCAGTCTCTAAAACAAATGTTGTTTAACTCCAAATTACCAACTCGTAGCCAGCTCCAGACTCTATTTTTAAGCTCTGTTTACTTCTCTTAATAATTATGCAAGACAGTTTTAACTTTTGTGTAAGAGTCTAGGTAGAAACTTAACTTATATCACTATTTCACTATTGTTTAATTATTTTAAGAAGCCTTATTATTTAATCATCAATTTTCTTGTAATAACCTGTTAGTGTTGCATCTTTCTTTCTTCCCGTATATTTGAGTAACATTTATAAATAACTTCCATCTACTCTTTGGACAACAACATATCCGGGAAAATCATTAAGATGACTAATTAACGTAAGTATTTTATGCATTAGAACTTTTCATTGAATATATTTAGCATGTTATAATTAGAATTACAAACATTTCACGCTATGTTTCTTATAAAAATTTGAGAATATAATCACATGCATACCCAATTGCACCAAATTGCAGTATAAAATTAGATCTTTTGATTAATTCAACTCTAAATGACACAAACAACTTGACATCAAGTTAATGAGTCTTGCTATGTTACATGAGCTAATTTGATTTTGCCCCCCTTGTGAATATCGACAACCAATGATGATAGATTTTTCCTTTAAGCAAAGCAGAAACACATATGAAGCTGAAAAATTAAACCCCAACATTTACATTTATAAATTCAACTTTCTAAAATCTAAGAACAGTAGCTAACATAAAAAACAATAAGTTAAACCCAAGACTAAACCCAACTCCCTAAAAATCTAATAACCTTGCAACAAACTAAGAATAGTGTTGGTGATCAATTTATATCAGATGGATTAGTGACTGTTTTAGTTCGGTTTAAGATCACCAATCAATAACGTGTGATTGATTATCACCGTAAATGATAAATCGAAGGTTCGGGTTGTGGAATCGTAAACACGAGAGTCGAAATCGAATTAATTTCGTATGTGTGTACGTTTAGGTATGTTAGTGTATGTTTCGGGAGTATTTGTGAATTTGAACTTGTATTTCATAAGCTGGAGAACAACTATTTATAGAGACTAGCAAGCATGAGGTGTTCCTGACTCTTGGTCTCCCTAGCCTGCATGCTTGACATGTGTCCTTTGACTCTAGTTTAACCTTATCTAAGCTAAATCTTAGTTACAAAGTCTTCTTTGGTCTTATCTCGGGCTTCATTATTGTTCGTCCATGTCGGTTTACATCGATCCAGGATAGTTCTTTCATAGAAGTTGTTCGCCGTTTGGGTGTATGGCTCAGAAGTTGTTCGCCTTTGTGTCTTGCACAGATTGGCTTTGGGATCTTGGTCCTTTGTTCGTCAGCATACACCTCTTAGGCTGATAACTGTAACACTTTTACCAATGTTGTTCGTCATTATTGACTTGGTGGTGGGTCCATATTTGGTCTTTGGTCTTTAAACCTGTTCGCCAATATCTTGTTCGTCGGTATAGTTGTTCGTCACTTTATACACTCCTTGGATTAGTTTATGCACCCCAGCTTGATTTTCTTTATTGATTTGATTTGGAGTTGACTTCTCGTAATCCTTCTTATGGCTTTAATCCTTGTTCGCCCATCATTGATTTATGTTCGCCTGTCAACAATTGCCCCCTATCCTGGCTATATGTTGCCCCAGACGAGCAACTTTGTGGCGAGCAACTATAGTTAGGATATTATACTGGTGTGGATATGGACGAACATCTTTGACCTGGGCGAGCAATTTCGGATCTGCCTCTTCACCTTCCCACGATCTGGGGGATGTACGAGGATGACGTGGGCGGTATGATTGCGCGCCGCCCACGCGCGAGCATTCCTGAGGTCACGCGCCCCTATAATTGCATATAGGTCCCTTGATTTTCAACCTTGCTCGAAAGTAACCCCGTTTTCCTTCAATTGGGTCCATATTTTGGGGTGAATTACACTTTGAACCCCGTTTTTTCTTGGGGTATAAATAGAAGGGGAAACAAATTTTTTCCCACTTTTTCATTTCTTGCTACAGTGCTCCGGCGATTTCATCCTTCTCCGGCGATCTCGAGCTCTTCCGGCGTCCGTTTCTCTGGCAATTGGCTTCTAATTTCAAGACAAGGTAGTTACTTTCTTTCTTCACCTCATTTCTTTTGTTTTTCTTCAAAAACCTCTATCGCCGCCGTGTGGGGCTTTGCTCCGCCGTCTTCTCCGACGAAAAGCCGCCGTCTGGTTCTTCTTCTCCCTTCTCCTTCCATGTCTTCGCACTCGAGCAACAAATCCGAGGAAACTCTTGAACCCCTCTTCCCCATTGTGGCACACGAGAATCAACCTCCCTTTGAGATCTCCTTGGCGTCAAATCCCCACGTTAATTCAGTTGTTCGTTCAGTTGAGGATACTGGTGCTCGTCCATCGGGGAGGGAAGTGGTGGTTGCTGTGAGCAGAGATTCCGACGAAGACTCTTCGTCCAGCGCTGAATCAGAGGATCCCCAATTTGACGAGTTGACTCGCGAATTTTTGGAAGGGATAGGGTTCCCATCTCCAAGGATGATGGAAAACGAGATCCCCATTGGAGTTGCTCGGCCTTTCGAATGACGAGCATATACTGAGGAGTATGCGAACCACTTTGCTCGCCCGAAAAGACAAAAAATGGACCTGGTAAAAACTGATTTTCAGGCGAGCAGAATCAAAAGTATCGTCCTCGAAGAGGATCTTGATCTGATCCGAGAGACCTACAAAATCCCTTTTGACATTCATATGTGGGCCCCTAAGAGGAAAGAGAGAGCTGATCGCCCACCTCCAGGATGCACCGCGATCAATATTGACACACTGATTGCTGGTCTAAAGCTGCCACTACCTCCAGTTGTTGGTCGCTTCCTCGAGGCGACCAATCTTGCCATTACACAGATCACACCAATAGGGTGGATGAATTTGCTCGGTGCCATGGCTTTGTTCGCTTTTGAGGGATATGTTGATCGCCTTACTGCGGAGGAAATCAACTATCTCATGACAATCACCAAATGTCCCATTGGTGAAGAAGGCTACTATTACCTCAAGGCCAGGACTGGACTCAAGATGGTAGAAGGGGTACCGAACAAGATTAGGGACTGGAAAGAGCATTTTTTCTTCATTGGTGGTGACTAGCGAGCATCTTCCGGTCCACACGGTGGCATTGGGCGAATAAATTCTCCTGCAGCCTATGGAATAATTAAGCGTAAGTTTATCTTTGCTCGCCTTCGAATTGTGTTGTTCTAATTTAACTTTTATTGTTTGCTCGCAGGTTCTCGACTACTAAAGTGGAATTCGGAAGAAGAGGAGATTGGTGCGGAGTTCCTGTTCACATCTTGTTTGGTCGGCTTGCGCAATAGAGCAGACAGGCCCATCCAATACCTAAACGACGAGAAGCGTCAAAGAGCTGCTCGTTTGCTTACTTATCCCCACCACTTGGAAGCACAGGCTGAGGTGCCCCCAGGTATGAAAAATTTCTAACTCCTTGAACCAACTTTGCTCGTCATTTGACTTCCACAATTTGCTCGTCTAACTCTTTTAACTTTTTTTTTTGTTTTTTTTTGTTTTTAGCCGAGCAAGTTACTGTTGCTGTTCCCCCCTACTTCGCTCTCCTCGAACAAAGAGTCTTTGAGATGGCGCCTCCGAAAGGCCGAAAAAGGAAGGGTGACCCGCTTACCAAAGTACTGGGAATGACGAACAAGGCAGAAGGAGCCAAAGTGTCTGCGGCACCTTCTGGCCATGCTCGGCCAGCTCCTCCGATTTCTCCTCCTCAAGGGGGGAAATGCTTAAAGAAAGCGGATGGGACTCCGCTGGCCCAAGATATCCCCGGTGGTGGCAAGGGGAAGGAGAAGGTGGGCCACAGTCATGCTCGCCCAGAGGGGGATATTGTTCGCCACTCATCCGTCGAGCCTGTGGAGACGACGGGCAAAGCGGGCAAAAACGTTACCCCAACTCGCGGCCCTGAGGATATCACCATACTGGGTTGGGATGAACGAAAGTTCCATGAGTAAGCATATCTAACTTTGTGGCCGGCGAACAACTTTTAAGAACATCTTGTAACTTTGATTTTTGTTCGCAGGTATCGGCCTAACGATCATCCTGGGCGAGCAGCTGCGGTCCACCAATACGCCTGCTCAAAAACTACAGTGGACATTCAAGAGATCCCGGGCGAACATGTTCGTCGGGCCACTGAGTTGATCGCCCGATCGTGGACCCGGCCTCTAGAGACCACCATTTCTGCTCAAAGCATTGCGGACAACTTCCACTTTTCTTTGATGCATCATGCAAACGGCCTTGCTATCGCCCAGAAAGGAATGATCCAGCTCGCCGAGCTCGAAGATGCTGTTCGTCGTTATGCCAGTACAGCTCAGCAGCTGACCGAAGAGAAAGACGGCCTGGTCGGCCGGTACGAGGCCAAAGTTACCTGTCTCAACAATCAGATCAATGTTTACATTGACTCTGAAAAGAAATACCTTGACCAAATTCAAGGTTTGTCTAGAAAATTGAGAGGCAAAGATGACATGCTCGGCGCGGGGAGAAGAAGTTGTCCGCAGCCGAACAAGAGATCGCTGATCTCAAAGCGGAAGTTGCTCATCTTCGGGAGTCGAAAGCCAACCTCTTCACACGCGAGCAACTTGAAGAGGAAGTTCAGGCTCGGACTGGCCCCATCTCTAACCTTGGGTATATCTGCGCCTATGCGGACAACATCCGCACGGCCGATGCTTATGATTACAAGGACCTGGTTGAAGAGATGGGAAAAGATCTCTCCGAGTTCATCGAACACTATCCGCCGCCGAACAACATTGAGATCCAGCTGGCGGATGTGGCTGAATTGGGGGTCAAGATTGATAAACTTGACCCTAGCATTGTTGTTACTCACCCTCCTCCCCAAGTCAATGAGGACGAGCAAGAAAAAGAGTCGGCCGCTGTCGACGAACAAGCTACTAAAGAGGCGGAGGATAAGGCAGCTGAAGACTTGGCTCGAGATATGATCGTTGAACCTCCCGTCGAGCAAACTCAAGATCCTCCCCCTGCCTAGCAACAATAGTTTTTAGGACTTGGCTTTTTTCTTTTCATCTTCTTTGTAATAGTTGTTCGCTCCTTTTGTAGTACTTGACTTCTAGGATCATTGTACTATTTTTTAGGCTTAATGCCTTTTGATTAATGGAATGTCTTTCTCATGTTCGCTCATTTTCTTGTATATGTTAATTGCCTTTACATTTTTGTCAATGCCTTTGCAATTATAACATATAGTGTTGGGCTTTTGTTCGAATTGAACTTTGCCTTTAGTGGAATCAGGCTTCAGCCTTAGGTTCTGTTCATTTTAAAAAACGAACAACCTTTAAGTGGCTTTGGTCCTCAAAATGGACTTGTACCTCGAGCTTTTGGACTTTTCCTCTTGACGAACAACTACTATATTTACATAATAAAAAATTTACAAGTGTTATAAGACTGCTCGTCACTAACAAATATAATCTGACGAACAACTTTGAACATTAACTAAAACATGCTTGCTTATAATATTTTTGCCGAGCAACTCTGTCTATAAATAAAAGACGAAACATCACTAAACTATACAATGTGCCGAACAACTTTAAATTCTATACTTTGCAAAATTTTCAAAAAATTAGGCAAGTTTTTGGTTTGCCTTACTTGATTCAATGGCCCCCCAAGACATTTGTTCCCCCAATTAAGAATTTGCTCGTCTCATTGATAGTACTTCTTCAAATGTACAGCATTCCAGGAGTATTGGGCTGGCTTGCCTTCCATATCTTCAATATCGTATACACCATTAACGAATTTTTCCGTTATACGATACGGGCCCTCCCAAGTTGGTCCCAATACACCTGGAGGTTGGGCGAGCAACTTTCTTAGAACCATATTTCCAACTCTGAATTCCCTGATTTTAACATGCGAATAATAATAGCGTTCTGCTCGCTGCTTATAGGTAGCATTTTTTAGCTCGGCATTTAATCTTTTTTCTTCGAGCAAATCCATTTCAGTAACCAGAGCAGAGTTGTTCGCCTGCTCATCAAAGTTGGTCATCCGATATGTGTTGGTCTTTAACTCGATTGGTATTACAGCCTCTGTTCCGAAAGCCATTGCAAAAGGTGTTTCTCCGGTGCTTGACCTGGGAGAAACCTGTATGCCCATAGGACTTCCGGAAGCTCTGTAGACCAACTGCTTTTGCTCTCCGCTAGCCATACTTTTAACGTATGCTTGATGATTTTGTTTACGGCTTCGACTTGTCCATTCGACTGGGGATGATAGGGCGTAGAATAATGTTTCTTGATCCCCCACTTCGTACAGAAATCTCTCAACTCTTTTCCATCAAACTGCGGACCATTGTCTGTCACGATGGTTTGTGGAACTCCAAAACGACAGACAATGTTCTTCCAAATGAAGTTGATCATTTTCTGCTGCGTGATTTTTAACACGGCCTCTGCTTCTGCCATTTTGTATAATAATCGACTGCCACAACGGCAAATCGAACTCCTCCAACTCCCGCCGGGAAGGGACCAATAATGTCCATCCCCCATTTTACAAATGGCCACGGGCTATAAACTGATATGAGCTGTTGGGCCGGGGTATGAATGTTTGGGGCAAAGATTTGACATTCATGGCAGGTCTTTGCTTTCTTGATTGCGTCCTGACGTAAAGTCGGCCAATAATAGTCTTGTCTGATAGTTTTGTATGCCAAGGCTTGCCCCCCAGTATGATTTCCGCATACTCCAGCATGTATTTCTTCGAGTATTGCTCGTCCTTGCCCCCTAGGCAAACATTTGAGAAGTGGGATTGATATTCCCCTTTTGTAAAGCTGCTCGCCCACCAGAGTATATCTGGCGGCTTGCTTTGTTAGCTTGGCAGCTTCAAAAGGGTTGTTTGGTTTTTCCCCACTTTTCAAATATTTGACTATACTTGTTCTCCAGTCTTCTTCTTCAGTCATTTGTTCATCGAGTTGATTGACATTATAACTTCTCGTTGATTGATCATTCATCTTTGTAATTATAATGTCTGCCAACTCTGCTGGTCCCTCACTTGTTGCTAGTCGGGCCAACGCATCTGCTTGTGTGTTGCTTGTCCTTGGAATTTGTTCAATGAAGACTTGTTCTAACAAGGACATCAGGTAAGCAACAATTCGCTGATATTCGATCATGTGATCGTCTTTCGCTTCGTATTCACCTCGGACTTGGTTCACAATCAATTGTGAGTCGCCGAATATTTGTAACCGTCTAACACCTACTGCAAGAGATAGGTGGAGACCAGCAATAAGAGCTTCATACTCAGCTTCGTTGTTGGTTACCATGAAACCAAACTTGATTACCGAGGTGAATACTTGTCTGTCTGGACTGATTAGAACTACTCCTGCCCCCGAGGCCATATTGGTTGAAGACCCGTCCACATAGAGATGCCAGGGGTGATCAAGTCCTCTCGTCGGATCTAGTGGGAAGGTTAGTTCGATAATAAAGTCGGCTAACGCTTGCCCTTTGATCGCAGTTCAAGGAGCATAGGTTACCCCGAATTGACCAATCTCTAGTGACCACTTTAATAGGCGACCAGCTGTGTCGGGGCGATGAAGAATTTGTCTGAGTGGGAAAGTTGTTAGTACCTCCACTTGATGGTAAAAAAAGTATGGTTGTAACTTCCTCACACTCATAACAAGTGCGTACGCTAGTTTCTCGGTTGGAGAGTATTTGATCTCCGCATCGTGTAAAGCTTGACTGACGTAGTAAATAGGTTGATGAAATTTGCCATCTTCTCGTACCAGAATGGAGCTGATAGCCATTTCTGACGCTGCTAAGTATAAATATAGCTTCTCTCCTGGAATAGGTTTTGATAGGATTTTAACATCTCCCAGGTAATCTTTGAGTTGGTCGAACGCCTTTTGACAGTTGTTAGTCCATGTGAACTGTCCTTTCTTGATAGCTTCAAAGAATGGACAGCATTTATCCCCCGATCTGGATATGAACCGATTCAATGCTGCTAGGCATCCCGTAAGCCTTTGCACTTCTTTTATTGAACGTGGAGGTTGCATATCCACGATTGCTTTAACTTTTGTTGGATTGGCGTCAATCCCTCGTTGACTAACAAGATGACCCAGGAATTTTCCTGAATGAACTCCGAAACTGCTCTTCTTTGGATTCAGCTTCATGTTGTAGTGTCGAAGGATTTCGAACACCTGGGTCAAATGTTGAAGATGGTCTTCCCTTCGGGGGCTTTTGGCTACGATATCATCCACATAGACTTCTACCGTATCACCGATTTGTTCATCGAACATCTTGTTCACCAACCTCTGGTATGTTGCTCCGGCGTTGATGAGGTCGAAGGGCATTCTTTTCCAACACAACAAGTTTTTGTTTGTATAAAATGCTGTGTTCTCTTGATCGTCTGGATGCATTGGAATTTGATGGTACCCGGCAAAGGCATCCATGAATGTTAGCATTTCATGACCTGCAGTACTGTCCACCAACTGGTCAATGTGGGGGAGTGGAAAGTTGTCCTTCGGGCATGCTGCATTCAGATCTGTAAAGTCTATGCATAGCCTCCAGGTTCCGTTTGGTTTCCTCACAAGGACTGGGTTTGCAACCCATTGTGGACAGAGTGCTTGTCGGATTAGGTCGTTGTCTAACAACTTCTTTACTTCTTCGTTTAAAGCTTAATACTTGTCTGGGCCATATTTTCTTCGTTTTTGATGGATTGGCCTTTTTGCTTGATTGATATTGAGCTTGTGACAAGCATGTTTTGGATCTATCCCCACCATGTCTGCATGAGACCAAGCAAAAACATCTAGATTTTTGCTGAGGAACTCTTTCATTCGGGATCTGTAAGGCTCAGGGAGCTCAGATCCTATGTATAATTCAAGATCCGGGTTTTCAGGATTAACTTTGAACGCCTCCAGCTCTTCAACTGGAGTTGCTCGTCGTTTTTGTCCTTTCCACCGAGGATCAAGTATTGGTCCCTCAGAGTTGAAATCATTTTCTATGTTCATCGGCTCTGCCCCCAGGCGGGGATCTAGACCATCTGTTGGCCCTGATTCGTTGTTGTTAGTCAACACCTGGCCCTCCAAGCCATCATATGAATGTTGCTCGTCACCACCCCTTTGTTGTTCGTCAGGATGATGTTCCTCCTAGGTGGTGAGGAGTTGTTCGTCCAACACCTGCTCGTCATGATGTTGTTCGTCAGCATCCATGTGGTCTTCCTCTATGTCCATCATGTTCTCCAGTATGGATGGTCCATCAGCAGGATAGCTAGTTGTGGCTTCCATCATGGATACTGATGCATGTTTGGCCTGCAACTGTAAGAGATTCCCTGGCCTTTCTTTGATCTCCTTTGATAGTACCTGCTCCACTTGCTGTTGGGAATTTCAGACAATAATGGTAAGTGGAACATGCAGCTTTGAATTCATTTAAAAAGGGTCGACCAAGAAACCCGTTATAAGTTGAATCCTGGTCTACAACCAAGAAGTTAACCATTCTTGTAATATTTTTCTCGGGTTCGTTGGCCGTTACAAGTTGTACTGCTAAAGTAACTATTCCCAATGGGTCTGTTACAGCATTTCCGAAGCCTATTATTCTGTGAGTCGTATCTCGGATATAGCCCGAATAATCTCCAAGATGATCGAGCGTCTTTCTAAATAGGATGTTGGTGTAGGCTCCGGTGTCCACCAACAATCTGTGAACTCGTGTTCCCATAATTTTTGCGCATATTACGAGCGAATCGTTATGTGGAGTCAATATTCCTTCCAAGTCATTTTCGGTGAAGGTCAATTCTGCTGTTTGCATGATAGATGGTTTGACCCCCATTTCTTGGACTTGATCGATCGCTCGTAACTCGGCTTTTCTTTTCCGGTTGGAGATTGGCGGTCGTTCATCAGAACATCCTCCCGCAGGGCCTGCAGGTTCCATCATATACAAATCTTCCAATGGACGAGTAGGAATAGCAGGAACTGGTCGTGCCGGTTTATTGTTCTTCTGGGGTTGATCATCCTCGTCCTCCGAGTTGTTCTCCTGGACTCTCTTCCCGGGTTGTCTTTTGACAAAGTCGGGGAGCTTTCCGTCCTCGTAGAAACGCCAGAGATGCCTGAGCAAATCTCTACATTCACTCGTAAAGTGCCCCACGCTTTGATGGTAAGCACAATACTTGTTAGGGTTGAGTTTGCCAGTGTCTTGGCGAATTTTACGAGGAGGGGAGAGCAACTCCTTATCCTTCACATTTTCATAAACAGTATCGACTGACACTGTTAGTACTTGATTCAACTTTTCTTTGAGTTCTGTCCCTTCAGTGAACGCCTTCATGTTTTTAGGGACTCGATAGCTTGTTGCACCAGGTTTCTTGTTGTTCTCCTTGGGATCAGTTTTGTTCTCCCCCAAGTTTGATTGTAGAGCCTCATGCATGGAAACAAATATGCCGGCTTGATTCCTGAATCCGGCATAACTTCTTGGGCACTTCAGACGTACCTCTTTCCATAGCTTTGATCCTTTCTTCAACCCAGCCATAACGGCAACGATTTTCGTATCTTCACTGACGGGTTCACCTTCCAACAACACCTTGTCGAACCTTTCCATGAATGCCCGATCTGACTCGTCATCATTTTGTTTTAGGTCAGACAATCGGTGTTTCTGGGACAAGTATGATCCCGCCGTTGAGAAATGGGAAAGGAATTCTCGACTTAGTTGAGTGAAAGATGAATAGATGCTGGTGGTATCGCCGAAAACCACTTGTGCACCCGATCCCCCAAAGTTAAGGGGAAATTTCGGCATTGAGTGGCGTCGTTGGCTCCCACCGAGACCATATAATCTGAATACTTCGTAAGATGAACTCTGGGATCAGCAACACCGTCATACTATATGCTTGCCGGGAACTGGACCTTCTTCTGAATCGGGGCTTTTAGAATGACAGGTGATAGTGGTGAGGATGACAAACTAGTTGTCCCCACACCTCTTTATTGGTCCAGCTGTCCTTGCATGTTCTCCACTGCCCTTCTTAAACTTGATAGCTTATCCAAAGATGCCCCCTGACTTGGAGGCTGTTCGGCGAGCAAAGGTACCAACCTTTCTGCTCGTCGCAGTCCCTCACTTGGAGTGGGCAACTCCTGGAGCTGTTTTCTAGGGTTGCTCGCCGCATTTGGCCCTAGACGTCTGAAGGCAGATTGAGAGAGTCTCGCATGAATTGACGGGTGTGGTTGCTCAAATGTTGCTCGCCCGTGTTCAGCTTCCTGGCGAGTAACTTTCTCCTGTTGCTGGGGTTGGCCAAGTCTGTCCTGGGCACTGGAACGGGTTGTTCCGTGGCTCGACATAGTTGTTCGCCCGCGAGCAGATTCAGTCTGGCCCTCTCTTGGTTCAACCATCTTTGCTTTGCCTTTATCCCGCCTGACCTGGGCAATGTTCACCTCATGTTGCTCGCCCCTGGTTGACCTAACCCTAACAACTTCCACAGGTCTGTCCTTAGGCCTCACTAGTGAAGGCCTATTCTGATCTTGCTGTCTCTGTAGAGCTTGGAGAGTAGCAATGGTTTTGGCTAATTCGTTAGGGTTGTTCACCAGGGCCTCCATTTCAGGTGGGAGGTTATGGGTTATGGCCGTGTGTTGTGATCTATTCACATGTCTAGGATCACGATCTTGGTGGTCGACCGACGAGGCTCGGGTGGGAGATGCTCTCCTTGACAAACGTGATGCTTGGGTTTCCTTGGATTGAGGCATTCCGAATTAATTTATCTTAATTCTTATGATGAAGAACACCAAGAACACTTTTGTTTGAATCTTCAAGTATTTCTTGAGGTTTTCTTTGAATCTTCAAGTTTTCAGCTTGAAGTTCTTGAGTAATCACACTAATCGAAGGTTCGAACCCTTCTTCTAGTGCCAAATTGTTGGTGATCAATTTATATCAGATGGATTAGTGACTGTTTTAGTTCAGTTTAAGATCACCAATCAATAACGTGTGATTGATTATCACCGTAAATGATAAATCGAAGGTTCGGGTTGTGGAATCGTAAACACGAGAGTCGAAATCGAATTGATTTCGTATGTGTGTACGTTTAGGTATGTTAGTGTATGTTTCGGGAGTATTTGTGAATTTGAACTTGTATTTCATAAGCTGGAGAACAACTATTTATAGAGACTAGCAAGCATGAGGTGTTCCTGACTCTTGGTCTCCCTAGCCTGCATGCTTGACATGTGTCCTTTGACTCTAGTTTAACCTTATCTAAGCTAAATCTTAGTTACAAAGTCTTCTTTGGTCTTATCTCGGGCTTCATTGTTGTTCGTCCATGTCGGTTTACATCGATCCAGGATAGTTCTTTCATAGAAGTTGTTCGCCGTTTGGGTGTATGGCTCAGAAGTTGTTCGCCTTTGTGTCTTGCACAGATTGGCTTTGGGATCTTGGTCCTTTGTTCGTCAGCATACACCTCTTAGGCTGATAACTGTAACACTTTTACCAATGTTGTTCGTCATTATTGACTTGGTGGTGGGTCCATATTTGGTCTTTGGTCTTTAAACCTGTTCGCCAATATCTTGTTCGTCGGTATAGTTGTTCGTCACTTTATACACTCCTTGGATTAGTTTATGCACCCCGGCTTGATTTTCTTTATTGATTTGATTTGGAGTTGACTTCTCGTAATCCTTCTTATGGCTTTAATCCTTGTTCGCCCATCATTGATTTATGTTCGCCTGTCAACAAATAGGATACTTGACCAGCCCCTCCATTTTAATAAACCACAATTTGGTAACAGGGAACAATTAATAAACTTTAGAATCTGTCTCACAAGAGGATGGGATTTCATTAAATTGTCAAGTCCATTGGTCCAACCACTTCAAGCATATAATATCTAGCTTATTGATAAAAAACATATACTTTTATAACTAATTGCAATAACATCCATACAATTTTGTTAATAATATTAGGAGCTACAGATATTTATATCCTGATAATGTTAAATTTTAATATGTTGTGTGAAATCCGCAAAACAATGTAGGTGAAACTAAAATTCAGCACCTGCCTTTGTTGAATCATCCTAGATAATACCAAAAAAGATCAAAGGATACTGAAAAATTGTACGAACAAGGAGCAATTTCTATCATGGTCATACCTACAGAATAATCTTATATAAAAAAACATTTGTTTAGATCAAGGTTGTGATCACATCACAATTAATATTGCAACTTCTAACTATATTATAATGGTACTTTCCAATTTTTAAACCTAGTTACATAAATCAACTTAAACACATGTCGACCAAGATTTAATTTGGTAAACTAATACCCCATGAATGTAACTTGCAATCTTAACGCATTCCTCAGTTTCAAAGAAAACTATAATGAGGTGATTTAGCAATTATTTCAAATTTAGAAGACTTGGCAACGCTATACATTTTCAATAGTTAACATTTTGATGAATACGAATACAAAGTAAAGTAAAGTAGTAGTAGTTGAAAATCATATATTTAAAGAAACTCACCTCAACAGAGGTAATAATAGTCTTGATATGTTGCATAAACTAACCAAGAGAAAATGAATAAGTTCACTCATTGAGGACATCTAAAAAACATTACTCTATTTCATATATATTTAAAATGATCTTCAAAGTTCATGCTTTAATTTCATACAAGAATTTTTAACTTTAAATCCAAAATAATTTCTGCATCAACGGAAGGGCCTTAAATTTTCATCCCAGGGTCCTTTCTTTCATCATTTAATCACCATTTTTTTAAATTAAAGTTTAAAACTTAGGAATTAAAACCACACAAACTTCAAAATTTTCCTGAGAAAATATCAACGAAAGAAGGGTTCAATTCTTTAAATTGGAACCAAGTTTACCCTTAATCCTCTAAATCAGAAAAGGTCGAATTGGTTGACAATTGAAAATAATTAATGGGAAAATCCTGAAAAAAGCAAATCATCAGTGAATGAGATGCAATTGGAGCCTAGCTTAAACTTGAAAACATAAAGGAAAACAATAGTCATGTACTGTGACTTATAACCAAATAGACCATACATATGTTATTGGAAATCAAAGCAAACAGAGGAATAAAATTGAAATGTAATACCCAACAAAGTTTACAATAATTTCCTTCTATTTATGTCCATTATTCATGTAGGAAAGAGGAATTGCAGCCCTGCAGCCATCCGAAGAGGAGGACAAGAGTTGGACAATATTAATATATTAAACCTTAGAAATAAATATAATGAAAAAAAAACAGGGAAGAATATCAACTAGAAGGGTTTCTCATCCTCAGTGCATGAGTAGTAAAGACCCACAAACAACATCTCTTTGTAAATTCTACTATGAGAATGGAGATCTATCACCCAGTCATAGAATATAGATCAAGGAGTACCTGAACCTGAAGAAGGGCGATTAAAAAGGGGTATAGCATTCCATGCCGACAAAGAGAAGCCATCGTGTGGGTTTGGAAGTTCTATCAATTTATGCGACTGTTGAATAGTATTGTTCTTCATCAATTAGAATTAGAATTATTTTTGGAAATTAAGAGAGGGTGTTGGTCCCGGTACAAGACTGAGGAATACGTGTATGGGGGGGGGGAATACACGTATACCAATTTTTCAACTTAAAACTGACCGAGTCCCCTTTACTCAGAGTGGTAAAGAACTAGGAGCTGATAACACACCTACTGACTACACTTGGTGCGGGTCAGTTGACTAACTATCAGTTCAAGTTCAGTGCGGAAATGTTTGAGCCCTGAAAGTTTAAAGTCTTGTTTAGTTTGCTTTCTGAAAAACTTGTTTTACTCAATTCAGAATAGTGTTTAGTAGGGCAGTGCTCTTTTGAAGATCAGCCTGATTGATTCAGGTCTGATAAACTTGAATGCAATGAATGAACGAATAATATGGCAAGTATGCACAAAATCAAAGCAGTAAGAACACAAGGAGTTTAACGTGGTTCAGAGTCTCAAGCTCCTACGTCCACGGCCTGACTTAACAGGAAATCCACTCAAGGGATTCTTGTTTTTAACGTGCCAAGGTGCACCAAGACCAGCTATCCTCACTGATCTATACAACTCCACTTACTAACACACTAACTGACTTACTCCCAACAAACCTAACTTAGGGTTTTGGTTTCAGTTTGGATTCCAACTAAGTTGAGATTATCCTTACAAGGCAAAGCTATGCTAAGGATTGGATAATCTCTCTAAGCTTAAGATAATGCTTTTTAGCTCTTGGAATACAGAATAACTCTCGATTGCTAAGAAACACTTGGGAAATTTAGATGGTTTCGAGTGCTTCTTCTTAAGGGTTGAATGCTTTGAATGCTTGAGAGTTTGAGTAATTTCTGGCTTGGAAATTTCCCGTAACCTTGAATGGGTTCAAGGCCTTCTGTATTTAAAGGTGATTTGAAAAACTATCCGTTGGAGAGATAGCCTTCGAGTCATCTATGTAGAGAGGCTTCAAACGGACATATCTCCATGCAGCAGCCGTCCTTGTATGGATTTGGTATTTGCATTAAATGCCCATTAAATGCTTGCCCGTTGAATGTGCAGTCTGAATTCAGTCTCCATGTCAGGTTCCGTACGTGCGTGTCCTTCTCGGATTGGTCCACGTCATCAGGTTGGTGAGAATGTCAGAACTTATTCCTGTGCTTCAGGCTTGTCTTGTTAAGTTCATTTTGTCTTGAGCCCACCAGTCTTGTCCTGGCGCTGAAATTCCTTTTGCATTGCTTGGCTCTACTCCAAGTCTTCCCATTAACTCAGTGATCTCCTGTTCCCTTCAGGACTGAGTTAGTAATGACCTCAGGGTCATACTCTTCATCACTGACACTTACTCAGCCAGCTTAGAGGACTGCCATAAGTTCAGGATGGTGCTCTTCGTCTTCACGCTCTGAGTCTTGATTGTCACCAGTGAGTTCTCCTCTCACTGAGTACCTGTGAAGTGTAAAATGACTAAGTACTAATCCTAATCAAGACTAGCCTGACAAAGACAGATTAAGGCAAACATCTTTTCAGGGGCTTTGGGATCTTAATCAAAACTGACAATGTCCCAACAGAGGGGAACACCGAAACATACGTCACATATGAAAATGGTGGAGAATGGGGCTTGTGATCATAATTAGGGAGGAGAAACGTTGAAGTCGTTTGGAATGCATAGAAGAAAGGATAAATATGTACGAACATGAAAATTAAAGGGGCAATATTGTCCAAAAATGATTTATAATGCTAAGGCTTTGCGGCAAAAACCTTCAGCAGCCTGACATGTGAGTTGATTGAGAAGGGATGAGAAGTCAATTCTACTATACATTTATAAATAAGGCATTCTATTTTAGTTATAACAGCTGAGTAAACTGAAATGAAATTGTGTGGGTGAGAGAATTGATATAATATTGTCCAACCGGATGGTCGCTGTATAATCCAGAGTATTGGTCAAAATGGTGCTGACTATAATCCTAGAAGGAGAAATAAACTCAAAAATCACTGAATTCATTATCAAAAACAAATCAAACCATTATAGTATGGAAGCAGGGAAATATCATCAGAAAGAGAAGATTAAACTCCGAATGATTCAAATTCCAAAATGAGATAAAGCCATTATAGAATATAGTTGTTTTAAGAAACAATACTAATAGACATTGGAGTATAGTTGTGGTGACACAAATAAAATAGTGGTAACCAATGCAGGCCAACATACAACTTAAATGAGTAAGTCTCTTGTGCACTAAGTAGTGCAATTCAAGTGCATTTTTGAAAAGTTACTTCTGATATCACAGAAAAGTTACCTTATTTGTAATGAAAAGTGCATTTAACAAGGGGTAACTTTTCAGTAACAATAGGGGTAACTTCTAAAAAATGCATTTGATTGCACAGTGCACCTGGTGTATATAAGACTAAGCCAACTCAAATATATACGATATTCACCAGAGTACCATCTACAATATATAGAACAAAGTACCGAGGTTACCATCCGACTTAAACATAATTCAAACAAAATATTCAGATGGACAAGAACCACTTACTATCGTATTAACATTTGACAGATCCAGTTGACAACAAAAAAGAATAAACTTCAAAACAGGGTAACCTTGGTAGGATTTCCCTGCTGATCAAATGCCTTTGAAGTTGGAGGCCCCCGAATCTCAATTTGATTAGCCACCTTCTTGTCATATAGATTATCCACATGAACCTGCATGTGAAATCATTCAAGGAAACTGAGATATGAACGTAAGAATGTCCAGAAGGTATAATAAACATCCAACCATCTGTGAAATAGAAGTCAAGCTCAATTCACAACCAAATACAACGTTAAGGAGCAGAAGATACTAAAAGAATGTTGTCACAACATGTCATTCAAATCAAGATAATTAGCGAAAAAATACTGCATCAAAGAAAACGCATTTTTAAAACCCTGGGGACAGCAATCCAGAAATGGACAGACGGGGAAGAATGTGGCGAACGAAAAATGAGAGGACGAAAATAGAAAAAAAATAGAATTAGGAAAAAAAGGTTGCCCATGGGTAGGGGCGGAGAGGACCAGCGCATATGATTGCAATCACGCTCACGCGAGATTGCAGACTTGCGGGGAAAGAGATCGGAGACGGGATTGCAGATCTGCAGGGGGAAGAGATTGGAGACGATTGCAGACCAGCAATGGGAGACAGAATGTCGAAAAGGGGAAAAATAAGAATTAGGGAAAAAGAGATTAGGTGGAAAATGTAAAAAAAAAAAAAGTTAGGGGCAGAATGGTCCAGAAATGATTTATAGTGGTAAGCCACTTTTAATAGTATTATTAATAGCGATAATATTGGTATCAGCAGAAAAGATCCTAAACCCTAATTAGTAACCTCCGCTGCTTCTTCCCGGACTGGTCTCCTCCGGCGAACTTTCTCTGTTTAACTGGACTCGTCCCCTCCAGTCGTTAATCCCAGATTTCCCTTCGGTCTATTCCTCACCTCTTCTCTTCCATTATGTCTAATCCCACCTCCGATCCGCTTCATGTCACCACCATGATCAACATGGTGCCCACGAAGCTTGAATCCTCAACCTTCTTGATCTGGCGTGATCAAGTAACCGACATGGCTGACTGCTTCAACTTGCTGGGATTTCTCGACGGCTCTGTGGAACCGCCATCTCCGGCCATCACTTCATCCGATGGCTCAACCGCTCTGAATCCGGCGTTCTTAGATTGGCGCAAGAAAGATAAATAGCTACTGAGTGTTATTTGTACTTCTCTTACCTCTGATGCCGCCGCCGAAATCTTCAGTTGTACGACGTCTCATTCGACCTGGGAGGCGTTGCTGGCCGCCTTCTCTGACACATCAGCGTCCCACACGCACTCCTTGCGAGAGGTACTCCTATCTCTTCGTAAGGGTGATTTATCTGTTGATGAGTACGGGAAGAAATTCAAATCGTTTTGCGATCAATTGCAATTCATTGGGCATCCCATTCCGAACGATGACAAGGCCCACTGGTTCCTGCGCGGCCTCGACATGCATTTCGCTAGCTTTGCCGACACTCGTTTGGCGTTAGGAACCGTTCCTCGGTTCCGTGATTTGGTGCATCAGGCCCGCCAGTTCGAGGGGATGATGCACGCTATGGACGGTCATGCCCAATCGCCAGCGGCGTTTACTGCTTCCCGAAGTGACAGGTCGACTTCAAGCCATGGTGGACGGGGCAGGGGCGCTTCGGGTGGTCAGGTCCAAGGAAGTTCTGGCCGACATTTCTCCACTAATGGACAAGGTGGTAGTCAGCGTAGGACTTTCCCTAATAATGGCGGTTCCAGTAGCAACTCGAGAAATTGGACCAATTCCAATAGTGGTACTCGTCGTCCTTATACGCCTCATTGCCAAATCTATAAAGGGGATCATTATGCCGACAAATGTCCTCAATTCCTTCAGGCGCGTAGTGCTATGTCCTCGACTAATTTGTCTCAGGTGTTCAACTCTACTTGCAACATTTCGGAGCAAACCCCCGACTGGTACCTTGACTCTGGCGCCTCTGCTCATATGACAAACCAGCCCACTACTCTGGACTCCTACGAGCCCTACTCTGGTAACTGTTCTGTTGTTGTTGGTAATGGTAACTCATTGCGCATTTCCCATATTGGTACTAGTAATATTTCTGACGATGTCAAATAATTGGATGTACTGGTTGTTCCCCATATCACAAAGAATCTCCTGTCTATCAGTAAATTAACTGCGGATTATCCTGTTGACGTTATTTTCTCTGATAAGTTCTTTGCAATTCAGAACCGAGTCACAAAGAAAATTCTGGCTCAAGGAAGGTATGATAGAGGTCTCTATTTACTTGATCGGGGCATTCCGGCATTGGTGGCAGCAATACGACATAAAGACTTGAAGGCCAGCTTTAATTTGTGGCATTTACGCTTTGGGCATACTCTTTTTTCTATTATTTCATTATTGAATAAGTTGGGTCAGGTATCTGTTACTTCTGTTTTACCGAACCCTAGTCCTTGCTTTTCCTGTCATTTAGCTAAGAGCAAGGGTTTATCTTTTTCATTGAATGTCAAACGGGATTCTGCTGTTCTTGACTTAATGCATTGTGATTTGTGGGGTCCTGCGCCCGTTTCTACATCTGATGGTTTTCGATATTACATGGTATTTGTGGATGATTACTCTCGTTTCTATTGGCTTTATCCTTTGCGTGCGAAGTCGGAATTTTATGATGTTCTAGTCCGCTTTACTGCCTTTGTTAGTAATAAATTTTCTCGCACTATTAAAGTATTCCAAAGTGATGGGGGAACTGAGTTTGTGAATGGTAAAGTTCGAGATTTTATGAATTTACATGGCATTCTTCATCGTCTCTCCTGTCCGTACACTCCTCAGCAGAATGGCAGGGCAGAAAGAAAGCATCGGCATATTACTGAGACGGGGTTATCTATGCTATTTCATGCTCATTTACTTGCTTCTTTCTGGTTCGATGCTTTTGCAACTGCTACATATATTATCAACAGGTTTCCTTCGTCAATTCTGCATGATTCTTCACCTTTTGAAATGTTATTTGGGTATCCTCCAAATTATGCGAATTTTAGACCCTTCGGATGTCGTGTATTTTCGTATCTTTGGGATTATGTGGCTCATAAACTAGAGCCTCGGAGTCGTGCTTGTATTTTTCTTGGTTACAGCAGTATTCACAAAGGTTTTCGTTGTTTTGATCCGGACTCCTCTAAAGTCTTTGTCACTCGGCATGCTCAGTTTGATGAGCACTATTTTCCGTATTCCCGAGTTCCTTCCTCGACTCATCTTACTGATCTTGACATGTCGACTTTTCTCGATGTGTCAGTTGCTCATTCTTCACCACCACCTATGCAACCTGCGCCCCTTCCCTTGGGTCAGGTTACTCGTACGGCCCCTGTTTTGATTAATGAGGATGATGACTTGCCTCATGTACCAAATTCGCCTACTGCAGCACCCCATGTTCCTGCTCCTGACGAACCAGCTTCGCCACCTGCTCCTGCTCATGACGAGCCACTCTCATCATCTGCAGACTCGTCTGCCCCTGTGGCCCCTGTGCCAGCTCAGCCTCATCCGATGATTACTAGAGCTCGTGCTGGTATATTCAAACTTCGTTATCCAGTTGACTTGACAACTACAGCTCTTCTCTCAGCTCTTACTACTACCTCTGAGCCCCGTGGTTTCAAGTCCGATGCTAAGCATCCGGAATGGCTCGCTGCCATGCAGGAAGAAATTGATGCTCTTCGCACGAATACCACTTGGACTTTGGTGCCTCATCCTCCAGGTTCAAACATTGTCGGGTCCAAATGGGTATTTCGTACGAAGTTCCATCCGGATGGGTCCATTGAGCACCACAAAGCTCGTTTAGTGGCCCAAGGTTTCACTCAGGTCCCTGGTGCTGACTTTCACCACACCTTTAGCCCTGTTATTAAGGCAGCCACGGTCCGGATCATTCTTTCTCTTGCGGTTCAGCATGGATGGCTCTCCATTAGCTTGATGTCAAGAATGCTTTCCTTAATGGGGTTCTTACCAAACCTGTCTTTATGTCTCAGCCTCCCGGTTTTATTAATCCTCGCTATCCTGATCACGTTTGTCGTTTACAGAAGGCCTTGTATGGACTTTGGCAGGCCCCTCTTGCTTGGTTTCAGCGATTTAGCTCCTACCTTCTCAGCTTGGGATTTATTCAGAGTCGGGCGGACTCCTCTCTCTTTCATTTTCACAGAGGCTCTATGACTATATATTTGCTGCTTTATGTGGATGACATCATTGTTACAGGAAATGACGCCACTGTCATTCGCAGTTTTATCTCTCGTACACATCAAGAGTTTTCTATTAAAGATCTTGGGCGGTTGACTTATTTTCTTGGTTTGGAAATATCTTATACTCCTGACGGTTTGGTTATCGGGCAGGCTAAGTATGTTCATGACATCCTTAAGCGTGCAGACTTACTGGACTCCAAGCCTATTTCCACTTCATTAGCCACAGGGGAATCTCTCATCAGCACTGGTTCTCCTTGTTCTGATCCTACCTTATATAGATCTTTTGTTGGGGCTCTTCTGTTAGGATTTTATCTGCAATTATAGAGAAATTGAAAAACGGAACAAACAATTTGGTTACCCAGTTCGTCTGTAAAGACTACGTCTGGGGGCACTACCAAGCCAGGAGATATACTATATTTTCGGTGATACAATTACAATGAGTCATATGAGAATATATAAGAAACCTGGGCCAAAACCCTAAGAAAGCTGGGACGTGAAGCAGTCGAGCAGGCTCCATAACTCAACAATCTCCCACCTGGAGACTGACTCCAAATGTAACTTGTCTCCTCCATCTTATCATTATCTCTCACTGGTAGTAGTGCCATGCCTTTATCTCAGTTTCCAAGGCCAGTTGAAGTCATGCATAACTTCAACTTCTCTAAGGTCACAACCTTAGTCAATATATCAGCAGGATTCTCACTTCCTTGAATCTTCATCAGCTACAAGATCTTATTTTCAATGAGATAACGGATGTAATGATACCTCAACTCAATGTGCTTCGTCCTCGAGTGAAAAGCTGGATTCTTTGCTAAGTGAATATCACTTTGACTATCACTATAGAGTATACTATCCTTCTGTTCCTTCCCCAATTCACGCAAGAGATTCTGCAACCATACCATCTCTTTACTAGCCTCAGTAACTGCTACATACTCTGCCTCTGCAGTGGACTGAGCTACGATCTTTTGCAACTTAGAAGCCCAAGAAATTGCTGTACCACCAAAAGTAAACACATACCCGGTTGTACTCCTCCTTTTGTCAAGATCGCTCGATGCTAAGTCTGCATCAGCATACCCTGCCAATTTAACACTTTTGCCTTCAAAACACAATGCTCTTTCTGTAGTACCTCTCAAGTACTTGAGGATCCATTTTACTGCCTCCCAATGCTGCTTACCCGGATTTCCCATAAACCTGCTAACTACTCCCACCGCATGTGCAATGTCTGGTCTTGTACACACCATAACGTACATCAAACTGCCAATTGCTGAAGCGTATGGAGTTTTCTGCATGTGGGTTCGCTCCTCTTCGCTATTAGGTGAGTCCTTGTTGGATAGCTTGAACTGACTTCCCAACGGGACACGAACTGGCTTCGCATCTTCCATACTAAATCTCTTCAAGACCTTCTTTATGTATTCAGTCTGTGAAAGATACAACTTTCCTGCCACCCTATCACGATCGATTCGCATACCTAAGATTTGCTTGGCCTCCCCAAGGTCCTTCATAGCAAACCTATCAGACAACTGCTTCTTCAACTTGCTCACTTCTCGAGCACTAGAGCCTGCTATCAACATGTCATCAACATATAATAGCAAAATGATATAGACATTATCATACCTCTTGAAGTAGCAGCAATGGTCAGCTTCACACCTATTGAACTCAATCTTGTGCATGAATCCATCAAACTTCTTGTACCACTGTAATGGAGCTTGTTTCAAACCATACAAGCTCTTCCTCAATTTGCAAACAAGCTCATTGTTTCCCTTTGACAAGTATCATTCTGGTTGCTTCATGTAGATGTCGACATCCTCCAAATCACCATGAAGAAAGGCTGTTTTTACGTCCATTTGCTCTAACAACAAGTTCTCTGCAGCTACTAAACTCAGAACTAACCGAATGGTAGTTAGTTTAACAACAGGAGTAAAAACATCAGTATAATCAATACCATATTTCTGCTGAAACCCCTTCACAACCAGTCTTACCTTGTAACGCTTGCTTCCATCTGCCTCCTCTTTAATTCTGTAAACCCACTTATTTCGCAGTGCCTTCTTGCCCTTAGGAAGCTCAACTAGTTCCCACGTTTCGTTGGTCATCAACGAATTCATCTCATCATCCATTGCAAGTTTCCACTTGTTCACGTGCTTACTACGTGTAGCCTCTGCATAACATTCAGGCTCACCACCATCAGTCAACAATAAATAATGAAGAGAAGGTGTATACCTATCAGGAGATCGACGTTCTCTAGTGGATCTCCGCAGCGGAATTATTGGAGGTGGTGTACGTGGTTCTTCCTCAACAACCACCTGATCATCATGAACCTCCTTGTTCCCACCTGAGTTCGAAATGTCTAATTCAATGACCTGTGTCTCGGAACCAACTGCTTTAGATGTACCCAACCTGTCTTTGTACAAAATCTGCTCATTAAATACGACATCTCGACTACGAATTATCTTTCGATTCTGCTCATCCCAAAATCGATAACCAAATTCATCACCGCCATATCCAACAAACGTACATTTAACAGATTTAGCATCCAATTTACTTCTACTAGCAGCATCAATATGAACATATGAAACACATCCAAATACTCGAAGGAAAGACAGATTTACCTCCTTACCAGTCCAGGCCTCCTCTGGTATGCCATACTGCAAGGGGGTTGAGGGTCCTCTGTTTATCAAGTAAGCTGCAGTGTTCACTACTTCTGCCCAAAACATCTTCGGCAGCCCACACTTCAATCTCATGCTTCTAGCACGTTCACACAAGGTTCTGTTCATACGTTCTGCAACACCATTCTGCTGGGGTGTTCCTCTCACAGTTTTCTCCATGCGAATTCCATTCTCTTCACAGAATTCTTTGAACTCACGAAGCTCGTACTCTCCACCATTATCAGATCTCAAACACTTCACTTTGAGACCTGTCTCAGTTTCTACGAGGGCCTTCCACTTCCTGAAAGCATTAAAGGCATCAGACTTATTTTTCAGAAAATAAACCCATACCTTTCTCGTAGAGTCGTCAATGAAAGTCATGTAATATGATGCTTCACCAAGGGATGTCACAGGTGCTGTCGCTGTGTACCAATTCCAGTTTCTGCTTCTTCAAGGTTCTGCCTCCTTTCGAAAAACTCACCCTTTTCTGTTTTCCGAATACACAGTCCTCACATAAACCCATGTCAACTGTCTTGAGGTCTGGCAGTTTACCCTTTGAACACATTACTTTCATTCCCTTCTCACTCATGTGGCCAAGACGACAATGCCACAAATCTGCATTGCTCTTTGCACCTGCAAGAGCGATGCTATCCCGAGTGTTGCCTGTCATATACAAGGTTCCCTCTTTATTTCCACGAGCCACTACCATAGCACCTTTAGATATCTTCCACGTATTGCACCCAAAGCTCACAGTGTAACCCTCATCATCAAGCTGCCCTACTGATAGTAAGTTCCTTTTTAGTCCAGGAATATGTCTCACATCTCGTAACTGTAAAACAGTTCCGTTTGGTGCCTTGATCCGAACATCCTCCTTCCCTATGATTTGTAGAGGCTCATCATCAGCAAGATAAACCTTCCCAAAGTCCCCAGAAGTGTAACGTTCCATTACATCAGCCCTGCTGGACGAATGAAACGATGCTCCAGAATCTAACACCCAAGATTCCAGTAGACTACTTACGCTCAAGATCAATGCATCTGATTCCTCATCAGTGGCTGCGTTTGCTGAATTATCATCCTTTGCTGGTGCATTCGTTTGTGCCTTTGCTGGTGCCTTGCACTGGTTTTTGTAATGACCAAATTCATGACAATTGTAACACTCAATCTGGCTTTTGTCCTTCTTGGGCTTATTTTTGCCCCTCGACTTCGATCTACCTCGATTCGATTTCACTTTAGATTCTGATCTGCCTCTGTTACCTGCACTCAAGGCTGATCCCGTGGCCACACCCAATTCTTTCCTTCGAATTTCTTCGCTCATGACCAGATCCCTAACGTCATCAAACCTAAGTTTCACCTTACCTGCTGAAGCACTAACGGCCGTCACCGTCCCACTCCAACTTTCTGGTAAAGAAGACAACAAGATTAGGGCTTGTACCTCATCATCGAAATCAATCTCAACCGAGCTCAATTGGGCTATTATCATATTGAACTCGTTGAGATGGTTGGCTACCACAGTATCCTCTGCCATCTTTAGGTTGAATAACCTCCGCATCAGATGAACCTTGTTCGCTGCAGATGGTTTTTCGTACATCTCAGTCAGAATCTCCAACATCTCCTGTGTGGTTTTTGCCTTCACCGTATGTAGGGCGACGTTCCTGGACAACGACAAACGAACCACACTCATCGCCTTCCTGTCCAACAACTTGCACTCATCGTCCTTCATGTCTTTAGGTTTCTCACCCAAAGGTTGATACAGATCCTTACCGTACAAGTAATCCTCGATCTGCAACTTCCAGAATCCGAAATCTGTTCCATCAAATTTCTCAACAGGCGATTTCCCTTCAGCCATCATAATTGCTCCCACCAGATCCTCTCAACCCGATGCTCTAGATACCAGTTGTTAGGATTTTATCTGCAATTATAGAGAGATTGAAAAACGGAACAAACGATTTGGTTACCCAGTTCGTCTGTAAAGACTACGTCTGGGGGCACTACCAAGCCAGGAGATATACTATATTTTCGGTGATACAATTACAATGAGTCATATGAGAATATATAAGAAACCTGGGCGAAAACCCTAAGCTGGGACGTGAAGCAGTCGAGCAAGCTCCATAACTCAACATCTTCAGTATTTAACCATCACCCGTCCCGATTTATCTTATGCTGTTAGCTCCGTTAGCCAGTTTCTCCATTCTCCAACGGATGCTCATTTTTTGGCTGTTAAGCGGATACTTCGTTACGTCAAAGGGACCCTTCACTATGGTCTCTCCTTCACGAAAAGATATGATTCTTCTATCTTGGGATATTCTGATGCTGATTGGGCGCGTTGTCTCGAAACCCGCCGTTCCACATATGGGTACTCAATTTTTCTTGGGGGCAACTTAGTTTCTTGGAGTGCCAAAAAATAGCCCACTGTTGCGCGCTCTAGTTGTGAATCGAAATATCGAGCTATGGCCAATGCAGCAGCAGAGCTAGTCTGGGTCACAAATCTTCTTCGGGAGCTTTGAGCTCTCCTTTCCACTCGGCCAACTTTATTATCTGACAACAAGAGTGCTATTTTCTTAAGTCAAAACCCTATTGCTCACAAACGGGCCAAACATATTGATCTTGATTACCATTTTGTTCGTGAGTTGGTCTCCTCTGGCAGGCTCACCACCGGTTTTGTTCCTTCTCATCTGCAACTCACTGACATTTTCACAAAGAGCCTCCCTCGTCCAGCATTCGAGTTTCTACGTTCCAAGCTTTGCGTGTGTCTCGGGGGTAATAGCGATAATATTGGTTAAGATTTGATTCATTAGTGATTGTATATATTTATGTAAATTAGTCCAACTTTCTTAGATTAGTTCTCCCCTAATTTAGGGAGTTTGTTGTACACGCTTGTATCCAAAATCTCTATTAATACAAATTCTCATAATCACCAATTCATCGGTGATTTTCAAATCACATTCACAATTATATTATAGATATAGATATAGATTATTTAAACACAATATTATTACACATATGATGGTCTTCAAGTGCACTCTCTTTGTTAGTGGGTTTTATTACATCAGAAATACATGAACTTTGTTCAAATATATATTGATATAGGCTCGTGCATTGCACGGGCAAAATACTAGGACATATTAAAGATACTTATATTATGTTTTGTAAGAAATATTAGATATCAATTCATGAATAAGGTTAAATTTTAATTATCTATTAATTGTAATACCAAACACTAATAATCACAGATAAAGTATAGAGTGAAATTGGTTGATACATGAACCATTGAAGGATATTAGTTGTTTTTACTAAAGTGTATTAGTTATGTTGGGACAATGTCAGTTTTGATTAGATCCCAAAGCCCCTGAAAAGATGTTTGCATTTGTTTGTCAGGCTAGTCTTGGTTAGGAATTGTACTTAGGTATTTTACACTTCACAGGTACTCAGTAAGAGGAGCACTTACTGATGACAATCAAGACAAGAGCCTGAAGACGGTTAACCATCCTGAACTTATGGCAGTCTTCTAAGCTGGCTGAGTAAGTATCAGTGATGAAGAGTATGACCCTGAGGTCATTACTACTCAGTCCTAAAGGGAACAGGATGATGTTGAGTTTATGGGAAGACTTGGAGTAGAGCCAAGCAATGCAAAAAGAATGTCAGAGTCAAGACAAGAGCAGTGAGCTCAAGACAAAAAGAACTTAATAAGACAAGCCTGGAGCCTAGGAATAAGTTCTGACATTCTCACCAACCTGATGATATGGACCAATCCGAGAAGGACACGCACGTACGGAACCTGACATAAGACTGACTTCAGACTGCATTTTCAACGGGCAAGCATTTAATGTGCATTTAATGCAAATACCTAATTCCATGAAAAGGACGGCTGTTGCATGAAGATATGTCCGTTTGAATCACTCTACATAGTTGACAAGAAAGGCTATCTCTCCAACGGATAGTTTTTCAAATCACCTATAAATACAGAAGGCCATGAACCCATTCAAGGTTACGGGAAATTTCCAAGCCAGAAATTCCTCAAACTCCCAAGCACTCAAAGCATTCAGTCTTTAGATGAAGCACTCGAAACCCTTTAAATTTCCCAAGTGTTCCTTAGCTACTGAGAGTTAATCTGTATTCCAAGAGCGTACAAGCAATATCTTAAGCTTAGAGAGATTATCCAACCCTTAGCATAGCTTTGTCTTGTAAGGATAATCTCAACCTAGTTGGAATCCAAACTGAAATCAAAACCCTAAAGTTAGGTTTGTTGAAGTAAGTTAAGTTAGTTAGTAAGGAAGTTTGTATAGGTCAGTGAGGTAGTTGATCTTAGTGCACCTTGGCACGTTAAAAACAAGAATCCCTTGAGTAGATTTCCTATTAAATCAGGTCATGGACGTAGGAGTTTGAGACTCTGAACCACGTTAAACTTGTTGTGTTCTTACTGTTTTGATATATTGCATACCTGTCGTATTAACTGTTCATTCATTGCATAAGTTTTATCAGGCTTGAATCAATCAGCCTGATCTATTAAAAATAGCACTGCCCTTACTAAACACTATTCATTTGAGTAATTAGTTTTCAGAAGCAAACTAATCAAGACTTTAAACTATCAGGGATCACGCATTTCCACACTGAACTTAAACTGATAGTTAGCCAACTGACCCGCACCAAGTGTAGTCAGTAGGTGTGTTATCAGTTCCTAGTTCTTTATCACTCTGAGTAAAGGGGACTCAGTAAGGTTTTAAGTTTGAAAAATTGGTATACGTGTATTCCCCCCTCATACACGTATTCCCCCAGTCTTGTACCGGGACCAACAAGTGGTATCAGAGCAGTGGTTCAAAAGACCACTGACTTTGAATACTAATAGTTTCAGAGGAGAAACTGTTGGTGGTCACTGAACAGATCTGAGTTTACTTTTCATAAAACTTGCATCATCATGACTTTAAGGAGACTTGAAGCTTCATTACCTGAATTCTCTGTATCTAACTTTGTCTATTGGAAGTTCATATTAGAAGCGCATCTTGATGCCATCCATGACCAGATGCTGCGTGTTCTCAGTGAGGGACCGATCAAGATCACTATTTCTAATATCAGAGGACTGGGATATGAGCATCTTGATATTAGCCTGCAGGTTCCGAAAGAAAGGAAAGACATGACCAACAATGAAATCAAGATGGTGGGACTGGACAACGTTGCCAGAAATATCATTTTGCATACGGTGCCCTTCGAGGAGTCAGCCAGGCTGATGAATTTAAAAAAGCAAAAGAGGTTTGGGATGAGCTGACCAGGATGTGCGAGGGGTCAGAAAAGATAAAGGAGAACAAAATAAACATTGCCATTCAGAAATTCGAAGCATTTGAGATGTTGCCTGATGAGACAATCGATCAGATGGAGTAAAGGTTCATCAATTTGATGAATGAGCTGGTGATGCTGGACAAAGATGTCCCAAAGAGAGATGTTGCTTCAAAGATCCTGAATGCCCTTCCTGGGAGATGGGATAATAGCGTAATTATGCTTAAGAACACTTAGGATATGAGTAACATAACTTCTGCTTTACTTTTTTCAGAGCTTAAGGCACTGGAATTTGATCTTAACAAAAGAAAGAAGAAAGTTCAGCCAGAAAAGGAAGAAAATGAGAAAACTCCTGAGAAAAGTGTGGCGTTCAAGGCCAGGTCTGAACCTGTTGAATCTTCATCAAAGTCACTGATGGAGATGAGCAAGGAAGAACTTGCTGAGGAGTACAGCCTGATGGCTAGACGCTTTGATAAGCTTAATTCCAGGTTTGGTCGTTATAAGAAATTTTATCAGGACTCACGTGACAGAAAACCTGAAGGAACCCACCAAAGCTCAAGGAGATATGAGGAAAGAAGAAACACTGACCAGAGGAGAGATCGTGGCGATGAAAGAAGATATTCAGATCCAAAGCCCGATCGCAGAGATGAACAGAGACGTACTCACGATGACAAACACTAAGGGAAGACTGAAAGCTCATCAAGACAGAAAGAACCTGACTCAAGGAGGATCCCTGAACCAAGGAGAGAAAGAGGAGATGAGCAACCAACATGTTACAACTGTAACAAGAGCGAGCACTATCAGTATGATTGTCCGAAGCTGAGTGCAAGGGAAAGAGAGGATAGGAGGGCCAAGAGAGACCAGAGACTTGCTGACCGGAGAGCTATGCTCGTTGAGGATGCAACTGACTCTGATGGTCCTGAGGAGAGGTCGCCTGAACTCTTTTCTGATGATGAGTACGATGATGTCTGCCTGATGGCAAGGGAGGAACCTGAGGTAACATCTAACTCTGTATGTGGTTCCTACACTGGTCAGAATCCTGAGCTTAGCTTAGAGTCAGTCAGAGAAATGAACCTTCAGATCTGTCTGGATCAATTGATGGTTGATTTCTCCAGATTGCAGGAAACTAATGTCTTCTTGGTAGAGGAGAACAAGAAATTGAGTACTGAGGTTCAGAACCTGAATGATCAGCTCACTCAGTCTGATCTTAAAGAACCAACTCAGATTGTGAGACTAACTCAGGAGATTGATTTAATCAATGCTGAGCGTCTCCCAATAGAGAAGCTTCTGAAGGAATTGGCTGAGGAAGAGTTGGTCAGGAAGGAAGAACTGAAAGCACTCAAGAGTAAGTTTGATGACCTCTTTACCAGACATGAAATCCTGAAAAAGAGTGAGGACTCACTCAAGCAAAAGGTTGCAGAGTTAATCTCATGTTGCTTCAGGGAGCAACACTGAGAGGGTATTTGTTCAGGCAGGCCAGAGTGCACCTAAGGTTGTACTTCAGGCCCGTCAAACTGATAAGGGCAAGGAAACCGTTGACACAGTCAGGGTTGCCCCTAAGGTAGCTAAGCCAAAACCCAAGGGAAAGGCAAAGCAACCAAAGGAGGTCCCTGGGAGCTCAGGTCAGAGAAAGTCTCAGCGAAAGTGGAGGAAGACTCAGGCCAAGAGCCCTCAGACTGGTCAGCGAGGGTACCATCATGCTTGGCAATACCAATAGGGAAGGCCAAATATGATGAAACCCCCGTGGTTTTGGCATCATGAGGCCTTTAACTGTTTTCCATTCCCCCACTTGCCTAGGGGGAATAGAACACATGGTCCTTATCAAGAACAAGGCCCAAGACCTGCTGCACCCAGACCTAGGAAGAATAGGAAGCCAGCCCAAAAGACACCCACTCAGGCTCATGTGAAGCTTATGTCCAGTACTCATACACCATCTTCCTCTCAGGCAAAGAAGAAGAAAGTTGTGTATGTTGATGTTTCAGGGAGACAGATTCACCACTCTGAGGTAATCAGGGTTGTGAAATAAGTCTGGATCCCGAAGGGTACAACTGACACGATAGAACCCAACACCAAATGGGTACCTAAAGCCTGATTTGCTTGCAGGCGGCTGTGGATCACAACAAGAGGAGAGGAGACTCAAACAAAGTTGTTTGGTACCTAGACAGTGGATGCTCAAGGCATATGACTGGAATAAAGAGTCTTCTCCAAGAGTTTCAGGCTAAGGATGGTCCACAGGTAACCTTTGGTTATAACTCAAAAGGTGTTACTAAAGGTTTTGGTGTCTTGATAATAGGTACAGTCGAGTGGAAAATGTGTCCTTCGTAGAAGGACTGAAGCATAACCTATTGTCAGTAAGCCAATTCTGTGACAAAGGTTTCAGTGTTGAGTTCTCATCGAATATATGTTCAGTCAAGGACGAATCAACACAAGTGCTTCTATCAGGTATCAGGAAAGGTAATGTTTATCTTGCTGATTGGAGCAGCATTATTCCTAATACTTGTTTTGTTGCTAAAAGCTCTCTAGAGCTCAGTTGGTTATTGCATAAAAGATTAAGCCACCTGAACTTCAAGATTCTTAACAATATTTCTAGACAGTCACTTGTTGAAGGTCTACCTAATGAAGTTTTTAGCAAAGATCATGTGTGCAAAGCTTGTCAGGAAGGGAAACATGTTAGAGCTTCATTCAAAGAGAAAGCTTCCCATTCCACTGACAGGATTCTTCAGCTCTTGCACATGGATTTATTTGGTCCTATTACACCTGTGAGTATGAATGGCAGGAAATATACACTTGTGGTTATTGATGATTTTTCTAGATATACTTGGGTTATTTTCTTGATGAATAAAAAGGAAACACATGTGAAGCTTCCAGAGTTGCTCAGGAGACTCAGCAATGAGAAGAATCAGTCCATTACTAAGATCAGATCTGATAAGGGCACTGAATTTATAAATTCATATATTTTTTACTTTTGTAATGAACTTGGTATAGCTCATGAGACTTCTGCAGCTAGAACCCCACAACAAAATGGTGTTGCTGAGAGAAGGAACAGGACACTGAAGGAAGCTCCCAGGACCATGCTAGTTGAGTCAGGATTGCCCAAGAAATTCTGGGCAGAGGCAATCAACACTGCATGCTACACTCAGAACAGATCCATGCTGAACAAACAACATGCACATACCCCATATGAGACATTGAATAAGAGGAAACCTCGTATCTCTTACTTTCATATATTTGGTTGTAAGTGCTTCATCCTCAACAATGGGAAGACCCAATTGAAAGCCTTTGATAGCAAATCTGATGAAGGGATATTCTTAGGATATTCTGAAGTCAGTAAAGCTTTCAGGGTTTACAATTGTAGGACCCTTGTTGTGGAAGAATCACCACATGTTGTGTTTGATGAATCTGCTAATGAATCTAGAGTAAAAGTGTTGAATCCTAACACTGAGGAGGTCACAAGGAGGGTGACAAGGCTGAGCTTAAAGAATCAACCTGATCCAAAGGTCAAAGCTATGCCAATTCCAAGATGGGATGATGACGATGATCAGGATGATGAATCTAGTGCCACCCCTAAGCCCAGCACATCAGGGTTTGTTAAGCCTCAGACTGAGGAACAGGCTCAACCTGAGGTAAGCACCGTCTATGAAGATGCAGTTGCAGCTGAGACGGTTCCTGAGTCACCTCATCAAGGGGGAACAAATGTCGCTGATATTGAGCTTGTTAATCCCTTTGGTATAGACTTAGGTTCTTCCCCTTCTGTTCAATTTCCTGAATTTCATGAACCTGTAGACACTAACCTTGTAGGTACTTTAGGAACAACTCCTGGCAAAAGAACATGGATAGAGGATCATCCTATTGATCAAGTCATTGGTGATCCAACTGAGGGAGTCAGGACCAGACGGTTTCATGGTGGGAGTACATTGTTCTGTTGCTTTCTCTCTGAGCAAGAGCCTCAGAACATTGAAGAAGCCCTCACTGACTCGAACTGGATCATAGCCATGCAAGATGAGTTGAATCAGTTCACAAGGAATCAGGTTTGGGAACTGGTTGATAGACCCAGGCATCAAGGAGTTATCGGTACCAAGTGGATCTTTAAGAACAAGAAGGATGAGAATGGTGTTGTAGTAAGGAACAAGGCTAGACTGGTTGCAAAGGGGTATTGTCAGTCTGAAGGAATAGACTATGATGAGACTTTTGCTCCAGTGGCTAGATTGGAAGCTATCAGGTTGTTCCTTGCATATGCAACATACAAGAAGTTTAAGGTGTATCAAATGGACGTCAAGAGTGCCTTCCTGAATGGTGTACTCAATGAAGAGGTATATGTTGAACAACCTCCCGGGTTTGAGGTTGGAGATAGAGTATACCATTTAAAGAAAGCACTCTATGGACTTAAGCAAGCACCAAGAGCTTGGTATGATACCCTCTCTCAATTCCTGACAGACCATGGGTTCAAGAAGGGAACCGTGGATAGGACATTGTTCAAGATCACTGAAGGTGATGACATTCTCTTGGTCCAGATTTATCTGGATGACATAATATTTGGATCACCAAATCATCAGCTTTGTGAGAAATTCTCTAAGCTAATGACTAGTAAATTTTAGATGTCTATGATGGGAGAGATGAACTTCTTTTTAGGATTGCAGGTCAAGCAGACTGATCAAGGTATTTTCATTAATCAGGCCAAGTATACAAGAGACTTGATTCATAAGTTTGGTGTCCGGAACAACAATCCAGCCAGGATCCCATATGAACACAAATTGGAAGATGGATCCTGACACTGAAGGGACTTCAGTGAATCAGACTGAGTATCGAGGGCTGATAGGTTCTTTATTGTACCTGACTGCAAGTAGGCCTCACATCACGTTTGCAGTTGGTGTATGTGCTAGGTATCAGTCTGATCCCAAGAAAAGTCATTTGGAGGCTGCTAAGAGGATACTTAAGTATTTGAAAATGACAGTCAATATGGGACTATGGTATCCTTCAGATGACAACTTAGAACTGACAGGTTATTCAGATGCAGATTATGGAGGTTGTAGGATTGATAGGAAATCAACTTCAGGGACATGTCAGTTTTTGGGGAGCAAGTTGATCTCGTGGTTTAGTAAGAAGCAGAATTCAGTTGCAACATCCACAACTGAGGCTGAGTATATGGCTGTTGGTAGTTGTTGTGCTCAGATTTTATGGTTAAGGCAAAAGTTGAGGGACTACCAGGTATTTGCTAATGAAGTTCCAATCTATTGTGACAACAATATTACTATAGCAATTACTCAGAACCCAGTGCTTCACACAAGGTGCAATCATGTGGATATTAAGCATCATTTCATTCGAGATCATGTGGAAAAGAAGGACATTAGGATGGAGAAAATTCACACTAACAGGCAGAGAGCTGACATCTTGACTAAGCCTTTGGCTGAAACAAGATTTATGGAACTATCAGTAGAGTTAGGTCTCTTAGATCCTAGTGAACAGTCAGTGTGGGGTCTAGGGGGAACTCAGTCAGACTCGACTCAACGAGGTATCAGGGTGCTACAATGTCTCTCTGACAGGTATGAGTTTCAACCTGACTTTGTGAATTTCAAGCATCTCCCTGAGTCCTTCGTCCTGAAAATCTTTATTAAATGCATTCTGTTTTCATTAAAAGTGCGCCTTTTCATATTTAAACCCACGCGCAAAGGAGCATTTAATACTTCAGTTACTTTTTCGTATACGTGTCCGTTTTATACGGAATATGACTGACATGGGTAAATGATTGTTGCTGAGATTAATCCTGGCCCTTCATTTCAAAACTTTTCAAATTCAGGAATTAATCTCAACCCCACGTCTGAGTAACTGATTCAATCTTATCAATCAAAGAATGCCATTGAGGTTTTTATGCAAATACTAAAGCACTTGCACACTGAGTATTCTCCTTCTCAAGCACTCAATTTCAGTTTTTTTTCAAAAAACCTCTTACTCTAAATCAATGGCGTTCCTCAAATCAACCTGGTCCACAGACAACATCGATGATGTCGTCAACAACAAGCTTGTGCACATGGAGCAAGTCATCTCCATGGACGGCATTTGCTTGAACGTGGAGGAAATCCGTCCAGTCTTTAAATGGATTTCTAAAGCAGGTCTTGAGACATATTTCACCAAACGACATGTCTCCGTACTACCCAAAGTAGTGGTTGAGGCCTACTTCAACCTTTTCGTTAGGAGGGGAGAGATGTTCACATGGGTGACCGCTCTAAAGCCCACTGGAGAGAAGGACGTTGATGGCGAGCCTTTCTACGAATCGACGGAGGTGGAGATCGACCTCAGAAGAGCAGTGATGGAAGTGTTCACTTCGCCATCATCTGGTATCAACCCCAGGGTGTACAAGGAGAACGGTGAAGGAGAACTCCTTGCGAATTGGACTAAGACGGGGTCTGGTGAGTTTAAGGCCCGTCAGAACAAGAGTACCTTAAAGCCGGAATTCAGGGCTCTTGTGGATCTTGTATCCAAGGTCGTCATGGGGTCCACTGGCTCGCATGAACAGTTAAGCCTGCCCAAACTGAGGATCATGGGGGCAATCGTGGATGGAGTGGAAGCCAAGTAGGAGCAGTTCTTCCTTGACCAGATCAGTCAGGCGGCGCTGGACAAGCTTAAGAAGGACGAAGATAAGAAGCACATCTCGGTCAAAGCTATCCTGCCCTTTGGCATGCGCCTGTCAATTCTGATTGCCCATGCCTGCCATGGGTACACGTTCGACTTGGAGGACACCCTATCTTCCAAGAGGGTGATGTTCACCTCGCTGAGTGATACCTACGCGATGCTAGGGCTGACTGATCCCAATGCCAAGGCAAAAGGTCAGGCCAAAAAACTAGCTGGTAAGGCCAAGAAGGTGGATACCAGTCTCATCGAGAAGGTAGATGAGCTCTTCGAGAGGAGGGAGGAGGCTGAGGAGGCTGTGGAGCCTGAGGAAGAGGCGCAGCCTGTGGTGGAGAAGGTGGAGAAGAAGAGGGTTAAGATTGTGCTGTCAGGGAAGAGCACGAGTTCAGGGACTGAGTCAAATCCTAAGATGGCCGTTTCTAAGGCTGAGGGAACTGACAATGACGTCAGTAAGTATCAAGGGAAGAGGCCCTACAAAAGACTTAGGAAGGGACCCAAAAAGTCCCCAGCTAAGAGCCTTCCTGAGATCACAGAGAGGGAGAAGTCAAGCTCTCCTAGAGCCTCTGACTTGGAGGAAGTGAGAAAGTCTATCGAGACGGCTGAGTTGTTGCAGCCTGAGATAGCAGCCCATACATCCCCTACTCACCCTGACCCCCAACCCCAAACCAACCCTGATCCCTCACCGCAACCCACCCAATCACCCATCACCTCAAAGCCAAACACCTCAGTGTCAGTGCCGTCTCCTCAGAGGCCTGACCAACCATCAGATTCCACCCCCAACCCTGAAGATTTCCCCACTTACCCCAACCCAAAAGACTGCCCTAAGACCCTTCCAACCGAAGAGGGTGAGTTCCTTGAAATGGAGGAGGAAGAGTTAGACGAGCATATGGCGGGAGGCATTCTGGAGAATACCCTGAGGGGGAACGCTACTGAATGGGCCTCCAAATGCTGGTCGGGGTTGACGAAGTATGGGGAGCTTGCCGCAAATATCATTGAGCTCAAAGTCTGGTTGGACTTCAAGCAATCCAACATGCAGGAGCAGCATTTGTTGGTAGATGCTCATGGATGGGAGCACTGGGAGATGGAGGAGGCAAGGTTATGCTCTTTCTTTGGACTGACTAGCTGGCTTCAACTGCTAAACTTCGAAAACCTGAAGAAGCTAGTCACTGACTTCATGTCCAAGAGTAAAGCCGACATCCTTTCTGGCGATGAGGGGGATAAGGAGGAGGAGGATGGTGATGATGAGGCTCAAGGAGGAACAATGGAGAATGCCGTGGAGAAGACGGTAAGGGAAGTAGATAGTATGATCCCTGAGTCTCAGGCTCAGGGGGAAGGTATGAAAGACACTGGTGCCAAGGGTGGACCAGTGGCTGAGGATGTTGTGAACATCTCAGCCGCCGATGAGACATCTGTCGATGACGGGATTCCCTGCCCTGAGACAAGGGAGAAAGATGTTGAGGCGTCAAAGGAGACTCCCAGTTCCGAAGGACAAGTTCCTAAGGTTCGAGATGGCATGACTGAGCCTGAGCAGGCGGCCACGACCACTCAACAACTGCCTTCAGTGCACCCTGAAGAGGGGACTGATGCCACAGGGGCTGACAAGGGAAAGCAACCAATCACTGAGGAGGCCGTCGATGAAGAAAAAGATGTTGTCATCACCGGGTTCGGACACGCTGAGTTCACTTCCCTTGTGGAGATGAAGAAGGAGAAAACCACTGAAAATCTAGCTGAACTTCAGGAGGAAGTGATGAGGCTACGAGCAAAGAAAGATGAAGATACCAAGGCCCTGATGAAACACATCAGGTGGACAAAGTCAGCATACAACACCCTTGCAAACAGGGAGTTGATTTTGCTTAAGAGGATGATGACTGACACGGCCAAGTCAGTGAGGAACGAGAGGAAGCGCACAAAGAAAATGCTGAGGCAAACCTTGAGGCAGCTGGCTGAGAAGGATGAGCAAAGGAAGGAGGAACTCAATCAGGCGGTGGAGAAGCTTGCAGCTCAGGCTGGGGCTCTATTCACTCGGGCCATTCAAGACTCAGCGTCCAAGTTGGAGCTGGAGTCAGATCATATTGCTCAGACTTCAAATTCCATTGCTGAAAGGCTGACCCAAGCAACTGATCAATCCACCAAGGTGGAGGAGAGGATCGAAAAGGCTGAACAAAGACTCCAACTTTCCATGGAGGTCTTTGAGAAGAAGGTAAATGCTGCAATCAGCTCTGTATCTTTTGCAGGGACTGGTATCTCGATGGGAGTTGAAATGCTGAAGGAGGGAATCACTGAAGTCCAATCCTTAACCTCCTTCATAATCAACAGCAGTTTTGACGCGTTCCCGTCGCAGGCCGATGATGATGCCAAAAAGGGGGAAAAGAAGAAGAAACGATCCCACCCTGAGGTATCGGAGGCAGTCAACCAAGGCGAAACTGTTCTAGCTGACAATGAAGCCAATCCTAAAGGGAACATGCCGAGGGTGAGGAAATCAGTAAGGTTGGCGGCAGCAGAGAAGGAAGATGAGGAAGTTGCTGCAAGGCTGGGGGTCGAGGCAGTGAAGAAGGCAAAGGCTGATGAACCTTCAAAGCAACCTGAGCCAGTTCAGAAGTCTTCTCCCATGAGCACAAGGAAAAACCCCATCACTTACTCTGTGGAGATGGTGGCGGAGTTATGCGCTGAGGCGTGGGGAGCACCTTCTGAGAAAACTGTTGGTCCCGAAACGAGTAAACAGGTGTATGGGGGGGGGGGGAATACACCTGTGGTTACAAATTGAAACTTCTTTAAAACTTATCAGGTTACTTAAGACAGTAGCTCGTCAGTGGACTTGAGGTCTGCTGAGAGTTACTCTGTGAAAGCTTACTGAGATAATACCTCCACTGAAAGCACAAGACTTTCAGTTGAACTACTATCTAATTAGCTTTTAGATGCGGATTAGTGAGCCCTTTTAGAAAACTCGTTTTACTTTGATAAACTTGAGATTAACACACACTTATGAAATAGCAGAATGTAAGTACACAAGATGTAAAGTGGTTCAGAGATAAATCTCCTACGTCCACTGGCCTGATCAAACAGGAGAATTCCTTTCACTTGGAATTCCTTGTGTTATAGTGCCAAGGTGCACTGATCAACTTTTCCTCTCTTAGGATGATTGATCACTAGGAAATTCCAGGTCCTAGTTCCCAAAACAAACCAGCTTTCAGACTGATACAACAATCAGCTTACTAACACCACTTAACACTAGCTCTCAACCTAAACACTGAGTAGGGTTTTGGTTCCAACTATTTTGAGATAATCCTTACAAGTTTAGCTCAAGGCTTAGGATTGGATTATCTCTTTCTAAGGTTTGGATATAGCTTTAAGCTTGGTTACAGAAGGTTTGTTAGTTTCTCTACAATTGTGAAACACTTGGGAAACAATGATAATTTCGAGTGTTTCTAGATAGTTATGAATGTAGAGATAGCTTTGATCTTGTGAGTTTCCCGTGCTTGCAAAAAGTGCACGTCCTTCTGTATTTATAGGCTTCCTTGAAAATCTTCCCGTTGGATTTGAATCTTCTCAAGTAAGTCTTCTTGTATCTGATTGGTTCAAACGGCTCTATTTGAAGCTTTAAGTCTTGTCAAGAAACGGCTGCAAAACCATGCCTGTTCACCAACTTTCTGTAGATTGCTAGGTGAAAGACTTTTGGTACTTGTCAGGCTGGGACAGGTCGGCTGTCAGTAAGGTACACTGACGTGTCATCTTCTCATTGGACCTTAAGTCTGTATGCCCAGATTCTTGTCTTGCTTTAAGGTGGAACTCCTCTGATGAGAACCTTCTTATTCCTTCATTTATTGTAAGCTTTACTGAGATTCATTTTGCCTTGTTCCAACCAGATTTAACTAACAGCTTTAAATATGTTTAGCATTAAATGTACTTTGTTAGTTCCCATCAGTGGACCTTCGTCCTCTACTGATAGATTTAGTCTTAGTGAGAATGTACTTAGAAAACATTCAAGACTTAGACTTCTTTCTCAGATCACTTAGTCTTCAGCGGACTTCACTTCAGCGGACTTCACTTCAGCAGACTTCATACTAAAATACACTCTAGTTTTTACTAACTGCACTTCAGTTCTTAACACTTAGAACTGTTTAATTTAAACTCTAACTCTACTGAATAATTTACTTACAAACAACTTAGGGAGGGACATGTTGGCATCTAATCAAAACAAGTCTTATACATTTTCCCAACAATTTCCCCCTTTTTGATTATGCCGGAACCTATCTTATTACATATCTTCTTCTAGATGAGGTTCTTCAGATGACATTCAAAGTTCACAGTTTTTGTAAGTAAAACATTCAAGTACATAAGCCTAAATGATAATGAGATATTATCTTGGGCAAAACATCAGCAGAGTTCCTTTCATTGAAAAATATGAAGTACAAATTACATGAAGTCAACTCTCAAAAAGTTTCAAACTTAAAAACATCTGGGACTTATAAACAAATGCCCAGCAAAAGATACAACTTTCTCAGATGGACTCAAAAAGAGGTTCAAGTCCATATTGCTTAAAGACTCTAATCTTCAGCTCATTCTTCCTTTCCATCATCTCCTTGGAATGTCCTCTGAGACCAAGGTGTTCACATAAGGATGTCCACTCTTCAGTGATCCTTTCTCTATCAACAGCTCCTGTTGCATCTTGAGGAGGCCAGTATGTGATTGGCTCAGGGGCCTTCTGAGCATGATCTGGGAAGGCATCATTCCAAGCATCACAGATCTCGGGATAGAGTTTGGGATAGGCATCAAACAACCATGAGTTGAAGACTTCTTGTGCATTGTCCCTTCCTAACTCTCCACTGACATAGAAGGAATATACAAAGTCTCTTTTTGCAGTCTCCCAAGCATCATTGAGCTTCTTAGGAACCCAGGCATCGTGGTGAGGGAATCTGTTCTGAGATGGTGTGATCTTGTCTTTCTTCAGTTTGGCAGCCCACTTAAGATAACCACTTCTGAACTTTTTAGAAGTAGTTTTGTCAAAAGTGGCTAACCTCTCCTGCTTCTTCCTCTCAGCCAGTTCTGCAATGGTTTCCATCTTCCCAACCACCTTATCTCTCCTCTCCTGCTGTTGGGCTGTTAGCTTCCTTGCTCTCTCGTTCATTCCACCAGCCTCTTTGATTAGCTCAGTGAGCTCCGTGACTCGGGTGGGTGCAGATTTGGGAATTTCAGAAGACAAAGGATCAGGGTTAAGAATGGGAAGTACCTCAACTTCATCAGTAGAGGTTGTGGACTTAGCTGCCAACCTCCCTGAGGTTCTTGTCTTTTTAGCAACCTCTGCTGAGAGTACATCAGTTGCCTTCCTCTTGGCAGGTTCCCCCTTCTTTGCAGCTCTCTCTTCCTTCTCCTTCAGATGAGCTTCCTTGAACTTTGAGAGGTCCACTGATGCGGTCTCCTTTCCCTTCTTTTCCTCAGCCAGCTTCTGGGCCTCAGCATCAACTTTCTTTATGGTGCTTTTGATTTGTTGACCTTTCTCGAACTCCGGGGTTTCAAAGATGATTTGCATTTTGTTCCTTGGATCAGCCTTCAGCTCTTTAGAAGATATCAATCTTTCCCCCTTTCCGGCATTAATCATGCACTCAGCCACAGTGATGTTTAACTTCATCTGATCGTGAGCGATGGCCTTCAGTTCAGTCGAGCAGTGGTCAACTTCATCTTCCATCCTTTCCAGTGCAGCTCCAGCAGTTTGACCAAATTGCACAAATTGGGCCAGTTTCTCATCGATTAGCACATTGGTCTTTTCTTGAGTTGGGAAGTCCTCAGCAGCCTTCTTGAGAACTTCACCAAGCTTGGCTCCGAGTTCTTCGTGCTTTGCTTCGAACTCCTGCATCTTCTGGTTTCACAACCCTTCAACTTTCCCAACAAGGTCAGCTGAGAAAGCTTCAACAGAAGACTTTAGGTTGATGGACACGTTCTCCACTGAGTCCTTCAGGAATTGAGCTCTGGCTTCTTCCTCCTTCTTCTCCAGATCTTTTAGAGCCTCAATGACTAGCACACTTTGTCCCTCAACCACATCAATTACCATCTGCTGTGAGTCTTCAACTTTCAGTGTGAGATTTTGAAGTGATGTAGTTGTGGACTCCATGAGTTCGTCAATGTGATCTGAGAGTATGATCATTTCGTCTACCTCCTCTTGGACAACTTCTTGGACATCTTTCAGCTGAGTTTCAAGAGCAGGGATTCTTTCTTCTTGAAGTTTAATCACTTCATCCTTCAGGGGAGTTAGGTTGATCTGGACTGAGGGGATCTCATCAGTTTGGGTACCTGCATTTAAGACAGTGTTAGTTTTTCCTCCCTCAATCTCACAACCTAGATCTCCTGAAGTCTCTAACTCCATTGGAACTCCCTCCTCCTCACTCAGCTTACTTCTTTCATCACTCTTATTTTCAACTAAGATTTTTTCAGCCAATGCATCCTTTACAGGAATGATTGCTTTTATTTGGCCACTCACAACTCCTGTGATTTCAACATCTCTTTCAGCACCCTCATCTTTTTCTTTTTCTTTTTCAACTCCTTTTATTCCAGTCACCTCAGTTGACTCTGAAGCCACCACTGAGGGCTGTTGTGGGAGAATCTCAGTAGACACCTCTACTGGACTCTTCTGTGGCAAATTTTGAGCCTCAGTATCCCTTGCCTTGGATACATCCTTGGCTACCTCACCATCACCTTGCCTTGGTGAGGTCCCTCCTCCTTGTACACTTTCCTCCATCTCTTTCTCCTTCTCCTCCTCTGCTTCAGCAACCACATCAGCTGACTTCTTAGCCTCAGCTATCTTCTCCATCACCAGACTCTCAAAAATTTTCTCATCACAGAGAAGTCTGGATTTGGTCATCCCTGCAAACTGCAACACCTCCATCTCCTCCTTCTTCCAATCATCGGCATTGCTGCCTCTGACTGCCAATAGAATTTCTCCTAGCCTCCTATCTTTGAGCTGAACAAGGAGTCTCAGCCTCAAGAATAAAGCCTTGAGAGTGGGGAAGTTGTCAAGTTCAGGGTACTTAGACTCCAAAGAGTAAGCAACCTCATCCTTAAGGGTGTCTAAGAATGAGCACTCTTCTTCATTGTCTGAAGGAATGGAAGGGGTAGGGGATCTGATATCAGTGGGTTCTTCTGGAATAGATTCCAGGTGAGTTGAGGTTTGGGTTTCAGGAGGGTTAGTTTCAGAAGAGGTTTGAGTGTCAGGTGAGGTTGGGTTTTGGTCAGTGGGGGTTGAGGGAATGGGTTCAGTAGGATTTGATGAGGTGGTTTCAGTTGGGGTGGAGATGAGTTCAGTGGGGGTTTGAGTTTGAGATCCACTGGCTGGCTTTTGAGAGCCATTAGTGGGGGTTTGAGTGTGAGTTATTTTGGAGATGCGTTTGGTTTTGGCTACAGGGGTGCGAGGTTTGGTCTTGGGTTTAATAGGAGTAGGAGCAGGAACATCTGAGTCAGACTCAGTTGAGATAGTGTTGGGGGAAGAGGTAGGGTTACCTTATGAAGACTCATCAGTAGAGTCTGTGACTCTGACTTTCTTCAAAGCAGCCTCTTTCACTGCTTCAGAAGACCTCTTCTTCTCCTTCCTTGAGGCCTTCTCTGCCACAGCCTCCTTTTGTTGAGCCATTTTGTCACTCAACTTTACCAGTCTCCTTTTCAGCTTTGTTTTCTTCCCCTCAGCTGGGGTATCTTCCTCCTCCTCTACTGCCTCTGGGCTTTCCACAACAGGCTTAATCATCCTAGCCTCCAGTGTCTTTCCAGACTTGAATAAAATCTTTAGATTGCTCCATTTCCTGTCAGGGATCCAATCTACGCCCAAATCTACATTCTCTATCAAGTAAGAGATTTTTGTTGCGTAGTTTAGCTTACTTGATAGTTGGGGAGTTTTGTCGGGTTGAAACTTTGAATGCTCCTTATTCAAGGCCCTCAGAAAGAACTGCTGCCAGTTGTATGGCCTTTCCTTGCTCTCAACAATCGCCTTCATCAGCCTGAGCTTTGGCTTGCTCACTTGCTCAGTACTCCCTTGGTTTCCCAAAATACACTTACTCACAATTTCACAGAGAACATTGTAAACTGGCAGGAGTTCACTTCTGTTCATTGTTGGAGTGTATGGTACCTTCCTCTGCATTATAGTTTTGACCCATTCTTCCTCCTTCTCCACAATGCACGTGTCTGGATTGGGACCTTCAGAAGGAAGATCAAAAAGCTCCTTCAGGACATCTCCGCTTACACGAATCTCCTTCTTTATCTTCTCGTGTTCAATGACCTCCATGTCATCCCTCATAACTTTCTTCTTCCTTTGCAAGATCAGATGAGACCTGATCTTTGTATCTGAGTTGGAGACATTGTTGTAGAAATCAAGAACCTGTCTGTCAAAACAGTTCTCTGGATGAACAGATAGGAATTTCTCTAACCCAACACTTTTTATCATTTCAAGGGCCTCTTTGATGTGAGCGTACTCTGGTCTGGACTCAATTTCTGGGTTATCGAAAACCACTATGGGTTCATACCAGAAGTTATCTTTTTGGGTAAGGAAACTGAGATTTAGTTTCGCCATTTGAACAAGAGGGTTTGAGAGAACAAATTACAGAGTAAGATAGTAAGTGTTTGCTTGGAAGTGTATTCGAAAAGGTTTACAAGCTTAAGGTTGGGGATTTTATATCAGAAATAAACGGTTAGATCTAATTTCACAATCAACGTCTGAGATTGAATGATTTTGAGATCGTGGATAGTTGCAGGGTTTAGTGGGGGGTTTTAAGAAATCTTGACGGTTTAGAAAAGAACCGCCTAATTGAATGGTATGGATTGAAAAGGTTGGTAACCGGAAGGTCACATCATCCGGCTTTTAGAGCGCGTGAGATAGGTAATTGAAAAAGCATGTCTGACTTGTACCACGCGCATTAAATGCTTGCCATACCAAAATCTCTTCGGAACAGTGGAAAGAGATTTAGTTTTCCAGAAAGCACTCATTAGTAAATATATTGAAACCAATTAAAATATATATAACACTAAGAGGCTTTATCTTTGAAAATAACATAAGTATAGACTTGACCTCTACTGAGGTTCGACCTCGTCTGATATATAGATCTCTTCTGAGATGGGGAGCTTCTACTGAGAGAAGATCCTCTTCTGAGTATGAACCTCCACTGAGTTGAAGGTAACTCTACTGAGATTCAATCCTTTCTTTACTCTCCTGGATCTAGGAGTCCAAGCTCCACTGACAACTCTTGAAACCTTGCTTCAGCCAAAGGTTTAGTGAAGATATCTGCCTTCTGCTTGTCAGTGTGGATTTTGAGCATCTTGATGTCCTTCTTCTCCACATGATCTCTGATGAAGTGATGCCTTATATCCACATGTTTGCATCTTGTGTGGAGAACTGGATTTTCTGAAATAGCAATTGCACTATTGTTGTCACATAAAATAGGGACTTCATTGGCAAAGATGTTGTAATCTCTCAGTTGTTGTCTTAGCCAAAGAATTTGAGCACAACAACTACCAGCTGCCATATACTCAGCTTCAGTAGTGCTTGTGGCTACTGAATTTTGTTTCTTGGAGAACCAAGAAATCAGTTTACTTCCCAAGAATTGACAAGTGCTTGAGGTTGATTTTCTATCAATTCTGCATCCTCCATAGTCAGCATCTGAGTATCCTGTGAGTTCTAGATTGTCATCTGAGGGATACCATAATCCCATATTCACAGTACCCTTAAGATATTTGAGAATCCTCTTGGCAGCTTCCAGGTGACTTTTCTTGGGATTGGCTTGATATCTAGCACAAATGCCAACTGCAAATGTGATATCAGGCCGGCTTGCTGTGAGATACAGTAGAGATCCAATAATGGCTCTATAGGAAGTCTGGTCTACTGATTCTCCATCCTCATCTGGTTCCATTTTGGTGTTGGTGTTGAGTGGAACTCTTGCAACCTTGCTGGTCTGGCATCCAAACTTGTTGATCAGCTCCCTTGTGTATTTGGCTTGGTTGATGAAGATTCCTTCAGTGGACTGCTTGACTTGAAGTCCTAGGAAGAAATTCATTTCTCCCATCATAGACATCTCAAACTTTCCCTTCATCAGTTGAGAAAACTTCTCACAGAGGACTTGGTTAGGACAACCAAAGATGATATCATCCACATAAATTTGAACCAGCAATGTGTCCTCTCCTTTTGTGATTCTGAAAAGTGTTCTATCAACTCTCCCTTTGATAAAACCATGATCCAAAAGGAATTGAGACAAAGTATCATACCAAGCTCTTGGAGCCTGTTTCAGTCCATATAGAGCTTTCCTCAGTCTATATACTTTGTGACTTTCTTCAAAACCTGGGGGTTGCTCCACATAGACTTCTTCATTGAGTACTCCATTCAAGAAGGCACTTTTAACATCCATCTGGTACATCTTGAATTTCTTGTGAGCAGCATATGCAAGAAATAACCTTATTGCCTCCAATCTGGCTACTGGAGCAAATGTTTCATCATAGTCAAATCCTTCAACTTGAGAGTAGCCCTTTGCAACTAGCCTGGCCTTGTTTCTGACTATGATATCATTCTCATCCTTCTTGTTTTTGAATACCCACTTGGTTCCTATCACATTGCAGTGATATGGTCTGTCCACCAACTCCCATACTTGGTTCCTTGTGAACTGGTTGAGCTCTTCTTGCATGGCAATGATCCAGTTGGAATCTTGAAGTGCTTCTACTATGGAACTTGGTTCCTGGTTTGATAAGAAACAACAAAACAAAGCACTTTCACCATGAAAACTTCTAGTTTTGACTCCTGAGGAAGGATCACCTAGGATTTGCTCAACAGGGTGATCTGAGAGCCAAGTCCTCCTAGGCTGATGCCCTTCAGTTGAGTTTAACTCTTCTGAAGTTGAGTCACTAGATATTGGAATGAAATCGAATTCAGGAAATAAGACAGAGGGTTGAAGTCCTGAGTCATCATTCAAGGTATTTTCATTCTCAATGGTAATTTCATTGGTTCCCCCTTGAATGATAGTTTCAGTGAATGTCTCAGCTGTGACCACATCTTCATTGACATTGGTTACCTCTTGAACTGGGATGGTGTTCATCAGTTCAGTTACATCTTCAGGGGAGCTCTCAGGTGAGCTTTGAGGAGTGGTCTGATTTTGAGTGTCCTCTTTGAATTGTTGATCATTGAGGTTGTCCCAGGTTGGGATGAATGTATCAACAGAATTCTCAGGATATCCTTTTGATTTGATACTCAGTCTAGTTAGCCTTTTGCTTATCACATCCTCAATCTCCTTACTTCTGGACTCAAAAGTAGATTCATCAAATACCACATGAGGTGTTTCTTCCACAACAAGAGTTCTACAGTTGTAAACTCTGAAAGCTCTACTGATTTGGGAATATCCTAAGAAAATTCCTTCATCAGCTTTGCTATCAAAAGCTTTCAGTTGAGTTTTCCCATTGTTGTGAATGAAACACTTGCAACCAAAAATATGAAAGTAAGATACCTGTGGCTTTCTGCCATTCCATAACTCATATGGAGTTTTTTCTTGATGTTTGGTTACCATTGATCTGTTTTGAGTGTGGCAGGCAGTATTAATAGCTTCAGCCCAGAATCTTTTAGGAACCTGAGCTTCAGCTAACATTGTCCTTGCTGCCTCCTTGAGAGTCCTATTTCTTCTTTCAGCTACTCCATTTTGTTGTGGAGTTCTTGCAGCTGATGTCTCATGAAAGATACCTAATTCTTTACAATAATCAGATATGATAGAATTTATGAATTCAGTGCCCTTATCTGATCTTATCTTTACAATGTTCAGGCTCTTTTCATTGCTAACTTTCTTCAGGAGCTCTGGCAGTCTCAGTTGAGTCTCCTTTTTGCTTGCAAGGAATATCACCCATGTGTACCTGGAGAAGTCATCAACAACAACAAGTGTATACTTTCTCCCATTTATACTTACAGGGGTTACTGGACCAAAAAGATCCATATGTAATAGTTGAAGTACTCTGTCAGTAGAGGTTGCTACTTTGCTTTTGAAAGATGCCTTTACTTGCTTCCCCTCCTGACAGGCTTTACAGATATGTTCTTTATTGTATACTTCATTTGGCATTCCTTCTACCAGTCCATGTCTTGCTATCCTGTTCATCATCTTGAAGTTCAGATGACTTAGCCTTTTGTGCCACAACCAATTAGTGTCAGTTGAGCTTTTGGCAATAAGACATGCATTTGGTGTGCAAGACTTCCAATCTGCAAGATAGATATTTCCCTTTCTTGACCCAGTTAGTAATACCTGTTGTGAAGATATATTCTTAACAAAACACAGGTTACATGAAAATTCAACACTGTATCCCTTATCACAGAATTGACTTATGGACAGAAGATTATGCTTAAGTCCACTGACAAAGGATACATTGCTTACTCTTACTGAGCCAATTATTAAAGTACCATAACCTCTAGTGGCTCCTTGAGAGTTGTCACCAAAGGTGACTTGTGGACCTTCCTTCTCAACAAATTCTGTCAGGAGATCTTTGTTGCCAGTCATGTGCCTAGAACATCCACTGTCCAAGTACCAGACTGATGATTTAAGAGCTTCTCCTTTGTTGAGGTCCACTGAGCCCTGCAATTACAGATCAAGCTTTAGGTACCCATTTGGTGTTGGGTCCTACAAGGTTAGCTGTACCTTTCGGAATCCAAATTTGCCTCACAGTTCTAATTATTTTAGATTGGCTAATTTGTCTTCCATAAACATCTACATAGATTGTTATCTCCCTGGGTGCCTTGGGAGTAAACTTTCTATGGGTGTCAGCCTTTGAAGGAACAGGAACCTTCTTCACATTCTTTCTCTTTGGCTTGGGTGCACCTGGTCTTGGTTTTTGTTGATAAAGGTATGAAGGACCTTTTCCTTTAGGCACAAAAGGACTAGGTCTTCCATATGAGTCATTCCTTGAGGACTGCTCATGCCTGGGTGTTCTCAGCTGAGGTTGCTTCATCTGTGAAGACCTCGGCTGATAGTACCTCTGCTGAGATCTATTTTGATAAGTCACCTGAGCCTTTCCATTTGGTTTTGGCTTAGATTGACTTTTCTTTTGTGTGATCTCAGCTGGTCTTTTTCCTTTATCTACAGTCTGTGGTTGAAATGTCACAGACTTAACAAAAACTCTCTTTGTGCCACTTGAAGAAGCAACACTCAGAGGACCTTCTGAAGGTTTTGGAATAAAGCCTATCCCACACTTGTTATTTGGATTGGTTTGAAAACTTTGGATCTCCTCTATGGCAAGAGAGGGTTTGTTTAGAGCATCAATCCTTTTTAACAAGGTCTCTTCAGATTTTTGTAAGACATCAATTTTCAGGAGAGAATCCTTTATTTGGCTTACCAATTTTAAATTCTCTTCAGTTAACTTTGTTTTGGATTCATTGAGATCTTTTATCAGTTGATCTCTACCATTTCCTTGACTCCTGAGGGTTTCCACCTCTTTTGTCAGTTCAATGGTAGATTTGGCTGAGTTCAGATCTTTTTGATTCCCAGACTCGATTAACTTGGAGTTTTCACTCAAGAGTTGTTTGTTCTCATCTTGAAGACAGAAACTTGCTTCTTGCAACCTTGAGAAATCAATCATCAATTGTTCCAAGGCGGACTGAAGATTGAGTTCCTCAGTTGACTCTGAGCTTAGCTCAGGTGTGTGTTCTAGAGAAATGGATGGTTTAGATTGTACCTCTGGTTCTTCTCTTGCCATGAGGCACATGTCATCTTCACTGCTGTCAGAGAACAGTTCATCAGGTGACTCCAGGTTTTCATCAACATCCCCAGCCATCATGGCTTTCCTTTCTCCATATCTTCTGTCTCTTTTGGCTTGCCTTTCTCTTCTTTCTTTAGTGCTCAGTTGAGGACAATCATATTGAAAGTGCCCAATCTTCTTGCACTGAAAACACCTGTTGGCATCATCATTCTTTTCTTCAGTGGACTCTCTGGTCTTTGATGATGAACCTTCAGCCTTGGTGTAATTCTTGTATTCCTTCTTCTTTTCCAGCTCAGATGAGCTTTTCTCTCCTTCTCTGGTAGTCTTTTGTGGATAACTTCTACCTTCCCTGTTATCCCTGTAAAATCTCTTATATTTGCCAAAGCGGCTGTTAAGTTGTTCAAACCTTCTAGCCATCAGGCTGAGTTCCTCCTGCATCTCAGCCTTGCTTTGAGACTTACTTGCCTTTGAACTCTTCTGAGGCTTTGGGGATTTTGGCTCAGGCTCCTTAGCTTTGAAGGCAACTTCCTTCTCAGCTGAGGTCTCATCAGGAGCCCTTTTCCTGTTCAGATCAAACTCATAAGCCTTAAGTTCAGAGAATACCTGTTGCATAGACATGCTGGATAGATCCTTGGTATTCTGCATCATCACAGAGTACACATCCCATCTTGAGGTTAGACCTCTCAGGATCTTTAAGGCAACTTCTCTTTTGGTGTAGACCTTTCCCAGAGAATTAATCTCATTCATGATGACAGTGAACCTCCCATCAAGCTGGTCTATGGTCTCAGTGGACTCCATGGTGAACTGCTCATACTTTTGAACAGCTACTGAAAGCTTGTTCTCTTTTATTTTGTCAGTTCCTTCACACATGAGAGCAAGAGTGTCCCATAGTTCCTTTGCTGTCTTGCAGTGGATCACTCTTCCCATTACAGAGTCTGGAATAGTGGTGTAGAGAATGTTCATGGCAATGAAGTTGAGGTTGTTTCTCCTCCTCTCATCTGCAGTGAAATTATCTTCATCTTTGGGCCATTCTTCTCTAGGATCTGCAATAGTTTTAGCTGTAGTTCTAGGGTTAGGTGTCATAAACACAAATGGACCTTTAGTAATAACCCTTAACATTTCATCATGCACACAGGCAAGATGAGCTCTCATTCTGATTTTCCAGAAGTTATAGTTTTCCACTGAGAATTGTGGAAGCTTGTGATGAGACATATGGTTCAAGGGATTAACTCCCATGTTGTTCTCTGCAGGTGGTGCAACCCTAGCTGTGTTGTCAGCCATAGAATAAAAACAAGTTTATCAAAAGATCAATTCAGGTGACCTTATAAAAAAACCTTTGAGCACAAGGTATACTTAGAACAATGGTCTTTTGAACCACTGCTCTGATACCAATTGTTGGTCCCGAAACGAGTAAACAGGTGTATGGGGGGGGAATACACCTGTGGTTACAAATTTAAACTTCTTTAAAACTTATCAGGTTACTTAAGACAGTAGCTCGTCAGTGGACTTGAGGTCTGCTGAGAGTTACTCTGTGAAAGCTTACTGAGATAATACCTCCACTGAAAGCACAAGACTTTCAGTTGAACTACTATCTAATTAGCTTTTAGATGCGGATTAGTGAGCCCTTTTAGAAAACTCGTTTTACTTTGATAAACTTGAGATTAACACACACTTATGAAATAGCAGAATGTAAGTACACAAGATGTAAAGTGGTTCAGAGATAAATCTCCTACGTCCACTGGCCTGATCAAACAGGAGAATTCCTTTCACTTGGAATTCCTTGTGTTATAGTGCCAAGGTGCACTGATCAACTTTTCCTCTCTTAGGATGATTGATCACTAGGAAATTCCAGGTCCTAGTTCCCAAAACAAACCAGCTTTCAGACTGATACAACAATCAGCTTACTAACACCACTTAACACTAGCTCTCAACCTAAACACTTAGTAGGGTTTTGAGTAGGGTTTTGGTTCCAACTATTTTGAGATAATCCTTACAAGTTTAGCTCAAGGCTTAGGATTGGATTATCTCTTTCTAAGGTTTGGATATAGCTTTAAGCTTGGTTACAGAAGGTTTGTTAGTTTCTCTACAATTGTGAAACACTTGGGAAACAATGATAATTTCGAGTGTTTCTAGATAGTTATGAATGTAGAGATAGCTTTGATCTTGTGAGTTTCCCGTGCTTGTAAAATGTGCACGTCCTTCTGTATTTATAGGCTTCCTTGAAAATCTTCCCGTTGGATTTGAATTTTCTCAAGAAGTCTTCTTGTATCTGATTGGTTCAAACGGCTCTATTTGAAGCTTTAAGTCTTGTCAAGAAACGGCTGCAAAACCATGCCTGTTCACCAACTTTCTGTAGATTGCTAGGTGAAAGACTTTTGGTACTTGTCAGGCTGGGACAGGTCGGCTGTCAGTAAGGTACACTGACGTGTCATCTTCTCATTGGACCTTAAGTCTGTATGCCCAGATTCTTGTCTTGCTTTAAGGTGGAACTCCTCTGATGAGAACCTTCTTATTCCTTCATTTATTATAAGCTTTACTGAGATTCATTTTGCCTTGTTCCAACCAGATTTAACTAACAACTTTAAATATGTTTAGCATTAAATGTACTTTGTTAGTTCCCATCAGTGGACCTTCGTCCTCTACTGATAGATTTAGTCTTAGTGAGAATGTACTTAGAAAACATTCAAGACTTAGACTTCTTTCTCAGATCACTTAGTCTTCAGCGGACTTCACTTCAGCGGACTTCACTTCAGCAGACTTCATACTAAAATACACTCTAGTTTTTACTAACTGCACTTCAGTTCTTAACACTTAGAACTGTTTAATTTAAACTCTAACTCTACTGAATAATTTACTTACAAACAACTTAGGGAGGGACATGTTGGCATCTAATCAAAACAAGTCTTATACATTTTCCCAACAGTTAGTTTCAGAAGAGGTTTGAGTGTCAGGTGAGGTTGGGTTTTGGTCAGTGGGGGTTGAGGGAATGGGTTCAGTAGGATTTGATGGGGTGGTTTCAGTTGGGGTGGAGATGAGTTCAGTGGGGGTTTGAGTTTGAGATCCACTGGCTGGCTTTTGAGAGCCATCAATGGGGGTTTGAGTGTGAGTTATTTTGGAGATGCGTTTGGTTTTGGCTACAGGGGTGCGAGGTTTGGTCTTGGGTTTAATAGGAGTAGGAGCAGGAACATCTGAGTCAGACTCAGTTGAGATAGTGTTGGGGGAAGAGGTAGGGTTACCTGATGAAGACTCATCAGTAGAGTCTGTGACTCTGACTTTCTTCAAAGCAGCCTCTTTCACTGCTTCAGAAGACCTCTTCTTCTCCTTCCTTGAGGCCTTCTCTGCCACAGCCTCCTTATGTTGAGCCATTTTGTCACTCAACTTTACCAGTCTCCTTTTCAGCTTTGTCTTCTTCCCCTCAGCTGGGGTATCTTCCTCCTCCTCTACTGCCTCTGGGCTTTCCACAGCAGGCTTAATCATCCTAGCCTCCAGAGTCTTTCCAGACTTGAATAAAATCTTTAGATTGCTCCATTTCCTGTCAGGGATCCAATCTACGCCCAAATCTACATTCTCTATCAAGTAAGATATTTTTGTTGCGTAGTTTAGCTTACTTGATAGTTGGGGAGTTTTGTCGGGTTGAAACTTTGAATGCTCCTTATTCAAGGCCCTCAGAAAGAACTGCTGCCAGTTGTATGGCCTTTCCTTGCTCTCAACAATCGCCTTCATCAGCCTGAGCTTTGGCTTGCTCACTTGCTCAGTACTCCCTTGGTTTCCCAAAATACACTTACTCACAATTTCACAGAGAACATTGTAAACTGGCAGGAGTTCACTTCTGTTCATTGTTGGAGTGTATGGTACCTTCCTCTGCATTATGGTTTTGACCCATTCTTCCTCCTTCTCCACAATGCACGTGTCTGGATTGGGACCTTCAGAAGGAAGATCAAAAAGCTCCTTCAGCACATCTCCGCTTACACGAATCTCCTTCTTTATCTTCTGGTGTTCAATGACCTCCATGTCATCCCTCATAACTTTCTTCTTCCTTTGCAAGATCAGATGAGACCTGATCTTTGTATCTGAGTTGGAGACATTGTTGTAGAAATCAAGAACCTGTCTGTCAAAACAGTTCTCTGGATGAACAGATAGGAATTTCTCTAACCCAGCACTTTTTATCATTTCAAGGGCCTCTTTGATGTGAGCGTACTCTGGTCTGGACTCAATTTCTGGGTTATCGAAAACCACGATGGGTTCATACCAGAAGTTATCTTTTTGGGTAAGGAAACTGAGATTTAGTTTCGCCATTTGAACAAGAGGGTTTGAGAGAACAAATTACAGAGTAAGATAGTAAGTGTTTGCTTGGAAGTGTATTCGAAAAGGTTTACAAGCTTAAGGTTGGGGATTTTATATCAGAAATAAACGGTTAGATCTAATTTCACAATCAACGTCTGAGATTGAATGATTTTGAGATCGTGGATAGTTGCAGGGTTTAGTGGGGGGTTTTAAGAAATCTTGACGGTTTAGAAAAGAACCGCCTAATTGAATGGTATGAATTGAAAAGGTTGGTAACCGGAAGGTCACATCATCCGGCTTTTAGAGCGCGTGATATAGGTAATTGAAAAAGCATGTCTGACTTGTACCACGCGCATTAAATGCTTGCCATACCAAAATCTCTTCGGAACAGTGGAAAGAGATTTAGTTTTCCAGAAAGCACTCATTAGTAAATATATTGAAACCAATTAAAATATATATAACACTAAGAGGCTTTATCTTTGAAAATAACATAAGTATAGACTTGACCTCTACTGAGGTTCGACCTCGTCTGATATATAGATCTCTTCTGAGATGGGGAGCTTCTTCTGAGAGAAGATCCTCTTCTGAGTATGAACCTCCACTGAGTTGAAGGTAACTCTACTGAGATTCAATCCTTTCTTTACTCTCCTGGATCTAGGAGTCCAAGCTCCACTGACAACTCTTGAAACCTTGCTTCAGCCAAAGGTTTAGTGAAGATATCTGCCTTCTGCTTGTCAGTGTGGATTTTGAGCATCTTGATGTCCTTCTTCTCCACATGATCTCTGATGAAGTGATGCCTTATATCCACATGTTTGCATCTTGTGTGGAGAACTGGATTTTCTGAAATAGCAATTGCACTATTGTTGTCACAGAAAATAGGGACTTCATTGGCAAAGATGTTGTAATCTCTCAGTTGTTGTCTTAGCCAAAGAATTTGAGCACAACAACTTCCAGCTGCCATATACTCAGCTTCAGTAGTGCTTGTGGCTACTGAATTTTGTTTCTTGGAGAACCAAGAAATCAGTTTACTTCCCAAGAATTGACAAGTGCCTGAGGTTGATTTTCTATCAATTCTGCATCCTCCATAGTCAGCATCTGAGTATCCTGTGAGTTCTAGATTATCATCTGAGGGATACCACAATCCCATATTCACAGTACCCTTAAGATATTTGAGAATCCTCTTGGCAGCTTCCAGGTGACTTTTCTTGGGATTGGCTTGATATCTAGCACAAATGCCAACTGCAAATGTGATATCAGGCCGGCTTGCTGTGAGATACAGTAGAGATCCAATAATGGCTCTGTAGGAAGTCTGGTCTACTGATTCTCCATCCTCATCTGGTTCCATTTTAGTGTTGGTGTTGAGTGGAACTCTTGCAATTGCACTATTGTTTCTAGATAGTAGAATTATCTTCTCCTCCTCTCATCTGCAGTGAAATTATCTTCATCTTTGGGCCATTCTTCTCTAGGATCTGCAATAGTTTCAGCTGTAGTTCTAGGGTTAGGTGTCATAAACACAAATGGACCTTTAGTAATAACCCTTAACATTTCATCAAGCACACAGGCAAGATGAGCTCTCATTCTGATTTTCCAGAAGTCATAGTTTTCCACTGAGAATTGTGGAAGCTTGTGATGAGACATATGGTTCAAGGGATTAACTCCCATGTTGTTCTCTGCAGGTGGTGCAACCCTAGCTGTGTTGTCAGCCATAGAATAAAAACAAGTTTATCAAAAGATCAATTCAGGTGACCTTATAAAAAAACCTTTGAGCACAAGGTATACTTAGAACAATGGTCTTTTGAACCACTGCTCTGATACCAATTGTTGGTCCCGAAACGAGTAAACAGGTGTATGGGGGGGGGGGGAATACACATGTGGTTACAAATTGAAACTTCTTTAAAACTTATCAGGTTACTTAAGACAGTAGCTCGTCAGTGGACTTGAGGTCTGCTGAGAGTTACTCTGTGAAAGCTTACTGAGATAATACCTCCACTGAAAGCACAAGACTTTCAGTTGAACTACTATCTAATTAGCTTTCAGATGCGGATTAGTGAGCCCTTTTAGAAAACTCGTTTTACTTTGATAAACTTGAGATTAACACACACTTATGAAATAGCAGAATGTAAGTACACAAGATGTAAAGTGGTTCAGAGATAAATCTCCTACGTCCACTGGCCTGATCAAACAGGAGAATTCCTTTCACTTGGAATTCCTTGTGTTATAGTGCCAAGGTGCACTGATCAACTTTTCCTCTCTTAGGATGATTGATCACTAGGAAATTCCAGGTCCTAGTTCCCAAAACAAACCAACTTTCAGACTGATACAACAATCAGCTTACTAACACCACTTAACACTAGCTCTCAACCTAAACACTGAGTAGGGTTTTGAGTAGGGTTTTGGTTCCAACTATTTTGAGATAATCCTTACAAGTTTAGCTCAAGGCTTAGGATTGGATTATCTCTTTCTAAGGTTTGGATATAGCTTTAAGCTTGGTTACAGAAGGTTTGTTAGTTTCTCTACAATTGTGAAACACTTGGGAAACAATGATAATTTCGAGTGTTTCTAGATAGTTATGAATGTAGAGATAGCTTTGATCTTGTGAGTTTCCCGTGCTTGCAAAAAGTGCACGTCCTTCTGTATTTATAGGCTTCCTTGAAAATCTTCCCGTTGGATTTGAATCTTCTCAAGTAAGTCTTCTTGTATCTGATTGGTTCAAACAGCTCTATTTGAAGCTTTAAGTCTTGTCAAGAAACGGCTGCAAAACCATGCCTGTTCACCAACTTTCTGTAGATTGCTAGGTGAAAGACTTTTGGTACTTGTCAGGCTGGGACAGGTCGGCTGTCAGTAAGGTACACTGACGTGTCATCTTCTCATTGGACCTTAAGTCTGTATGCCCAGATTCTTGTCTTGCTTTAAGGTGGAACTCCTCTGATGAGAACCTTCTTATTCCTTCATTTATTGTAAGCTTCACTGAGATTCATTTTGCCTTGTTCCAACCAGATTTAACTAACAGCTTTAAATATGTTTAGCATTAAATGTACTTTGTTAGTTTCCATCAGTGGACCTTCGTCCTCTACTGATAGATTTAGTCTTAGTGAGAATGTACTTAGAAAACATTCAAGACTTAGACTTCTTTCTCAGATCACTTAGTCTTCAGCGGACTTCACTTCAGCGGACTTCACTTCAGCAGACTTCATACTAAAATACACTCTAGTTTTTACTAACTGCACTTCAGTTCTTAACACTTAGAACTGTTTAATTTAAACTCTAACTCTACTGAATAATTTACTTACAAACAACTTAGGGAGGGACATGTTGGCATCTAATCAAAACAAGTCTTATACATTTTCCCAACAAAAACTGAGGCTGAGCGCAGAGCTGAGATAGCACAAAAAGAGAAAATGCGCATTTTGGAGAAGAAGGTTGAAAAGCTGACTGATATCACTGAGCTTCAACAAAGGGAACTCGATGATGCGGTGATCAGTCTGCTTAGGAGGAAAAAGGCGAAGCCTGAGCCTAGGAAGTACAGAAAGAGGCCAACAACAAGGAAGTCAACAATTCTTCAAGTCAGAAGGCCGGAATCAGGATTAAGGGAAGCTTATGTCGACGAGTTCATCTCCGAGGCACTGAAGGAGTTCTGGGTTGATGCGAAGGATGATTTGTGAAGTTGTGGTATGTTGTGAAGAAATGGGGCGACACTGACGATATCAATGCCCACTTCACTGACTACATGATGAACAATCATCCTGAGCTGATCCAAAAGATATTGGAGGAGGCTGAAGCAGCTCAAGTCCAAGTGAAGGCTCCTGAATTCACGATTCGAGCTCCTCCCTTAGTTCCTGGAACTCAGAAGCACAATACTAAGACCATTATGATGGAAGTCTTGAAGATTGCCAAGGCTGAGGGGTACGTGAACTAACCTAGCAGAGTTGACGAGTTAAAGACAAGAATCTATGCAGGATATGGACTTGAACCTAAGATGAGATTAGTCTAGGTGTTCACTCTCTTTTTGGTGTAATAGATTAAGATTCATTGTAACCCTGATCATATTCATCAATGAAATCTATTACTTTGCCCTCAGACAAAAACTTATTGTCTTTTTGGCTGTTATTTAAATTCTGTACTTTATCAAGAATTGCTCTAACACTGACTTATCATATAGATAGGATTCATATTTTCTCTAAGTGTTTTGAGGATCTTTTCAGTGTTTTGGCATCATCAAAAAGGGGGAAATTGTTGGGACAATGTCAGTTTTAATTAGATCCCAAAGTCCCTGAAAAGATGTTTGCATTTGTTTGTCAGGCTAGTCTTGGTTAGGAATTGTACTTAGGTATTTTACACTTCACGGGTACTCGGTAAGAGGAGCATTTACTGATGACAATCAAGACAAGAGCCTGAAGACGGTTTACCATCCTGAACTTATGGCAGTCTTCTAAGTTGGCTGAGTAAGTCTCAGTGATGAAGAGTATGACCCTGAGGTCATTACTACTCAGTCCTGATGGGAACAGGATGATGCTGAGTTTATGGGAAGACTTGGAGTAGAGCCAAGCAATGCAAAAGGAATGTCAGAGTCAGGACAAGACCGTTGAGCTCAAGACAAAAAGAACTTAATAAGACAAGCCTGAAGCCTAGAAATAAGTTCTAAAATTCTCACCAACCTGATGACGTGGACCAACCCGAGAAGGACACGCACGTACGGAACCTGACAGAAGACTGACTTCAGACTGCATTTTCAACGGGCAAGCATTTAATGTGCATTTAATGTAAATACCTAATTCCATGCAAAGGACGGCTGCTGCATGAAGATATGTCCGTTTGAATCACTCTACATAGTTGACAAGAAAGGTTATCTCTCCAACGGATAGTTTTTTCAAATCACCTATAAATACAGAAGAACTTGAACCCATTCAAGGTTATGGGAAATTTCCAAGCCATAAATTACTCAAACTCTCAAGCATTCAAAGCATTCAGTCTTTAGAAGAAGCACTCGAAACCCTTTAAATTTCCCAAGTGTTTCTTAGCTACTGAGAGTTAATCTGTATTCCAAGAGCGTACAAGCAATATCTTAAGCTTAGAGAGATTATTCAACCCTTAGCATAGCTTAGTCTTGTAAGGATAATCTCAACCTAGTTGGAATCCAAACTGGAACCAAAACCCTAAAGTTAGGTTTGTTGGAAGTAAGTTAAGTTAGTTAGTAAGGAAGTTTGTATTGGTCAGTGAGGTAGCTGATCTTGGTGCACCTTGGCACGTTAAAAACAAGAATCCCTTGAGTGGATTTCCTGTTAAATCAGGCCGTGGACGTAGGAGCTTGAGACTCTGAACCACGTTAAACTTGTTGTGTTATTACTGCTTTGATATATTGCATACCTGCCGTATTAACTGTTCATTCATTGCATAAGTTTTATCAGGCTTGAATCAATCAGGTTGATCTATTAAAAAGAGCACTGCCCTTACTAAACACTATTCATTTGAGTAATCAGTTTTCAGAAGCAAACTAATCAAGACTTTAAACTATCAGGGCTCACGCATTTCCACACTGAACTTAAACTGATAGTTAGCCAACTGACCCGCACCAAGTGTGTCAGTAGGTGTGTTATCAGTTCCTAGTTCTTTATCACTCTGAGTAAAGGGGACTCAGTAAGGTTTTAAGTTTGAAAAATTGGTATACGTGTATTCCCCCCCCCATACACGTATTCCTCGGTCTTGTACCGGGACCAACAAGTTATTTTCACTTAAGGGTATTAGTTGCTTTCACTAAAAAATATTAATTTTTTTCACCGTAGAGTATTAGTTGTTTAGTGAAAACAAACTAAGACTTAGTAAAAACAACTAATAACATTTAATGATTCATGTATAAACCAATTTCACTCTATACATACTCTTAATTGTAATACTAAACATTATCTTAATATTAATCACCAGTTATGTGGCAGTGCTAAATTATCATATATAATATTATGAGATAGTTTATCCTTGTTTATCTCTATCTTTTTAATTATTAGCTACTTAATTTTTAAATCACAAAATTAAAAATTTTATTTCACTATTGTATTTTTTATTTTTTTGAAAGGAATTTTCTTTCACATTTTATGACTGGTTAAAAAAACAATGAATGGTAAAAAAAATACCTTTCAAACTCAAATATAACACATTATATAATAATGAATAGTTAAAAAAAATAACACATCTAAAATATGATATATATATATATATACTCCTTTTTTTTACGATTCAAATTATCCTTGCCAAATAGTGCATGATTCAATGAAAAAGTAGTTCATTAGACACAATTCTTTGTCATATATACATATTACTTGATAGTGAATGAATTGAAGATACTTATAATGAGTTTTGTAAGAAATACTCCTTTTGTCCAAAAATTATTTTCTACTATATTATTTGGCATCCTAAACTAAATTGAAGGAGCGCTTGGTTAGCAATTCTTCAATGGTAATGGGAATAAAAATTTATTTCCATCAATGCCCTCATAATAAAAATGATATATTAGGGGAAGAAGTGTTCCAATGGTGACACCATTGCTAGTGTCATGCCTCAATTTTGGAATAAAAGTTGACAACAAATGGTTGTTGGTGGAGGAAGAGGGGAGTGATTGAGGAGGATGATTGTAGGAAGAGAATAGGGTAATCAAAATGGATTAGTGATTACCTTATTTAGGAGGAGAGGTAGTGATTTTGTTCTCATAAACCATGCTAATTACACCAATTTTCAATCTCATTCCCATTACCATTGAAGTGTTGTTAACCAAGCGCCCCCTGAGTGTTAATGTTGTTGGTAGTGAATTAATCATTATTTATTTTAAACAACATGAATTTGCCCTTTCTTCACATTAACTAATATTTTATGATCAAATATTGCTTTAGATGTTTTGACATGCAGGTTGAAGGTCTAGAAGGATTTACAAAAATCTGGAAGACCCAATGTTGCAATGAATGTTACAACGTAGACGGATACATCATCCAAAAGGTTCTAAAATGACCTACACGATTTGAGCCATTCCAGATTATTTAGAAAGATATAGATCACGCGGTTGCAGTCAAAATATTAGATTAAAGAAGTACATCATGGACAGTTGGATAAAGATCATGGAGGAAGTTACATGAAAATTTATTTTGGAATGAAGATTTCCCATCTATAAATAGAAGTCAAAATCTTCAATGTCAAAGTGTGGAATAATTGAGTACACCTACTCTAGTGAGTTCAAAGGTGATAGAGTCATTATTTCAACTTGTATGTTATACCTAGAAGTTTAGTACATCTCGCATAGCATGAGATCGACCATGTGTCAATACATAGGGAGATCATTGATAGCTTGAGAGATCAACTTTGACGGTGTATATCCATACACTTAGCCAATTTAGATTTGATAGGTGATAGGTGATATCGAGTCTTGTTTCCGTTGTGGAAGTTTTATCTTGTAAACATTCCACACAACTTTTGCATTCACTACTTTGCTATAGTGAACGTTTCGCCGTAAGACTAGCAATCTTTTTTATAGTTTGTGTTAAAAAATTATTCCATCTTACAATAGTGTATTTTAGTTTTCCGTTGTACACGATTTATACTCTATTTTCCAGATTGTTGTAGTGATTATTTTAACATTCATTACAATATCTATACTTAACACACACGGCACACCTTCCATTGAATTTAATTCATAAATATGAATTAGTGTGTGTAAGATAATAACATGAGATGTAAGTATACTAGTGTAGGGAATATATTATTGTAAATTATAATATTATTATTATATTGTCATTTATGAAAATATTGATTGAGCAAGGGGAGGTGTAGTTTCGGCAAGAAGCAAATAAGTTTGGGACATAGGGAGTATTAGATATTACTTCAATATTGATTTTTTTTTAAAACACACACTAACACGCTGAATGGTGTGTGTATGTGTTTTTTTTTTTTGGTGGTATTATTCACTACTTCTTAGGGCATTATTAATTTTTTGCTTGGAGTAGTTTTTTTCAAAATTATTTTACATTCTTATCATATTTTATTTGTATCTATCTATTTGATTTTAGAATAATGATAACACATGTCGTATTTAATTGGAGATAGAAACAACTTGAAAAATTCAACTTCTCATTATTAACACAACTTTATCTGAATCATTCAAAATTATGCTATAAAGAAAAATGAAAATTACTTATATAACTCTTTCTTTCGTTGTCTTCCACATTTCCAACTTTTACTCCATGTTTCACTTTACTCTGTTATTCTCTAGATTTCTCTCCATTCCAATTATTCATTTTCCCTATATTTTCTCACGAGCCTATTTTTATTGGAGTCAAACTGAAGAAATGAGTGGAGAAGGGAATAAAAAAAATTGAGGATGAGTGCGCAGAAATGAGGATTAAATTGAACTAGCTCATTAATGACTTTGGAGCCCATTAATTCAGAGCCTATTAGTTTGGATCATCTTAGAAATTAAACTTCAACAACCCATTTATATTATTAATTAGCAATATTTATTTTCTAAATTTAATTAAGATAATTGCTATGAAGGAGGAAGTCATGTGATTATCTTGAAAAAGCAACTACGGTATTGTTGTGAGGTGGGGCCCACAATTCCAAATATTATCTTATAGCAAAAAGGCGAAGCCCTCGCCCCCAGGGCCCCCACCTCCTGGCCCGACATTGATTAGGCATGAAATTGTTATGTTTTGGTGCCCGATTTACCCATGTTTTGAGTGTTTTTTATGAGTGTTTGGAGTCATTTGAGTATCATTTCTATAAACTGATGAATTTGTGTCTTTTGTTTTCATAGATGGATAGAGGGTGAAAATATGAGTTCATAGGACTTTGAATCGGCCAAAACGGACTCCCGGTTGAGGAGATATGAAGATTTTACGAACATGTGTACTGCTGCCGAAAAGTGCTCGAGCTCAATTGGTCGTGCACTCAGTGCACGAGTGGTCGTGCAATGTGCACGAGTGGAATCAGGTCGTGCACTTAGTGCTCGACCTATACTCGAGCAAATGCGTATTTTGGCCCAAAAATGCCCAAATTCGATCTCAAGCCTATTTATACCTTTTTCCAAGCATATCAACACATACGAACACATATTTTTACATATTTTGAGCGAGGAGAAAGCTTGGGAAGGAGTTTTGAAGAATTTTATACGTTGTAATCGAGGTTTTAATTTACGAATTCTTAGTTTTAGTATTTTTTTTAACGTGTTAGATTAATTCTTTCTTTCTTTACTCTTTGAGTCGATAAACCCTAGTTTTTCAGATTTATATATATTTCTTTGGAGACTTTAATTTGTTCTTTCGTTTATGTTCTTGATTTTATTCGTTAATTCAATTATGCATATATTTATTGTTCTTGTGATTGCTTTTATTATTCAAACCACCATGTTAGGCTAGAACCCTTGTATGCTTGGGGTAAGATGAACTCGTAGAAGTAGGGCGTTGGTACATAATTAGGATAACATGTGATGTTTAGTTTTAATTCTCTTAATTAATAAATGCTTAAAATAAATTCCGGATTTACCTTTGAATTTCGTACGAAACTTGTTAGAGAGAGGACGACCTTATCACTCTTTAATAACTATTAGGCTTAACGAGAGGGTTTAGAAGGGGTTTATTCATCTACCGGTTTATCTAGGGAGGACGGCCGCATCACCTTAGTTAAATTAGAGTCTTTTTAATTAAGCACAATCTATTAACTTGTTTAGTGGATTAGTGAAGTCGATTGATAGGAGATAAAGTATTAGGGTTTAATTCTTGAGCTTTTTATCTTACAATCTCATACTTAGGTTATTTCTTGCACATCACGGTTGTTTTGATTATGTACCGGCTCTGTTCGTATACGTAGGGATTCCTATCCTGAGCATCACCCTTTTATATTTGAGATAAAACCCTTAGATAATTAATTCATTTCTTTCTTTTGCATTAGTAGAGTAAAATAGTTTAGATTTAATAATTTTCAATCCCCAAACATACACTCATATTAATTACGACGCATAGATCTTCAGGGATCTATTCGCATACATCCTTTCCCTTGGGTTCGATAATACTTGGTCGCTATACTTACTTATACTACAGTGAACCTGTACGTTTGCGCGGAAACTACTAGTAGAAAGTTAGTATTTTCGGTTCAAGTCAATGGCGCCGTTGCCGGGGATGGCGATGTATGTCATTTGAATAGGACTTGTAGATATCTTAGTAGTTAGTAGTGAGTGCTTTATTTTTCTGTTTAATTCGTACGTGTTCGGCAGTTGCCTTTTTATTCTTTTGTTAGTATTTCAGGTTTATGAAAACACGCTCGCAAGAAGGTATGAGCGAAGAGAGAATACAACTTGATCCTGAGACAATAACAAGAAGAAACCGAGCCTTTTTAAGAAGGATGAACACTGCCGGAGGAGGGAACGATAACATGGATATCAGTAATGAGTTGGATGATGCAGCAAATAAGTTTAATCAGACAGTAGACCGAGTTGACGGCACTTGAGAGAATACCAGTCAGAACCAAGTTCCGTTAGGGGAAAGCCAGAGCCAAAACCCGTGTACACAAAATCAAAACATTCCAGCTCATAACGTTGTCCAACACCCTCAGAACAACCCTGCATATCCACCAAACAACTTACCTTATCCTTACCCATACCCACCATACCATTATCCACCATACCCGTACCCTCCACCTCCTGTTTACAACCAACCACCAGTCTATCAACCACCACCAGTCCAACAAGTACCCGTACCACCTGTTATTCCTCAGCGCGTTCTTCAGAACGCCGATCAGAACATGGCTATTCGAGGAAGGTTTGCGGCACAACCGCAATGGTACTATGATGGAGTGACATTACCTCCTGTAGAGGCAAACAACTTCTCAATTTCCCCTGGAATTCTAAAGCTGCTTACTGAGAATCAATTTAAGGGGGAGGTTGGGAAGGAAAATCCTCATACACATCTGAGGAGTTTTCTGATGATCGCATCCACGTTCAATTATAACGGCATGTCTGAAGATGCCAAGAGGCTCAGGCTGTTCCCATTCTCTTTAAGTGGTACGACAACACGCTCCCACGGGGAGGTGTAACCACATGGGCCGAGCTCGAGCGTCTGTTCCTCGAGCGATTCTACCCTCCATCTAGAACTATAAGAGCAAGGATAGAGATCTTTTCCTTCCGCCAGAAGCAAGGAGAAGACATATGTCAAGCGTGGGAGAGATACTCCAACATGTTGATTGAGTGCCCGCAGCACGGGTACAATGAGGGAGATATCATGGCATTCTTCTATAGTGGAGCCAGCAAGGCTGGTCAAGCCCATCTTGACGCGTGTGCTAATGGAGCATTTCTGAACCATGGTACAACTAGATGCAGAGAGATCGTTGACAATATTGTCACGAATGCCGGGCAGTGGAATGAGGACCTAGAATTTCAGAGGGCATATCAGATTGAGGAGAGTGAAGGGACGAGGAAGTTGTTGATGGCTATGATGGAGAAGATAAGTAACATTGAGGTTGGGCAGAATTTGGTTGGAGGGAATGTAGTAGTGAGTGAGAAAGTGGACAAGCCCCCAGTTCAGCAAGAGGTAGCCAACTATATGGGAGGACCTTACTACAATCTGTTGGGAAAATAGGGGTGCCCGGAATCTATTCGGGATGAAATTTAAATACGAATTTAAATTCAATCATTACTAGCATGAATTAATCCTAATTAATTCAAATAATAATTCCAACAACTAATTTATCATCATGCATGTTGAATTAATTCACATAAAATCTAGGCGGAATAAACAAGAATTTATGTGACTTACGTACCTCTTGTAGAATTGGCCTTTGAATAAACGGGACAATCACGATCTCGCTTTATCAACCCAAAAACCTTCTCAAGTATATCCCTTTCGCCTTACTTGATCACCGGTGGGAGATGATTTCAAGTAATTTTAATAACTAAGGAAAAAGAAAAATATATGCTCTTGATTTTTCCAACACATGGAATTATTTATTTGGGGATGAAATAATCACCCCTATTTATAAGCATAGTGGCCGAAATTTTTAGAAATATTGGGCCTTGGAGAAAATCTTTTCTTAGACTCTAAGAAATCTTGAATATATCTCATATATTATTTTCTCCACAATAAAATATTCCACAAAAATCTCACTTACCTTATAACTTGCAATTTTCGAAAATTATAGGCAAAGAATCCAAGATTTGGGTATTCTTGAATATATGAGATAATCTTGTATTCCAAGAATACTTATCTTCCATAATATCTTTCCAAGAAAATCAACAAAATCTTTTATTCTCTAATATTAATATTTTCGAAAAAATTAAGAAAAAATCAGCATAATTATTTTCTTTTTATTTTAATCACCTTATAATTATTGGGCTACTTAAGGGGTCTTTAAAGAGAATTAAGATTGGACCTCCTAATGGACTTCTGATTTTCAATATTGAGCCCCAATATAATTCAATCCATTAATATTAATTATTACCACTAATAAATTAATATTGCACTATCCATCTTAATCCATATTACGATAATATGGGCTCCCGGTTATTATTTCCCGAGTTTAAGATTATCAAGTCCATTAATTAATTAAGCTTCTGAATAGCTCTAAATTAATTAATATATTTCACCTTTGAGTAAAGATAGCTCAACATTATTATCCGTACCAAAGAAACTAATTATTCACTTGCAAGATTTGGTACGATAAAACTTCTGAGCCAACTAAAGGGACTAATCACACGAGCCGTACTCGCACGCGTTTCTCCGTATTAAATCTTAGCAACCGTCGTATGATTAATATTACTGCCCAAAGCACAAGGTTCGAACCCACAATGATTCTCACCCAACATGAATCAAAGCAGTAACCATTAAGCACACACGGTCCTATTTAAGTGACGGAGATTAAGAAATCAACAACCACTGAGGTCTAGTTCTTCACATTTCAGAACAGAAGAATTTATCCTCGCTGTAGGTCCTCTTCAACACATATTAAATGTGCTAGTGCAATCTCTTAGTCAAAACAGACCAATCTAAGACTTACACATCGACCTTCCACGGTGGATTGTTCAATTCCACCTAGGTCGTGAAAATGTACGTTTAGTTACAAGGAAACTGTTAATGTTATCTTCTGTGATCGGGTATCACTACATTAACTACAATGTAACTAGTACTATTATGAACTGTTTGCAATAAATATTCAACATTCAATCATATCTAAAGCATATGCGATAAAAGAATTATTCTCATAAAACAAGTGTTTGATACACGAGTTATACAAAGTAAAAGCATACTTTCACGTATAACTCCAACAATCTCCCACTTATACTTAAAGTCTGCTTTTTAGTATACATCACGCATGTCTTAGTGTAGTAGCTCTACGTGACATCTCATGTCAACCTACACTAACCTAATAATTCCTCCCACTTATACTTAAAGCAGATTGGCAATAGTCTTGACTCACATTCCATCCACATGTCTCTCGAATGTACTCTGAGGCATCCACACGTTGTCACCCGACGCTATGTGTTTGCTGGCCTTGTGGGCTCTCGGTTCCTTTGAATTTACAACTGCTCCGCTATTGTCACAATAGACAGTTATCTTTTCGGGCAAATTCGGAACAACATCCAAGTCCACTAAGAAGTTCTTGAGCCAAACTGTCTCTTTCGCTGCTTCACAAGCAGCTACATACTCGGCTTCCATGGTCGAATCGGCGATGCATTTCTTCTTAACGCTTCTCCATGAAATGACTCCTCCTCCACGCAAAACACATTACCCGAGGTTGACTTTCTTGAGTCTATGTTTGACTGGAAATCCGAGTCCGTGTATCCCACGAGAACAAGACTATCTGACTATTAAATCAGCATCCGCTCACGAGTTCTTTTCACATACCTCAAGATGCACTTTACGGCAGTCCAATGGTCTTTCCCGGGATTACTTTGATATCTTGCCACCATGCCCATGGCAAAGCAGATATCCGGTCTCGTACACAGCATTGCATACATAAGGCTTCCTACAGCCGAAGCATACGGAACACCTTTCATGTCATCTATCTCCGCTTGCGTCTTAGGGCTCATTTCTTTCGATAGATGGATTCCGTGCCTAAAAGGTACAAAACCTTTCTTGGAATCTTGCATGTTGAAATGCTTCAAAACAGTGTCAAAGTATGCAGCTTGCGATAAGCCGAACATCCTCTTCTTGAGATCGCGAGTGATCTTGATCCCAATGATGTGACCGGCTTCTTTGAAGGTCTCAACCCTTCCGTCCGGTCCTCTTTTTCTCTTGTACACCCACTTGTATCCAATGGGTTCTACCCCATTGGGTGGTTCGACCAACTCCCACACTTGATTATGATCCATCGAACCCATCTCGGTTTCCATTGCCTTTTGCCATGACTCCGCATCTTTATCTTGGATTGCCTCGTCGTATGTCCATGGGTCTGATTCATCACCGGGAACCAAATCCGAAGATTCTCCTATCCCCATGAATTTCTCGGGTTGCCTAGCAATCCTCCCACTGCGATGGGGTTCTGGTTGTGAAGATGTGACGTGTGGTATATCATCTTGTATACTTGGTATCGAGGTTTGACCTCTCAATTCTTCTAAGGTAATTTCACTTTTAGGCTTCCGATTGTTCATATAGTCTTCCTCCAAGAATTTAAAGTGTGTACTAATCACGGTCTTTTGATCCTTGGGACTATAGAACATACACTCTTTCGTTCCCGCAGGGTATCCTATAAACAACCTTAATTCTGAACATGGATCCAACTTACCGGCCTCCTTGTCTAGCACGTATGCCAGAAAACCCCAAATCCACAAATGTCTTAGATTGGGCTTGCGTCCGGTCCACAATTCCATTGGGGTTTTAGGAACCGATTTGGATGGCACCAAGTTTAGAATGTAAGCCGTCATTTCCAAGGCATTACCCCAAAACGACTTGGGTAAATCCGAATAACTCATCATGGATCTGACCATCTCTAAAAGAGTCCGGATTCTTCGTTCCGCCACACCGTTCTGTTGAGGGGTTCCCGGTGCGGTTAACTGGGATACGATCCCTTCATCCGATAAGTAGTTCAAGAATTCATCGTTGAGGTATTCGCCCCCACGATCTGATCGTAGAAACTTGATACTCTTTTCCCTATGTTTCTCGACTTCGGCCTTAAACTCCTTGAACTTATCAAAAGTTTCAGACTTATGCCTCATAAGGTAAATGTAACCATATCTCAAGTAATCGTCAATGAAGGTGACGAAATACTCATACCCCATTCTCGCTTTGATCGTCATTGGACCACACACATCGGTATGAACGAGTTCTAACACTTCCGTGGCTCTATTCCCCTTGGCTCCAAATGCCATCTTGGTCATTTTACCCTCTAAATAGGATTCACAAGTTGGAAACGGCTCGACTTTGAATGATTCCAAGGATCCGTCTTTCACCAATCTCTCTATCCGCTTTAGATAAATATGACCTAGTCTAAGATGCCATAGAAGTGTTTCGTTCATCTCCGAAGAACGCTTTCTTTTATTTCTCGAAATGATCGACGTGTTATTAGATTCATTATTTGAGTGGTGTGCACACTTAATCGTATAGATATTGTTTACCAACGTTCCATGACAGATAGTAACATTCTTAAAAGAAACAGTAACAACTTTATTAAAAGTAACTGAATATCCATCAAAAAACAACTTAGAAACTGAAATTAAATTCTTCTTAAAGTTCGGAATGTATAAAACATCTCTTAAAATTAAAACTCTATCTTCAAAAGATAGGTGCACGGCTCCCACTGCTTCGGCTAACACTCTCGTAGCATCGCCCAAAGTGGTGGTGATCTCATTCTTGCTAAGTCGTCGGGTTAGCTGGAACCCCTGAAGAGTGAAACAAATATGATCAGTTGCCCCGGTATCCACTACCCAAACGTGGGCAGCATACGCCGCAACATAAGTTTCAACGACTAAAGCATGAGACTTACCTTTCTTTACCGCCTTCTTAGGCTTAGAACAGGTCGCCCCCAATGTCCCTTCTCACCACAATTGAAGCACTTACCCTTAGCAGCTTTCTTTCCACCTCCTTCTCCCTTTGTCTTGGGTTTCGCAATGGTTGGATTTGCTTGGGTCTGGCCTTTCGTCCTCTTTCTCTTCTTCCCTCCCTTGGGACCCGAAGAGGCAGACGGACCATTTGCCACCATAGCAACAGTTTGATGATCCATTAAAGTCTCCGCCGACACCAAAACTTGCAAGAGCTCGGGCAAACTATTTGCCCGGTCATTCATTTGATAGTTCAACTGAAACTACTCAAAGCTCTTCGGCAGAGAATGGAGAATGAAATCGACCTTAGTAGGGAGATCAAATTCCGCACCAAGTACTTCCAACTTGTTAAGATAACCCATCATCTCGATAACGTGATCCCTTACGGACGTACCTTCCACCATCTTCAACGAAAGCATCTTTCGCATGGTGATTTGCCTAGCTGTACGGTTCTGATGTTTAAACATGGCTTCAAGATTGAGCATTATCTCAGAGGCGGTCTCCATGTGTTGGTGTTGGTGTTGCAACACATCTGATATTGAAGCCAGAATAGTACACCTAACCATCTCATCGGAGTCAAACCAACTCTTATGCTCTTTCTTGACCGCATTGGTCGCATCTTCGGCAGGCTCTTGGGGCTTAGGAGTAGTAAGTACCCATTTGTGGTGTTGAGCGGTTAGGACAATATCAAGATTACGTTTCCAATCGACATAATTCTCACCAACAAGTTTGTTATCTTTACGTATACTAAACAGTGGATTAAAAGGTTGCGACATGATGAACTGAGAATAAAACATACATTCATATCAATATCTAGAAATATACGAAATTATCACATAATTCGATCACATCAATTATATTGAAACCTTAAAAAAATATAATCATGCATCAGCCAACATCTCGAAATAATTTAAATGCGCCACGAGGGGTGGTATATACATTTAAACACATTCAAGCGGATCACAAACTTAAAAGTTACAAATCCTTAATTCAAAATTAATAGTTGGCTCCCACTTTGACCACATAAAAATTGACAGGGACTCCGGGGGGAGTAAGTTAATATCAATTTCTTATGTCTAAGTAATAACCATAATTAAATACAGGATTATTATTTCGCTTTGAGCAAGCCACTCATGGTGAGTGTCAATACCGCCACTAGTAATTATCCACAATCATCCTTTCGGAATTTATTCATGTGAAATCCGTTCTTTTGGCCGATCCGAGGGGGAAATGTATTCCAAAAGAACTTCACAAATAAATAAATTATGGAGGCCAAATTAATCCAATTTTAATATCCGGAATAAAATTGCGATTAAATAAACATACTTAGTAATTTTCGAAAGTAAGGTTTTTCTTGGACAATAAAATTCATGCAAACACATATTAACAAATAATAATAAGTGCACGAAATAAAACATTCATCAAAACAAAATTAAACACATTGGAGCACTCAAATCCAATTGTCACGGTTTAATTTCTTCACGTCTTGATACGAAATATCGTCCTTGTTGCTTTCCGTCGTTCGTCTCGACACGCTCCCACTCGAACAACAACACTTCATAAAAAATAGCATCGTTTGGGGTTCGGGACGACGTTTAAAATCACACAAAAAAATGCAGAACTGAAATTAATTAAAAAAAATTCCACGGCCCAAGATACGGCGCGCGTCGGCCCACGGCGGCCAAGCGCCGGGCGTCGGGCAGCAGCCCCGTGCGCGCGCACGTGCCACCCGTCGTGCTCCTCGCGCACCCTGTGCACCGGGTTTCGCCGTTCATTCTCGTTTTCCACCCCATGCATGATTTTACGTCCATGCATGCGCCACGCATGCATGCATCGTCCGGGTACGCCGTCTTTAATTCTTCGTTCTTCGTCTCGAGCCGATTACAATTTATTTTTCAAAAAAAAAATAAACACTAGATCTAGACTAGTCTATTACAATGATCGAATTAAAATAAAACAACTAATCTACTCGTGGATTTTCTCACGAGAAAAACGAATTCGAACGAATCGACTTAAAAATAATTAATTCACACGCATGAAAAATTAACAACATTAAAACCATGACAATTGGATACCTGCAAAAAAGATCTAGCAATTCTACTATCCAATTTCAATTTAATGTTAAACAATTTAAAGATCAGAGCCCGAAACCTTGGCTCTGATACCAGTTGTTGGGAAAATAGGGGTGCCCGGAATCTATTCGGGATGAAATTTAAATACGAATTTAAATTCAATTATTACTAGAATGAATTAATCCTAATTAATTCAAATAATAATTCCAACAACTAATTTATCATCATGCATGTTTAATTAATTCACATAAAATCTAGGCGGAATAAACAAGAATTTATGTGACTTACGTACCTCTTGTAGAATTGTCCTTTGAATAAACGGGACAATCACGATCTCCCTTTATCAACCCAAAAACCTTCTCAAGTATTACTCCAACAATCTCCCACTTATACTTAAAGTCTGCTTTTTAGTATACATCGCGCATGTCTTAGTGTAGTAGCTCTACGTGACATCTCATGTCAACCTACACTAACCTAATAATTCCTCCCACTTATACTTAAAGCAGATTGGCAATAGTCTTGACTCCCATTCCATCCACATGTCTCTCGAATGTACTCTGAGGCAGACCCTTTGTGAATGGATCAGCTAGGTTGTCACCCGACGCTATCTTTGCCACCTCTATATATCCTCTCTTAATGATTTATCGTATAAGATGGTATTTTCTTTCTATGTGTTTGCTGGCCTTGTGGGCTCTCGGTTCCTTTGAATTTACAACTGCTCTGGCATTGTCACAAAAGACAGTTATCTTGTCGGACAAATTCGGAACAACGTCCAAGTCCACTAAGAAGTTCTTGAGCCAAACTGCCTTTTTTGCTGCTTCACAAGCAGCTACAAACTCGGCTTCTATGGTCGAATCGGCGATGCATTTCTGCTTAACGCTTCTCCATGAAATGGCTCCTCCTCCTACGCAAAACACATTACCCGAGGTTGACTTTCTTGAGTCTATGTCTGACTGGAAATCCGAGTCTGTGTATCCCACGGGAACAAGACTATCTGACTGGTAAATCAGCATCCGCTCACGAGTTCTTTTCAGATACCTCAAGATGCACTTTATGGCAGTCCAATGGTCTTTCCCGGGATTACTTTGATATCTTGCCACCATGCCCACGGCAAACCAGATATCCGGTCTCGTACACATCATTGCATACATAAGGCTTCCTACGGCCGAAGCATACGGAACACCTTTCATGTCATCTATCTCCGCTTGCGTCTTAGGGCTCATTTCTTTCGATAGATGGATTCCGTACCTAAAAGGTACAAAACCTTTCTTGGAATCTTACATGCTGAAATGCTTCAAAACAGTGTCAATGTATGAAGCTTGCGATAAGCCCAACATCCTCTTCTTGCGATCGCGAGTGATCTTGATCCCAAGGATGTGACCGGCTTCCCCTAAGTCCTTCATATCAAATTGTTTTGACAGCCATACCTTTACGTCTGACAATACCTTTACATTGTTTCCGATGAGCAGAAAGTCCTTCTACGTATAATATTAAGAATACCACCGAAGTTCCGTCACGCTTCTTATACACACACCTTTCGAACTCGCTTTGATCAAACCCATAAGACTTAATCACTTGATCAAAACACTGGTTCCAAGTACGCGATGCTTGCTTAAGTCCATAAATGGATCTCTTAAGCTTGCATACGAGATTCTCTTGCCTTTTTCAATGAAACCTTTGGGCTGTTGCATATAGATATCTATCCCGTCAAGACTTCCGTTAAGGAAAGCTGTCTTAATATCCATTTGCCAGATCTTGTAATCTAGGTGCGCAGCGATCGACAAGAGAATATGGATGGACTTAAGCATAGCTACAGGCGAAAAGGTTTCCTCATAATCGATCCCTTCTTTCTGAGTATACCCTTTGGCCACAAGCCTCGCTTTGAAGGTCTCAACCCTTCCGTCCGGTCCTCTTTTTCTCTTGTACACTCACTTGCATCCAATGGGTTCTACCCCATTGGGTGGTTCGACCAACTCCCACACTTGTTTATGATCCATCGAACCCATCTCGGTTTCCATTGCCTTTTGCCACGACTCCGCGTCTTTATCTTGGATTGCCTCGTCGTATGTCCATGGGTCTAATTCATCGCCGGGAACAAAATCCAAAGATTCTCCTATCCCCATGAATCTTTCGGGTTGCCTAGCAATCCTCCCACTGCGATGGGGTTCTAGTTGTGAAGATGTGACGTGTGGTATATCATCTTGTATACTTGGTATCAAGGTTTGACCTCTCAATTCTTCTAAGGTAATTTCACTTTTAGGCTTCCGATTGTTCATATAGTCTTCCTCCAAGAATTTAAAGTGTGTACTAATCACGGTCTTTTGATCCTTGGGACTATAGAACATACACCCCTTCATTCCTACAGGGTATCCTATAAACAGCCTTAATTCTGAACGTGGATCCAACTTACCGGCCTCCTTGTCTAGCACGTATGCCGGACAACCCCAAATCTGCAAATATCTTAGACTGGGCTTGCGCCCGGTCCATAATTCCATTGGGGTTTTAGGAACCGTTTTGGATGGCACCAAGTTTAGAATGTAAGCCGCCATTTCCAAGGCATTACCCCAAAACGACTTAGGTAAATCCGAATAACTCATCATGGATCTGACCGTCTCTAAAAGAGTCCGGTTTCTTCATTCCGCCACACCGTTCTGTTGAGGGGTTCCCGGTGCGGTTAACTGGGATACGATCCCTTCGTCCGATAAGTAGTTTAAGAATTCATCGTTGAGGTATTCGCCTCCACGATCTGATCGTAGAAACTTGATACTCTTTTCCCTATGTTTCTCGACTTCGGCCTTAAACTCCTTGAACTTATCAAAAGTTTCAGACTTATGCCTCATAAGGTAAATGTACCCATATCTCGAGTAATCGTCAATGAAGGTGACGAAATACTCATACCCCATTCTCGCTTTGATCGTCATTGGACCACACACATCGGTATGAACGAGTTCTAACACTTCTGTGGCTCTATTCCCCTTGGCTCCAAATGCCCTCTTGGTCATTTTACCCTCTAAATAGGATTCACAAGTTGGAAACGGCTCGACTTGGAATGATTCCAAGGATCCATCTTTCACCAATCTCTCTATCCGCTTTAGATTAATATGACCTAGTCTAAGATGCCATAGAAGTGTTTCGTTCATCTCCGAAGAACGCTTTCTTTTATTTCTCGAAATGATCGACGTGTTATTAGATTCATTATTTGAGTGGTGTGCACACTTAATTGTATAGAGATTGTTTACCAATGTTCCATGAAAAATAGTAACATTCTTAAAAGAAACAGTAACAACTTTATTAAAAGTAACTGAATATCCATAAAAAAATTACTTAGAAACTGAAATTAAATTCTTCCTAAAGTTCGGAACGTATAAAACATCTCTTAAAATTAAAACTCTATCTTCAAAAGATAGGTGCACGACTCCCACTGCTTCGGCTGCCACTCTCGTAGCATCGCCCAAAGTGATGGTGATCTCATTCTTGCTAAGTCGCCGGGTTAGCTGGAACCCCTGAAGAGTGAAACAAATATGATCAGTTGCCCCGGTATCCACTACCCAAACGTGGGCAGCATACACCGCAACATAAGTTTCAACGACTAAAGCATGAGACTTACCTTTCTTTACCGCCTTCTTAGGCTTAGAACATGTTGCCCTCCAATGTCCCTTCTCACCACAATTGAAGCACTTACCCTTAGCAGCTTTCTTTCCACCTCCTTCTTCCTTTGCCTTGGGTTTCGCAACAGTTGGATTTGCTTGGGTCTGGCCTTTCGTCCTCTTTCTCTTCTTCTCTCCCTTGGGACCCGAAGAGGCAGACGGACCATTTTCCACCATAGCAACAGTTTGATGATCCATTAAAGTCTCCACCGACACCAAAAGCTTGCAAGAGCTCGGGCAAACTATTTGCCCGATCATTCATTTGATAGTTCAACCGAAACTGCTCAAAGCTCGTCGGCAGAGAATGGAGAACGAAATTGACCTTAGTAGGGAGATCAAATTCCGCACCAAGTACTTCCAACTTGTTGAGATAACCCATCATCTCGATAACGTGATCCCTTACGGGCGTACCTTCCACCATCTTCAACGAAAGCATCTTTCGCATGGTGATTTGCCTAGCTGTACGGTTCTGATGTTTAAACATCGCTTCAAGATTGAGCATTATCTCAGAGGCGGTCTCCATGTGTTGGTGTTGGTGTTGGTATTGCAACACATCTGACATTGAAGCCAGAATAGTACACCTAGCCATCTCATCGGAGTCAAACCAACTCTTATGCTCTTTCTTGACCGCCTTGGTCGCATCTTCGGCAGGCTCTTGGGGCTTAGGAGTAGTAAGTAACCATTTGTGGTGTTGAGCGGTTAGGACAATATCAAGATTACGTTTCCAATCAACATAATTCTCACCAACAAGTTTGTTATCTTTAAGTATACTAAACAGTGGATTAAATGGTTGCGACATGATGAACTGAGAATAAAACATACATTCATATCAATATCTAGAAAAATACAAAATTATCACATAATTCGATCATATCAATTATATTGAAACCTTAAAACAATATAATCATGCATCAGCCAACATCTTGAAACAATTTAAATGCGCCACGAGGGGTGGTCTATACATTTAAACACATTCAAGCGGATCACAAACTTAAAAGTTACAAATCCTTAATTCAAAATTAATAGTTGGCTCCCACTTTGACCACATAAAAATTGACAGGGACTCCGAGGGGAGTAAGTTAATATCAATTTCTTATGTCTTAGTAATAACCATAGTTAAATACAGGATTATTATTTCGCTTTGAGCAAGCCACTCGTGGTGAGGGTCAATACCGCCACTAGTAATAATCCACAATCATCCTTTCGGAATTTATTCATGTGAAATCCGTTCTTTTGGCCGATCCGAGGGGGAAATGTATTCCAAAAGAACTTCACAAATAAATAAATTATGGAGGCCAAATTAATCCAATTTTAATATCCGGAATAAAATTGCGATTAAATAAACATACTTAGTAATTTTCGAAAGTAAGGTTTTTCTTGGACAATAAAATTCATGCAAACATATATTAACAAATAATAATAAGTGCACGAAATAAAAAAATCCATCAAAACAAAATTAAACACATTGGAGTACTCAAATCCAATTGTCACGGTTTAATTTCTACACGTCTTGATACGAAATATCGTCCTTATTGCTTTCCGTCGTTGGTCTTGACACGCTCCCACTCGAACAACAACACTTCATAAAAAAAACAGCATCATTTGGGGTTCGGGACGACATTTAAAATCATACAAAAAAATGCAGAACTGAAATTAATTAAAAAATATTCTACGGCCCGAGATACGGCGCACGTCGGCCCACGGAGTGGGCCGCGCGCCTCTCGGCCCACGGCGGCCGAGCGCCGGGCACCGGGCAGCAGCCCCGTGTGCGCGCGCGCGCCACCCTTCGTGCCCGGGTCGTGCGCCTCGTGCACCCCGTGCACTGGGTTTCGCCGTTCGTTCTCATTTTCCACCCCATGCATGATTTTACGTCCATGCATGCGCCACACATGCATGCGTCGTCCGGGTACGCTGTCTTTAATTCTTCGTTCTTCGTCTCGATCCGGTTACAATTTATTTTTCAAAAAAAATAAATACTAGATCTAGACTAGTGTATTACAATGATCGAATCAAAATAAAACAACTAATCTACTCGTGGATTTTCTCACGAGAAAAATGAATTCGAACGAATCGAATTAAAAATAATTAATTCACACGCATAAAAAATTAACAACATTAAAACCATAACAATTGGATACCTGCAAAAAAGATCTTGCAATTCTACTATCCAATTTCAATTTAATGTAAAACAATTTAAATTCCAATTTAAAGATTAGAGCCCGAAACCGTGGCTCTGATACCAGTTGTTGGGAAAATAGGGGTGCCCGGAATCTATTCGGGATGAAATTTAAATACGAATTTAAATTCAATTATTACTAGAATGAATTAATCCTAATTAATTCAAATAATAATTCCAACAACTAATTTATCATCATGCATGTTGAATTAATTCACATAAAATCTAGGCGGAATAAACAAGAATTTATGTGACTTATGTACCTCTTGTAGAATTGGCCTTTGAATAAACGGGACAATCACGATCTCGCTTTATCAACCCAAAAACCTTCTCAAGTATTTCCCTTTCGCCTTACTTGATCACCGGTGGGAGATGCTTTCAAGTAATTTTAATAACTAAGGAAAAAAAATATATATGCTCTTGATTTTTCCAACACATGGAATTATTAATTTGGGGATAAAATAATCACCCCTATTTATAAGCATAGTGGCCGAAATTTTTAGGAATATTGGTCCTTGGAGAAAATCTTTTCTTAGACTCTAAGAAATCTTGAATATATCTCATATAATATTTTCTCCACAATAAAATATTCCACAAAAATCTCACTTACCTTATAACTTGCAATTTTCGAAAATTATAGGCAAAGAATCTAAGATTTGGATCTTCTTGAATATATGAGATAATCTTGTATTCCAAGAATACTTATCTTCCATAATATCTTTCCAAGAAATTTAACAAAATCTATTCTTCCCTAATATTAATATTTTCGAAAAAATTAAGAAAAAATCAGCATAATTATTTTCTTTTTATTTTAACCACCTTATCATTATTAGGCTACTTAATGGGCTACTTGAGGGGCCTTTAAGGAGAATTAAGATTGGACCTCCTAATGGACTTCTGAATTTCAATATTGAGCCCCAATATAATTCAATCCATTAATATTAATTATTACCACTAATAAATTAATATTGCACTATCCATCTTAATCCATATTACGATAATATGGGCTCCCGATTATTATTTCCCGTGTTTAAGATTATCAAGTTCATTAATTAATTAAGCTTCTGAATAGCTCTAAATTAATTAATATATTTCACCTTGGAGTAAAGACAGCTCAACATTATTATCTGTACCGAAGAAACTAATTATTCACTTGCAAGATTTGGTACGATAAAACTTCTGAGCCCACCAATGAGACTAATCACACGAGTCGTACTCGCACGCGTTTCTCCGTATTAAATCTTAGCAACCGTCGTATGATTAATATTACTGCCCAAAGCACAAGGTTCGAAGTCACAATGATTCTCACCAACATGAATCAAAGCAGTAATCATTAAGCACACACGGTCCTATTTAAGTGACGGAGATTAAGAAATCAACAACCACTGAGGTCTAATTCTTCACATTTCAGAACAGGAGAATTTATCCTCGCTGTAGGTCGTCTTCAACCCATACTAAATGTGCTAGTGCAATCTCTTAGTCAAGACAGACCAATCTGAGACTTACACATCGACCTTTCACGGCGGATTGTTCAATTCCACCTAGGTCGTGAAAATGTACGTTTAGTTACAAGGAAACTGTTAATGTTATCTTTCGTGATCGGGTATCACCACATTAACTACAATGTAACTAGTACTATTATGAACTATTTGCAATAAATATTCAACATTCAATCATATCTAAAGCATATGCGATAAAAGAATTATTCTCATAAAATAAGTGTTTGATACACGAGTTATACAAAGTAAAAGCATACTTTCATGTATAACTCCAACATAATCAAGGCGGGTATCCACAAGGTGGCAATCAATTTGGGAGGCCCTCCTATGGCCAACCATTTGTACCACCCGATCCACAACCTCCTCAAAATCAGTGGAGAAACAACCAAGGCTATTAAGGAGGCCAGCAGCCTCAACAAAATCAATGGAGAAAGAATGAAAATTTATCTTATGCCAATCCGAAGGCAGGAATTACAGTTCCTCCGGGTGTTGATCCAAGTTCAAAGCCTCCGGGTGGAGAAGGCGGTTCCTCGACTGAGGAGATGTTGAGAGCGATCCTCCAAAAGGTGGAGGAAGGAAGCAAAAAATTATCTTCTTTGGAGTATGATGTGAAGGAGTTACACAAGAAAGACGATCTGCGTGATCAAGAACTCCAGAAGAGAGATGTGGAGCTGAATAGAATTCAGCAAGAGAATAATAGGAGGTTCACTTCGATGGAGTACCAGATGAGCCAGATCGTAAAATCATTGGGTAGAGAGTCGGGTAAATATCCTTCTATGCCGGAGGGGAACCCGAAAGAGCATTGCAAGGCGATCCAGCTTAGAAGTGGGACCAACTATGATGGTCCTCAGATGCCTGCTGATTCTGAAATGCCAAAAAGAGAGGTTGAGATAGAAGGGAAAGAGCATAAGGAGGATAGAGATGAGATTGAGAAGGTAGGAGTTGAGAAGAAGGTTGAGGGTGAAGGCACTCAAAAGAGCAAATAGCCTGAAGAGGAAGGCATTAAGAAGATTGAGAGAGTTCCTAAGTGGAAGAAGGCAAAGGAAGCAAGAGAGTAAGTGAAAGAGACCGAGCGTGATGAATGGGGGGTACCTAAATTGGTGATACCCGTCCCGTATCCACAGCGCTTCATGAAGAAGAAGCTTGATGAGAAATTCGCTAAATTCCTTGATGTTTTTAAGAAATTGCATATTAACATTCCTTTTTATGATGCTTTGGAACAGATGCCCAATTACGCCAAGTTCCTGAAGGACTTGATAGCGAAGAGACGATGAGTAGATGAGCCCAAGTTGGTGCAGCTGAACCATGAGGTGAGTGCGTTAGTGCACAAAGCGCTTCCACCAAAGTTGAAGGATCCCGGGAGTTTCACTATCTTATGTGATATCGGGAATGGAGTTAAGAAGGGAGCATTATGCGACCTTGGAGCGAGCATTAATCTGATGCCATTGTCGCTATTCAAGAAGTTGGAAGGTGGAGAACTTCAGTCGACAATGATGACGCTTCAACTTGCCGACTGGTTTATTACTCGACCTCAAGGTGTAGTTGAAGACGTCCTCGTGAAAGTTGGGGATCATATTTTTCCAGCTGACTTTGTAGTGCTCGACATGGAGGAAGATGAGCAAGTGCCTTTGATCTTGAGAATACCATTTTTTGGTAACGACGGGGATGGTGCTAGATGTGGCAAATGGAAAGATAACATTGAAAGTTGACGATCAAGAGATAAAAATCTCCCTATATGAGGCCATGAAACACCCGAAGGAGGATGAGAGCTGTTATTGCATGGATGTCATTGATCCTTGTGTTGAAGACACACCTCCTATCTCTAACCTTCCTTATATACATGATTTTGATAATCCTTCACTTGATAATTTAACCCATGAGCATTATGATCTTGATTGTTTTGATAGGGATAAAGGGAAGAAGTTGAAGGATGAAGAATTGGAAAGTGTGGACGTGGTCCAGTTGGAGGGGAAATGAGGAGTTAAGAAGAAAAAATCCAAATTTAAGAAATTGCTTAGTAAAAATCCTTCAGATAAAGGTGAAAAGAAGTTGAGACCCCCACCACTAGGGGATGAGAAGGAAGCAAAGGAACTCATGATGAAGGGACATTAAGGAAAGGAATTTAACCACCACTCTTATGAGAGTAAGGGAGATAATTTTGAGTATCATGTCCCATAAGCTCCTTTGAGCTCGGTCCGGCATGAGGACCTTAAAAATAGCGCTGAATGGAGGCAACCCATTTTTATTTGCTTTTGAGTGTTTTATGTTATTAGGGTGTTGTTTTGAATCGTAAGTTTTAACCTCGTATTTGAGTGAGTTGCTTGTAGGCTTGTCTCGAGGGAGTAAAGGTATCATGGAGTTACTCAAGCAAGGGAGTAAGCTACGTTGTTGAGATAAACTGAATTATTTGGATGAGGTACCCCCAACCCCAAACTTAGACCGCTTCACAAGGTCGAAGTTTGGGGGGGGTGGAGTATTTATGTGTTTTATGACATATGCACAGGCGCACACCCTCTCTTTGAGTTGAGTTTGGTTATATATTGTTCCTTGAGATGCTCCTTGAGCTGATATTGATGTGATGTGGTACTATATATTTTATGCCTATCAATCATCTTATGCTTGTTGATTGCTATCTTTGAGTGTGAGTATGAGTTAGTGATTTGTGGAGTTGAGTGAGAGTCTGAATTGTGTGAGTGTATGAGTTAGAGTTGATTTGAGAGGGAACTCGTATGCTTGCAAATTTTCCTTTTGAGTACTTGTGTGATGAGAGTGAGAATTCACTAGGACTAGCATGGATGTGAAAGCCGTGAGATTTGAGCTTTTTGAGATTAAGATGCATGAATTGATCTCTTCGTTTGTGAGTGAGTCGTCACCTTAGAGGATGCTAGAACTTGTGTGTGCTCTCGCTTCTTGATTGTGTTTAGTTTGATATTCCGAATGTGATCTTAGGTCATCTTTGATTTGTTGAGTCACTTAGCTTAAATAAGCCTACCAATGACATTTATCTCTTGTTAACCCGTTTGAGCCTTAGCCTATTTTATTTGCTAGCACATTTTAACACTTATCCAAATTTCTAAATTCTTTTTGTCCCAATTTGAGTGGAGAATAGGAAAAGTGTGAATGAGGAGGGATTAAGTTGAGTTGAGAGAAGGAATTATGATGGTTGAGTTGCGATAAAAGAAGGGTGTGATGAAGTTTGAGTTGTGGGAAAGACAAAAAATTTGAGAATGAGCAAAAGAAAATATGAGCTCATGTGAGTTGTGTAAAATAGAAAAAAAAAGAGTTGAGTGATTGAAAAAAGTGAAAAGAGTTGAAAAAAAATTGAGGTGTTGAGAGTAAAGGAATTGATGTGCATTATGTGAAGATGTTAAAGAAGTATATTCCTTGTATCGAAGTACCAAAGTTTGATTTTCTATTCTCCATTCACTTAAGTCACTTATCCCATATAGTTACCCCACCCGTCCAAAGAGCCTACATTACAACCTTGAGAAAGTCCTTTTTGATTCGGCATTGATTTCTAGAGTATGGTCGAAGTTGAGAGTGCTTACAAGCCTATGGCTGCTGATATGTGTGATTGATTGATTGAGTGAGTCCCTTATCATTGATATACACTTGTGAGGGAGTGAAACACATCGTTGAGTGCACATCCATGTTTGATCTTGGTGTTTCTTGTTGTTATTGCATGAGTATGATGAAGGGGATGAGTTTGTGTACGTGTGAACGATCTTTGAAGCTTGAGCTCTATTACTTGCATGATTTAGTTCTTGATTCATTCCTAACAATTTCACTTGACTTATTATTCGTTGCTTGAGGAAAAGCAACATGGTAAGTTTGGGGGGTTGATTAGGCGTGAAATTGTTATGTTTTGGTGCCCGATTTGCCCATGTTTTGAGTGTTTTTTATGAGTGTTTGGAGTCATTTGAGTATCATTTCTATAAACTGATGAATTTGTCTCTTTGATTTTTATAGATGGATAGAGGGTGAAAAGAGGAGTTCGTAGGACTTTGAATCGGTCAAAACGGACTCCCGGTTGAGGAGATATAAAAATTTTACGAACATGTGTACTGCTGCCGAAAAGTGCTCGAGCTCAATTGGTTGTGCACTCAGTGCACGAGTGGAATCAGGTCGTGCACTTAGTGCTCGACCTATACTCGAGCAAATGCGTATTTTGGCCCAAATTATGCCCAAATTCGATCTCAAGGCTATTTATACCTTTTTCCAAGCATATCAACACATTCAAACACATATTTTTACATATTTTGAGCGAGGAGAAAGGTTGGGAAGGAGTTTTGAAGAATTTTATACGTTGTAATCGAGGTTTTAATTTACGAATTCTTAGTTTTAGTATTTCTTTTGAACGTATTAGATTAATTCTTTCTTTCTTTACTTTTTGAGTCGATAAACCCTAGTTTTTTAGATTTATATAGATTTCTTTGGAGACTTTAATTTGTTCTTTCGTTTATGTTCTTGATTTTATTCGTTAATTCAATTATGCATATATTTATTGTTCTTGTGATTGCTTTTATTATTCAAATCACCATGTTAGGCTAGAACCCTTGTATGCTTGGGGTAGGATGAACTCGTAGAAGTAGGACGTTGGTACATAATTAGGATAACATGTGATGTTTAGTTTTAATTCTCTTAATTAATGAACGCTTAAAATAAATTCCGAATTTACCTTTGAATTTCGTACGAAACTTGTTAGAGAGAGGACGACCTTATCACTCTTTAATAACTATTAGGCTTAACGAGAGGGTTTAGAAGAGGTTTATTCATCTACCGATTTATCTAGGGAGGACGACTGCATCACCTTAGTTAAATTAGGGTCTCTTTAATTAAGCACAATATATTAACTTGTTTAGTGGATTAGTGAAGTCGATTGATAGGATAAAATATTAGAGTTTAATTCTTGAGCTTTTTATCTTACAATCTCATACTTAGGTTATTTCTTGCACATCACGGTTATTTTGATTATGTACCGGCTCCGTTAGTATACGTAGGGATTCCTATCCTGAGCATCACCCTTTTATATTTGAGACAAAACCCTTAGATAATTAATTCATTTCTTTCTTTTGCATTAGTAGAGTAAAATAGTTTAGATTTAATAATTTTCAATCCCCAAACATACACTCATATTAATTACGATGCGTAGATCTTCAGGGATCTGTTCGTATACATCCTTTCCCCTGGGTTCGATAATACTTGGTCGCTATACTTACTTATACTACAGTGAACTCGTACGCTTGCGGGGAAACTACTAATAGAAAGTTAGTATTTTCGGTTCAAGTCAGACATGAATGGTGGAGGTGGTCATGGTGACTCAGTGACCAATTAGGTGAGAAGACTAGTGTCTTGGTGCCCAAATATTACCTACTACCTACTAAAATGGTAAAAAGTCAAATGGGGTATGTGAAGCCCAGGAGCGCAGCAAAATTACCCTAAAGTAAAAGGTAAATACTATTTTATTTAACCTTATATTTATATATTCTATTTTTTCTTAGGGTGCATTTACTTTAGGAATAAGAATTATATGAGATTATGTTGGATGAAATAAGAGGTTATAATTAATTTTTATTATTTTATTCATAGTTTACTTTTATGTATTTGATACATTTGAATTTAAATATTTTTATATTTTCAATACTAATAGAAATCAAGAAATATGGTAAATTATGAAAATATCCTTTGTAAATTGACAGATAATTTAATTGTCCAGATTAAATGATAAGGCAGCCGTAAATCAAACTGGGTTTTATCAATTTATGCCCTAATATGAATCTGCATATGTTTTAATGGAAGATTTCTCATTCAAAATTATTTCCGTAAATGTTCATCATATCCTCAATTGTAAATTAATTATCACACCTATTTTGGTGTGATTTAATATCTAAACAGTTATAAAAAAATTCGAGTTATCCTCAGATCAAGAAATAAAAAATATATATATTCAAAGTAAATAAATAATAATATTAAATATATAATCATTATCAACTTTATCATTATCATTAAAAGTAAATGCATCCTAAAAGAATATGTAATAGCCAACTATAAAATCATTTTCAATTTTTCAGGATGGAGGGGGAGTCTTATACTGGGGGTATATTTTTTCCTAGTGGATTCTTGGTGGGAACGCTTTAATATATTCGAAAATTCAAAAAGAGTGGGGCCTTTTCCGTCTCTCTCTATGTATATACATATACATATACATATGTATGTATATATGTGTATATATATATATAAGGATAAGACTTTGAACTTCAAAATTCCCCAATTTTGAAGTGGCAGCGGCGCCTCTTATCGATAAACCGCCTCTCCGCCCCTCCCAATTTCTTTTCAATTATTTCTTGCCCCCTCCAGTTTGTGGTAGGCAATTTTACGCAATTGGGGAAACGGACGGTTGATTTTCTTGCGCAGAAAAGCAAGCGAGTAAAGAAGCATCTTCTTTCATCCGGTACACCTTTTCTATTTTCAGTGATTTTTTCATGCTCCTTTTCGCTCCAGAAAAGTAATTATATAGTGATATTTCAATCGGAAATCGCTAGATTTTCTTTGAAGCAGGAGATTTTGGTTTATTCTCCCTGGAAAGTGTTTTGGTGATTACTAGCTACATCGTTTATCTCTTGTTATACGTTCTTCCATTAACAAATGTTTCACGTATTCGTATCTAATGCCATTTGCTTTCTGTTTTTATTATTTTATAATATAATCTTCTTAAAATGGTTACCTATGGATTTCATTGACAGTTTGATTTGATAATTAATTAAGTTGAATTAGCTTCTTCGTTGGCATCTTTTAAACCTGATAGCAGTATAACCAATTACAGCTCCAGAACTGCTGATACTAATGATAACCCATACACCTAGTCTTACTGACTTAGATTTCCGAACAAATTTTTCCTTCTATTTTCAACGATTTGGATTATATGTTATAAAGCCCTAGCGTTTGCACAGTATTCCAGGTCGCTGAAACTCAATATCTTCAGCACAAATATGGAAATAAACGGGAAAGATGATCTGAAATCACCACTTTTGCAACACGAAGGAAATGTTGTTATCACCATCTCCACCCCAGAACCTCATTCTAATAAGAGAATTAGGACACTGGTTTTTAAGGTATTGGGCATAACATGCTCATCTTGCGTATCTTCAATAGAAGCTGCACTTGGTAGACTGGATGGTGTCCAGAGTGTAATGGTGTCTGTAATTCAAGGTCAAGCTGTCGTAAAGTATGTGCCTGAAATAATCCCTGTAAGTCAACTTCAATTTATGTACTTTTTTTTTAGCAGTTTCAATTTATGCACTTATAAAATCTCCTTTTTATATGTGAATGATAACAAAATAGGATACTCTTTATGCGGGATTTTTTATCCAAAATTTGCTTGGTTTTGTATCTTGGTTTCTGATTTTCTCAACCAAGCTTTTGTAACTTTGGCTGGGGTAGGAGAGTTAGAATCCTTATATTGAGGTACACCCTTTACTGGATTAAAGAGAGAAAAAAAGACCAGAAAAAAGTGGACATCAATCGTAGGTTAATCTTTATTGACTTATTGTAGTCCTGATGCTAGCCAGTTGTCCATTATGATCCTCTGAATGTAGGAGGGAACTGAAGAAGATAGTGATAACAAATGGTAGTGACAAGAATGGCACTTTTCATCAATAAAAAAAATAAAATTACTTGTTAGTAGCACGCCTTGGATTCTTCCCAAATTCTGTATAAAGTTTCTCTGTATGAATAGTTGTGCCATTAGTGCCTTACCAATTTTTCTCTGTTTTAGGCAAAGCTGATAAAAGAAGCAGTGGAAGATGCAGGTTTTGAAGTTGCAGATTTTCCCGAGCAAGACATTGCTATGTGCAGGGTTAGGATTAAAGGAATGGCATGCACAAGCTGTTCCGAGTCAGTAGAACGTGCCTTATTGATGGTGAATGGAGTAAAAAAAGCAGTGGTTGGTTTAGCTCTTGGGGAAGCCAAAATCCATTTTGATCCAAATATGACAAATATTAACTCTATCATCGAAGCAATAGAAGAAGATGCAGGCTTTAGAGCTGATCTCATAAGCTCCGGCAATGACTTGAATAAAGTATATTTGAAACTCGGGGGTATCACTTCTCCAGATGAATTTTCTATTATTCAAAGCTCACTTCAGAATTTGGAAGGTGTAAATCATGTCGAAATAGATGCGGAAGAGCAGAAAGCAATCATTAGTTATGAGCCAAACATTGTCGGTCCAAGATCTCTAATAAAGTGCATTCAAGAAGCTGGTGATGGACTCAACACTTACCAAGCAATTTTGTACACTCCTCCAAAAGGAGGAGAAAGAGAAAGGCAGCACGAAACCCTATTGTACCGAAATCAGTTCTTTTGCAGTTGCCTATTTTCAGTTCCCATATTTGTTTTCTCTATGGTACTTCCAATGCTTCCTCCATATGGAAATTGGTTAAACTACAAGGTTATCAATATGCTTAACATTGGGACGCTTTTAAGATGGATCCTTTGCACGCCTGTGCAATTTATCATTGGCAAAAGGTATTCATGTTGGTTTTTTGCTTTTCTGAAGATGCTATCCTAAAGTTTTCTGGTAAGAGGGTGTTTGCAAGTAATTGTATTTTTGATGAATTGATTTAAAAGGATTTATGCTGGATCATTGAAAGTTGGTAATGTTTGAAAATAAAGAGTTTTGGGTCAAATTTTGAAAAATTGGTAAAATACACAAAATTAAAAAAAAAATATATTTAAGCATTTTTATGTTTGTCTATTGCTGCTTCTCTGAATCAACTAAAAAGTGATTTATTTATCAGTTCGAAGCAACACATAGTTTACCTTTATTTGAATGTAATTAAGTGGTTTTAAGATCTTTCAAGAGCTTGCAAACACCCCCTTAATATGATATATTATGCATATAATGTTTTGAGGAGTCAAATTATGAGTAGGCTGTAATCACCTTATCAGGTTTTATTTTGGATCATATAATGCGCTGAAACGAAAATCTGCAAATATGGATGTTCTAGTTGCCTTGGGTACCAATGCTGCTTACTTTTATTCTATATATGTAATGATAAAGGCATTAACTTCAGACTCCTTTGAGGGTCAGGACTTCTTTGAGACTAGTTCCATGTTGATATCTTTCATTCTTTTGGGAAAATACCTTGAGGTTTTGGCAAAAGGGAAGACATCAGATGCTTTAGCAAAGTTGACAGAACTAGCACCTGAGACGGCATGCCTTTTAACCCTAGATGCTGAAGGAAATATTATTTCTGAAACTGAAATTGATACACAACTTATAGAGAAGAATGACATACTAAAGATTGTTCCTGGTGAAAAAGTTCCTGTTGACGGACTAGTTGTTGATGGTGAATGTCATGTGAATGAAAGCATGATCACAGGTGAAGCTATGCCAGTTTTCAAAAAGCCTGGTGACAAGGTAAGAAGAATCATTTGTGATTTTTTCATAAATTTATGGCCACTGTCTTAAAAGGCAATTGTTCTATCAACAGGTGATTGGTGGCACAGTTAATCAGAATGGATGTATACGTGTTAAGGCTACTCATGTTGGTTCAGAAACAGCACTTTCACAAATTGTAGAGCTGGTTGAAGCTGCACAGCTTGCTAAAGCACCTGTTCAGAAATTGGCTGATCAGATTTCTAAGATTTTTGTTCCAACAGTGAGTTTCTGTGCATTATTTTTAAGTCCTAAAGGATTTTCTGTTTTAGTGTCTAAAATCTATTGTTTATAGAGTGTGGCTGCTCATGGTACATGAATTACAATTCCTGCTATTTTATGGGTTCATTTTTACCGGATATGACTTTATATATATGTAAACTTTATTGACTTTAATATTAAATTATACTCCCTCCGTTCCAGTTTTGTTTTCCCGTTTGACTGCGCGCGGAGTTTAATGCGAGAGTTGAAGTTTAGTATTTAAATGCATAAAGTAGTATTGAAATGATGAATGGTGAATAAAATAGTATTTAAATGAATAAAGTAGTATTGGGAATGGTGATTGATGAATAAAGTATTATTTAAATGAATAAAGTAGTTTCCATTTTAGGGATGAGAAAACAAAATTGAGACATACCTTTTTGGCAAATGGGAAAACAAAATTGGGACAGAGGGAGTATCTTATTATAAGCATTTGTTTTAAAAGGTACTTTTTGCAAAATTACTGGTGTGATGTAAAGCATTTCTAAAATAGGAAATTATTTAGAGAATTTTAATCTATCTAAATTTGGTTTGATAAGTTAGTGATGTTATAGGTAATTCAAACATTTAAGAGCACCAATAAATATGAATAAGATTCTCATAAATTTGAAGAGATTAAAATTTCTTGTGCTACAAATTGCATTCTGAGAATTAGCATTTGAGAGAACATAAAATAATCTTTTTTCTATAAATGAGAAATAAATTGAGTTATATCTTTATTAGATGGGTTTTTCTTTTAGAGAAAAGTTAAATGATGACATGGGATCTGACCATTTTTTATTTTGGAGATAGTTTAAACTGGGCAAGTCTAGTTAATTGACACTCTAAGATAAATTTCATGGACATTTGTTGTAAATCAGTGGTCTTTATTGATTCCTAGAATATCATTTTATGCATGTCCAATATTATGAGTCCCATTACACAACTTGAAATTTATTTTATTCTTTTTATTTATTATATATTTTGATACCCTCACTTTTAAATGACGTGCACCTACTCACCTTGCACAGTTTCACCTAGGCTCCAAGAACCCTTTGCACTTTTAATGTACCTTTAAAAAACAAGAGCTGAACTGATAGATTAGCACAACCACCCTATGCCACACAGATAGCTCGCATCGGTTTATGTAGAGATCTTTTGACTCTGAACTTCTTGTGGTGGTTGTTTCTCGTCTTTGGCATGTATATATTTGTTGGACAATTTAAGGAAAGGAACTGCGAGTACATCATGTCTACTACTCTCTTAGTGAAAAATGAAAAGGTACCGTATTGTCTTCATAAAAAGGAGAGTTTCAATAGCCTGTGAAATGTGTGATGAAGCTGGGCAAGTGTTTCTATGTTTTGAGAAGTACTTCTTGCTTTGCTTAAGTTACCTTATGCAAGAACTGGCTGTTCAATTACTAATTCTAACATATATATCTTGTAATGAGAATTGATTATGCTCAACATGCTAATTATCGAATATCATTGACCTATCCTTATTCTGCCTATTATTTGGATTTTTTCTGGAAGTGTTACATATCCTATTTATGAAATATGCACAATATACCAAATACGATATTGTGACAGCAAATATTCTGTTTTAGACTTTTACTTTGCTTCTATCTTCATGTGAGCAATGCATAGTTATGTATGCATGATATCTCATATCTTTAACTCTTATTGTAAGTTGTCATTATAGTAGGAATTAATACTTCTGTTTCTCTTTATTAGGTCGTTCTAGCTGCTTTTGTAACATGGCTGGGATGGTTTATTCCCGGAGAAGCTGGGTTATACCCTAGAACTTGGATACCCACGTCTATGGATGCCTTCGAGTTTGCCTTACAGTTTGGTATAGCGGTGTTAGTTGTAGCTTGCCCATGTGCTCTGGGATTAGCAACTCCTACTGCAGTGATGGTTGCCACCGGAAAGGGTGCTTCACTAGGTGTGCTAATTAAAGGTGGAAATGCCCTTGAAAATGCGCACAAGGCAGGCTTTCCACTATTTTTGGACGACTTAGCCTATCTTTACTTGTCAATGTTTGTGCTATAGGTGTTGCATATACTCCTTTTTTAACTGTATGCGCTGAAGCTGGTAACTGCAGCCTTTTGTGTTCTTTGAGTTATAAATTGAATACAAAATATTTGATTTTCACTTGGTATGGGAAAAGTTGTCCTTCACATGTACAGCTGCTGCTTCTTATTTCAATTGAAAGTTTTTAGTGTAATGTGGTTATTTGTGATGCAAAACAAATTTGTAGTTTTTTGTTCCTCATATGTTTAAAGTAGGGAACTACTTTGTGTCTTCAGAAAACCAAAACACCGTACATGGTTCAGCCTTCCTGCCATTATATTAGAGTCCCAATGTTAAGTAAATGATGCTTACCACAATATGTTGTTTTTTTTTCATTGGGTGTTATATTTATTTGTTCAGCAGAGTTGCTGTATTGTTTCTGTCACACTATATAAAAATGCTTTGATCTTGCAGGTCAAGACTGTTGTTTTTGATAAAACTGGAACACTAACTGTTGGAAAACCATTGGTAGTTAGTTTTGAGCTCTTCTCTACAGTTTCTGTGGAAGATTTCTGCGACATGACAATTGCTGCGGAAGTGAGTTTTCTATCTCCAGTTTTGCTCTAGTTTTAGAATATATTTGTTGAAGTTAAAAATAGATATAATGAATTTGTAGTGAGAGTAAGCATATGATCTAAGCAAGAAGTATTAATTTCATATGTGGATACAGCTGAATGTTTAATTCAAATAGTTGAGGCTTGGGTAACTCTTGTATATATATACGCATTCAGGTAAATAGCGAGCACCCAATAGCAAAGGCTGTTGTGGAGTATGCTAGAATGTTGCGCGAGAAGCATGGATCCCAGAGTGATCGATTTATTGAGGTGACAAATTTCAAGGTGCATCCTGGGGCTGGAGTGAGTGGAAAAGTTGGCGATAGAGCAATCGTAGTAGGGAACAGGAGGGTGATGGGAGTTTGTAATGTGCCAGTGCCAGTTGGGAGCGAAGTAGAAAGATATGTTTCAGAAAATGAGCATCTGGCTCGTACTTGTGTGCTGGTTGCTGTTGACGGAAGGGTTTCAGGTGCATTTTCTGTAACGGACCCAGTGAAGCCAGAAGCAGCTCTTGTCATATCTTATCTGCGGTCCATGGGCATCTCAAGCGTCATGGTTACAGGTGACAACTGGGCTACAGCTACTGCAATAGCTACTCAGGTTGGCATTGACAAGGTGTTTGCTGAGACGGATCCACTTGGGAAAGCTGATAAGATAAAAGAGTTGCAGGTAGCTTAATGCCCACCCTTGTTTGTTTTTGTATGAAAATAGAAATAATACTAGTCCCAAAAAGGAAAGTTTTCTCACAACACTTACCCTCCATGCCATTACCTTTTCTTACATAATTGACCAAAATACCCCTACTTTTATCCCTTTAATAGAGCGAAAGGTGGGCTTCTTATTTTTGGTGGGGAGTATTTAACTATATATTGATGTTTGTTGGTATGGTATAGTTGCAAGGTACAAGCGTGGCGATGATAGGAGATGGGATCAACGACTCACCAGCGTTGGTGGCAGCTGATGTTGGGATGGCAATTGGAGCGGGTACTGATGTTGCTATAGAAGCTGCTGATGTTGTCCTTATGAAGAGCAACTTGGAGGATGTTGTAACTGCTATTCATCTCTCGCGCAAGACAATGTCTAGAATCCGTATCAATTACGTATGGGCACTTGGATATAACATCCTGGGGATGCCTATTGCTGCAGGCATTTTGTACCCCTTCACGGGGGTGCGTCTGCCACCTTGGCTTGCAGGAGCTTGCATGGCTGCTTCATCCATAAGCGTCGTTCTTTCGTCCCTCCTTCTCCAGTACTATGACAAGCCTTTGCGTATTAACGCTGCCTCCCACAACTGACACTACCTAATTCCATATCATCCTCGCTTTAACTATATACCAAAATGCCATCTGGAAAAGGATTCTGATGCGAATTTATCTACCATTTTTATGGTGACCAAATTATGTTTTTCCATTTTAAATTTTGAATTTAGTATAGATTGAAAAAAATCTACTTTCTTAACAACTGCTTCATTCATGTTTTGTGGATCTCTGTTCCTGCTGGACATTTAATATTTTTATAAATACGCTGTTGAAATCTTCAAAAGTCGGAATAATATGATTATACTCTCCCATATCATAATGCTGGCTTTTGGAAAGTATCATATGAATGATATTCACGGTGAAATTTATTTGTAGGACATTAGTAAATTACACTAAAGGTATTAATAAATTGTTCTAAAAGTATTAGCTGCGAAGGGTATTAGTTGTTTTTATTATATGTATTAGTTGAATTGATAATAGTTATTTTTACTAAAAAGATATTAGAGGTTTTAATATAAGATATGAGTTGTTTTATTATAATATATTAGCATATTTTTGTTCATGATAATAATTATTATTAGTATTATTCGCATAATACTTTTCTACATTCATTTCCGATACACAACTTAATAGTATTTCCGATACTTTTTTACATATCAACACCCATGTAACTCGTGTGATATTTATTCATTTTTATTTATTTGGGTGTGCATCTAGGATAAAAGTTAAATTTTACCCATTAGGTTTGGTTATTTGTACACATTTCTATTTTGAGCAAATTTTGTGTGCACGATGTGCATGGTGCAATTGGGATATGTTAATCGGAATATCAAATGTGAATGAGTGATTATTGTGTGCATTAAAGTGTAAAGTATGCACTTGAATTTTGAGTTTAATTTCAAATTAATTTTTTATTTTTCAAAATTCAACTTTCTTAATGAGCTTTGAAAATCAAAATTAATTTAAAATTTAATTTGAATGTATACAAAAATTTATATTTGCTAAATATTTATATAGGCAAGTGTAAGCATTCTTGTCAATGGCTTCTGCAGCCCAATGGTGCGGTATTTGTCTTCTTTCCACAAAAGCTAAGGTAAGGTTCGAACCATGAGCATCACTTCAATTCTTCCTTTCTTTTTCCCATTGGTATGAAATTATTTCTGTTTATGAACTTCATTTGTTTCTTTTCCTCTTTTCCTAATTTTTAATTGTATTTAATCATTTGTGTTTTTGAATTTTATTTGATATCATTTTTTTTGTACTTTTTTGTTTCTGAACTTTTATTTGATTTTTTTCCAATTCTTACTAAATTTTAGTTATATTAAATTATTTGTGTTTCGATTTTATTTCTTTTTTTCCCTAAATTAATTTGTATTAAAAAAAAAGTTATTTTTGAGTTAAGCAAGTATAATAAAATGTGAAACATGTATGTTTATATAATTGAAATGTGAAAGAATAATTTAACTGGAAAGTGCAGCCTAATTTTGTCTTCTTTACTTGAACAATAACACTTGAGCGTAATGAAACATGAAACTTGCTACAACTGAAAAGTGAAGACCTATTTAATTGGAAAGTTTAAACTAGTTTTTTAACTAAAAATTTATAAGCTAGTTTAACTAAAAGCGTAGGTTAGAATAATTGAAACGTGAAACATGTCATAACAGAAAGGTGTAGACTTATTTAAATGAAAAGTATGAACTTGTTTAACTAAAAAAGTGTAGATTAGTATAACTAAAACGTTAAACTTGTTAGTTGTTGTGATGGGAAGGTGCAGACTTATTTAATTGAAAAATGTAAGCTAATTTCACTAAAACGTGAAACTTGCTATAATTGAAAGGTGCAGACGTATTTAACTGAAAAATGAAGGATAACTTAACTGAAAAGCAAAGTCTAATTTAATAGAATAATGAAGGCTAATATAACTAAAAAGTAAATGGTAATTTAACTAAAAGGTATAAGAGTATGTCTCTTGTTCAATATTGCACGGTGCAATTTCGCGCAAATAAGGAAGGATTCTAAAAATTCGCGGATCAACATTGTGATTCGGGTCAGCATAATAAAATTCGTGGGTCAAACGGATCTTCAAAAAAAATATATATATCGCGCAAAAGCAAACATAAAAATTCGCTCTCAGGTCTGTGTTACTTTAAGGGCAAGTGAGTGTTACTGTAAGAGTACGTATGTCTTACTATATCCGAAACAGTGTGGAATCGCGAAAAAAATAGAGGTTTAAATCATGAAAAAGAAAAACTTGATAACCACCAAAAAAATCTTAAAATTATTAGATAATCATAACATTATAATTCTAATTCATGTGTTACCATATGAAATTGGAAGAATCTGAACGATAAAAAGACTATATGATTAAGTAATTCATGTGTTACTACATGAACAAATAAGTGTTACTACAAGAACTAATCAGTGCTACGATATGAGCTAGTAACACACTTTTGCTCATGCAGTAACACTCGTTTGTTCATACAGTAACACAATTTTCAGCAGTATAAAAAATGGGCGATCGTTTGACCCGCAAATTTTAGAATTTTCTATTTAAAGCAGTAACACACATTTGTTCATGTATTACTACATGAACAAATGAGTGTTACTACAAGAACTAATCAGTGTTACAATATGAGCTAGTAACACACTTTTGCTCATGCAGTAAAACTCGTTTCTTCATACAGTAACATAATTTTCAGTAGTATGAAAAATGGACGATCGTTTGGCCCGCCTTTGACCCGCGAATTTAGAAAATTTCTATTTAAAGCAGTAACACACTTTTGCTCATGCAGTAACACTCGTTTGTTCATATATTAACACAATTTTCAGCAGTATAGAAATGGTTGACCCGTTTGGCCCGCCTTTGACCCGCAAATTTTGATTTAGTTTATATAGAAAGCAACCTGGTAGGATTTAGACAAATTGCACGGGTCAAACTTGGTGCAATATTGCATATTACACTTTGTTAAGTTATAATTATACACACCATAACTTTTTGGTTATGTTAAACTTCATTTTTCAGTGTCAGGTAGTGAAACTTTTCAGTACATATACACTTATACTTTTTAATTAATGTATCATTTACGTTTCAGTTTTATATAGTTAACCTTTCATAACGATCAACCATAACTCCTCATTATAATACACGTTATAATTGTTTAGTAAAATTAACCTGAACTTTTCAGTATTAAGTAGTGTAACTTTCCTTCAAATTCACCACAACCGTTTAATTACATTATACAGGTAGCGTAACATTTCAGTACAGATAAGCAATGTCTCTTTGCAGTGAAAGAAAATGCACAAACTTTTTTACCAGATGCATCCCCACCCATAACCTCTTTCTCATTGATATTTTGAAAAACGCCTTTCACTGCATATTTTAATATTCCTTTCAACATCCAAGTTTCTTTTCTTCTCTTCTCTGAAAAATATATCAACAAGAATCCACCCACTCCTCCCACCAACACCGTCATCTCATTGTGACATAATTCATCGTTTTTCAATCGTTGAATAAATTTGTTGCTTCAAAGCAAAGCACTAAATATTATTCAAACAAGAATTTGTGATTTTCAAAGTTGTATCATTTTCGGTGCTTTCTTCATTGAACCAAGTATGGTACCATGGCTTGAGATATAAGCCAAAGAAGGATAAATTCAACAACAAAACACATGTCACTCCATGGAAGGTTTCTAATGTCGTTGGGCTCAGGCTGCGAACTAAGTATCGAAGTTGTTTATTTGGAAAGAGATGGGGGGCGGCGAGAGAAATATCTGGGCGAGGTGAGAGAAGACTTGAGAGAGAACTAGAGAACAACACGCAGATGTAAAAGGGAGACTACTTCTAATTTAAATCCCTATATTTTGAAATTTGTAATTTGAATTAATTAATTTAAATTCAAAGATTTTTATTAAGTGAACCTTAATATCCCGTCTACGTCTTCCATATTTCAAAAAACATGCATTTTATTTGTTAAGAATAGTTATTTTATTGTATTTTTTAATTAAATTTTATCCTCTAATGATCTAATATTTATTAAAGAGTGAGTCTCAAATGCACTATGTGCACCTTGCAACCTAAATGTATTTTTGAAAAGTTATCTCGGTTGTTACTCAAAACTTATTCTTATTTTTTATAAAATGTTACTCCTTATTAAATTATAACATTAATGACTTTTCAATAAAAAAAAAAGTGAATTTTCTATGGTAATAAGGACAACTTTTCAAAATGCACTTGCCTTGTATGGTGCATCTTATGCATATACTATTAAGTCTTTATTAAAATATGAGGCCCACTTGCGCGACTCCGAAGTCACTGTGACTCCTACGTTTTGGGCCCTTAGATTAAATGTGGACCGTTGAAATATTTTAATATTTTTACAACCGGGTTAATGAGGAAAAAAAAAAAAAAAAGACACAACTTTTCTTGGAAAGATCACCAATGTTGTCTGTTATCACTCCTTTTAAAATCTAAAATATTTCTCCCTCACATTTTACTCCTTCATCGGCATCGTTATTCCTCGAATCCTCTTCATTAAATTTCTCCTTTTAAAATTCAAAATATATCTCCCTCACACTCTGAAATACTAATATTCAAATTCTTCTATAATTTATCCCCTATCTTCATCAGTCGTCTTCTCCTTCTTCTCTTTACACCAAAAAAATATTTTTCAATATTGCCTTCACCATCTTCATTTTTTTTCTTGTCAAAGATCAAAACAGCCCTATCCTTGATATAGAGGTTCGGCGTTTGACTACTAAGGAGAAGATAGATTCTGCAATTGTCCGGTCCCTACAAAAGCTCCAAAAGTGGTTTTCTTGGACAGGCAAAAATCGTGGGATAACAATGAACAAATTTTAATTTTGATTTTTTTTTTTTTTTTTTGTAGACAACGTCCAGATACAAATATTTTGAGTGGTATGATGATGAACCCAGATCTTGGTCTATCAAAATATTGAATTATTTGATGGAAGAAAATTGTAAGCTCAAACTGTCAGTTGAAAGAAGTTGGAGATTTGTTCTGCGATAGTTGTAGGAATTATATTACCGGTAATCAGAATGCTATTCTGGTATTACAAAACAATTTAGGGGCAAATTCTTTTTTAGCCATGGTGTATATGTAATATATCAAAAATGTCCTAACCATTTGAATTTTTTTTTTTTTAACCATTTTGACATTTCCAATTTCTTTTCTAACCATTTGAAGGGTATAATTACATTTTGACCCCTAAAAGAAACATTTTATTCCCATTGAATCCCCTGCCCTAAGGTGACCGATTGGGTAGAAAAGAATTTTTGCATCAATCAATTTAACTTCAATTTCCCTCCTCAATTGTTGCAAAATTCAATCTTTTCATCCAACCTCCCCCTGAAATGCAATTTCCCCCATTCTTAACGGAAAACGTAGGTGGGTTTTGAAAGCAATCAATCGAATTGGAGCTGGGTGCAATTTCCACCATTGTTAACGGTAAAACGTGGGTGGGTTGTAGTTGGCTTTTGAAAGCAATCAATCGAATCGGAGATAGGTTTGTTTTCGAATGTGAAAACAAAAAACGTGTTTTGTTGAAAGCTTATGCAAATTGTTACGGTTAACTTCAAGTTGAAAGCTTTCGTGAATTTGAAGGTATGTATTCTATTTTTTCCGACTCTCCGTTTTCAGGCTCTTGTTTTTTCTCAAATTTATTTCGTTAACCATGTACATTGATTGGTTTTCTTCTTGTTATTCCTTGTTATTTGCGCGTTGAATTTAAGTCTGGTCACTTATTTTACACGGTATTTAACTACCCCTGTTTTGCTTCCGGAGTTCTTGTAATTGTTATTTTACACGGTATTTAACTACCCCTGTGTTGCTTCCCTGTTTTACTGTAACTTAAGTTTGTAGCATTAATTTATATCTTCATTGTTTTACATGAATAGATATGAAGAAGACAAGGAAATTTTTGGGTGTACATTATAATGGATTTTTTGAAGATTCGAAATATGTTGGTGGTAGTTTTGGTGTTGTTCGGATATTTGAGCAGAAGATGAAGCTCAGTAACTTTAGTAGACTTGTTCTTCAATTCTGTGGTCCAACTAGCTGCGGGAAATATTATACATTTTTCGAACTTGCAAAATTCGGATCTCCATCAAAGGTTAAAAATATTTTTGTTGAGATTAAGAACGATGATGATGTCGAGTCGTTTCTTACTTGTTCAGATGCCCCCGAGGTTTATGTGTGCAGTGAGTCATTTGAAATCCCCATTTGTGAAGATTTAGGTGAGCAGGGCACGACAAGTTCATCTGTTAAAAAAAGATATGAATGGTTTGGAGGATTTAGCTTCTAATAATTTTAGTTTTCCCCCAAATATTCCCGATCATCATGTGGCTATAGATAGTGACAAAGAGTTAGGTAGTCCCCACTGTTCTGAATCTTCATACTCCTCCTATGAATCTGAGGATGAAGATGACTGCCCACCCCCAGTACCCACCCATCCAGTACCTAATCTGCCTATTCCTGATCCTTGGTTCCTCCCACTCATCCCCAAAAATTTACATCCCCAGGAAGTACATTCCCCACCAACCTTCCAAAAGCACGTTCCTGGACAGTTATCCACAAAAGACGTATTTTTGTCTAAAGCAGAAATGGTTCACTCTGTTGGTCTCCACCATCTTAACAATCACTTAGAGTTTCGTATTGCACGGTCGTGTACTGAGAGATGGGGTGCGGTCTGTCCTAATTCGGATTGTTCCTTTGCAATCAATGCAAGGTCCACGAAAGGGGTATGGGGGTTCAGCCTTTGTAAAAGTCACACATGTCGTTTTGATCCCGATCGCAATCGACCAAGAAGGCTCCCTTCAAAAGTGCTTGGGTCCATATTTGCTAACAAACAGAAGGACAGGGAGGATGCCTACACACCCAAGAGTATCCAAACAGAGTTGAGTAAAATGTATGGGATGGATGTGTTGTATGGCCAATCCTTTAGGTCGAAGCATCGCATGGCCGACATAATATATGGAAATCATCTCGAGTCATTTAAGATGCTTCCTTCTTACCTGGAAATGCTAGGTACTGCAAATCCCGGATCTCAAATGAAGCTTTTAAGGGAACATGACGGTAGGTTCAAATATGTTTTTTTTGCGCTTCGTGCTTCAATCGATGGTTTTAAACACGCAAGGCCTGTTATAGTTGTCGATGGAACTCACTTGAAGGGAAAATACAAGGGTATAGTATTTGTTGCTGTTACCCAAGATGTGAACCATCGAGTGTTTCCCCTGGCAATGGGCATTGGTGTTGTAGAAAACAATGAGTCATGGATGTGGTTCCTTCATCGATTAAGAGAAGCCTTTGGTTCACCTCCAGGTCTTTTGATTGTGTCTGACCAACACTTGAGCATAATACATGCTGTTGAGACTGTTTTTCCGGGTGTAGCTCATGGTTTGTGTTTTTTCCATCTAAATAAGAAATATGCTAAATACGGGAAGATTGTGGCAGATTGTTTCTCATCAGCAGCACATACCTATATTCCTGATGAATTCAACAGGTACATCTAAATTGTAAATTCTTTATCCTTTAATTATTTTTGCATAACATGTTTTTGAGTTCTCACTCTTGTGTTTTAATTTATATAATTTGGAATCATATGTAGATGCATGAGTGTTCTTGATAGTGTTTCTGGAGGTAAACTGGGTGAATCTCTACGAAGTAAAGGGTTTGATCGCTGGTCACGAGTTCACTGCAAAACTCGTCGGTATGAGTTCATGACGTCAAACTGTGCAGAGTCGTGGAACAGTCGAATTCTTTGGGCACGTGATAAGCCAGTTGTCTATGTTTTAGAAGCAATTAGACATGTTATGCAAGATTGGTTCAACGAAAGGAGTACTGAGCTAGGTTCAGAGTCTGGTTACCTTTGCTCGCGTGTATCCAATATCCTTTCTAGGCAACAAATAATGGTCGATTCACACAGCGTCGAGCAGGTGACTGCATATCAGTTTACAGTGTCCAGGGAAAACATCAGTTACATGGTCGACTTGGATAAGCGTACCTGCTCATGCTTTCAGTTTGAAAAAGAAGGTATTACATGCGTTCATGCTCACGCTGCCATCAGGTACGATGTATATTTGTCGTACAGTTTTATTTTGCTGATATTTGCGATTAGTATGTTTATTGGTTCGTTAATAATGTTGACATGTGATTAGTATGCTCATTGCTTGCTTTATTGGTGTTTTTACAGGAAGCGTAATTTGAAAGTGAGTAGGTATGTCGATATTTGCTACACATCTGATAGTGTGCGACGAATGTGGGCTGGTTCAGTAATGCCCGTACCCGATCCGAAAAACTGGTGTGTTTCTGAAAATACGAAAGATGTTGTATGCAATCCACCACCTATACACATGCAAGCTGGTTGGCCAAGGATGAGCAGGAAGAAAGCCAAATTAGAGCTGAAGCCTAAGAAGAAGCGCAAGAGACAGCAATGCGCACGCTGCCATGGGTTTGACCACAATCAAGCAACCTGCCATGTGTTCATGCCTTTAAATTCTGGAAAAAGTCAACATTCATTGGATGAACCAGAGTCATCCTGTCGTCCTCCTCAAATGAGTCATTCCTAATGTACTAACATTCAACTTTGGAATATTAATTAATGATCTGTATTCTGCTATTTGGTATATTTTGTAATAGTTTGAGAAGTTTTGTAATGTGAATGGGATGTGGCATATTCTAGCTTGTATATATACGTTAATTTCATTATTATTTGTCTTAGTTTTTTTAAGTGGTGGTAACTACTTAGTTGATGTGGAATGGGACGGAGTGTAGTGGAGTGTATTGTTAAGTTTGTGGACTGTAATGGAATGTGGCGTATTCTAACTTGTAGATGCATGTTCCTTTATTATTAACTGTGTTTAATTTTTTGGGTGGTGGAAACAATGTAGTTCATGTGGAATGTGTCGGAGTGTTGTGGAGTGGGTTGTTAAGTGTGTGGAATACAATTATTAATTATTTTCTCCTCCTGGAATATTTAGACCACACTATGTTTAGACCACACATTATTCCACATTTAGACCACACTATGTTTATAAGAACTTCATGTCCACGTTATTTTACTGTATTTCAATTTAATACACATTCTTGGGAGTTTAGACCACACTATTCTATTCCACACCAGTCCACACTATTCCACATAGCGGTAGTTTTATAGCAACCCAATACACATTATTCCACATTTAGACCACACTATTCCACACTTGTAAACCCTATATACATTATTTCACATTTATACCACATTATTCCACATTTAGACCACAATATTCTATTCCACACCAGTCCACACTATTCCACATAGCGGTAGTTTTATTGCAACCCAATACACATTATTCCACATTTAGACCACACTATTCCACACTTGTAAACCCCTATATACATTATTTCACATTTATACCACATTATTCCACATTTAGACCACAATATTCTATTCCACACCAGTCCACACTATTCCACATATCGGTAGTTTTATTGCAACCCAATACACATTATTCCAAATTTAGACCACACTATTCCACACTTGTAAACCCCTATATACATTATTTCACATTTATACCACATTATTCCACATTTACACCACAATATTCTATTCCACACCAGTCCACAATATTCCACATAGGGGTAGTTTTATTGCAACCCAATACACATTATTCCACATTTAGACCACACTATTCCACACTTGTAAACCCCTATATACATTATTTCACATTTATACCACATTATTCCACATTTACAACACACTATTCTATTCCACACCAGTCCACAATATTCCACATAGCGGTAGTTTTATTGCAACCCAATATACATTATTCCAAATTTAGACCACACTATTCCACACAGTCCACACTATTCTACATAGCGGTAGTTAATTTTGTAAACCCAATATACATTATTTCACATTTATACCACACTATTACACACAGTCCACACTATTCTACATATCGGTTGTTAATTTGTAAACCCAATATACATTATTTCACATTTATACCACACTATTACACACAGTCCACACTATTCTACATATCGATTGTTAATTTGTAAACCCAATATACATTATTCCACATTTAGACCACACTATTCCACACAGTCCACACTATTCTACATAGCTGTAGTTAATTTTGTAAACCCAATATACATTATTTCACATTTATACCACACTATTACACACAGTCCACACTATTCTACATATCGGTTGTTAATTTGTAAACCCAATATACATTATTCCACATTTAGACCACACTATTCCACACAGTCCACACTATTCTACATAGCGGTAGTTAATTTTGTAAACCCAATATACATTATTTCACATTTATACCACACTATTACACACAGTCCACACTATTCTACCTATCGGTTGTTAATTTGTAAACCCAATATACATTATTTCACATTTATACCACACTATTACACACAGTCCACACTATTCTACATATCGGTTGTTAATTTGTAAACCCAATATACATTATTTCACATTTATACCACACTATTACACACAGTCCACACTATTCTACCTATCGGTTGTTAATTTGTAAACCCAATATACATTATTTCACATTTATACCACACTATTCCACACAAGTCCACACTATTCTACCTATCGGTTGTTAATTTGTAAACTCAATATACATTATTTCACACTTATACCACACTATTCCACACAAGTCCATACTATTCTTCATAGCGGCAGTTAATACCTTCGTTTTCAAACCAAACCCGAATAATCCCAATTATTATAAAATTAGGGCCAATTATTATAAAATTAGGGCCAGAAAAAAGAAATTACTAAAAAATCACAGTGTGGCGCCAATTTCTTATAAATGGCGCCAACACCTATTCCCCCAAAAGCAAATTCTGACAACTGAAACCAATCTCAGTCCAATCGAAGCGGCGCCTTCAGTCGTGCCCAATCCCAGTCCAATCCAAGCGGCGCATTCATTGACCCTTTCCCAATTCGACTCCAATTAGACCCTATGGTTATTTAATCATCCAAATGTCATACTAGAAACTCTACCTTTTCCAGTGCAAAATTTGTCCAGTAAAAGATCATCAAAATGGAAATAACTGTTCATCTTCCCCCTGAAATCATAGGAGAAATATTTGTTAGGTTGCCTTCTAAGCCCGTTGTTAGGTGTAAGATCCTGTCTAAGGAATGGTTTCGTATAAGATCTTCGTACTGGGTATATGAATTTGCCTTTTCATCAACCTATAAAATGTAGTCAAAATATATATACAAAAATAAGTTTTACTGATTAAATAATTCCCTAATAAAAGCATATATTATTTTAAATCTTACATCCAACCAAAAATCCCAAATATCAACAGTAGCCGAAATTCCGGTGAAATCGCGATCCCATACGCAAGGTCCCTTCGTGTTGATCATCATAAACCAACAATCATGCCGAGAATTGAACGAGATCACACGTTGTAAAACCTCATCCACTGTAAATTTTCGCGTTGGAAACGACAAATTCAAACAAAAAGTCGTGTGCTCGATTGCATGAAGATTTTCAATACTGCCTACTTTCCAACGACCCTCCTTGCACTCAACCAAAAGTTGTTCTGCGAGAAACTTATCAAATTCAGGAGTCCAAAAAATGGAATTCTCGCATCTCTCAAAGTGGTTCTTTGGAACCCAGGATGAAACATAAGGAGTACATATAATCGATTATAATGAAAATGGGAGGTGTGATAGGTGACATGACCATATTTATGAACAATTTAAATAACAAACAATGTAATAAAAAATATATCTGGAATGTTACTTTAATTAAGTAAAGTTGAAAAGTGTGTCATTCGTTGGTCATTCATTGGTCATTCATTGGTCAACAAGTACATTTTTGTTTGTAGTGGAACCATGTGGGATACAAGTATCACGGGTGGAGGAGTGATGGAATATATCATAGTGGTATATGTCAGATTGTAAACAGTATTAATATGCTTTACTGAAAAAATAAACAAGCTAAAATGTACTGAAATTTACAGTATTATTATGCTTTACTGTAAAAATATGTAGGTTATTTAATTTTTTTTATGTATACGTCTTTTTTCGCTATTTTCCCCAGAAATCCACATATGTCCACATATAATAAATGTATAAACTATTGTTGAATATGTGAATTGCTTCGTAGTTGTCATAAATGTTACATTTAAATGGGTATGGGTATGGGTTTGTGTTTGTGGATGTTAAAAAAATTAAAAATAAATAAAATATTCCCATAATATAACAACAATATTTAGGACATTCCAGAACAATAGTTACCGAAGTTAAAATGAGGACATTTTAAAATGTTAAAATTAGGACATATGGGTTGAAATGAGGACATAATATAACCATACTTGAAATGTTAAAATGAGGACATTTTAACATTTTCATTTCAATAAGATCAATGTGTCGAAATAACACATTATTCCACATAAATCCACTAGTTTTTTTTTGGGGGGGAAAGCGTAATTTCCACATGTTTGCCCAATTTGCTTTAATTCATGTCATCAATCCACAATTTTCTTAATTTGAAAAATGTAATTTCCACATGTTTCTCTACATAAAATCCTACAACTAATGAACTCTCCATACTTGAAACGGTAAAATGAGAACCTTTGATGTTAGTCTTTTAACATTAACATATGCATGTAGAAATAAAATATATTTCCACATCAATCCACTAAATTCCACTTCAATCCACAGAACTCCACATCAATCCACATGTCTTTAATCTACAAAAAATGAGAACCTTTGATGTTAGCCTTTTAATATTAACATATGCATATAGAGATGAAGTATATTTCCACATCAATCCACACAACTCCACATCAATCCACACAAATCCACATCAATCCACACAACTCCACATCAATCCACACAAATCCACATCAATCCACACAACTCCACATCAATCCACATGTCTTTAATCCACAAAAAAAAGAGAACCTTTGATGTTAGTATTTTAATATTAACATATGCATGTACAAATAAAATATATTTCGACATCAAGCCATTCAATTCCAAATCAATCCACATGTCTTTAATCCGCATATAATGAGAACGTTTGATGTTAGCCTTTTAATATTAACATATGCATATAGAAGTAAAGTATATTTCCACATCAAGCCACACAACTCCACATCAATCCACACAAATATTCCACATATAATGAGAACGTTTGATGTTGGCCTTTTAATATTAACATATATATGTAGAAATAAAATATATTTCCACATCAATCCACACTACTCCACATCAATCCACATGTCTTTAATCTATATAAAATGAGAACCTTTGATGTTAGCCTTTTAATATTAACATATGCATATAGAAGTAAAGTATATTTCCACATCAATCCACACAACTCCACATCAATCCACACAAATCCACATCAATCCACATGTCTTTAATCTACATAAAATGAGAACGTTTGATGTTAGCCTTTTAATATTAACATATGCATGTAGAAATAAAATATATTTCCTCATCAATCCACTAAATTCCACTTCAATCCACAGAACTCCACATCAATCCACATGTCTTTAATCTACATAAAATGAGAACGTTTCATGTTAGCCTTTTAATATTAACATATGCATGAACAAATAAAATATATTTCCACATCAAGCCACACAACTCCACATCAATCCACATGTCCGTAATTCGAAAAATGAAGTTTCCACGTGTTTCCACGATTTTTTACAACTTATGAACTATCCATACAAGAAACGATAAATTGAGAACGTTTGATGTTAGCCTTTTAATAATAACATATACATGTAGAAAACTCTCCACAGTAACATGACATAAAAAATTATAAAATTTTAACCAGTATTAAATTTAGACTTTATCCATTTCATCTAAATCATGTCTTAAATACTTAACATTTGTCTAATTGCAAGAGAGAATCAGAAGAAAATTAAATTTAAAATATATCAGTGATTACAACTGCAATAGATAACAATGTCATCATATCATTTTCTCATCTGTGATATCCTATATATATCTAAACACAAGTACTGACGATAGAGGAGGGTTTTTTTCACATCAATTTCCCGGAATGAAATACCAAAAATTAAACACTCAAAGAACTTGATGCACATCACACCACAATCGTAGTTATTCAACTGACCAGGGGAGTCAGGGCTAAGAGCAACACGGTACACTTTATTACCACCAGATATATCTCCGAGAGCTGAAGCAAATAATGCAAATTCCTCCCTCCCATTCCAATTCGGAAAAGATACACACAACGAATCGTACACTTTGATCATGGACTCTCGAGGCTGAATTTCATAAAGAACCCAGTGGTTATCATTTATACGAGCAATACCGAAGACATTGTCTGCTTCTGCCCAACTTAGTCCCCGTCCGTAAATGGGCAGTATTCCCTCTAGGTAGCGCATGAGAAGTCTACCCCTTGAACTCCAATCAAATTTGTTTTTGCTTGTATATTTCCCCGGTACCCTGGATTCTAATGCAAGCCTAAGCAAGGAATCCTGCCAAGCAAAACAAAAATGGATTACCCAGGAAAAATTCTAAAGGTATAAGTGCATCGAAGAAAATGATGCATTACACCCTAAAAAGTTAAGAAATTTTAAAGTAGAAAATAGATTGTCTTACCCAAAATGCACCATCTACAATTGTCCATTTAGGTTTAAACATTTCTGGCCATTTTCTAAACTTCAGCATCACAACATGCATCAAAATATCGAGGTTCTACAAGAATGACAACACAAAATTTAATGGGGTTAAACATCTTATAACAAAAACGTAAAAAACAATAGCATAAGTGAGGTTTGATTAATACCCATATACTCAACCATCCTCTTGCAGACCAAATATTCTTGAACCAACTAGCGTCGAACGATCTTCGGCTATCGGGGAGGAGCGGGACACTAAATGAAACAGGGTTCTTCCTTCGTCTGATAAGAGCACTAAAATCATTTACTTCCGCCTTACTGTACGTGTAAAACGGCCAGTATTTCCCATTCTCTCCAATTTCAGAAGTAATGTGTTCCATCCTCTCCAACACCATGGAGACCTCCTGTGCGCTAGGCTAAGCGAACAAAAAACAAACGGTATGAAATCAATATGAAACTATTAATTACACTATATCAAAACCACAAAAAAAAATTAAAGGACCTGTTGCGGCCAAGGAATCCTACGCTTCGTCGGGTCTGTGAACGGGGAGATTGTGCATTTACCAGGCAGCTTATGGCGAGGAGGTCGTATTGCAGTTTGTTTCTTTAAAATTTTACGAGATTTAGTGGAAGGACAAATAGCATCTTCATTAAGGGAAATCTGAAAAATGAACATATGTAATCATTTAGCTACAAATATCTGTAAATTCACTGAACATAAACGGTTTAAACAACGTACCTCTATTCCATCACCGGATGTATCCATCTCTAATTTACTACGACCTACGACATCCACCAACGTACTCGCATCGGCTCCATGCGCAACAGGACTCTCATGTGCTACATTTTGGGCTTTGGAGGATGGCTGTACGATGTTGAAACGAAAATTATCGAGGTTGCCTCAGAAACAATCATTAATAAAAGTTAGAAATAATATGAAATTATCAAACCTCTGATGAAATGCTGTCTTGTGCAGTAGTGATCGGTGGAGAGAACAGTACAATTGCTTTGCATGGTGACACCTGCCGCAATTTAGTTAGTTGAAAGTTTATGAAGCCAACACAACTACTTCAAGAGGTAAATTGAAACTTAGAAACATTTTACACTAACACGTGTTGATTCAATCTCATTCCTTGGGGCTGTGGCAGCATCAACAGGATGTGGAGTTTGATCATCCATTCCAAACCCAGTCTCCCTCGCATCTCCAGATTGTGATTGTGGGGTCTCATTGGAAACTAGATGTGGAGTTGGATGGTCATTTGATCCTTCATCCATTTCAGCAACTCCACAATCTTTGGCATCTCCGCTTTCTAGGGTCTCGTGTGAAAGTGGTTGTCTTGTTTGATGATCAAGAGATGCCTCATCCAATTCAACGCGTCCACAGGGTTCTGCAAAACCACCCTTTTTGGGATCTCCGGATTGTGGGGATTCATTGCAATGTGATTGTGGAGTTTGCAACTCAGGTGATACTAAATCATCATCATGGGAAACTGACTTTCCTTTGTCGTTTCCAAATAAGGTGTTGGGTTCCAAAGACTAAAGAAAATTTTATTCATAGAGAATAATATAAAAATGCTAACAGAAATTGTTAGTTGAAATAGAGAATTAGATCAAAAGTGTACCTTATCAGGTGTGTCTTCACTGTATGTTGCCTCCGCAGGATTCACCGGAAACTGTTTTGTAAAACTTTTGTAATTCTCATCACTCTGGATTTGATTGCTTTTGACAGATTCAAATGCAATTTTAATATCCTTCACCGACTCTTCAAACTTCTTCTCCATGCTAACTTGATAAGCCTTCATGGGCTCTTCAAACTTCTTTTCCATGTTAACTTGAAAAGCCTTCATGGACTCTTCAAATTTCTTTTCAATGTTAATTTGATAAACCCTAATCTCCTCCAGCATTTTCTTATTTTCAACACTAGAATTCTCCAGCTTCAACAAAACAGACTCAAACCTTTTACCAAGTTCACCTTTGGACTCAGCCTCAAACAATTCTCCGTCTTCCGACTCAGACTCGAAAACAGCTCGTTTATCTACAGATGGCCCAACACTAACTACACAGTACTTTTGCTCCCACTCTAAAGCACTAGTATACTGTGTACTCAGGTTCTCCAAATCTGTAGGCATCAGCCTATGATGTACAACCTATAAAATGATGAGTAACAGGTAGGTTAAAATTAAATAATAAAACATCAAGATGTGACCAGAAAATGAATTTACATATTGCATACCTCTTCCGGAAACCTTGAACTAGCATCCAACCGATTACTCAGCAAATTATGCTTGGGGTTACCAATAGGAGACCAGAGTAGCATCCTAGGTCGAAAATCGGTATCAATGGTATCACGTTGAACAGAACTAAGATTAGCAACCCAGGGCATTGCTTCAAAAGCCCAGTATTGAATTGCATTAACAAAACCATAACAGTCTATTCCACATCCACCAACACTTTTCTCACCTCTTTTTCTCTTCTTCTCCAACTTCCAACTTCTGTACTTATCAACCTTTACCTTTACAGACAACCTACTCCTAACATCTTCAACTAAAAAGTTATAAGCTATCGTCCCCCAAGGGAAATCATTAAACAAACTCAAATCATCCACAACACTGAAAAATGACATGTCAACCTTAGAAATTTGCCTATGTTTGACAAGGAACAAACCGTACACAATCAATAGGTAAGCAACTTTCAAGGAATCTTCAGATGTAGGGTCTACTTCTTCAAGAAAAATTGTTTTGATGGTACTAAGGAAGACCTTTGACCCATATTCCCTAAAGTATTTGTCATACAATAGTGAGTGAGATGGGAGAGATGCTGGCCTTATCCCAAATCGTAAACCAGTTACTAGAGCAAATTCAGGAGGTCCAAACTTACATACTACGCCACCGACATTGAAATTTACATCGTTTGTTGACATACAAGAAGAATCAACACACTTTAAAAGGTGCGTGATTAGATGACCATGGAAATTTTGCTTCTTCAAATGTAACAAATGTCCAAAGCAGCTTTGTTCAAACCTCGTAATGTTATCGGCCGATAATCGTCCTTTGATAACATCTATTAGCGAGAAATCAACTCTAGACTTTAAACACAAGTTCGACATGATTTTACCTATAATATTTAAAAAAAACAACGCATTAACATATCATATGTCAAAATCAAGCAAGCAGTTCAAATGAATATCAAATAGAGAGTAAACTGATATTGCAAACAGATGATATTGTATACAGAGTACAATTGAAATTGAGGTTACAACTAACATTCTATTCATAGACTTAATTGGGGACCACAGCAGCGTGATCGAATAGCCCAGCACACCCGACGTCGGTCGCTAATTGGGGAGAAAATAAATTGAAAAAACACAGAAAAAATTGACACAATTGCGTAACCTAATTTCACACAGTGCCCACACAGATAAAATTCACAATGAACCCTAGTTCAAGAACAACCGAATGATTATTCGAAGTCGAATTATACAAAACAAGATATCAATTTCACAATACCATAGTAAAAGGTAAAGAAAAACAAAAAGAGAAGAATGAAACGTACCTTGGTATCAAATACAGCAAAGAAGCAACGGAGAAGAATCAAACAGCTGGGGGAAGCTTTTGGGACAACTCACTCAACTGGTCGGAGCCCGCTTACAAGTCGGAGATGGATTGCCGGAAAATGGCGCCGACCGAGCAAGCAAGAGAAATGAAAAGAGCGAACAATGTCTTTGGTTCAAGAATTCAAAATTTCGGCCACCTTTCATTATTTTTCGGGCAGGGATGCAATTGATCCAAATTAATTTGTTAAATTGGCTAGGAAAGAGTTTTTGTAAATGGGTAGGGCATATTTGATATATTAGGTATACACCATGGCCTTTTTTCACAATTGCCTGAACAATTTAACTGGTAGGATTGTTGGACTAATCACCCATGATAACATGGGCTTGTTGGCTAGGCCAACTGTAGGCTTGCTGGATAAATCAACCATAATAACATAAGGGCTCAACTAAATACCCTCCATAATTAATTGATACACCTCCATTTATATTAAAGTACCGGTTACATCCTTTCGTTTTTCTCTATTATTTTTTTCCTTCCCTGTCTTTTTCACAGTACTTTCTATGCAGCCCTCTGCGCAAACATCATTTCAATCGGACCATCTCTCACCATCCTGCTATCCCATAGGGCTGCCGCCCACCCTTGTGGCCGTTCCAACGCCGCCTTCCGTCACCTTCATAGAATTTTTTTCAAGAAAAGTGAATTACTCTTCAATCTTCTACGGGGCTGTTTTCCTCTTGAAAATCAATTCACTCAATTTTCACAAATCAGAAAATTACTGATAAATTCTTGAAACAAAACTTTATTGTAAATTACTGTAATGGTGAAAAAGGACAAGCCTTTAACTGAAAGCTTACGTTCTGATTCTTGAAATACCGGTTTAAATTTCTTTTGTTCTAATTTCCATGTGTCAATGGATGTCGCTGCCCGGGAGTGGCCCGGTGGAGATTGCGCTTGGGCGGTGGCGCTGGAAAGTTGCAGAAAATAGTACAGAGAAGAAGACGGGAAGAAGAAAAACAGGGCGGGGTCAGAACAAGGAATTTAATGTAAATGAAGGTGTATCCATTAACTGTGGAGGGGTATTTAGCTGGGCCCATAACATAAACATGTAAGATGCAACAAGCAATAATACCATTCATGTAAAATGTTTGAAAATGACAAATTAACCAATCATTTAATAAGAATTAAACCTCACCTTGAATTAATATCGCGGATGCAAATGGATGCAATAGAATAACTTTAGTTCTTATTTTTCTGGTTGTGTCCTTGTTTCATGAATTTCAATAGAGTGTGTCTCATTAAATATTTAGAGAAAAAATACGAGATTTGAACTGGGTATAATATATTAAAGATAAAAGTTTCAAGAATTTATTAAATATTTAAATATGAGGTTCTAATTTTTAAAACCTAAAAGTCTGAATTTGTAAAATACAATTGTAGTAAAAATAAAATATCTTTAAAAAATGATTGGAGCTCAGAAAATCATACTATAACATTTTGGAAAATCATTTTTTAAAGTTCTTTAAATAGGGTTTTCGAATTTTAAAATTGAAATAGATGATTTTTTTGAATAGGGACATCAATGAGAATATTTTGATAATAAATATAAAACGGACTCCGATGAACTTGAAAATTTTACTGTAGGTTTAAAACTCTAGAATACATATCATATTCGAAATCACTTTGTTTGAATATATAGAAATATAAATTTTGAATTTTCAAATAAAAAATCTAGGATTATGGAAAGAGAAAATGAGGAAGAAAATGGTAACGTGTTTTTTTAGGCTTGTGGCGTATGGTTACTATAGGAAAAAAAAAATGGTGCATCTCTAGAGGAGACAAATTGTGATGGAAGAGGTGTTCAAAATCTCAAAATTGAATTGGAGAAAAGAAGGAATGTATGCAAAATGGGAAAACAATAATGTTTTGCTCTTGAATCTGATTAATTTGTAAAATTTTTTGTACTTGGAGAGTTTGTCCTTTGCGAAGGAATTGATGTCTTTGTAAAGTAAGGTGTAACTTACACTTGTTCATTCGTTGTAAAACTGTTTAAATGAATGAAAAAAAATGATGTCATCATATAAAGGCTACGGCTAAACAAACCCACACATATACTATATACACTCCAATTTTTTTTTGGACAAAACTATCCTTATATTAAATGTCTATAATACACATATATCATAATTAGAAGAATTATAACTATTTTTATCATCTCTTCCTCAACAAAAACCCTCAAAACTGGACAATTGACATTAAAAGCTTATAGATCTATAATTTTACCAACATCCTCTTCGCGTTCTTGTTTGGCTATTTCAATGCAATTGATCTCTCTCACTTATCTCATTATTTATCTCCCACATAATATACTTTCATCTCTTTATTATTCCAATTAATTTTAGAAATGACGTGAATTTTGTTACTGAATTCGTCTTTTTTAAAAATATCTTCTCTTTTCTTTTGATGAGCATGTGCGAAATTTTCCTCAAATTGGTTATGATTGTTTGACTATAGCAGAATTTCTTCTAAGTCTTTTTTCAGCAATTTTATGTTTTTTAAAAAAGAAATAAGGGTGTAATAATCTGTAATTTTAGTATGTATAACAATTTTTTAAAAATATATTATTTTAAATAGGATATTTATTTAGGCATGGTCCTATATAAAATCTGATAACAAAATAGATGTCTAAGTATATAATTAAAAAAGATGAATATTTGAATGATAACTGGAATGTGTCAATTCAAAATCAAAGGGATGAAGGATGGTCTATTCTCATCCGCATGGCCCATCTTTAACTAAACCAAGCCATAAAAATTTGTCTCACTAAGACATCATTCAAATTCGTGCGTTACTAAAGAAAAAGTTTAAATAAGGCGATTCAAAATACCTCTAAACCATAACCGTGAGCAAGGACGAAAACATTATATCTACAAGAGGATCAAAATTACTAAGATGCTCATCACTAACGCTTAATCGACATTCCTTAAGTTATTTACCAAACCAAGCCCAAAGAAAACTTCCACTTCTCAATAGAGAATCAAAACATTAAGATTTTCAAAACCGAATGAAAAGCATCTATATTATCACCATATGTCGGAAAATATTGCATTGGAAACAAAAATGGAAACGAGTAAAGTTTCAGTAAAACTAAACGTAAGGTCTTCCTGGCCAACAACACAGGAAGAAAAAACACCCCCAGTCAAGGGGTAAAATGTTTGGGTTCTAAATTATTCATGGCTCAAATTTTGCCTCGAACAAATTCTCATAACAAAAATTGATTTTCATCACCATCTATATTACCTAAAGGTAATGATGGTTATTTAAGCACCACCAGAACCGTATTTCTTTCCGAAAACAATCACCTGAAGCTTGTCATAACCAGCAAGCACACCAGCACCTGCAACTGCACGAAGAATGTTAGCACCTGCACCCTTGAACAAAGATTTGGCACCCTCGTTCTTAAGGATTTGGGTAAATGCATCCATAGAGCTCTTGTACTTGACAGCTTCACCAGATGTCATCATCATTCTTCTGCGAACAGTGTCAATAGGGTAAGAGGCAAGACCAGCACCATTTGTGATGAGCCAACCAAGGGCAAAACTAGCAAAGAAGCTATCCTGCAATCATAAACAGACCATTTCAGCTATTCAGAAGAGACGTATATTGTAAATAGGCTAAAAAGAGTACTCGGTATTAACCTGCAATGAACCAGTTAGGAGCACTGGCTTCAAAGAGTCGTACATTCCGAAATAAAGACCACGGTACACAATAATTCCAACACATGAGATGTTGAATCCACGGTAAAGACCAGCAATGCCGTCTGATTTCAGTGTCTTTCTGTAAACATCAACCAAACCATCAAATTGCCTACCACCTCCTCCTTTCTTTGCAGCCTTAGCATCATTGGCAAGGCGGGTACGAGCATAATCCAAGGAGTAAACAAAGAAGAGTGAGGAAGCACCAGCAGCACCACCAGATGCAAGATTCCCAGCAAACCATTTCCAATAACCATCACGCTCTTTCTTGAAGTTGAAGAGTCTCTTGAAATAATCCTTGAACGCAAAGTTCAAAGCCTGGCAACATGCAATAACATTCAGTAAAGCAAAATAATAAAGTATATTAAACCACTTGATAATGCATTCTAGGAATGAGAGATTAGGTGAACCTGGGTCGGGAAATAGCGAATAACATTAGCCGTGTTTCCTCTCCATAATGATCCAAATCCTTCATCCTGCACTGTTCTCTTGAAACAGTCTCCAATGCCCTTGTATGGTTCAGAGAGCCTGCCGGCCTTAATCATTTCATCTTGGTTTTGGATCAAAAGCTTCACACGCTCAATAGGAGCAGCAGCTGTTTTCGACACAGCAGCTGAGACTCCTCCCATCAAAAAATCAATTGCAAAACTAGCAAAGCCCTTCTCTTGGGGGGCCTGAACAAACACAGGCGAAGCATTTGCAGAAATCATAGACAGATCCAGGACAGCTCTGCAGGTCGGAGGATACTGCAATGCTGGATTTGTGTGATTGCCATAAGCAAACCGCCTCTGATATACACCTGGAAGATGGGTCCCTCCAATACGTGCCTGAACATCCTGAGAGAGACTGGATCTCAGATGTAGCTGGTTTGCTACCTTCTGGGCCATAGTTGGGAACTGGCGTTGATCTTCCATAGTACTCGTAATAAAGCTCCTGCAGGACAGAATATAGATGAAATAAAAAAGGATGTAAATCAGGAATTTAACTGAACAAAGTGGTTAAATAAATGAAAGTGAAACGTAGTTCTACTAACAACACAAATTCCAGCAGACTCTGCCCCTCGAGACAACCGAAAATTCCATGACCAGCATTCACAATGTAACATCAACAAAGCAAAATGTCGCCTACCACACATACAATGATAAATGAATTCATAGAATTATGTGGCATGCCTGAACTGTAAGTCATGGACGCTAGCTAAAACACAAATAGAGTGATCAAGACAAAGAAGATGACCCCAATTTATTTTCTGGAATAAAGCAGTCAAAAGTGTATTTTGCTGATGTATAAATCAACAATGCATACATGAACTCATACTAGTTAGTGCACATGTCTATCAGAAGAATCAAGTACTGTAATTACGCTTAAACTATTAAAGGACCAAGTCGATACAATAAGCACAATAATTGACATTTTTCCATTTCGTACTGATCTACATCACATCACAACAAAACAAAAGATTGTTTCAAAAGACAATGGCAGTAACAGATTACTGAAATTATCAGACAACATGTGATCATACAAGCTTGACCCACAAAATTTCAGCAAGCAATAAAGAGAACATACAGATAATAAAATCATGTATTCATATAAATCAGAGTTTCATTGCACAACACACAAGGAAAATATATGCAAACAAAAGATAGTTTCAATCCAACTACATCCGAAAAATCCCAGGATATTGTGGCTGATGAAACACTAACATAAGCATAACGATCCCAAAATCAGATCCGGATGAATAACATCACGAATAAGAAAAAATGCCCCAATCAGATCTAGAATACAAGATCCAAACGAGTACGAACCTTCTCTAACTAAAATCTGTGTGTCTCACACGGATCCAAGCAAGGAAAACACTGATAAATACTTAGGAAAACGAAATGAATCAGAGAAACAATAGAAAGAGAATGACTGGGAGTCGTACAAAAGCGTAAACAATGGTAGATCCTTAGAAAATAGAACCAAAAATAAAAATGAAAATTAGTTAAAATCGGGGCCGGAGTTGTTACCTGCGCTCGACTCGCCTCAAAAGTGGGGGAGAGAGATAGGAGCGGAGGAGAGAAGAACGAGGAAAATGGGCGGAGGGATGTAATTAGGCCGTTTTTATAGTAGCTGATTACTTGCCTGACCTAAACACTTCATTTCTTTACGCGGAAAGGCCCATATATGGCCTTTTTCTTTTTTCTCAACCATTTTTTTAAGATACGAGTATGTGCTATTGTGTGATTTATTTTGAATTTTTTAATATTAAAATATAATAATTTTTTTGTATTTTAATACAAATGGGTAGGGGTGGAAATAGGCGAGCCGAGCTAGGCTTCTCGTTAAACGGTTTGAGTCTGCTATTTAATATTTCAACTTAAGTTTGATCTGTTAACTATTATAGGATTCTTTTTAGAGTTTTCGCTTGACCTTTTTAATAAATAGGTATGACTTAAAAGCCTTTAGGTGTTTTTTTAATCATATTTATAAAATTATATTAAATAATTATATTATTACTAGTTATAGCCCCGCGATTTCTCGCGGGTTTAAATTTATGTTGTTAAAAATTTATGTAATTATTGATCGATTGAATAAATAAAATTATTAACAGAGTGTGTTGATTGTTTGTAGACTTAACCGGTTAAAATTGACAACCGAAAACCAGAAATATTTTAACCGTCTATTTTTATTATTCAATTATATTACTCAATTCAAATCATAAATAAATACAACAAATATATATCATGAATATTTGAATTTCTTTATATGCAACTAAATGAGTGATGACTAACGAAATTTTAGGGAATTTAAAAGGAATACATGACCAACATATAGGTGTTATAACGCCACTTTGAATGAATGAATGATATTTTCATAACTGTGCGTCGTGCAACAAAAAAAATGTGTACATCAATTTAATACTAATACTATACTCCTAATGGTGATTACCACAAAAGACAAAATATGTAAAATCAGCCAAATATTAAAGGACAATAAAGATTAGATGATCGTGATATACTTATCATTCACCAAATAAATTGAAAGAATTAGCAATAAAATAGTACATACATTCACCAATAGAACTAAAAAATAGTACATACATTCACCACATAGATTGAAAAAAATTAGCAATAAAATAGTACATACATCTTATAATAATATATTTTCAAACCTCTCCAAGATGATGTGTCAACACCACCTTATTCTTAGGCTGATGTGGCATGTCTCAAACTCTCCATTTTGAAATACTGCGCTCTCATTAAAAATTGGTTAAACTTTTAATCTCGACCCTTCGTTCTATATCATTAAATCTAAACCATTAATTTATATCTGCATAATTAATACAAATAGATATATTTTCCATTTTCTTATTTAGTTATTTTTAGAATTTATTATAAATCATATTTTTTCCAAACCTTAATGTAATTAAATATGATCTACTTATTGAATGAATCTAAATTTATCATTTCTAAGTTTGAGTTAGTATATATAGTATAATATAATGTTCGATTATTTTTTCCTAAAATAAAAGGTATATAGTTATATATTCCAAAGAGTATTCTTATGTGATATATTCTTATTATGGACAAGATATAATATTGCATGCATTTTTTTTATTATAAATAAGAGTATATTGTATTTTATTTTTTCACATCAAAATTTTATTTGTTCCACTCTTTTGCTGAGATTTCTCCCATCAATTGTTGGTTAGTTATATACCTATTGTTATTAGTATATTTATTTTATAATTAAATTCATCATTTTAAGTGCTCACAATTTGATTAGATTTAAATATCAATATCAATATGAATGTAATAATGATTGTTGATTTATGCTCTACATCGTTCAGTTTAAATATTCTTCATGTGCAAAAATAATAGATTTAACTATACCATATATTTTTATCTGAATAATTGTGATGATTTAATTGTTGTAGTTTAAATCTCATTTTAGATTTCAAGAGTATGACGCCTCAATTTTCTCTGATTTCTAATATCAAGAGTGAGAGCCAAAAATTGACCGTTAAAGTTAGGATTGAAAAAGTAGGACAATATTTTTTAATGATTTTAATAGAGACAAGTTCTACTTGGAACTCATTTTGATCGATGAACGGGTATTTGTAACGTTAAAGTTTATTTCAAATTTTGTATTGTTTCTTATATAAATTAATTTCTTACCGTATACTCCCAATAACTAATAATGTTGATTAATTTATAAATTATTCAATATTGAAATGAAAATTGATTATTATTAAATTATTAGTCTAAGTAATGTTATTATATAATTGTTATTAATTTATGTGAATTTTGATGTTTTTTTTAATTATTTAGTTTGTAGAATATACCTATAGGGTTTAGTGAAGGGCACGGGCCACAGCTAAACAAACCCTATAATTTATTGTATATACCTCGAATTTTTTTAAACAAAAATACTCTTATATTAAATAATGTCTACAGAAAATAAATATAATATATTTTTTCAGTACGCGAAATTCGCGTGGGTACACTCTAGTTAGATAGTATACTGACTAAAAACGAAACGAATTTTGGGAAGTTTTTTTTTTTTTTTCAAAATAGTACGTACATTCACCAATAGAACTAAAAATTGGTTATAAATAATGTGTATACCACCAAATAAATGATGATATACTTCTCCCAATAATTAACAATAAAGACCAATGTATAAGTTAATTCTTGAAGAAGGGTGTAATAAAAGTGTATTAAATACTTCAAATATTTATAGAGAGACAAACAATATAAACAATACATATAAACAATCTCGTATTAAATATCCCACCATCTACACGTATAAGTTTTCATAAAACAAAATAAATTAAGCAACAATTAGGAACACTAAGTGAAGAAAATTTGAAAAAAAAAAGTTCGAATTTCCTTCCACGTTAAGAATATTATAAATGTTAAATATTAGTCCAATAATTTTTTAAAGGACTAAAAAAAAAAATTGGAGGACCAATATTATACATACTAACTATGAAATTATTTACTTGGCAACAATATTTACATTAGATAGGATTCTTACTTAAATGAAACTGATTTTGGGATTGTGTTTTTTAAAATAGTACATACACTCAGTGATGGATCCAGAAATTTTTATTGGCGGGGGCACCAAAAAATATATAACATTAAAAGTTCTTATATATAATACTAGTCTATTACTCCCTTCGTCTCAATATTTTTTGCCTCTTAATTGACACTATTTTAAAGAAAAGATGTACAAGGGTAAATTATTAAGAGGTAAGTTTCATACATTTTTATTTATAAAGTACATAAATTGGTTGGATTTGGTGAATGGGTAGAGAAACTATCATTGAAACCTACGAATTTTAATAGATCCAAATATTTGAATTGGTTGACTATCAACACTATATATATATATATATGTGTGTGTGTATAGGCAAAGTATTATTTGAATTATACTCACACTAATTATAACCGTGAACAACAATTTATTTATACCTTATGTTGAAACAATTAATAACTTTAGTGAGAATAACTAATATCACTTCAATTAATACCTTTATTAAAATTAACTAATACCTTTTGGAGCTAATACTTTTAGTGCAGTTCACTGATATCTTTAATGTAATTTACTAATATCCTTCAAACAAGTTTCACCGTAAAGATCTTCCCATACATACATACACACACACACACACATATATATATATATATATATATTAAGAAAAACACTATATATAAAATAGTAAAAAAATAAAAAATATTGCGGGGGCACGTGCCCCCACTCCGGGACACGTGCGTCCGTCTCTGCATACACTCATCAAATAGTACCATAAATTAGTTATAAATAACGTGTATAAAACCACCCAGTAAATAATAATATACTTCCTCCAATAATTAACAATAAAGACCAATGTATAAGTTAATTCCTAAAGGGTGACTAAGATAATTGTATTAAATACGTCAAATAATTATAGAAAGACAAATAATAATATAAACAATACATATAATAATCTCATGTTAAATATCCTACCGTCTACACTTATAAGGTTACATAAAACAAAATAAATCAATAACCATATAAAGAGGAAGCGTTTTTTTGTCCTACGTGACTAAGATTTGCACGAAAAATCTTTCTAATTGTGAATCTCTCTAATTGCGCACCTTTCTATCAAATTTATCTCCATTGTAAATCTTTGATTGTGATGATCGACTCTAAAAGCCACAGTGGAATTTCAATTGAATTAAATGCATGAGAATTTAATTGGTATCAGAGGAGATGGAGCCAAGATTATGTATAATGGAAGACATATCATTAATTTTGTATTGATGTATCATATAATTATAATTATAATTATAATTAAAGTGATGTAATTATAATTTATGATAATGACGTAACCTTTTAATTATAATTAATGATAATTATAATAATTTATAATTGTAATTAAAGCAAGGTAATTATAATTATTGGTCACTTTAATGTAACCTTTTAATTATAATTAATGATCATCATAATAATTTATAATTGTAGTTAATATTATAATAATACATTAAAGTGGGTAATTATAATTAATTATAATGATGTAATGTATAATTACAATTAACTATATTAACTTTTGTGTTTTTCGAAATTGGTCCTGATATAATAACTTCTATTAACTTTTATACTTTCCGAAATTGGTCATAAAAGTAGTCCGCATATTTCTTGCAAAATTATTATTCTTTTGATATCAAGAATCATTCACATAATTCTTAGTATTAACTCATGATGTTGATGTTTTTAATCTCAGATACGGTATTACAATATCACATATGGTGGTTTAATCTCGAATATGGTATTTTTAAAAAAACTTTTGTGTTGTCCTAAAATGATCAATAATATAATAACTTCTACTAACTTTTGTGTTTTCCTGAATTTGTCATAATATAATAACTTCTATTAACTTTTGTATTTTCTGAAATTGGTCCTAAAATTAGTCCGCATATTTCTTGAAAATATATTATTCTTTTGATATCAATAGTCATTCACATAATTCTTAGAATTAACTCATGATGTTGATATTTTTAATCTCGGATACGGTATTACAATATCGCATATGGTAGTTTAATCTCGGATATTTTTTTTAAACTTTTGTGTTGTCCGAAATTAGTCCTAAAATGATCAATAATATAATAACTTCAACTAACTTTTGTGTTTTCTGGAATTTGTTCTAATATAATAACTTCTATTAACTGTTGTGTTTTTCGAATTTGGTCCTAAAATTAGTCCGCATATTTCTTTCAAAATTATTATTCTTTTGATATCAATAATCATTCACAAATTTATTGTGGAACGGAGGGAGTATCAAAATGTATTAATGTATAATACCTATATAAAATGGTATTGCTAAATACAGAAACAACCAAATTCAATAACTTAAAATACAGATTAATCAAAGCGTTAAATTTGTTGCAAGTCATAGATCGGAATGAAAATGATATATGCAAGTGTTTTGATTATATCATTCCGAGGACTCGAATAAATATCACGTGTTAAAAAATGTGACAAAAATGTAATTTATGCATTCTTCTAGGACCTTAACTGTAACTATTTATGAGACCAAATTTGAAAAAACTACGAGACCTAAAATATCTAAAGAAGGACTGTTGAGATATATTTTAGTTTTGATGATTTTCCAAAACAACATGTAATAGGTTTGAAAGCAGTCAGGATAGTATCTTTTAGTTTCAGGTCAGGCTAGTTTGTTTCTCAGTAGAACAGGTTATCAGTGGAGGAAGAACTCAGCTGAGGGGGGAACTCAGTGAGGGGGAACTCTACTGAGAGGAACTCAGTGAGGGGGAACTCTGCTGAGAGGAACTCAGCTGAGGGAAGAACTCTACTGAGGGGGAACTCAGTGAGGGGGAACTAACTGATATAGCCTGAGGAAGTCAAGATGACATCACAAGGAGAACAGTCTGAAGCCATGTCAGAAGACCTGAACCTGAAGAGAAGCCTGAAGGAAGTCCCACTGAGTATAAACCTGACTATTCTAAGCTGGTCAGTGGACTACTCAGTGAAGAGCCTGATCAAGAGGATCAGTGCTGTGCCTAGTAGGACCTGAAGGAGTCAGGCTACTGAGGCTGGGAAGCTTGACAAATAGCCTGATGTCAACTCCCCTGAGTGGACTTCAAGTCTACTGAAGAAAGGTATCCTGAGAGGATTACAAGTCAGCTGAAGACAAGTCGCCTGAAGTCAGGACTACCCTGATCAAGTACCCTGAAGAAAAGAGCCGTTGGACTCAGTCCACGTGGACCAATCAAGTCAAGGCAGCGAATCTGACAAAAGCTGACAAGGCCATACTTTACTGAAAAGGAGGATTTCACTCCAGAGATAGTATGGATTTGAATGTTACTCTCTCCAACGGTAACATTCAAATCCACACTATAAATACAAACTCAAGCTTCATTTGTAAGTGTGCAAGTGCGAATGCGAGAGCTGGAGGTGTGAGAGTGGTGCAAGTTAATAGGGAGGCATAAGGAGGCACCATCTCCATCAAGAACACTGACATTGAATTCTTCATAGTCATATTTGAGTGTTCCAGTTTGTATACTCGAGCCCATCATATATATCCTAAGCTTAGAGAGGTTTTCCCAACCTTAGCTCAGAGGCTAAAACCATGTAAGGGAAAACCTCACCTAGTTGGAGAGAACCAAACCAAACTAAACCCTTTCCAGAATAGTGTTAGGTGTTGCAGTGAGGTGAGGAGAGGCAGTCCCTGAGTGAAGAGGGACGTGAGGCCAGTTCGAGAGGCAGCCCAGGGAGTGGCGTGAGTCCAGTGTACCCGTGCACCTTGGCACGTAAAAAACAAGAATCCCAAGTAGTGGATTTCCTGTTAAATCAGGCAGTGGATGTAGGAGCTTGAGCCTCCGAACCACTTTACATTGTTGTGTTCATTATTTCCATACATCAGTTTACTTCAGTGTTTTAAAAAAAAAAATTCCCTTAAATTCCCATATTGTCCTTGTTTGTGAAAGAAAAACGGGACCAACAATTGGTATCAGAGCAGGTTGTTCACATGACCACTGATCCAGTTTTGTTATGAAAAATGGTCAACCGAACAGATCTTATATGTTTTAAATTATGGGAATTTCTGCATATTTCAAATTATTACTTGTGTTCTGACATTATTCTTGTAATAGAAAATCATTTGGTTAGAAGTTTTGGAATCATCAAAAAGGGGGAAATTGTTGGGATATATTTTAGTTTTGATGATTTTCCAAAACAACATGTAATAGGTTTGAAAGCAGTCAGGATAGTATCTTTTAGTTTCAGGTCAGGCTAGTTTGTTTCTCAGTAGAACAGGTTATCAGTGGAGGAAGAACTCAGCTGAGGGGGGAACTCAGTGAGGGGGAACTCTACTGAGAGGAACTCAGTGAGGGGGAACTCTGCTGAGAGGAACTCAGCTGAGGGAAGAACTCTACTGAGGGGGAACTCAGTGAGGGGGAACTAACTGATATAGCCTGAGGAAGTCAAGATGACATCACAAGGAGAACAGTCTGAAGCCATGTCAGAAGACCTGAACCTGAAGAGAAGCCTGAAGGAAGTCCCACTGAGTATAAACCTGACTATTCTAAGCTGGTCAGTGGACTACTCAGTGAAGAGCCTGATCAAGAGGATCAGTGTTGTGCCTAGTAGGACCTGAAGGAGTCAGGCTACTGAGGCTGGGAAGCTTGACAAATAGCCTGATGTCAACTCCCCTGAGTGGACTTCAAGTCTACTGAAGAAAGGTATCCTGAGAGGATTACAAGTCAGCTGAAGACAAGTCGCCTGAAGTCAGGACTACCCTGATCAAGTACCCTGAAGAAAAGAGCCGTTGGACTCAGTCCACGTGGACCAATCAAGTCAAGGCAGCGAATCTGACAAAAGCTGACAAGGCCATACTTTACTGAAAAGGAGGATTTCACTCCAGAGATAGTATGGATTTGAATGTTACTCTCTCCAACGGTAACATTCAAATCCACACTATAAATACAAACTCAAGCTTCATTTGTAAGTGTGCAAGTGCGAATGCGAGAGCTGGAGGTGTGAGAGTGGTGCAAGTTAATAGGGAGGCATAAGGAGGCACCATCTCCATCAAGAACACTGACATTGAATTCTTCATAGTCATATTTGAGTGTTCTAGTTTGTATACTCGAGCCCATCATATATATCCTAAGCTTAGAGAGGTTTTCCCAACCTTAGCTCAGAGGCTAAAACCATGTAAGGGAAAACCTCACCTAGTTGGAGAGAACCAAACCAAACTAAACCCTTTCCAGAATAGTGTTAGGTGTTGCAGTGAGGTGAGGAGAGGCAGTCCCTGAGTGAAGAGGGACGTGAGGCCAGTTCGAGAGGCAGCCCAGGGAGTGGCGTGAATCCAGTGTACCCGTGCACCTTGGCACGTAAAAAACAAGAATCCCAAGTAGTGGATTTCCTGTTAAATCAGACAGTGGATGTAGGAGCTTGAGCCTCCGAACCACTTTACATTGTTGTGTTCATTATTTCCATACATCAGTTTACTTCAGTGTTTTAAAAAAAAAAATTCCCTTAAATTCCCATATTGTCCTTGTTTGTGAAAGAAAAACGGGACCAACAATTGGTATCAGAGCAGGTTGTTCACATGACCACTAATCCAGTTTTGTTATGAAAAATGGTCAACCGAACAGATCTTATATGTTTTAAATTATGGGAATTTCTGCATATTTCAAATTATTACTTGTGTTCTGACATTATTCTTGTAATAGAAAATCATTTGGTTAGAAGTTTTGGAATCATCAAAAAGGGGGAAATTGTTGGGATATATTTTAGTTTTGATGATTTTCCAAAACAACATGTAATAGGTTTGAAAGCAGTCAGGATAGTATCTTTTAGTTTCAGGTCAGGCTAGTTTGTTTCTCAGTAGAACAGGTTATCAGTGGAGGAAGAACTCAGCTGAGGGGGGAACTCAGTGAGGGGGAACTCTACTGAGAGGAACTCAGTGAGGGGGAACTCTGCTGAGAGGAACTCAGCTGAGGGAAGAACTCTACTGAGGGGGAACTCAGTGAGGGGGAACTAACTGATATAGCCTGAGGAAGTCAAGATGACATCACAAGGAGAACAGTCTGAAGCCATGTCAGAAGACCTGAACCTGAAGAGAAGCCTGAAGGAAGTCCCACTGAGTATAAACCTGACTATTCTAAGCTGGTCAGTGGACTACTCAGTGAAGAGCCTGATCAAGAGGATCAGTGCTGTGCCTAGTAGGACCTGAAGGAGTCAGGCTACTGAGGCTGGGAAGCTTGACAAATAGCCTGATGTCAACTCCCCTGAGTGGACTTCAAGTCTACTGAAGAAAGGTATCCTGAGAGGATTACAAGTCAGCTGAAGACAAGTCGCCTGAAGTCAGGACTACCCTGATCAAGTACCCTGAAGAAAAGAGCCGTTGGACTCAGTCCACGTGGACCAATCAAGTCAAGGCAGCGAATCTGACAAAAGCTGACAAGGCCATACTTTACTGAAAAGGAGGATTTCACTCCAGAGATAGTATGGATTTGAATGTTACTCTCTCCAACGGTAACATTCAAATCCACACTATAAATACAAACTCAAGCTTCATTTGTAAGTGTGCAAGTGCGAATGCGAGAGCTGGAGGTGTGAGAGTGGTGCAAGTTAATAGGGAGGCATAAGGAGGCACCATCTCCATCAAGAACACTGACATTGAATTCTTCATAGTCATATTTGAGTGTTCCAGTTTGTATACTCGAGCCCATCATATATATCCTAAGCTTAGAGAGGTTTTCCCAACCTTAGCTCAGAGGCTAAAACCATGTAAGGGAAAACCTCACCTAGTTGGAGAGAACCAAACCAAACTAAACCCATTCTAGAATAGTGTTAGGTGTTGCAGTGAGGTGAGGAGAGGCAGTCCCTGAGTGAAGAGGGACGTGAGGCCAGTTCGAGAGGCAGCCCAGGGAGTGGCGTGAGTCCAGTGTACCCGTGCACCTTGGCACGTAAAAAACAAGAATCCCAAGTAGTGGATTTCCTGTTAAATCAGGCAGTGGATGTAGGAGCTTGAGCCTCCGAACCACTTTACATTGTTGTGTTCATTATTTCCATACATCAGTTTACTTCAGTGTTTTAAAAAAAAAATTCCCTTAAATTCCCATATTGTCCTTGTTTGTGAAAGAAAAACGGGACCAACAATTGGTATCAGAGCAGGTTGTTCACATGACCACTGATCCAGTTTTGTTATGAAAAATGGTCAACCGAACAGATCTTATATGTTTTAAATTATGGGAATTTCTGCATATTTCAAATTATTACTTGTGTTCTGACATTATTCTTGTAATAGAAAATCATTTGGTTAGAAGTTTTGGAATCATCAAAAAGGGGGAAATTGTTGGGATATATTTTAGTTTTGATGATTTTCCAAAACAACATGTAATAGGTTTGAAAGCAGTCAGGATAGTATCTTTTAGTTTCAGGTCAGGCTAGTTTGTTTCTCAGTAGAACAGGTTATCAGTGGAGGAAGAACTCAGCTGAGGGGGGAACTCAGTGAGGGGGAACTCTACTGAGAGGAACTCAGTGAGGGGGAACTCTGCTGAGAGGAACTCAGCTGAGGGAAGAACTCTACTGAGGGGGAACTCAGTGAGGGGGAACTAACTGATATAGCCTGAGGAAGTCAAGATGACATCATAAGGAGAACAGTCTGAAGCCATGTCAGAAGACCTGAACCTGAAGAGAAGCCTGAAGGAAGTCCCACTGAGTATAAACCTGACTATTCTAAGCTGGTCAGTGGACTACTCAGTGAAGAGCCTGATCAAGAGGATCAGTGCTGTGCCTAGTAGGACCTGAAGGAGTCAGGCTACTGAGGCTGGGAAGCTTGACAAATAGCCTGATGTCAACTCCCCTGAGTGGACTTCAAGTCTACTGAAGAAAGGTATCCTGAGAGGATTACAAGTCAGCTGAAGACAAGTCGCCTGAAGTCAGGACTACCCTGATCAAGTACCCTGAAGAAAAGAGCCGTTGGACTCAGTCCACGTGGACCAATCAAGTCAAGGCAGCGAATCTGACAAAAGCTGACAAGGCCATACTTTACTGAAAAGGAGGATTTCACTCCAGAGATAGTATGGATTTGAATGTTACTCTCTCCAACGGTAACATTCAAATCCACACTATAAATACAAACTCAAGCTTCATTTGTAAGTGTGCAAGTGCGAATGCGAGAGCTGGAGGTGTGAGAGTGGTGCAAGTTAATAGGGAGGCATAAGGAGGCACCATCTCCATCAAGAACACTGACATTGAATTCTTCATAGTCATATTTGAGTGTTCCAGTTTGTATACTCGAGCCCATCATATATATCCTAAGCTTAGAGAGGTTTTCCCAACCTTAGCTCAGAGGCTAAAACCATGTAAGGGAAAACCTCACCTAGTTGGAGAGAACCAAACCAAACTAAACCCTTTCCAGAATAGTGTTAGGTGTTGCAGTGAGGTGAGGAGAGGCAGTCCCTGAGTGAAGAGGGACGTGAGGCCAGTTCGAGAGGCAGCCCAGGGAGTGGCGTGAGTCCAGTGTACCCGTGCACCTTGGCACGTAAAAAACAAGAATCCCAAGTAGTGGATTTCCTGTTAAATCAGGCAGTGGATGTAGGAGCTTGAGCCTCCGAACCACTTTACATTGTTGTGTTCATTATTTCCATACATCAGTTTACTTCAGTGTTTTAAAAAAAAAATTCCCTTAAATTCCCATATTGTCCTTGTTTGTGAAAGAAAAACGGGACCAACAAGGACTATTGTTGCAAATTGCCTATTCTCATGGAACTAAAATAAAAATTATAATCGGGTTAAGATTCGTATAGTTGTCTTTATCTTTATTTTTGGAGATTTATATTTTTTTTATTTGTGTGATATTGTCTACTTTGAGTGTCCTTTGTACTTTGTTATTGATTTTTTTATATGAGGCCAGTTTGTGCAAATAGTAGCCGCGTTATAATGGAAGTATATGTATAAATATGTAATAATTTTGGTTCACACTCCTTTTTTGTCTTTTTTTTTATGTATGTATTTTTTTTCCAGATTTGTGACCATACATTAATTTTACGGAATGAGATTACAATTTTTTGTGACCATAAATTCAACTTATGCATTCTTTTGGGACTTCACTGCAACTATTTATGGGAACAAAATTGGAAAAAACTGTGGGACCTAAAATATCGAAAGAAGGACCATTGTTGCAAACTACATTTTAATTTATATAAAGAAATAATTGATTTATTTTATTTTATTAGTATTATTTAAAATAGTTTAAAATTTTAATTTGAACCCGCGAAATCACGGGGATATATCTAGTTAAATGATAATTAGGAATACTAAGTGAATAAAATTTAAAAGGAAGAATATAAAAGTTCGAATTTCCGTCCACGTTAAGAATATTATACATGTTAGATATTAGTCCTATAACTTTATAAAGTGTTGGAGTTATACGTAAAAGTATGCTTTTACTTCGTATAACTCATGTATTAAACACTTTGTTTATGAGAATAATTCTTTTATCACATTTGCTTTTAATATGAATGAATGTTATATATTTATTGCAACCCGTTCAATGTAGATAATGTAGATAATGTGGTGATACCAGATCACGGAAGATCACATTAATGATTTCCTTTTAACTAAACGTACAAATTCACAACCTAGGTGGAATTGAACAATTAGCCGTGAAAGGTCGATGTGTATATCTCAGATTGACCTGTCTTGACCAAGAGATTGCACTAGCACATTTAGTATGTGTGGAAGAGGACCTACAACGAGGATAAATTCTCCTGTTCTGAAATGTGAAGAATTAGACCTCAATGGTTATTGATTTCTTAACCTCCGTCACTTAAATAGGACCGTGTGTGGTTAATAGTTATTGCTTTGATTCATGTTGGGTGAGAATCATCGTGACTTCAAACCTTCTGTCTTGGGCAGTAATATTAATCATACGACGATTGCTAAGGTTTAATACGGAGAAACGTGTGTGAGTACGGCTCGTGTGATTTATCCCCTTGGTGGGCTCAGAAGTTTTATCGTACCAAATATTGCAAGTGAAGAATTAGTTTCTTCGGTACGGATAATAATGTTGAGTTGTCTTTACTCCAAGGTGAAAGATATTAATTAATTTAGAGCTATTCATAAGCTTAATTAATTAATGGACTAGATAATCTTAAACGCGGGAAATAATAACCGGGAGCCCATATTATCGTAATATGGATTAAGATGGATAGTGCAATATTAATTTATTAGTGGTACTAATTAATATTAATGTGTTGAATAATATTGTGGCTCAATATTGTAATTCAGAAGCCCATTGTAGGTCCAATCTTAATTCTCCTAAAGGCCCCTCAAGTAGCCCAATAAGTAGCCCGATAATAATAAAGTGATTAAAATAAAAGAAAATTATTATTGCTGATTTTTCTTCTTATTTTTAGAAAATTATGATATGGAGAGAAAAAAGATTTTGTTGATTTTATTGGAAAGATATTATGGAAGATATGTATTCTAGGAATACAAGATTATCTCATAAATTCAAGAAGATCCAAATCTAGCTATTTCAATCCCCATATTTTCGAAAATCATATATAGTTGTAAGGTGAGATTTTTGTGGAATATTTTATTATGGAGAAAAGAATATATGTGATATATTCAAGATTTCTTGGAGGCCAAGAAATTTTTTTATCTCCCCTAAAATACACCAAAATTTCGAAATCACCTCACCTATATATAGGGGATGATTATTTGGTCTCCAGATTACTTTTCACAGTGTTGAAAAAAAGATCAGAAATAATAGTTTTTTCTTTCTTCCTTATTATTTTAATTGTTCGTGAGCGCTTTCCACCGGCGAACGAATAAGGCGAAAGGGATATACTTGAGAAGGCTTTTACGGTTGATAGCATCGCCACACTTGTCCCGTAGATCTCAATTGGACATCGCTTCAAGAGGTACATAATCGCGTAAATTCTTAGTTTTTCCGCCATAAAATTTTACATGAAATAAATCAATATGCATGATTAATTGTTGTTGGTGTAATTATTATTTGAATTAATTTAGGATTAATTCATGCTAGTAATAATTGAATTTAAATTCTTATTTACTTTTCATCCCTAATAGATCCGGGCACCCTAATTTTCCCAACATAAAGGACTAACAAAAAGCTGGAGGACCAATATCAAACATACTAACTATGAAATTATTTACTTGGCAACAATATTTACATTAGATAGTGATGAGTGCAAACTCAAGATCAACACAAAATCAAGCAAGTATTTGAAGGAATGCTAAGAGTGGTACCTGAGAGCCTCTCTGTAAAAGCCCAGGAACACAAGAGAGAAGGCTAAGAAACGGTCTCTGGAGTTCAAGGTAGCAACCTCCAGTGATAGCTTGGACATCCAGTGAGATTCCTGCACAAAGTCGGGCCGGAGAGGGCTCCGGCGTCGACCCTCCGATGCTCAAGTCAGAAAACTTGCTATGGAAGAAAAGCCATAGCTGAAAACTAAAAAATATGAGTGAGTAATAGTGATAATACCTTGTTATGAAGGAGAAAAATGAGTATTTATACCTTTAAGCTGTGGGGGCAGAATAGTAAAATCATCTCTGTTGCCCTAATTATTCTTGGGACCACTTGGGGACCCGGATGCCTTAGGAGCCGACGCGTGTCCCTTGGCTGGCCTGTTCTGTGTCGTTTAGCATAGGCAAATCCTGACAGAATCGTCCTTTTTTTGAGCCTTAGTCCCAGAGCTCGTGAGAGGGACATATCTAATATTCCTTTCTCCATTATTCGTGATTTTTGGGGAATAAGAGAACATTTTCGGCTCTCGGGGATCTTGGGATTCGATAACACCTTATCTCCTGGCTTATATATTCATATGTTGCGATCGGTATCCAGAGCTTTTGAGAAGCTCTGGAGAGATATATTTCAAACGAGCCTAATATTACTTCACAAACTTTTATACGAGTAAGAGGCTTCCAACTCCCCCATCAAGTACTAGCTCTTTAGAGTTCTTCAAATAATATTTCATAAGCTCTGGCAGAGCTGTTGAAATATTATTTTTCCTTTCAAGAGGCGAAACAAGTAAAGCCTAGCGAGGCTGTGTAGGAGAAATATCATTCACTTTCCAGACTTATTCGGTTTCTTCAAGGCCTTCTATAATGATGAGCTCAGATCTTTACTTTCATTATCTCTGAGTAGAGCTTTTCGTTTTGGTCTGGCTTCTTTAGGATTGATGTGCTCTGTCCGTTCTAGCAGAGCCTACATCAACTACTCCCCCCTATTCCAAGTGATATTTCAAAAGATCACTCGGAATAGATACTCTTAACTATGGTGTGATCCACAGCTTTTCAAACATTACCTCTAAGCTCTCGAATTTTCAGGTTTATGGGGCCAATAATTCATTTCCCGCCTATTTTCCTTTTTAAAAAAGTCGTGTATCATTGGGACCCTTGGATTAGGGAGTCCCTTCAACTACTTTCATCTGGGCTATACACGTGGAGGCCCAAAAAGGGACGGTTTCTCGGTCCAGCTCCACGCGTCTACTTTAAGAAGGGATTTTTCACGATTCTTCTTCCCTTTCGCTCTTCCTATTCATTTTTTCTCCTTGGACCATCATCTCAAACGACGTTTTTCTCCGCAAGCTCTAGAAGGGGTTTTTCCGACAGGCTCTCATTTCTTCCGGCCCCTCCGCGGCTATCTTCGTCTAGGTGAGGTATTCCCCCTCCTCTCTTCTGTTCACTTCATTGTGATTATTTTGCTTTGGGAATTTCATCATGTCGAAACTTCCCCCCTTTTCCGGCGAGAGTCCGACGTCATCTTCACCCCTTAGGACATCCAAGTGTCTAGCTATTTTAGGTTTACCGACATCTAGTTCATCTTCTAAGTTGGTCGAGTCTCCCGATTCCGGTCGCCTTCTTTTTCCCGAGTCTCTTCGCGAGGCTGATAAGATAAATATGATCTCTCGTCAATCTAATCTGACTCTTGAGGAATTGAAAGTGATAACAGGGGCTTTAGAACCGCACCCCGAATTTATTATTGAACTCCCACGTCCCAGCGAGAGACCTAATTATGTGGTGTATCATTCCCTTGCTTTTTGGGGTTCTCAAATTCTAGCAGGGCTGCGTTTTCCCGTTTGCCCTTATCTCGCTAAGATATGTAATCTATACCAAACTCCTCTAAATCAACTAAACCCATGTGCCATAAGACTAGCTTTATCCTTCTACATAGTATTTGAGGTCAATGGGGGGTTTCCTACTGCAGAGTTGTTTCATTTTCACCACGATCTCAAACGGAGAGAGAAATTTTACTACTTTAGCTCTCGTCCTAGTGGCTTAGCTAAATTCATAGGTAAACCACCTGGTATTGACTCTCACTGGAAAGACAGCTTCTTCATAGTCACTCCTCGCTCTGGCCAATGACCTTTTTATTGTGATCCGGAAGGATGGCAATATGAAGTTCCAGATCATATCAAACCATCACTCTCTCCTGAAGAAGTTACACCCCCGGCTGCTCTCGAGCTGATGATGTATTTGAATCGCGTTGCTAATAAAAAGGGGAAACCTAAAGTTTTCCCTCTGTTGAAAGATACCGTCGTTCTCTTTAGCTTTGGGTTTTTGGGTTCTGCAGCTCCTCCTCTTCCTGGAGCTGGTATTCCCTTTATCCCCACACCCTTTCTATCAGAGTGTGTTCTATAATCTTTATTTATATGCTATATGTGTCTTGTTGAACAGACATGAGCTGGAAGAATGCGCTCCTTCTCTCGGACGATGACGATGCACCACCCAAGCCTGCTGCTCCTTCTCAACTCAAGTCAGTGAAGGAAGAGGATTCCTCTGCCACTGCACATGCTCCTGAGGTTTCCGCCTCCTCTATAGATCCCATCGATGCCGATCCAGTCCAAGCTGTGTTGGCCTTAGAGGGAGATGAAGGCGATAAAAACAAACCCTCTTACCAGACTCGAGGAAAGAGAGCTATGAATCCATCCTCTACTAAGCTTCCTTCCAAACGGAAGAAAATAGTCAAGAGTGATTTTTCTGATTCAGCTAAGCTTGAAGATTTGACTTCCAACGATCTCTTACACGATCCATCTGTCCCAGTGGAGGACAAGTGCATTCTGTTTCTCAAGTCCCTCCAAGTGTTGGATCACAGTTCTTCTCCTATTCCATCAACTCCTGACCAGCTTCGAGGCTCTATGTTTCGTAAATTAGTTGAGGTAAGGGTCTCAATTCTTTTCTTTCATTTACCTTATCTTGTTAGGTCTTTTTCTGACCTTTTAGATTTTATTTTTTTCTTTTCAGTTTCTGGATCTGCAAGCCCAATTCCTTTCCTCGGGCTCTTCCCTTTCCATTGCCGAACTTCAGCAAGAGTTAACTAAGAAGGAGCAAGAACTATCTTCCAAGGATGTCGATCTTGCTCAAGCCAAAAATGCGATAAGCAAAGCTGCTGCCCTTACAACTGAACAGGCTTCTCAAATTTCCAACTTGGAGAAAAAACTTTCTGAAGCAGAGCAGAGGGAGGTAACCTCGAGGGCGGAGGGTTTCTCACAAGGTCTATCTGAGGGTATTGATAGATGTCGCAAAAAGCTTCTAGGGACTACTTTGGGCCAAGAATTTCTCAAAGAGCTGATTGAGGAGTCTCTCAAGGCTTATCACCAGAGTCCCCTATTTCTATGCCACATGGGTCCCCACCTAGGTCATTTCATCAAGCAGGGCTTTAACTCTGCCGTCTCCCAGGCCGAAGAGAAGGGTTTCACTGAGAAACTTAGTCTTTCTCGTGCTAAGCAGGGTCTTACGCCCTCTCCTTATTTCAAAGGTGATCCTAAAGGGAAAGCAAATTATTCTTGGTTCCCTCCCGTAGCACAGAAGGTGACTTTAAAATTGGCACAAGAAGTGGAGATCTCTCCGGAGCTGCCCCAAATGGAGCCTTATTTGCGCGACCTCTTATTCTCAGATCCTTCTCCTGCTGCAATTGCTCCACCTCTACCAGAGGCTGTTGCTATTTCAGGCCCTGTTCCTGAGCCATCTACTTCTCCAGTTCTTGAAAAGGAGTCCTCTGAACCCGAGTTGGGTGATAATCCAAATCAATAGAGGATTGGACCTTGAGGGTCATCTCTATTGATTTTGCTGCTTGCTTTTTATTCTACGTTTTGCTTAGAGCCTGCATGCTCTTTTATGACTACTTTCGTTTTTCCATTTCTCATCGTACTCTTTGCATTTTCTATGCCTTTGACATTGCTAGTATTTATCATCATCATATTCTATCGTATGCTTTTGGGCACTTTATTCCCATGTCTTCTTAATGTGCATGTCATTTTCTTGGATGTATGATCTCTTTATTTATTGTTGTATATTCCTGAAAAATTCTCGATTTTCATTTATCAGCTCTGGAGAAATGATGCTAAAGCATACTCCATCCTTCAGTTTTTATTTCTAACATCTGTGAAATAAAAATTCTCAATTTTCATTTATCAGCTCTAGAGAGATGATGCTAAAGCATACTCCCTCCTTCAGTTTTTATTTCTAACATCTGTGAAATAAAAATTCTCAATTTTCATTTATCAGCTCTGGAGAGATGATGCTAAAGCATACTCCCTCCTTCAGTTTTTATTTCTAACATCTGTGAAATAAAAATTCTAGATTTTCATTTATCAGCTCTGGAGAGATGATGCTAAAGCATACTCCCTCCTTCAGTTTTTATTTCTAACATCTGTGAAATAAAAATTCTCAATTTTCATTTATCAGCTCTGGAGAGATGATGCTAAAGCATACTCCCTCCTTCAGTTTTTATTTCTAACATCTGTGAAATAAAAATTCTCAATTTTCATTTATCAGCTCTGGAGAGATGATGCTAAAGCATACTCCCTCCTTCAGTTTTTATTTCTAACATCTGTGAAATAAAAATTCTCAATTTTCATTTATCAGCTCTGGAGAGATGATGCTAAAGCATACTCTCTCCTTCAGTTTTTATTTCTAACATCTGTGAAATAAAAATTCTCAATTTTCATTTATCAGCTCTGGAGAGATGATGCTAAAGCATACTCCCTCCTTCAGTTTTTATTTCTAACATCTGTGAAATAAAAAGTCTCAATTTTCATTTATCAGCTCTGGAGAGATGATGCTAAAGCATACTCCCTCCTTCAGTTTTTATTTCTAACATCTGTGAAATAAAAATTCTCAATTTTCATTTATCAGCTCTGGAGAGATGATGCTAAAGCATACTCCCTCCTTCAGTTTTTATTTCTAACATCTGTGAAATAAAAATTCTCAATTTTCATTTATCAGCTCTGGAGAGATGATGCTAAAGCATACTCCCTCCTTCAGTTTTTATTTCTAACATCTGTGAAATAAAAATTCTCAATTTTCATTTATCAGCTCTGGAGAGATGATGCTAAAGCATACTCCATCCTTTAGTTTTTATTTCTAACATCTGTGAAATAAAAATTCTCAATTTTTATTTATCAGCTCTGGAGAGATGATGCTAAAGCATACTCCCTCCTTCAGTTTTTTTTTCTAACATCTATGAAATAAAAATTCTCAATTTTCGTTTTATCAGCTCTGTAGATCTTAAAATTTATTCTTTGTGTTCGTCTATCGATTTCAATTCAATTTTTCATTTGTTATCCGTGCTTAATTCGTATTAAGACTTATAGGACGTAGATTCATGGCATTCATAACTTAGTCAGAGTTTGTCTAAGGTTCTGCCAGAGCCGCGGGGTATAGCTCTGGCAGCTTTTCATTGAATTTCAAATATGCGACGATGCAAACAAGCTGTGCTTACATGCTTTGATTGAAAAGACTAGCAAAGGATCTGAATAGGCTCAGACATAATACTTCTTCAAATTGCTCACATTCCAGGGACGCGACACTTCTCTCCCATCCTGATCTGTCAGCTCATATGCACCCCCGACAAGCACCTGGGTCACTACATATGGACCCTCCCAATTCGGCTCTAACTTTCCTGTTGGTTTAAGCGCATCAGCTCTGCGTAGTACTAGATCTCCTTCCGTGAACTTTCTGATCTTCACGCGTTTGTTGTAAACAACTCTCATTTTACTCTTGTGTCGTTCGGCTCTGATACGAGCCGTCTCTCGCTGCTCCTCTACCATGTCCAAATTTTCTTTCCACAACTTTGAGTTCTGATCCTCATTATAATTCAAGATCATGTGGGTTTCTACTCCTATCTCTGCAGGGATCACATCTGTAGATCAATACACGAGATTGAAGGGAGATTCTCCAGTAGCAGTTTTTGGGCTTGTTCTATAAGCCCAAAGGACAGAGTCTAGTTCCTCCACCCAGTTTCCACCGGCCCCTGAGAGCCTAGTTCTGATTTCATCTACAATAGTTCTGTTGGTGACTTCTACTTGTCCGTTGGCTTGCGGGTGAGCCACCGATACAAATCTATGTTCAATCCTTATTTCCAAACACCAAGCTCGCACTTGAGAGCCTGTGAACTGCGTTCCATTATCTGAGACTAGGACCCTGGGGACCCCAAATCTACTGCATATATTTTTCCATAGAAACTTGATGATAGCTGCCTCATTGATTTTCTTTACAGCCTCGGCTTCTGCCCATTTACTAAAATAGTCAACTGCCACAATCAGAAAGGCTCTGCCTCCGGATGCTGTTGGGAATTTACCCACGATATCGATGCCCCATTTGTCAAATGGGCAAGGGGAGTGCATAACTCCCAATTCCTCCACTGGAATGTGAATTAGGGGGCCATTTCTCTGGCATCTGTCGCACTTCTTTACTAATTCCTTTGCATCTCTATTGAGAGTTGGCCAGTAATAACCAGCTCGTAGTACCTTTCTAACCACATCCTGGAAGCCAGTGTGACTCCCTCCACAGGCTTCGTGCACTTCTCTCAACACGTAGTTCCCTTCAAGGCTAGAGATGCATCTCATGTATGGTTGAGAGAATGATCTCCTGCATAAATGTTCGCCCATCATACAATACTTGGCATATATTGCTTTCTTGGGGACGTCTGGCTTGTCCAACCTCTGTCCCGTCTTCAAGAAATGGATAATGGGAGCTCTCCAATCGTCTACTTCATCGATTGATCTCACATCCAGAGTTGACACCTGACTTTCAGCTGTCAATAATGTGATCTTACCCTTGGCTCCCTCTTCTGCAGAGCTTGCCAATTTTGCTAAGTAATCAGCTTTCTGATTTTCAGCTCTGGGTATCTGCTCAATCTTTATTTCTTCAAATTTGGTTCTGATCTGCTCAGCTAGGCCAGCATACTTTGCCATCTTTTCATCATTTTTCTCATATGTGCCCAACAACTGTTGAGTAACCAATTGGGAGTCAGAATACACAATCGCTCTTTGTGCTCCCAACTCCCATAACATCTGCATTCCTCTAATCAGAGCTTCATATTCAGCCTCATTATTCGAAGTTCGAAATTCGAACTTTATAGCAAACTGCAGTTCTCCTTCTGCTGGGGGTATGATCACAATCCCCGCTCCACATCCATGCATGGATGAAGATCCATCAACATATGCTTTCCAGAATTCTGCTTCATGAGCTCTAGTCGTTTCTTGGATAAAGTCGGTCAGAGCTTGAGCTTTGATAGAAACTCTAGGTTCAAATTCGATATCGTATTCACCCAGTTCTACCGCCCATTTCACCATTCTTCCAGACAGATCTGGTCTTCCCATCGTTTGTCTCAGAGGTAGGTTGGTCCTCACAATTACTTTATGAGAGAGAAAATATGGCCTCAGCCTTCTCACTGTCACCATTAAAACCAGAGCTGATTTTTCTATTTCGGAATATCTCATTTATGGCCCTTGGATAGCCTTACTCACATAATATATGGGTATCTGTTTCACCCCCTCTTCTCTGAGGAGAACAAAGCTCAGAGCATGTTCTCCTACAGAGAAATATAAATATAAAGTTTCCCTTGGCACTGACTTTGTAAGGAGGGGCAAACTTGTCAAGTGCTCTTTCAGCTCCTCAAAAGCTCTCTGACATTCATTATCCCATTCGAATTTAAATCCTTTTCGAAGGATCTTAAAAAAACGGCAGGCTTCTTTCTGCCGCCCTGGAGATGAAACGGCTCAAAGCTGTTATCGCCCATTCAATCTCTGGGTTTCTTTCAGGTTTCGAGGTGGTTGCATCTCAAGGATCGCTTTCACCTTAGCCTGATTTACCTCGATTCCTTTAGGGGTTACCCTATACCCCATAAATTTTCCACTTCTTACCCCAAAAGCACATTTTGTAGGGTTAAGTCTGATCTGGTAAGCTCTGATCACGCCAAAGACCTCCTCCAGATCTGCAGCATGATCCCTGGCTTTAAAACTTTTCACCAACATGTCATCCACATAAACCTCCATATTCCGCCAAATCTGCTCTCTGAAAACTAGATCCACCATCCTCTGGTAAGTAGCCCCAACATTCTTTAGTCCAAATGGCATTTTCACATAACCGTAGGTACCGCAAGAGACTACGAAACAAGCTCTGGGCACATCTTCAGGGTTCATCCATATCTGATGATACCCTTGATATGCATCCATCATGGACAATAATTCACAGCCGGATGTCGAATCCACTAGCTGGTCGATCCTCGACAGAGGATAATGATCTTTCGAGCAAGCTCTGTTCAGATCCCGAAAATCGATGCACATACGCCACGCTCCACTCCCTTTGGCTACCATGACTGCGTTGGATAGCCACTCTGGATACTGTACTTCCTCAATGTGCTTTGCTTTCAACAGCCTTCCGACCTCTTCTTTAATTATCTTATTTTTTTCTGGCCCAAATTGCCTCAATCTCTGCTTTACGGGCCTGATCTCTGGATCAACATTCAAGTGGTGTAATGCCATCTTAGGGTCAATCCCCAATAAATCATCTGGTTGGAATGTGAAGAGATCTGCATTTCTTTATAAACATCTAACGACATCTTTAGCCACACCATGTGGCATCTGCGTCCCTATACGGGTAGTAAATCCTTGCTTGTTAGGAAATAATTCCACAGGCATGAGCTCTTCTTCTGGTTTAATTTGCAGCTCTGGTTCCTCTTCCATGAGCTCTGTACATTTCAACTTTTTCCCCATAGGATCATCCCTTCGACTCTGATTTCCTGGGAATGTGTGTGCTATTTTTTTAACAGTTTCAACATAACATTTCCGTGAGCATATCTGATCACCTACAAGCTCTCCCACTTCGTCACCTACTGGGAACTTCAACTTCATATGATATGTGGAAACCACCGCTTTAAAAAGGTTCAGAGATGGCCTTCCCAAAATCACATTGTATGCGGATGGTGCGTCCACAATCAGAAAATTTACCATCTTTACATTAGTAACAGGAGGTTCTCCGAAACGGACCTGCAGAGATACTTGCCCTTTAGGGTGGATAACACCCCCTATGAAACCGAAGATGGCCGTCTCTACCGGCTTCATCTCTGCGTTCAGATTCATCTTAACAAAGCAGTCGTGGAACATTATATCTGCAGAGCTACCAGTATCTATGAAGATTCTGGCCACATCTTATCCACCGATCTCCGTGGTGATTACCAAAGCATCATTATGGGGCCTGAGTATTGACAACTCATCCTCTGGCCCGAACTGGACATTTGGTGAGCTCTTTATTCTTTTTACTTCATGGACATCCTCATTTTGCCAGAGATGAGCGGCTCTCATAGAGGCTCTTCTAGCTCTATGAGAATCGCCATCCGATGGTCCTCCGACTATCATATGGATAAATCCCCTCTTGTGGCCGGAGCCATATTTCTTAGGTGGCTCTGCCACTTACTTGCCTCTATCTCCATCATCTTTCCTCTTGTTACTTCTATCTCTCTCTTTTTTCACAAATTCCACCAAATGTCCATCTCTAATCAGTCTTTCAATGGCATCTTTCAAGTGTCTACACGAGTTAGTATCATGCCCATAATCGTTGTGGAAACGGCAGTACAACTCCGACCTGGGGTGACGAGGTCCTGTCTTTGCGGAGGATGGGAATTTGAATTTCAGGTGATCCGCCACTACTTCCAACATCTCTGCTGGTTGGAGAGTTAGTGGAGTATAAGACTCAAATCTTTCTTGGAGAGGCTTCAGCCTCCTTTCTCTGCCCCTCTCCCTTTCTTCCACACCTTTCTTCTTGTCTGGTGTTTTCTTACTTGGAGTATTCTTTCCAATAGTCTCTTCTTTCCGTAAGTACGTAGCCTCTTCCAGGTTGATGTACTTATCAGCTCTCTGCTGAAGCTCATCAAAAGTATCAGGGGGGCTTCTTAGCCAGAGATTTGAAGAAATCTCCTCCCCTTAGCCCCCTTGCCAGGGCATTGATCTTAACTTCATCAGTGGCTGCCGGCACCTCCAGGGCAGCTTCGTTAAAACGAGAGATGTAATCTCTCAAGCTCTCTTGAGTATCTTGCCTAAAGTTCATCAAGGACAGAGACGTCTTGTGTATCTTTCTTGCACTGGCAAACTTATGCAAGAAAAGCATACTGAGCCCTCTAAAGGAGTGTATAGACTCATTGGGCAGTTGGCTGAACCACGTCTGAGCAAATCCTGTCAGGGTGGTTATAAATACTCGTCATTTCACGCCGCCAGAGTATTGGTGGAGCAGGGCCCCATTTTCGAATCTCAACAAGTGATCCTGCGGATCAGTGGCGCCATTGTATTCATAGGCCAGAGTTTTAAAATTCTTAGGAAGAGGGTCCATGAGGATTTCCTCCGAAAAGGGGGATCCATCTTGCCCCATTCCCTGTTTTCCACTTCTTTCACGTTGCTTTTTCATTACTTCAATGTCTTTTCTTAAAGACGCTAGCTCTCGCTGAGTACCACTTCTACGAGAGGTAGTATTTTGGGTTGTAGAATCAGCATCATCCACTTCTGACCCATGTTCATCATATTCAATTAACGGGGTCTCTGTTCCTCAACACTGGCAGCTCTGACTACAGCCCTACCATCTCTTGGAGTCGCACCACCCAGATCTGTTCTTTTCTCTCTGGTGGCTGTCCCACCGGCAGCTGTTATGCCAAAACTGGTTCTCACGTTGGTCTCCCATAGGATATCTCCAGGGGGAGAAGACAACGGAATGTTTCGGGGCATCCAGGCCCTAGTGTCCTGAGCCACATTGAAGACTCTAGGACGAGGCACAATCGGGGCCTGAGGTCCGGGCACATCATATGCCCGGAGTTCATTCGCATTCAAACACTGAGGAGCTCCCCGGGTGGGAGTCCTTTCTAACACAGCCTGATCAACTGCAGTCTTAATCAGAGTTCTCAACTGCTCAACTGTCAATGAAATCAGAGTCGTGCTATCCTGGACCGATGTAGTCTCTGGATGTTCCACATCCACAACGGTAACCGCAGGAGTGTTCACATTTTCAGAGGCTTTTGAACCTCCTACCACATTTGCGCTCATTGGAGTATCCGTCGGAGCAATGGTAGCATCATCACAATCCTTACCCAGATCTTGGAGAGTAGGGTTCGTCATCTCTGAGAGCCAAGAAAAAATAGCAACTTAGTCCATGGCCTTTTCAAAATGCATACTAACCGACCAAGTATATGTACCTCTTTCATCAAGATCTCAACGATATACATTTAAGAACACATAGTGATCAACAGGTAGCGGTTATCTCTACAGAGCTAACAGTTTCAGAGATAATGGAAATTTTCATAAGCTCTGAGCAAACATCATAATATCACTCGTTACTTGAAAATCATAATAACATCTTTTAGTAACCTCGTAAATTTTCAGGCAGATCGACTCACGTGTTGAGAGATAATTTTTTGAAAAAATAAAGCTGTCAAATAGCCTTATACGCCCAGATCCGTACATTCATAACAGCGTTCGTGCCAAGTCATCTTCATAAAGACATTACTTCGTGTTTTGGCAAAGAAACAACACTTTTCATCATGGAAATAATAAAGACAACTCATATTCATGCTATAACAACAAATTTTAGTACAGATCTAGCACTTTCATGACCAAAATGACTGAAAAGAAAAACTGTGACACATGAAGGTACTCATATTCATGAGATTTTTTCCAGAAAAATAGGGGATAAAAATAACCATGCATCACTTCACTATTTTCACTCACGATTCATGAAGGGAAATGAGAAAATACTCACGTCAAAACTCAATTTTCCCACAGACGGCGCCAGTTGATGAGTGCAAACTCAAGATCAACACAAAATCAAGCAAGTATTTGAAGGAATGCTAAGAGTGGTACCTGAGAGCCTCTCTGTAAAAGCCCAGTAACACAAGAGAGAAGGCTAAGAAACGGTCTCTGGAGTTCAAGATAGCAACCTCCAGTGATAGCTTGGACCTCCAGTGAGATTCCTGCACAAAGTCGGGCCGGAGAGGGCTCCGGCGTCGACCCTCCGACGCTCAAGTCAGAAAACTTGCTATGGAAGAAAAGCCATAGCTGAAAACTAAAAAATATGAGTGAGTAATAGTGATAATACCTTGTTATGAAGGAGAAAAATGAGTATTTATACCTTTAAGCTGTGGGGGCAGAATAGTAAAATCGTCTCTGTTGCCCTAATTATTCTTGGGACCACTTGGGGACCCGGATGCCTTAGGAGCCGACACGTGTCCCTTGGCTGACCTGTTCTGTGTCGTTTAGCACAGGCAAATCTTGACAGAATCGTCATTTTTTTGAGCCTCAGTCCCAGAGCTCGTGAGAGGGACATATCTAATATTCCTTTCTCCATTATTCGTGATTTTTAGGGAATAAGTGAACATTCCTGGCTCCCGAGGATCTTGGGATTCGATAACACCTTATCTCCTGGCTTATATATTCACATATTGCGATCGGTATCCAGAGTTTTTGAGAAGCTCTGGAGAGATATATTTCAAACGAGCCGAATATTACTTCACAAACTTTTATACGAGCAAGAGGCTTCTAACTCCCCCATCAAGTACTAGCTCTTCAGAGTTCTTCAAATAATATTTCATAAGCTCTGGCAGAGCTGTTGAAATATTATTTTTCCTTTCAAGAGGCGAAACAAGTAAAGCCTAGCGAGGCTGTGTAGGAGAAATATCATTCACTTTCCAGACTTATTCGGTTTCTTCAAGGCCTTCATGATGAGCTCAGATTTTTGCTTTCATTATCTCTGAGCAGAGCTTTTCGTTTTGGTCTGGCTTCTTTAGGATTGATGTGCTCTATCCGTTCTAGCAGAGCCTACATCAGATAGGATACTGACAAAGAACGAAACTAATTTTGGGAATTTTTTATTTTTAAAAAATAGTACATACACTCACTAATAGAACCAAAAAATAGTTACAAATAACGTGTATAATACCACCCAGTAAATGATGATATACTTCCCCCAATAATTAACAATAAAGACCAATGTATAAATTAATTCCTAAAGAAGGGTCAAATATCTATAGAAAATTTGAAAAAAAGAAGAATATAAAAGTTCGAATTTCCGTCCATCTTAATCATATCATACATGTTAGACATTAGTCCAATAACTTTTTAAAGAACTAAAAAAACTAATTGGAGGACCAATATCAAACATACTAATTATGAAATTATTTACTTGGCAACAATATTTACATTAGATAGGATACTGACTAAAAAATAAACTAATTTCGTGAATGTATATTTTTTAAAATAGTACATCCACTCAGTAATAGAACCAAAAATTAGTTACAAATAATGTGTGTAATACCACCGCGTAAATGATGATATATTTCTCCCAAAATGATTTGCATATATAGAGGTATTGATTGATTGAAAAGAAATAGATTACCCTATGAAATTTCAATTTCTCTGTTTTGGAATGATTTAAGTTTCAACACAGGACACTATAGTATTAATTCATAACAATTACTTCATATATAAAATAATACCAAAAATTTAATATTGAATCTGCCATTGATTGTATATTAGGCTCCAAAACCCTCACCAGATTTGTCCCTACAAATTAGGTACATGCAAGTAAAATTCGCTACATTCCAAAAACAGATTTTGACAAGAATATGCAAGTCCAAATATCGAGTGCCAATTTTTATGGGCATTTATATATTTTGAAATTGAGAGATTGACAACCAAGAGCATTTACGCAAATCTCCTAATATAAATTCATCTCGATTTCCAAGTACATACATCAACACATTAAAACTTAAACCCATATATAAATATATATAAATTAATCATTTTAATTTCGTGAGCAAATTAATAATTTCATGGCAAAAAGAAAGAATATAATTTTTTAATAATTAATGCGTTTAAGAATTAATGCACTTGACATCAAAGCAATACAAATTTATAAAGACAAATATAAATTAAAGAATTAATGCAGTATAAAGGAACGCAACAAAGTGGCACATACCCATTACACAAATCCTCGATAGAAGTTCTATTTAAAAAAAAATAATGAAACACATGTCATATTCATCAAAATCATTTACAATGTCTACAATTACACATCCCAAAAGAAGTAATACTCTATTCTAAAAAATGAAGGATAATAATAATAAACATAACAACAACAATAATAGCATAATTAATACCCTCTTCAAAATAAATTGTTATGGCCAAAATTAAGAACCCACTTATCAATACTCACAAACCAAAATTAGACTGGATCAAAGGAAAATTTCTAAAATAGGTGACAAAAATAAAATGCAATAACAATTGTTGGTCCCGAAACGAGTTATACATGTGTATGGGGGGGGGGGGAATACACCTGTTGTTACAAATTCAAACTTCTTTCTTTATAAAACTTATCAGATTAACTCAAAATATTAGATCTTCAGTGGACTTGGAGGTCTGTTGAGATTTACTTAATGAAAGCTTGCTGAGATATCAGCTCCACTGAAGGTTCAAGACTTTCAGTTGAGTTGCTATCTAATTAACTTCCAGTTGCGGATTAGTGAGCCCTTAAGAGAAACTCGTTTTGCTTGATAAAAACTTTTTTGAACAACACACACTAAAGGATTAACAGAATGTAGATGCACAAGATATAAAGTGGTTCAGAGATGAATCTCCTACGTCCACTGACAAGGAATTCTAAAAAGAAAGGAATTCTCCTGTTTGATCAAACAGGAGAATTCCTTTCACTTTGGAATTCCTTGTGTTATAGTGACAAGGTGCACTGATCAAACAATTCTCTCTTAGGATATTTGATCCCTAGGATAATTCCAGGTCCTAGTTCCCAAAACAACAAGCTTTCAGACTGATATCAACAATCAGCTTACTAACACCTCTTAACTCTAACTCTCAACCTAACTCTGGGGTAGGGTTTTGAGTAGGGTTTGGTTCCAACTGTTTGTGAGATAATCCTTACAAGTTAGCTCAAGGCTTAAGGATGAATTATCTCTTTCTAAGATTTGGATATGGCTATAAGCACGATTACAGAAGGTTTGGTATACTCTCTACAAATTTGAAACACTTGGGAAACAATAGTAATTTCGAGTGCTTCGTTGTAAGTTATTAGTGTAGAGAATGCTTGTTCTTGTAAGTTTCCCGTACGTAGAAATGAGCACGACCTTCTGTATTTATAGACCTTCTTGAAAATCTTCCCGTTGGAGATGAGTCTTCTCAAGTAAGTCTCTTGCATCTGATTGGTTCAAACGACTCTATTAAGCTTTATGTCTCATCAAGAAACGACTGGAAGACCTTGCCTGTTATCAGCTCTCTGGAAAAACTAAAGCAAGACTTTTGGTACTTGTCAGTCTGTGACATGTCGGCTGTCAGTAGGGTACACCTACGTGTCATCTTCTTATTGGCCGCACAATCTACTTTGCTCAGAGTCTTGTCTGGTTTTAAGGTGGAACTCAACTGAGAGAACCTTCTTATTCCTTCATTTATTGCAAGCTTTATTGACATTCGAATTGTCTTGTTCCAACCAGATTAACTAACAGCTTTTAATGTGTTTATCATTGAATGTGCGTTGTTAGTCTTCATCAGTGGACTTCTATCCTCTACTGATGGTACTGCCTTTGCATAAATGCACTTAGAAAACATTTATGGCTAGGGATTTCTTCTTCAGCTGACTTCTTCTCCGTGGACCTTGTCTTCTGAACAACTCTTAAATACACTCTAGAATTTAGCAAATGCACTTCAGTTCCTTAACATTTGAACTGGAGGAACCTTTTGGCATCTTAATCAAAACATAAGTCTATACAATTTCCCAACAATTTCCCCCTTTTTGATTATGCCGAAACCTATATATTACATAGTCTCTTTCAGTTGAGCTCATTCAGTTGGCATACTTTTAAGGAACTTGTAAGTAAATATATTCAAGTACAAAGCCTAAATGATAATGAGATATTATCTTGGGCTATAAGAGCAGTAGAGTTTTCATTTCAAATCAAAACAAGTACAAGTACAATGAAGTCTACTGGAAAGTTCAAAACACAAGAACAACTGGGACTTATAAAAAAATGCCCAGAATAACACTTAAAAAGATTAGATGGACTCAAAGGTTGGCTCCAGACCATATTGCTTGAACACTCTAATCTTCACCTCATTTTTTCTCTCCATGATCTCCCTCGAATGTCCTTTGAGACCCATGTACTCACAAAGAGAAACCCACTCGCTGGTGATCCTTTCTCTATCTACTGCACCAGTGGCATCAGTTGGGGGCCAATAGATGATGGGTTCAGGAGCCTTCAGCGCATGATCTGGGAACTTGTCATTCCAGGCTTCATTGATGTCTGGGTAGAGCTTTGGATAAGATTCAAAGAGCCAATCATTGACCAAATCTTGAGCATTTTCTTTTCCAAGTTCTCCACTGACATAGTAGGAATAGACAAACTCCCTATTGGCAGTTTCCCAAGTATCATTTAGCTTCTTGGGGACCCAAGTATCATGGTGTGGAAACTTGGCCTTTGAAGGAACCATCTTCTACTTTTTCATCCTTGCAGTCCACTTCTGGTAGCCATTTCTGAACTTCTTTGAGGTGGTCTTGTTAAAGGTTGCCAGTCTTTCCTGTTTTTTCCTCTCTGCAAGCTCATCAATTGACTCAATCTTTCCAACAACTTTGTCCCTTCTTTCCTGCTGTTGAGCTGATAGCTTTTGTGCTCTCTTATTCATACCTCCTGCTTCTTTGATCAGCTCAGTTAGCTCTGTAACTCGGGTTGGAGTAGACTTTGGGTGTAACGTCACCACTTAAAATAGTACGGAAAATATGATGTGGCACAAGTAAGAACGTTACTAAAATAGTACTTTGTATTAAAATATACACACGCCACACATATACACAGCGAAAGTAGTAAATTAGTTTGATCGTAACTTAAGTTACAAACCAAAATTCCAAATATTATTCTTAAAACATAAAGTTTTTCAGAAGACTCCACAGCCCGCCGAGTTCATTCGCCTACGTCCGGATCCACAGCATCTATAAAAATTTAAAAGTGGAAGGGATAAGTGCTTGAAAACAGTTAGTGGGAAATCTCTTGTTAATTGCACAAACTAAACATCAATTGTTTATAACATGTGAGTCCCCAGAATTTCACCGGGTATCTCCTTGGGTGGCGTGACCAACCCGTGGTGCCGGAGCGACCGAACTATCTCATTTGCCAACATATAGTTGGACTATCTCAGGGGCCAGTCGATAGCGGGCCAGACTCAAAATATTTAACATTCAACATTTAATAAGTGCAATTAAAATAATAATAAAACACTCGGTGAAGAGTGAAGTGATTCCCCACCTTGCAGGTTTGTACCTACAAGTAAATTTTTTTACAATAGAAATATTGTTACTTATCCCTTCATTTTTAAATAAATCGTAAAATTCACATATTACACTCGTACGATTATAATGACTTGAATTCAAATCTCAATACATACACAAATATTGTATAATAAAACACAAATATCAATTAAGTGTGTAAAATCATCAAATAACAAGTTATAAATATATATCGACCATAAAAATGTAAACGAACCATTTCGAAATTCTTATACAAAATTTCGGTTTTTGACAGATTATACACCTAACTTTGAAAATTCATATTAAATCATCTATATGTCCAAAAATTATGAAATTTGAACAGTAGATTTACAAGTCAATAAAGTTTATCGAAATATTTTTAGATTTCTCAAAATCCTTACCAAAAAGCATATAATTCGTGATGAACACACTGCTATCGATATTGATCACTTAACTTTAAAAATTCACCATAAATCAACCATAAGTCCAATACTTCTGAAATTTTAACCATGAACTCCCAAATTCATGTAATTTATCAAAATACTCTGGTTTTCTATAAAAACCTAACCGATTATGCTCAGATCATAGCAAACTCCAAATGTTCCTGTTACAGAGTCCAAAACCCTAGTTCAACTTTGAAAAATCACCATACATCGAATACTATTCCAATAGCTATGAAATTTAAAACCTAAGTTCCATAACCAGTCTAATTTCACATATAAAATATTCAGAACTTTCCACCAAAGGAATTGGTCAAAATGAAATTTATACAAAAGTTGGTCCAGAAATTCGGTTTCATGCATACATGAAGAACATATCATCTTAAATCCACTTTAAACCATATAATTTCATGATTTCTTCTTCTAAAGAATAGATAATCAAGTAATAAACATGATTTTGTTCATAACCTATGAAGAAATTGAATTAAACATTCAAAATGTGAAGTAAAACATATATATCATGCAAACCACTTATCATAACTTATTTTTCTATCATTTAATTCATATTTCATGCATAAATTTCATACTAAAACTTAAATAATCACTTATTCAAGAAGAGAAACTTACTTAGAGATTGGTAGCTAAAAGAAATTCCTTCACCTTCCTTTGCAATTTCTAAGTGTAAGAGTAGTAGTATTTGTGAAATTTTCTTTAAACTTTTTCTTATATTTATTTTTGCATGGATGAACATGTATTTATAGTAGAAGCCAACCTTGGAGGCTACTCCATCTCCTCTTGGCCGACTTTGAGGAAGGTTGTGGAGTAATCTTGGAGGTTAGTTTATTAAACACATGGCATTTTTAGGTTAGTTGTTAATTTTGACTTTGATTCTCCTAATTTGACCTTAATTTCTTGAAACTTCACCACTCTTCCTACTTTCCTCTACTTGGCTTTCAAGAGAAATTTTGTGTCTTGTAGTTATGACACATGTATGCTTTGAATTTAATAAGTAAAAATAAAAAAAATTATGATTTTCTAAATTATTTAATAATTTTAAGGTACATTATGCATAAAATTTACCTATACTATCTTATGAAATAAAATTAAAACTCTTCTAGGACTCTAAATAAATTACAAAGTCTATATACTAATCATAGAAAACATCGAGTAATCGATACTAATTCATTTCTTAAAGAAACATTAATTTTACAACTTATAACTTATGAAATAAATTACTATACCTAAAGACTACATTAATTCATAAATTAAACACTTTAAGACATAAAATAAAGAACATATAAAAATTATAAAGTCTCAAGAATAAACATGTATTGAGCAAATAATACGTTAATTGTAAATATCGAGTAATTAAAACACATAAACGTGCCTTTGCATAAATTTGGATGTAAATGCGTCACATAGATTCATGAAGAATTATAAAGTATTTAGTAAAGAAGATAAGATCATGAAAATCTAGGGTATAACATTGGGACTTCAGAAGAGATAGGCTCTGGATTGAGAATTGGAATGATCTTAACCGACTCTGCCTCAGTTGACTTTGCAGCCAACCCTTGAGAAGATCTAGTCTTCTTTACTACCTCAGCTGAGAGTGCATCAGTAGCCTTCCTCTTTGTTGTCTCTCCCCTCAATGCAGCTCGCTCCCTCTTGTCTTTTTCAGCAGCTTCTTTGATTTTGGACAAGTCTCTTTCCTTCTCCACTTCCTTCCCTTTTATCAGTTGACTTCTTTTATCAGCAATCTGTTGGGCCTCCTTATGCACTTTCTTCATTGTATTCTTGATTTGTTGACTTCTGGCAAAGTCATCAGTTTCAAGAATGATCTCCATCTTATTGTTTGGATCCATCATCATTTGCTTCCCTGACACTAACTCTTCCCCCTTTTCGGCATTAATCATGAACTCCGCAATTGTGATGCTTATCTTCATTTGCTTTTGTTCAACTGCCCTCGGTTGGGTTGAGCAGTGGTCCATCTCATCTTCCAGCCTTGTTAGTGTTGCTCTAGCCGTTTGACCAAACTTGACAAACTGGTCAAGTTTCTCACTGATGATCACATCTGTTTTCTCTTGGGTGGGGAAGTCTTCTGCTGCTTGCTTTAACACTTCCTTTAAGCTGCCCTTCATCTCCTCATGCTTGGCTTCGAACTCAATAACCTTCTTGTTCCATAACCCTTCAACCTTCTCCATAAGATCAGTTGAGAAAGCCTCTACAAAGGACTTTAGGTTGATGGACACATTCTCCACTGAGTCTGCTAGAAACTTGGCCCTTGCTTCTTCCTCCTTCTTCTCCATTCTTTCAATAGCTTCTAGCACCAGTACACTTTTCCCTTTGACAACATCTATCACCATCTGTTAAGAGTCTTCTACTTTGAGAGTAAGGTCCCTGAGGGATGTGGTTGCAGACTCCATCATCTCATCAATGTGGTCTGAGAGAAACATAGTTTCCTCCACATTTTCTTCAATTATGTCCTCCAGATCCTTCAGTTGACCTTCAATGGCTGGGAGTCTCTCTTCCTCAACTTTACTGATGGCAAGCTTCAGAGGACTTAGACTTGGAATAGTCTTAGGTTCCTCAAAGGTTGGATTTCCTGCTCATCTATCTCCATATTTACTCCCTCAGCCTCCTTCCTCCCACTCTCATTTTCTCTCTCATTTTCAACTATATTTTTTTCAGCCAATTCGCCCTTTACAGGGACGATTGCTCTTATTTCACCACTTACTACCTTCACTATTTCCACCTCTTTTTCTTTCTCACTTACTTTTTCAACTCTTTCATTTCCAGACACCTCAGCTGACTCCTAAGTCACCACTAAGGGAGGTTGTGGAGTAGTTTCAGTAGACACCTCTACTGAACTACTCTTTGGCAAGATTTGTGCCTCAGTATCCCTTGCCTGTGCTTCGGGGCCAGTTGACCCGTCCTTAGCGGATACATCCTTGGCTACTTCACCATCACCTTGCATAGGTGAAGTACCTTTCTTCTTAGCTGTCACCTCCCCCTTCTCACCTTCAACACCCTTCTCATTTTCAACTTCAACTGCTTTCTCCACCTCACCCTCCTTCGACTTCTCGGCAGTAGCCTTAGCTTAATTTATCTTATCAAATACCAGGCTTTGAAAGATTTTCTCATCACATAATAACCTGGTTTTGGAGAGACCAGTAAACTCAAACACCTCGTGTTCCTCCTTTTTCCATTCATCTGCCTTTCCTCCTCCTACTGCCAATAGGATCTCCGCCAGTCTCCTATCCTTAAGTTGGACAAGTAGCCTGACCCTAAAAAACATGGCCTTAAGGTCAGGATATTCGTCCAGCTCTGGATATTTAGACTCCAATGAGTAGGCAACATCATCTTTAAGAGTATCCAAGAAGGAATACTCCTCTTCATCATCAGAAGGCTCAGAGGGGGTAGGGGATCTGGGTTCTGTAGGTTCTTCAGGTATGGTTTCGAGATGGGTAGATTCATGTTGTTGAGGTTCTGAGGTATTCGGTTCAGTGGGGGTGGTCTCAGTGGGGGTGGGGGTTTATTCAGTGGGGGTGGTGGTTGGTTCAATTGAGGTTTCAGTGGGGGTTTCACTTATGGGTTCACTGTCAGGCTTTTGAGAGCCTTCAGTGGGGGTTTTTGATGATGTTGATAGCTTAGAGATTCGCTTGGTTTTGAGTGGGGTATGGGGTTTGGTCTTGATTTTTATTCTTGTGGGTGTGGGTGCATTAGATTTGGTTTCAGATGAAATAGTAGTAGGGGAAGATTCAGGGTTGCCTGATGAAGAATCATCAGTGGGGGTTGATTTCCTTGCTTTCTTAGTGGGAGTTGCTTCCTTCTCACTTCCAACAGCTCTTTTCTCCTTCTTCTTTGAGGCCTTTTCAACAACCCCTTCCTTGTGTAGGGCTATCTTGTCACTCACATTGACAAGTCTCTTTAGCTTCGTTTTCTTCCCTTAAGTAGGGTTCATCTCCTCTGATTCCTCCTCTTCCTCTGGGCTTTCTTCACTCTCACTAATTCTTCTCCCTTCCAATGCTTTTCCAGACTTAAACAGTAACTTCAAGGTGCTCCACTTCCTATCTTCCTTCCAATAAGAGATTTTTGTGGCATAGTTGAGCTTACTAGCTAGTTACATTGCCTTCTAAGGTTGCAATTTTGTGCACTCCTTGTTCAGTAAACGCAGGAAGGACTGTTGCCAGTTGTATTCCTTGTCCTTGCTTTCTACGACAGCTTTCATCAGCCTGAGCTTTGGCTTGCTCACTTGTTCTGGACTGCCCTGGTTCGCAAGGATGCATTTCCCAACAATTTCACACAAAATATTGTACACTGGGAAAAGAACATTTCTGTTTAAAGCAGATGGATACTTCACCCTTTTCTACATAATAGTATACACCCACTCCTCCTCCTTATCCGCAATACAAGTATCCGGATTAGGGCCTTTTGACGGAAGGTCAAATAAACTCTTCACATCTTCCTCCTTCAACACAATCTCCTTCCTCACTTTCTGAAACTCCAAATACTCTTCTCCATCTTGGATGATCTTTTTCTTCCTCTTTAAAAACAAGCATGAGTTAATCTCAGTGTCGGTGTTATTGACACTGAAGAAGAACTCCAGCACTTGCCTATCAAAACAGTTCTCAGGATGAACTGATAGGAATTTTTCTAGACCTGCAACTATAACCATCTCCAAAGCCTCCTTTATGTGCCTGAACTCAGGCCTAGATTGAATCTCTGGGTTGTTGAATAAGACATTTGGTTCATACCAAAAGTTGTCTTTGTTGGTTAGATACTTAAGATTGATTTTCGCCATTTAGATTTTGGAAAGAAATTTGATGATTTTCACAGAGGGTTTTTAGAGAGATAGTGATTTAGGACTTGTGAGATTTCGAAAGGGTTTCAGAGACTGGTATGGAAGACTTTTATATCTGATATGAACGGTGAGATCAAAAGATTAATCAACGACTGGGGTTGATTCAGATGAGATCGTGGAAAGTTGAAAAGGTTGTGGGGAGTTTTTGATATATCTGGATGGTTGGAAAAGAACCACCTAAAATGAATGGTGAGGATTAAAGTAGTTGGTAGCCGGAAGGTCACATCATCTAACTTTTGAGGAGCGTGAGATAAGAAACAGTAAAAGACTTTAATGACTTGTACAGCGCACATTAATTGCTCCTTTTCTCAAAATCTTTTCAAAACAGTGTAAAAAGATTTAATTTCGTAGAAAGTACTCATTAAAACCTTTTTGAAAAATTTCCTTTTAAAAACAAGAAGAATTCAGTTTTGAAAATCATATGAGTGAAAGTAAGATTGACCTCGACTGAAGTTGTATCTCTACTGAGAGCTTTAGCTTTACTGAGATCTGTAGCTCTTCTGAAGTAACATCTCTACTGAATACATCTATCTCTTCTGAGATTTGATATGACTTCTTTCTTACTCCCCTGGGTCCAGAAGTCCTAGCTCTACTGACAATTCTTGAAACCTTGCTTCTGCCAAATGTTTAGTAAATATATCTGTCTTTTGTTTGTCAGTGTGGATCTTGCGCATTTTGATATCCTTCTTCTCCACATGATCTCTAATGAAATGATGCCTGATATCCACATGTTTGCATCTAGTGTGGAGAACTGGATTTTCTGAGATGGCAATAGCACTATTGTTGTCACAGAAGATAGGAACTTCATTTGCAAAGCTGTTGTAATCCCTTAGTTATCTTAACCAGAGAATTTGAGCACAACAACTTCCAGCTGCCATGTACTCAGCTTCAGTAGTGCTTGTGGCTACTGAACTTTGTTTCTTGGAGAACCAAGAAATCAGTTTACTTCCCAAGAATTGACAAGTGTCTGAGGTTGATTTCCAGTCAATTCTGCATCCTCCATAGTCTGCATCTGTGTATCCTATGAGTTCCAGATTATCATCTGAGGGATACCATAATCCTAAGTTCACAGTACCCTTTAGGTATTTGAGAATCCTCTTTGCTGCTTCCAGATGACTCTTCTTTGGATTTGCTTGATATCTAGCACATATTCCAACAACAAATGTGGTATCTGGCCTGCTTGCTGTGAGATACAGTAGAGATCCAATGATTGCTCTATAGTGAGTTTGGTCTACTGATTCACCATCTTCACCAGGTTCCATCTTTGTGTTGGTGTTGAGTGGAACTATTGCAACCTTACTGTTTTGACATCCAAATTTGTTGATCAGCTCCCTTGTATATTTGGCTTGATTGATGAAAATTCCTTCAGGGGACTGTTTGACTTGAAGTCCAAGGAAGAAATTCATTTGTCCCATCATTGACATCTCAAACTTTCCTTTCATCAGTTGAGAAAACTTCTCACAGAGGACTTGGTTTGGAGAACAAAAAATGATATCATCCACATAGATCTGCACCAATAGTGTGTCCTCTCCTTTTGTGATTTGAAGAGAGATCTATCTACCCTTCCTTTGATAAAACCATGATCAAGTAGGAACTGAGATAGAGTGTCATACCAAGCTCTTAGAGCCTGTTTCAGTCCATATAGAGCTTTTCTCAGTCTATATACTTTATGACTTTCTTTAAAACCTGGGGGCTGCTCCACATACACCTCTTCATTGAGTACTCCATTCAAGAAAGCACTCTTGACATCCATTTGATACACCTTGAATTTCTTGTGAGCAACATATGCAAGAAATAACCTTATTGCCTCCAATCTGGCCACCGAAGCAAATGTTTCATCATAGTCAAAACCTTCAACTTGTGAGTAGCCCTTTGCCACTAGCCTGACTTTGTTTCTGACTATGACATTATTTTCATCCTTCTTATTCTTGAACACCCATTTGGTTCCAATTGCAATGATATGGCCTATCCACCAACTCCCATACTTGATTCCTTGTGAATTGATTGAGTTCTTCTTGCATGGCAATGATCCAGTTTGAATCTTGAAGTGCTTCTTCAATGGAGCTTGGTTCCTGGTTAGATAAGAAACAACAGAACAAAGCACTTTCTCCATGAAAACTTCTAGTTTTGACTCCCGAGGTAGGATCACCTAGGATTTGCTCAATAGGGTGATCTGAGAGCCAAGTTCTTCTAGACTGATGTCCTTCAGTAAAAGTTAACTCTTCTGAAGTTGAGTCACTAGATACAGGAATGAATTTAAATTTAGGAAATAAGACAGAGGGTTGAAGTCCTGAGTCATCATTCAAGGTATTTTCATCCTCAATGATAGTGTCATTGGTTCCCCCTTGAGTAATGGGCTCATTAGATGTCTCAGATGTGACCACATCGTCATTGACATCACTTACCTCTTGAACTGGGATGGTGTCCATCAGTTCAGTTGACTGGTCAGGAGACCTTTCAGTTGAGTTGTCAGGAGTGATCTTGGTCTGAGTATCTTTATTGAATTATTGATCGTTGAGGTTATCCCAAGTTGGGATGTACGCATCAACACTGTTCTCAGGATAGCCTTTTGACTTGATACTCAGTCTAGTTAGTCTTTTGCTAATCACCTCCTCAGTCTCATTTTTCCTAGACTCAAAAGTAGATTTGTTGGTCCCGGTTCAAGACTGAAGGATACGTGTATGGGGGGGGGGAGGGAATACACGTATACAAAATTTTCACTTTCAAACTGACTGAGTCCCCTTAGCTCAGAGTGATAAAGAACTCAGGGTTGATAACACACCTACTGACTGCACTGAATGCTGGTCAGTTGGCAAACTATCAACTTGAGTTCAGTGCGGAAATGCGTGAGCCCTGAAAGTTTATAGTCTTGTTAATGTTTGCTTTCTGAAAACTTGATTACTCAATTCTGAAGTAGTGATTAGTAGGGCAGTGTTCAAGTTAATGATCAGGCTGATTGATTTAAGCCTGAGAAAACTGATGCAATTAATGACTTAATGAATAAGCAATAAGAGCAATATCAAAGTAGTAGAGAACACAAGGAGTTTAACGTGGTTCAGAGACTCAAGCTCCTACGTCCACGGTCCTGATTGAACAGGATAATCCACTAAGGATTAACTTGTTTTTAATGTGCCAAGGTGCACCCAGACAGCTAACTCACTGACCCTTACAAACTTCTTCCTAACTCACTAACTGACTTCAACCAACAAACCTATCAAGAGGGTTTTGGTTTCAGTTTTGTTTCTAACTAAGATTGTGATTATCCTTACAAGACAAGGCTATGCTAAGGATAGATAATCACTCTAAGCTTAAGATATATCTAGGTTCGCTCAGTGGAATACAAAATAACTCTCTCTAATCTAAGAAACACTTGGGAAATTTATCTGGTTTTGAGTGCTTTTTTTAGAACGCTGAGTGCTTTGATGCTTGAGAGTTTGAGTAATTTCTGGCTTGGAAATTTCCCGTAACCTTGAATGGGTTCAAGGCCTTCTGTATTTATAGATGTATTTGAAAACTATCCTGTTGGGACATTGTCAGTTTTGATTAAGATCCCAAAGCCCCTGAAAAGATGTTTGCCTTAATCTGTCTTTGTCAGGCTAGTCTTGATTAGGATTAGTACTTAGTCATTTTACACTTCACAGGTACTCAGTGAGAGGAGAACTCACTGGAGACAATCAAGACTCAGAGCCTGAAGACGAAGAGCACCATCCTGAACTTATGGCAGTCCTCTAAGCTGGCTGAGTAAGTGTCAGTGATGAAGAGTATGACCCTGAGGTCATTACTAACTCAGTTCTGAAGGGAACAGGAGATCACTGAGTTAATGAGAAGACTTGGAGTAGAGCCAAGCAATGCAAAAGGAATTTCAGCGTCAGGACAAGACTGGTGGGCTCAAGACAAAATGAACTTAATAAGACAAGCCTAAAGCACAGGAATAAGTTCTGACATTCTCACCAACCTGATGACGTGGACCAATCCGAGAAGGACACGCACGTACGGAACCTGACATGGAGACTGAATTCAGACTGCACATTCAACGGGCAAGCATTTAATGGGCATTTAATGCAAATACCAAATCCATGCAAGGACGGCTGCTGCATGGAGATATGTCCGTTTGAAGCCTCTCTACATAGATGACTCGAAGGCTATCTCTCCAACGGATAGTTTTTCAAATCACCTATAAATACAGAAGGCCTTGAACCCATTCAAGGTTACGGGAAATTTCCAAGCCAGAAATTACTCAAACTCTCAAGCATTCAAAGCATTCAACCCTTAAGAAGAAGCACTCGAAACCATCTAAATTTCCCAAGTGTTTCTTAGCAACTGAGAGTTATTCTGTATTCCAAGAGCTAAAAAGCATTATCTTAAGCTTAGAGAGATTATCCAATCCTTAGCATAGCTTTGCCTTGTAAGGATAATCTCAACTTAGTTGGAATCCAAACTGAAACCAAAACCCTAAGTTAGGTTTGTTGGGAGTAAGTCAGTTAGTGTGTTAGTAAGTGGAGTTGTATAGATCAGTGAGGATAACTGGTCTTGGTGTACCTTGGCACGTTAAAAACAAGAATCCCTTGAGTGGATTTCCTGTTAAGTCAGGCCGTGGACGTAGGAGCTTGAGACTCTGAACCACGTTAAACTCCTTGTGTTCTTACTGCTTTGATTTTGTGCATACTTGCTATATTATTTGTTCATTCATTGCATTCAAGTTTATCAGACCTGAATCAATTAGGCTGATCTTCAAAAGAGCACTGCCCTACTAAACACTATTCTGAATTGAGTAAAACAAGTTTTCAGAAAGCAAACTAAACAAGACTCTAAACTTTCAGGGCTCAAACATTTCCGCACTGAACTTGAATTGATAGTTAGCCAACTGACCCGCACCAAGTGTAGTCAGTAGGTGTGTTATCAGCTCCTAGTTCTTTATCACTCTGAGTAAAGGGGACTCAGTCAGTTTTAAGTTGAAAAATTGGTATACGTGTATTCCCCCCATACACGTATTCCTCAGTCTTGTACCGGGACCAACAAGTGGTATCAGAGCAGTGGTTCGAAAGACCACTGACTTTGAATACTAATAGTTTCAGAGGAGAAACTGTTGGTGGTCACTGAACAGATCTGAGTTTGCTTTTCATAAAACTTGCATCATCATGACTTCGAGGAGACTTGAAGCTTCGTTACCTGAATTCTCTGTGTCTAACTTTGTCTATTGGAAGTTCAGATTAGAAGCACATCTAGATGCCATCCATGACCAGATGCCGCGTGTACTCAGGAAGGGACCGATCAAGATCACTATTCCTAACATCAGAGGACTGGGATATGAGGATCTTGCGATTGACGTGCAGGTTCCTAAAGAAAGGAAAGACATGACCAACGATGAAATCAAGATGGTGGGACTTGACAACGTCGCCAGAAACATCATCTTGCATACGGTGCCCTTCGAGGAGTCAGCTAGGCTGATGAACTTAAAGACAGCAAAAGAGGTTTGGGATGAGCTGACAAGGATGTGTGAGGGATCTGAAAAGATCAAGGAGAATAAGAGAAATATTGCCATTCAGAAATTCAAGGCGTTCGAGATGCTGCCTGACGAGAGCATAGATCAAATGGAGTCTAGATTCATCAAGTTGATGAATGAGCTGGTGATGCTGGACAAGGATGTCCCAAGGAGAGATGTTGCTTCGAAGATCCTGAATGCCCTTCCTGAGAGATGGGACAACAGTGTAATTATGCTTAAAAACACTCAGGATATGAGTAACATAACTTCTGCTTTACTTTTTTCAGAGCTCAAAGCGCTTGAATTCGATCTTAACAAAAGAAAGAAGAAAGTTCAGTTAGAAGAGGAAGTGAAAGAGAAAACTCCTGAGAAAAGTGTGGCGTTCAAGGCCAGGTCTGAACCTGTTGAGCCCTCATCAAACTCTTCATCAAAGTCACTGATGGAGATGAGCAGGGAAGAACTCGCTGAGGAGTACAGCTTGATGGCCAGACGATTTAACAAGCTCAATTCCAGGTTTGGTCGTTATAAAAAGTTTTATCAGGACTCACGTGACAGGAAACCTGAAGGAACCCACCAAAGCTCGAGGAGATATGAGGAGCGAAGGAACACTGACCAGAGGAGAGAACGTGGTGATGAAAGGAGATATTCTGAACCAAAACCTGAAAGAAGAGACGAACAGAGACGTACTCGCGATGATAGATATCCAACCAAGGCTGAAAGCTCACCAAGAACCAGGGAACCTGACTCAAGGAGGAACCCTGAACCAAGAAAAGAAAGAGTAAGTGAGCAGGTAGCATGTTACAACTGTAACAAGATTGGTCACTATCAGTACGACTGCCCGGAGCTGAGTGCAAGAGAGAGAGAGGAAATGAGAGCCACTAGGGATCTAAGATCTGCTGATCGGAGAGCGATGGTCGCTGAAGATGCAACAGATTCTGACGGTCCTGCTGAAAGGTCACCTGAACTCTTCTCAGATGACGAGTACGATGATGTCTGTCTGATGGCTAGGGATGAGCCTGAGGTAACATCAAATTCTGTTTGTGCTTCTTACACTGGTCAAAATCCTGAGCTTAGCTCAGAGTCAGTTAGAGAAATGAACCTTCAGATCTGCCTTGATCAATTGATGGTTGATTTCTCCAGACTGCAGGAAACTAATGTCTTCTTGGTAGAGGAGAACAAGAAATTGAGTACTGAGGTTCAAAACCTGAACGAACAACTCACTCAGTCTGATATTAAAGAATCAGCTCAAATTGTGAGACTAACTCAGGAGATTGATTTAATCAATGCTGAGCGTCTTCCAAGAGAGAAGATTCTGAAGGAACTGGCTGACGAAGAGCTGGTCAGGAAGGAAGAACTGAAAGTACTTAAAAGTAAGTTTGATGACCTCTTTACCAGACATGAAATCCTGAAAAAGAGTGAGGACTCTCTCAAGAAAAAGGTTGCAGCAATGAATAAATCCTCAGTGGCTAGAGAGGAAATAAATAGCAGCCAGATTCTTGGGAACAAGAAAAAGGGACTTGGATATGTTCCTGAGAAATCCTCACAAGGTCAGTCTCATGTTGCGTCACGGAGTAACACTGAGAGGGTATTTGTTCAGACAGGCCAGAGTACACCTAAGGTTGTACTCCAGGCCCGTCAAACTGATAAGGGCAAAGAAACCGTTGACACAGTCAGGGTAGCTCCTAAGGTAGCTAAGCCAAAATCCAAAGGAAAGGCGAAGCAACCTAAGGAAGCCCCTGAAAGCTCAGGCCAGGGAAAACCTCAGCGAAAGCAGAGGAAGACTCAGGCCAAGAGCCCTCAGACTGGTCAGCGAGGGTACCATCATGCTTGGCAATACCAACAGGGAAGGCCAAACATGATGACACCCCCGTGGTTTTGGCATCCTGAGGCCTTTAATTGTTTTCCTTTCCCTCACTTGCCTAGGGGGAATAGAAATTAGGGTCCTTATCAAGAACAAGGCCCAAGACTTGCTGCACCCAGACCTAGGAAGAACAGGAAGCCAGCCCAAAAGACACCCACTCAGGCTCCTGTGAAGCCTAAGTCTAACACTCATGCACCATCTTCCTCTCAGGCAAAGAAGAAGAAAGTTGTGTATGTCGATGTTTCAGGGAGACAGATTTACCACTCTGAGGCAATCAGGGTTGTGAAGCAAGTCTGGATCCCGAAGGGTACAGCTGACACAATAGGAACCAACACCCAATGGGTACCTAAAGCCTGATTTGCTAGCAGGCGGCTGCGGATCACAACAACAAGAGGAGAGGAGACTCAATCAAAGCTGTTTGGTACCTAGACAGCGGTTGCTCAAGGCACATGACTGAAATGAAGAGTCTTCTCCAAGAATATCAAGTTAAAGATGGTCCACAGGTAACCTTTGGTGATAACTCAAAAGGTGTTACTAAAGGTTTTGGTGTTTTGATAATAGGTACAGTCAGAGTGGAAAATGTATCCTTTGTGGAAGGACTGAAGCATAACCTGCTGTCAGTAAGTCAATTCTGTGACAAAGGGTTCAGTGTTGAGTTCTCATCGAATATATGTTCAGTCAAGGACAAATCAACACAAGTGCTTATATCAGGTATAAGGAAAGGTAATGTTTATCTCGCTGATTGGAGCAGCACTATTCCTAATACTTGTCTTGTAGCTAAAAGCTCTCTAGAGCTCAGTTGGTTATGGCATAAAAGATTAAGCCACCTGAACTTCAAGATTCTTAACAAAATTTCTAGACAATCACTTGTTGATGGTCTACCTAATGAAGTTTTTAGCAAAGATCACGTGTGCAAAGCTTGTCAGGAAGGGAAGCAGGTCAGAGCATCATTCAAAGAGAAAGCTTCCTATTCCACTGACAGGATACTTCAGCTCTTGCACATGGATTTATTTGGTCCAATAACACCTGTGAGTATAAATGGTAGAAAGTATACCCTTGTGGTTATTGATGATTATTCTAGATATACTTGGGTTATTTTCTTGTTAAATAAGAAGGAAACACAGGTGAAGCTTCCAGAGTTGCTCAGGAGACTCAGCAATGAGAAGAATCAGTCCATTACTAAGATCAGATCTGACAAGGGCACTGAATTTATAAATTCATATATTTCTGACTTTTGTAATGAACTTGGTATAGCTCATGAGACTTCTGTAGCTAGAACCCCACAACAGAATGGTGTCGCTGAAAGGAGGAACAAGACACTAAAGGAAGCTACAAGGACCATGCTGGCTGAGTCAGGATTGCCCAAGAAATTCTGGGCTGAGGCAATCAACACTGCATGCTACACTCAGAACAGATCCATGCTGAACAAACAACATGCTCAGACCCCATATGAGACATGGAACAAAAGGAAACCTCGTATTTCTTATTTTCATGTATTTGGTTGTAAGTGCTTCATACTCAACAATGGGAAGACCCAATTGAAAGCCTTTGATAGCAAATCTGAAGAAGGAATATTCTTAGGATATTCTGAAGTTAGTAAAGCCTTCAGGGTTTACAATTGTAGGACCCTTGTTGTGGAAGAATCACCTCATGTTGTCTTTGATGAGTCTGCTAACGAGTCTAGGGCAAAGGTGTTGAATCCTGACACTGAGGAGGTCACAAGGAGTGTGACAAGGCTGAGCTTGAAGAATCAACCTGATCCCAAGATCAAGACTGTGCCAATTCCGAGATGGGATGATGATGACGATCAGGATGATGAATCAGGTGCCACTCCTAAGCCCAGCACATCAGGGATTGTTGAGCCTCAGACTGAGGAACAGGCTCAACCTGAGGTAAGCTCCGTCTATGAAGATGCTGTTGCAGCTGAGACGGTTCCTGAGTCACCTAATCAAGGGGGAATCAATGTCCCTGACATTGAACTCATTAATCCCTTTGGAATTGACTCAGGATCATCCCCTTCTGTTTAATTTCCTGAATTTTATGAGCCTGTAGACACTAACATTGCAGGTACTTCAGGAACTACTCCTGGCAAGAGAACATGGTTAGAAGATCATCCCATTGATCAAATCATTGGTGATCCAACTGAGGGAGTCAGGACCAGACGGTTCCATGGTGAGAGTGCATTGTTCTACTGCTTTCTCTCTGAGCAAGAGCCTCAGAACATTGAAGAAGCTCTCACTGACTCAAACTGGATCATTGCCATGCAAGAGGAGTTGAATCAGTTCACAAGGAATCAGGTTTGGGAACTGGTAGATAGACCTAGGCATCAAGGTGTGATTGGTACCAAGTGGGTCTTTAAGAACAAGAAGGATGAAAATGGTGTTGTGGTAAGGAACAAGGCTAGACTGGTTGCAAAAGGGTATTGTCAGTCTGAAGGAATAGACTATGATGAGACTTTTGCTCCAGTGGCTAGGTTGGAAGCTATCAGGTTGTTCCTTGCCTATGCAACATATAAGAAGTTCAAGGTGTATCAAATGGATGTCAAGAGTTCCTTCCTGAATGGTGTACTCAATGAAGAGGTATATGTTGAACAACCTCCCGGGTTTGAGGTTGGAGATAGAGTATACCATTTGAAGAAAGCACTCTATGGACTTAAGCAAGCACCAAGAGCTTGGTATGATACCCTCTCTCAATTCCTGTCAGATCATGGGTTCAAGAAGGGAACTGTGGATAGGACTTTGTTCAGGATCACTGAAGGTGATGACATTCTCTTGGTCCAGATTTATGTGGATGACATAATATTTGGATCACCAAATCATCAGCTCTGTGAGAAATTCTCTAAGTTGATGACTGGTAAATTTGAAATGTCCATGATGGGAGAGATGAACTTCTTCTTTGGATTGCAGGTCAAGCAGACTGATCAAGGTATATTCATTAATCAGGCCAAGTATACAAGAGACTTGATTCATAAGTTTGGTGTTCAGAACAGCAATCCAGCCAGGATCCCAATGGACTCAAATTGGAAGATGGATCCTGACACTGAAGGGACTTCAGTAAATTAGACTGAGTATCTTAGGCTGATAGGTTCTTTGTTGTACCTGACTGCAAGTAGGCCTGACATTACGTTTGCAGTTGGTGTGTGTGCTAGGTATCAGTCTGATCCCAAAAGAAGTCATTTGGAGGCTGCTAAGAGGATACTTAAGTATTTGAAAAGGACAGTCAATATGGGACTATGGTATCCTTCAGATGACAACTTAGAACTGACAGGTTATTCAGATGCAGATTATGGAGGTTGTAGGATTGATAGGAAATCAACCTCAGGGACATGTCAGTTTTTGGGAAGTAAGTTGATCTCGTGGTTTAGTAAGAAGCAGAATTCAGTGGCGACATCCACGACTGAGGCTGAGTATATGGCTGCAGGTAGTTGTTGTGCTCAGATTTTATGGTTGAGGCAACAATTGAGGGACTACCAAGTGTTTGCTAATCAGGTTCCAATCTATTGTGATAACAATAGTGCTATAACAATTACTCAGAACCCAGTGCTTCACACAAGGTGCAAGCATATGGATATTAGACACCACTTCATTCGAGATCATGTGGAGAAGAAATATATTAGGATGGAGAAGATTCACACTGACAGGCAAAGAGCTGACATCTTGACTAAGCCTTTGGCTGAAGCAAGGTTTATGGAACTGTCAGTGGAGTTAGGACTCTTAGATCCGGGAGAGCAGTCAGCGTAGGGTTCTAGGGGGAACTCAGGCCAGACTCGACTCAACGAGGTATCAGGGTGCTACAATGTCTCCCTGATAGGTATGAGTTCTAACCTGACTCTTGTGAATTTCAAGCGTCTCCCTGAGTCCTTCGTCCTGAAAATCTTTATTAAATGCATTCCGTTTTCATTAAAAGCGCGCCTTTTCATATTTAAAACCCACGCGCACGGAGCATTTAATGCTACAGTTACTTTTTCATATACGTGTCCGTTTTATATGGAATATGACTGACATGGGGTTTAATTGAAGCTGAGATTAATCCTGGCCCTTCATTTCAAAACCTTTCGAATTCAGGGATCAATCTCAACCCCACGTTTGAGTAACTGACTTAGTCTTATCAATCAAGAGTGCCATTTGAGGTTTTTACACAAACACAACGCACAATCTGCTCACTGAGTTTTCTCTTGCTCAAACACAGAAATTTCAAAAAAAAACTCTTCTTTCAAAACAATGGCATTCCTTGATTCCAACTGGACAACCGACAAGATCGTGGACATTATCGAAAAGAAACTGATACACATGGAGCAAGTCATCTCCATGGAAGGTATCTGTCTCACAGTTGAGGAAATCAAACCAGTATTCAAGTGGATTTCCGATGCTGGGTTGGAAACATACTTCACCACCCGCCCCATCTCCGTGCTCCCAAGGACAGTTGTGGAAGCATACTTAAACCTGTTCTTGCGGAAAGGGGAAGTTTTCACGAAGGTGACTGCGCTGAAGCCGACGGGAGAGAAGGACGGCAACGGGGAGCCTCTTTACAATGCAGAGGTGGTCACTATTAACATCAGGCAGGCGGTGAGGGAAGTCTTCAAATTGCCATTCTCAGGCATCAACCCAAAAACGTACAAGGAAAACTCGGAGGGAGAATTCCTTGGGAAATGGACCAAATCTGGGTCATCAGAGTTCAAGGCCCATCAGAACAAGAATACGCTGAAGCCTGAGTACAGGGCTCTGGTGGATTTGGTGTCCAAGATAGTGATGGGAGCAACTGGCTCTCACGAGCAGTTGAGTCTGCCCAAGCTGAGACTCATGGGAGCAATTGCTGATGGAGTGGAAGCGAACTGTGAGCAGTTCTTCCTCGATCAACTCCATCAGGCCAGGTTGGACAAGCTTACGCGAGATGAGGAGAAGAAGCACATATCCGTCAGTGCCATCTTGCCATTCGGTACGAGAATGTCCATCCTAATTGCTCATGCTTGCCATGGGTATACCTTCGATTTTGAGGACAGTCTCTCCTCAAAGAAGGTAATGTTTTCCTCACTGAGTGATACCTATTCAGTGCTAGGGCTGACTGATCCCAATGCGAAAGCAAAGGGTCAGGCCAAAAAGCCAGCTGGTAAGGCCAAGAGAGTGGCAACCAATCTCATTGAAAGGGTAGATGAGCTCCTTGAGAGGAGTAAGGACGGTGAGGAGGTTGCAGCTGAGGAGGTGGAGCAGCCTGAGGTGGACGCGGCTGAGAAAAAGAAGAGGGTGAAGATCGTGCTGTCAGGGAAGAGCATGAAATCAGGGACTGAGTCTGATCCCAAGAAGGCCGGGTCTGAGGCTGAGGGAACCGACGATGACGTCAGAAAGGAGGATGCTCAGGGAGAGAGGCCCCTAAAGAGGCTTAGAAAGGAAACCGGAAAGTCCCCAGCTAAGAAGCTGCCTGAGGTGAGTGAGAGGGAGAAGTCAAGCTCTCCTGGAGCCTCTGACTTGGAGGTAGTGAGAAAGACTGTCGAGACGGCTGAGTCATTGCAGCCTGAGACAGCACCCACTCAAACACTCCCACACCCTGAAACCCAAAACCCTTCCATCCCTGACCCCACACCTCAAACCCCCCAACCACCCCAAACCTCAGAGCCAAATCATCTTACTGAGTCAGCGCCATCAAATTCACCCACGAATGAGCCTGACCAGTCAGCAGAGCCGAATCTTCCAAACCCCGCAAACTTTCCATCATACCCCAATCCCAAAGACTGTCCCAAATCCATTTCAGCTGAAGAGGATGAATTCCTTGAAGTGGAGGAGGAGGAGTTAGATGAGCACATGACTGGTGGGATTCTTGAGAACACCCTCAGGGGGAATGCCACAGAATGGGCAGAAAAGTGCTGGCCTGGGCTGTACAAGTACACTGAGCTGCTAGCGTATGTGATTGAGCTCAAGGTTTGGTTGGATTTCAAACAATCAAACATGCAGGAGCAGCATCTGCTAGTGGACGCTCGTGGCTGGGATCATTGGGAGACTGAGGAGGCCAAGATCTGCTCTTTCTTTGGACTAACTAGCTGGCTTCAACTCTTGAACTTTGATAACCTGAAGTAGCTAGTGTCTGATATGATGTCCAAGAGCAAGGCTGACCTCCTGTCTGATGACGAGAAGGATGGTGAGGAGGATGATGAAGCTCAGGGTGGAGCTGTGGAGAAGGCAGTGGAGGAGACTGCGAGAGAAGTTGATGAGATGATCTCTGAGCCTCAGGCTCAGGGGGAAGGTGATAAGGACACTGGTGCCAAGGGTGGACCAGTGGCTGAGGATGTTTTGAACATCTCAGCTGCCAATGAGACATCTGTTGATGAAGGGATTCCCTGCCCCGAGACAAGAGAGGAAGATGTTGAGGCATCCAAGGAGACTCTCAGTTCCGAGGGACAAGTTCCTAAGGTTCAAGTTAGCTTAGCTGAGCCTGAGCAGGCGGCTTTGACTACTTCACAACTGCCTTCAGTGCACCTTGAAGAAGGGACTGATGCGGCAGGGACTGACAAGGAAAATCAGCCAATCACTGATGCGGCCGTTGATGATGAATATGTGATAATAACCGGGGTCGGACGTGCTGAATTTACAAGCATAGTGGAGGTCAAGCAGGAGAAAACCACAGAAAATCTAGCTGAACTTCAGGAGGAAGTGATGAGGCTACGAGCTGAAAAGGAAGAAGACTCCAAGGCCCTGGCAAAACACATCAGGTGGACAAAGTCAGCCTACAACACCCTTGCCAACAGGGAGCTGATTTTGCTAAAAAGAACGATGACTGACACGGCCAAGTCAGTGAAGAATGAGAGGAAGCGCACCAAGAAGATGCTCAGGAAAACTGTCAAGAAACTTGATGAGAGGGATGCGATCAGGGATGAGAAGTTGAATTAGGCAGTTGACAGGCTTGCAGTTCAGACTGGAGCTATTGTCACTCAGTCCATGAAGGACTCAGCGTCCAAACTGGAGCTGGAGTCAGGGAAGTTGGATCGCATCTCTCAGTCAGTGGCAGACATTTTGGCAAAGGCCACTGACGAATCTGCAAAGATACTAACTGAGGCCAGCAGAGTCAGCGGTGAGTCCTTGAAGGTGGAGGAAAGGATCACCAAGGCTGAACAAAGTCTCCAACACTCTATGTAGGTCTTTGAGAAGAAAGTCAATGCTGCTATCAGTTCGGTTTCTTTCGCAGGCACTGGAATTTCGATGGGAGTTGAATTATTGAAGGAGAGAATTAATGATGTACATTCCCTAGCCTCCTTCGTAATCAACAGCGGATCTGACGCATTCCCATCCGAGGCCAATGATGATGCCAAAAAGGGGGAAAAGAAGAAGAAAAGATCCCGCCCTGAGGCATCGGAGACAGTCAATCAAGGTGAGACCGTTCTAGCTGACCCTGAAGCCAATCCTGAAGGGAACATATTAAGGGTGAGGAAGTCAGCTAGGTTAGCGGCAGTGGAGAAGGAAGGAAAGGAAGTTGTTGCCAAGCTAAAGGAGGAGGCAACAAAGGCAAAGGCTGATGAACCTTCCAAGCAACAACCTGAGCCTGTTCAAAGATCGTCTCCCATGAGCTCAAGGAAGAATCCCATCACTTACTCAGGGGAGTTGGTGGCGGAGTTATGTGCTGAAGCATGGGGAGATCACTCTGAGAAATCTGAGGCTACGCGCAGAGCTGAAATTGCTCAGAAGGAGAAGATGCGCATCCTAGAGAAAAAGGTTGAGAAGCTGACAGATATCACTGAGTTTCAACAACGAGAACTGGATGATGCAGTGATCAGCTTGCTAAGGAGGAAGAAGGCGAAGCCTGAGCCGAGAAAGTACAGGAAGAAGCCAACAGTTAGGAAATCAACAATTCTTCAAGTCAGTAGGCCAGAATCAGGAATAAGGGAAGCTTTTATCGATGAGTTCGTCTCAGAGGCATTGAAGGAATTTTGGACTGATGCAAGGGATGAATTTGTTAGACTGTAGTATGTTGTGAAGAAGTGGGGCGACACTGACGATATCAATGCCCACTTCACTGACTACATGATGGACAATCATCCTGAGCTATTCCAGAAGATCTTGGAGGAGGCTGATGCAGCTCAAGTTCAAGTGAAGGCTCCTGAGTTCACCATTCGAGCTCCTCCCTTGGTTCCTGGAACTCAAAAGCATGATACAAAGGCCATAATGATGGAAGTATTGAAGATAGCCAAAGCTGAAGGATACGTGAACCAACCTGGAAGACTTGACGAGCTGAAGGCAAGAGTTTATGGAGGATATGGACTCAAGCCTGAAATGAGATTAGTCTAGGTGTTCACAGGCTTCTTTGTAATAGATTAGATTCATTGTAATCATTTCATCATCTATCAATGAAATCTATTACTTTTGCCCACAGACAAAAACTCATTGTCTTTCTGGCTATTTATTTTAAAATCTGTACTTTATCAAGAACTGCTCTAACACTGTCTTATCTTATAGATAGGTTTATCATATTTCCTCTAAATGTTTTGAGGATCCTTTCAGTGTTTTGGCATCATAAAAAATGGGGAAATTGTTGGGACATTGTCAGTTTTGATTAAGATCCCAAAGCCCCTGAAAAGATGTTTGCCTTAATCTGTCTTTGTCAGGCTAGTCTTGATTAGGATTAGTACTTAGTCATTTTACACTTCACAGGTACTCAGTGAGAGGAGAACTCACTGAAGACAATCAAGACTCAGAGCCTGAAGACGAAGAGCACCATCCTGAACTTATGGCAGTCCTCTAAGTTGGCTGAGTAAGTGTCAGTGATGAAGAGTATGACCCTGAGGTCATTACTAACTCAGTCCTGAAGGGAACAGGAGGTCACTGAGTTAATGGGAAGACTTGGAGTAGAGCCAAGCAATGCAAAAGGAATTTCAGCGTCAGGACAAGACTGGTGGGCTCAAGACAAAATGAACTTAATAAGACAAGCCTGAAGCACAGGAATAAGTTCTGACATTCTCACCAACCTGATGACGTGGACCAATCCGAGAAGGACACGCACGTACGGAACCTGACATGGAGACTGAATTCAGACTGCACATTCAACGGGCAAGCATTTAATGGGCATTTAATGCAAATACCAAATCCATGCAAGGACGGCTGCTGCATGGAGATATGTCCGTTTGAAGCCTCTCTACATAGATGACTCGAAGGCTATCTCTCCAACGGATAGTTTTTCAAATCACCTATAAATACAGAAGGCCTTGAACCCATTCAAGGTTACGGGAAATTTCCAAGCCAGAAATTACTCAAACTCTCAAGCATTCAAAGCATTCAACCCTTAAGAAGAAGCACTCGAAACCATCTAAATTTCCCAAGTGTTTCTTAGCAACCGAGAGTTATTCTGTATTCCAAGAGCTAAAAAGCATTATCTTAAGCTTAGAGAGATTATCCAATCCTTAGCATAGCTTTGCCTTGTAAGGATAATCTCAACTTAGTTGGAATCCAAACTGAAACCAAAACCCTAAGTTAGGTTTGTTGGGAGTAAGTCAGTTAGTGTGTTAGTAAGTGAAGTTGTATAGATCAGTGAGGATATCTGGTCTTGGTGCACCTTGGCACGTTAAAAACAAGAATACCTTGAGTGGATTTCCTGTTAAGTCAGGCCGTGGACGTAGGAGCTTGAGACTCTGAACCACGTTAAACTCCATGTGTTCTTACTGCTTTTATTTTGTGCATACTTGCCATATTATTTGTTCATTCATTGCATTCAAGTTTATCAGACCTGGATCAATCAGGCTGATCTTCAAAAGAGCACTGCCCTACTAAACACTATTCTGAATTGAGTAAAACAAGTTTTTTAGAAAGCAAACTAAACAAGACTTTAAACTTTCAGGGCTCAAACATTTCCGCACTGAACTTGAATTGATAGTTAGCCAACTGACCCGCACCAAGTGTAGTCAGTAGGTGTGTTATCAGCTCCTAGTTCTTTACCACTCTGAGTAAAGGGGACTCAGTCAGTTTTAAGTTGAAAAATTGGTATACGTGTATTCCCCCCCATACACGTATTCCTCAGTCTTGTACCGGGACCAACATATCCGTTGGAAGAGATAACCTTCTAGTCATCTTCGTAGGGTTGTTCAACAGATACAACTCCCATGCAGCAACCATCCTTGCATGGATTAGGTAATACATTAAATGCTCCATTTAATGCTTACCCGTTGAAAAGTGCAATCTGAACTCAGTCTTCATGTCAGGTCAGTACGTGTGTGTCCTTCCTGGATTGGTCTACATCATCAGGTTGGTGAGAATGTCAAAACTCATTCCTGGGCTTTAGGCCTGTCTTATTAAGTTCTTTTTATCTCAAGCACAACGGTCTTGACCTGATGCTGACATTCCTTTTGCATTGCTTGGCCTTACTCCAAGTCTTTCCCATTACTCAGTGTCATCCTGTTCCCTTCAGGACTGAGTTAGTAATGACCTCAGGGTCATACTCATCATCACTGACACTTACTCAGCCAGCTTAGACGAATTGCCGTAAGTTCATGATGGTGCTTTTTATCTTCAGGCTCCAGTCTTGATAGTCTTCAATGAGTACTCCTCTCATTGAGTTCCTGTGAATTGTAAAATATCTAAGTACTAATCTAACTAAGACTAGCCTGACTACTAAGGCATTACACCTTTTCAGGGGTTTTGGGATCTAATAAAAACTGACATTGTCCCAACAATTTCCCCCTTTTTAATGATGCCAAAACACTGAAAAGATCCTCAAAACACTTAAGAGGAAAAACAAAGTCCTATCTATAAGATAAGTTAGTGTTAGAGCAATTCTTGATAAAGTACATAATTTAAATAACAGCAAAAAAGATAATGAGTTTTTGCCTGTGGGCAAAAGTAATAGATTTCATTGATAATATGAGAATTGAGTACAATGACTTAATCTATTACAAGAGGTTGTGAACACCTATACTAATCTCATTTCAGGCTTGAGTCCATAACCAGCATCGACTTTGACCTTCAACTCATCTACTCTTCTAGGTTGGTTCACATATCCTTCAGCTTTGGCTATCTTCAATACTTCAGTCATAAGCGCCTTGGTATCATGCTTGCTTGTTCCAGGGACTAGAGGTGGTGGTCGAATAATGAACTCATGAGCCTTCACTTGGATATTGGCTGCATCAGCTTCCTCCAAGAGCTTCTGAATGAGTTCAGGGTGATTGTCCATCATGTAGTCAGTGAAGTGAGCATTGATGTCTTCAGTGTCGCCCCATTTCTTCACTACATACCAGAGTCTGACGAACTCATCCCTTGCATCAACCCAAAACTCTTTTAACGTCTCTGAGATGAACTCATCGACAAGAGCTTCCCTCAGAGTCACCTCCGGCTTTCTGACTTGTAGGATTGTTGATTTCCTAGCTGTTGGCCTCTTTCTGTACTTCCTCGGCTCAGGCTTCGCCTTCTTTCTCCTCAGCATGCTCAGAATCCCATCATCTAGCTCCCTTTGTTGAAGTTCAATAAGCTCTGAAAGCTTTTCAACCTTCTTCTCAAGGATGTGCATCTTCTCATTTTCAGCTATTTCAGCCCTGCGCTGAGCCTTACTCTTCTCATGGGGCAGACCCCAAACTTCTTCGCACAAGGACGCCACTTCATTGGTGTCTAAGGAAATTGAATTCTTCCTTGTGCTAAGAGGTGAGCGCTCTGAGCTTCCTTCAGGGATGGATGGAAGTTGAGCTTGAATTTGTTCTGCTGAAGGTTCATTAGCCTTTACCCCTACAGCCAGCCTCGCTGACTTCCTTGGAGTGGATTGAGCCTCAGATGCCTCAGGGCGGGATCTTTTCTTCTTCTCTTCCCCCTTTTTGGTATCATCCTTGTCCCTAGGCAGAGCCTCCGTGAGGACCTCATGCCCGTTGTTGACTATGAAAGTTGCTAAGGACTGGACCTCCATCACACCTTCCTTCAACATGTCAACTCCATTTGTAATCCCGGATCCAGCGAACGAGACACTGGCTATGGTTGCCTCTACCTTCTTTCCAAAAATCTCCATATTGGTGTGGAGTTTCTCCTCAGTCTTTGTAATTCTGGCTTCCACTCTCCCAGTCTCTTCACTGATCTTGTTGGCTTCAGAGACAATTCTAGCAGACTCCTAAGCTGCCTGGGCCAACCCCTGAGTGACACTCTCAGAGATCTGAGCAATCTTCCCTGACTCCAGTGCCAACTTGGCCACTGAGTTATTTAGGGCCTGAGTGAAAAGCTCCCCAACCTGACTTGCTAGAAGCTCCACTACTTTTGTCATTCTGTGCTAATGCTTCTCTTCGAGCAGGGTCAGCGTCTGCTTGAATTGCTTCTTCATCTTTCTTCTCTCCTGCCTCACTGACTTGGCAGTACCAACCATGGTCTTTTTCAGTGCAATAAGTTCTTTGTTGGAGAGAGTGTTGTAGGCTGACTTGGTCCACCGGATGTGCTTGCGGAGAGCCTTGGCTGCTTCTTCTTTTTCGTCCCTGATCCTCTGGATCTCCTCGCTGAGCTCAGCCAAGTTCTCTGAGGTCTTTTCTTGCTTTACCTTGATGATACTGGTAAAGTTGCCTTTCCGGACGCCAGTGATGACCACGTCTTCGTCAGCCTCTTCCTCCTCCATCATTGGCTGCTTTCCCTTGTCAGCCCCTGCATCAGTCCCCTCTTCAGGGTGCACTGAAGACCGTTGTTGAGTGGTCACAGCCGCCTGCTCAGGCACAATCAAGCCATCTCGAACTTTGGATAAAATATCCTCAGAACTAGGAGTCTCCTTAGATGCCTCCACATCATCCTCCTTTGCCTCAGGGCAGGGAATCCCTTCATAGGCTGATGTGTCATTGGCAGATAAACCAACCTTGTTGGTCTCATCAACTGCTCCACCCTTGGACGCAGTTTCTGAATCACTTTCTCCCTGAGCACTAGGCTCAGAGACCACTGCATCAATTTCCTTCGCAGTTTCTTCCACCTCCTTCTCATCCACTCCGCCCTGAGGGTTATCATCCTCCTTGGGCTCATCCTCAAAATCCTCCTGCATCCCAACCTTCAGCCTATCAACCAGTTGCTTTAAATTTTCAAAGTTGAGCAACTGAAGCCAACTGGTGATCTGAAAGTACGAGCACAGCCTGGCTTCCTCCTTCTCCCAGTGTTCCCAGCCTCTAGCATCGACAAACATATGCTGCTCCTGCATATTCGACTGCTTGAAGTCGAGCCAGACTTTCAATTCAATTACGTTGGAGCACAACTCCCTATATCTATGCAGACTGGGCCAACACTTTGAAGCCCACTCACAGACATTCCCCCTGAGAGTATTTTCAAACATTCCACCCATCAGCCCGGCATCCAGCTCCTTCTCCTCTGCCATGTCCAGAAACTCATCAGCTAAGTCTCCTTCGGTAGTGGATTTGGGGCAGTCTTTGGGGTTGGGGTAAGATGGGAAGTCGTCATGGTTGGGAGTGTTTGGCTCTTGGTTTTGGTCAGGCTTAGTGATGTTTGAAGTGATGGGCACTGACTCAATTTGTGGAGGGGTAAGGTCAGGGTTTGATGATGAAGGTAGGGTAGGTTTAGTGTGGATTGGGGTAGGCTCAGTGATGGGTGTGGTTTGGAGTTGGGGTTCAGTGGGATGTGAGGTTTGATCAGGTTGAGATGGGGTAGGTTCAGGAATGGATGTGGTTTGGGGTTCAGGCTGAAGGATCTCAGCGGTTTTAACCGTCTCCCTTACTTGCTCTAGGTCAGAGGCTCGTGGAGAGCTTGACTCCTCCCTGACGGGGCTAATCTCCTTCAATACTTTCTTAGGAGAACCCTTCAGACCCTTCCTCAACCTCTTCAGTGGCCTTGCCACAATCTCCTCACCTTCTCTACTAGCTTCATCGACCGTCTCCTCAGCCTCTAAACTGGTCTTCTTGGAGACTTTCTCAGCCCCCTTCTTTACACCCTTAACCGTGGCCTTGGACTTTAGCACCACCTTCAGGCTTGCTCTCTTCTCCTCCCGAGCCTTCTCAGCCTCAGCTTTCTCCTTCTCCCTATCTGCAGCAACCTCAGCCTCTATCTCCTTGTTCTTTTCAAACAACTCATCCACCTTCTCGAGCAGGCTGGTTACCACCTTCTTGCCTTTCCCTACAGGCTTCTTCTTCTGACCCCTCTGAGGTGCATTAGGGGCAGTCAGTCCCAGAATTGCATATGTGTCACCCTCAGTGGTGAACATAATCTTCTTAGGAGAGAGGTCATCTTCCAGATCAAAAGTACAGCCCTGACAGGCTTCAGTAATCAGTAAGGACAGCCTGGTCCCAAAAGGAAGAATGGCACCTGCTGCGATGTGCTTCTTCTCCTCATCTCTCTTCAATTTGTCCAGGCCAGCCTGAGTAATCTGGACAAGGAAAAATTGTTCCCAGTTTGCCTCAGCGCCGTCCACCAAGGTTCCCATGATTCTCAGTTTGGGCAGACTCAGTTGTTCGTGGGACCCAATGATGCCCATGATCATTTTCGAAACTACATCGATCATGGCACGAGAGTATCTTTGTGCTGCCTTGCCTTGAACTCGGAGGAGCCTGATTTTGTCCACTGCTTCAGCAGCTCCCCTTCCTTGTTCTCCATATAGGTTTTGGGGTTTATCCCTTTGCACGACAGCCCAAAAACCTCCTTCACCGCCTTCCGGAGGTCGATGTCATGAGATTCCTCGTTGTACAAATTCTCTCCTTTCTCATTTTTCTCCCCAGTCGGCACCAGAACAGTCACCCTCGTGAACAACTCATCCTTGCGAGGGAAAAAGTTTAGATAAGTCTCCACAACTGCCTTGGGAAGCACAGAGTTGGGCCTCCTTGTGAAGTACTTCTCCATTCAGGCCCTGGAGATCCAGTAAAAAATGGGTTGAATCTCCTTGACGTTGGTACAAGCTCCTTCCATGGTGATAATGTGCTCCATGTTCACCAGCTTGTTCTTGACAACATCAGAGATGTTATCAGTAGTCCAGGCGGTTTCAAGAAAAACCATAGAGTGATTTTGAGAGAATTGCAAAAGTTTGAATTGAACGAAGGAATGTTCAGTGTGCACTGTGAATTTTGTGTTTGCATAAGTTTCTCAAATGGCTCCTTTGATAGATACGAAATGAACAGTTACTCAGACGTGGGGTTGAGATTAATCCTGAATTTGAAAGATATTGAAATGAAGGGCCAGGATCAATCTCGTCATCAATCATTTCCCCAGTCAGTCATGTTCTGTATAAAATGGACACATATATGAAAAAGTAACTGCGTGCATTAAAAGCTCCGACACGCTGATTAGGCATGAAATTGTTAGATTTTAGAGCTTGAAATACCCGTATTTTGATTGTTTTCGATGAGTATTTAGAGTCAATTGAGTACTATTTTCATGAACTAATAAATTTATCTCATAGATGGATAGAGGGCGAAAAGAGAAGTTCGTAGGACTTTGAATCGACTAGAACGGATATCCGGATGAGAAGATATCGAAGAAATACGAATGGTATTAGTTCGAGAGAAGAAAAGTGTCATTTTATTCGAAGAAAAGAGCCACTCGAGTGCACCCACTCGAGCGCCACCGCTCGAGCAAGGGTAGGGCTCGAATGCCCAAAACTTACATAACATTTCGGCCACTCGAGCAGCTCGAGCGCCCCCGCTCGAGCGAGAGTTTCATTCGAGCTGTTGTCACTCGAGCGTCCCCGCTCGAGCTCGTGTTTCATTCGAGCTATTGAGGTCGAGCGCCACCGCTCGAGTGCCCTAGGTCTTTGATCTTCCGACCCGTTTTTCCGGCCCATGAGTTCCTGAATCGACCCGATGCATATATATACTCATTCCGAACACGTTTTTGGGGACTACTTCACACTTAGAGTTCATTTTTGGAGAGAGAAGAGCACCGAGAGTCGAACAAGCTTATTTTACGTGTAATCGAGGTTTCTACGTTACGAATTCATTATTTAGACTTAGATTTTTGGATTTTTTTCTTTCGTTTTGCAACACGTGTTACGTGAGACTTCTGATTCTATCTTTAGTTAATATTTTTTCTTAGATTAAATTTCTTTCTTTCAAAACCACAGTTTATGCTTTTTAGTTTTTCACTTCAATTAATCATGTTGTCGTTCGTTGCGTGTTTAATTGTTTTTGTCTTCGTTAAAACCATGTCTAGCTAAAAACCCTTGAATGCTTGGGGTAGGATGAACTTGTAGAAGTAGGATGTAGGTACATAATTAGGGTAACACGTGACGCTTAGTTTTAATTCTCTTAATTAATGAATTATTAAAATCAATCTTAATTTTACCTTTGAATTTCGTTCGAAAAGTGTTCGAGAGAGGACGACCTTATCACTCTTTAACAACTAGTAGACTTAATGAGAGGGTTTAGAAAAGGGTTAATTAATCTACCGGTTTATCTAGGGAGGACGACCACATCACCTTAGTTAAATTAGGGTCTCTTTAATTAAGCACAATCTATTAATTTATTTAGTGGATTAGTGAAGTCGATTGATAGGATAAAGTATTAGGGTTTAATTCTTGAGCTTTTCATCTGGCAATCTTATACTTAGGGTTTAATTCCTGAGCATCACCCATTCATATTTGCACACAAACCTTAGTTAATTGGTTTCATTCATTCTTTAGTTTAATTAGTTTAATTTAGTTTAGAATTAATTCTTTTAAAAAGCCAAAAACACACACTCATATTAATTACGATGCGTAGATCTTCAGGGATCTATTTGCATACAACCCATCCCGAGGTACGATATACTTGGTCGCTGACTTGAACCGAAAATGCTAACTCTTTACTAGTAGTTTCCCCACAAGCGTACAGGTTCACTGTAGTATAAGCAAGTATAGCGACCAAGTATATCGTACCTCGGGATGGAATGTATGCAAATAGATCCCTGAAGATCTACGCGTCGTAATTAATATGAGTGTATGTTTTTGGGTTTTAAATTTTTTTTTATTATAAACTAAAACTAAACTAATTATGCTAAATAACTGAATTGAACTAATTAACTAAGGGTTGTATTCAAATATGTGATGGTGATGCTCAGGATAGGAATTCCTACGTATACTAACGGAGCAGGTACATAATCAAAATAACCGTGACGTACAAGAAATAACCTAAGTAAAATATTGTAAGATGAAAGCTCAAGAATTCAAACCCTAATACTTTATCCTAACAATCGACTTCACTAATCCACTAACAAGTTAATAGATAGTGCTTAATTTACGAGACTCCAATTTAACTAAGGTGATGCGGTCGTCCTCCCTAGATAAACTGGTAGATTAATTAACCCTTTCTAAACCCTCTCGTTAAGTCTACTAGTTGTTAAAGACTGATAAGGTCATCCTCTCTCGAACACTTTTCGAACGAAATTCAAAGGTAAAGTTAAGATTGATTTTGAGAATTTATTAATTAAGAGAATTAAAACTAAACGTCACGTGTTACCCTAATTATGTACCTACATCCTACTTCTACAAGTTCATCCTACCCCAATCATGCAAGGTTTTATCTAGACATGGTTTTAACGAAGACAAAAATAATTAAACACGCAACGAACGACAACATAATTAATTAAAGTGAAAAAACTAAAAAGCATAAACTAGGATTTTGAAAGAAATAAATTTAATCTAAGAAAGAATATTAACTAAAGATAGAATCAGTACTGATATGCGAAGTGATGTCCAAAACGTGTTCGGAATAAGTATATATATGTATCGGGTCGATTCGGGAACTCATGGGCCAGAAAAACGGATCGGAAGGCAAAAGGGCCTAGGCGCTCGAGCTGGTCATGCTCGAGTAGGGGCGCTCGAGTGACACAGCTCGAATGATACCAGGGGTCGAACGCTGGCGCTCTAGTGATGTAGCTCGAATGGCACTAGGGCTCGAGCGGTGGTGCTCGAGCCACTCGAATGGGCAAAATCTTCTATTAGTTTCGACGCTCGAGCCAAATCCTTGCTCGAGCGGTGGCGCTCGAGTGAGTGTACTCGAATGGTCCTCCTTCTTCTTCAACTAATACTTTTCTTCTCGCGCACTAATACCATTCATATTTCTTCGATATCTTCTCATCCGGGCATCCGTTTGAGTCGATTCAAAGTCCTACAAACTCCATTTTTCGCCCTCGATTCACCTATGAGCATCAAAGAGACAAATTCATCAATGTGTAGAAACAATACTTAATTAAATCTAAATACTCAACAAAATCAACCAAAACTTGGGCATTTCTAGCTACGAATCATGACAATTTCACGCCTAATCAACCCCCCAAACTTACCATATTTCTTGTCCTCAAGCAATGAAATAATAAGTCAAGGGAAATTATTAGGAATGAGTCATAGAACCAAACCATGCAAGTAAATGAACTCGAGCTTCAAAGATCGATCACCCATATACTAACTCACCCCCCTTCATCATACTCATGCAATAATAACAAGAAACACCAAGATCAAACATGGATGTGCACTCAACGATGTGTTTCTAAACCTCACAAGTGTATATCAATAATAAGGGACTCACTCAATCAATCAATCAATCACACATATCAGCAGCTATAGGCTTGTAAGTGCTCTCAACTTCGACCATACTCTAGAAATCAATGCCGAATCAAAAATGACTTTTCTCAAGGTTGTAATGTAGGCTCTTTGGACAGGTGGGGAAACTATATGGGTAAGTGAATCAAGTGAATGAAGAATAGAAAATCAAACTTTGGTACTTCGATACAAGGAACATACTTCTTTAACATCTTCACATAATGCACATCAATTCCTTTACTCTCAACACCTCAATTTTTTTTTTCACTCAACTCAATTACGCAACTCTTTTTTTTCTTTTTTCACACAACTCACATGAGCTCATTTTTTTCTTTTGCTCATTCTCAAATTCTTGGTCTCCCCACAACTCAAAACTTCATCACACCCTTCTTTTATCACAACTCAACCAACATAATTCCTTTTCTCAACTCAACTCAATCCCTCCTCATTCACACTTTTCCTATTCTCCACCCAAATTCGGACAAAAAGGTTCAGGAACTTGGAATAGTGTTAAAATGTGCTAACAAATAAAATAGGCTTAAGGCTCAATAGGGCTCACAAGGGATAAGTGTCATTGGTAGGCTTATTTTGGCTAAGTGACTCAACAAATCAAAGATGGCCTAAGATCATATTCGGCATATCAAACTAGACACAATCAAGAAGCGAGAACACACATAAGTTCTAGCATCCTCTAAGGTGACGACTCACTCACAAACAAAGAGATCAATTCATGTACCTTAATCTCAAAACGCTCAAATCTCACGGCTTTCACATCTATGCTAGTCCTAGTGAATTCTCACTCTAATCACACAAGTACTCAAAAGGAAAACTCGTACGTACACTAGTTCTCTCTCAAATCAACTTTCACTCCCATACTCACACAATAAAATTCCTAACTCACCCTTACAACTTAACTCTACTCACCAAGTCATACTCAGGAATCATCAATAAGTACGTGGTAAGAGTTAATAAGCGTAAAACAAGTCAATCATCAAATCGATCCATCACAAATCATAACCCATCAGTTTAAATATGACTTCCAATATAATCCCATATCTCACCGAATCACTCAAACAGTAAGTTCACATCACATCATAAAAAATAATCAGAAAACAAAAGATATAAACGAAAAATGCAAGAGTAAAAGAAAACTGGGGGAATCCCCATCATCAATGATCAGGAGGTGGTGGAGGGCGGTAGTGGGGATAATCAGCTCCCAAATGAGATACGAATATTGACTCCATCCATCGGTGCATACCGGAGAACTGATCCTCCATCCAGGCCGATCGTGTATCCATCCTATCTTGGGCAGCACGTAAGTACGTAACATCTGTCTGGAGGTTCTAAATCTGCTGACCCATCCCCGTCCATTCTGCCTGCGTCGGGTACCACAGCTCGGGCGAGTGCACCTCTGGTGACTCCACCTCCATCTCTTGCGGGACCTCACCCGTTGTTGCTCCTCCCTCATTATATCCTCTTTCGTACTCTTGCTCCTCCTCTTCTTGCAAGTACTGAACTCCACTACTTGACCCGACACCACTCGTGCCCTCTCCTCGAGACCTCTTCACTGGCCTAGTCTCCCGGACTCCGCTATCATTAACCTCCTTCATGTACTTGGCACCGATCTCCAAGCGCCGCTCTCCATTCATTCCGAGGTTCTCTTTCTTTTTCCCTTTTAGAGTCACCAGCTTCTTGTTCGGAAGGGGGAAATAACCGTCGTCCTTGTACCTTATGCAGTAGGTCCCCAACCAATGCTCGAACATCATGGTGTTGTTCATCTGGTCAAAACCCAGATCCATACCAATGCAAGGACCCGCACACAGCACGAACCCGAGGCTCTTCACAAACACAGAAATCAGCCCGCCTCCCCTAACTCTTGAGGTCTTCACACCTAGCTTGAAAGGGGCCTCATAATGGTGCTCCAAGAAGTCTCTACCAAAACCGTGATCCTTGATGTACATGAGGCACCAAATCCCATACAACTGCTTGCTCGTCACAGTTCCCGTCTCAGAACGGGCATATATGGTATTCCCTAGAATCCTCTCCAAGTAACGAAGCACCGGATTCCTAATCGCCGAAGCTCGTGCGTTCTGCCCCTTGTAATCTCCGACCATCCCGCCCGTGATGTCCTTCCAGAAATCATTTGCATTATACGACTTGGACACTCGGTTGGGTCTGGACAAAGCTGGGAGTCCGAGTGCAAGATTGACAGCACCAACCTCGCAATGCTGCCACTCGTTCCTCAGCTTGAATTTGAACGAGTTTTCATCCTTCTTGTCTACTGTTGCAAGGAACTGCTCCACTAAATCTGCATTCGTCTCCATAGTTAGCAATATCTCGAAGAAATCCGCCATTCCATTTCTCGTGAAAATCCTTCTGATTTCACTCTCGATCCCGATGTCTTGCATAAAGCTTACACTCGGTCTTCTAGTCTTTTCCACTTTTCCGGTCACCAAACTCAACCGGTAGGCCACATATCGCCAACTCCTATCGAAGTCCAGTTGTCCCACCTTGAGGGTAATAGACTCTTACTTGCGAGCTCGTTGGTGAGCTCTTCCAATTTAGCAATCGACAAAATTTTATCCTCATTCTTCTTGGGAGCCATAGTACCTTTGCATATCACAACAATTCATGTCAAAACAATTCATGAACATTCAATACAAAACCAATCATATCAAGTAGCTTTCAACTCAAATTCATTCAACATTCAATCACAAATCAAATTCATCAAGCTCACGCCTTTTACTTTCATGCCAAAGTTCTCAAGTTGTATTAAAAACACTTCAACTATCCAAAGTCAATAATGCCCACAACTAAGTCTATCATGAAGTAAAATCACAAGAATTATGTAATTCACATGCTCAAGACTCAATTCACATTCATTTATACTCGATACAATCTCAATTCACAAGAACTTTTACTCAATAAGCAATACCCAATTCATTTTCTCAAAGTCCTACTTTCTCACTCTAAAAGTTCACCCATTCTACTCATGCAATTTCAAAACTGAAAGCAAAACGAGCAAATCCATGGAATATAAGCATTAATCATCAACAAGAAATCAAGAATCAACGAGATATATGAAACTCCCCAAATTTCGACCTATTTTATGAACCCTAATTCTCATGCTTAATCCATGCCAAATCTAAGCCTAAACTACGAATTGAATGAAAAGAGTGAGAGAATACATACCTTTGTTGAAGAATTAAAGAAGATTCGTGGAAAAATTGCGCAATACGTGAGCAAATGAGTGTTTCGTACGAAATCGCCCAAAATCACACCAAGTAGTGTGTGTTCGTGTATGTAAACGTGTAGGGATGGGTATTTATAGAGTGGCGAATCCTAGGGCAAAATCCGAATTGCGCTCGAGCACCACCCGCTCGAGCGGGGGCGCTCGAGCTGAGGAGGTCAAACGGTGCAGGGGGTCGAGCACTAGCGCTCGAGTAGGTCGAGCGGGCAAAATTCTCTGGAAGATTTAGCATTCGAGCCCCACATGCTCGAGCGGAGGCGCTCGAGTGGCTCCACTCGAGCGGTTCCTCCCTTCAACAAGAAACAATGACGTCCAAAAACCGATATTTTCATACGAAACACGCACAAAACACTCATCTAACTTATCTAAACATGAACTAACCTGAGAACTCCTCGATTTAAGCCCGGTCACTCATTCGATCGAGGAGTTGGGGTCTCTTCCAAACGTGCAATTCACTAAGCCAATTCACGTCGCACTTATGCACTCACACTTAATTCGATCCAACTAACCTGAGAACTCCTCGATTTAAGCCCGGTCACTCATTCGATCGAGGAGTTGGGGTCTCTTCCAAACGTGCAATTCACTAAGCCAATTCACGTCGCACTTATGCACTCACACTTAATTCGATCCAACTAACCTGAGAACTCCTCGATTTAAGCCTGGTCACTCATTCGATCGAGGAGTTGGGTCTCTTCCAAACGTGCAATTCACTAAGCCAATTCACGTCACACTTATGCACTCACACTTAATTCGATCCAACTAACCTCATGCATCGATATTTTTGAAAAATTTAACCAAATTTTCATTAGAATTTCATGTACGAACTCGAAGTACGAATACATACCCCCCAAACTTTGTTCCTGCACGCAATAATAAATTTTGAAAAGAATGAGTACGAACTAGTAAGTACACTAAATTCTCATGAACTTAAATCACTATCAATGCAAAGTAATGAACGAATAAACACATCACCCCCCCAAACTTCGACTTTGCAAAGAGGTCTATGTTTGGGGTTCGGGTTACCTCATACACCAACAATCGAATGCTCAACTACTCAACATCTCAACATCGTCATGAATTGCTTCTCCTTAAGCTCACTACTCGAATCAAGCACCACGAAACAAGCCTACACCAAAAATCTCAACAAACGAGGTTAACATATACGATTCACAAAATGACAAAACTAACAAGACACGTAAAAGCAAGTAAAAATGGGTTGCCTCCAATTTAGCGCTAGTTTTAAGGTCCTAATGCCGGACCGAGCTCGAAGGAGCTCACGGGACTTGAGAATCTAAAATACCTCCCTTATTCTCATAAGAGAAGTTGAAGAATTTCTTTACTCGATGCCCGTTCACCATGCATCTATGTCAATCCTCCTTCTCGACTTCAAGGAATCCACTCTTATGAACTTCCCTCACAACATACGGCCCATTCCACTTGGACTTAAGCTTTCCATCAAACAACGTCATCCTCGAATTGAATACAAGGACTTGATCACCCACTTTGAACTCCCTTTTCTTCAATCGAGCTTCATGCCATTTCTTAGTCTTCTCCTTGAAAATTCGGGCATTCACATAGGCACTATCTCGAAACTCCTCCAACTCATGCAATTGAAGTAATCTCTTGTTGGTCCCTGTACAAGACTGATGAATACGTGTATGGGATGGGGGGGGGGAATACACGTATACCAATTTTTCAACTTAAACCTTGCTGAGTCCCCTTTACTCAGAGTGATAAGGAACTAAGAGCTGATAATCTCCCCACTGACTACACTTAGTGCGGGTCAGTTGGCTGACTATCAATTCAAGTTCAGTGCGGAAATGCGTGAGCCCTGATAGTTTAAAGTCTTGTTTAGTTTGCTTTCTGAAAACTTGATAACTCAATTCTGAAGTAGTGGTTAGTAGGGCAGTGCTCTGATGATCAGGCTGATTGATTCAACTTGATAAAAAACCAAATGCTATGAATGAACAAGTAATATGACAAGCAAGCACAATATCAAAGCAGTAAGAACACAGGGAGTTTAACGTGGTTCAGAGACTCAAGCTCCTACGTCCACGGCCTGATTTAACAGGAAATCCACTCAAGGGATTCTTGTTTTTAACGTGCCAAGGTGCACCAAGATCAGCTACTCCTCACTGACCTATACAAACTCCTTACTAACTTACTAACAACTTACTACTAACAAACCTAACTGAGGGTTTTGGTTTCAGTTTGGATTCCAACTAGGTTGTGATTATCCTTACAAGACAAAGCTTTGCTAAGGATTGGATAATCACTCTAAGCTTAAGATATTGCTAGTACGCTCTTTGGAATACAGAATAACTCTCAGAAACTAAGAAACACTTGGGAAATTTAGCTGGTTTCGAGTGCTTCTTCTAAAGACTGAATGCTTTGAATGCTTGAGAGTTTGAGTAATTTCTGGCTTGGAAATTTCCCGTAACCTTGAATGGGTTCAAGGCCTTCTGTATTTATAGGTGATTTGAAAACTATCCATTGGAAGAGATAGCCTTCTAGTCATCTATGTAGAGTGGCTCAAACGGATATATTTCCCATGCAGCAGCCGTCCTTGCATGGATTTGGTAACTTGCATTTAATGCGCCATTTAATGCTTGCCCGTTGAAAATGCAGTCTGAAGTCAGTCTTCGTGTCAGGTTCCGTATGTACGTGTCCTTCCCTGATTGGTCCACGTCATTAGGTTGGTGAGAATGTCAGAACTTCTTCCTAGGCTTCAGGCTTGTCTTATTAAGTTCTTTTTGGCTCGAGCACAACGGTCTTGTCCTGACGCTGACATTTCTTTTGCATTGCTTAGCTCTACTCCAAGTCTTTCCCATAAACTCAGTGTCGTCCTGTTCCCTTCAGGACCGAGTTAGTAATGACCTCAGAGTCATACTCTTCATCACTGACACTTACTCAGCCAGCTTAGAAGACTGCAATAAGTTCAGGATGGTGCTCTTCGTCTTCAGGCTCTTAGTCTTGATTGTCATCAGTGAGTTCTCCTCTCACCGAGTACCTGTAAAGTGTAAAATGACTAAGTACAAAACCTAACCAAGACTAGCCTGACTAAGACAAACTAAGGCAAATCATCTTTTAAGGGGCTTTGAGATCTTAATCAAAACTGACAATATCCCAACATCTCTTCTCACCCACCAAGGCACTATCAAAATTTAGCTTTTTGATCGCCCAATATGCCTTGTGCTCCAACTCCATGGGCAAGTGACATGCCTTTCCAAAAACTAATTGGTAAGGAGACATACCAAGAGGAGTTTTGAAGGCTGTCCTATACGCCCACAGCGCATCATCTAGCTTCAATGCCCAATCCTTCCTCCTAATGCTCACAGTCTTCTCAAGGATCTCCTTGATTTGACGATTCGATACCCCTGCAAGACCGTTAGATTGAGGATGATAAGCAATAGAGACTCGATGACTACCTCATATTTTGACAGCAACTTCTCCATCCACTTGTTCACAAAGTGACTTCCCCCATCACTAATCAAAGATCTTGGGACTCCATATCTAGCAAAAGTATTCTTCCTCAAGAACTCAATCACCACTCGGGAATCATTCACTCTTGTAGGGACAACTTCAATCCACTTCGAGACGTAATTGACGCACACGAGAATGTAAAAAAATCCATTGCTAGGAGGAAATGGACCCATGAAATCTATTCCCCATACATCAAATACCTCGACTTCCATGAATATGTACAGCGGCATCTCGTCCCTCTTAGTAATAGAGCCAAATCGTTGGCACTTATCACACCTCTTAACCCATTCCATGCAATCTTTCAAGAGAGTTGGCCAATAAAAACCAGATTGAAGCACCTTCCTTCCGGTCTTCTCTCCACCCAAATGTCCTCCACATGGCAAGGCGTGACAATGCCTTATGATATCACTCCACTCCTCCTCTGGCACAAACCTTCTCAACACATGATCAATCCCTCTTTTGAACAAGTATGGATCGTCCCAAATAAATTCCCGAACTTTCTTAAAAAATGCCTTCCGGTGCACCGAGTCCATCTCCGCCAGAAACTCTCCACTTGCTAAATAATTAGCATAATCAGCAAACCACTGCGTTTTTCCTTTAACTCGATATACCTGAATATCTCCTAAACCAAACAACTTCTAATCCGTAAATTCATCGTTCACCTCTCAATCTTCCACTGTGTTTTCCTTTGTAAGCTCCAACCTCAAAAGGTGATCGGCTATCACATTCTCACACCCCTTCTTGTCTCGAATCTCAATATCGAATTCCTGAAGTAATAATATCCAACGAATGAGACGGGGCTTTGCATCCTTCTTACTCATAAGGTACCGAATCGATGCGTGGTCCGTATATACTATTATTTTTGTCCCTACTAGGTAGGGCCAAAATTTATCAAAGGCATACACGACCGCTAACAGCTCCTTTTCAGTCGTAGTGTAATTCACTTGAGCAGAATTCAGCATCTTCGAGGCATAGTATATAGCGTGAAAATGATTCTCACGAATTTTCCCCAAAGCAACCCCCATCGCAAAGTCACTCGCATCACACATAAGCACAAACGGGCTAGACCAATCCGGGGTCACAAGTATCGGGGCATTCACCAACGCTTCTTTCAACCTGTTGAAAGCCACTAAACACTCGTTAGTAAACTCAAAGGCGACTTCTTTTTCAAGAAGCCGCGAAAGGGGTTTAAAAATTTGTGAAAAGTCTTTTATGAAGTGTCTATAGAATCCCGCATGTCCTAAAAATGACCGAATCCCCTTCTCGGTCGAAGGTGGTGGAAGCTTCTCAATAGCAATCACTTTCGCCTTGTCAACTTGGATACCTTTCGAGGACACATGATGTCCAAGAACAATACCCTCTCTCACCATGAAGTGACACTTCTCCCAATTTAGCACCAAGTCCGTCTCTTCACACCTGCTCAACACAACTTTAAGATTGATTAGACATTTATCAAATGACTCCCCGTAGATGGAGAAGTCATCCATGAAAACCTCCATAACCTTTTCAATCAACCCATGAAAAATAGCCATCATACACCTTTGAAAGGTGGCGGGTGCATTACACAACCCAAACGACATCCTCCTAAAAGTAAAAGTCCTATAGTAGCAAGTGAATGTGGTTTTCTCTTGATCCTCGGGGGCTATCATGATCTGATTATACCCTGAATACCCATCTAAGAAACAATAATACTCAAAACCACCTAATCTATCAATCATCTGATCAAGTAACGGTAGAGGAAAGTGATTCTTACACGTTGTCTTGTTCAACTCCCTATAATCAACACACACACGCCATCCCGTCACTAATCTAGTGGCTACCAATTCATTAGACCCAGTCTTAATCACCGTGGTACCCCCCTTCTTAGCAACTACGTGCAACAGACTCACCCATGGACTATCAGAAATCGTGAAGATCATGTTGCTATCTAACAACTTTAAAACCTCCTTATGTATCACCTCTTGAATTACCGGATTAACTCTACATTGATTTTGCACTACAACTTTTCTACCCTCTTCTAATCTAATCCTATGCATGTAAATGGAAGGACTAATTCCCTTAATATCCGCGATCGACCATCCTATAGCAGATTTGTGCTTACGAAGCACTACCAAAAGTCTCTCAAGCTGATCATCAGATAAAAGGGCAGATAGAATTACCGGATACTTATCGGTCTCATCCAAGTAGGTGTATTTGAGATGATCCGGGAGTGGTTTCAGCTCCTTTTTCGCCTCCAACGGTGGCGCCTTGTCAAATATATTCTCGAACGTCAACTCCTCAGCTTCCAAGTCATCCTCATCCTCTACTTTCTCCATCTCCAATAACTTGACATCTTCATTATCTTTCAAGCTGTCAAAATAATCAAGATCATAAGAATCATAAGATAGATCGTCAAGAATAGGATAATCAAACTGATGAACATAGAAAGAGCAAGGGTCTAGGAGTGTGTCTTCAACACAAGTGTCCATGATGTCAATGTAGTGACAACTCTCATCTCCCATGGGGTATTTCATAGCTTCATAAATAGCTATCTTCACTTCTTGATCATCAACTTTGACCGTAATCTTTCCATTCGCTACATCAAGTACCATCCCGGCTGTGGCTAGAAATAGCCTCCCTAAAATCAGCGACACATGCTCATCCTCCTCCATATCGAGTACCATGAAGTCGGCGGGAAAAACGTGATTCTCCACCGTCACTAGAACATCCTCCACCACTACTTGAGGTCTAGTGATAGACTTATCAGCAAGCTGGAGAGTCATCATCGTGGGTTGAAGCTCACCCCCTTCCAACTTCTAGAACAACGAAAGAGGCATCAAATTAATGCTCGCCCCGAGATCACACAAGGTTCCTTTCTTGATCCCATTCCCGATATCACTTAAGATGGTAAAGCTGCCGGGATCCTTCAACTTGGGAGAAAACACCTTGTGTACCATAGCACTCACCTCGTGGTTCAAGTGCACTAGCTCGGGTCCATCCACTCTCTGTCTCTTCGCTATCAAGTCCTTCAGGAACTTGGCGTAGTTAGGCATCTGTTCCAAAGCATCATAAAAAAGAATATTAATATGTAGCTTTTTAAAAACATCGAGGAATTTTGCAAACTTTTCATCTAATTTATTTTTCATAAACCGCTGTGGATATGGGTCAGGTATCACAGATTTGGGTACCCCCCATTCATCCCTCTCAGTTTCTTTCACATTCTTCCTTGCTTCCTTTGCCTTCTTCCACTTTGGGACTCTTTCAATCTCCTCAATGCCTTCCTCAAGGTCTTTTCCCTTCTGGTTCTCATCCATATCTTTACTCTTCTGAGTGCCTTCACCCTCAACCCCTCTCTCAACTCCTATCTCCTCCATCTCATCTCTAACCTCCCCAGGCTCTTTTTCTTCTATCTCAACCTCTCCTTGGGGAGTCTCTGAGTCAGCAGGCATTTGGGGACCATTATATTTGGTCCCACTTCTCAACTCAATAGCTTTGCATTGCTCCTTTGGGTTTCCCTCGGGCATTGAGGGATACTTTCCAGGCTCTCTCGTCCGAGACTTTGCAATTTGACTAATTTAGTACTCAATAGAAGTGAACCTACGGTTGTTCTCTTGTTGAGCTCTATTTAGCTGTTGGAAAAATGTATAAGACTTATGTTTTGATTAGATGCCAAAATGTTCCTCCTAAGTTGTTTTGTAAGTAAATTATTCAGTAGAGTTAGTACTTAGTTAAACAGTTCAACTGTTAAAGAACTGAAGTACAGTTAGTAATTGTAAGAGTGTATTTAAGAATGAAGTCTGCTGAAGATGAAGTCCACTGAAGTGAAGTCCGCTGAAGACATGTGATCTGAGAATAAGTCTAAGTCTTGAATGTTTTCTAAGTACATTCTCACTAAGACTAAAACTATCAGGAGAGGACCAAGGTCCACTGATGGTAACTACTATGCACATTCAATGCTAAACATATTAAAAGCTGTTAGTTAATCTGGTTGGAACAAGGCAAAACGAATTACATTGAAGCTTACAATAAATAAGGGAATAAGAAGGTTCTCTCAGAGGAGTTCCACCTTAAAGCAAGACAAGAATCTGGGCATACAGACTAAAGGTCTAATGAGAAGATGACACGTTAGTGTACTTTACTGACAGTCGACCTGCCCCAGCCTGACAAGTACCAAAAGTCTTTCCCTAGCAATCTACAAAAAGTTGGTGAAACATGCATGGTCTTTTAGCCGTTTCTTGACAAGACTTAAAGCTTCAAATAGAGCCGTTTGAGCCAATCAGATACAAGAAGACTTACTTGAGAAGATTCAAATCCAACGGGAAGATTTTCAAGGAAGCCTATAAATATAGAAGGACGTGCTCATTTCTATGAACGGGAAACTCACAAGATCAAAGCTATCTCTACATTCATAACAACTAAGAAGCACTCGAAATTACCTTTGTTTCCCAAGTGTTTCACATTTGTAGAGAGCCTAACAAACCTTCTGTAACCAAGCTTAAAAGCTATATCTAAATCTTAGAAAGAGATAATCCAATCCTAAGCCTTGAGCCAAACTTGTAAGGATTATCTCAAAATAGTTGGAACCAAAACCCTACTCAAAACCCTACTCAGTGTTTAGGTTGAGAGCTAGTGTTAAGTGGTGTTAGTAAGCTGATTGTTGTATCAGTATGAAAGCTGGTTTGTTTTGGGAACTAGGACCTGGAATTTCCTAGTGATCAATCATCCTAAGAGAGGAGTAGTTGATTAGTGCACCTTGGCACTATAACACAAGGAATTCCAAGTGAAAGGAATTCTCCTGTTTGATCAGGACAGTGGACGTAGGAGATTCATCTCTGAATCACTTTATACCTTGTGTTCTTATTATCTGCTTTCCTAAGTGTGTGTTCATCTCAAAGTTTATCAAAGTAAAACGAGTTTTCTAAAGGGCTCACTAATCCGCATCTGAAAGCTAATTAGATAGTAGTTCAACTGAAAGTCTTGAGCTTTCAGTGGAGGTATTATCTCAGTAAGCTTTCACAAGTAACTCTCAGCAGACTTAAAGTCTACTGACGAGCTACTGTCTTAAGTAACCTGATAAGTTTTAGAAGAAGTTTTAATTTGTAATCACATGTGTATTCCCCCCCATACACCTGTTTACTCGTTTCGGGACCAACAATTGGTATCAGAGCAGTGGTTCAAAAGACCATTGTTCTAAGTATACCTTGTGCTTAAAGGTATTTTTTCAAGGTCACCTGAATTGATCTTTTGATAAACTTATTTTTTTATACTATGGCTGACAATGCAGCTAGGGTAGCACCACCAGCAGAGAACAACATGAGAGTTAATCCCTTGAACCATATGTCTCATCACAAGCTTCCACAATTCTCAGTGGAAAACTATGACTTCTGGAAGATCAGAATGAGAGCTCATCTTGCCTGTGTGTATGATGAAATGTTGAGGGTTATTACTAAAGGTCCATTTGTTTATATGACACCTAACCCCAGAACTACAGCTGAAACAATTGCAGATCCTAGAGAAGAATGACCCAAGGATGAAGATAACTTCACTGCAGATGAGAGGAGGAGAAACAACCTCAACTTCATAGCCATGAACATTCTCTACACCACTATTCCAGATTCTGTAATGGGAAGAGTGATCCACTGCAAAACTGCAAAGGAACTATGGGACACTCTGTCTCTCATGTGTGAAGGAACTGACAAGATAAAGGAGAACAAGCTTTCAGTAGCTGTTCAAAAGTATGAGCAGTTCACCATGGAGCCCACTGAGACCATTGACCAACTTGATGGGAGGTTCACAGACATCATGAATGAGATAAATTCTCTGGGAAAGTCTATATCAAAAGGGAGGTTTTCTTAAAGATCCTGAGAGGTCTAACCTCAAGATGGGATGTGTACTCTGTGATGATGCAGAATACCAAGGATCTATCCAGCATGTCTATGCAACAGGTATTCTCTGAACTCAAGGCTTATGAGTTTGATCTGAACAGGAAAAGGGCTCCTGATGAGACCTCAGCTGAGAAGGAAGTAGCCTTCAAAGCCAAGGAGTCTGAGCCAAAATCCCCAAAGCCTCAGAAGAGTACAAAGGCAAGCAAGTCACAAAGCAAGGCTGAGATGTAGGAGGAACTCAACCTGATGGCTAGAAGGTTTGAACAACTTAACAACCGCTTTGGCAAGTATAAAAGATTTTACAGGGATAACAGGGAAGGTAGAAGTTATCCACAAAAGACCACCAGAGAAGGAGAGAAAAGCTCATCTGAGCTGGAAAAGAAGAAGGAATACAAGAATTACACCAAGGCCTAAGGATCATCATCAAAGACCAGAGAGTCCACTGAGGAAAAGAATGATGATGCCAACAGGTGTTTTCAGTGCAAGAAGATTGGGCACTTTCAATATGATTGTCCTCAACTGAGCACAAAAGAAAGAAAGGAAAGACAAGCCAAAAGAGACAGAAGATATGGAGAAAGGAAAGCCATGGTGGCTGAGGATGTGGATGAAAATCTGGAGTCATCTGATGGACTGTTCTCTGACAGCAGTGATGATGACATGTGCCTCATGGAAAGAGAAGAACCTGAGGTACAATCTAAACCATCCATTTCTCTAGAACACACACCTGAGCTAAGCTCAGAGTCAACTGAGGAACTCAATCTTCAGTCCGCTTTGGAACAGTTGATGATTGATTTCTCAAGGTTGCAAGAAGCAAGTTTCTGTCTTCAAGATGAGAACAAACAACTCTTGAGTGAAAACTCCAAGTTAATTGAGTCTGGGAATCAAGCAGATCTGAACTCAGCCAAATCTACCATTGAACTGACAAAAGAGGTGGAAACCCTCAGGAGTCAAGGAAATGGTAGAGATCAACTGATAAAAGATCTCAATGAATCTAAGACAAAGTTAACTGAAGAGAATTTAAAATTGGTAAGCCAAATAAAGGATTCTCTACTGAAAATTGATGTCTTACAAAAATCTGAAGAGACCTTGTTAAAAAGGATTGATGCTCTAAACAAACCCTCTCTTGCCATAGAGGAGATTCAAAATTTTCAAATCAATCCTAATAACAAGTGTGGGATAGGCTTTATTCCAAAACCTTCAGAAGGTCCTCTGAGTGTTGCTTTTTCAAGTGGCACAAAGAGAGTTTTTGTCAAGTCTGTGACATTTCAACCACAGACTGTGGATAAAGGAAAAAGACCAGCTGAGATCACTCAAAAGAAAAGTCAATCTAAGCCAAAACTAAATGGAAAGGCTCAGGTGACTTATCAAACTAGATCTCAGCAGAGGTACTATCAGCCGAGGTCTTCACAAATGAAGCAACCTCAGCTGAAAGCACCCAGGCATGAGCAGTCCTCAAGGAATGACTCATATGGAAGACCTATTCCCTTTGTGCCTAAAGGAAAAGGTCCTTCATACCTTTATCAACAAAAACCAAGACCAGGTGCACCTAAGCCAAAGAGAAAGAATGTGAAGAAGGTTCCTGTTCCTTCAAAGGCTGACACCCATAGAAAGTTTACTCCCAAGGCACCTAGGGAGATAACAATCTATGTAGATGTTTATGGAAGACAAATTAGCCAATCTAAAGTGATTAGAACTGTGAGGCAAATTTGGATTCCGAAAGGTACAACTAACCTGGTAGGACCCAACACCAAATGGGTACCTAAAGCTTGATTTGTGACTGCAGGGCTCAGTGGACCTCAACAAAGGAGAAGCTCTTAAATCTTCAGTCTGGTACTTGGACAGTGGATGTTCAAGGCACATGACTGGGAACAAAGATCTCCTGACATAATTTGTTGAAAAAGAAGGTCCACAAGTCACCTTTGGTGACAACTCACAAGGAGCCACTAAAGGTTATGGTACTTTAATCATTGGCTTAGTAAGGGTAAGCAATGTATCCTTTGTCAGTGGACTTAAGCATAATCTTCTGTCCATAAGTCAATTCTGTGATAAAGGATACAGTGTTGAATTTTCATGTAACCTGTGTTTTGTTAAGAATATATCTTCACAACAGGTACTACTAACTGGGTCAAGAAAGGGTAATGTCTATCTTGCAGATTGGAAGTCTTGCACACCAAATGCATGTCTTATTGCTAAGAGCTCAACTGACACTAATTGGTTATGGCACAAAAGGCTAAGTCATCTGAACTTCAAGATGATGAACATGATAGCAAGACATGGACTGGAAGAAGGAATGCCAAATGAAGTATACAACAAAGAACATATCTGTAAAGCCTGTCAGGAGGGAAAACAAGTAAAGGCATCTTTCAAAAGCAAAGTAGCAACCTCTACTGACAGAGTACTTCAACTGTTACATATGGATCTCTTTGGTCCAGTAACCCCTGTAAGTATAAATGGGAGAAAGTATACACTTGTTGTTGTTGATGATTTCTCCAGGTACACATGGGTGATATTCCTAGCAAGCAAAAATGAGACTCAACTGAGGCTGCCAGAGCTCCTGAAAAAAGTTAGCAATTAGAAGAGCCTAAACATTGTAAAGATAAGATCAGATAAGGGCACTGAATTCATTAATTCTATTATATCTGATTACTGCAAAGAATTAGGTATTTCACATGAGACATCAGCTGCAAGAACTCCACAACAAAATTGAGTAGCTGAAAGAAGAAATAGAACTCTCAAGGAGGCAGCAAGGACAATGCTTGTAGAAGCTCAAGTTCCTAAAAGATTTTGGGCTGAAGCTATCAACACTGCCTGCCACACTCAAAATAGATCCATGGTAACCAAACATCAAGGAAAAACCCCATATGAATTATGGAATGGCAGAAAGCCACAGGTATCCTATTTTCATATTTTTGGTTGCAAGTGTTTCATTCACAACAATGGGAAAACTCAACTGAAAGTTTTTTATAGCAAAGCTGATGAAGGAATTTTCTTAGGATATTCCCAAATCAGTAGAGCCTTCAGAGTTTACAACTGTAGAACTCTTGTTGTGGAAGAAACACCTCATGTGGTCTTTGATGAATCTAATTTTGAGTCCAGGAGTAAGGAGAATGAGGAGGTAATTAGCAAAAGACTAACCAGACTGAGTATCAAGTCTAAAGGCTATCCTGAGAATTGTGTTGATACATACATCCCAACATGGGACAATTTAGAAGATCAACAATTCAAGGAGGTTACCCAAAGTCAAACCACCCCTCAAAGCTCACCTGAGAGCTCTCCTGAACAAGCAACTGAACTGATGAACACTATCCCAGTTCAAGAGGTAAGTAATGTCAATGAAGATGTGGTCACAGTTGAGACATTCACTGAACCCATCATTCAAGGGGGAACCAATGAAATTACCATTGAGAATGAGAATACCTTGAATGATGACTCAGGACTTCAACCCTCTGTTTTATTTCCTGAATTCGATTTCATTCCTATATCTAGTGACTCAACTTCAGAAGAGTTAAACTCTACTGAAGGGCATCAGCCTAGGAGAACTTGGCTCTCAGATCACCCTGTTGAGCAAATCCTAGGTGATCCTTCCTCAGGAGTCAAAACTAGAAGTTTTCATGGAGAAAGTGCTTTGTTTTGTTGTTTTTATCAAACCAGGAACCAAGTTCCATAGCAGAAGTACTTCAAGATTCCAACTGGATCATTGCCATGCAAGAAGAGCTCAACCAGTTCACAAGGAATCAAGTTTGGGAGTTGGTGGACAGACCATATCACTGCAATGTGATAGGAACCAAGTGGGTATTCAAGAATAAGAAGGATGAGGATGATATCATAGTCAGGAACAAAGCCAGGCTAGTTGCAAAGGGCTATTCTCAAGTTGAAGGATTTGACTATGATGAAACATTTGCCCCAGTAGCCAGATTGGAGGCAATAAGGTTATTTCTTGCATATGCTGCTCACAAGAAATTCAAGGTGTACCAGATGGATGTTAAAAGTGCCTTCTTGAATGGAATACTCAATGAAGAAGTCTATGTGGAGCAACCCCCAGGTTTTGAAGAAAGTCACAAAGTATATAGACTGAGAAAAGCTCTATATGGAATGAAACAGGCTCCAAGAGCTTGGTATGATACTTTGTCACAATTCCTTTTGGATCATGGTTTCATCAAAGGGAGAGTTTATAGAACTCTATTAAGGATCACAAAAGGAGAGGACACTTTGCTTGTACAAATCTATGTGGATGATATCATTTTTGGTTGTCCCAACCAAGTCCTCTGTGAAAAGTTTTCTCAACTGATGAAGGGAAAATTTGAGATGTCTATGATGGGAGAAATGAATTTCTTCATAGGACTTCAAGTTAAGCAGTCCCCTGAAGGAATCTTCATCAATCAAGCCAAATATACAAGGGAGCTGATCAACAAGTTTGGATGCCAGACCAGCAAAGTAGCAAGAGTTCCACTCAACACCAACACCAAAATGGAACCAGATGAAGATGGTGAATCAGTAGACCAGACTCATTACAGAGCCATCATTGGATCTCTACTGTATCTCACAGCAAGCAGGCCTGATATCACATTTGCAGTTGGGATTTGTGCAAGATATCAAGCCAACCCCAAGAAAAGTCATCTGGAAGCTGCTAAGAGGATTCTCAAATACCTTAAGGGTACTGTGAATATGGGATTGTGGTATCCCTCAGATGACAATCTGGAACTCACAGGATACTCAGATGCTGATTATGGAGGATGTAGAATTGACAGGAAATCAACCACATGCACTTGTCAATTCTTGGGAAGTAAGCTGATTTCTTGGTTCTCCAAGAAACAAAATTCAGTAGCCACAAGCACTACTGAAGCTGAGTATATGGCAGCTGGAAGTTGTTGTGCTCAAATTCTTTGGTTAAGACAACAACTGAGAGATTACAACATTTTTGCCAATGAAGTCCCTATTTTCTGTGACAACAATAGTGCAATTGCTATTTCAAAAAATCCTGTTCTCCACACAAGATGCAAACATGTGGATATAAGGCATCATTTTATCAGAGATCATGTGGAGAAGAAGGACATCAAAATGCTCAAGATTCACACTGACAAGCAGAAGACAGATATCTTCACTAAACCTTTGGCTGAAGCAAGGTTTGAAGAGTTATCAGTAGAGCTTGGACTCCTAGATCCAGGAGAGTAAAGAAAGGATTGAATCTCAGAAGAGTTACCTTCAACTCAGTAGAGGTTCATATTCAGAAGAGGATCTTTCTCAGAAGAAGCTCCTCATCTCAGAAGAGGTCTGAATATCAGACGAGGTCAAACCTCAGTGGAGGTCAAAAGTTTATACTTAGTGTTTTTCAAATCTAAAGCCTCTTAGTTTTTAAAATATATATTTTGATTCAATAGAATTTCTAATGAGTGCTTTCTGAAAATTAAATCTTTCTTACACTTTTTCGAAGAGATTTTGGTATGGCAAGCATTTAATGCGCATTGTACAAGTCAGGTTTACTTTTACAGTTACCTATCTCACGCGCCTTAAAACCTGGAAGATGTGACCTTCCGGCTACCAACCCTTCCAATCCATACCATTCATTTTAGGCGGTTCTTTTCTAACCGTCAAGATATCTTAAAAACTCCCCACTAAACTCTTAGGCTTTCCACGATCTCAAACCAGAATCAATCTCAGACGTTGATTTTTCAGATCAATCTAACCGCTCATTTCTCATATAAAAGCCCCAAATTTCAGCCTAAGAACCTTTTCGAACACATCTTCAAGCAAACTCTTTCTATCTATCCTATACACTCTGCAAACTTTCTCTCGAACCCCCCTTTGTTCAAAATGGCAAAACTGAATCTTAGTTTCCTTACCAATAAGGAAAACTTCTGGTATGAACCTATTGTGGTTTTTGATAATCCGGAGATAGAAACCAAACCAGAATTTGCCCATATCAAAGAAGCCCTAGAGTTACTTAAATCTGCTGGGTTAGAGAAATTTCTATCTGTTCATCCTACGAACTGCTTTGACAGACAGGTTCTTGAGTTCTTCAACAATGTATCCAACTCTGATTCGAGGATCAGGTCTCATCTTATACTCCAGAGAAAGAAGAGGGTGATGAGGGACGATGTAGAAATAGTTGAACACCAGAAAATAAAGAAGGAGATTCGTGTCAGTGGTGATGATCTGAATGAGCTATTTGATCTCCCCTCTGAAGGTCCGAATCCAGATACCTGCATCGTGGATGAAGAGGAAGAATGGGTTAATACAATTATGCAGAGGAAGGTCAAGTATAGTCCAACAATGAACATAAATATACTCTTACTAGTATATAATGTTCTCTGTGAAGTTGTTGGAAAATGTATCTTGGGAGACCAAGGAAGCACAGAACAAGTGAGCAAGCCGAAGCTCAGGTTGATGAAGGCAATAGTGGAAAGCAAGGAGAAGCCATACAATTGGCAACAGTTCTTTTTTAGAGCATTGAACAAGGAGCACTCAAAACTCCAACCTGACAAAACTCCCCAGCTATCCAGTAAGCTCAATTTTGAAACCAAAATTTCTTATCTGATAGAGAACGTAGATCTGGGAGTGGACTGGATTCCAGATAGGAAATGGAGCAATCTCAAGGCCTTGTTCAAATCTGGAAAGGCTTTGGAGACTAGAATGATCAAGCATGCTGAGGAGAGCCCAGAGGCAGTTGAAGAAGAGGAAGCTAACCCTACTAAAGGGAAGAAAACCAAGCTGAAGAGGAGGCTGGTTAAGTTAAGCGACAAGATGGCACAACACAAAGAAGCAGAGGCAGAGAAAGCTTCTAAGAAGAAGAAGAAGAAGTCTCCTGAGGCAGAGAAGGACAGTGCCTCCAAGAAGGTCAGAGTCACCAACTCTACTGATGAATCTTCATCAGGTAATCCAGACTCTTCTCCTAACATTATCTCAACTGAGTCTGACTCAGATGTCCCTGCACCCACCCCCATCAAATCCAAAACAACTAAACCTCGCACTCCTGCCAAAACCAAACGCATCTCCACAATAACCAAAACCCCCACTGATGGCTCTCAACAGCCAGAAAGTGGATCCCAAACAACCCCCACTGAACCTATCTCAACCCCCACTGAAACCACTCCATCAAACCCTACTGAACCCATTCCCTCAACCCCTTCTGAACCTACATCAACCCCCACTGATCAAAACCCTATCTCCACTGATACTCTAAACGAAACCTCCACTGAACCAAGCATTCCTGATTCACACTCAACTCAACTGGAGTCTATCCCAGAAGAGCCAACCGAAAGCAGATCCCCTACCCCTTCCCTTCCTTCAGACGATGAAGAAGAGTACTCATTCCTAGATACTCTCAAGGATGAGGTAGCTTACTCTTTAGAGTCTAAATACCCTAAACTTGACAACTTTCCCACACTCAAAGCCTTGTTCTTGAGACTGAGACTCATTGTCCAGCTCAAAGATAGAAGACTTGGTGAAATCCTTCTGGCCGTAAGAGGCAGCAGTGCAGAGGAATGGAAGAAGGAGGAAGTTGAAGTGCTGCAATTTGCTGGGATGCACAAGACCAGACTTCTCTGTGATGAGAAGATCTTTGAAAGTTTGGTCTTGGAGAAGATTGCTGAGGCAAGGAAGGAAGTAGAAGTAGAAAAGGCTGCTGATGGAGAAAAGCCAGCTGAACCCATAGCTGAGAAGGAGGAGGAGAAGGAGAAGAGTGAGGTGGAGAAGGTAGATGAAACCGTACAAGGAGGAGGTGCTTCACCTAAGCAAGGTGATGGTGAAGCAGCCAAGGATGTATCCATGACAAGGGATACTGAGGCACAAAACTTGCCACATGAGGGCTCAGTAGAGGTGTCTACTGAAGCTCTCCCACAACAGCCCTCAGTGGTGGCTAAAGAGTCAACTGAGGTGTCTGGTACTGAAGTAGTTGAAAAAACGAGTGAGAAAGAAACTGAGGTAGAAATCACTGCTGTGAAGAGTGGAGAGATAAGAGCAATCATCCCTGTAAAGGGTGAGTTGGCTGAAAAAAATGCAGTTGAAAAAGAGAGTGAAGGAGAGAAAAGAAAGTTGAGTGAGGAGGAGGGAGTCCCTATGGAGATAGAGGCATCAGGAGACCTAGGTGGTGAGGCTGAGGGAGTTAGAACTAACACTTTTTGCCATGCAGGTACTCAAACCCTTGAAATTCCCCCAGCTGTGGTCAACTTAACTCCTCTGAGTGATGCTGTTCAATCACTCAAAGAAGAAAGCCTTCCATCTCTTCAGACTCAGCTAAGGGATGTCCAGGAGGTTGTACAGGAGGAAGTGGATGAGATGGTTATTCTCTCAGACCACATTGATGAACTCATGGAGTCCACAACTACATCACTTCAGAATCTCACACTAAAAGTTGAAGACTCTCAGCAGATGGTGATTGATGTAGTTGAAGGACAAAGTGTGCTAGTCATAGATGCCCTGAAGAAGCTGGAGAAGACTGAAGAAGAGGCCAGAACCAAATTTCTCAAAGACTCAGTGGAGAACGTATCCATCAACCTGAAGTCCTCAGTAGAGGCTTTCTCAGAGGACCTACTTGGAAAGGTTGAAGGATTATGGAACTCTAAGATGTCTGAATTCGAGGCCAAACATGCTGAGCTAGGGGCTAAACTGGGAGAGGTACTGAATAAGGCAGCTGAAGACTTCCCAACTCAAGAGAAAACAGATGTGCTGATCAATGAGAAGCTAGCCCAATTTGTTCAATTTGGGCAGACAGCTGGAGCAACCCTGGAGAGGCTTGAAGATGAGGTAGATCATTGCTCAACTGAGCTGAAGGCATTAGCCCATGACCAACTGAAGCTCAACATCACTGTAGCTGAATGCATGATTAATGCCGGAAAGGGGGAAAAGAGGATAAGTGCTAAGGATATGAAGCTTGATCTAAAAAATAAGATGAATATTATCCTTGAAACCCCTGACTTCGAGAAAGGCCAACAGGTGAAGAGCACTCTAAAGAAAGTTGATGCTGAAGCTCAGAAGCTTGCAGAAGCCAAGAAAGGCAAGGAGACCTCCTCAGCTGACCTATCAAAGTTCAAAGAGGAGCATCTGAAGGAGAAGGAAGAGAGAGCTGCAAAGAAGGGGGAAACCACAAAGAGAAAGGCATCTGATGCCCTCTCAGCAGAGGTTGCCAAAAAGACAAGAACCTCAGGGAGGTTGGCAGCTAAGTCCACAACCTCTACTGATGAAGTTCAGGTACTCCCTATTCTCAATCCTGAACCTTTATCTTCTGAACCTCCCAAGTCTGCACCCACAAGAGTCACTGAGCTCACTGAGCTAATCAAAGTAGCTGAGAGGAAAAGAAAGGAGAGGCTAGCCACATTTGATAAAACTACTTCAAAGAAATTCAGGAGTGGTTATCAAAGGTGGGCTGCTAAGCTAAAGAGAGACAAGATCACTCCATCTCTGAACAGATTCCCTCATCATGATGCCTGGGTTTCTAAGAAGCTCAATGATGCTTGGGAGACTGCTAAAAGGGAATTTGTGTATTCCTTTTATGTCAGTGGAGAGTTAGGAAGAGACAATGCTCAAGAAGTCTTCAACTCATGGTTATTTGATGCCTATCCTTAACTCTATCCTGAGATCAGTGATGCTTGGAATGATGCCTTCCCTGATCAAGCCCTGAAGGCCCCTGAGCAAATCACCTACTGGCCTCCTCAAGATGCAACTGGTGCTGTTGATAGAGAAAGGATCACTGAAGAGTGGACATCCTTGTGTGAGCATCTTGGACTCAGAGGACATTCGAAGGAGATAATGGAGAGGAAGAACGAGCTGAAGATTAGAGTATTCAAGCAGTATGGACTTGAACCCATTTTCGAATCCATCTGAGAAGTTTGTATCTTTTGCTGGGCATTTGTTTATAAGTCCCAGGTGTGTTTAAGTTTGAAACTTTTGAGAGTAGATTTCATGTAATATGTACTTCACCATTTTATCAATGAAATGAACTCTACTGATGTTTTGCCCAAGATAATATCTCATTATCATTCAGGCTTATGTTCTTGAATGTTTTTACTTACAAAAACTGTGAACTTTGTATGTCATCTGAAGAACCTCATCTGAAAGAAGATATGTAATAAGATAGGTTCCGGCATAATCAAAAAGGGGGAAATTGTTGGGAAAATGTATAAGACTTATGTTTTGATTAGATGCCAAAATGTTCCTCCTAAGTTGTTTTGTAAGTAAATTATTCAGTAGAGTTAGTACTTAGTTAAACAGTTCAACTGTTAAAGAACTGAAGTACAGTTAGTAATTGTAAGAGTGTATTTAAGAATGAAGTCTGCTGAAGATGAAGTCCACTGAAGTGAAGTCCGCTGAAGACATGTGATCTGAGAATAAGTCTAAGTCTTGAATGTTTTCTGAGTACATTCTCACTAAGACTAAAACTATCAGGAGAGGACCAAGGTCCACTGATGGTAACTAACATGCACATTCAATGCTAAACATATTAAAAGCTGTTAGTTAATCTGGTTGGAACAAGGCAAAACGAATTACATTGAAGCTTACAATAAATGAAGGAATAAGAACGTTCTCTCAGAGGAGTTCCACCTTAAAGCAAGACAAGAATCTGGGCATACAGACTAAAGGTCCAATGAGAAGATGACACGTCAGTGTACTTTACTGACAGTCGACCTGCCCCAGCCTGACAAGTACCAGAAGTCTTTCCCTAGCAATCTACAGAAAGTTGGTGAAACAGGCATGGTCTTTCAGCCGTTTCTTGACAAGACTTAAAGCTTCAAATAGAGCCGTTTGAGTCAATCAGATACAAGAAGACTTACTTGAGAAGATTCAAATCCAACGGGAAGATTTTCAAGAAAGCCTATAAATACAGAAGGACGTGCTCATTTCTATGAACGGGAAACTCACAAGATCAAAGCTATCTCTACATTCATAACAACTAAGAAGCACTCGAAATTACCTTTGTTTCCCAAGTGTTTCACATTTGTAGAGAGCCTAACAAACCTTCTGTAACCAAGCTTAAAAGCTATATCCAAATCTTAGAAAGAGATAATCCAATCCTAAGCCTTGAGCTAAACTTGTAAGGATTATCTCAAAATAGTTGGAACCAAAACCCTACTCAAAACCCTACTCAGTGTTTAGGTTGAGAGCTAGTGTTAAGTGGTGTTAGTAAGCTGATTGTTGTATCAGTCTGAAAGCTGGTTTGTTTTGGGAACTAGGACCTGGAATTTCCTAGTGATCAATCATCCTAAGAGAGGAGTAGTTGATCAGTGCACCTTGGCACTATAACACAAGGAATTCCAAGTGAAAGGAATTCTCCTGTTTGATCAGGACAGTGGACGTAGGAGATTCATCTCTGAACCACTTTATACCTTGTGTTCTTATTATTTGCTTTCCTAAGTGTGTGTTCATCTCAAAGTTTATCAAAGTAAAACAAGTTTTCTAAAGGGCTCACTAATCCGCATCTGAAAGCTAATTAGATAGTAGTTCAACTGAAAGTCTTGAGCTTTCAGTGGAGGTATTATCTCAGTAAGCTTTCACAAGTAACTCTAAGCAGACTTAATGTCCACTGACGAGCTACTGTCTTAAGTAACCTGATAAGTTTTAGAAGAAGTTTTAATTTGTAATCACAGGTGTATTCCCCCCATACACCTGTTTACTCGTTTCGGGACCAACATTAGCTCAATGTCCCTTCTTTGGAGTTCTTGATCAAGCTGATCACATTTTTTATGCAATTCTTTCACATCGTACTCTAATGAGGACAATCTCTTGCTTCCTTCCCCCACCTTCTGAAGGATAGCTCTCAACATCTCCTCAGTTGAGGAACCGCCTTCTCTACCCGGGGGTTTTGAACCTGGATCAACACCTGGAGGAACTGTAATTCCGGCCTTCAGATTGACATATGAAAAATTCTCGTTCTTTCTCCATGTGTTCTGAGGAGGCTGCTGGCCTTCTTGATATCCTTGGTTATTCCTCCATTGATTCTGAGGAGGTTGTGGACCAGGTGGTACAAATGGTTGGCAGTAAGAAGGTCTTCCAAATTGATTGCCACCTTGTGGGTACCCGCCTTGGTTATAATTAGGCCTTCCCATGTAATTGACCTCCTCTTGCTGACTCGTGGGTTGGTCCACTTTCTCACTCACTGCTACATTCCCTCCAACCAGATTATGTCCCATCTCGAGGTTACTTATCTTCTCCATCATCGCCATCAACAGCTTCCTCGTTCCCTCATTCTCCTCCAACTAACAAGCTCTCTGAAATTCTGGGTCCTCGTTACATTGCCCTGCATTCATCACAATATTGTCTACGATCTCTCTGCATCTAGCTGTACCATGATTCAGAAATGCTCCACTAGCACATGCATCAAGATGGGCTTGACCAGCCTTGCTGGCTCCACTGTAGAAGAAAGCCATAATATCTCCCTCATTGTACCCGTGCTGCGGGTACTCAATTAACATGTTAGATTATCTTTCCCACGCCTGACGTAAGTCCTCTCCTGGATTCTGGCGGAAAGAAGAGATCTCTATCCTTGCTCTAATAGTTCTAGATGGAGGGTAGAATCACTCGAGGAACAGACGCTCGAGCTCGGCCCATGTGGTTACACCTCCCCGTGGGAGCGTGTTATCGTACCACTCTTTTGCTATTCCCATTAAAGAGAATGGGAACAACCTGAGCCTCTTGGCATCTTTAGACATACCATTATAATTAAACGTGGATGCGATCATCAGAAAACTCCTCAGATGAGTATGAGGATTCTCCTTCCCAACCACCCCCTTGAATTGATTCTCGGTAAGTAGCTTTAGAATTCCAGGGGAAATTGAGAAGTTGTTTGCCTCCACCGGAGGCAATGCCACTCCATCATAATACCATTGCGACTGCACCGCAAACCTTCCTCGAATGGCCATGTTCTGATCAGCGTTCTGAGGAATAGGCTGAGGATAAACAGGTGGTACCGGTACTTGTTGGACTGGTGGTTGGTTATCAGCAGACGGTGGGGGATACGGGTATGGTGGATATGGATATGGTTGGTATGGGTAAGGACAAGGTAAGTTGTTTTGTGGGAAGTTGTTCTGTGGATATGCAGGGTTGTTATGAGGATGTTGGACAAGGTTCTGAGCTGGATTGTTTACGATATGTGTACTCGGGTTTTGGCTCTAGCTTTTCCCTAACGGAACTTGTTTCTGACTGCCATTCCCTCCAGTGCCCGCAACCCGGTCCACTGCTTGACTAAACTCAGCTGCAGCATCATCCAACTCATTACTGATGTTCATGTTATCATTCTCTCCTCCGACAGTATTCATCCTTCTTAAAAAGGCTCGGTTTCTTCTTGCTATTGTCTCACGATCTAGCTCTATTCTCTATTCGCTCGTTTCTCCTTGCGAGCATGTTTTCATAAACCTGAAACACTAACAAAAGAATCAAAACACAACTGTCGAACATGTAAGAATTAACAGAAAAAAAAGCACTCACTACTAACTACTAAGCTATCTACAAGTCCTATTAAAATGACATACATCGCCATCCCCGACAACAGTGCCATTGACTTGAACCGAAAATACTAACTTTTTACTAGTAGTTTCCCCGCAAGCATACGGGTTCACTGTAGTATAAGCAAGTATAGCGACCAAGTATATCGTACCTCGAGATGGAATGTATGCGAATCGATCCCTGAAGATCTATGCGTCGTAATTAATATGAGTGTATGTTTTTGGGTTTAAAAAAAAGAATTATTATAAACTAAAACTAAACTAATTATGCTAAAGAACTGAATTGAACTAATTAACTAAGGGTTGTATTCAAATATGTGATGGTGATGCTCAGGATAGGAATTCCTACGTTTACTAATGGAGCAGGTACATAATCAAAATAACTGTGACGTGCAAGAAATAACCTAAGTAAAAGATTGTAAGATGAAAGCTCAAGAATTCAAACCCTAATACTTTATCCTAACAATCGACTTCAATAATCTACTAACAAGTTAATAGATAATGCTTAATTAACGAGACCCTAATTTAACTAAGGTGATGTGGTCGTCCTCCCTTGATAAACCGGTAGATTAATTAACCCTTTCTAAATCCCCTCGTTAAGTCTACTAGTTATTAAAGAGTGATAATGTCGTCCTCTCTCGAATACTTTTCAAACGAAATTCAAAGGTAAAGTTAAGATTGATTTTAAGAATTCATTAATTAAGAGAATTAAAACTAAACGTCACGTGTTACCCTAATTTGTACCTACATCCTACTTCTACAAGTTCATCCTACCCCAAGCATGCAAGGGTTTTAGCTAGACATGGTTTTAACGAAGACAAAAATAATTAAACACGCAACGAACGGCAACATAATTAATTGAAGTGAAAAACTAAAAAGCATAAACTAGGGTTTTGAAAGAAAGAAATTTAATCTAAGAAAGAATATTAACTAAAGATAGAATCAGAAGTCTCACGTAACACGTGTTGCAAAACAAAAGAAAGAAATCCAAAAATCTAAGTCTAAACAATGAATTCGTAATGTAGAAACCTCGATTACACGTAAAAACAAAGCTTGCTTATCTCTCGTTGCTCTTCTCTCTCTAAAAACAAACTCTAAAAGTACTGATATGCAAAGTGATGTCCAAAACATGTTCGGAACAAGTATATATATGTATCGGGCCGATTTGGGAACTCATGGGCCAGAAAAACGGATCAAAAGGCAAAAGGGCCTAGGCGCTCGAGCTGGTCACGCTCGAGCAGGGGCGATCGAGTGACACGGCTTGAATGATACCAGGGGTCGAACGCTGGCGCTCGAGTGATGTAGCTCGAATGGCACCAGGGCTCGAGCGGTGGTGCTCGAGCCACTGGAACGGGCAAAATCTTCTGTTAGTTTTGGCGCTCGAGCTAACTCCTTGCTCGAGCGGTGGCGCTCGAGTGAGTGTACTCGAGTGGTCCTTCTTCTACTTCAACTAATATTTTTCTTCTCGCGCACTAATACCATTCATATTTCTTCGATATCTTCTCATCCGGGTATCCGTTTGAGTCGATTCAAAGTCCTACGAACTCAATTTTTTACCCTCGATTCACCTATGAGCATTGAAGAGAAAAAATCATCGATGTGTAGAAACAATACTCAATTGACTCTAAATACTTAACAAAATCAACCAAAACTTGGGCATTTCTAGCTACGAATCATGACAATTTCATGCCTAATCAGTCGCTATACATGCTTATACTACAGTGAACCCATACACTTGTGGGGTAAGTACTAGTAAAAAGTTAGTATTTTTGGTCTAAGTCAATGGCGTCGTTGCCGGGGATGGCGATGTATGTCATTTGAATAGGACTTGTAGATAGCTTAGTAGTTAGTAGTGAGTGCTTTATTTTTTCTGTTAATTCTTACGTGTTCGGCAGTTGTATTTTGATTCTTTTGTTAGTGTTTTAGGCTTATGAAAACACTCTCGCAAGGAGAAACGAGCGAAGAGAGAATACCGCTTGATTCTGAGATAATAGTAAGAAGAAACTGAGCCTTTTTAAGAAGAATGAACACTGCCGGAGGAGAGAACGATAACATGGACATCAGTAATGAGTTGGATGATGCTGCAGGTGAGTTTAATCAGGCAGTGGACCGGGTTGACGGCACTGGAGAAAAAAATAGTCTGAATCAAGTTCCGTTAGGGGAAAGCCAGAGCCAAAACCCGGGTACACACAATCAAAACATTCCAGCTCACAACTTTGTCCAAAATCCTTATAATAACCCTGTTTACCCACAAAACAACCCACCTTATCCTTACCCATACCCACCATATCCTTATCCACCATAAAAACATATAGCAAAGGAGTGGTATGATAACACGCTCCCACAGGGAGGTGTAACCACATGGGCTGAGCTCGAGTGTCTGTTCCTCGAGCGATTCTACCCTCCGTCGAGAACAATCATAGCAAGGATAGAGATCTCATCTTTCTGACAGAAGCCAGGAGAGGACTTACGTCAGGCTTGGGAGAGATACTCTAACATGCTCATTGAATGCCCCCAGTACGGGCACAATGAGAGAGATATCATGGCTTTCTTCTATAGTGGAGCCAGCAAGGCTGGTCAAGCCCATCTTGATGAATGTGCTAGTGGAGCATTTCTGAATCATGGTACAGCTAGATTCAGAGAGATCGTTGATAATATTGTCATGAATGCCGAGCAATGGAACGAGGACCCAGAATTTTAGAGAGCATATCAGTTGGAGGAGAATGAGGGAACGAGGAAGCTGTTGATGGCTATGATGGAGAAGATAAGTAACATTGAGGTTGGGCAAAATCTGGTTGGAGGGAATATAGCAGTGAGTGAGAAAGTGGACTAGCCCACAATTCAGCAAGAGGTAGCCAACTATATGGGAGAACCTTACTACAATCAGAATGGGTACCCATGCAGAAATCATCAAGGGCGACCAACTTATGGGCAACCGTTTGTACCACCAGGTCCACAGCCTCCTCAGAATCAGTGGAGAAATAATCAAGGATATCAAGGAGGCCAACAACCTCCTCAGAACCAATGGGGGAAGAACGAGAATTTCTCATATGCCAATCCAAAAGCCGGAATCACAGTTCCTCCAGGTGTTGATCCAAGTTCAAAACCCCCGGGTGGAGAAGGCGGTTCCTCAACTGAGGAGATGTTGAGAGCTATCCTCCAGAAGGTGGAAGAAGGAAGCAAGATATTATCTACATTGGAGTATGATGTGAAAGAGTTTCACAAAAAAGGTGATCAGCGTGATCAAGAACTCTAGAAGAGAGATATGGAGCTGAATAGAATTCAGTAAGAGAACAATAGGAGGTTCACTTAGATGGAGTACCAGATGAGCCAGATCGTGAAATCATTGGGTAGAGAGTCGGGCAAATATCCTTATATGTCGGAGGGCAACCCGAAAGAGCAATGCAAGACGATCCAACTAAGAAGTGGGACCAAATATGATGGTCCCCAGATGCCTGCTGACTCAGAGACGCCCCAAGGAGAGGTTGAGATAGAAGAAAAAGAGCCTGAGGAAGTTAGAGATGAGATTGAGGAGGTAGAAATTGAGAAAAGGGTTGAGGGTGAAGGCACTCAGAAAAGTAAAGATATGGATGAGCCCCAGAAGGGAAAAGACCTTGAGGAAGGTATTGAGGAGATTGAGAGAGTCCCAAAGTGGAAGAAGGCAAGGGAAGCAAGGAAGAATGTGAAAGAAGCTGAGAGAGATGAATGGGGGGTACCCAAATCTGTGATACCTGTCCCATATCCACAACGGTTTATGAAAAAGAAACTTGTTGAAAAGTTTGCTAAATTCCTTGATGTGTTTAAAAAGTTACATATTAATATTCCTTTTTATGATGCTTTGGAACAGATGCCGAATTATGCAAAGTTCCTGAAGCACTTGATAGCGAAGAGATGGCGAGTAGATGAGCCCAAGTTGGTGTAGCTGAACCATAAGGTGAGTGCATTAGTGCACAAAGTGCTTCCTCCAAAGTTGAAGGATCCCGGGAGTTTCGTGATCTTATGTGACATCGGGAGTGGTGTCAAGAAGGGAGCATTGTGCGGCCTTGGAGCGAACATTAATTTGATGCCATTGTCGCTATTCAAGAAGTTGGAAGGTGGAGAACTTCAGCCGACAATGATGACGCTTCAACTCGTTGACCGGTCTATTACTCGACCTCAAGGTGTGGTTGAAGACATCCTCGTGAAAGTTGGAGATCACATTTTTCCAGCCGATTTTATAGTGCTCGACATGGAGGAAGATGATCATGTTCCTTTGATCTTGGGAAGACCGTTCTTAGCGACAGCTGGGATGGTGTTAGATGTGGCGAATGGGAAGATCACATTGAAAGTTGATGATCAAGAGGTGAAAATTTCCCTATATGAGGCCATGAAACACCCGAAGGGGGATGAGAGCTGTTATTGCATGGATGCCATTGGTCCTTGTGTTGAAGACACACCTCCTATCTCTAACCTTTCTTATATTCATGATTTTGATAATCCTTCACTTGATGATTTAACCCATGAGCATTATGAACTTGATTGTTGTGATAGGGATAAAGGGAAGAAGTTGAAGGAGGAAGAAGTGAAAAGTGTGGACATGGTCCAGTTGGAAGAGAAAGGAGGAGTTGAGAAGAAAAAATCCAAACTCAAGAAATTGCTTAGTAAGACTCCTCCAGATAAAGGTGAGAAGAAGTTGAGCCTCCACCACTTGGGGATGAGAAGGAAGCAAAGGAACTCATGATGAAGGGGTATCAAGGAAAGAAATTCAACCACCACTCTTATGAGAGTAAGGGAGGTAATTTTGAGTATCATGTGCCATAAGCTCCTTTGAGCTCGATCCGGCATGGGGACCTTAAAAATAGCGCTGAGTGGGAGGCAACCCACTTTTATTTGCTTTTGAGTGTTTTTAGTTATTAGGGTGTTATTTTGAGTTTTATGTTTTAACCTCGTATTTGAGTGAGTTGCTTGTAGGCTTGTCTCGAGGAAGTAAAGGTATCATGGAGTTATTCAAAAGGGAGGAACTAAAGCAAGGGAGTGTGCTACGTTGTAGAGATAAACTGAATTATTTGGATGAGGTAACCACAACCCCAAACTTAGACCGCTTCACAAGGTCGAAGTTTGGGGGGGGTGGAGTTTTTATATGTGTTATGGTTACATTGCACAGGTGCACACCCTCTCTTTGAGTTGAGTTGGGTTATATATTGAGCCTTGAGATGCTCCTTGAGCTGATATTGCTTTGTGTGCTACTACATATTTCATGTCTATCAATTCTCTAATGCTTGTTGATTGCTATCCTTGAGTATGATTTGATGAGAAGGGTGAATTGTGAAGTTGAGTTAGGAATTTTATTGTGTGGGTGTATGAGTTAGAGTTGATTTGAGAGGGAACTAGTGTACTTACTAATTGTCTTTTTGAGTACTTGTGTGATGAGAGTGAGAATTCACTAGGAATAACATGGATGTGAAAGCCGTGAGATTTGAGCCTTTTGAGATTAAGATGCATGAATTGATCTCTTCGTTTGTGAGTGAGTCGTTACCTTAGAGGATGCTAGAACTTGTGTGTGCTCTTGCTTCTTGATTGTGTATAATTTGATATGCCAAATGTGATCTTAGGCCATCTTTGATTTGATTGAGTCACTTAGCCAAATTTTCCCTACCAATGACATTTATCCCTTGTTAGCCCATTTGAGCCTTAACCTATTTTATTTGCTAGCACACTTTAACACTATTCCAAGTTTTTAAACCTTTTTGTCCCAATTTGAGTGGAGAATAGGAAAAGTGTGAGTGAGGAGGGAATGCGTTGAGTTGAGAAAAGGAATTATGTTGGTTGATTTGTGATAAAAGAAGGGTGTGATGAAGTTTTGAGCTGTGGGAAAGACAAAAAAATTTGAGAATGAGCAAAAGAAAAAATGAGCTCATATGTATGTGAGAAAAAGAAAAGTGTGGTGATTAAAAAAATGAAATGAGTTAGAGAAAAGAAAAATTGAAGTATAGAAAGTAGAGGAATTGAAAAGTGTATTGAATGAAGATGTTTGAAGTATTTTGTTCCTCGTCTTGAAGTATTGAAATTTGATTTTCCGTTCTCCATTCACTTGAGTCACTTATTCCGTATAGTTATCTCACCTGTCCAAAGAGCCTACATTACAACCTTGATAAAGTCCTTTTTGATTCGGCATTAATTTCTAGAGTACGGTCGAAGTTGAGAGTGCTTACAAGCCTATGGCTGCTGATATGTGTGATTGATTAATTGAGTGAGTCCCTTATTATTGATATACACTTCTGAGGGAGTGAAATACATCGTTGAGTGCACATCCATATTTGATCTTGGTGATTCTTGTTGTTATTGCATGAGTATGATGAGGGGAGTGAGTTCGTATACATGTGAACGATCTTTGAAACTTGAGCTCGATTACTTGCATGATTTGATTCTTGATTTATTCCTAATAATTTCACTTGACTTATTATTTCGTTGCTTGAGGACAAGCAACATGGTAAGTTTGGGGGGGTTGATTAGGCGTGAAATTGTTAGATTTTAGAGCTCGAAATGCCCGTGTTTTGATTGTTTTCGATGAGTATTTAGAGTCAATTGAGTACTATTTTCATGAACTAATGAATTTGTCTCTTTGATGCTCATAGATGGATAGAGGGCGAAAGGAGGAGTTCGTAGGACTTTGAATCGACTTGAACGGATGTCCAGATGAGAAGATATCGAAGAAATACAAATGGTATTAGTTCGAGAAGAGAAAAGTGTCATTTTATTCGAAGAAGAGAGCCACTCGAGTGCCACCGCTCGAGCATGGGCAGGGCTCGAATGCCCAAAACTTACAGAACATTTCGGCCGCTCGAGCGAGAGTTTCATTCGAGCTGTTTGTCACTCGAGCGCCCCCGCTCGAGCCCGTGTTTCATTCAAGCTATTGAGGTCGAGCGCCACCGCTCGAGTGTGACCCGCTCGAGCGCCCTAGGTCTTTGACCTTCCGACCCATTTTTTCGGCCCATGAGTTCCCGAATCGACCCGATGCATATATATACTCATTCCGAACACATTTTTGGGGACTACTTCACATTTAGAGTTCGTTTTTGGAGAGAGAAGAGCACCGAGAGTCGAGCAAACTTATTTTACGTGTAATCGAGGTTTCTACGTTACGAATTCATTGTTTAGACTTAGATTTTTGGATTTCTTTCTTTCATTTTGCAACACGTGTTAAGTGAGACTTTTGATTCTATCTTTAATTAATATTCTTTCTTAGATTAAATTTCTTTCTTACAAAACCCTAGTTTATGCTCTTTAGTTTTTCGCTTCAACTAATTATGTTTTCATTCGTTGCTTATTTAATTGTTTTTGTTATTGTTAAAACCATGTCCAGCTAGAACCCTTGTATGCTTAGGGTAGGATGAACTCGTAGAAGTAGGATGTGGATACATAATTAGGGTAACACGTGATGTTTAGTTTTAATTCTCTTAATTTATGAACATTTAAAATAAATTCCAGATTCACCTTTGAATTTCGTACGAAAATTGTTAGAGAGAGGACGACCTTATCACTCTTTGATAACTAGTAGGCTTAACGAGAGGGTTTAGAAGCGATTTATTCATCTACCGGTTTATCTAGGGAGGACGACGGCATCACTTTAGTTAAATTAGGGTCTCTTTAATTAAGCACAATCTATTCATTTGTTTAGTGGATTAGTGAAGTCGATTGATAGGATAAAATATTAGGGTTTAATTCTTGAGCTATTCACCTTACAATCTTATACTTAGGTTATATCTTGCACATCACTGTTATTTTGATTATGTACCAGCTCCGTTAGTATACATAGGGATTCGTTTTCTGAGCATCACCCATTCATATTTGCACACAAACCTTAGTTAATTAGTTTCATTCATTCTTTAGTTTAATTAGTTAAATTTAGTTTAGAATTAATTCTTATAAAAAGATAAAAATACACACTCATATTAATTACGACGCGTAGATCTTCAGGGATCTATTTGCATACAACCCATCCTGAGGTATGATATACTTGGTCGCTATACCTGCTTATACTACAGTGAACCCGTACGCTTGCGGGGGAAACTACTAGTAAAAAGTTAGTATTTTCGGTCTAAGTCACACACATGTGTTTAAATATGAAAAGGCGCGTTTTAATGAAAACAGTCAGCATTTAATGAAGATTTTCAGGACGAAGGACTCAGTGAGACGCTTCAAATTCACAAGATTCAAGATTGAACTCATACCTGTCAGGGAGATATTGTAGCACCCTGATACCTCACTGAGTCGAGTCTGGCCTGTGTTCCCCCTTGATCCTATACTGACTGCTCTCCCAGATCTAAGAGTCCTAACTCCACTGACAGTTCCATAAATCATGCTACAGCAAAGGCTTAGTCAAGATCTCGGCTCTTTGCCTGTCAGTGTGAATTTTCTCCATCCTCATGTCCTTCTTCTCTACATGATCTCGAATGAAGTGATGCCTAATATACACATGCTTGCACCTTGTGTGAAGCACTGGGTTCTGAGTGATTGCTATAGCACTATTGTTGTCACAATAGATTGGAACCTCATTAGCAAATACTTGGTAGTCTCTCAATTGTTGCCTCAACCATGAAATCTGAGCACAAAAACTACCTGCAGCCATATACTCAGCCTCAGTTGTAGATGTCGCCACTGAATTCTGTTTCTTACAAAACAACGAGATCAACTTACTCCCCAAAAACTGATATTTCCCTGAGGTGGATTTCCTATCAATCCTGCAACCTCCGTAATCGACATCTGAATAACCTGTCAGTTCAAAGTTATCATCTGAAGGATACTATAGTCCCATATTAACTGTCTTTTTCAAATACTTGAGTATCCTCTTAGCAGCCTCCAAATGACTTCTCTTGGGGTCAGACTGATACCTAGCACACACACCAATTGCAAAAGTAATGTCAGGCCTACTTGCAGTCAGGTAAAACAATGATCCTATCAGCCCTCGGTACTCAGTCTGATTCACTAAAGCTCCTTCAGTGCCAGGATTCATCTTCCAATTTTTGTTCATTGGGATCCTAGCTGGATTGCTATTCTAAATTCTAAACTTCTGAATCAAGTCTCTTGTATACTTTGCCTGATTAATGAAAATCCCTTGATCAGTCTGCTTGACCTGCAATCCTAAAAAGAAGTTCATCTTTTTCATCATTGACATCTCAAATTTACCAATCATCAACTTAGAGAATTTCTCACAGAGCTGATGATTTGGTGATCCAAATATTACATCATCCACATAAATTTGGACCAAGAGAATGACATCATCTTCAGTGATCCTGAACAAAGTCCTATCCACGGTTCCCTTCCTGAACCCGTGGTCAGTCAGGAATTGAGAGAGGGTATCATACCAAGCTCTAGGAGCTTGCTTAAGTCCATAGAGTGCTTTCTTCAAATGATATACTCTATCTCCAACCTCAAACCCGGGAGGTTGTTCAACATATACCTCTTTATTGAGTACACCATTCAGGAAGGCACTCTTGACGTCCATTTGATACACCTTAAACTTCTTGTATGTTGCATATGCAAGGAACAACCTGATAGCTTCCAACATAGCCACTGGAGCAAAGGTCTCATCATAGTCTATCCCTTTAGACTGACAATACCCCTTTGCAACCAATCTTGCTTTGTTCCTTACTACAACATCATTCTCATCCTTCTTGTTCTTGAAGACCCACTTGGCACCAATAACACCTTGATGCCTAGGTCTATCTACCAGTTCCCAAACCTGATTCCTTGTGAACTGATTTAACTCCTCTTGCATGGCCATAATCCAGTTCGAGTCAGTGAGAGCTTCTTCAATGTTCTGAGGCTCTTGCTCAGAGAGAAAGCAACAGAACAATGCACTCTCACTATGGAACCGTCAGGTCCTGACTCCCTCAGTTGGATCACCAATGACCTGGTCAATGGGATGACTTTCTAGCCATGTTCTCTTACCTGGAGTTATTCTTGAAGTACCTGCAATGTTAGTGTCTACAGGTTCTTAGAATTCAGGATATTGAATAGAAGGGGATGATCCTGAGTCTATACCAAAGGGATTTACCAACTCAATGTCAGGGACATCGATTCCCCCTTGATGAGGTGACTCAGGAACCGTCTCATCTGCGACCGCATCTTTATAGACGGTGCTTACCTCAGGTTGAGCCTATTCCTCAGTCTGAGGCCCAACTGTCCCTGATGCGCTGGGCTCAAGAGTGGCTCTTGAGTCATCTTCCTGATCGTCGTCATCATCCCATCTTGGAATTGGCATAGTTTTGACCTTGGGATCAGGTTGATTATTTAAGCTCAGCCTTGTCACCCTCCTTGTGACCTCCTCAGTGTGAGGATTCAACACTCTTATCCTAGACTCATTGACAGATTCATCAAACACAACATGTGGTGATTCTTCCACAACAAGGGTCCTACAATTGTAAACTTTGAAGGCTTTACTGACTTCAGAATATCCTAAGAATATTCTTTCATCAGATTTTCTATCAAAGGCTTTCAACTGGGTCTTCCCATGGTTGAGGATGAAGCACTTGCAACCAAATATATAGAAATAAGAAATGTGAGGTTTCCTCTTGTTCTATGTCTCATATGGAGCTTGTGCATGTTGTTTGTTCAACATGGATCTATTCTGAGTATAGCATGCAGTGTTGATTGCCTCCGCCCAAAACTTCTTAGGCAATCCCGACTCAGCCAGAATGGTCCTGGCAGCTTCTTTCATTATCCTGTTCCTCCTTTCAGCGACACCGTTTTGTTGTGGAGTTCTAGCTGTAGAAGTCTCATGAGCAATACCAAGTTCATTACATAAATAAAAAATATATGAGTTTATAAATTTAGTGCTCTTTTCAGATCTGATCTTAGTAATAGACCGATTCTTCTCATTACTGAGTCTCCTGAGCAACTCTAGAAGCTTCACCTGTGTTTTCTTTTTATTCAACAAGAAAATAGTATATCTAGAATAATCATCAATAACTACAAGGGTGTATTTCCTACCATTCATACTCACAGGTGTTACAAGGCCAAATAAATCTATGTGCAACAGCTGAAGAACCCTGTCAGTGGAGAAGGAAGATTTCTCTTTGAATGATGCTCTGACCTGCTTCCCTTTCTGACAAGCTTTGCACACATGGTCTTTGCTAAAAACTTCATTAGGTAGACCTTCAACAAATGACTGTCTAGAAATTTTGTTAAGAATCTTGAAGTTCAGATGGCTTAATCTTTTATGCCATAACCAACTGAGCTCTAAGGAGCTTTTAGCAACAAAATAAGTATTGGGAAAAGTGTTGCTCCAATCAGCGAGATAAACATTACCTTTCCTAATACCTGATAGAAGCACTTGTGTTGATTTGTCCTTGACTGAACATATATTTGATGAGAACTCATCACCGAAACCTTTGTCACAGAACTGGCTCACTGACAACAAGTTATGCTTCAGTCCTTCCACAAAGGACACATTCTCCACTCTGACCGTACCTACTATCAAGATACCAAAACATTTAGTAAAACCTTTTGAGTTATCACCAAAGGTTACCTGTGGACCATCTTTAGCTTGAAATTCTTGGAGAAGACTCTTCATTCCATTCATATGCCTTGAGCAACCACTGTCTAGGTACCAAACAACCTTGATTGAGTCTCCTCTCCTCTTGTTGTGATCCACAGCCGCCTGCAAACAATTCAGACTTTAGGTACCCATTGGGTGTTGGGTCCTATCGTGCCAGCTGTACCCTTTGGGATCCAGATACTACCCTGATTGCTTCAGACTGGTAAATCTGTCTCCCTGAAACATCAACATACACGACTTTATTCTTCTTAGCCTGAGAAGAATATGGTGTATGAGTGCTAGGCTTAGGCTTCACAGGAGCCTGAGTGGGTGCCTTTTGGGCTGGCCTCCTGTTCTTCCTATACCTTAGTGCAACAGGTCTTTGGGCTTGTTCTTGATAAGGACCCTGTTTTATGTTCCCCTTAGGCAAGTGAGGGAAAAGAAAACAGTTAAAGGCCTCAGGATGCCAAAACCATGGGGGAGTCATCATACTTGGCCTTTCCTGCTGGTATTGCCACGCATGATGATACCCTCGTTGATCAGTCTGATGGCTCTTAGCCTGAGTCTTCCTCTACTTTCGCTGAGGTTTTCTCAGGCCTGAGCTCTCAGGGGCCTTCTTTGGTTGTTTGGCACTTCCCTAGGGTTTTGGCTTAGCAACCTTGGGGGCAACCCTGACCGTGTCAACAGTAAACCTTTATCAGTTTGGCGGGCCTGAAGTACAACCTTCTTTGTATTTTGGCCTGCCTGAATGAAAACCCTCTCAGTGTTGCTCCCTGAAGCAACATGAGATTGACCCTGTGAGGATTTCTTAGAAATATATCCAAGACCCTTTTTCTCATTCCCAAGCATCTGGCTGCTATTTATTTCCTCTCTAGCCACTGAGAATTTATTCATTGCTGCAACCTTTTGCTTAAGAGAGTCCTCACTCTTTTTAAGGATTTCATGTCTGGCAAAGAGGTCATCAAACTTACTTTTGAGTACTTTCAGCTCTTCATCAGCCAGTTCTTTCAGAATCTTCTCTCTTGGAAGACGCTCAACATTGATCATGTTAATTTCCTGAGTTAGTCTCATAATTTGAGCTGACTCTTTCAGATTTGACTGAGTGAGTTGATCATTTAGGTTTTGGACCTCAATACTCAATTTCTGGTTCTCTTCTACCAAGAAGACATTAGTTTCCTGCAGCCTGGAGAAATCAACCATCAATTGATCCAAACAGATCTGAAGGTTCATTTCTCTGGCTGACTCTGAGCTAGTCTTAGGATTTTGACGAGTGTTTGAGCCACAAATAGAGTTAGATGTTACCTCAGGCTCTTCCCTAGCCATTAGACACACATCATCGTACTCATCATCAGAAAAGAGTTCAGGCGACCTCTCCTCAGGACCATCTGAGTCTGTAGCTTCCCCAGCGAGCAAGGCTCTCTGGTCAGTGTACCTCTGGTCTCTCTTGGCCCTCCTGTCTTCTCTTTCCCTTGCACTCAGCTCTGGGCAGTCATACTGATAGTGCCCATTCTTGTTACAGTTGTAACATGCAACCTGCTCATCACCTCTATCCTTTCTCGGCTCAGGGTTCCTTCTTGAGTCAGGTTCCCTTGGTCTAGACAAGCTTTCAGTCTTGCCTGAGTGCCTATCATCAGGAGTATGTCTCTGTTCATCTCTTCGATCGGGCTTTGGGTCTTAGTATCTTCTTTCATTGCCACAATCTCTTCTCTGGTCAGTGTTCCTTCCTTCCTCATATCTCCGTGAGCTTTGGTGGGTTCCTTCAGGTTTCCTGTCACGAGTATCTTGATAATATTTCTTATAACGACCAAACCTGGAATTCAGCTTCTCAAAGCGCCTGGCATTAGGTTGTACTCCTCAGCAAACTCTTCCTTGCTCATCTCCATCAGTAACTTTGATGAAGACTCAACAGGTTCTGACTTGGCTTTGAACGCCACGCTTTTCTCAGGAGCTTTCTCTTTCTTCTCTTCTTCTTACTGAACTTTCTTTTTTCTCTTGTTGAGATCATATTCCAGTGCTTTAAGCTCTTAAAAAAGTAAAGCAGAAGTTATGTTACTCATATCCTGAGTGTTCTTTAGCATGATTACACTGTTGTCCCATCTATCAGGAAGGGTATTCAGGATCTTAGAAGCAACATCTCTCTTTGGAACATCCTTATCCAACATCACCAACATAGTCTTGTTAATGTTTGCTTTCTGAAAACTTGATTACTCAATTCTGAAGTAGTGATTAGTATAGGGCAGTGCTCAAGTTAATGATCAGGCTGATTGATTCAAGCCTGAGAAAACTGATGCAATGAATGACTTAATAAATAAGCAATAAGAGCAATATCAAAGCAGTAGCGAACACAAGGAGTTTAACGTGGTTCAGAGACTCAAGCTCCTACGTCCACGGTCCTGATTGAACTGGATAATCCACTAAGGATTAACTTGTTTTTAACGTGCCAAGGTGCACCCAGATCAGCTAACTCACTGACCCTTACACACTCCTTCCTAACTCACTAACTGACTTCAACCAACAAACCTATCAAGAGGGTTTTGGTTTCAGTTTTGTTTCCAACTAAGATTGTGATTATCCTTACAAGACAATGCTATGCTAAGGATGGATATTCACTCTAAGCTTAAGATATATCTAGGTCCGCTCAGTGGAATTCATAATAACTCTCTCTAATCTAAGAAACACTTGGGAAATTTATCTGGTTTCGAGCATTTTTTTAGAACGCTGAGTGCTTTGACGCTTGAGAGTTTGAGTAATTTCTGGCTTGGAAATTTCCCGTAACCTTGTATGGGTTCAAGGCCTTCTGTATTTATAGATGGATTTGAAAACTATCCGTTGGAAGAGATAACCTTCTAGTCATCTTCGTAGGGTTGTTCAACGGATACAACTCCCATGCAGCAGCCGTCCTTGCATGGTTTATGTAATGTATTTAATGCTCCATTTAATGCTTGCCCATTGAAAAGTGCAGTCTGAACTCAGTCTTCATGTCAGGTCCGTACGTGTGTGTCCTTCCTGGATTGGTCCACGTCATCAGGTTGGTGAGAATGTCAGAACTCATTCCTGGGCTTCAGGCTTGTCTTATTAAGTTCTTTTTTTCTCAAGCACAATGGTCTTGTCCTGATGCTGATATTCCTTTTGCATTGCTTGGCCCTACATCAAGTCTTTCCCATTACTCAGTGTCATCCTGTTCCCTTCATGACTGAGTTAGTAATGACCTCAGGGTCGTACTCATCATCACTGACACTTACTCAGCCAGCTTAGATGAACTGCCGTAAGTTCAGGATGGTGCTTTGCATCTTCAGGTTTCAGTCTTGATAGTCTTCAATGAGTACTCCTCTCATTGAGTTCCTGTGAATTGTAAAATAACTAAGTACTAATCTAACCAAGACTAGCCTGACTACTAAGGCATTACATCTTTTCAGGGGTTTTGGAATCTAATCAAATCTGACATTGTCCCAACAAGATTCATCAAAGACCACATGAGGTGTTTCTTCCACAACAAGGGTTCTACAATTGTAGACTCTAAAAACTCTACTGATTTGGGAGTATCCTAAGAAAATTCCTTCATCAGCTTTGCTGTCAAAAGCTTTCAGTTGAGTTTTCCCATTGTTCTGAATGAAACACTTGCAACAAAAAATTTGAAAGTAAGATACTTGTGGCTTTCTGCCATTCCATAGCTCATATGGAGTTTTTCCTTGATGTTTGGTTGCCATGGATCTATTCTGAGTGTGGCAGGCAGTATTGATAGCTTCAGCCCAAAACCTTTTAGGGACTTGAGCTTCTGCAAGCATTATCCTTGCTGACTCCTTAAGAGTTCTATTTCTTCTCTCAGCTACTCCATTTTGTTGAGGAGTTCTTGCAGTTGATGTCTCATGAGCTATACCCAGCTCCTTGCAAAAATTAGATATTATAGAGTTAATGAATTCAGTACCCTTATCTGACCTTATTTTTACAATGTTCAGGCTCTTCTCATTGCTAACTTTCTTCAGTAGTTATGGCAGCCTGACTTGAGGTCCCTTCTTGCTTGCAAGGAATACCACCCATGTGTACCTGGAGAAGTCACCAACAACAACAAGTGTATATTTTCTCCCATTGATACTTACAGGGTGTTGGGATATATTTTAGTTTTGATGATTTTCCAAAACCACATGTAATAGGTTTGAAGCAGTCAGGATTGTATCTTTTAGTTTCAGGTCAGGCTAGTTTGTTTCTCAGTAGAACAGGTTATCAGTGGAGGAAGAACTCAGTGAGGGGGAACTCTACTGAGAGGAACTCAGCTGAAGGGGGAACTCTACTGAGGGGGAACTCAGTGAGGGGGAACTCACGATAGAGCCTGAGGAAGTCAAGATGACATCAAGGAGAACGACTGAAGCCATGTCAGAAGACCTGAACCTGAAGAGAAGCCTGAAGGAAGTCCCACTGAGTATAAACCTGACCTTTCTAAGCTGGTCAGTGGACTACTCAGTGAAGAGCATGATCATGAGGATCAATGCTGTGCCTAGTAGGACCTGAAGGAGTCAGGCTACTGAGGCTGGGAAGCTTGACAAATAGCCTTATGTCAACTCTCCTGAGTGGACTTCAAGTCTACTGAAGGAAGTCCACTGAGTAGACTTAAAGTCCAATGATGGTTCCTAAGAAGACTTTAAGTCTACTGAAGAAAGGTATCCTGAGAGGATTACAAGTCAGCTGAAGACAAGTCGCCTGAAGTCAGGACTACCATGATCAAGTACCCTGAACAAAAAAGCCGTTGGACTCAGTCCACGTGGACCAATCAAGTCAAGGCAGCAAATCTGACAAAAGCTGACAAAGGCCATACTTTACTGAAAAGGAGAATTTCACTCCAGATATAGTCTGGATTTGAATGTTACTATCTCCAACGGTAACATTCAAATCCATACTATAAATACAAACTCAAGCAAGGAGCTGATGTGAGAGTGGTGCGTTTCAAGGGAGGCATAAGGAGGCACCATCTCCATCAAGAACACTGACCTGAGTTATTCATAGTCATATTTGAGTGTTCCAGTTTGTATACTCGAGCTCATCATATACATCCTAAGCTTAGAGAGATTTTCCCAACCTTAGCTTAAAGGCTAAAACCATGTAAGGGAAAATCTCACCTAGTTGGAGAGAACCAAACCAAACTAAACCCTTTCCAGAATAGTGTTAGGTGTTGCAGTGAGGTGAGGAGAGGCAGTCCCTGAGTGAAGAGGGATGTGAGGCCAGTTCGAGAGGCAGCTCCGCGGAGGGGTGTGAGTCCAGTTGTGAGTGCACCTTGGCACGTTAAAAACATGAATCCCGGGTAGTGGATTTCCTGTTAAATCAGGCAGTGGATGTAGGAGCTTGAGCCTCCGAACCACTTTACATTGTTGTGTTCATTATTGCCTTACATCAGTTTACTTCAGTGTTTAAAAAAATTGCTCCTGAATTCCCATTTTGGTATTCGAAAACGGGACCATCACAGGGGTTACTGGACCAAAAAGATCCATATGCAACAGTTGAAGTACTCTGTCAGTAGAGGTAGCTACTTTGCTTTTAAAGGATGCTTTCACTTGCTTTCCTTCCTGACAGGCTTTGCAAACATGATCCTTGTTGTATACTTCATTTGTCATTCCTTCTACTAGTGCATGTCTTGCTATCTTGTTCATCACCTTGAAGTTCAGATGACTTGACCTCTTATGCCATAGCCAATTAGAGTCAGTTGAGCTCTTTGCTATAAGGCATGCATTTGGTGTACAAGACTTCCAATCTGCAAGATAGACATTTCCCTTCCTTGACCCAGTTAGTAGTACCTGTTGTGAAGATGTATTCTTGACAAAACACAGGTTACAAGAAAATTCAACACTGTACCTTTATCACAAAACTGACTTATAGATAATAGGTTATGCTTAAGTCCACTGACATAGGATACATTATTAACCTTTACTGAGCCAATAATTAAAGTACCACAACACTTGGCGGCTCCTTGTGAATTGTCACCAAAAGTGACCTATGGACCCTCTTTCTCAATGAATTCTTTCAGGAGACTTTTATTGCCAGTCATGTGCCTGGAACATCCACTATCCAAGTACTAGACTAAAGATTTAAGAGCTTCTCCTTTGTTGAGGTCCACTGAGCCCTGCAGTCAAGATCAAGCTTTAGGTACCCATTTTGTGTTGGGTCTTATCAGGTTAGTTGTATGTTGGTCCCAGTACAAGACTGAGGGATACGTGTATGGGGGGGGATTAACGTATATAAATTTTTCTCACTTTCAAACTGACTGAGTCCCCTTGCTCAGAGTGATAAAGAACTCAGGGTTGATAACACACCTACTAACTGCACTGAATGCTTGTCAGTTGGCAAACTATCAACTTGAGTTCAGTGCGGAAATGCGTAAGCCCTGAAAGTTTATAGTCTTGTTAATGTTTGCTTTATGAAAACTTGGTTACTCAAATCTGAAGTAGTGATTAGTAGGGCAGTGTTCAAGTTAATGATCAGGCTGATTGATTCAAGCCTGATAAAGCTAATGCAATGAATGACTTAAACAAATAAGCAGTTAAGAACAATATCAAAACAGTAAGAACACAAGGAGTTTTAACGTGGTTCAGAGACTCAAGCTCCTACGTCCACGATACTGATTGAATAGGATAATCCACTACTTGGGATTAACTTGTTTTTAATGTGCCAAGGTGCACCAAGATCAGCTAACCTCCCTGACCTATACAAACTCTTTCCTAACTTCACTAAACAACTTCAACCAACAAACCGGACTAGAGGGGTTTGGTTTCAGTTTGGATTCCAACTAAGGTATGATTATCCTTACAAGGCTAAGCTATGCTAAGGATGGATAATCACTCTAAGCTTAAGATATGGCTTGGAAGCTCAGTGGAATACAGAATAACTCTCACTAGTCTAAGAAACACTGTGGAAATTTATCTGGTTTCGAGTGCTTGTTTTAGAATTCTGAGTGCTTGAATGCTTGAGAGTTTGAGTAATTTCTGGATTGGAAATTTTCCGTAACCTTGAATGGGTTCAAGGCCTTCTGTATTTGTAGATGTATTTGAAAACTATCCATTGGAGGAGATAGTCTTCTATTCATCTACGTAGGGTTGTTCAACGGATATATCTTCCATGCATCAGCCGACCTTGCATGCATTACGTAATTGCATTTAATGCTTGCCCTTTGAAAGTGCAGTCTAACTTGAAGCGAATATACCAGCTTTCTACTAGTAGTTTCCCCGCAAGAGTACGGGTTCACTGTAGTATGGACAAGTATAGGGACCAAGTATTATCGAACACAAGGGATGAAGTGTATGCGAATAGATCCCTGAAGATCTACGTTTCGTAGCTAATATGAATGTATGTTTTTGGAATTTTGAAGAATTAATTATAACTAAAATAAACTAATTAAACTAAAATACTGAAGAAGACGAATTAACTAAGGTTTGTATTCAAATGAGTGATAGTGATGCTCAGGATAGGAATCCCTATGTATACTGATGGAGCAGGTACATAATCAAAATAATTGTGACGCGCAAGAAATAACCTAAGTTAAAGATTGTAAGATGAAAGCTCAAGAATTCAAACCCTAATACTTTATCCTAGGAATCGACTTCACTAATCCACTAACGAGTTAATAGATTGTTCTTAATTAATGAGACCCTAATTTAAACTAAGGTGATGCGGTCGTCCTCCTTAGATAAACCGGTAGATTAATTAACCCTTTCTAAACCCTTTCATTAAGTTTACTCGTTGTTAAAGAGTGATAAGATCATCCACTCTCTAACACTTTTCGAACGAAATTCAAGAATACAGTTAAGATTGATTTTAAGAATTCATTAATTAAGAGAATTAAAACCTAACATCACGAATTACCCTAATTACGTACCCACAACCTACTTCTACGAGTTCATCCTACCCTAAGCATGCAAGGGTTTTAGCCGGACATGGTTTTGACAATAATAAAAACAATAGAAGAAGTGGCGAACATAAACATAATAATTAGAACAAATAAAAGATCAAACATAAACTAGGGTTTAAAGAAATACTTGCAAAGAATTGAAATTTAATTAATAAAAACGAAGTTTAAAGTGTTTAACGTAATCGAACTAATGAAAAGAAACTGAGAAACGAAAATAAACTAAGAATCCGTGCTAAAACCTCGATTAAACGTAAAGTAAAGCTTGCTCCTCTCCTTCTCTAAAAAAATGAACTCTAAAAGTGATATTCTATCAAGTGGTGTCAAGGTGTCTCCAGGTGTTCGTAAAAATGAGCTCCGGACAAGTATATATAAGCATTGGGCCGAATCGGGAACTCGTGGGCCAAAAAACGCATCCAGAAGCACGAAATTTGGAAGTGCTCGAGCACACCTACTCGATCGGTGGCGCTCGAGCAGTGTAGCTCGAATGGTGCAATCGCTCGAGCGGTGGCGCTCGAGCTGGTCGAGCACTAGAATTCCTCTGTATGTTTTGGGGCGCTCGAGCAACACGCTCGAGCTGCTCGAGCGCAAGAAATCTTCTGTATGTTTTTGGCACTCGAGCAACACGCTCGAGCGCTAGTGCTCGACCTGAGCCACTCGAATGACTCCAAAATTTCCCAAAGTAATACTTTTCTTCTTCCGCACTAATACCAATCGTATTTCTTCGATATCTTCTCATCCGGGCATCCGTTTGAGTCGATTCAAAGTCCTACCAACTCCGTTTTTCATCCTCGATTCACCTATGAGCATCAAAGAGACAAATTCATCAATGTATAGAAATAATGCTCAATTGACTCTAAATACTCGACAAGACCGACCAAAACTAGGATATTTCTAACGACGAATCATGACAATTTCACGCCTAATCAACCCCCCAAAACTTACCATATTGCTTGTCCTCAAGCAATGAAATAATAAGTCAAGTGAAATTGTTAGGAATGAGTCAACGAATCAAATCATGTAAGTGAATGAACTCGGGCTTCAATGATCAATCACAAGTATACTCACTCACCTTCCCTCATCATACTCATGCAACAACAACGAGAATCACCAAAATCAAACATGGAAATGCACTCAACGATGTGTTTCACTCCCTCACAAGTGTATATCAATGATAAAGGGACTCACTCTAACAATCAATCACACATATCGGCAGCCATAGGCTTGTAAGCACTCTCAACTCCGACCATACTCTAGAAATGAATGCCGAATCAAAAAGAACTTTTCTCAGGGTTGTAATGTAGGCTCTTTGGACAGGTGGGATAACAATATAGATAGGTGACTAAAGTGAGTGGAGAATAGAAATTCAAACTTCGGTACTTCGAGATTAGGAACAGAATACTTTAAACACCTTCAATCAACACACTTTCAATTCCAATACTCTCAACACTTCAATTTTTTTTCTTTCTTACTCTTTTCACTTTTCTCAACCACTTCACTTTTTTTCACAAACACATGAGCTCATTCATTTTTTTTTCTTTTGCTCATTCTCAACTTTTTTGTTCATTCCCACAACTCAAAACTTCATCACACCTTCTTCTCATACTCACTCAAGCAATCACATTTTCCTTTTTCAACTCAATTCAATCCCTTCACATTGACACTTTTCCTATTCTTCACTCAAATTGGGACAAAAAGGGTTAGGAACTTGGAATAGTGTTAAAATGTGCTAGCAAATGAAATAGTCTTAAAGCTCAAAGGGGCTAACAAGGGACAAATATCACTGGTAAGGAAAATTCAGGCTAAGTGACTCAATCAAAACAAAGATGGCCTAAGATCACATTTGGCATATCAAACTAGACACAATCAAGAAGCAAGAGCACACACAAGTTCTAGCATCCTATAAGGTGACGACTCACTCACAAACGAAGAGATCCTTTCATGCATCAAAATCTCATAAGGGTCAAATCTCACGGCTTCCACATCCATGCTAGTCCTAGTGAATTCTCACTCTCATCACACAAGTACTCAAAAGAAAAACTCGCAAGCATACTAGTTCTCTCTCAAATCTACTCTAACTCAAACACCCACACAACAAAACTCCTAACTCAACCTCACAATTCACCCTACTCATCAAATCATACTCAAAGATGGCAATCAACAAGTATAAGCTGATTGATCGGCATGAAATATGTAGTAGTATCTCAAAATATTATTAGCTCAAGGAGCATCTCAAGACTCAAATAACCAAACTCAACTCAAAAAGACGTGTGCGCCTATACAATGTAACAATAGAACATATAAAAAACAACTTTGACCTTGTGAAGAGGTCTAAGTTTGGGGTTGTGGGTTACCTCATCTAAACAATCCAGTTTCTCTTAACAACGCAGCACACTCTCTTGCTTGAGTTCCTCCCTTTTAGATAACTCCATGATTCCTCTACTCTCTCGAGACAAGCCTACAAAATAAAACTCTCAAGTACGAGGTTAAAACTTAAGATTCAATAACACCATAATAACATAAAAACAATGAAAAACAAATAAAAAATGGGTTGCCTCCCATTCAACGCTATTTTTAAGGTTCTAATGCCGGACCGAGCTCAAAGGAGCTTATGGGACATGATACTCAAATTTACCTCCCTTACTCTCAGAAGAGTGGTGCTTGCATTTCTTTCCTTGATACCCCTCCATCATGAGCTCCTTTGCTTCCTTCTCCACCTCAAGTGGTGGGGGTCTCAACTTCTTCTCACCTTTATCTATAGGAGTCTTACTAAGCAATTTCTTGCGCTTGGACTTTTTCTTCTTAACTCATCCTTTCCCTTCCAACTGGACCTCGTCCACCTTTTTCACTTCTTCATCCTTCAACTTCTTCCCTTTATCCCTATCAAAATAATCAAGATCATAATGCTCATGGGTTAAATTGTCAAGTGAAGGACTAACGAAATTATGAATATGAGAAATATTAGAGATAGGAGGTGTGTCTTCAACATGAGGATCAATTGCATCCATGCAATAACAGCTTTCATCCTCCTTCGGGTGTTTCATGGCCTCATATAGGGAAATCTTTATATCTTGTTCATCAACTTTCAACGTGATTTTCCCATTTGCCACATCTAGCACCATCCCGGCCGTTGCTAAGAACGGTCTTCCCAAGATCAATGGAACGTGCTCATCTTCCTCCATGGCAAGCACTACAAAATCGGCTGGAAATATGTGATCCCCAACCTTCACGAGGACGTCTTCAACTACACCTTGAGGTCGAGTAATAGACCGGTCGGCAAGTTGAAGCGTCATCATTGTCGATTGGAGCTCTCCACCCTCCAACTTCTTGAAAAGCGATAATGGCATAAGATTGATGCTCGCCCCAAGGTCGCACAACGCTCCCTTCTTAAATCCATTCCCGATATCACATAAGATTGTGAAAATCCCGGGATCCTTCAACTTCGGTGGAAGTGCTTTGTGCACTAATGCACTCACCTCATGGTTCAGCTGCACCAACTTGGGCTCATCTACTCGCCGTCTCTTTGCAATTAAGTCCTTCAGAAACTTGGCATAATTCGACATCTGTTCCAAAGCATCATAAAAAGGAATGTTAATATGCAATTTCTTAAAAACATCAAGGAATTTAGCGAATTTCTCATCAAGCTTCTTTTTCATGAAGCGTTGTGGATATGGGATGGGTATCACCGATTTGGGTACCCCCCATTCATCACGCTCGGTCTCTTTCACTTTCTCCCTTGCTTCTTTTGCCTTCTTCCACTTAGGAACTCTCTCAATCTTCTCAATGCCTTCCTCTTCAGGCTCTTTCCGCTCATTGGACTCATCCTCATCTTTACTCTTCTGAATGCCTTCACCCTCAACCCCTTTCTCAACTTCCATCTCCTCAATCTCATCTCTATCTGCCTCAGGCTATTTTTCTTCTATCTCAACCTCTCCTTGGGGCGTCTCAGGATCAGCAAGTATCTGAAGACCCTCATAGTTGGTCCCACTTCTAAGCTGGATCGCCTTGCAATGCTTTTTTGGGTTTCCTTCCGGCATAGAAGGATACTTACCCGGCTCTCTACCTAATGATTTTATGATCTGGCTCATCTGAAATTCTATCGAAGTGAACCGTCTATTGTTCTCTTGCTGAATTCGATTCAGCTCTACATCTCTCTCCTGGAGTTCTTGATCATGCCGATCACCTTTCTTATGCAACTCTTTAACGTCATACTCCAAAGAGGACAATCTCTTGCTTCCTTCCTCCACCTTCTGAAGGATAGCTCTCAACATCTCCTCAGTTGAGGCACCGCCTTCTCCACCAGGAGGTTTAGAACCTGGATCAACACCTGCAGGAACTGTAATTCCGACATTCGGATTAGCATATGAAAAATTATCGTTCTTCCTTCATGTGTTTTGAGGAGGCTGCTGGCCTCCTTGATACCCTTGTGTGTTCCTCCATTGATTTTGAGGCGGCTGTGGACCTGGAGGTACAAATGGCTGGCCATAAGAAGGCCTTCCAAACTGATTGCCACCTTGTGGATACCCGCCTTGTGGATAATTAGGCCTTCCCATATAGTTGGCCTCTTCTTGCTGACTCATGGGTGGGTCCACTTTCTCATTCACTGCTACATTCCCTCCAACCAGATTCTGCCCCATCTCAAGGTTACTGATTTTTTCCATCAGCGCCATCAACAGCTTCCTCGTACCCTCATTCTCCTCCAACTTACAAACTCTCTGAAATTCTGGATCCTCATTCCATGCCCCGACATTCGTGACAATGTTGTTGATGATTTCTCTACATCTCGCTATCCCTTGGTTCAAAAAAGCTCCACTGGTACACGCATCGAGTGGGCTTGCCCAGCCTTACTGGCTCCACTATAGAAAAATGCCATGATATCTCCCTCGTTGTACCCGTGCTGCGGGCACTCAATCAACATATCCGAGTATCTCTCCCAAGCCTAACGTAAATCCTCTCCTGGCTTCTGGCGGAAAGAAAAGATCTCTATCCTTGCTTTAATGGTTCTCGATGGAGGGTAGAATCGCTCGAGGAATAGACGCTCGAGCTCGGCCCATGTGGTTACACCTCCCCATGGGAGCGTGTTATCATACCACTCCTTGGCTATTCCCGTCAAAGAGAATGGGAACAGCCTGAGCCTCTTGGCATCTTCAGACATGCCGTTATAATTTAATGTGGATGCGATCATCAGAAAACTCCTCAGATGAGTATGAGGATTCTCCTTCCCAACCTCCCACTTGAATTGATTCTCGGTAAGCAGCTTAAGAATTCCTAGGGAAATCGAGAAGTTATTTGCCTCTACAGGGGGCAATGCCACTCCATCATAGTACCTCTGCGGTTGTGCCGTGAACCTTCCTCTAACAGCCATGTTTTGATCTGCGTTCTGAGGAACGTGTTGAGGATTAGCAGGTGGTACGGGTACTTGTTGGGGTGGTGGTGGTTGATAAGCTGATGGTTGGTTGTAAACAGGAGGTGGAGGATACGGGTATGGTGGATACAGAAAAGGTGGGTATGGGTAAGGGTAAGGTAAGTTGTTTTGTGGAAAGTTGTTCTGTGGGTAAGCAAGGTTGTTTTGAGGATGTTGGACAAGGTTGTGAGCTGGATTGTTTATGTTTTGTGTGCCCGGGTTTTGGCTCTGGTTGTCCCCTATCGGAACTTGATTCTGGCTACCACTCCCTCCAGTGCCTTCAACTCAGCCCAATTCCCGATTGAACTCATTCATAGCATCATCCAACTCATTAGAGATGTCCATGTTGACGTTCTCATTCTCTCCTCCGGTAGCATTCATCCTTCTTAAGAAGGCTCAGTTTCTTCTTGCTATAGTCTCAGGATCCAACTGTAATCTCTTTTTGCTCGTGGCACCTTGTGAGCGTGTTTTCATAAACCTGAAACACTAACAAAAGAATAACAACACAACTGCCGAAAATACTTACGAAATAAAATAGAAAAGTAAATCACTCACTACTAACTACTAAGCTATCTACAAGTCCTATTCAAAAGACATACAATGCCATCCCCGACAACGGCGCCATTGACTTGAATTGAAAATACCAGCTTTCTACTAGTAGTTTCCCCGCAAGAGTACGGGTTCACTGTGGTATAGGCAAGTATAGGGACCAAGTATTATCGAACCCAAGGGATGAAGTGTATGCGAACAGATCCCTAAAGATCTACGCGTCGTAGCTAATATGAATGTATATTTTTGGAATTTTGAAGAATTAATTATAACTAAAATAAACTAATTAAACTAAAATACTGAAGAAGATGAATTAAGTAAGGTTTGTATTCAAATGAGTGATGGTGATGCTCAGGATAGGAATCCCTACGTATACTGACGGAGCAGGTACATAATTAAAATAATTGTGACGCACAAGAAATAACCTAAGTTAAAGATTGTAAGATTAAAGCTCAAGACTTAATAACCTAATACTTTATCCTAGCAATCGACTTCACTAATCCACTAACGAGTTAATAGATTGTGCTTAATTAACGAGACCCTAATTTAAACTAAGGTGATGCGGTCGTCCTCCTTAGTTAAACTGGTAGATTAATTAACCCTTTCTAAACCCTTTCATTAAGTCTACTCATTGTTAAAGAGTGATAAGATCGTCCTCTCTCTAACACATTTCGAACGAAATTCAAGAATAAAGTTAAGATTGATTTTAAGAATTCATTAATTAAGAGAATTAAAACCTAACGTCACGAATTACCCTAATTACGTACCCACAACCTACTTCTACGAGTTCATCCTACCCTAAGCATGCAAGGGTTTTGGCCGGACATGGTTTTGACAATAATAAAAGCAATAGAAGAAGTGACAAACATAAACATAATGATTAGAACGAATAAAAAATCAAACATAAACTAGGGTTTAAAGAAATACTTGCAAAGAACTGAAATTTAATTAATAAAAATGAAGTTTAAAGTGTTTAACGTAATCGAAATAATGAAAAGAAACTGAGAAATGAAAATAAACTAAGAATTCGTGCTAAAACCTCGATTAAATATAAAGTAAAGCTTGCTCATCTCCTTCTCTCCAAAAACGAACTTTAAAAGTAATAATCTATCAAGTGGTGTCAAGGTGTCTCCAGGTGTCCATAAAAACGAGCTCGGGACGAGTATATATAAGCATTGGGCCGAATCGGGAACTCGTGGGCCGAAAAACGCATCTGGAAGCACGAAATTTGGAAGTGCTCGAGCACACCTGCTCAAGCGGTGGCGCTCGAGCAGTGTAGCTCGAATGGTGCAATCGCTCGAGCGGTGGCGCTCGAGCTGGTCGAGCGCTCGAATTCCTCTATATGTTTTGGGGCGCTCGAGCAACACGCTCGAGCGGTGGCGCTTGAGCTGCTCGAGCGCAAGAAATCTTCTGCATGTTTTCGGCACTCGAGCAACACACTCGAGCACTAGTGCTCGACCTGAGCTACTCGAGTGACTCCAAAATTTCCCAAAGTAATACTTTTCTTCTTCCACACTAATACCAATCGTATATCTTCTCATCCGGGCATCCATTTTAGTCGATTCAAAGTCCTACGAACTCCGTTTTTCATCCTCGATTCACCTATGAGCATCAAAGAGACAAATTCATCAATGTATAGAAATAATGCTCAATTGACTGTAAATACTCAACAAGACCGACCAAAACTAGGGTATTTCTAATGACGAATCATGACAATTTCACGCCTAATCACAGTCTGAAGTCAGTCTTCTTGTCAGGTCCATACGTACGTGTCCTTCCTGGATTGGTCCACGTCATCAGGTTGGTGAGAATGTCAGAACTCATTCCTGGGCTTCAGGCTTTTCTTACTAAGTTCTTTTTATCTCGAGCACAACGGTCTTGTCCTGACGTTGACATTCCTTTTGCATTGCTTGGTCCTACTCCAAGTCTTTCCCATTACTCAGTATCATCATGTTCCCTTCAGGACTGAGTTAGTAATGACCTCAAGGTCATACTCTTCATCACTGACACTTACTCAGCCAGCTTAGAAAGCTGCCGTAAGTTCAGGATGGTGCTCTTGCATCTTTAGGCTCTTAGTCTTGATTGTCATCAGTGAGTGCTCCACTCACTGAGTACCTGTGAAGTGTAAAATGACCAAGTATAAAAACTTAAACAAGACTAGGCTGACTAAGACATTCTAAGGAAAATTATCTTTTCAGGGGCTTGGGATCTTAATCAAAACTGACAATGTTCCAACAATTTCCCCATTTTTGATGATGCCAAAACACTGAAAAGATCCTCAAAACACTTAGAGGAAATAAAATCCTATCTATAAGATAAGTCAGTGTTAGAGCAATTCTTGATAAAGTACATAATTTAAATGATAGCCAAAAAGACAATGAGTTTTTGTCTGTGGGCAAATGTAATAGATTTCATTGATGATATGGAATGAGTACAATGAACCTGATCTATTACATAAAAAATGTGAACACCTAAACCAATCTCATTTCAGTCTCGAGTCCATAACCAGCATAGACTCTGACCTTCAGCTCATCTACTCTTCTAGGTTGGTTCATATAACCTTCAGCTTTGGCTATCTTCAACACTTCAGTCATAATTGCCTTTGTATCATGCTTGCTTGTTCCAGGGACTAGAGGTGGTGGTCGAGCAATGAACTCAGGAGCCTTTACTTGTATATTGGCTGCGTCAGCTTCCTCCAAGATCTTCAGAATGAGTTCAGGATGATTGTCCATCATGTAGTCAGTGAAGTGGGCATTCGCCCCATTTCTTCACTACATACCAGAGTCTGACGAACTCATCCCTTGCGTCAACCCAAAACTCTTTCAACGTCTCTGAGATGAACTCATCGACAAGAGCTTCCCTCTCAATCACCTCAGGCTTTCTGACTTGTAGAATTGTTGACTTCCTCGCTGTAGGTCTCTTTTTGTACTTTCTCGGCTCAGGCTTCACCTTCTTCCTCCTTAGCAAACTGACCACTGCATCATCAAGTTCTCTTTATTGTAAGTCAGTGAGGTCAATGAGCTTTTCAACCTTCTTTTCAAGAATGTGCATCTTCTTCTTCTGAGCGATTTCAGCTCTGCGCTCAGCTTCAGTTTTCTCAGGGTCAGCTCCCCATGCCTTTGCACATAACTCAGCCACCGTTTCCACAGAATAGGTGATTGGGTTCTTTCTTGTGTTTAATGGGGGAGATTTTTTAACAACTGAAGACTCTTGATTTGAAGGGATTTGAGGAACTTCTCCTGAAGGTTCACTAGCCTAACCCGCTGCTGCTGCCAATCTTGCTGACTTCCTAGGAGATCGCATAAACACTACATCTTCTGCAGGGTTTACCTCCGATACCTCAGGGCGGGATCTTTTCTTATTTCCCCCCTTTTTGGCATCATCCTTGGCAGGAGGAGGTCGTAACACTTCTATGAACACCTTTTGACCACTGTTGACAATGAAGGCAGCTAATGATTGGACTTGTTGCACTCCTTCTTTCAACATGTCAACTCCTGAAGTGATTCATGTTCCAGCGTAGGAGACACTGGTGATGGCAGCATTTAACTTCTTCTCAAAGACCTCCATGTTGGTGTGGAGACTTTGTTCAGCTTTGGTGATTCTGGCCTCAACTCTTGATGTTTCATTACTGATCCTGTTGGCCTCTGACATCACCTTCGCAGACTCTTGAATAGCCTTGGCCAACTCTTGTGCAACTGACTTAGAGTACTGAGTGATTCTCCCTGACTCCAGCGCCAGTTTGGCCACTGAGTGATTCAGGGCCTGAGTGAAAAGCGCTCCAGCCTGAGTTGCTAGATGCTCCACTGCCATTTCTAGCTTCTGCTCACGCTGTTCCTCCTTCTCATCAAGTCGATTCAGAGTTCGCCTTAGCACCTTTTTCATCTTCTGCCTCTTCTGCTTCACTGACTTCACCGTGTCAACCATCTACGCTTAAGCAAGATAAGCTCCTTGTTAGCAAGTGTATTGTAGGCTGACTTGGTCCATTTGATGTGCTCTGCAAGGGCCTGAGCATCTTTATCCTTTATTCAGCCCTGAGCCTCATAACTTCTTCTTGAAGCTCAGCCAAGTTCTCTGTCGTCTTCTCCTTCTTCACTTCGACGATGCTTTTGAACTCAGCCCTCCGGACCCCAGTGAAAATAACCTCATCATCCTCTTCGGCCTCGTCAGTGAGTGGCTGCTTTCCCTTGTCAGCCCCTGCTGCATCAGTCCCCTTGTCAGGGTGCACTGAAGGCAGTTGTGGAGTGGTCATAACCGCCTGCTCAGGCTCAGCTAAGCCAGCTCGAACTTTGGGAACAAGTCCCTCAGAACTAGGAGTCTCCTTGGACGCCTCTACATCATCCTCATTTGTCTCAGGGCAGGGAATCCCTTCATCGACTGATGTATCATTGGCAGCTGAGATGTTCACAACATCCTCAACAGTTGGTCCACCCTTAGCACCAACTTCCTTATCACCTTCCCCCTGAGCCTGAGGCTCAGAGTCTACTGCATATATCTCCTTCGCAGTATCTTCCACTTTATTTTCATCCACTCCACCCTGAGGGTTATCATCCTCATCATCATCTCCCTTGGGCTCATCCTCGAAGACCTCTTGCATACCAGCCCTCATTCCATCCACCAGCTGCTTTAAATTATCGATGTTCAGCAGCTGCAGCCAACTGGTGATATGGAAGTATGAACATGGTCTGGCCTCCTTCCTCTCCCAGTGTTCCCAGCCTCTAGCATCGACCAGCATGTGCTGCTCTTGCATATTCGACTGCTTGAAGTCGAGCCAGACCTTTAGCTCAATCACATTGGAGCACAGCTCCCTGTATTTGTGCAGACTGGGCCAACACTTTGCAGCCTATTCACAAGCATTCCCCCTGAGGGTGTTCTCAAACATTCCTCCCATTAGCCCAACATCCAACTCCTCTTCCTCTGCCATGTCCAGAAACTCATCAGCTAAGTCTCCTTCGGTAGTAGTTTTGGGGCAGTCTTTAGGATTGGGGTAGGTTGGGAAATCTTCAGGGTTAGTCGTAGAAGTTCTTGGGTCAGGGTTCTGGTCAGGCTCAGTGATGTTTGAAGTGCTGGGCGCTGACTCAGTTTGTGTTGGGGTGGTTTCAGGGTTAGGGATTTCAGGAATGTGTGTGTCAGTGGGATTGGCTGTGGGTTCTAGTTCAGTGGGGTTGGGGTTGAATGTGAGCTCAGACTGTAAAAGTTCCGCCGCCTCAATTGTTCCTCTTACTAGCTCTAAGTCAGAGGCTCTTGGAGAGCTTGACTCCTACCTCACCGGACTGACTTCCCTCAGCTTCTTCGCTGGAGATTTCTTAGGACCCTTCCTCAATCTTTTCAAGGGCCTATCTCCTCTCTTCTCTCCCCCTGATCTGAAGTCATCATCAGTTTCCGCAGCCTCTGAAACGACCTTCTTGGAGACGGACTCAGTCCCTTTCTTTACAACCTTTGCGGTGGCCTTGGACTGCAGCACCACCTTCAGGCTTGCTCTCTTCTCCTCCTGAGCCTTCTCAGCCTCAGCTTTCTCCTTCTCCCTCTCTGCAGCAACCTCGGCCTCTATCTCCTTGTTCTTCTCAAATAGCTCGTCCACCTTCTCGAGCAGGCTGGTCACCACCTTCTTGCCTTTCCCCGCAGGCTTCTTCCTCTGACCCTTAGGAGGGGCATTGGGGTCAGTCATGCCCAGAACAACATATGTATCACCAGCAGTGGTAGACATAATCTTCTTTGAAGACAAGTCATCCTCCAAATCAAAGGTACAACCCTGACAGGCAAGGGCGATCAGGATTGACAACCTTGTCCCAAATGGAATGATAGCTCCCACGGAGATATGCTTCTTCTCCTTATCCTTCCTCAACTTGTCTCTGACGGCCTGACTTATCTGGTCTAGGAAGAATTGCTCCCAGCTGGCTTCAACACCATCAACTAGGGCTCCCATAATCCTTAGCTTGGGAAAACTGAGCTGCTCGTGAGAGCCAGTAGTACACATGATTATCTAGGAGACTACATCAATAAGTGCACAATATTCTGGCTTTAGGGTGTCCTTGTGCTGCCTCGCCCTGAATTCCGATGACCTAATCTTGGTCCATTCCTGAAGAAGCTCGCCTTCTTTATTTTTCTTGTAGATCCTGGGATTAATGCCAGAGCACGAAAGTCCATACACCTCCTTTATGACCTTCCTGAGGTCGATGTCACGGGTTTCGACACTGTAGAGTTCCTCCCCATCCTTGTCCTTCTCACCCGTCGGAACAAGCGTGGTCACCCTGGTAAACAGTTCACCCTTGTGAATGAACAGGTTCAGATATGCCTCCACTACTGCCTTTGGAAGCACATAGATGGGTTTTTGGGTGAAGTACTTCTCCATTTGTGCCTTGGAGATCCAGTCAAAAACTGGGAGAATCTCCTTTACCGATTGACATGCTCCCTCCATGGAAATGATGTGTTCCATGTTAACCAACTTGTTATTGACAACATCTTCAAGGTTGTCAGTAGACCAGGTGGTGTCCATGAATGCTATTGAAGAATTTGGGTGGTTTTGAGGAATTTGTGATTGAAGGTTTGAACAAGGGAATGTTCAGTGTGCAATGTGCGTTTGTGTTTGCGTTAATTTCTCAAATGGCATTATAGATTGATATAAATTAGTCAGTTACTCAGACGTGAGGTTGGGATTAATCCTGAATTTGAAAAGTTTTGAAATGAAGGGCCATGATTAATCTCCGTATCAATTATTTTCCCACGTCAGTCATATTCCATATAAAACAGACACTTAAATGATAAAGTAATTGAACACATTAAATGCTCCGCTGCGCGTGGGTTTAAATATCAAAAGGCACGCTTTAAATGAAAATGAAATGCATTTAATAAAGATTTTCAGGACGAAGGACTCAGTGAGACGCTTGAATTTCACAAGGGTCATGATAGAACTCATACTTGTCAGGGAGACATTGTAGCACCCTGATACCTCGCTGAGTCGAGTCTGGCCTGAGTTCTCTCTAGATCCTACACTGACTGCTCTCTCTCGGATCCAAGAGTCCTAACTCTACTGACAGTTCCAAAAATCTTGCCTCAGCCAAAGGCTTAGTCAAGATGTCAGCTATCTGCCTGTCAGTGTGAATTTTCTCCATCCTAATATCTTTCTTCTCTACATGATCTCGAATGAAGTGATGCCTAATATCCACATGCGTACACCTCATGTGAAGCACTGGGTTCTGAGTGATTGCTGTAGCACTATTGTTGTCACAATATATTGGAACCTCATTAGCAAGTACTTGGTAATCTCTTAATTGTTGCCTCAACCATATAATCTGAGCACAACAACTACCTGCAGCCATATACTCAGCCTCAGTTGTGGATGTCGCCACTGAATTCTGCTTCTTATTAAACCACGAGATCAACTTACTCTCCAAAAACTGACATGTCCCTGAGGTGAATTTCCTATCAATCCTGCAACCTCCATAATCTGCATCTGAATAACCAGTCAGTTCTAAGTTGTCATCTGAAGGATACAATAGTCCCATATTTACTGTCCTTTTCAAATACTTGAGTATTCTCTCTTAGCAGTCTCCAAATGACTTCTCTTGGGGTCAGACTGATACCTAGCACACACACCAACTGCCAAAGTAATGTCAGGTCTACTTGCAGTCAGGTACAACAATGATCCTATCAGCCCTCGGTACTCAATCTGATTCACCGAGGTCCCTTCAGTGTCAGGATCCATCTTCTAATTGGTGTTCATTGGGATCCTAGCTGGATTGCTATTCTGAGTTCCAAACTTCTGAATCAAGTCTCTTGTATACTTGGCCTGATTAATGAAGATCCCTTGATTAGTCTGCTTGACCTGCAATCCTAAAAAGAAGTTCATCTCTCCCATCATTGACATCTTAAATTTACCAGTCATCAACTTAGAGAAATTCTCACAGAGCTGATGATTTGGTGATCCAAATATTATTTCATCCACATAAATCTGGACCAAGAGAATGTCATCACCTTTAGTAATCCTGAACAAGGTCCTATCCACGGTTCCCTTTTGAACCCGTGGTCAGTCAGGAATTGAGAGAGGGTATCATACCAAGCTCTAGGGGATGCTTAAGTCCATAAAGTGCTTTCTTCAAATGGTATACTCTATCTCCAACCTCAAACCCGGGAGGTTGTTCAACAAATACCTCTTCATTGAGCACACCATTCAGGAAGACACTCTTGACGTCCATTTGATACACCTTAAACTTCTTGTATGTTGCATAAGCAAGGAACAACCTGATAGATTCCAACCTAGCCACTGGAGCAAAGGTCTCATCATAGCCTATCCCTTCAGACTGACAATACCCCTTTGCAACCAACCTTGCTTTGTTCCTTACTGCAACACCATTCTCATCCTTCTTGTTCTTAAAGACCCACTTGGTACCAATAACACCTTGATGCCTAGGTTTATCTACCAGTTCCCAAACCTGATTCCTTGTGAACTGATTCAACTCCTCTTGCATGGCTATAATCCAGTTCGAGTCAGTGAGAGCTTCTTCAATGTTCTGAGGCTCTTGCTCAGAGAGAAAGCAACAGAACAATGCGCTCTCACCATGGAACCGTCTGGTCCTGACCCTCATTTGGATCACCAATGACTTTGTCAATGGGATGGTCCTCTAGCCATGTTCTTTTGCCAGGAGTTGTTCCTGAAGTACCTACAATGTTAGTATCTACAGGCTCATAAAATTCAGGATATTGAATAGAAGGGGACGATCCTGAGTCTATACCAAAGGGATTTACCAACTCAATGCCAGGGACATCGATTCCCCCTTGATGAGGTAACTCAGGAGCCGTCTCAGCTGCAACCGCATCTTCATAGACGGTGCTTACCTCAGGTTGAGCCTATTCCTCAGTCTGAGGCTCAACAATCCCTGATGTGTTGGGCTTAAGAGTGGTTCTTGGATCATCTTCCTGATTGTTGTCATCATCCCATCTTGGAATAGGCACAGTTTTGACCTTGGGATCAAGTTTATTCTTCAAGCTTAGCCTTGTCACTCTCCTTGTGACCTCCTCAGTGTCAGGATCCAACACCCTTATCCTAGACTCAGTGACAGATTCATCAAACACAACATGTGATGATTCTTCCACGACAAGGGTCCTATAATTGTAAACCCTAAATACTTTACTGATTTCAGAATATCCTAAGAATATTCCTTCATCAGATTTGCTATCAAAGGCTTTCAATTGGGTCTTCCCATTGTTGATGAAGCATTTACAACCAAATATATGAAAGTAAGAGATACTAGGCTTCCTCTTATTCCAAGTCTCATATGGGGTCTGTGCATATTGTTTGTTCAGCATGGATCTGTTCTGAGTGTAGCATGCAGTGTTGATTGCCTCAGCCCAAAATTTCTTGGCAATCCTGACTCAGCCAACATGGTCCTGACAGCTTCCTTCAGTATCTCGTTCCTTCTTTTAGCAAAACCATTTTGTTGTGGAGTCCTAACTGCAGAAGTCTCATGAGCAATACCAAGTTCATTACAGAAATCAGAAATATATGAATTTATAAATTCAGTGCCCTTGTCAGATCTGATCTTAGTAATGGATTGATTCTTCTCATTGCTGAGTTTTCTGAGCAACCCTGGAAGCTTCACCTGTGTTTTCTTTTTATTCAACTAGAAAATAACCCAAGTATATTTAGAATAATTATCGATAACCACAAGGGTATATTTCCTACCATTCATACTTACAGGTGTTACAGGGCCAAATAAATCCATGTGTAAAAGCTGAAGAACTCTGTCAGTGGAGAAGGAAGCTTTCTCCTTAAATGATTCTCTGACCGGCTTCCCTTCCTGACAAGCTTTACACACATGATCTTTGCTAAAAACTTTATTAGGTATACCTTCAACAAGTGATTGTCTAGAAATTTTGTTAAGAATCTTGAAGTTCAGATGGCTTAATCTTTTATGCCATAACCAACTGAGCTCTAAGGAGCTTTTAGCAACAAAACAAGTTTTAGGGATTGTGTTGCTCTAATCAGCAAGATAAATATTACCTTTCCTAATACCTGATAGAAGCACTTGTGTTGATTTGTTCTTGACTGAACATATTTTTTATGAGAACTCAACACTGAAACCTTTCTCACAGAACTGACTTACTAATAACAGGTTGTGCTTCAGTTCTTCCACAAAGGACACATTTTCCACTCTCACTGTACCTATTATCAAAACACCAAAACCTTTAGTAAAACCTTTCGAGTTATCACCAAAGGTTACTTGTGGACCATCTTTAGCTTGAAATTCTTGGAGAAGACTCTTCGGTCCAGTCATGTGCCTTGAGCAACCACTGTCTAGGTACCAAACTACTTTAGTTGAGTCTCCACTCCTCTTGTTGTGATCCACAACCGCATGCAAACAATTCAAGCTTTAGGTACCCATTGGGTGTTGGGTCCTATTGTGTCAGCTGTACCCTTCGGGATCAGACTTGCTTCACAACCCTGATTGCCTCAGAGTGGTAAATCTATCTCCCTGTAACATCTACATACACTACTTTCTTCTTCTTAGCCTGAGAAGAAGATGGTGTATGGGTGTCAGGCTTAGGCTTCACAGGAGCCTGAGTGGGTGCCTTTTGGGCTGGCCTCCTGTTCTTCCTAGGCCTGGGTGCAGCAGGTCTTGGAGCTTGTTCTTGATAAGGGCCTTGTTTTCTGTTCCCCCTAGGCAAGTGAGGGAAAGGAAAACAGTTATAGGCCTCATGATGCCAAAACCATGGGGGAGTCATCATGTTAGGTCTTCCCTGTTGGTATTGCCAAGCATTATGATACCCTCGTTGACCAGTCTGATGACTCTTGGCCTGAGTCTTCCTCTACTTTTGCTGAGGTTTTCTCTGGCCTGAGCTCTCAGGGGTCTCCTTTGGTTGCTTGGCCTTTCCCTTGGGTTATGGTTTAGCAACCTTGGGGGCAACCCTGACTGTGTCAACAATTTCTTTGCCCTTATCAGTCTGGCGGGCCTGAAGTACAACTTTTTTTTTGTATTCTGGCCTGCCTGAACAAAGACCCCCTCAGTGTTGCTCCCTAAAGCAACATGAGATTGACCCTGTGAGGATTTCTTAGGAACATAACCAAGTCCCTTTTTCTCATTCCCAAACATTTGGCTGCTATTTATTTCCTCTCTTGCCACTGAGGATTTATTCATCGCTGCAACCTTTTTCTTGAGAGAGTCCTCACTCTTTTTCAGGATTTCATGTCTGGCAAAGAGGTCATCAAATTACTCTTGAGTACCTTCAGCTCCTCCTTCCTGGCCAGCTCTTCATCAACCAGTTCTTTCAAAATCTTCTCTCTTGGGAGACGCTCAACATTGATCATGTCAATTTCCTGAGTTAGTCTCACAATCTGAGCTGACTCTTTCAGATCTGACCGAGTGAGTTGATCATTTAGGTTTTGAACCTCAGTACTCAATTTATGGTTCTCCTATACCAAGAAGACATTAGTTTCCTACAGCCTGGAGAAATCAACCGTCAATTGATCCAGACAGATCTGAAGGTTTATTTCTCTGGCTGACTCTGAGCTAGGCTCAGGATTTTGAACAGTGTATGAACCACACATAGAGTTAGATGTTACCTCAGGTTCCTCCCTTGCCATTAGGCAAACATCATCGTACTCATCATCAGGGAAAAGTTCAGGCGACCTCTCTTCAGGACCATCTGAGTCTGTAGCTTCCTCAGCGAGCATAGCTCTCCGGTCAGCGTACCTCTGGTCTTTCTTGGCCCTCATGTCCTCTCTCTCACGTGCACTCAGCTCTGGGCAATCGTACTGATAGTGCCCACTCTTGTTACAGTTGTAACACACAACTTGCTTATCTCCTCTTTCTTTTCTTGGCTCAGGGTTCCTTCTTGAGTCAGGTTCCCTTTGTCTAGACGAGCTTTCAATCTTGCCTGAGTGCCTATCATCATGAGTACGTCTCTGTTCATCTCTTTGATCGGGATTTGGGTCTGAGTAACTTCTTTCATCGCCACGATCTCTCCTCTGGTCAGTGTTCCTTCTTTCCTCATATCTCCTTGAGCTTTGGTGGGTTCCTTCAGATTTTTTGTCACGAGTATCCTGATAATATTTCTTATAACGACTAAACTTGGAATTAAGCTTCTCAGAGCGTCTGACCATCAGGCTGTACTCCTCAACAAGCTCTTCCTTGCTCATCTCCATCAGTGACTTTGATGAGGGCTCAACAGGTTCTGACTTGGCTTTGAACGCCACGCTTTTCTCAGGAGCTTTCTCTTTTTCTTCTTCTTGCTGATCTTTCTTCTTTCTTTTGTTTAAATCATATTCCAGTGCTTTAAGCCCTGAAAAAAGTAAAGCAGAAGTTATGTTACTCATATCCTGAGTGTTCTTTAGCATAATTACACTGTTGTCCCATCTCTCAGGAAGGGCATTCAGGATCTTAGAAGCAACATGTCTCTTTGGAACATCTTTGTCCAACATCACCAACTCATTCATCAACTTAATGAATCTTGACCCCATCTGATCTATCGTCTCATCAGGCAACATCTCGAATGCTTCGAACTTCTGAATTGCAATATTCCTCTTGTTCTCCTTTATCTTTTCTGACCCTTCGCATATCCTGGTCAGCTCATCCCAGACCTCCTTAACCGTCTTTAAGTTCATCAGCCTCGCTGACTCCTCGAAAGGCACCGTATGCAAGATGATGTTTCTGGCCACATTATCCAGTCCCACCATTTTGATCTCGTCATTGGTCATATCCTTCCTCTCCTTAGGAACCTGTACACAAATGTCAAGATGCTCATACCCCAGTCCTCTGACATTAGGGATAGTATTCTTGATGGGTCCTTCCTTGATAACACGCGACATTTGGTCATGGATGGCATCTAGATGTGCCTCAAGTCTGAACTTCCAGTAGACAAAGTTAGAAATAGAGAATTCAGGTAATGAAGCTTCAAGTCTCCTCGAAGTCATGATGATGCAAGTTTTATGAAAAGAAAACTCAGATCTATTCAGTGACCACCAACAGTTTCATCTCTGAAACTATTAGTATTCAAAGTCAGTGGTCTTTTGAACCACTGCTCTGATACCACTTGTTGGTCCTGGTACAAGACTGAGGGATACATGTACGGGGGGGAGAATACACATATACAAATTTTTCTCACTTTCAAACTAATTGAGTCCCATTGCTCAGAGTGATAAAGAACTCAGGGTTGATAACATACCTACTGACTGCACTGAATGCTGGTCAGTTGGCAAACTATCTTCTTGAGTTCAGTACGGAAATGCGTGAGCCCTGAAAGTTTATAGTCTTGTTAATGTTTGCTTTCTGAAAACTTGGTTACTCAAATCTGAAGTAGTGATTAGTAGGGCAGTGTTCAAGTTAATGATCAGGCTGATTGATTCAAGCCTGATAAAGCTAATACAATGAATGACTTAAACAAATAAGCAGTTAAGAACAATATCAAAGCAGTAAGAACACAAGGAGTTTTAACGTGGTTCAGAGACTCAAGCTCCTATGTCCACGATCCTGATTGAATAGGATAATCCACTACTTGGGATTAACTTATTTTTAACGTGCCAAGGTGCACCAAGATCAGCTAACCTCCCTGACCTATACAAACTCCTTCCTAACTTCACTAAACAACTTCAACCAACAAACCTGACTAGAGGGTTTTGGTTTCAGTTTGGATTCCAACTAAGGTGTGCTTATCCTTACAAGGCTAAGCTATACTAAGGATGGATAATCACTCTAAGCTTAAGATATGGCTTGAAAGCTCAGTGGAATATAAAATAACTCTCACTAGTATAAGAAACACTTGGGAAATTTATCTGGTTTTGAGTGCTTCTTTTAGAATACTGAGTGCTTAAATGCTTGAGAGTTTGAGTAATTTCTGGCTTGGAAATTTCCCGTAACCTTGAATGGGTTCAAGTCCTTCTGTATTTATAGATGGATTTGAAAACTATCCGTTGGAGGAGATAACCTTCTATTCACCTACGTAGGGTTGTTCAACAAACATATCTCCCATGCAGCAGCCGACCTTGCATGGATTAGGTAATTGCATTTAATGCTCCATTTAATGCTTGCCCGTTGAAAGTGCAGTCTGAAGTCAGTCTTCATGTCAGGTCCGTATGTACATGTCTTTCCTGGATTGGTCCACGACATCAGGTTGGTGAGAATGTCAGAACTCATTCCTGGGCTTCAGGCTTGTCTTACTAAGTTCTTTTTGTCTCGAGCACAACGGTCTTGTCCTGACGCTGACATTCCTTTTGCATCGCTTGGCCCTACTCCAAGTCTTTCCCATTACTCAGTATCATCATATTCCCTTCAGGACTGAGTTAGTAATGACCTCAAGGTCATACTCTTCATCACTGACACTTACTCAGCCAGCTTAGAAAGACTGTCGTAAGTTCAGGATGGTGCTCTTGTATCTTCAGGCTCTTAGTCTTGATTGTCATCAGTGAGTGCTCCTCTTACTGAGTACCTGTGAAGCGTAAAATGACCAAGTATAAAAACCTAAACAAGACTAGGCTGACTAAGACATTCTAAGACAAATCATCTTTTCAGGGGCTTTGGGATCTTAATCAAAACTGACAATATCCCAACATTGTACCTTTCAGAATCCAAATTTATCTTACTGTTCTATTCACTTTAGAATGACCAATTTGTCTTCCTTAAACATCTACATAGATAGTTACATCCCTTGGTGCCTTAGGAGTAAACTGTTTATGGGTGTCAGCTTTTGAAGGAACAGGAACCTTCTTAACATTCTTCTTCTTAGGCTTGGGTGCACCTGGTCTCAGTCTTTTTTGATAAAGATATTGAGAACCTTTTCCTTTAGGCACAAAAGGAATAGGTTTTCTATGTGAGTCATTCCTTGAGGAATGCTCATGCCTGGATACTTTCAGTTGAGGTTGCTTCATTTGTGAAGACCTCGACTGATAGTACCTCTGCTGAGTTCAAGTATGATTAGTCAACTGAGCCTTTCCAATTGGTTTTGGCTGGGTTTGACCTTTCTTTTGTTGAACCTCGGCTGGTCTTTTTCCTTTATCTAAAATCTGTGGTTGAAAGGTCACAAATTTAACAAAGACTCTCTTTGTGCCACTTGAAGAAGTAACACTCAGAGGACCTTCTGAAGGTTTTGAAATATAGCCTATTCCACACTTGTTATTGGGATTGATTTGAAAGTTTTGAATCTCCTCTATGGCAAGAGAGGGTTTGTTTAGAGTATCAATCCTTTTTAACAAGGTCTCTTCAGATTTATGTAAGACATCAATTTTCAGGAGAGATTCCTTTATTTGGCTTACCAATTTTATATTCTCTTCAGTTAACCTTGTCTAAGATTCAGTAAGATCTTTGATCAGTTGATCTTTACCATTTCCTTGACTCTTGAGGATTTCCACTTCTTTTGTCAATTCAATGGTGGATTTAGCTGAGTTAAGATCTACCTGATTCCCAGACTCAATTAACTTGGAGTTTTCACTCAAGAGTTTTTTGTTTTCATCCTGGAGACATAAACTTACTTCTTGCAACCTTAAGAAATCAATCATCAATTGTTCCAAAGCGGACTGAAGATTGAGTTCCTCTGTTGATTCTGAGCTGAGCTCAAGTGTGTGTCCTAAGGAGATAGATGGTTTAGATTGAAACTCAGGTTCTTCTCTGGCCATAAGACACAAGTCATCATCACTACTGTCGGAGAAGAGTCCTTCAGATGACTCCAACTCTTCATCAACGTCTTCAGCAACCATGGCTTTCCTTTCTGTCTTTTTTAGCTTGCCTTTCTTTCCTTTCTTTTGTGCTCAGTTGAGGACAATCATACTGAAAGTGTCCAACCTTCTTGCACTGATAGCATCTGTTGGCATCATCATCCCTTTCTTCAGTAGACTCTCTAGGTTTTGATGATGATCCTTCAGCTTTAGAGTAGTTCTTGTATTCCTTCTTTTTCTCCATCTCAGTGGAGCTTTTCTCTCATTCTCTTGTGTCTCTTTTAGGATAACTTCTTCTTTCCCTGTTATCCCTATAAAATCTTTTATATTTGCCAAATCGACTGTTAAGTTTTTCAAACCTTCTAGCCATTAGGCTCAGTTCCTCTTGCATCTCAGCTTTGCTTTGAGATTTACTTGCTTTTGTACTCTTTTGTGGCTTTGGGGACTTGGGCTCAGTTTTCTTAGCTTTGAAGGCAACTCCCTTCTCAGCTGAGGTCTCATCTGGAGCCTTTTTCCTGTTATGATCAAACTCATAAGCTTTTAACTCAGAGAATACCTGCTGCATAGACATGCTAGATAGATCTCTGGCATTCTGCATCATCACTGAGTACACATCCCATCTTGAGGTCAGACCTCTCAGGATTTTTAAAGCAACTTCGCTTTTTGTATACACTTTACCAAGAGAGTTAATCTCATTCATTATATTAGTGAACCTCCCATCAAGTTGATCAATGGTCTCAGTTGGCTCCATAGTGAGAGCTCATTCTCTTTGATTTTATCTCTACCCTCACACATAAGAAAGAGCAAGAGTGTCCCAGAGCTCCTTTGCAGTCTGACAATGTATCACTCTTCCCATAACTGAGTCTGGAATGGTGGTGTAGAGAATGTTCATCTGCAGTAAAGTTGTCCTCATCTTTGGGTCATTCTTCTCTAGGATCTGCAATAGTTTCAACTGTAGGTCTTGGGTTAGGAGTCATAAAAATAAATGGACCTTTTGTGATGACTCTTAATATTTCATCATGCACACAAGCAAGGTGTGCTCTCATCCTGATCTTCCAGAAATCATAATTTTCCACTGAGAACTGTGGAAGCTTGTGATGGGATATATGGTTCAAGGGATTGACTCCCATGTTGTTCTCTGCTGGTGGTGCAATCCTAGCTGCATTGTCAGCCATAATATATAAATAAGATTATCACAAGATCAATTCAGTTGACCAGATACAATTTACCTTTTGAGCACAAGGTATACTTTAGAACAATGGTCTTTTGAACCACTGCTCTGATACCACTTGTTGGTCCCGAAACGAGTTATACAGGTGTATGGGGAGGGGAATACACCTGTTGTTACAAATTCAAACTTCTTTCTTTATAAAACTTATCAGATTAACTCAAAACAGTAGATCTTCAGTGGACTTGGAGGTCTGCTGAGATTTACTTAATGAAAGCTTGCTGGGATATCAGCTCCACTGAAGGTTCAAGACTTTCAGTTGAGTTGCTATCTAATTAGCTTCTAGTTGCGGATTAGTGAGCCCTTAGGAAAAACTCATTTTGCTTGATAAAAACTTGTTTGAACAACACACACTAAAAGATTAACAGAATGTAAGTGCACAAGATATAAAATGGTTCAGAGATGAATCTCCGACGTCCACTGTCCTGATTAAACAGGAGAATTTCTTTCACTTTGGAATCGCTTGTGTTATAGTGCCAAGGTGCAATGATCAAATAATTCTCTCTTAGGATATTTGATCCCTAGGATAATTTCAGGTCCTAGTTCTCAAAACAACCAGCTTTCAGACTGATATCAACAATCAACTTACTAACACCTCTTAACTCTAACTCTCAACCTAACTCTGGGTTAGGGTTTTGAGAAGAGTTTGGTTCCAACTGTTTGTGAGATAATCCTTACAAGTTAGCTCAAAGCTTAAGGACGGATTATCTCTTTCTAAGATTTGGATATGGCTATAAGCACGATTACAGAAGGTTTGGTATACTCTCTACAAATTTGAAACACTTGGGAAACAATGGTAATTTTGAGTGCTTCGTTGTAAGTTATGAGTGTAGAGAATGCTTGTTCTTGTAATTTTCCCGTACGTAGAAATGAGCACGACTTTCTTGAAAATCTTCCCGTTGGAGATGAATCTTCTCAAGTAAGTCTCTTGCATCTGATTGGTTCAAACGGCTTTATTTAAGCTTTATGTCTTATCAAGAAATGTTGGTCCCGAAACGAGTAAACAGGTGTATGGGGGGGGGGGGGGAATACACCTGTTGTTACAAATTAAAACTTCTTGAAAACTTATTAGGTAACTTAAGACAGCAGCTCGTTAGTGGACTAAGGTCTGCTGAGAGTTACTTTGTGAAAGCTTACTGAGATAATACCTCCACTGAAAGCTCAAGACTTTCAGTTGAACTACTATCTAATTAGCTTTCAGATGCGGATTAGTGAGCCCTTAGAAAACTCATTTTACTTTGATAAACTTTGAGATTAACACACACTTAGGAAAACAGATAATAAGAACACAAGGTATAAAGTGGTTCAGAGATGAATCTCCTACGTCCACTGTCCTGATCAAACAGGAGAATTCCTTTCACTTGGAATTCCTTGTGTTATAGTGCCAAGGTGCACTGATCAATTAATCCTCTCTTAGGATGATTGATCACTAGGAAATTCCAGGTCCTAGTTCCCAAAACAAACCAGCTTTCAGACTGATACAACAATCAGCTTACTAACACCTCTTAACACTAGCTCTCAACCTAAACACTGAGTAGGGTTTTGAGTAGGGTTTTGGTTCCAACTATTTTGAGATAATCCTTACAAGTTTAGCTCAGGGCTTAGGATTGGATTATCTCTTTCTAAGATTTGGATATAACTTTTAAGCTTGGTTACAGAAGGTTTGTTAGGCTCTCTACAAATGTGAAACACTTGGGAAACAAAGGTAATTTCGAGTGCTTCTTAGTTGTTATGAATGTAGAGATAGCTTTGATCTTGTGAGTTTCCCGTGCTTGGAAATGTGCATGTCCTTCTGTATTTATAGGCTTCCTTAAAAATCTTCCCGTTGGATTTGAATCTTCTCAAGTAAGTCTTCTTGTATCTGATTGGTTCAAACGGCTCTATTTGAAGCTTTAAGTCTTGTCAAGAAATGGCTGAAAGACCATGCCCGTTCACCAACTTTCTGTAGATTGCTAGAGAAAGACTTTTGGTACTTGTCAGGCTGGGGCAGGTCGGCTGTCAGTAAAGTACACTGACGTGTCATCTTCTCATTGGACCTTAAGTCTGCATGCCCAGATTCTTGTCTTGCTTTAGGTGAAACTCCTCTGAGAGAACCTTCTTATTCCTTCATTAATTGTAAGCTTCACTGAAATTCGTTTTGCCTTGTTCCAACCAGATTAACTAACAGCTTTTAATATGTTTATTATTGAATGGGCATTGTTAGTTCCCATCAGTGGACATTGGTCCTCTCCTGATAGTTTTAGTCTTAGTGAGAATGTACTTAGAAAACATTCAAGACTTAGACTTATTCTCAGATCACTTGTCTTCAGCGGACTTCACTTCAGTGGACTTCATCTTCAGCAGACTTCATTCTTAAATACACTCTTGCAATTACTAACTGTACTTCAGTTCCTTAACAGTTAAACTGTTTAACTAAGTACTAACTCTACTGAATAATTTACTTACAAAACAACTTAGGAGGAACATTTTGGCATCTAATCAAAACATAAGTCTTATACATTTTCCCAACAATTTCCCCCTTTTTGATTATGCCGGAACCTATCTTATTACATATCTTCTGTCAGATGAGGTTCTTCAGATGACATTCAAAGTTCACAGATTTTGTAAGTAAAACATTCAAGTACATAAGCCTAAATGATAATGAGATATTATCTTGGGCAAAGCATCAGTAGAGTTCAATTCATTGATAAAATGATGAAGTACATATTACATGAAGTCAACTCTCAAAAGTTTCAAACTTAAACACACCTGGGACTTATAAACAAATGCCCAGCAAAAGATACAACCTTCTCAGATGGACTCGAAAATGGGTTCAAGTCCATATTGCTTGAAAACTCTAATCTTCAGCTCGTTCTTCCTCTCCATTATCTCCTTCGAATGTCCTCTGTGACCAAGATGCTCACACAAGGATGTCCACTCTTCAGTGATCCTTTCTCTATCAACAGCACCTGTTGTATCTTGAGGAGGCCAGTAGGTGATTGGCTCAGGGGCCTTCAGAGCTTGATCAGGGAAGGCATCATTCCAAGCATCACTGATCTCAGGATAGAGTTTGGGATAGGCATCAAACAACCATGAGTTGAAGACTTCTTGAGCATTGTCCCTTCCTAACTCTCCACTGACATAAAAGGAATACAAAAAATCCCTTTTAGCAGTCTCCCAAGCATCATTGAGCTTCTTAGGAACCCAGGCATCATGATGAGGATATCTGTTCAGAGATGGTGTGATCTTGTCTTTCTTTAGCTTAGCAGCCCACCTTTGATAACCACTCCTGAATTTCTTAGAAGTAGTTTTGTCAAAAGTGGCCAGCCTCTCTTTCCTTTTCCTTTCAGCTAGCTCTGCAATGGTCTCCATCTTACCAACCACCTTATCTCTCATTTCTTGTTGTTGAGCTATTAGCTTCCTTGCTCTTTCATTCATTCCTCCAGCCTCTTTAATTAGCTCAGCGAGCTCTGTGACTTTTGTGGGTGCAGACTTGGGAGGTTCAGAAGATAAGGGTTCAGGGTTGATAATAGGAAGTACCTGAACTTCATCAGTAGAGGTTGTGGACTTAGCTGCCAACCTCCCTGAGGTTCTTGTCTTTTTGGCAACCTCTGCTGAGAGGACATCAGATGCCTTTCTCTTTGTGGATTCCCCCCTTTTCGCAGCTCTCTCCTCCTTCTCCTTTAGATGCTCCTCTTTGAACTTTGAAAGGTCAGCTGAGGAGGCCTCCTTGCCTTTCTTGGCTTCTGCTATCTTCTGGGCTTCAGCATCAACTTTCTTCAAGGTGCTCTTCACCTGTTGGCCTTTCTCGAAGTCAGGGGTTTCAAGGATAATGTTCATTTTATTCTTAGGATCAGCCTTCATGTCCTTAGCACTTATCCTCTTTTCCCCCTTTCCGGCATTAATCATGCATTCAGCTACCGTGATGTTGAGCTTCAGTTGATCATGGGCCAATGCCTTCAGCTCAGTTGAGCAATGGTCTACCTCATCTTCAAGCCTTTCCAAAGTAGCTCCAGCTGTCTGCCCAAATTGAACAAACTGCGCTAGCTTTTCATTGATTAGCACATCAGTTTTCTCTTGTGTTGGGAAGTCTTCAGTTGCCTTCTTCAGTACCTCTCCCAGTTTGGCTCCTAGCTCTGCATGCTTGGCCTCGAATTCAGACATCTTAGAGTTCCATAATCCTTCAACCTTTCCAAGTAGGTCTTCTGAGAAGGCCTCTACTGACGACTTCAGGTTGATGGATACGTTCTCTACTGAGTCTTTGAGGAACTTGGTCCTGGCCTCTTCTTCAGACTTCTCCAGCTTCTTCAGGACATCAATGACTAACACACTTTGTCCCTCAACTACATCAATCACCATCTGCTTAGAGTCTTCAACTTTAAGTGTGAGATTCTGAAGTGATGTAGTTGTGGACTCCATGAGTTCATCAATGTGGTCTGAGAGAATAACCATCTCATCTACCTCCTCTTGTACAATCTCCTGGACCTCCCTGAGCTGAGTTTGAAGAGATGGAAGGCTTTCTTCTCTGATTGAGTGAACAACATCACTCAGTGGAGTTAGGTTGACCACAGCTGGGGGAATTTCTATGGTTTGAGTACCTGCATTGCAAGAAGTATTAGTTCTAACTCCCTCAACCTCACCACCTAGACCTCCTGATCCCTCTATCTCCATGGGGACTCCCTCATCCTCACTCTTCTTCCTCATCTCTTCCTCAATTTCCTTTTTAACTGTTATTTTTTCAGCCAATTCACCCTTTACAGGGATGATTGCTCTTATCTTTCCACTCTTCACAGCAGTGATTTCCACCTCTTTTTCTTTTTCACTCACTTTTTCAACTTCTCCAGTTACAGACACCTTAGTTGACTCTAAAGCCACCACTGAGGGTTGTTGTGGGAGAGCTTCAGTAGACACCTCTACTGAGCCCTCCTGTGGCAAGTTTTGAGCCTCAGTATCCCTTGCCATGGATACATCCTTGGCTGCTTCACCACCACCTTGCTTAGATGAAGCACCTCCTTCAAGTTCAGACTCAACTACCTTCTCCTCTGCACTCTTCTTCTCCTTCTCCACCTCCTTCTCAGATAAGGATTCAGCTGGCTTTTCTTCATCAGCAGCCTTTTCTACATCAGCAGCCTTCTCTACCTCCTTCTTTGCCTCTGCAATCTTCTCCAAGACCAAACTTTCAAAGATCTTCTCATCTCAGAGAAGTCTGGTCTTGTGCATCCCAGCAAAATGCAGTACTTCAACTTCCTCCTTCTTCCACTCCTCTGCATTGCTGCCTCCTATAGCAAGAAGGATTTCACCAAGTCTTCTATCTTTGAGCTGGACAATGAGTCTCAGTCTCAAGAACAAGTCTTTGAGTGTGGGGAAATGATCAAGTTCAGGGTATTTAGACTCTAAAGAGTAAGCTACCTCATCCTTGAGAGTATCTAGGAATGAGTACTCTTCTTCATCGTCTGAAGGAAGGGAAGGAGTAGGGGATCTGCTTTCGGTTGGCTCTTCTGGGATAGACTCCAGTTGAGTTGAGTGTGTATCAGGAATGCTTGGTTCAGTGGGGGTTTGGTTTAGAGTATCAGTTGAGGTAGAGTCTTGATCAGTGGGGGTTGAAGTAGGTTCAGGAGGGGTTGAGGGGATGGGTTCAGTAGGGGTTGAGGGGATGTTTTCAGAGGGGGTTGGGATAAGGTCAATGGGGGTTGTTTGGGATCCACTTTTTGGCTGTTGAGAGCCATCAGTGGGGGTTTTGGGTAATGTGGAGATGAGTTTGGTTTTGGCAGGAGTGCGAGGTTTAGTGGTTTTAGGTTTGATGGGGGTGGGTGCAGGAACATCTGAGTCAGACTCAGTTGAGATGATGTTAGGGGAAGAGTCTGGGTTACCTGATGAAGATTCATCAGTAGAGTTGGTGACTCTGACTTTCTTTGAGGCACTCTCCTTCTCTGCTTCAGAGGACCTCTTTCTCTCCTTTTTAGAAGCTTTCACTGCCTCAACTTCTTTGTGCTGCGCCATCTTGTCACTCAGTTTAACCAGCCTCCTCTTTAGCTTGATTTTCTTCCCTTCAGTAGGGTTGGCCCCCTCTTCCATAACTGCCTCTGGGCTCTCCTCAGCAGGCTTGAGCATTCTTGTTTCCAGAGTTTTTCCAGATTTGAATAGGGTCTTCAGGTTACTCCACTTCCTATCCTTTAACCAGTCTACTCCCACATCCACATTCTCAATCAAGTAAGAAATTTTAGTGGCAAATTTTATCTTACTTGCCAATTGGGGAGTTTTGTCAGCCTGGAATTTTGAGTGTTCCTTGTTCAAAGCTCTAAAAAAGAACTGCTGCCAATTGTATGGCTTCTCATTGCTCTCCACAATAGCTTTCATCAACCTGAGCTTTGGCTTGCTCACTTGTTCTGTGCTTCCTTGGTTTCCTAAGATAGTAGGCTTCTGTTCATTGTGGGACTATACTTCACCCTTTTTTCCATGATGGTGTAGTCCCATTCCTCCTCCTTATCCAAGATACAAGTATCTGGATTTGGGCCTTCAGATGGGAGTTCAAATAACTCCTTCAAATCATCTCCATTTATCCGAATCTCCTTTCGAATTTTCTGGTGCTCAACGACCTCCATATTGTCTCTCATCATCTTCTTCTTTCTTTGTACAAATAGACACGATCTAATTCTTGAGTCAGAGTTGGATATGTTGCAGAAAAATTCAAGAACCTGCCTATCATAACAGTACTCTGGATGTACTGATATAAATTTCTCTAAACCAGCGGCTTTGACCATTTCCAAAGCCTCCTTAATGTGAGAGAACTCTGGTCTTGATTCAATCTCTGGGTTGTTGAAAAGAATTATAGGTTCATACCAGAAATTTTCTTTGTTGTTCAAAAACCCTAGGTTAAGTTTGGCCATGTTTGTAAGTAGGTTTCGAAAAATTTGTGTTTGCAGAAAAAGTTAAGAAGAGATAGTAAGTGTTTGCTTGGAAGTGTGTTCGAAAAGGTTTACAAGCGAACGTTTGGGGTTTTTATATGAGTAATGAACGGTGAGATTAAATTTTGTAATCAACGTCTGAGATTATTTTGAGTGAAGGGTCGTGGACAGTTGCAAAGGTAGTGGGGAGGTTTTAAGAGATCTTAACGGTTAGAAAAGAACCACCTGAAATGGATGGCATGGATTCGAAAAGTTGGTAGCCGGAAGGTCACATCATCCGGCTTTTAGGGCGCGTGAGATAGGTAATTGAAAAAGCATGTCTGACTTGTACCACGCGCATTAAATGCTTGCCATACCAAAATCTCTTTGGAACAGTGGAAAAAGATTTAATTTCCCAGAAAGCACTCATTAGTAAGTTTTGAAACCAAATAAATATATATAAAACTAAGAGGCTTTAGATTTGAAAATAACATAAGTATAAACTTTGACCTCCACTGAGGTTCGACCTCGTCTGATATTCAGACCTCTTCTGAGATGAGGAGCTTCTTCTGAGAAAGATCCTCTTCTGAATATGAACCTCCACTGAGTTGAAGGTAACTCTTCTGAGATTGAATCCTTTCTTTACTCTCCTGGATCTAGGAGTCCAAGCTCTACTGACAACTCTTGAAACCTTGCTTCAGCCAAGGGTTTTGTGAAGATATCTGCCTTCTGTTTGTCAGTGTGGATTTTGAGCATTTTGATGTCCTTCTTCTCCACATGATCTCTGATGAAATGATGCCTTATGTCCACATGTTTACATCTTGTGTGGAGAACTGGATTTTCTGAAATAGCAATTGCACTATTGTTGTCACAGAAAATAGGGACTTCATTGGCAAAAATGTTGTAATCTCTCAGTTGTTGTCTTAGCCAAAGAATTTGAGCACAGCAACTTCCAGCTGCCATATACTCAGCTTCAGTAGTGCTTGTGGCTACTGAGTTTTGTTTCTTGGAGAACCAAGAAATCAGCTTACTTCCCAAGAATTGACAAGTGCCTGAGGTTGATTTCCTGTCAATTCTACATCCTCCATAACCAGCATCTGAGTATCCTGTGAGTTCCAGATTGTCATCTGAGGGATACCACTATCCCATATTCACAGTACCCTTAAGGTATTTGAGAATCCTCTTGGCAGCTTCCAGATGACTTTTCTTGGGGTTGGCTTGATATCTTGCACAAATCCCAACTGCAAATGTGATATCAGGCCTGCTTGCTGTGAGATACAGTAGAGATCCAATGATGGCTCTGTAATGAGTCTGATCTACTGATTCACCATCCTCATCTGGCTCCATTTTGGTGTTGGTGTTGAGTGGAAATCTTGCTACTTTGCTGGTCTGGCATCCAAACTTGTTGATCAACTCCCTTGTATATTTGGCTTGATTGATGAAGATTCCTTTAGGGGACTGCTTAACTTGAAGTCCTAGGAAGAAATTCATTTCTCCCATCATAGACATCTCAAATTTTCCCTTCATCAGTTGAGAAAACTTTTCACAGAGGACTTGGTTGGGACAACAAAAAATGATATCATCCACATAGATTTGTACAAGCAAAGTGTCCTCTCCTTTTGTGATCCTGAATAGAGTCCTATCAACTCTCCCTTTGATGAAACCATGATCCAAAAGGAATTGTGACAAAGTATCATACCAAGCTCTTGGAGCCTGTTTCAGTCCATATAGAGCTTTCCTCAGTCTATATACTTTGTGACTTTCTTCAAAACCTGGGGGTTGCTCCACATAGACTTCTTCATTGAGTACTCCATTCAAGAAGGCACTTTTAACATCCATCTGGTACACCTTGAATTTCTTGTGAGCAGCATATGTAAGAAATAACCTTATTGCCTCCAATCTGGCTACTGGGGCAAATGTTTCATCATAGTCAAATCCTTCAACTTGAGAGTAACCCTTTGCAACTAGCCTGGCCTTGTTTCTGACTATGATATCATTCTCATCCTTCTTGTTCTTGAATACCCACTTGGTTCCTATCACATTGCAGTGATATGGTCTGTCCACCAACTCCCAAACTTGATTCCTTGTAAACTGGTTGAGCTCTTCTTGCATGGCAATGATCCAGTTGGAATCTTGAAGTGCTTCTGCTATGGAACTTGGTTCCTGGTTTGATAAGAAACAACAAAACAAAGCACTTTCTCCATGAAAACTTCTAGTTTTGACTCCTGAGGAAGGATCACCTAGGATTTGCTCAACAGGGTGATCTGAGAGCCAAGTTCTCCTAGGCTGATGCCCTTCAGTAGAATTTAACTCATCTAAAGTTGAGTCACTAGATATAGAAATGAAATCGAATTCAGGAAATAAAACAGAGGGTTGAAGTCCTGAATCATCATTCAAGGTATTCTCATTCTCAATGGTAATTTCATTGGTTCCCCCTTGAATGATGGGTTCAGTGAATGTCTCAGCTGTGACCACATCTTCATTGACATTGCTTACCTCTTGAACTGGGATAGTGTTCATCAGTTCAGTTGCTTGTTCAGGAGAGCTCTCAGGTGAGCTTTGAGGGGTGGTTTGACTTTGGGTAACCTCCTTGAATTGTTGTTCTTCTAAATTGTCCCATGTTGGGATGTATGTATCAACATAATTCTCAGGATAGCCTTTAGACTTGATACTCAGTCTGGTTAGTCTTTTGCTAATTACCTCCTCATTCTCCTTACTCCTGGACTCAAAAGTAGATTCATCAAAGACTACATGAGGTGTTTCTTCCACAACAAGAGTTCTACAGTTGTAAACTCTGAAGGCTCTACTGATTTGGGAATATCCTAAGAAAATTCCTTCATCAGCTTTGCTAACAAAAGCTTTCAATTGAGTTTTCCCATTGTTGTGAATGAAACACTTGAAACCAAAAATATGAAAGTAAGATACCTGTGGCTTTCTGCCATTCCATAATTCATATGGAGTTTTTCCTTGATGTTTGGTTACCATGGATCTATTTTGAGTGTGGCAGGCAGTGTTGATAGCTTCAGCCCAAAATCTTTTAGGAACTTGAGCTTCTGCAAGCATTGTCCTTGCTGCCTCCTTGAGAGTTCTATTTCTTCTTTCAGCTACTCCATTTTGTTGTGGAGTTCTTGCAGCTGATGTCTCATGTGAAATACCTAATTCTTTGCAGTAATCAGATATAATAGAATTAATGAATTCAGTGCCCTTATCTGATCTTATCTTTACAATGTTTAGGCTCTTCTCATTGCTAACTTTCTTCAGGAGCTCTGGCAGCCTCAGTTGAGTCTCCTTTTTGCTTGCAAGGAATATCACCCATGTGTACCTGGAGAAATCATCAACAACAACAAGTCTATACTTTCTCCCATTGATACTTACAGGGGTTACTGGACCAAAAAGATCCATATGTAACAGTTGAAGTACTCTGTCAGTAGAGGTTGCTACTTTGCTTTTGAAAGATGTCTTTACTTGCTTTCCCTCCTGACAGGCTTTACAGATATGTTCTTTGTTGTATACTTCATTTGGCATTCCTTCTACCAGTCCATGTCTTGCTATCCTGTTCATCATCTTGAAGTTCAGATGACTTAGCCTTTTGTGCCATAACCAATTAGTGTCAGTTGAGCTCTTAGCAATAAAACATGCATTTGGTGTGCAAGACTTCCAATCTGCAAGGTAGACATTACCCTTTCTTGACCCAGTTAGTAGTACCTGTTGTGAAGATATATTCTTAACAAAACACAGGTTACATGAAAATTCAACACTGTATCCTTTATCGCAGAATTGACTTATGGACAGAAGATTATGCTTAAGTCCACTGACAAAGGATACATTGCTTACCCTTACTGAGCCAATGTTTAAAGTACCATAACCTTTAGTGGCTCCTTGTGAGTTGTCACCAAAGGTGACTTGTGGACCTTCTTTCTCAACAAATTCTGTCAGGAGATCTTTGTTGCCAGTCATGTGCCTAGAACATCCACTGTCCAAGTACCAGACTGAAGATTTAAGAGCTTCTCCTTTGTTGAGGTCCACTGAGCCCTGCAATCACAGATCAAGCTTTAGGTACCCATTTGGTGTTGGGTCCTACCAGGTTAGTTGTACCTTTCGGAATCCAAATTTGCCTCACAGTTATAATCACTTTAGATTGGCTAATTTGTCTTCCATAAACATCTACATAGATTGTTATCTCCCTAGGTGCCTTGGGAGTAAACTTTCTATTGGTGTCAGCCTTTGAAGGAACATGAACCTTCTTCACATTCTTTCTATTTGGCTTGGGTGCACCTGGTCCTGGTTTTTGTTGATAAAGGTATGAAGGACCTTTTCCTTTAGGCACAAAAGGAGTAGGTCTTCCATATGAGTCATTCCTTGAGGACTGCTCATGCCTGGGTGCTTTCAGCTGAGGTTGCTTCATTTGAGAAGACCTCGGCTGATAGTACCTCTGCTAAGATCTAGTCTGATAAGTCACCTGAGCCTTTCCATCTGGTTTTGGCTTAGATTGGCTTTTCTTTTGAGTGATCTCAGCTGGACTTTTTCCTTTATCCACAGTCTGTGGTTGAAATGTCACAGACTTGACAAAAACTCTCTTTGTGCCACTTGAAGAAGCAACACTCAGAGGACCTTCTGAAGGTTTTGGAATAAAGCCTATCCCACACTTGTTATTAGGATTGATTTGAAAATTTTGAATCTCCTCTATGGCAAGAGAGGGTTTGTTTAGTGCATCAATCCTTTTTAACAAGGTCTCTTCAGATTTTTGTAAGACATCAATTTTCAGGAGAGAATCCTTTATTTGGCTTACCAATTTTAAATTCTCTTCAGTTAACTTTGTCTTAGATTCATTGAGATCTTTTATCAGTTGATCTCTACCATTTCCTTGACTCCTGAGGGTTTCCACCTCTTTTGTCAGTTCAATGGTAGATTTGGCTGAGTTCCGATCTGCTTGATTTCCAGACTCAATTAACTTGGAGTTTTCACTCAAGAGTTGTTTGTTCTCATCTTGGAGACAGAAACTTGCTTCTTGCAACCTTGAGAAATCAATCATCAACTGTTCCAAAGTGGACTGAAGATTGAGTTCCTCAGTTGACTCTGAGCTTAGCTCAGGTGTGTTTTCTAGAGAAATGGATGGTTTAGATTGCACCTCAGGTTCTTCTCTTGCCATGAGGCACATGTCATCATCACTGCTGTCAGAGAACAGTCCATCAGATGACTCCAGATTTTCATCCACATCCTCAGCCACCATGGCTTTCCTTTCTCCATATCTTCTGTCTCTTTTGGCTTGCCTTTCCTTTCTTTCTTTAGTGCTCAGTTGAGGACAATCATATTGAAAGTGCCCAATCTTCTTGCACTGAAAACACCTGTTGGCATCATCATTCTTTTCCTCAGTGGACTCTCTGGTCTTTGATGATGATTCTTCAGCCTTGGTGTAATTCTTGTATTCCTTCTTCTTTTCCAGCTCAGATGAGCTTTTCTCTCCTTCTCTGGTAGTCTTTTGTGGATAACTTCTACCTTCCCTGTTATCCCTGTAAAATCTTTTATACTTGCCAAAGCGGCTGTTAAGTTGTTCAAACCTTCTAGCCATCAAGCTGAGTTCCTCCTGCATCTCAGCCTTGCTTTGTGACTTGCTTGCCTTTGTACTCCTCTGAGGCTTTGGGGATTTTGGCTCAGACTCCTTGGCTTTGAAGGCTACCCCCTTCTCAGCTGAGGTCTCATCAGGAGCCCTTTTCCTGTTCAGATCAAACTCATAAGCCTTGAGTTCAGAGAATACCTGTTGCATAGACATGCTGGATAGATCCTTGGTATTCTGCATCATCACAGAGTACACATCCCATCTTGAGGTTAGACCTCTCAGGATCTTTAAGGCAACCTCCCTCTTGGTATAGACTTTTCTCAGAGAATTTATCTCATTCATGATGTCTGTGAACCTCCCATCAAGCTGGTCAATGGTCTCAGTGGGCTCCATGGTGAACTGCTCATACTTTTGAACAGCTACTGAAAGCTTGTTCTCCTTTATTTTGTCAGTTCCTTCACACATGAGAGCAAGAGTGTCCCATAGTTCCTTTGCAGTCTTGCAGTGGATCACTCTTCCCATTACAGAATCTGGAATGGTGGTGTAGAGAATGTTCATGGCTATGAAGTTGAGGTTGTTTCTCTTCCTTTCATCTGCAGTGAATTTATCTTCATTTTTGGGCCATTCTTCTCTAGGATCTGCAATAGTTTCAGCTGTAGTTCTAGGGTTAGGTGTCATAAAAACAAATAGACCTTTAGTAATAACCCTCAACATTTCATCATGCACACATGCAAGATGAGCTCTCATTCTGATCTTCCAGAAGTCATAGTTTTCCACTGAGAATTGTGGAAGCTTGTGATGAGACATATGGTTCAAGGGATTAACTCCCATGTTGTTCTCTGCTGGTGGTGCTACCCTAGTTGCATTGTCAGCCATAGTATATAAACAAGTTTATCAAAAGATCATTTCAGGTGACCTTGAAAAAAATACCTTTAAGCACAAGGTATAATTAGAACAATGGTCTTTTGAACCACTGCTCTGATACCAATTGTTGGTCCCGAAACGAGTAAACAAGTGTATGGGGAGGGAATACACCTGTTGTTATAAATTAAAACTTCTTGAAAACTTATCAGGTAACTTAAGACAGCAGCTCGTCAGTGGACTCGAGGTCTGCTGAGAGTTACTTTGTGAAAGCTTACTGAGATAATACCTCCACTGAAAGCTCAAGACTTTCAGTTGAACTACTATCTAATTAGCTTTCAGATGCGGATTAGTGAGCCCTTAGAAAACTCATTTTACTTTGATAAACTTTGAGATTAACACACACTTAGGAAAACAGATAATAAGAACACAAGGTATAAAGTGGTTCAGAGATGAATCTCCTACGTCCACTGTCCTGATCAAACAGGAGAATTCCTTTCACTTGGAATTTCTTGTGTTATAGTGCCAAGGTGCACTGATCAATTAATCCTCTCTTAGGATGATTGATCACTAGGAAATTTCAGGTCCTAGTTCCCAAAACAAACCAGCTTTCAGACTGATACAACAATCAGCTTACTAACACCTCTTAACACTAGCTCTCAACCTAAACACTGAGTAGGGTTTTGAGTAGGGTTTTGGTTCCAACTATTTTGAGATAATCCTTACAAGTTTAGCTCAGGGCTTAGGATTGGATTATCTCTTTCTAAGATTTGGATATAGCTTTTAAGCTTGGTTACAGAAGGTTTGTTAGGCTCTCTACAAATGTGAAACACATGGGAAACAAGGGTAATTTCGAGTGCTTCTTAGTTGTTATGAATGTAGAGATAACTTTGATCTTGTGAGTTTCCCGTGCTTGGAAATGTGCACGTCCTTCTGTATTTATAGGCTTCCTTGAAAATCTTCCCGTTGGATTTGAATCTTCTCAAGTAAGTCTTCTTGTATCTGATTGGCTCAAACGGCTCTATTTGAAGCTTTAAGTCTTGTCAAGAAATGGCTGAAAGATCATGCCTGTTCACCAACTTTCTGTAGATTGCTAGAGAAAGACTTTTGGTACTTGTCAGGCTGGGGCAGGTCGGCTGTCAGTAAAGTACACTGACGTGTCATCTTCTCATTGGACCTTAAGTCTGCATGCCCAGATTCTTGTCTTGCTTTAGGTGAAACTCCTCTGAGAGAACCTTCTTATTCCTTCATTAATTGTAAGCTTCACTGAAATTCGTTTTGCCTTGTTCCAACCAGATTAACTAACAACTTTTAATATGTTTAGCATTGAATGTGCATTGTTAGTTCCCATCAGTGGACATTGGTCCTCTCCTGATAGTTTTAGTCTTAGTGAGAATGTACTTAGAAAACATTCAAGACTTAGACTTATTCTCAGATCACTTGTCTTCAGCGGACTTCACTTCAGTGGACTTCATCTTCAGCAGACTTCATTCTTAAATACACTCTTGCAATTACTAACTGTACTTCAGTTCCTTAACAGTTGAACTGTTTAACTAAGTACTAACTCTACTGAATAATTTACTTACAAAACAACTTAGGAGGAACATTTTGGCATCTAATCAAAACATAAGTATTATACATTTTCCCAACAAGAAACGGCTGAAAGACCTTGCCTGTTACCAGCTCTCTGGAAAAACTAAAGCAAGACTTTTGATACTTGTCAGTCTGTGATAGGTCGGCTGTCAGTAGGGTACACCTACGTGTCATCTTCTTATTGGGCCGCGCAATCTACTTTGCTCAGAGTTTTGTCTGGTTTTAAGGTGGAACTCAACTGAGAGAACCTTCTTATTCCTTCATTTATTGCAAGCTTTACTGACATTCGAATTATCTTGTTCCAACCAGATTAACTAACAACTTTTAATATGTTTAGCATTGAATGTGCATTGTTAGTCTTCATCAGTGGACTTCCATCCTCTACTGATGGTACTCTCTTTGCATAAATGCACTTAGAAAACATTTATGGCTAGGACTTCTTCTTCAGCTGACTTCTTCTCCGTGGACCTTGTCTTCTGAACAACTCTTAAATACACTCTAGAATTTAGCAAATGCACTTCAGTTCCTTAACATTTGAACTGACTAATTCTAATCTAACTCTACTGAATATACTTTACTTACATTTGACTTAGGAGGAACCTTTTGGCATCTTAATCAAAACATAAGTCTATACAATTTTCCAACAACAATAATCAAGCATGCACATTCATGAATAATTAATAATAATAAATATACTTTAACCGCCCACCAATTATCACACCACGCAGAAAAATTGTTGCATCATTTTTGTTCCATCTATCAAGCCACACTAAGTGTGAAATTCATGGATAGTTAATAATAATAATAATAAATGCACTATAACCACCACCAAATATCACACATGCATCATTTTTGTTCCATCCATCAAGCAAAACTAAGTATGAAATAATTATCATGCGAATAAAAACACATTGCCACTATTAATTAAATTAAATGTATACCCAAACCATAATAAACAATATAATATTAAAAAAATCAGAAAACCAACGAAGCTCCAAAAACATACAAAAACAAAACAAAATAGGTGAGACTTGCCAATTGCATGAATCAAAATCAAAATTTAAAGAATCAATTACAATAATACCTCACATTAATTATCTTCTTATTATATATTGCAACATAATTGTGCAAAAATTACTCAAACTACATAAATAATTAAATACACACAACCCAAATTTTCGATCTTTTAATGTGAGAATTACCAAATTGTAGTAATCATCATAATCATAAGAGATATTGTCGAAGTCAAAACCATGGAATTTTAGTAATAGAGATTAATGTTGATTTAATTAATTAATGTAATTTAGTCCATATAACTTGGATTGACTTGTTCAATGCGAACTAAATATTTAATTACCAAATTATAGTAATCATAATTAATAAAACATACCACCAAAGTTAAAATTATGACTTTTTATTAATATAATTAATTTTGAATTAATAGTTATTATAACTACTAAATTTCGCTATTGATTTGTCATACTAAAAATAAGAAATAAAACAAATAACGAATTTGTATATTAATTATCTAATTTGATTTTATTTGAAAGATAAGTTTATGTAGTTAAATTGAGATCTCAATCATATATATTATCGGGTTATATATGAATTTAGTTAATAGTCATATATACAATATTCATTTATATAAATAATTAAAAAAAATGTCGATGATAAAAATATAATTTTTCATTAACATAGATTAATGATGCATTAAATTGTTACTATAATTAGTAAAATATGCATCTAATTTGCAGATTATTAATTTGTTATAAATAACCTTACAACTAATTTGTTGTTAATTAATAATAAAATATCATGGGAAAGTTTCATCAAAATTTCCAATAATTGGATATCAATGTAATAGACATCAAACCAAACAAAAAACGATCGACTAAGATAAATTTGGGAATACAAACAAAGTTTGATTATTATGAATATGGATTAAATTAATGTGCGTGTAACTTAAAATAATGTTAACGAAATTATAGATTTGTTGATTAGTTAAATTTGAGTTGGAGGTTATTTCAATAATTAAAAAGGGGAGGAGGAGGAAACCTTGATGTCAATGATTAAGACGGAAAACTGGTAATCATTTTTATTTAACAAATGCAAATTAAGAAAGTACAACAACAATGAATTAAGATACAATTAAGGGCATACTATTGCCACTTTGATTACATGAGCGCGAATAGCGTCAAAATGATATTAAGAGATGCGAAAATTTTGATTTCAATTCCAGATGAACAATAGTAAGAACATTAGAAATGATCTTCATAAATTCCTGCAAAGAAAACAATAGAAACATAGTTTTAGATAGAATATGAGTCATAAAAATAAATCAACAAAAAAAAAGAATGAAACTAAAAATAAATCTTGTGGAACCTGCAAAAAATGAAAAATTGAAACATAAGAAAGATTGATACGAATAAAAATATAAGAAGATTTTCTTTAATATCTACAAAAAAAAAAATTCATTTTTCGATAACACCTGCAAAAAAGAAAAAGAATTTTTCTAATTCTATAGATCTTGAGAAAAAATTAAAATGATTACCCAATGAAATGAAATGGTACGAATCATGCGGAAACCTACAAAAAGAATAATAAACTAACAACAAATCTTATAGAAATCTGCAAAAAATAAAAAATTAAAACATAAAGAAAGATTAATGAGAATAAAATCATAAGAAGATTATAATCAATTTTCGGTAATACCTTGAAAAAAATTTCAATCTTCGATAATATCTGCAAAAAGAAAAAAGAAATGGTTAGTTCTATAGATCTTGAGATAAAAAAATGATTAGCCAATGAAATGAAATAGGATATTTGATTAGGTTGTGGAAATTATAGATATTGTTAAATGAAATGGAAGATTAAGATTAGAAGATAAAAATTAAAGGTTTAGGTTGAAACTAAATAATGTAATGAATGAGATAAAAGTGATTTTGAAACATAAGAATTCTACCTTTGCCACATAGGCAAAGATTGTTTTGTTTATATAGAAGTATTGATTAAATCATAACAATTAACTCTTTAAATCTTAAAATGAAGAATAAAAGCAATTTATCAAAGGATTATCAAATAATAGCATAATAACAAATTCAAATAATATTTTAATTTGTATTTAGCAATATTCTTACACAAACACACACACACACACACATATATATATATTAAATATTTATTATATTATATATGTATTGTATTATTATATATTATATTACTGTTGGAACAATGTTAGTTTTGATTAGATCCCAAAGACCCTGAAAAAATGAGTTGCCTAAGGGTTGTAATAGTCAGGCTAGTCTTGGTCAGGTTTGTAAGTTAGAATATTTTACATTCACAGGTACATAATGAGAGGAGTACTCATTGTTGACAATCAAGACTGAAGCCTGAAGACACAAGAGCACCATCCTGAGCTTATGGCAGTTCTTCTAAGCTGATTGAGTAAGTGTCAGGATGAAGAGCATGATCCTGAGATCATTGCTAACTCAGCCTGAAGAGAACAAGATCACACTGAGTATTTGGGAAAAGACTTGGAGTAGGATCCAAGCAAGTCAAAAGGAATGTCAGCCGGAAAACGTACGTAGATGAGGACAAACCTGAACTCAGTAAAGACAAGACTGAACTGAAGAATGAGTTCTGACATTCTCACCTACCTGATTACGTGGACCAATCAGAGAGCGCCAAGTCATGTACGGACACTGACCTGAACCTGACATCTCTGCACAATTCAACGGGCATGAATTTAATGCAATTACCAGATACATGCAAGGACGGCTAGTGCATGGAGATTATATCTGTCGAAGAATCCTACATGAAGAGGATCTAGAAGGCTATCTCCTCTAACGGATAGTTTTCAAAGTTGCCTATAAATACAGAAGACCTTGGACCCAATCAAGGTTACGGGAAATTTTGAAGCCTGAAATTACTCAAACTCTCAAGCGCTCAAAGAAACCTGCATTAATAGAAGCACTCGAACAACCTTTAATTTCCCAAGTGTTTCTAGAGTTAGAGATTTATTCTGTATTCCATTGAGCAAGCTAGCCATATCTTAAGCTTAGAGTGATTATCCAATCCTTAGTATAGCCTTGTCTTATAAGGATAATCATAACTAGTTGGAATCTAAAACTGAAACGAAAACCCTCTCAGTTAGGTTTGTTGGTTAAGTTTAGTTGAGTGAGTTAGAAGGAAGGATCAGTGAGGAGTCTGATCTGGGTGCACCTTGGCATGTTAAAAACAAGCAAATCCTTAATGGATTTTCCTGTTCAATAAGGACCATGAATGTAGGAGCTTGAGTCTCTGAACCACGTTATCTCTCTGAGTTTTTACTGTTTTGATTATTGCTTTATATTGTTATATTGCTAATTCATTCATTGCATACCTTGTCAGTGCTAAATCAATTAGCCTGACTCATTAACTCAGTGCACTGCCCTTCTAATCATGACTTCATAAAAGGGAAATCAAGTTTTCAGAAAGCAAACATTAAAACAAGACTTTAAACTTTCAGGGCTCACACATTCCGCGCTGAACATAAGTAGATAGTTTGCCAACTGACTCGCCTCAGTGCAGTTAGTAGGTTTGTTAACTACCCTGTGTTCTTTATCACTTTGAGTAAGAGGACTCAATGAGGTTTTAAGTTATGAAAAATTTGTATACGTGTATACCTCATTCCCCCCATACGCGTATCACTCAGTCTTATACCGGGACCAACAAGTGGTATCAGAGCAGTGGTTCAAAAGACCACTGACTTTGAATACTAATAGTTTCAGAGGAGAAACTGTTGGTGGTCACTGAACAGATCTGTGTTTGCATTCTTTGAAAACTACATCATGGCTACAAGGAAACTTGAAGCTTCATTGCCTGAATTCTATGTTTCTAACTTTGTCTACTGGAGATTCAGATTGGAAGCACATCTAGAGGCTATCCATGGCCAGATGCCGCGAGTCATCAAGGAAGGACCGATTAAGATCACTATCCCGAATGTCAAAGGACTTGGGTATGATCATCTCCCTATTGGTGAACAGGTTCCGAAGGATAGAAGCCAGCTGACCAGTGATGAGATAAAGATGATAGGCTTGGACAAGGTGGCCAAGAACATCATCCTACATACGGTTTGGGATGAGTTGAATCAGATGTGTGAAGGTTCAGAAAAGATAAAGGAGAACAAGAGGAATATTGCCATTCAGAAGTTTGAAGCTTTCGAGATGCTGCCTGAGGAAACCATTGATCAAATGGAGTCAAGATTCATTAAGATGATGAATGAGCTTGTGATGCCGGGGAAAGATGTTCCCAAGAGAGAAGTTGCTTCAAAGATCCTGAATGCCCTTCCTGAGAAATGGGATAACAGTGTTATTATGTTGAAGAACACTCAGGATATGCGTAATATAACTTCTGCTTTACTTTTTTCAGAGCTCAAAGCGTTGGAGTATGATCTGAACAATAGAAAGAAGAAAGTAGTTCCTGAAGAAGAAGAAGAGAAAGTTCCGGAGAAAAGTGTGGCTTTCAAAGCTAAGTCAGAACCTGTCGAATCTTCATCAAAGTCACTGATGGAGATGAGCAAAGAAGAGCTAGCTGAGGAATACAACATTATGGCCAGACGATTTGACAAGTTAAATTCCAGGTTTGGTCATTATAAAAAGTATTATCAGGATAATCGTGATAGGAAAACTGAAGGAAGCAACCAAATTTCTAGAAGATATGAAGAATGACTGAACACTGACCAGAGACGTGATCGTGGTGATGAAATGAGATATTCAAATTCGAACTCCAACTCAAGAAAGAATGAAAGCTCATCAAGACCAAGGGAACCTGACTCAAGAAGGAACCCTAAACCAAGAAAGGAACGAGGAGATGAGCAAGCAACATGTTACAACTGTAACAAGAGTGGGCACTATCAGTATGACTGCCCAGAGCTGAGTGCATGGGAAAGAGAGGATAGGAGGACCAAGAGAGACCAGAGGTATGCTGATCGGAGAGCTATGCTCGATGAGGACGCTACTGACTCGGATGATCCTGAGGAGAGGTCACCTGAACTCTTTTCCGATGATGAGTACAATGATTTGTGCCTTATAGCAAGGGAGGAGCCTGAGGTAACATCTAATTCTGTGTGTGGTTCACATTGTGGTAGAAATCCTGAGCTAAGCTCAAAGTTAGTTAGAGAAATGAACCTTCAGATCTGTCTAGATCAGTTGATGGTTGATTTCTCCAGACTGCAGGAGACTAATGTCTTCTTTGCTGAGGAGAACAAGAAACGGAGTACTGAAGTTCAAAACCTGAATGATCAGTTAACTCAGTCGGATCTTAAAGAGTCAGCTCAAATTGTGAGATTAACTCAGGAAATTGACATGATCAATACTGAGCGTCTCCCAAGAGAGAAGATTCTGAAAGAACTGGCTGATGAGGAGCTGGTCAGGAAGGAAGAGCTGAAGGTACTTAGGAGTAAGTTTGATGACCTCTTTGCCAGATATGAAATCCTGAAAAAGAGTGAGGACTCACTTAAGCAAAAGGTTGTTGCAATGAATAAATCCTCAGTGGCTAGAGAGGAAATATATAGCAGCCAGATGCTTGGGAATGAGAAAAAGGGGCTTGGATATGTCCCTAAGAAATCCTCACAAGGTCAGACTCATGTTGCTTCAGGGAGCAACATTGAGAGAGTGTTTGTTCAGGCAGGCAAGGGTACAAAGAAAGTTGTATTCGAAGACCGCCAAACTGACAAGGGTAAGGAAACTACTGAGATAATCAGGGTTGCCCCAAAGGTTGCAAAGCCAAAACCCAAGGGAAAAGCTAAGAAACCAAAGGAGGCCCTGAGAGCTCAGGCCAGAAGAAACCTCAGCGTAAGCAGAGGTAGACTCAGGCCAAGAGCACTCAGACTGCTCAACAGGGGTATTATCATGCATGGCAATACCCTCAGGGAAGGCCAGGCATGATAGCAACTCCATGGTTTTGGCATCCTGAAGCCTATAACTGCTTTCAGTTCCCTCACTTGCCTATGGGGAATAGAAATCAAGGCCCTCGTCAGGAACAAACATCAAGACCTGTTGCACCCAGGCCTAGGAAGAACAGGAAGCCAGCCCAAAAGGCAACCACTCAGGCGCCTGGAACTCCTAAGCCTGGCACTCATACACCATCTTCTTCTCAGGCTAAGAAGAAGAAAGTCGTGTATGTTGATGTTTCAGGGAAACAGTTTTACCACTCTGAGGTAATCAGGGTTGTTAAGCAAGTCTGGATCCTGAAGGGTACAACTGACACCATAGGACCCAACACCCAATGGGTACCTAAAGCCTGATCTGTTTGTAGGCGGCTGTGGATCACAACAAGAGGAGGGAAGACTCAATCAAAGTTGTTTGGTACCTAGACAGTGGGTGCTCAAGGCACATGACTGGAATGAAGAGTCTCCTTCATGAGTTTCAAGCCAAGGATGGTCCACCGGTAACCTTTGGTGATAACTCAAAAGGTTTTACTAAAGGTTTTGGTGTTTTGAAAATAGGTACAGTCAGAGTGGAGAATGTGTACTATGTTGAAGGACTGAAGCATAACATGTTTTCAGTAAGTCAGTTCTGTGACAAAGGTTTCAGTTTTGAGTCCTCATCGAATATATGTTCAGTCAAGGACAAATCAACACAAGTGCTTCTATTAGGTATTAGAAAAGGTAATATTTATTTAGCTGATTGGAGCAGCACTGTTCCTAATACTTGTTTTGTTACTAAAAGCTCTTCAGAGCTCAGTTGGTTATGGCATAAAAGATTAAACCATCTGAACTTCAAGATTCTTAACAAGACTTCTAGACTTTCTCTTATAGAAGGTTTACCTAATGAAGTTTTTAGCAAGTATCATGTGTGCAAGGCTTGTCAGGAAGGAAAGCAGGCCAGAGCTACATTCAAAGAGAAAACTACATTCTCTACTGACAGGGTTCTTCATCTCTTGCACATGGATTTGTTTGGCCCTGTAACACCTATGAGTATGAATGGTAGGAAATATACTCTAGTGGTTATTGATGATTATTCTTGATATACTTGGGTTATTTTCTTGTTGAATAAGAAGGAAACACAGGTGAAGCTTCCAGAGTTGCTCAAGAGACTCAGCAATGAGAAGAATCAGTCCATTACTAAGATTAGATCTGACAAGGTCACTAAATTTATAAATTCATATATTTCTGACTTTTGTAATGAACTTGGTATAGCTCATGAGACTTCTGCAGCTAGAACCCCACAAAAAAAAACGGTGTCGCTGAAAGGAGGAACATGACACTAAAGGAAGCTGCCATGACCATGTTGGCTGAGTCAGGATTGCCCACGAAGTTCTGGGCTGAGGTTATCAACACTGCATGCTACACTCAGAATAGATCCATGCTGAACAAACAACATGCACAAACCCCATATGAAACATGGAACAGGAGGAAGCCTCGTGTCTCTTATTTCCATATATTTGGTTGCAAGTGCTTCATCCTCAACAATGAGAAGACCCAATTGAAAGCCTTTGATAGCAAATCTGATGAAGGAATATTCTTGGGATATTCTGAAGTCAGTAAAGCCTTCAGGGTTTACAATTACAGGACCCTTGTTGTGGAAGAATCACCACATGTTGTGTTTGATGAATATGTCACTGAGTCTAGGGTAAAAATGATGGATTCTGGCTCTGTGGAAGTCACAAGGAGAGTGACAAGGCTGAGCTTGATGAATCAACTTGATCCCAAGGTCAATGCAGTGCCTATTCCATGTTAGGATGATGACGAAGATCAGGATGATGATACAAGAGCCTCTCCTAAGCCCAGCGCATCAGGGACAGTTGAGCCTCAAACTGAGGAACAGGCTCAACCTGAGGTAAGTACTGTTAATGAAGATGCGGTCGCAGCTGAGACGGTCACTGAGTCAACATATCAAGGGGGAATCAATGTCCCTGACATTGAGTTTTTAAATCCCTTTGGTGTAGACTCAGGGTCATCCCCTTCTGTTCATTTCCCTGAATTATAGAACCTGTAGATACTAACATTGCAGGTACACCAGGGACAACTCCAGGCAAAAGAACATGGCTAGAAGATCATCCCATTGACCAAGTCATTGGTGATCCAACTGAGGGAGTCAGGACCAGGCGGTTCCATGGGGAGAGCACACTGTTCTGTTGCTTTCTATCTGAGCAAGAGCCTCAGAACATTTTCACTGACTCGAACTGGATCATAGCCATGAAAGAGGAGTTGAATCAGTTCACAAGGAATCAGGTTTGGGAACTGGTAGATAGACCTAGGCATCAAGGTGTGATTGGTACCAAATGGATCTTCAAGAACAAGAAGGATGAGAATGGTGTTGTGGTGAGGAACAAGGCAAGGCTGGTTGCAAAGGGGTATTCTCAGTCTGAAGGAATAGACTATGATGAGACCTTTGCTCCAGTGGCTAAGCTAGAGGCTATCAGGTTGTTCCTTGCATATGCAACATACAAGAAGTTTAAGGTGTATCAAATAGACGTCAAGAGTGCCTTCCTGAATGGTGTACTCAATGAAGAGGTATATGTGGAACAACCTCCCGGGTTTGAGGTTGGAGATAGAGTATACCATTTGAAGAAAGCACTCTATGGACTTAAGCAAGCTCCTAGAGCTTGGTATGATACCCTCTCCCAATTCCTGACTGACCATGGGTTTAGGAAGGGAATCGTGGATAGGACTTTGTTCAGGATCAATGAAGGTAATGACATTCTCTTGGTCCAGATTTATGTGGATGACATAATATTTGGATCACCAAATCATCAGCTCTGTGAGAAATTCTCTAAGTTGATGACTGGTAAATTTGAGATTTCTATGATGGGAGAGATGAACCTCTTTTTAGGATTGCAGGTCAAGCAGACTGATCAAGGGATTTTCATTAATCATGCCAAGTATACAAGAGACTTGATTCAGAAGTTTGGAGTTCAGAATTGCAATTTGGCTAGGATCCCAATGAACACAAATTGGAAGATGGATCCTGACACTGAAGGAGCTTCAGTGAACCAGACTGAGTACAATGGGATGATTGGATCATTGTTGTACCTAACTGCAAGTAAGCCTGACATAACTTTTACAGTTGGTGTATGTGTTAGGTATCAGTCTAACCCCAAGAGAAGTCAGTTGGAGGCTGCTAAGAGGATACTTAAGTATTTGAAAAGGACAGTCAATATGAGACTATGGTATCCTCCAGATGACAACTTAGAAGTGGCTGGTTATTCAGATGCAGATTATGGAGGTTGTAGGATTGATAGGAAATCAACCTCAGGGACATGTCAGTTTTGGGGAGCAAGTTGATCTCTTGGTTTAGTAAGAAACAGAATTTAGTGGCTACATCCACAACTGAGGCTGAGTATATGGCTTCAGGTAGTTGTTGTGCTCAGATTTTATGGTTGATGCAACAATTGAGAGACTACCAAGTGTTTGCAAATGAGGTCCCAATTTATTGTGACAACAATAGTGCTACAGCTATCACTCAAAACCCAGTGCTTCACACAAGGTGTAAGCATGTGGATATTAGGCATCGTTTTATAAGAGATCATGTGGAGAAGAAGGATATGAGGATGGAGAAGATTCACACTGACAGGCAGAGAGCTGACATCTTGACTAAGCCTTTAGCTGAAGCAAGGTTTATGGAACTGTCAGTGGAGTTAGGTCTCTTAGATATGGGAGAGCAGTCAGCGTAGGATCTAGGAGGAACTAAGGTTCAGAGTTCAAGGGGGAACTCAGGCCAGACTCGACTCAGCGAGGTATCAGGGTGCTACAATGTCTTCCTGATAGGTATGAGTTCAATCTTGCCTTTGTGAATTTGAACCGTCTCACTTAATATTTCGTCCTGAAAATCTTCATTAAATGCTGACCGTTTTCATTAAAAGCGAGCCTTTTGATATTTAAACCCATGTGTGTCGGAGCATTTAATGCACACAGTTACTTTTTCATATACGTGTCTATTTTATACGGAATATGACTGACGTTGGGTAAATGATTGATAAGAGATTAATCTTGGCCCTTCATTTCAAATCTTTTCAAATCCAGGGTTAATCTCAGCCACACGTCAGAGTAACTGTTCAATTCATATCAATTTGAAAAGCCATTTGAGAAATTTACGCAAACACAACACTCACATTGCACACTGAACTTCCTCCTGTTCAAACCTTTTCTACAAATTTATGAAAACTTCCTAAAACCCTCCAATGGCTTTTCTTGACACCGCTTGGACCACAGATGACCTCAATGATTTCGTAGAGAACAAGCTTGTCAACATGGAGCACGTGATATCCATGGATGGACCGTGTCTCAAAGTAAAGGAGATCCAGCCCGTGTTCGAGTGGATCTCTACGGTATTCCTCGATAAATACTTCTCGAAGAGGCAATTCTCTGTGCTTCCGAAGGCGGTTGTGGAAGCTTATTTGAATATGTTCACGAGGAAGGGTGAACTATTCACACGGGTGACCATGCTGGTGCCCATGGGGGAGAAAAACGAGGACGGAGAGAACCTCTACAACGAGGAGCACATGGACATCAACCTCCTGAAGGCGGTGAAGGAGGTGTTTGGACTTCCTTGTTCTGGGATAAAGCCCAAGGTGTACATGGAGAACAAGGAGAGTGAGCTCTTGAAGAAGTGGACGAAATCAGGCTCATCCGAATTCAGGGCGAGACAGCTAAGGACACTTTAAAGCCTGAATATCGAGCTCTCATCGATATTGTCAGTAAGATGATCATGGGCACTGTTGGCTCCCATGAGCAGTTGAGTTTGCCAAAGCTGAGGATTATGGGCGCCTTGGTGGATGGAGTTCAGCCAACTGGGAGCAGCTGTTTCTGGATCAGTTGTGTCAGGCCGCATTGGACAAGCTGAAGAAGGACGAGGACATGAATCACATCTCAGTGGGTGCTATTCTACCCTTTGGAACAAAGCTATCTATGTTGATCATCCACTCCTGCCCTGGATATACCTTCAACATGGAGGATGACCTGTCTTCGAAGAAGGTCATGTTCAATACTGAAGGTGACACTTATGTCATCCTTGGCCTGACTGACCCCAATGCTCCTCCAAAGGATCAAAAGAAGAAGCAGATGGCCAAGGGGAAGAAAATGGTTGCTAACCTCCTCAAGAGGGTAGATGAGCTCTATGAAAAGAGCAAGTCAGCTGAGGCTGAGGTGGCGGCTGAGAGGAAGGCCACGGCCGCTGAGCAGGAGAAGGAGGCGAAGATGGTAAAGCTGAAAGTGGTGCTGAAGTCCAAGGCCACGGCGAAGGGGACAAGGAAAGGGACTGAGAAGGCTTCCAAGAGCGACCTACCTGAGTTTGAGGAAGCCAACTATGACGCTAGTAAGAAGGAGGTTGCTGCTGAGATTGAGGCGAGGCCTCTGAAGAGGTTGAGAAAGGGAGTTAAAGGGTCTCCTGTAAAGAAGATGAGGGATCTGAGCCCTCGGAAGAAAGGTGAAAGGTCAGGATTGGCGGAAGCATCTGAGATGGTTCAAGTAAGGGAGACAATTGAAACCGCAGCATAACTCCAGCCTGAACAACCTAATCCCAACCCCACTGAACCCCAACCCCCAACCTCATCTGAACCCTCAATCCACCCTGAACCGTCCTCCAATCCCTCTGAAATATCCAATCCAAACACTGACCTACCCCCACCCCAACCTGAGTCAGAGCCAAATAATCCTAACACCACTGAGCTTGACACCCACCTAGAACCCAACCTACCCAATCCTGAGGATTTTCCTGTCACATCCAAAGATCCGAAGGAACTCGACCCTGAGCTAGATCTCATCATCGAGGAAGCTGGAGAAGATGATGAATCTGAAGATGTCATATCTCTTCTCATCTTTGATTCTATCAAGGGAAGGGGTGAGAACTGGGTGGTTAGGAGCTTCCCTTCACTGAAAACCTATCCAGAGCTGCGAGAGATGATGGTGGATCTGAAAGTCTGGCTGGAGTATAAGCAGGCTAACATGGTCGAGCAGCGGATTGTTGGAGTTATACGTGAAAGTATGCTTTTACTTTGTATAACTCATGTATTAAACACTTGTTTATGAGAATAATTCTTTTATCAGATTAGCTTTAAATATGATTGAATGTTGAATATTTATAGTACATGTTACATTGTAGTTAATGTGGTGAATCCCGTCACGGAAGATCACATTAACGGTTTTCTTGTAACTAAACGTACAAATTCACGACCCAGGTGGAATTGAACAATCCGCCGTGAAAGGTAGATGTGTATATCTCAGATTGGCTTGTCTTGACCAAGAGATTGCACTAGCACATTTAGTATGTGTTGAAGTGGACCTACAGCGAGGATACATTCTTCGGTTCTAAAATGTGAAGAATTAGACCTCAGTGGTTATTGATTTCTTAATATCCGTCACTTAAATAGGACCGTTTGTGCTTAATGGTTACTGCTATGATTCATGTTGGGTGAGAATCATCGTGACTTCGAACCTTGTGCTTTGGGCAGTAATATTAATCATACGACGGTTGCTAATATTTAATACGGAGAAACGCGTGCGAGTACGGCTCGTGTAATTAGACCCCTTGGTGGGCTCAGAAGTTTTATCGTACCAAATCTTGCAAGTGAAGAATTAGTTTCTTCGGTACAGATAATAATGTTGAGCTGTCTTTACTCCAAGGTGAAATATATTAATTAATTTAGAACTATTCAGAAGCTTAATTAATTAATGGACTTGATAATCTTAAACGCGAGAAATAATAACCGGGAGCCCATATTATCGTAATATGGATTAAGATGGATAGTGCAATATTAATTTATTAGTGGTACTAATTAATATTAATGGATTGAATTATATTGGGGCTCATTATTGAAATTCAGAAGTCCATTAGGAGGTCCAATCTTAATTCTCCTTAAGGCCCCTCAAGTAACCCATTAAGTAGCCCAATAATGATAAGGTGATTAAAATAAAAGAAAATATTATTGCTGATTTTTTCTCATTAATTTCGAAAATAGCATGTAAGGGAAAGAAAAGATTTTGTTGATTTTCTTGGAAATATATTATGGAAGATATGCATTCTTAGAATACAAGATTATCTCATAAATTCAAGAAGATCCAAATCTTGGATTCTTAATCCTACAATTTTCGAAATTTACTTATTAAGATGAGGAGGTTGAGATTTTTATGGAATATTTTATGGAGAAAAGAATATATGGGATATATTCAAGATTTCTTGGAGGCCAAGAAAAAATAAATTTCCTCACAATTTCTTGTAAATTTCGACCACCCCTCTCCTATAAGTAGGAGATGATTATTTCATCTCCAGTTTACAAGAACATAATTCCATGTGTTGGAAAAATCAAGAATATATATATATTTTTTTCTTTTTCCTTAGTTATTTAAATTACTTGAAAGCATCTCCCACCGGTGATCAAGTAAGGCGAAAGGGAAATACTTGAGAAGGCTTTTGGGTTGATAAAGCGTGATCGTGATTGTCCCATTTATTCAAAGGCCAATTGTATAAGAGGTACGTAAGTCACATAAATTCTGGTTTATTCCGCCATAGATTTTATGTGAATTAATTCAACATGCATGATGTTAAATTTATTGTTGGAATTATTATTTGAATTAATTAGGATTAATTCATGCTAGTAATAATTAAATTTAAGCTAATATTTAATTTTCATCCCGAATAGATTCCGGGCACCCCTATTTTCCCAACAACTGGTATCAGAGCCACGGTTTCGGGCTCTGATCTTTAAATTGGAATTTAAATTGTTAGACATTAAATTGAAATTGGATAGTAGAATTGCTAGATCTTTTTTGCAGGTATCCAATTGTCATGGTTTTAATGTTTATTTTTTTTCATGCTTGTGAATTAATTGTTTTTAATTCGATTCGTTCGAATTCGTTTTTCTCGTGAGAAAATCCACGAATAGATGAGTTGTTTTTATTTTGATTTGATCATTGTAATAGACTAGTCTAGATCTAGTATTTATTTTTTTGTAAATAAATTGTAACCGGATCGAGACGAAGAACGAAGAATTAAAGACGGTGTACCCGGACGATGCATGCATGCGTGACGCATGCATGGACGTAAAATCATGCATGGGGTGAAGAACGAGAACGAACGATGAAACCCGATGCACGGGGTGCGCAGGGCGCACGATCCGTGCATGACGGGCGAGCCGAGGAACGGGCGTATGCGCCTAGCGCCGGCGCTCGGCGGCCACTTCTTGGCATCGCACCGAGAGACGCGCGGCCCACTCCGTGGGCCGACCCGTGCCGTATCTCGGGCCGTGAAATTTTTAATTTCAGTTCTTGTTTTTTTTTTGTGATTTTAAACATCGTCCCGAACCCCAAACGAAGTTATTTTTGATGAAGTGTTGCTGTTCGAGTGGGAGCGTGTCGAGACGAATGATAGAAAGCAACAAGGACGATATTTTGTATCAAGACATGAAGAAATTAAACCGTGACAATTGGATTTAAGTGCTCCAATGTGTTTAATTTTATTTTGATGGATGTTTTATTTCGTGCACTTATTATTATTTGTTAATATGTGTTTGCATGAATTTTATTGTCCAAGAAAAACCTTACTTTAAAAAATTACTAAGTATGTTTCTTTAATCGCAATTTTATTCTGGATATTAAAATTGGATTAATTTGGCCTCCATAATTTATTTATTTGTGAAGTCTTTTTGGAATACATTTCCCCTTCGGATCGGCCAAAAGGACGGATTTCACATGAATAAATTCCGAAAGGATGATTGTGGATTATTACTAGTGGCGGTATTGACACTCACCACGAGTGGCTTGCTCAAAGCGAAATAATAATCCTGTATTTAATTATGGTTATTACTTAGGCATAAGAAATTGATATTAACTTACTCCCCTCGGAGTCCCTGTCAATTTTTATGTGGTCAAAGTGGGAGCCAACTATTAATTTTGAATTAAGAATTTGTAACTTTTAAGTTTGTGATCCGCTTGAATGTGTTTAAATGTATAGACCACCCCTCGTGGCGCATTTAAATTATTTCGAGATGTTGGCTGATGCATGATTATATTGTTTTAAGGTTTCAATATAATTAATGTGATTGAATTATGTGATAATTTCGTATTTTTCTAGATATTAATATGAATGTATGTTTTATTCTCATTTCATCATGTCGCAGCCTTTTAATCCACTGTTTAAATATACTTTAAGTTAACAAACTTTCTGGAGACAATTATATCGATTGGAAATATAATTCAAATTTTATCCTTACTGCACAAAAATACAATTGGGTTATTCACGTTAATATACCCAACAAGCCAAATGATAAGTCAAGCAATGGGAAAAGGCAGTTTATGATTGGAAGCGTGACAATGAACACATGAAGTGCATTTGAGGCGCATTCATGAGGACATTGTATCTGCTGTCGAAATCATGGAAAGCCTTGAAGAGATGTTTTCACATCAGAAACCCATGACTAATCAATTCACCTAACATGACTCGGTCAAGTTGGAAATGGTGAAGGGAACGCCCGTGAGGGAGTACGTTCTCGAGATTATGGCATACCTTAACAAGTTGGAAGTACTTGGTGCAAATTTTGATGTCCTTTCTAAGGTCGATTTCATACTCCATTCTCTTCCGGAAAGCTTTGAGCAGTTTCAACTGAACTGTCAGATGAATGAACGGACAAGTCGTTTGCCCGAGCTCTTGCAAGCTTTAGTTTCGGTGGAGGTGATAATGGAGCACCAGTCTAGTGTTATGGTGGCTAATGGTCCGTCTACCTCTTTTGGTCCCAAGGGAGGGAAAAAGAGGAAGAGAACCAAAGGCCGGATCCAAGCAAATCTAATTGTTGCGAAAGACAAAGCCAAGGCTAGCATTGAAGGGGAAGTATTTTAACTGCGATAAGAGAGGACATTGGAGGTCTGCCTATTCCAAGCCTAAGAGGCTAGGAAAGTTAGGTAATTCACACGCCTTAGTCGTTGAAACTTGTGAAGTGGCGTATGTTGTCCATTCGTGGATAGTGGATACGAGAGCCGCTGATCACATTTGTTTCATTTTGCATGGTTTCAAGCTAACCCGACGATTTGAAGGAAGTGAGATCCCCATCACACCGGGCAATGCTACGAGAGTGGCAGCTGAAGCAGTAGGAGAAGTACGCCTATCTTGTGAAGATAGAGTTATGGTCTTGAGAGACGTTCCTCATGTTCCTAGTTTAGAAAGAACTCAACCTTCAGTTTCTAAACTGTTTTGAATATATACTCAGTTTCTTTTAATGAGGATGTTATTATTTCTTGAAACGATGAGTTTATCTGTTCCGGAACATTGTTGGATGATCTTTATACCATTATTGGGCATACCACTCATAATGAATCTAATAACACGTCGATCATTTTGAGTAATAAAAGAAAGCGTTCTTTGGACATGAACGAAACACTTCTATGGCATCTTAGACTAGGTCATATTAATCTAAAGTGGATAGAAAGATTGGTGAAAGACGGATCCTTGGAATCATTCTAAGTCGAACCGTTTCCAACTTGTGAATGCTGTTTAGAGGGTAAAATGACCAAGAGGGCATTTGGAGCCAAGGGGAATAGAGCCACGGAAGTGTTGGAACTCGTTCATACCGATGTGTGTGGTCCAATGACGATCAAAGCGAGAATGGGGTATGAGTATTTTGTCACCTTCATTGACGATTACTCGAGATATGGATACATCGACCTTATGATGCATAGGGAAAGAAGTATCAAGTTTCTACGATCTGATCGTGGAGGCGAATACCTCAGCAATGAATTCTTGAACTACATATCGGACGAAGGGATTGTATCCCAGTTGACCGCACCGGGAACCCCTCAATAGAACGGTGAAGCGGAGAGAAGGAACCAGAATCTTTTAGAAATAGTCAGATTCATGATGAGTTATTAGGATTTACCTAAATCATTTTGGGGTAACGCCTTGGAAACGGCGGCTTACATTCTAAACTTGGTGCCATTCAAATCGGTTTATAAAACCCCGATGGAATTGTGGATCGGGCGCAAGCTCAATCTAAGACACTTGCGGATTTGGGGTTGTCCGGCATACGTGCTAGACAAGGAAGCCAGTAAGTTGGATCCATGTTCGGAATTAAGGCTGTTTATAGGATACCCTGCGGGAACGAAAGGATGTATGTTCTATAGTCCCAAGGATCAAAAGACCGTGATTAGTTCACACTTTGAATTCTTGGAGGAGGACTATATGAACAAAAGAAAGCCCAGAAGTGAGATTACCTTAGACGAGTTAAGAGGGCAAACTCATATACCAAGTATACAAGATGATATACCACACGTCACACCTTCACAACCGGAACCCCGTCGCAGTGGGAGGATTTCTATGCAACCCGAGAGATTTATGGGAATAGGAGAATCTTCGGATTTGATTCCCGGTGATGAATCGGACCCATGGACATACGACGAGGTAATCCAAGACAATGACGTGGAGTTATGGCAAACGGCAATAGAAACTGAGATGGGTTCGATGGATCATAATCAAGTGTGGGAGTTGGTCGAACCACCCAGTGGGGTAAAACCCATTGGATACAAGAGGAAAAGAGGACCGGACGGAAGGGTTGAGACGTTCAAAGCAAGGCTAGTGGCCAAAGGGTATACTAAAAAAAAGATGGGATCGATTATGAGGAAACCTTTTTCGCCTATAGCTATGCTTAAGTCCATCCGTATTCTCTTGTCGATCACTGCACAATTAGATTACGAGATCTGGCAAATGGATGTTAAGACAGCTTTCCTTAACGAAAGTCTTGACGGGATAGATATCTATATGCAACAACCCAAAGGTTTCATTGAAAAAGGCCAAGAGCACCTCATATGCAAGCTTAAAAGATCCATTTATGGACTTAAAAAAGCATTGCGTACTTGGAACCAGTGTTTTGATCAAGTGCTTAAGTCTTATGGGTTTGATCAAAACGAGTTCGAAAGTTGTGTGTATAAGAAACGTGACGGAACTGCGGTAGTATTCTTAGTATTATACGTAGACGATATTCTGCTCATTGGAAATAATGTAAAGGTATTGTCAGACGTAAGGGTATAGCTGTCAAATCAGCTTGATATGAAGAAGTTAGGGAAAGCTGGTCACATCCTTGGGATCTAGATCACTCGAGGTCGCAAGAAAAGGATGTTGGGCTTATCGCAAGCTTCATACAAAGACACTGTTTTGAAGAGATACAACATACAAGATTCCAAGAAAGGTTTTGCACCTTTTAGACACGGAATCCATCTATCCAAAGAAATATGTCCTAAGACGCAAGTGGAGATAGATGACATGAAAGATGTTCCGTACGTTTCGAACGTAGGAAGTCTTATGTATGTAATGTTGTGTACGAGATCAGATATCTGCTTTGCCGTGGGCATGATGGCAAGATATCAAAATATCCCCGGGAAAGCACATTAGATTGCAATTAAATGCGTTCTGTAGTTTCTGAAAAGAACTTGGATTGGAATGCTGATTTAACAGTCAGATGGTCTAATTCCCATGGGATACACGGACTCAAATTTCCAATCAGACATAGACTCCAAAATAACTACCTCGGGTAGTGTGTTTTACATGGGAGAAGGAGCCATGACATGGAGAAGCGATTTACAGAAATGCATCGCAGATTCGACCATGGAAGCCGAATAAGTAGTTGCTTGGGAAGCAGCGAAATAAGCGGTTTGGCTCAAGTACTTCTTAGTGGACTTGGACGTTGTTCCAAATTTGCCCATCACAATCATTGTGCCGGAGCCTTTGCAAATTCAAAGGAACCGAGAGCCCACAAGGCCAGCAAACACATAGAAAGAAACTACCATTTTATACGAGAAATCGTTAAGAGAGGAGACAAAGAAGTGGCAAAGATAAACGTCGGAGGATAACCTAGTACATCCATTCACAAAGGGTCTGCCTCAGAGTACATTCAAGAGACATGTGGATGGAATGGGAGTCAAGACTATTGTCAATCTGCTTTAAGTATAAGTGGGAGGAATTATTAGGTTATTGTAGGTTGACATGAGATGCCACGTAGAGCTACTACACTAAGATATGCATGATGTATACTAAAAAACAGACTTTAAGTATAAGTGGGAGATTGTTGGAGTTATAGGTGAAAGTATGCTTTTACTTTGTATAACTCATGTATTAAACACTTGTTTATGAGTATAATTCTTTTATCACATTTGCTTTAAATATGATTGAATGTTGAATATTTATTGCAAACCATTCAATATATATAGTACATGTTAAATTGTAGTTAATGTGGTGATACCCGATCACAGAAGATTACATTAACGGTTTCCTTGTAACTAAACGTACAAATTCACGACCCAGGTGGAATTGAACAATCCGCCGTGAAAGGTCGATGTGTATATCCCAGATTGGCTTGTCTTGACCAAGAGATTACACTAGCATATTTAGTATGTGTTGAAGAGGACCTACAACGAGGATAAATTCTTCTGTTCTGATATGTGAAGAATTAGACCTCAGTGGTTATTGATTTCTTAATATCTGTCACTTAAATATGACCGTGTGTGCTTAACGATTACTGCTTTGATTCATGTTGGGTGAGAATCAACGTGACTTCGAACCTTGTGCTTTGGGCAGTAATATTAATCATACGATGGTTGCTAAAATTTAATATGGAGAAACGCGTGCAAGTACGGCTCATGTGATTAGTCCCTTGGTGGGCTCAGAAGTTTTATCGTACCAAATCTTTCAAGTGAAGAATTAGTTTCTTCGGTACGGATAATAATATTGAGCTATCTTTACTCCAAGGTGAAATATATTAATTAATTTAGAGCTATTCAGAAGCTTAATTAATTAATGGACTTGATAATCTTAAACACGGGAAATAATAACCGGGAGCCCATATTATCGTAATATGGATTAAGATGGATAGTGCAATATTAATTTATTAGTGGTACTAATTAATATTAATGGATTGAATTATATTGAGGCTCAATATTGAAATTCAGAAGTCCATTAGGAGGTCCAATCTTAATTCTCCTTAAGGCCCCTCAAGTAGCCCATTAAGTAGCCCAATAATGATAAGGTGATTAAAATAAAAGAAAATATTATTGCTGATTTTTTCTCATTAATTTCGAAAATAGCATGTAAGGGAAAGAAAAGATTTTATTGATTTTCTTGTAAAGATATTATGGAAGATATGTATTCTTAGAATACAAGATTATTTCATAAATTCAAGAAGATCCAAATCTTGGATTCTTAATCCTACAATTTTCGAAATTTACTTATTAAGATGAGGAGGTTGAGATTTTTATGGAATATTTTATGGAGAAAAGAATATACGGGATATATTCAAGATTTCTTGGAGGCCAAGAAAAAGATTTTTTCCTCAATATTTTTTGTAAATTTCGACCACCCCTCTCCTATAAGTAGGAGATGATTACTTCATCTCCAGTTTACAAGAACATAATTCCATGTGTTGGAAAAATCAAGAATATATATATATATATATTTTTTTTTTCTTTTTCCTTAGTTATTTAAATTACTTGAAAGCATCTCCCACCGGTGATCAAGTAAGGCGAAAGAGAAATACTTGAGAAGACTTTTGGGTTGATAAAGCGTGATCGTGATTGTCCCGTTTATTCAAAGGTCAATTATACAAGAGGTACGTAAGTCACATAAATTCTTGTTTATTTCGCCATAAATTTTATGTGAATTAATTCAACATGCATGATGTTAAATTTGTTGTTGGAATTATTATTTGAATTAATTAGGATTAATTCATGCTAGTAATAATTGAATTTAAATTCGTATTTAATTTTCATTCCGAATAAATTTCGGGCACCCCTATTTTCCCAACACGGATGTTGGTGGAGTTAAAAGGATGGGACTACTGGTGCTCTTTGGAAGCCAAAATGACCAACTACTTCGGGATAACAAGCTACCTGGAGCTGCTGGAGATGGAAGCAGTCATGGAGCTGGTTGCCAAGATGATTGACATGTGCATTGAAAAATCCAAGTTCTTTGACACTCCTGAAAAGGACAACAAAGATTCAGATGATGATGGTGATGATGGCCCTGAAGATGTTCAGGCTGGTGGAAAGGTTGAGGACTTGGTGGAGGAAACTGCCAAGGAGCTGGATGAGATGTCGCTGAGCAAGATGCTCAGGGGGAAGATGATAAGAATGTTGGTGCCAAGGGTGGACCAACTACTGAGACTGTTGTGAATAGTTCAGCCGCCAATGATACATCAGTCAATGAAGGGACTCCTTGCCCTGAGACACGGGAGGATGATGTAGAGGCGTCCAAGGCGACTCCTAGTTCTGAGGGACAAGTTCCCAAAGTTCGAGCTAACTTGGTTGAGCCTGAGCAGGCGACCATGATCACTCCTGAACTACCTTCAGTGCACCCTGAAGAGGGGACTGATGATGCAGGGGCTGACAAGGGAGATCAGCCGCTGACTGACAGAGCTGAGGATAATGAAGTTGTTATCACTGGAACTCAGCATGGCAACTTCACCAGTATCATTCGTGTCAAACAAGAGAAGACTACTGAGAACCTTGCCGACCTTCAGCGCGAGATCAAAATAATCAAGGCAGAGGCCGAGAACAGCGGTAAGGGGATTTAGAAGCAGCTCAAATGGGTAAAGTCTGCTCTCAAGACGGTTTCCAACTCTGAAGTGAAGAGCCTCAAGAAGTTGATGTTGTCAACCATCAACTTTGTCAAGTCAGAGAGAAAGACGATGGAGAAAATCATGGCCAACACACTTACCCAACTTAGAGATGAGCATGACGTACGGATGCAGAGAGCAGTGGAGCACTTGGCTGGTCAGGCTGCAGACCTATTCACTCAGGCTCTTAATGACTCATTGACCAAGATGGCACTGGAGTCAGACAAGATCACTCAGGAGTCTGCCAAGATTGCTCAGGAGTCAGAAAAGATTTTATCCAAGTCTGATCAGATCTTTGAAGAGTCAGGGAAGGTTGAAGCCAGGCTGACACGCACTGAGCAAAACCTTCATACTTTGATGGAAATATTTGAGAAGAAGCTTCAGACAAGCATTGCTAGTGTGTCGTTTGCGGGGACGGGGATTGCCACCGGAGTTGAGATGTTGAAGGAAGGAGTTAAGGAAGTCTAGTCCTTGACTGCCTTTGTTATCAACAACGGTGAAGATATTTTGAGGGATGCTCTCCCACCTCCGCCGGCCAAGGATGATGCCAAAAAAGGGGAAAATGAGAAGTCAAAGAAAAGATCTCTCCCTGAAGCATCGGAGGCTGAGAAAGATGAAGTGTTGACCAGAACACCCAGGAAGTCAGCCAGATTAGCAGCAGCGGCTCAGGCTAATGAACATATTCCTCAACTTCCATCCATTCCAGAATCTTCTTCAGAGCGCTCGCCGGTGAACACTAGGAAGAATCCAATCATATATGACGCTGACAAAGTAGTTGAATTGTGTGCGGAAGCATGGGGATCTGCCCCTGAGAAGGGTGAAGCTCAGCGCAGGGCTGAAATTGCCCAAAACGAGAAGATGAGGATTCTGGAGAAGAAGGTTGAGAAGCTGATTGACATCACTGATCATTTGCAACAGAGAGAACTTGATGATGCGATGATCAGTCTGCTGAGGAGGAAGAAGGCAAAGGCTGAACCAAGGAAGTATAGAAAGAAGCCAACGGCAAGGAAGACAAGTCTACTTCAAGTGTAGAAGCCTGAGGAGCCAGCTGAGGATTGTACTCATTGATGATTTCATCTCTGAGAAGCAGAAGGAGTTTTGGCTGGATGCGCGAGATGAGTTTATCAGACTGTGCTACATTGTGAAGAAGTGGGGCGACTCTGACGACATTGATGCTCACTTCACCGACTTCATGTCTGACAACCACCCTGAACTCTTAAAAGGAATCTTGGAGGAGGCTGGCACTGCCAGAGTTCAAATCAAGTCCCCTGAGTTCCTTACTCAACCACCACCACTTCAACCTAATGGAAAGAGCTATGACTCAAAGGCTATCATGGCTGAAGTTCTCAAGATTGCCAAGGCTGAGGGGTACCTGAATCAACTAGATAGGCTTAATGAGCTTAAGGACAGAGTCTACAATGGCTATGGACTTCGACCTGAGATGAGGAAGATCTAGTTGTACCCTGAATTTTGTAATAGATAAGATTCATTGTACTCATGATCATATTCATCAATGAAATCTTCAGAAACTCATTGTCTTTTTGGCTGTTATTTATTTTCTGTACTTATCAAGAATTGCTCTAACACTGATCTTGTCTTATAGATTATGACTTATCTCCTCTAAGTGTTTTGAGGATCTTTTCAGTGTTTTGACATCATCAAAAAAGGGGAAATTGTTGGGACAATGTCAGTTTTGATTAGATCCCAAAGACCCAGAAAAAATGAGTTGCCAAAGGGTCGTAATAGTTAGGCTAGTCTTGGTTAGGTTTGTAAGTTAGAATATTTTACATGCACAGGTACACAATGAGAGGAGTACTCATTGTTGGCAATCAAGAGTGAAGCCTGAAGACACAAGAGCACCATCCTGAGCTTATGGCAGTTCTTCTAAGCTGACTGAGTAAGTGTCAGGATGAAGAGCATGATCCTGAAGAGCCTGAAGAGAACATGATCATACTGAGTATTTGGGAAAAGACTTGGAGTAGGATCCAAGCAAGTTAAAAGGAATATAAGCACCGAAAAACGTACGTAGATGAGGACAAACCTGAACTCAGTAAAGACAACACTGAACTGAAGAATGAGTTCTGACATTCTTACCTACCTGATTACGTGGACCAATCAGAGAGCGCCAAGTCATGTATGGACACTGACCTGAACCTGATACATCTGCACAATTCAACGGGCATGCATTTAATGCAATTACCAAATACATGCAAGGACGGCTGGAGCATGGAGATTATATCCGTTGAAGAATTCTACACGAAGACGACCTAGAAGGTTATCTCCTCCAATATCACGCCCCAATTTTTATAACATTAATTTTTTACACAAAACACATGATTAATTTACAATAAGAGGCGTAAATTAAAAATTTCAACATAGAAATTACTTTGACAACAACGGAAGACTTAAAGATTTAATAACCTTTAAAAAATAAATTTAAAATACAAATTGTTACAAAATAATTATCCTAGAAGAACCTCATAAAAAGAAAACTTGATAAATAAATTAACTAATTTGCAAGATTTTTATCATGAAATAATTTAATTCAATGTCATTCATCGCCTCTCCTCGCCACCAGCTCCACAATCTGAAAAATGTTAAAATGAATAGGGTGAGCAAAACCACATCTCAGTGGGGACAAACTTGTCAAAACTAAATATAATAAATAATTTAAATTAATCAATCACGTAAATATGTATTTCAATGTCATCACCTCGTTTATAAAGGTCAGAAGACCTATCGTCGCCTCATTTATAAAGGTCAGAAGACCTTGTTGATAGGCGAGCAGAATCAGCGATAAGACGATCAGGATTAACATAAATATCCATTGATTAAGATGAAGTTGGCTCAAGATCAAGTCTTAAAAAGATATTTGGCGAGCAAAACCTGTATGTTATACAAAGGCGAAGTGGGCGAACAGAATCTGATCAAAAGAATATAGAAATTTGAACCAAGGCCGAGCAAGCACATCTACACCTCTGCCGACCAGATTCAACCACAATCCCAAAGCCACTTTTTAGCAAGACTAAAGACCCACAAGAATCAAGCTAAAGACACCTCAAGGACAAGTCCAATAGGACGAGCAGCTCTTGACTGCGAACAAGTCCAGCAGATAAGGATAGAATTTAGCTTAGATAAGGTCAACTTGGTCAAAGCCCAGGTGTCGTGCATGCAGGCCTGGTAGGCCAAAAGTCATGACACCTCCTGCTAGGTAAATGTCTATAAATACTTAGATTTTTTCAGCTAATAAAATAAGCACAAATTATTATACACGTCCAAACTTCGTCTACGAACCTACAACAACTTGTTTATATTGCGATCGTATTTATCACGTAAGCTTATAAACGTTCTTAATTAACTTAAAGCTAGAGATTTCGTATTCACTAATTATGTTAGTGATCAATCGCACGTAATTGTTTGGTGATCAATTAACCATAAAAAATAGCCTCTGATATTCAAGATTAGAAACGATCATCAACAAATTGGTGCTAGAAGGAGGGTTCGAACCTTCGATCCATTGAATACCGAGAGATTACCCAAAGACACCGGACTAAATTTTGAACTTTTGAAAAAGAGTGTTCTTGGTGTTCTTCATCAAGGAAGCTATGGAACAATACTTGGTACATCCTGTGAAGATGCCTCAATCACGTAAAACACAACACTCCCAACATGTGACAGGGGGCTCACACTCCCAAATGTCTCAGACTGGTAAGCGAGCAGGGACGATCAGAAATTACCAAGAAAATCGAACCACTGTTGCTCGTCAGTTGGTGCCACCTGAGTTGGATGCTATTGCCCGCAACCCAGACGAATTGGCGCGGACAATAGCCATGCTCCAGGCTCTACAAAGACAACAAGCCCAACCGGGCCCCTCTTATGTACGGGCAAGGCATAGCCCCATAAAGACCCGTGAACATGAGAATGCTAGGGGTGACCATTTAAATGAGGCGGACAACGCCCAAGCTCATAGGACAAAAGGTAAGGATAAACAGCTCGCTGAGGTTACCAGCCAGGGGGGTTCAACCCAGAATCCGGCTGCAGGGGTGAGTCAAGGCATGCGTCAAAGTGCCTTGGAAAGATTAGGTCGTCGCGGTCGGGGAGTCGCGGAGATGCATCCGACAGCTAGAGAAGCACGCCCAGCCGCTGAACTTGCTCACCAGTCAGTCCATGAGAGCCTGACTAGGTCAGCTTTTGGTCGCCTTGGCCCAGACGCAGAGCCCAATCCCAGGAGGTCAATCCAGGGGGTTCCCACGCCAAATGAGGGACTTCAGTGAACAGATGGTCACGCACCTCTGATCGCCGAACAACCTCATAGTTAGGGGGGGTCCTTTGAAGAGCTCGCCTCCATGGGAAAGGCCATTGAAAGCATGCAAGGCCAGCTCGACCAACAAAAAGGATATGGGAGTATAACTCTTCCAACCTCCCCTCTATCTTCGGTGGTTCTGAAAGCCCCAATTCAGAAGAAGATCCAATTTCCTGTTGGCATTCAGTATGAGGGCACGGCGGACCCCCAGGTGCATCTAATGAAATATACCAATTATATGGTATCAATGGGGGCAAGTGATGCAACCCAGTGCCGTAACTTTCCTCTAACTCTGGGGGATCGTGTCCATAAGTGGTTTTCAGCTTTGCCACCGGCCTCACTTCATTCATTTGCCCAGCTTGGCAAAGAGTTCTTATCCCATTTCTCTACGGCCGAGTCTTATCTATCCTAGAGACATCGATTGTCCGACTTGAAACAAACTGATGATGAGTCAGATCGATCGTACTTGGAAAGATTCGATAAGGTCCTACTAGAAGGGGAGTCAGTCAGCGAAGACACCAAAATCGTAGTCGTCCTAGCTGGACTTAAGAAGGGTATCGAACTTTGGAAAGATGTACACCTTAGATGCCCGAAGACTTATGCTGAGTTTAGGGATCGGGCAGGAGTCATTGTCTCCATGCAAGAGGCACTGCAAAAGGACATGGGGGACAAAGGAGAACAGAAAGAGGGTGCAAAAAAGCCTGGTGGTGGTGGTTATCGAGCTCCCAAGAACATGAAAGCGTTCACAGAAGGAACGGAGCTGAAGGATAAATTGAACCACATTCTTACTGTATCAATTGATACAGTTTACAATAATGTCCTGGATAAAGAATTGCTTACACCTCCCCGTAGGATACGTCAAGATATGAGCAAGTTAAAACAGAACAAGTATTGTGCCTACCACCAGAGTGTGGGGCACTTTATGAGTGAATGTCATGACCTGCTAAAGCAGTTATGGTGTTTCTACGAGGAGGGGAAGCTATCTGAGTTCGTGAAGAGACAACCCGGCAAAAGAGACAGAGATGAAGATTCTAATGGGAAAGATCTAGAACAAGCACCTCGTCGGAATTGAGCTGAGCGACCAGCTCAGGTACCAACAGGAAGTCCAGTTCCGGACATCCAAATGATGGAGCCTGCAGGACCTGTTGGTGGTTATTCTGATGGCCGACCACCAATTTCCAACCGTAAAAGAAAAACAGAGTTACGAGCGATCAATCATGTACAAGAAATGGGAGTTAATCCGTCCATCATGCAAACATCGGAATAACCTTTATCGAAAACGACTTAGAAGGAGTATTGACCCCCCACAATGACTCGCTCGTGATTTGTGCAAAGATCATGGGAACCGGAGTGCATAGGTTGTTGGTGGATACTGGAGCCTACACTAACGTTCTTTTTAAAAAGACGCTTGATCAAATAGGGGATTATGCAGGTTACGTCAGAGATACAAATCATCGTATCCTGGCATTTGGAAATGTTGTAACAATCCCACTAGGAATAGTCACTTTGGCTGTGCAACTTGAAACGGTCAAGGAACCCGAGAAAAATATCACAAGAATGGTAGATTTCTTCGTCGTAGATCAAGAATCAACTTATAACAGGTTCCTTGGTCGACCTTTTTTGGATGAATTCAAGGCCGCATGTTCAACCTACCATTATTGCATAAAATTCCAAACAGCAAGTGGAGTTGGCTCAGTAAGGGGAGACCAGAGAAAAGCTCGCGAGTGTCTCCTACAAATCCAATCAAAACAGGGACAAGTGTCAATGATGGAAGCGTCCACCAGTCAGCTCGAGAATGAACCATCGATCAGATGGACATAGATGATCATCCTTCGTCCATGGGCGACCAGATACCGCAAGATAGCGAGCAGATGCTGCAAAATGGCGAGCAGACCTTGCCAGAAGCACTGTTTCCATCTATTATTAACAATACATGTCCAAACGATGACCAGGAGAGCCCAGCCATGGTGACCAAACCCTGCTCGGGGCCCATTGAGGATTTTAACCCCCGGTTGGGTGCCGAACCTATGAACACCGAGGATGAGCTGAACCCAGAAGGGCCAATAGTTGATCCACGGTGGAAGGGACAAAAGAGACGGGCTACTCCAGTCGAAGAATTGGATGCTATCAAAGTTGATCCCACCCGGGATGATCTTGAACTATATATCGGATCAGAGCTCCCTGAGCCCTACAGAACTCGAATGGCTGAATTCCTGAAAGCTGTTGGGAAAATGTATAAGACTTAGTTTTGATTAGATGCTAAAATGTTCCTCCTAAGTTGTTTGTAACTAAATTATTCAGTAGAGTTAGAGTTTAAATTAAACAGTTCAAAGTATTAAGAACTGAGTGCAGTTAGTAAAAACTAGAGTGTATTTTTTAGTATGAAGTCTGCTGAAGATGAAGTCCACTGAAAGTAAAAGTCCGCTGAAGACTAAGTGATCTGAGAAAGAAGTCTAAGTCTTGAATGTTTTCTAAGTGCATTCTCACTAAGACTAAACTATTAGGAGAGTACAAAGGTCCACTGATAAAGAACTAACAAAGTACTGTTAATGCTAAAACACATTCAAAGCTGTTAGTTAATCTGGTTGGAACTAGGCAAAATGAATTTCAGTGAAGCTTCAATAAATGAAGGAATAAGAAGGTTCTCTCAGAGGAGTCCCACCTTAAAGCAAGACAAGAATCTGGACACGCAGACTTAAGGTCCAATGAGAAGATGACACGTCAGTGTACCTTACTGACAGCCGACCTGCCCCAGCCTGACAAGTACCAAAAGTCTTTCACCTAGCAATCTACAGAAAGTTGGTGAACAAGCAGGGTTTTGCAGCCGTTTCTTGACAAGACTTAAAGCTTCAAATAGAGCCGTTTGAACCAATCAGATACAAGAAGACTTACTTGAGAAGATTCAAATCCAACGGGAAGATTTTCAAGGAAGCCTATAAAAACAGAAGGACGTGCATTGTTACAAGCACGGGAAACTCACAAGATCAAAGCTATCTCTACATTCATAACCATCTAGAAGCACTCGAAATTATCATTATTTCCCAAGTGTTTCATAGTTGTAGAGAGCCTAACAAACCTTCTGTAACCAAGCTTAAAAGCTATATCCAAATCTTAGAAAGAGATAATCCAATCCTAAGCATTGAGCTAAACTTGTAAGGATTATCTCAAAATAGTTGGAACCAAAACCCTACTCAAAACCCTACTCAGTGTTTAGGTTGAGAGCTAGTGTTAAGTGGTGTTAGTAAGCTGGTTGTTGTATCAGTCTGAAAGCTGGTTTGTTTTGGGAACTAGGACCTGGAATTTCCTAGTGATCAATCATCCTAAGAGAGGAAAAGTTGATCAGTGCACCTTGGCACTATAACACAAGGAATTCCAAGTGAAAGGAATTCTCCTGTTTGATCAGGCCAGTGGACGTAGGAGATTTATCTCTGAACCACTTTACATCTTGTGTACTTACATTCTGCTATTTCATAAGTGTTTGTTAATCTCAAGTTTATCAAAGTAAAACGAGTTTTCTAAAGGGCTCACTAATCCGCGTCTGAAAGCTAATTAGATAGTAGTTCAACTGAAAGTCTTGAGCTTTCAGTGGAGGTATTATCTCAGTAAGCTTTCACAAGTAACTCTCAGCAGACCTCAAGTCCACTGACGAGCTACGGTCTTAAGTAACCTGATAAGTTTTTATAAGAAGTTTTAATTTGTAATCACAGGTGTATTCCCCCCCCATACACCTGTTTACTCGTTTCGGGACCAACAATTGGTATCAGAGCAGTGGTTCAAAAGACCATTGTTCTAAGTATACCCTGTGCCTAAAGGTATTTTATTAAGGTCACCTGAACTGATCTATTGATAAACTTGTTTTTATACTATGGCTGACAATACAGCTAGGGTTGCACCACCAGCAGAGAACAACATGGGAGTTAATCCCTTGAACCATATGTCTCATCACAAGCTTCCACAATTCTCAGTGGAAAACTATGATTTCTGGAAGATCAGAATGAGAGCTCATCTTGCCTGTGTGCATGATGAAATGTTAAGGGTTATTACTAAAGGTCCATTTGTTTTTATGACACCTAACCCTAGAACTACAGCTGAAACTATTGCAGATCCTAGAGAAGAATGGCCCAAAGATGAAGATAATTTCACTGCAGATGAGAGGAGGAGAAACAACCTCAACTTCATTGCCATGAACATTCTCTACACCACTATTCCAGATTCTGTAATGGGAAGAGTAATCCACTGCAAGACTGCAAAGGAACTATGGGACACTCTTGCTCTCATGTGTGAAGGAACTGACAAGATAAAGGAGAACTAGCTTTCAGTAGCTGTTCAAAAGTATGAGCAGTTCACCATGGAGGCCACTGAGACAATTGACCAGCTTGATGGGAGGTTCACTGACATCATGAATGAGATAAATTCTCTGGGAAAGGTCTACACCAAAAGAGAAGTTTCCTTAAAGATCCTGAGAGGTCTAACCTCAAGATGGGATGTGTACTCTGTGATGATGCAGAATACCAAGGATCTATCCAGCATGTCTATGCAACAGGTATTCTCTGAACTTAAGGCTTATGAGTTTGATCTGAACAGGAAAAGGGCTCCTGATGAGACCTCAGCTGAGAATGGAGTTGCCTTCAAAGCTAAGGAGTCTGAGCCAAAATCCCCAAAGCCTCAGAAGAGTACAAAGGCAAGTAAGTCTCAAAGCAAGGCTGAGATGCAGGAGGAACTCAGCCTGATGGCTAGAAGGTTTGAACAACTTAACAGCCGCTTTGGCAAATATAAGAGATTTTACAGGGATAACAGGGAAGGTAGAAGTTATCCACAAAAGACTACCAGAGAAGGAGAGAAAAGCTCATCTGAGCTGGAAAAGAAGAAGGAATACAAGAATTACACCAAGGCTGAAGGATCATCATCAAAGACCAGAGAGTCCACTGAGGAAAAGAATGATGATGCCAACAGGTGTTTTCAGTGCAAGAAGATTGGGCACTTTCAATATGATTGTCCTCAACTGAGCACAAAAGAAAGAAGAGAAAGGCAAGCCAAAAGAGACAGAAGATATGGAGAAAGGAAAGCCATGATGGCTGGGGATGTTGATGAAAACCTGGAGTCACCTGATGAACTGTTCTCTGACAGCAGTGAAGATGACATGTGCCTCATGGCAAGAGAAGAACCAGAGGTAAAATCTAAACCATCCATTTCTCTAGAACACACACCTGAGCTAAGCTCAGAGTCAACTGAGGAACTCAATCTTCAGTCCGCTTTGGAACAATTGATGATTGATTTCTTAAGGTTGCAAGAAGCAAGTCTCTGTCTTCAAGATGAGAACAAACAACTCTTGAGTGAAAACTCCAAGTTAATTGAGTCTGGGAATCAAGCAGATCTGAACTCAGCCAAATCTACCATTGAACTGACAAAGGAGGTGGAAACCCTCAGGAGTCAAGGAAATGGTAGAGATCAACTGATAAAAGATCTCAATGAATCTAAGACAAAGTTAACTGAAGAGAACTTAAAATTGGTAAGCCAAATAAAGGATTCTCTCCTGAAAATTGATGTCTTACAAAAATCTGAAGAGACCTTGTTAAAAAGGATTGATGCTCTAAACAAACCCTCTCTTACCATAGAGGAGATCCAAAATTTTCAAACCAATCCTAATAACAAGTGTGGGATAGGCTTTATTCCAAAACCTTCAGAAGGTCCTCTGAGTGTTGCTTCTTCAAGTGGCACAAAGAGAGTTTTTGTCAAGTCTGTGACTTTTCAAACACAGACTGTGGATAAAGGAAAAAGACCAGCTGAGATCACTCAAAAGAAAAGTCAATCTAAGCCAAAACCAAATGGAAAGGCTCAGGTGACTTATCAGACTAGATCTCAGCAGAGGTACTATCAGCCGAGGTCTTCACAGATGAAGCAACCTCAGCTGAGAGCACCCAGGCATGAGCAGTCCTCAAGGAATGACTCATATGGAAGACCTAGTCCTTTTGTGCCTAAAGGAAAAGGTCCTTCATACCTTTATCAACAAAAACCAAGACCAGGTGCACCCAAGCCAAAGAGAAAGAATGTGAAGAAGGTTCCTGTTCCTTCAAAGGCTGACACCCATAGAAAGTTTACTCCCAAGGCACCTAGGGAGATAACAATCTATGTAGATGTTTATGGAAGACAAATTAGCCAATCTAAAGTGATTAGAACTGTAAGGCAAATTTGGATTCCGAAAGGTACAGCTAACCTTGTAGGACCCAACACCAAATGGGTACCTAAAGCTTGATCTGTGATTGCAGGGCTCAGTGGACCTCAACAAAGGAGAAGCTCTTATATCATCAGTCTGGTACTTGGACAGTGGATGTTCTAGGCACATGTCTGGTAACAAAGATCTCCTGACAGAATTTGTTGAGAAAGAAGGTCCACAAGTCACTTTTGGTGACAACTCTCAAGGAGCCACTATAGGTTATGGTACTTTAATTATTGGCTCAGTAAGAGTAAGCAATGTATCCTTTGTCAGTGGACTTAAGCATAATCTTCTGTCCATAACTCAATTTTGTGATAAAGGATACAGTGTTGAATTTTCTTGTAACCTGTGTTTTGTTAAGAATGTATTTTCACAACAGGTATTACTAATTGGGTCAAGAAAGGGAAATATCTATCTTGCAGATTGGAAGTCTTGCACACCAAATGCATGTCTTATTGCTAAGAGCTCAACTGACACTAACTGGTTGTGGCACAAAAGGCTAAGTCATCTGAACTTCAAGATGATGAACAGGATAGCAAGACATGGACTGGTAGAAGGAATGCCAAATGAAGTATACAACAAAGAACATATCGGTAAAGCCTATCAGGAGGGGAAGCAAGTAAAGGTATCTTTCAAAAGCAAAGTAGCAACCTCTACTGACAGAGTACTTCAACTGTTACATATGGATCTTTTTGGTCCAGTAACCCCTGTAAGTATCAATGGGAGAAAGTATACACTTGTTGTTGTTGATGACTTCTCCAGGTACACATGGGTAATATTCCTTGCAAGCAAAAAAGAGACTCAACTGAGACTGCCAGAGCTCCTGAAGAAAGTTATCAATGAAAAGAGCCTGAATATTGTAAAGATAAGATCAGATAAGGGCACTGAATTCATAAATTCTATTATATCTGACTATTGCAAAGAATTAGGTATTTCACATGAGACATCAGCTGCAAGAACTCCACAACAAAATGGAGTAGCTGAAAGAAGAAATAGGACTCTCAAGGAGGCAGCAAGGACAATGTTAGCTGAAGCTCAGGTTCCTAAAAGATTCTGGGCTGAAGCTATTAATACTGCCTGCCACACTCAAAACAGATCCATGGTAACCAAACATCAAGGAAAAACTCCATATGAGTTATGGAATGGCAGAAAGCCATAGGTATCTTACTTTCATATTTTTGGTTGCAAGTGTTTCATTCACAACAATGGGAAAACACAACTGAAAGCTTTTGATAGCAAAGCTGATGAAGCAATTTTCTTAGGATATTCCCAAATCAGTAGAGCTTTCAGAGTTTACAACTGTAGAACTCTTGTTGTGGAAGAAACACCTCATGTGGTATTTGATGAATCTACTTTTGAGTCCAGAAGTAAGGAGAATGAGGATGTGATAAGCAAAAGGCTAACTAGACTGAGTATCAAATCAAAAGGATATCCTGAGAATTGTGTTGATATAGTCATTCCAACCTGGGACAACCTCAATGATCAACAATTCAAAGAGGACACTCAAAATCAGACCACTCCTCAAAGCTCACCTGAGAGCTCTCCTGAAGATGTAACTGAACTGATGAACACCATCCCAGTTCAAGAGGTAACAAATGTCAATGAAGATGTGGTCACAGCTGAGACATTCACTGAACCCATCATTCAAGGGGGAACCAATGAAATTACCATTGAGAATGAGAATACCTTGAATGATGACTCAGGACTTCAACCCTCTGTTTTATTTCCTGAATTCGATTTCATTCCAATATCTAGTGACTCAACTTCAGAAGAGTTAAACTCTACTGAAGGGCATCAGCCTATGTGGATGATATCATCTTTGGTTGTCCTAACCAAGTCCTCTATGAAAAATTTTCTCAACTGATGAAGGGAAAATTTGAGATGTCAATGATGGGAGAAATGAATTTCTTCCTAGGACTTCAAGTCAAGCAGTCCACTGAAGGAATCTTCATCAACCAAGCCAAATACACAAGGGAGCTGATCAACAAGTTTGGATACCAGACCAGCAAGGTTGCAAGGGTTCCACTCAACACCAACACCAAGATGGAACCAGATGAAGATGGTGAATCAGTAGACCAGACTCATTACAGAGCCATTATTGGATCTCTACTGTATCTCACAGCAAGCAGGCCTGATATCACATTTGCAGTTGGCATTTGTGCTAGATATCAAGCAAATCCCAAGAAAAGTCACCTGGAAGCTGCCAAGAGGATTCTCAAATATCTTAAGGGTACTGTGAATATGGGATTGTGGTATCCCTCAGATGACAATCTAGAACTCACAGGATACTCGGATGCTGACTATGGTGGATGCAGAATTGATAGAAAATCAACCTCAGGCACTTGTCAATTCTTGGGAAGTAAACTGATTTCTTGGTTTTCCAAGAAACAAAATTCAGTAGCCACAAGCACTACTGAAGCTGAGTATATGGCAGCTGGAAGTTGTTGTGCTCAAATTCTTTGGCTAAGACAACAACTGAGAGATTACAACATCTTTGCCAATGAAGTCCCTATTTTCTGTGACAACAATAGTGCAATTGCTATTTCAGAAAATCTTGTTCTCCACACAAGATGCAAACATGTGGATATAAGGCATCACTTCATCAGAGATCATGTGGAAAAGAAGGACATCAAAATGCTCAAAATCCACACTGACAAGCAGAAGGCAGATATCTTCACTAAACCTTTGGCTGAAGCAAGGTTTCAAGAGTTGTCAGTGGAGCTTGGACTCCTAGATCCAGGAGAGTAAAGAGAGGATTGAATCTCAGAGGGTTACCCTCAACTCAGCGGAGGTTCATATTCAGAAGAGGATTCTTCTCAGTCGAAGTCTCCTCATCTCAGAAGTGGTTTGAATATCAGACGAGGTCAAAATCTCAGTGGAGGTCAAAAAGCTTTTTACTTATATTATTTCAATTTAAAAAGCCTCTTAGTTTTTAAAGAATATATTTGTTTTCATAAACTTACTAATGAGTGCTTTCTGGGAAATTAAATCTTTCTTCACTGTTCCGAAGAGATTTTGGTATGGCAAGCATTTAATGTGCGTGGTACAAGTCAGACATGCTTTTTCAATTACCTATCTCACGCGCCCTAAAAGCCGGATGATGTGACCTTCCGGCTACCAACCTTTTCAATCCATACCATTCATATTTGACGGTTCACTCCTAACCGTCTAGATCTTTCAAAAACTCCCCACTACCCTTTTTCATCTATCCACGCCTTTTTACTAAAATCAATCTCAGTCGTTGATTGCGGGATTAGATCCAACCGTTTATTTCTCTTATAAAAACCCCAATCTTAAGCTTGCAAACCTTTTCGAATACACTTCCAAGCAAGCACCTACTATCTCTTCTGTGATACACTTACTAGCCATCCTATACATTCTGCAAATTTCCCATCTCTTGTTCAAATGGCTAAACTTAATCTTAGTTTCCTTACCAATAAGGATAACTTCTGGTATGAACCCATTGTGGTGTTTGATACCCCAGAAATTGAGACAAAACCTGAATTTGCCCATATCAAAGAAGCCCTAGATATGCTCAAATCTGCAGGGTTAGAGAAATTTCTATCTGTTCATCCAGAGAACTGTTTTGACAGACAGGTTCTTGAATTCTACAACAATGTCTCCAACTCAGACACAAGGATCAGGTCTCATCTGATCTTGCAAAGGAAGAAGAAAGTTATGAGAGATGACATGGAGGTCACAGAGCACCAAAAGATAAAGAAGGAGATTCGTGTGAGCGGAGAAGTTCTGAAGGAGCTATTTGATCTTCCTTCTGAAGGTCCCAATCCAGACACGTGCATAGTGGACAAAGAGGAGGAATGGGTTAATACCATTATGCAGAGGAAGGTGAAATATAGCCCAACCATGAATAGAAGTATACTCCTGCCAGTATACAATGTTCTGTGTGAAGTTGTGGGTAAATGCATTCTGGGGAACCAAGGAAGTACTGAGCAAGTGAGTAAGCCAAAGCTCAGACTGATGAAGGCCATTGTAGAAAGCAAAGAAAGGTCTTTTAACTGGCAACAATTCTTTCTGAGGACCTTGAACAAAGAAAACTCAAAGCTCCAACCAGACAAAACTCCCCAACTATCAAGTAAGCTCAATTATGCTACAAAAATCTCTTACTTGATAGAGAATGTAGATCTGGGAGTGGATTGGATCCCTGATAGGAAGTGGAGCAATTTGAAAGCCCTATTCAAGCCTGGAAAGAATCTTGAAGGGAGGATGATTAAGGCTGCTGTGGAAAGCCCAGAGGCAGTTGAGGAGGAGGAAGCTGCCCCTGCTGAAGGGAAGAAAACCAAGCTGAAAAGGAGGCTGGTAAAGTTGAGTGACAAAATGGCTCAACATAAGGAGGCTGAGGCAGAGAAGGCCTCAAAGAAGGAAAAGAAGAGGTCTTCTGAAGCAGAGAAGGAGGTTGCTTCGAAGAAAGTCAGAATCACCAACTCTACTGATGAGTCATCATCAGGTAACCCTGACTCTTCACCTCATACAACCTCAACTGAGTCTGACTCAGATGCCCCTGTCCCTGCTTCTACCCCCATTAAACCTAAAACCAAACCTCGCACCCTAGCCAAAACCAAACGCATCTCTAAAATAACTCACACTCAAACCCCCACTGAAGGCTCTCAACAGCCTAAAAGTGGATCCCAAACTATCCCCCCTGAGGCATCTGCTGAAGCATCCTCAACCCCATCTGACCCCTTTCCCTCAACCCCTACTGAACAAACCTCCACTGACACCCCATCCCAAACGTCATCTGAAACAAACCCACCTGAAACACAAACCTCAACTCACCTGGAATCTAAATACCCTGAACTTGACAACTTCCCCACACTCAAGGCTATATTCTTGAGGCTGCGACTCATTGTCCAGCTCAAGATAGAAGACTTGGTGAAATTCTTCTAGCTGTAAGAGGCAACAATGCAGAGGAGTGGAAGAAGGAGGAAGCTGAAGTACTGAACTTTGCTGGGATGCACAAGACCAGACTTCTCTGTGATGAGAAGGTCTTTGAAAGTTTGGTCTTGGAGAAAATTGCTGAGGCCAAGAAGGGAGATGAGGTGAAGAGAGCTGATGTTGGTGAGCAAGAGAAGTCAGCTGAGGTGATAGCTGAAGGAGAGGAGGAGAAAGAGGAAAATGTACAAGGAGGAGGGACCTCACCAAGGCAAGGTGATGGTGAGGTGGCCAAGGATGTATCCAAGGCAAAGGATACTGAGGCTCAAAATTTGCCACAGGAGAATCCAGTAGAGGTGTCTACTGAGATTCTCCCACAACAGCCCTCAGTGGTGGCTTTAGAGTCAACTGAGGTGTCTGGAATCGAAGGAGTTGAAAAAGAAAAAGCTGAGGGTGGTGAGAAAGATGTGGAAATCACTGAAGTTGTGAGTGGTCAAATAAAAGCAATCATCCCTGTAAAGGGTGAATTGGCTGAGAAAATCATAGTTGAAAAGAGGAGTGAAGAGAAAAGTAAGATGAGTGAGGAGGAGGGAGTTCCAATGGAGTTAGAAATTACAGGTGACTTAGGTGGTGAGACTGAGGGAGGAAGATCTAACACTATCTTAAATGCAGGTACTCAAACTGATGAGATCCCTCCAGTCCAGGTCAACCTAACTCCCCTAAAGGATGCATTGCTTATACTCCAAGATGAAAGGCTTCCTTCTCTTGAAACTCAACTGAGAGATGTTCAAGAAGTTGTCCAAGAGGAGGTAGACGAAATGGTCATACTCTCAGACCATGTTGATGAATTGATGGAGTCAATAACTACTTCACTTCAAAATCTAACCCTGAGGGTGCAAGACTCAACTCAGATGGTGTCTGACCTAGTTGAAGGCAACTGTGTTCTCATGCTAGAAGGTCTGAAGAACCTGGAGAAGAAGGAGGAAGAAGCCAGAACTCAATTCCTGAAGGAATCAGTAGAGAACGTGTCCATCAATCTAAAGTCTTCTGTTGAAGCTTTCTCAGCCGACCTTATTGGGAAGGTTGAAGGGTTATGGAACCAGAAGATGTAGGAGTTCGAGGCAAAGCACGAAGAACTTGGAGCCAAGCTTGGTGAAGTTCTTAAGAAAGCTGCTGAGGACTTCCCAACTCAGGAAAAGACCAATGTGCAGATTGATGAGAAGCTGGCCCAATTTGTAAAATTTGGTCAAACTGCTGGAGCCACACTAGAAAGAATGGAAGATGAAGTTGACCACTGCTCGACTGAACTTAAAGCCATCGCTCACGATCAGTTGAAGTTAAACATCACTGTGGCTGATTGCATGATTAATGCCGGAAAGGGGGAAAGAAGGATATCTTCTAAGGAGCTGAAGGCTGATCCAAGGAACAAAATGCAAATCATCTTTGAGACCCCGGAGTTCGAGAAAGGTCAACAAATCAAAAGCACTATCAAGAAAACTGATGCTGAGGCCCAGAAGCTTGCTGAGAAAAAGAAAGGCAAGGAGACTGCATCAGTGGACTACTCAAAGTTCAAAGAAGCTCATCTGAAAGAGAAGGAAGAGAGAGCTGCAAAGAAGGGGGAACCTGCAAAGAGGAAGGCATCTGAAACTCTCTCAGCAGAGGTTGCCAAAAAGACAAGAACCTCAGAAAGGTTGGCAGCTAAGTCCACAACCTCTACTGATGAAGTTGAGGTACTCCCTATTCTAAATCCTGAACCCTTATCTTCTGAACCTCCCAAGTCCGCACCTACAAAAGTCACAGAGCTCGCTGAGCTAATTAAAGAGGCTGGAGGCATGAATGAAAGAACAAGAAAGCTAACAGCCCAGCAGCAGGAGAGGAGAGATAAGGTGGTTGATAAGATAGAGACCATTGCTGAGCTTGCAGAGAGGAAAAGAAAGGAGAGGCTAGCCACATTTGATAAAACTACTTCTAAGAAATTCAGAAGTGGTTATCTAAAGTGGGCTGCCAAACTGAAGAAAGACAAGATCACACCATCTCTGAACATATTTCCTCACCATGATGCCTGGGTTCCTAAGAAGCTCAATGATGCTTGGGAGACTGCCAAAAGGGATTTCGTTTATTCCTTTTATGTCAGTGGAGAGTTAGGAAGGGACAATGCTCAAGAAATCTTCAACTCATGGCTGTTTGATGCCTATCCCAAGCTCTATCCCGAGATCAGTGGTGCTTGGAATGATGCCTTCCCTGATCAAGCCCTAAAGGCCCCCGAGCCAATCACCTACTGGCCTCCCCAAGATGCAACTGGTGCTGTTGACAGAGAAAGGATCACTAAAGAATGGACATCCTTGTGTGAGCAACTTGGACTCAGAGGACATTCGAAAGAGATGATGGAGAGGAAGAATGAGCTGAAGATCAGAGTCTTCAAGTAATATGGACTTGAACCTCTGTTTGAGTCTATCTAAGAAAGTTGTATTTTTTGCTGGGCATTTGTTTATAAGTCCCAGATGTTCTTAGTTTGAACTTTTGATAGTAGACTTCTTGTAATATGTACTTCATTTTTTTTTTATCAAGAAATGAACTCTACTGATGTTTTGCCCAAGATAATATCTCATTATCATTTAGGCTTTTGTACTTGAATGTTTTTACTTACGAAATCCTTGAACTTTATGTCATCTGAAGAACCTCATCTAAAAGAAGATATGTAATAAGATAGGTTCCGGCATAATCAAAAAGGGGGAAATTGTTGGGAAAATGTATAAGACTTAGTTTTGATTAGATGCCAAAATGTTCCTCCTAAGTTGTTTGTAAGTAAATTATTCAGTAGAGTTAGAGTTTAAATTAAACAGTTCAAAGTATTAAGAACTGAGTGCAGTTAGTAAAAACTAGAGTGTATTTTTTAGTATGAAGTCTGCTGAAGATGAAGTCCACTGAAAGTAAAAGTCCGCTGAAGACTAAGTGATCTGAGAAAGAAGTCTAAGTCTTGAATTTTTCTAAGTGCATTCTCACTAAGACTAAACTATCAGGAGAGTACAAAGGTCCACTGATAAAGAACTAACAAAGTACTGTTAATGCTAAAACACATTCAAAGCTGTTAGTTAATCTGGTTGGAACTAGGCAAAATGAATTTCAGTGAAGCTTCAATAAATGAAGGAATAAGAAGGTTCTCTCAGAGGAGTTCCACCTTAAAGCAAGACAAGAATCTGGACACGCAGACTTAAGGTCCAATGAGAAGATGACACGTCAGTGTACCTTACTGACAGCCGACCTGCCCCAGCCTGACAAGTACCAAAAGTCTTTCACCTAGCAATCTACAGAAAGTTGGTGAACAAGCAGGGTTTTGCAGCCGTTTCTTGACAAGACTTAAAGCTTCAAATAGAGCCGTTTGAACCAATCAGATACAAGAAGACTTACTTGAGAAGATTCAAATCCAACGGGAAGATTTTCAAGGAAGCCTATAAAAACAGAAGGACGTGCATTGTTACAAGCACGGGAAACTCACAAGATCAAAGCTATCTCTACATTCATAACCATCTAGAAGCACTCGAAATTATCATTGTTTCCCAAGTGTTTCACAGTTGTAGAGAGCCTAACAAACCTTCTGTAACCAAGCTTAAAATCTATATCCAAATCTTAGAAAGAGATAATCCAATCCTAAGCATTGAGCTAAACTTGTAAGGATTATCTCAAAATAGTTGGAACCAAAACCCTACTCAAAACCCTACTCAGTGTTTAGGTTGAGAGCTAGTGTTAAGTGGTGTTAGTAAGCTGATTGTTGTATCAGTCTGAAAGCTGGTTTGTTTTGGGAACTAGGACCTGGAATTTCCTAGTGATCAATCATCCTAAGAGAGGAAAAGTTGATCAGTGCACCTTGGCACTATAACACAAGGAATTCCAAGTGAAAGGAATTCTCCTGTTTGATCAGGCCAGTGGACGTAGGAGATTTATCTCTGAACCACTTTACATCTTGTGTACTTACATTCTGCTATTTTATAAGTGTTTGTTAATCTCAAGTTTATCAAAGTAAAACGAGTTTTCTAAAGGGCTCACTAATCCGCGTCTGAAAGCTAATTAGATAGTAGTTCAACTGAAAGTCTTGAGCTTTCAGTGGAGGTATTATCTCAGTAAGCTTTCACAAGTAACTCTCAGCAGACCTCAAGTCCACTGACGAGCTACGGTCTTAAGTAACCTGATAAGTTTTTATAAGAAGTTTTAATTTGTAATCACAGGTGTATTCCCCCCCCCATACACCTGTTTACTCGTTTCGGGACCAACAAAAGCCAACCTCGATGTTTTTGCATGGTCTCACGCAGACATGGTGGGAATCGATCCGAAGGATGCTTGTCATAGATTAAATGTAAATCCAGCTCGAAGGCCCGTCCACCAGAAACGGCGAAAATACGGACCTGATAAGTATCAAGCTCTAAATGAGAAAGTTAAAAAGTTGTTGGACAACGACCTAATCAAATAGGCGTTGTGTCCACAATGGGTTGCAAATCCTGTCCTGGTACGGAAGCCGAATGGAACCTGGAGGCTATGCATAGATTTTACAGATCTTAATGCAGTATGCCTGAAGGATAACTTTCCCGCACATTGATCAACTGGTGGACAGCACTACCGGGCATGAAATGTTCACATTCATGGATGCCTTTGCAGGTTACCACCAGATCCCGATGCACCCAGATGACCAGGAAAACACAGCCTTCTATACTAACAAAAATCTACTATGTTGGAAAAGGATGTTGTTTGGTCTAATCAATGCTGGAGCAACCTACCAGAGGCTGGTAAACAAAATGTTCGACGAACATATAGGGGATACGGTGGAGGTGTATGTCGATGACATAGTCGTCAAAAGTACACGAAAAGAAGATCACCTCCAACATCTTTCCCAGACATTCGACATTCTCCGAAAATACAATATGAAGTTAAATCCAAAGAAAAGTAGTTTCCGAGTACATTCCGGAAAATTCCTGGGCCGTCTGGTCAGCAAGCGAGGGATCAAAGCTAATCCAGTCAAATTAAAAGCGATCATTGATATGGAACCTCCACGTTCTGTTAAAGAGGTGCAGAGGCTAACCGGCTGCTTAGCCGCTCTGAATAGGTTCATATCACAATCTGGGGACAGATGTCGCCCGTTTTTTCAGGCTATCAAAAAAGATAATGTTGTCTGGACGGGAAGCTGCCAGAAAGCTTTTGATCAATTGAAAGACTATTTGGGGGACGTAAAAATTTTGTCAAATCCAATTCCCGGTGAAAAGTTATATTTATACCTGGCAGCATCTGATACGGATATAAGTTCAGTACTGGTACGAGCAGAAGGCAAATTTCACCTACCAATTTACTATGTCAGCCAGGCTCTGCATGAGGCCGAGGTGAAATACTCACCCACTGAAAAGCGGGCATATGCTCTCATCATGAGTGTCAGGAAGTTGAGGCCTTACTTCTTCGATCATCAAGTCGAAGTACTAATAACTTTCCCGCTCAGACAAATATTACACCAACCCGACACGGCAGGCCGTCTTTTAAAATGGTCCATAGAGATAAGCCAATTTGGTGTGACATATACACCTCGAACAGTGATTAAGGGACAAGCATTAGCCGACTTTATAGTCGAGTTAACTTTTCCTCAAAATCCGACGAGAGGGCTAGACCACCCATGGCATCTCTATGTGGACGGTTCGTCAACAAATCTGGCCTCGGGGGCAGGAATAATTCTTATCAGCCCCGACCGGCAAATATTCACTTCGGCGATCAGATTCGAGTTCATGGCTACCAACAATGATGTGGAGTACGAACCCTCATTGCAGGTCTCCATTTATCATTAGCCGTTGGAGTACGAAGACTCCAGATTTTTGGGGATTCCCAACTCATCGTAAGCCAAGTACGAGGTGAATATGAAGCTCGAGATGAATATATGATCGAGTATCAACGAATTGTGGCTCACTTAGTATCTTTGTTGGACCAAGTGGATATCCAGCAGATACCCCGAACAAACAATACACAAGCTGATGCCCTAGCAAGATTGGCAACATGTGATGGGCCAGCAGATCTAACAAACATCGTCATCACTAGGAAAGTCCAACCATCAATGATGGATTATGAAGTAAATCAAGTAGTTGAACAGAAAGATGATGATGATTGGAGAACTCATATAGCCAAATACTTGAAAGACGGAGAACTACCAAGCAACTCTTTTGAAGCTATGAGAGTCACAAAACAAGCAGCCAGATAAACTCTGGTACATGAACAGTTTTACAAAAGAGGCTTTTCAGTCCTGCTACTCAAATGTTTATCTAGGGGGCAAGGAAAGACAGTTCTGGAGGATGTACGTTCTGGAGCTTGTGGAAATCACGCTGGGGGGCAAGCTTTGGCCTACAAAACCATAAAGCAAGGTTATTATTGGCCAACCTTGCGAAAAGATGCAATCCAGTTGGCCAAAGCTTACCACCGATGTCAAATTTTTGCTCCAAGTATTCACACCCCTGCGCAAGAGCTCATTTCGGTTTTCAGTCCTTGGCCGTTTGCACGGTGGGGAATGGATATTATCGGGCCTTTCCCACGTGGAAAGGGAAATGTTTGATTTATCGTGGTGGCTGTAGATTTGTCGTGGTGTCTGTCGTCCTCCAAAGGAGCGTACATCGGAATGTCGAAGGGAATTTTATATTCCCTCTGAATTTTAGGCAAGTCCTCCTCAGTAATAGCGGGCACGATACAGCTCACCGCAAACTCGGTCGCTTTGAGTTTCCGCACTCTGCGAGCAGGCACGACAAACCGATCTGAGTACTCTTTTTCATATTCGCCCCAATCCACCCGGCGAGCAACAACGATCAGAATTTGGTGCTCGATCAGTCTAGGCATGGGAAAATTGATCTCCTTGAGGTACGCCCAGGTCAGTTCGTCGGGGTTTATGGGTTGGAGTACCTCAGCCTACTCGTTCTCGTCTTCGTGGAGGTCAGAGCTCGTTTCCTCCACGAGTTGACGAGCAGGATTTGCACGCTCTTCTCTTTCCCCAGAAGGGCGAGCTCCCGAATTGACAGAACGAGCAACTGAAGCCGCCTTGGGATCGGACTCCAGATTTACTATGTGGGGATTCTCCTCGGCAGGCCTTTTCTCGGGGTTGTGTGGGTGAAAAGATCCAGTTTTTGCAAAGGTTAGGTACGTCGATAGTGGCGGTTTCCGATGACGAAGCAAGCGGTGGTTCGAAATCTCTCACGGCGGAGTTCGGGGTTTTTGTGAAATTTAAACACACAAGACAAGAAGAGGAAGAAGAAAGCAAAAAGAAAACTACCTTGAAGTCAGTTAGAAGTCGCCGGAGGTGGAGGAGCGTTCGCCGGAAGTTTGAAAGAGGGGAGGGAGCAATTTTCGCGCTTGATGAACAGTTAAAATGACTAAAATTGGAAAAGTTTTTCCTTAAATAGTCTCTGAAAAAATGGGGTTCCAGGCGAGCAAGTCCAAAAGTTGAGGGACCAAAGTGCAATTATTGAGCGTGTGTAGCACCTGTCCGACAAAGTGGAAAGGCACGTCACCTCGGGAATACGTACGCGTGGACGGCATCAATCATTCTGCCCACGTCACACCTCGAGCCGCACCCAGACCTGGGGATCCCAACCGTCACCGACCCAAGTCTGCTCGGCCAATGTTGTCCGCCCATGAAAGGTTGCTTGCCCCACGACATTCCTGCTCGCACCAATGGCGTTTAAAATTTGCCAACCCAAGAATTGCTCGCTCATCATCTTCACAATTTATTGTTCGGTAAGGGGGCAATTGTTGATAGGCGAGCAGAATCAGCGATAAGACGATCAGGATTAACATAAACATCCATTGATTAAGACGAAGTTGGCTCAAGATCAAGTCTTAACAAGATATTTGGCGAGCAAAACCTGCATGCTATACAAAGGCAAAGTGGGCGAACAAAATCTGATCAAAAGAATATAGAAATTTGAACCAAGGCCGAGCAAGCACATCTACACCTCTGCCGACCAGATTCAACCACAATCCCAAAGCTAGTTTTTAGCAAGACTAAAGACCCACAAGAATCAAGCTAAAGACACCTCAAGGACAAGTCCAATAGGACGAGCAGCTCTTGACTGCGAACAAGTCCAGCAGATAAGGATAGATCTCACTACAAAAAAATTACTTTTTCGTGGCAATTTTTTTTGTCACGAGAACGTAAAATTTCATCACTAAAGTCTTGTAGTGATAAAAAATTTTGTCACAAGCACCGTCACCAAAAGCCCGTCACAAAAGATGTGTGGTGACGACAAAAGGATGTCGTCACAACAGCTAGTAACAAAATCTATTTGTCGCCAAAGATAATATTTTCGTGATAAATTTATCGCCACTGCAACACTATATTTTCATCATCTAAATTATCTTTTGTCACAATATCTTTATATTTTTGTTGTTTCCCGTGACGGAACCTATTTGTCACCAAAGATAATATTATCGTGACGAATTTATTGTCATTATAACCCTATATCTTTGTCACCCAAAATATTTTTTCGTCACAACATCGTTACTATTATTTTATTTCACGTGACAAAACTTATTTGTCACCATAGATAATATTTCCGTGACGAAGTTTTTGTCACTATAACCCAATATATTCGTCACCCAAATTATTTTTTGTCATGACATCCTTATTCTTTTTTGTTGTTTCACGTGACAAAATCGATTTGTCACAATACATACTATTTACATGACGAAATTATCATCATTATAATTATTTTTGTCACCCAAATTATTTTTCGTCACAATATCTTTATATATAATTTTTGTTTTATGTGACAAATATATTCGTCACTTAAGAAATAGTAGTTGTGATAAAGATAATGTCACAATACTTAGATCATTATTGTCACATAAATCTATTTTCGCCACAAGAATTTGTTTGTTGTGACAATTATGTTCATCACTAAGAAATATTTATGATGAAATTGTTGTCACAAGTAACATATGTTCGTCACTAGTGGTACACTTTTATGACAACTACTTGGTCGCCAATCTATGATCTTAGTCGACCAACAAAAAAATAAAATTAGTTTTGTCACTACAAATTTATCGTACTAGAATATATGCAATTCACTATTAAAAATATATAGTTTAACAATGAAACATAAAACAAGTAATTGTAATCAACATAGTGTAAAACATTCATCATCTCCAAAAGTTATAAACTACTAAAGTACTAGACTTTCACACAAAATATCTTGAAACTACAAAACTATTTGAGCTAAGATAATAATTCGAGTACTTCCTAATATACCCAAAGCTCCATACCAAACTGAGAAGTGATCTTCATTCTATTTGAATCTTCTATAAAAGAAAATGTCCATTCTGCACAATGAATAACATTTGTAAACTATTAAATTTTAAAATATAAATAAAATAGTATGGTATTGGGCAAACATGAAAATTACTAGAGGCTTGATTCGCTAAATATTATAGAAAAATACAATTGAATGGTAATCATATTACATTAGACAAAGTATCCAGAGAATTCAGTGATGAAGAAACAAATGCAATTATGCTTTTGTTTTTTTACAAAACAATCCAATGTACTGTTTTGAAGCAAAATCTTAGATGATATCTAATATTTAGTCAGAAATTAATATCTGAAAGATTAAGCAACATTGAGAATGTTAATGGTATTGAGAATTATTATTAAATAATGGTACTTTAATTCTTTATTGACTTTTGTAAGTGTGCAAATAGTTGTGGGACGTCCAAATAAGGAAAGTTTGTGAAAGTAGTGAGGTAGTAGTAAATTATAAAAAGAATGATACGATACATTACCCCTTATGAAGTACAATAAAGGCGAACTGTCATCTTTTATTCTTATTAACCACTAAAATTACCCTATATTCATTTTCATTCTCATTGCCGAATTATAAACCAAACGTTCCCTTAGTATACCATGTCCGAAAACAACTATCACAAAAAATGGAAAAGTCATTCGACACTAAAGCTCTCGTTCATATTCAAGGGTTCTAATGCTAATCGTTTCCACCTACCAGCATATGAGGCTTTCATTTCTTACAACTACTTAATCATGATTCATAACAATAAGGTTTCAACTCCATATTTCCAGAAATCTCCATCTACATAATAATAGAAAGCCAGGAAAATAAATTAAACCCCCCACCCCACCTTTCTTCTCTTCCTTCTTTAAATATATTTCCTACTGGCTAGATCAAATTTAGGAGCACATTTCACAGCTGAGGTCTGTTGAAAATATTACCTGGCTGCTTTCTCTGTAAAATTCCTATTCGGCGCTTTTGGCGAAGCACGTGCACATCACCACAGGAACAATATTCCATAACCAAACACGAGTATTTTCTTGTCGTAAAATGGAGATAGAGCGCAGGAAGAAACATATGATCAAGAATCTCCAATATCTCCTTCTCGGTTTGAAATTATTGGAATTGAAGAGTCATGAGGAAAGACAGATTAAAATCCAAAAAATTGGCATCACAAAATAAGATTCAGTACACACGAGTTATTAAAACATAAAACAATCCCAAGTTACTCTTGCATATATATCCAATTTAAAACAATACCAAGTACATCTTGCCGGATTCCACAAAAAATTAAAAATTCGCAGCAATCCTAAATAATTAAATTCAAATCTAAAAATCCGGTATTTCATAATTTTCATTTTCTCTAACCACAGATTAAACAAACTCAACCCTAACAACAATCATCAAACGCAAACCACATATTTCTCTAATTCAACAAGGCAATAATTAATAATTGTAAATAAATAATGTAAACTATCAAATATGGATCCTTAATGAAAGCAAGAGATTTAACATGAATACCTAAGTGGGGCTTAGTCGTGGTTTCTCTATTTATTTTAAGAAGTTCCACGGCGTCCGTCATTCGTGACAATTGAGTAGCGGAGGCGGCTGAGTGAAGGAACAGATTCGCAAAGTCTGCTGGTGAGCAATTCTTGACTCGTGAGAGTGAGGTTGTACGACAGCGAATCGTCATCTTGGCGTGAGAGTGAGGGACGTGACTCTGCCGTGAGGGAAAATATCAGATGGCCGACGAACTTGATCGCCGAGAGAGAGATGAGAAAGGGTGAGAATTGTGCAGCGGCGGAGAGAATTCTTTAGCTTGGGATGGGAATTAGGGATTTTAGGAATACTTGATACGTGAGTTTGATTAATTAGGGGGCTGGGATAATCTTTTTAATATTATATATATATATATATATATATATATATATATTAGATCATTCTAGTGTGTATTTGAGTGCATAGTATACACTTAAATTTTGAAAAAAATATTTTAAGAAGTAATCAATAATATCTCATGTAGTAATTAGTAATACACCAGCTGTAAAAGAAAAAAATACACAGTTCATGTGTTTGTGAGTATTTTGAAAAATCAAAATTGAAGTCAAAATTGAGTTTAAAATTCAAGTGTATGCTATGCACTTGAATACATACTAAAATTTGTATTTATTTATGAATAATATAAAATTAATTTATATTAGTTCGGTCGATTCGGATCCTTCCGTCTTTTAAGTAATGATAATTGAAATTGAACCAAAGTAAAATAACAACTTTATGTAAACCGAAAATTGAATGGTAATTAAAAAATGGGAACCAAAATTCGATTTTTTTTGTAGTGTAAGGGACATTTTTTGGATCTCTCGTCTACAAACATTATGTTCTTAAGCATTCATTTAAATATTTAGTGAAGAGACAAAGCAAAAACATTAGTAAATGTATTGAAAATGTCTATGTATCCACGATCTTAAGAGCCTATGAAATTATATTTGGTATTGGTCAATTTACAAGCCACAAAAAGAATGGAATTAACACACCTTATAGCGATGTATAATTTTGGGGCTTCACCTCTTCCCAAGGTGCTAGGTTCGTAACTACTTGATTGTATATTAATCCTGGTACAACGAATTCATGTGTTTGTAAGTATTTATTCGATCTAAAACTCCAAGTCATGTGCCGACATGAAGCACACACAAAAACACGAATTGTCACCCCTAAAGTGTAGTACTTTCTAAATATTTCAAAAGTTATCGAAAAATTAAAAAAAAATCATTTTTTTCAAAATCAAAATTTTATTTACGGTGACAAACATGACAAATTGTCACAATAGAGTTCTCTTTCACGTGATAATTTATTTTATCGTCATTTTAACATGTAGTTGAAGTGACAAATATGTATGTGGTCGCCATAAACAAAGATTTAGTTTCACCATAAATAGAGACTTCTTGTGATGTCTTACTAATTGTCACAATAAATCTCATTTTTACGTGACAAAGATAGAAGTCGTCACAACAAACAGAGACTTCTTGTGACGACTTGTCAATCGTCACAATATATCTTATTTTTTCACGACGAAGATGGATATCATCACCACAAGCAAAGACTTCTCGTGACGACTTAGGAATCGTCACAATGCATTGCACTTTTACGCCAGGCTTTTTGTGACGACTTATGAATTGTCACAATAGATCTCATTTTAACATGATAAAGATGAAAGTCATCACCGCAAATAGAGATATTTTATGGCGTCTTGTGAATCATCACAATAGATCTTATTTTTTTGCGATGGAGATGGAAGCCATCACCACAGATAGAGGTTTCTTGTGACGAATTATGAATCATCACAATAGGTCTTATTTTTTATATGGAGAAGATGGAAGTCATCACCAAAAACCATCATCTTTTGTGATGGCTTATGAATTGTCACAGTAGATCTTATTTTTATGCGACAAAGACGGAAGTCATCATAATAAACAAAGACTTCTTGTGACGACATGCGAATCTTCACAATAGATTTCATTTTTACGTGATGAAGTTGGAAATCATCATCATAAACTGAGGCTTCTTGTGACGACTTGCAAATTGTCACTATAGATCTTAACTTTATGCGACAAAGATGGAAGTCATCACAACAAATTAAGTGTTCTTATGACAACTTAAGAATTGTCACAGTAGATCTCATTTTTACTTGACGAAGATGGAAGTGTCACTATAAACTAATGTTTCTTGTGATGTCTTGTGGTTCGTTGGAAAAAGTTGTCACGATATGATGACTTTTGCAACCGCACATCACCACTTGTGACAACTCGACAAATGGTCACAATATATCTCCCATTTTCGTGATAATATATGTAATCGTCACCACAACCTACAGTTTAAGTGATGAATTTAAATATTGTCACAAAAACATAGATTTTTGTGATGACTTTTGTATTCGTCACAATAATTTTGTCACCTAAAAATTATTTTTTTGTAGTGAGGATTTAGCTTAGATAAGGTCAACTTGGTCAAAGCCCAGGTGTCGTGCATGCAGGCCTGGTGGGCCAAAGGTCATGACACCTCCTGCTAGGCAAATGTCTATAAATACTTAGATTTTTTCAGCTAATAAAATAAGCACAAATTATTATACACGTCCAAATTTCGTCTACGAACCTAAATCAGCTCGTTTATATTGCGATCGTATTTATCACGTAAGCTTATAAACGTTCTTAATTAACTTAAAGCTAGAGATTTCGTATTCACTAATTACGTTAGTGATCAATCACACGTAATTGTTTGGTGATCAATTAACCATAAAAAACAGCCACTAATCTTCAAGATTATAAACGATCATCAACAGACCTATCATCACCTCATTTATAAAGGTCAGAAGACTTATCATCACCTGGTTTATAAAGGTCAAAAGACCTATACTCATACATATTTCTCATGAACATTAATAAAATTACATATTACATTTAATAACGACAAACTTGAAAGATAGAAATCACCACCTGGAATTAATTTCGTGTATGCAGATATAAAATAGAAATCTTTAAATAACGTCCCTTATAGTATAAGCTTTCTTAAAAGAAATGTGAAGTATCTCAAATATGGTTTCGACATTCTTCGAAAAGAGGAAATATAACGGGTCTTTGTTACAATATTTTCCTCAAATTTGAGTGAAGTATAATAAATTTATGTTGTACGCGGGTTTCAATGGAGAGAAATGAACGTGAGTGGTAATGGAAAATGAATTTCTTTCAACCATTCAGACCTTAAATACAATGAAATTTTTAATAGCAATTATGGGAATTAAATAAAAACATTAATAACAATTATAAGCATATTAATAATAATTATGAGAATTAAATAAGAATTAATAACAATAATTATAATTAAAATTAGAGCCAGTATTAAAGACACTAGGTTTATAGCATGTGTGAAATATGATAAAAAAACACAACCATGAAGAGATTGTGATAATTCTTCTAATAATTAAGAGAGATTTTTGACAACATATTAATAAAGTTATTCATAAATTCTATTAACTAGTTTTTTTAGAGAAATGAGGCTAAACAAAAGATAGCTTTTAATTTACTAATTAATATTAATTAACCAAATAATAAATACATGTGTGACCTTTAAAAAAATATATATATACTAATATATTTATATATACATATGCAAGGATACATATGCATATATATACATATTTAAAACCTTTTACTTTTGAAAATAATAGTAATATTAGTAATAATAATAATAATAATAACAACATCTGCATATATATCACATGAACACACTCTCTTTATTCAAAAATGAAAATTTCAAAATATTTTCAAAATAAATAATAAAACTTGATATTTTTAGGGGTGTTACATCCAACGAATGGTTTTCAAAGTTGCCTATAAATACAGAAGACCTTGGACCCAATCAAGGTTACGGAAAATTTCGAAGCCTGAAATTACTCAAACTCTCAAGCGCTCAAAGTAACCTGCATTCATAGAAGCACTCGAACAACCTTTAATTTCCCAAGTGTTTCTAGAGTTAGAGAGTTATTTTGTATTCCATTGAGCGAGCTAGCCATATCTTAAGCTTAGAGTGATTATCTAATCCTTAGCACAGGCTTGTCTTGTAAGGATAATCATAACTAGTTGGAATCCAAAAATGAAACCAAAACCCTCTCAGTTAGGTTTGTTGGTTAAGTTTAGTTGAGTGAGTTAGAAGGAAGGATCAGTGAGGAGTCTGATCCGGGTTCACCTTGGCACGTTAAAAACAAGAAAATCCTTAGTGTTTTTTCCTATTCAATCAGGACCATGGACGTAGGAGCTTGAGTCTCTGAACCACGTTATCTCTCTGAGTTTTTATAGCTTTGATTATAGCATTATATTGTTATATTTCTAAGTCATTCATTGCATACCTTGTCAATGCTAAATCAATTAGTCTGGCTCATTAACTCAGTGCACTGCCCTTCTAATCACGGCTTCATAAAAGGGAAATCAAGTTTTCAGAAAGCAAACATTAAAACAAGACTTTAAACTTTCAGGGCTCACACATTCCACACTGAACATAAGTAGATAGTTTGTCCCAGTGCAGTTAGTAGGTTTGTTATCTACCCTGTGTTCTTTATCACTTTGAGTAAGGGGACTCAGTGAGGTTTTAAGTTAAGAAAAATTTGCATACGTGTATTCCCCCCCCCCATACACGTATCACTCAGTCTTGTACCGGGATCAACAATTACATTATATATATATATATATATATATATATATATTAATATAGTTAATTAGGTCAGTCTGTTGGGATTAAAATACTGACAAAAAAAAACTCAAGCTAGTCTATTTAAATAAATAGGCTTTTAAAAAATCTTGAGTCTGGCTCGTTTATTAAACAAATCGAGCTGAGCTAGGTTTTAGTAGACCGAGTCGTAGGCCCCTGTCGGGTAGTCTGACTTATTCTCACCCCTACAAATAGGGGTAGGTTAGAATGGGCTTGAAGGGTCCATGGGGTGGGTCCTAGAATATGTCAAACTCGTCCCAAATTCACTCATTGTCATTCATAATCGGTGTTGTAAAAGTCTATTGGGGTTTTTAGCGACTAGACAAGAACTAGTCGAGGAATGGTCGAAATAACCAAATGATTAAAATAATTAATTTTTTAATAAATTAATAATAAATAAAATACATGTAAAAATTAACACCACCATCCTTCAATATTAAATTTATAAGTGATACATTACCACCCTAAACAACACCCTGAAACTCAAAATTCAATAAAGTAACAATGATGCATCTTATTGTACTATATTTTCAAACCTCTCTAAGATGATGTGTCAGCACCACATTTCTCTTAAGGTGATGTGTCACATCTCAAATCATTTTATTTCAAAATCCTATATTCTCCTTAAAAGTTATTTTAGTCATGTTTTAAAACAAATTAAAACTTAATCTACACCATATATTTTATATTTTTAATCTCAATCATACATTTCATTTTATATTTTCTACAAATGTTAAATCTAACTTTAGTTTTTATTCTGATTTACAACCCTAATCATCTTCTTCTCTTCTCCTCAATTTTTCATTTGTTGTTGGTGGAGACGAAGCTGCGCTAATCTATTTAGACAAAGTGGATCCAATTTCCCTAAAGGCCTGATCGAATTAAGGCCCTTAACCCTTTTACTATTTTTTATTTCTTAATTATGTTGGACCCAATTTGTTGGGCTTTTATTTGTCAGTTTTATTAGGAGTTGTGGGTATTTAAACACTAAGTTTTCTTTGTAGTAGGGGAGAAGTTTTTATGAATTAAAACAGGGTCTATCCCTTTGGCTTGAACGATTCAATCAGTATACGCAATATCAGACTGATCTCTCTTGTTAGTTCTCTTGTATTTTATTCTTGTGATCTTATTATTTCTTGTGTTCTTCTCTAATCCATACGCACCGCTACATCATTTGGTATCACGATCCAGGCAACGCTCCTATGATGCCACCTCGCCGTGAACCACGTGACTCCGGCCTTGGGCCGAGATTGGACGCACCCACAACTCAATTGGCCGCCGTCGTGCAATTGCTTACCCAGCAAGCAACAACCGATCACCCCCAACAACCTGCCGGACCACACGCCCAACGTGTTCCGCACGTGGTGCATCCTCCTGTCCTTAATCAGGATGACGCCAGTTCTTTTGATGATGAAGAGACAATTGATAATCCTTTTGCTCCTTTGGCAGACAGACTTGATCGTCATCTTGATCATAGTCGCAAATTGGAATCAAGTTTTAAAGTTGATTTACCCGAATTTCATGGGAGTTTGCAACCAGATGAGTTTTTAGACTGATTAATTTCAGTGGAGGAAGTTTTGGACTTCAAACAAGTTCCGCCCGACCGTCGTATTCCATTGGTTGCCACGCGATTTCGGGGATGGGTCGCCTCGTGGTGGCAACAACTAAAAATGGTTCGTGCTCGCCGTGGTAAAGCCAGAATTACAGCGTGGGACAAGTTCACAAAATACCTGCTTCAGGAGTTTTTTCCCTACAATTACACTCGTGCTCTATACCAAAAATTACTGAATTTGCGATAAGGATCCCGCACCGTTGATGCATACACGGAAGAGTTCTATCAATTGCTTGCCCGAAATGAATTGAATGAAACTGACGATCAGTTAATTTCATGATACGTGGGTGGATTACGTCCGACTTTACAGGATGTTCTAAATTTTTTCAGTCCTGATACGGTTTCAGAAGCCCATCAACGTGCTAAATTTGTCGAGCTCCAACTTGCACATAAATCTCCCTGTTCTTTTGTTCCACAACTCAACCGTCCTCCAATACAACCACAATTGACTGATTCTCGTGCTTCAGGCAGCCGTGGCCCCATTCAGCCGCCCTACCAACGTACACCCGTACCACCATCAAATGGCATTTTCCAGCCTCGAGGTCCTTGTTTTTCTTGCGGGGAAACTGGTCATCGGATGACCAATTGTCCAAAACATGGTGGAACTCGTGGCCTCCTATTGGATGATAAATTTGATGCACATTATGATGAACAGCCAATTTATGATACCTTTGACGATGAACCCATCCATGAAGAGTTGGTATTTGGGGACACTGGACCAGCATTAGTTCTTCGTCGTGCTTGTCTAACGCCCCGTAGCTCAACTGAGGACATTCAATGCCACTCGTTGTTCGAATCTACATGCACAATTAATGGTAAAGAATGTCGCTTCATTGTTGACTCTGGTTCTTGTGAGAATGTCATTGCTAAAGATGTTGTTGATAAATTAGCACTTGTCTCAGAATTACACCCACACCCTTACAGTTTATCTTGGCTACTACGGGGCAATAATATCACGGTTGATCGATATGTTTTGGTTAAATTCTCCATTGGTGAGAATTATGTTGATTCGATTTGGTGTGATGTAGTTCCCATGGACGCGTGCCATGTGATACTAGGTCGACCTTGGCAGTTTGATCGGGGTGTCGTTCATGATGGCCGCCGAAATACATACAACTTCATATTTTCCGGTGTGAAAATTGTATTGTTGCCAAATATTCCACGGACACATACTCCTGTTAGAGATAGTAAGATCATTTACTTGTCCAGACATGCATTCTTGGAGGAAGTGAAATCTGCTCCTTATATTTTAATGCTACTTCTGCATGATACTTCTATATCTTCGGAGATTCCACATGTTGTATCCCCCATTATCACTGAATTTGCAGATGTGTTCCCTTTAGAATTACCCGATGGATTGCCACTACTTCGAGATATTCAACATCAAATTGATTTAATGCCTGGAGCCTCTTTACCTAATCGAACTTGCTATCGTATGCGTCCTGTTGAGCATGAAGAGCTACGTAGACAGGTTGAATCTTTATTACAAAAAGGGCCTTGTACAGCGGAGTTTAAGCCATTGTGCTGTCCCAGCACTTTTGATTCCTAAGAAGATGGGTGAATGGTGAATGTGTGTTGATAGCCATGCTATCAACAAAATTACAGTTTATTACAGGTTTTCCATTCCTCGCCTGGAAGATTTATTGGATCAGTTGAGTGAAGTTGTGATCTTCAGTAAATTGGATTTGAGAAGTGGTTATCACGAGATTCGAATTCGACCTGGAGATGAGTGGAAAACAGCCTTTAAAACTCGTGAGGGCTTATTCGAGTGGTTAGTTATGCCCTTTGGGTTGTCTAACACTTCGAGCACTTTTATGCATATAATGAATCAGTCTTTACGTCCTCTGATTGGTACGTGTGTTGTTGTTTATTTTGATGATATCTTAGTTTACAGCAAGTCTGAATCCGAATATTTGGAACATCTACGGTCAGTACTGTTGATCTTGAGAGCTGAGCGTTTTTATGCTTCACCATCTATATGCTCTTTTCTCACAGATTCTATTCTTTTTTTGGGGTATTGGATTTCCTCTTTGGGTGTTGGGGTTGATGAGTCGAAGATTGTTGTTATTAAAGATTGGCCTACACCTTCTACAATAACGGAGATTCGTAGTTTTCACAGATTGGCATCCTTTTATCGACGTTTTATTCCCCATTTCAGCACAATTATGGCCCTGATTATGGATGTTATGCATGCTAAGACGTTTATGTGGCCTCATACAGCGGATTTAGCCTTCCAAACGATCAAATTAAAGTTAACTCGGGCGCCGCTTCTTGTCCTTCCCAATTTTTCGACTCCTTTTGAGTTACATTGTGATGCGTCGAAGGTGCGGTTTTAACTCAAAGGGGACGTCCAGTAGCTTATTTTAGTGAGAAGATAATAGGTGCTCGTACTTGATATAGTACGTATGACTTGAGTTCTATACTGTGGTTCGTGCTGTTCGACATTGGAGGCATTATTTGTTTCAGTGAGAATTTGTGTTTGGCTACTCAAGACTCCCTTTCTGCACGGCACGCTAAATGGTCGAGTTTTCTGCAACAGATCACTTTTATTGTACGTCATCAATCTGGGGCAAGTAATCGAGTGGCAGATGCTTTGAGTCGTCGCCACACTTTATTGACTGATTTACGGATTTAATACATTTCGTGATTTGTATGTGTCAGATAAATTTTTTGGTCCCATTCTTGATCTATTGGTCGGTGGTGTTTATGAGGATTACACTCTTCTTGATGGATTTCTCTTTCATAGCATACTTCTTTGCATACCCACTTGCAGCTTACGTCAAAAATTGATTTCGGAGGTACATGGTATAGGCCATGTCGGTCGGGATAGGTATGTGTTGGGACATTGTCAGTTTTGATTAAGATCCCAAAGCCCTTGAAAAGATGACTTGCCTTAGAATATCTTAGTCAGGCTAATCTTGATTAGGTTTCTGTACTTAGTCTTTTTGCACTTCACAGGTACTCAGTGAGAGGAGAACTTACTGATGACAATCAAGATTTAGAGCCTGAAGACGAAGAGCACCATCCTGAACTTTATGGCAGTCTTTCTAAGCTGGCTGAGTAAGTGTCAGTGATGAAGAGTATGACCCTGAGGTCATTACTAACTCAGTCTTGAAGGGAACGGGATGATACTGAGTACTGGGAAAAGACTTGGAGTAGAGCCAAGCAATGCTAAAGGAATGTCAGCGTCAGGACAAGACCGTTGTGCTCGAGACAAAAAGAACTTAATAAGACAAGCCTGAAGCTCAGGAATAAGTTCTGACATTCTCACCAACCTGATGACGTGGACCAATCCAAGGAGGACACGCACGTATGGACCCTGACATGAAGACTGACTTCAGACTGCACTTTCAACAGGCAAGCATTAAATGGTGCATTAAATGCCATTGCCTAATTCATGCAAGGACGGCTGGTGCATGGGAGATATGTCCGTTGAACAACTCTACGTAGATGACTAGAAGGTTATCTCTTCCAACGGATAGTTTTCAAATCACCTATAAATACAGAAGGCCTTGAACCCATTCAAGGTTACGGGAAATTTCCAAGCCAGAAATTACTCAAACTCTCAAGCTTTCAAAAGCATTCAGCGTTCAAAAGAAACACTCAAAACCAGATAAATTTCCCAAGTGTTTCTTAGATTAGTGAGAGTTATTCTGTATTCCATTGATCTTTCAAGCCTTATCATAAGCTTAGAGTGATTATCCATCCTTTGCATAGCTTAGCCTTGTAAGGATAATCACACCTTAGTTGGAATCCAAACTGAAACCAAAACCCTTTAGTCAGGTTTGTTGGTGGAAGGTGTGTTAGTGAGTTAGAAAGGAGTTTGTATAGGTCAGCGAGGTTAGCTGATCTTGGTGCACCTTGGCACGTAAAAAGCAAGAATCCCAATAGTGGATTTCTTGTTAAATCAGGACCGTGGACGTAGGAGCTTGAGTATCTGAACCACGTTAAACTCCCTTACTTACTGCTTTGATCTTGTTCTTACTTGCCTATTTGCTTAAGTCATTCATAGCATTTGGTTTGTCAGGCTTGAATCAATCAACCTGATCATTAATCTGAACACTACCCTATTAACCACTATTTCATAATTGAGTAAACAAGTTTTCAGAAAGCAAACATAAAACGAGACTATAAACTTTCAGGGCTCACGCATTTCTGCATTGAACTCAAGTTGATAGTTAGCCAACTGACCAGCACTCAGTGCAGTTAGTAGGTGTGTTATCAACCCTGAGTTCTTTAACACTCTGAGCTAAGGGGACTCAGTAAGGTTGAAAGTCAGAAAAATTGGTATACATGTATTCCCCCCCATACACGTATTCCTCAGTCTTGTACCGGGACCAACAGTCTGTGGAGTTACTGGGGCGTCACTTTTTTGGCCCTCCTCACATTGAGATGTCGCTCGATTCATGGCTCAATGTCGAGTTTGCCAAGTTTCCAAGGGCACGGCTACTAACGCTGGTCTTTATCGCCCATTACCCGTTCCATCTCGCCCATGGGTATCCATTAGTATAGAATTTGTTTTGGGCCTCCGACGGACCCAGTGCGGTAACGATTCAATATTTATTGTTGTTGATCGTTTTTAAAAAATGGTGCATTTCATTCCTTGCAAACGAACTGCTGATGTTGTGCATGTGGCTACTGTTGGTCCCGGTACAAGACTGATGAATACGTGTATGGGGGGAAATACAAGTATACAAATTTTTTACTTAAAACCTTGTTGAGTCCCCTTTACTCAGAGTGATAAAGAACTCAGAGCTGATAATCTCCCCACTGACTACACTTAGTGCGGGTCAGTTGGCTGACTATCAATTCGAGTTCAGTGCGGAAATGCGTGAGCCCTGATAGTTTAAAGTCTTGTTTAGTTTGCTTTTTGAAAACTTGATTACTCAATACTGGAGTAGAGATTAGTAGGGCAGTGCTCTTGTTTGATGATCAGGCTGATTGATTCAGCTTGATAAAACAAATGCTATGAATGAACAAGTAATATAACAAGTAAGCACAATATCAAATCGATAAGAACACTGGGAGTTTAACATGGTTCAGAGACTCAAGCTCCTACGTCCATCGCCTGATTTAACAGGAAATCCACTCAAGGGATTCTTGTTTTTAACGTGCCAAGGTGCACCAAGATCAGCTACCTCACTGACCTATACAAACTCCTTACTAACTCACTAACAACTTACTACCAACAAACCTAACTTAGGGTTTTGGTTTCAGTTTGGATTCCAACTATGTTGAGATTATCCTTACAAGGCAAAGCTATGCTAAGGATTGGATAATCTCTCTAAGTGTTAGATAATGCTAGTTCGCTCTTGGAATACAGAATAACTCTCAATATCTAAGAAATACTTGGGAAATTTAGATGGTTTCGAGTGCTTCTTTCAAGGACTAAATGCTTTGAGTGCTTGAGAGTTTGAGTAATTTCTGGCTTGGAAATTTCCCGTAACCTTGAATGGGTTCAAGACCTTCTGTATTTATAGGTGATTTGAAAAACTATCCATTGGAGAGATAGCCTTTCTTGTCAACTATGTAGAGTGGCTCAAACAGACATATCTTCATGCAGCAGCCGTCCTTGCATGGAATTAGGTAGTTGCATTAAATGCACATTAAATGCTTGCCCGTTGAATATGCAATTTGAAGTCAGTCTTCTGTCAGGTTCCGTACGTGCGTGTCCTTCCCGGATTAGTCCACGTTATCAGGTTGGTGAGAATGTCAGAACTTATTCCTAGGCTTCTGGCTTGTCTTATTAAGTTCTTTTTGTCTCGAGCACCACGGTCTTGTCCTGACGCTGATATTTCTTTTGCATTGCTTGGCTCTACTCCAAGTCTTCCCATAAACTCAGTATCATCTTGTTCCCTTCAGGACTGAGTTAGTAATGACCTCAGGGTCATACTCTTCATCACTGACACTTACTCAGCCAGCTTAGGAGACTGCCATAAGTTCAGGATGGTAAACTTCATCTTCAGGCTCTTGTCTTGATTGTCATCAGTAAGTGCTCCCCTTACTGAGTACTTGTGAAGTGTAAAATGACTAAGTACAAATCCTAACCAAGACTAGCCTGACAATGGTAAACAAAAACAAATCATCTTTTAAGGGGCTTTGGGATCTTAATCAAAACTGACAATGTCCCAACAGCTACTTTATTTTTTCGTGAGGTTTTTCGCATGCATGGTCTTCCGCTTTCGATTGTTTCTGATCGTGATACACATTTTTTAGCCATTTTTGGCGCACTTTATGGCGAATGGCTAACACAAAATTGAATTTTAGTAGTGCGTACCACCCTCAGAAGGATGGGCAAATGGAGGTGGTTAATCGTTCTTTGGGTAATATGTTTCGTTGTTTGGTGGGTGATAACTTAAAGTAATGGGACGTCAAATTGAGTATTGCAGAATTTTCCCATAACTAGGCATTAAATCGAAGCACTGTATTTAGTCCCTTCTTTGTTGTTTACGGGGTTGTTCAGCGTGCTCCTGTAGACCTGCTAACCTTACCGTCTACTGCACTTTCGGATGCTAGAGCCGTCGACTTGATCAAAGACTTGCAGCAAGTACATTCTGTTACACAACAACGTTTAGAAGAAGCAAATAAAAAGTACAAGGCAGTTGTTGACATACATCGTTGTGATGTCCAATTCGAAGTGGGCAACTTCGTGTGGGCTGTTCTTACGAAGGATAGATTTCCGGTGCATGAGTACAATAAGTTAGCTTCTCGAAAGATTGGCCCGGTAGAGATTGTGGAGAAGATCAACCCGAATGCTTATCGTCTACGCCTCCCTAGTCACATTCATACTTCGGTTGATTACAAAGGAGGCTAGGGATTGAACTTCCAAAATGCCCTCCTTTAACATCTCCACTCCCGTGGCAATCCCAGTGCCTGCATATGAGACTGAGCTGATAGTAGCTTTAAACTTTTTCTCAAAGACCTCCATGTTGTGTTGGAGACTTTGCTCAGCCTTGGTGATCCTTTCCTCCACCTTCAAGGACTCACCGCTGACTCTTCTAGCCTCAGCCAGTACTTTTGCGGACTCCTCAGTGGCCTTAGCCAAAGTATCAGCAACAGACTGAGAGGTCTGGTCAATCTTCCCTGATACCAGCTCCAGCTTGGACGCTGAGTCATTCATGGCCTGAGTGAAGAGCGCTCCAGCCTGAGCAGCAAGTTTCTCCACTGCCTGATTTAGCTTATCTTCCCTGATTGCATCCCGCTCCTCAAGTTGCTTGAGTGTTTGCCTTAGCATCTTCTTCGTACGCTTCCTCTCACTCCTCACTGACTTGGCTGTGTCAGTCATCGTACGCTTCAACAAAATCAGCTCTTTATTTGCAAGAGTGTTGTATGTTGATTTTGTCCACCTGATGTGCTTGGCCAGGGCCTTGGCTTCCTCCTCTTTTTCAGCGCATAGCCTCATTACTTCCTCCTGAAGTTCAGCTAGATTTTCATAGGTTTTCTCCTCCTTGACTTTCACGATGGAAGTGAATTCAGCTCGGCCGACCCCAGTGATAAGCACATCGTCATCTTCATCAGCGTCAGTGGCTGGTTGCTTTCCCTTGGCAGCCCCTGCAGCGTCAGTCCCCTCTTCAGGGTGCACTGAAGGCACTTGTTGAGTGGTCGTGGTCGCCTGCTCGGGCTTAACCATGCCATCTCGAACCTTAGGAACTTGTCCTTCGGAACTGGGAGTCTCTTTTGATGCCTCAACATCTTTCTCCCTTATCTCAGGGCAGGGAATCCCGTCATCGACAGATGTCTCATCGGCGGCTGAGATGTTCACAATATCCTCAGCCACTAGTCCACCCTTGGCACCAGTGTCTTTCGCACCTTCCCCCTGAGTTTGATACTCAGGGACCATATCATCAACTTCCTTAGCTGTCTCCTCTACAGCTTTCTCCAATGCTCCACCCTGAGCACCTTCATCATCCTCCTTATCCTTATCCTTCTCTCCGTTAGAACGGATGTCAGCAACAGACTTGGACATGATGTCTGACACCAGTTGCTTCAGATTATCAAAGTTTAGCAGTTGAAGCCAACTGGTCAGTCCGAAGTAAGTGCAAAGTCTTGCTTCCTCCATCTCCCAGTGCTCCCATCCACGAGTATCTACCAATATATGCTGCTCCTACATATTGGATTGTTTGAAATCCAACCAGACCTTGAGCTCAACAACATTCGCGGCAAGCTCCCTGAACTTGGTCAGCCCGGGCCAGCATTTGGATGCCCATTCAGTAGCATTCCCCCTTAGAGTATTCTCCAGAATGCCACCAGATATTTTCTCATCCAATTCCTCCTCCTCCTGCATCTCGAGGAAATCATCTTTTACAGTTGGAAGGTCCTTTGGGCAGTCCTTGGGATTGGGATAGGAAGGGAAGTCATCAGGGGTAGGGGTGGAATCTGAGGGTTGGTCAGGCCTCTGAGGGGATGGCACTGACTCTGGGATGTTTGGCTCTGAGGTTTGGGGTGATTGGGTGGGTTGGGGTGTGGTGTCAGGGTTGGTTTGTGTTTGGGTTTTAGGGTGATTGGGGGATGAAACGGGTACTATCTCAGGCTGCAGCAACTCAGCCGTCTCGATAGATTTTCTTACCTCCTCCAAGTCAGAGGCTCTTGGAGAGCTTGACTCCTCCCTCTCTGCAATCTCAGGCAGACTCTTAGCAGGGGACTTTTTAGGTCCCTTCCTAAGTCGTTTCAGTGGCCTCTCTCCCTGAACTTTCTCATTTCTGACGTCATCGTCAGTTCCCTCAGCCTCAGAATCGGCTCTCTTGGGATCTGACTCAGTCCCTGACTCAGTGCTCTTCCCTGACAGCACTATCTTCACCTTTTCTTCTTCTTCTTCTTCCTCTTCTCAACCTCCTCCACCGTAGGCTGAGTCTCCTCTCTCTCAGCGGCAATCTCCTCCTCAACCTCCTTACTCCTTTCAAAGAGGTCATCCACTCTCTCAATGAGACTGGTTGCCACCTTCTTGGCCTTCCCAGCTGGCTTTTTAGCCTGACCCTTTGCCTTAGCATTGGGATCAGTCAGCCCTAGTATTGAGTAAGTGTCACTCAGTGAAGTAAACATCACCTTCTTGGAGGAAAGATTATCCTCAAAGTTGAAGGTGTACCCATGGCATCATGAGCAATCAGGATGGACACCCTCGTTCCAAAGGGCAGGATGGCACCAACAGATATGTGCTTCTTGTCATCATCCCACTTTAGTTTGTCCAGTCCAGCCTGATGGAGTTGATCAAGGAAGAACTGCTCCCAGTTCGCTTCCACACCATCAACTATTACCCCCATAATCCTTAGCTTGGGCAGGCTTAGTTGCTCATGAGAGCTTGTGGATCCCATCACCACCTTGGAAACTAAGTCCACAAGAGCCCTGTACTCAGGCTTCAGGGTGCTCTTGTTCTGACGGGCTCTGAAATCAGAAGAGCCAGTCTTGGTCCACTTGCCCAGGAGTTCACCCTCCGAATTCTCCTTGTAAAACCTGGGATTGATTCCTAAGAATAGCAAAGCGAAAACTTCCCTGACTGCCCTCCTAAGATCAATAGTGACTACTTCCGAGGTGTAGAAGGGCTCGTCGTCGACGTCCTTCTCTCCCGTCGGCTTGAGGGCGGTCACCTTTGTGAAAAGTTCCCCCTTTCATAGGAACATGTTGAAATAGGCTTCTACGACTGCTCTTGGAAGCACAGAGATAGGGCGCATTGTGAAATATGTTTCCAACCCAGCTTTGGAGATCCAGTTGAAAACTGGTTTGATCTCCTCAACAGTAAGACAGATACCTTCCACGGAGATGACTTGCTCCATGTGTACCAGCTTGTTGTTGACAACATCCTCAAGCTTGTCTGTTGTCCAGTTGGAATCAAGGAGTGCCATTGATTTTGAAAGGAAGAGAGATTTTTAGGAATTCTGTGAGTGCTTTGAGCAAGAGAGAAAGCTCAGTGTGAAGATGTGATTTGTGTTTGCATAAAAACCTCAAATGGCACACTTGATTGATTAGAACAAATCAGTTACTTAAACGTGGGGCTGAGATTAATCCCTGAATTTGAAAGGTTTTGAAATGAGGGGCCAGGATTAATCTCAATATCAATCATTTACCCAAGTCAGTCATATTCCGTATAAAACGGACACGTATATGAAAAAGTAACTAAAGCATTAAATGCTCCACTGTGCGTGGGTTTAAATATGAAAATGCGCGCCTTTAATGAAAACGGAATGCATTTAATAAAGATTTTCAAGACGAAGGACTCAGAGAGATGCTTGAAATTCACAAGGGTCAGGATAGAGTTCATACCTGTCAGGGAGACATTGTAGTTCCCTGATACCTCGCTGAGTTGAGTCTGGCCTGAGTTCCCCCTAAACCCTATATTGACTGCTCTCCCGGATCTAAGAGTCCTAACTCCACTGACAGTTCCATAATCCTTGCTTCAGCCAAAGGCTTAGTCAAGATGCCAGCTCTTTGCCTGTCAGTGTGAATTTTCTCCATCCTAATATCCTTCTTCTCCACATGATCTCGAATGAAGTGATGCCTAATATCCACATGCTTGCACCATGTGTGAAGCACAGGATTCTGAGTAATTGCTATAGCACTATTGTTGTCACAATAGATTGGAACCTCATTTGCAATTACCTGGTAGTCTCTCAATTGTTGCCTCAACCATAAAATCTGAGCACAAGAACTACCTGCAGCCATATACTCAGCCTCAGTTGTGGATGTTGCAACTGAATTCTGCTTCTTGCTAAACCATGAGATCAATTTACTTCCCAAAAACTGACATGTCCCTGAGGTTGATTTCCTATCAATCCTACAACCTCCATAATCTGCATCTGAATATCCTGTCAGTTCTAAGTTGTCATCTGAAGGATACCATAGTCCCATATTGACTGTCCTTTTCAAATACTTAAGTATCCTCTTAGCAGCCTCCAAATGACTCATTTTGGGATCAGACTGATACCTAGCACATACACCAACTGCAAACGTAATGTCAGGCCTACTTGCAGTCAGGTACAATAAAGAACCTATCAGCCCTCGATACTCAGTCTGATTTACTGAAGTCCCTTCAGTGTCAGGATCCATCTTCCAATTTATGTTCATAGGGATCCTGGCAGGATTGTTGTTCTGAACACCAAACTTGTGAATCAAGTCTCTTGTATACTTGGTCTGATTAATGAAGATACCTTGATCAGTCTGCTTGACCTGTAATCCTAAAAAGAAGTTCATCTCTCCCATCATGGACATCTCAAATTTACCAGTCATCAACTTAGAGAATTTCTCACATAGCTGATGATTTGGTGATCCAAATATTATGTCATCCACATAAATCTGGACCAAGAGAATGTCATCACCTTCAGTGATCCTGAACAAATTCCTATCCACGGTTCCCTTCTTGAACCCATGGTCTGTCAGGAATTGAGAGAGGGTATCATACCAAGCTATTGGTGTTTGCTTAAGTCCATAGAGTGCTTTCTTCAAATGGTATACTCTATCTCCAACCTCAAACCCAGGAGGTTGTTCAACATATACCTCTTCATTGAGTACACCATTCAGAAAGGCACTCTTGACATCCATTTGATACACCTTAAACTTCTTGTATGTTGCATATGCAAGGAACAACCTGATAGCTTCCAGCCTAGCCACTTGAGCAAAAGTCTCATCATAGCCTATTCCTTCAGACTGATAATACCCTTTTGCAACCAGTCTTTCCTTGTTCCTTACCACAACACCATTCTCATCCTTCTTGTTCTTAAAGACCCACTTGGTACCAACAATACCTTGATGCATAGGTTTATCTACCAGTTCCCAAACCTGATTCCTTGTGAACTGATTCAACTCCTCTTGCATGGCAATGATCCAGTTCGAGTCAGTAAGAGCTTCTTCAATGTTCTGAGGCTTTTGCTCAGAGATAAAGCAACAGAACAATGCACTCTCACCATGAAACCGTCTGGTCCTGACTCCCTCAGTTGGATCACCAATGACTTGATCAATAGGTTGATCCTCTAGCCATGTTCTCTTGCCAGGAGTTATTCCTGAAGTACCTGCAATGTTAGTGTCTACAGGCTCATAAAATTCAGGAAATTGAACAGAAGGGGATGAACCTGAGTCTATACCAAAGGGATTAACAAGCTCAATGTCAGGGACATTGATTCCCCCTTGATGAGGTGACTCAGGAACTATCTCAGCTGCAACCGTATCTTCATAGACGGTACTTACCTCGGGTTGAGCCTGTCCCTCAGTCTGAGGCTCAACTATCCCTGACGTGATGGGCTTAGGAGTGGCACTTGGTTCATCATCCTGATCGTCGTCATCATCCCATCTTGGAATTGGCACAGTTGTGACCTTTGGATCAGGTTGATTCTTTAAGCTCAGCCTTGTCACTCTCCTTGTGACCTCCTCAGTGTCAGGATTCAACATTTTTATCCTAGACACATTAGCAGATTCATCAAACACAATATGTGGTGATTCATCCACAACAAGGGTCCTACAATTGTAAACTCTGAATGCTTTACTAACTTCAGAATATCCTAAGAATACGCCTTCATCAGATTTGCTATCAAAAGCTTTCAATTGAGTCTTCCCATTGTTGAGGATGAAGCACTTACAACCAATTATATGAAAGTAAGAAATACGAGGTTTCCTCTTATTCCATATCTCATATGGGGTATGTGTATGTTGTTTGTTCAGCATGGATCTGTTCTGAGTGTAGCATGCAGTGTTGATTGCCTCAGCCCAGAATTTCTTGGGCAATCCTGACTCAGCCAGCATGGTCCTGGCAGCTTCCTTCAGTGTCCTGTTCCTTCTTTCAGCGACACCATTTTGTTGTGGGGTTCTAGCTGCAGAAGTCTCATGAGCTATACCAAGTTCATTACAAAAGTCAGAAATATATGAATTTATAAATTCAGTGCTCTTGACACCAGCCCTTGTCAGATCTGATCTTAGTAATGGATTGATTCTTCTCATTGCTGAGTCTTCTGAGCAACTCTGGAAGCTTCACCTGTATTTCCTTCTTATTTAACAGGAAAATAACCCAAGTATATCTAGAATAATCATCAATAACCATAAGGGTATATTTCCTACCATTCATACTCACAGGTGTAATGAGACCAAATAAATCCCTGTGCAAGAGCTGAAGAATCCTGTCAGTGGAATGGGAAGCTTTCTCTTTGAATGAAGCTCTGGCCTGCTTCCCTTCCTGACAAGCTTTGCACACATGATCTTTGCTAAAAACTTCATTAGGTAGACCTTCAACAAGTGACTGTCTAGAAATTTTGTTAAGAATCTTGAAGTTCAGGTGGCTTAATCTTTTATGCCATAGCCAACTGAGCTCTAGAGAGCTTTTAGCAACAAAACAGGTATTAGGAATAGTGCTGCTCCAATCAGCGAGATAAACATTACTTTTCCTGATACCTGATAGAAGCACTTGTGTTGATTTGTCCTTGACTGAACATATATTCGATGAGAACTCAACACTGAAACCTTTGTCACGGAATTGACTTACTGACAACAGGTTATGCTTCAGTCCTTCCACAAAGGACACATTTTCCACTCTGACTGCACCTATGATCAAGACACCAAAACCCTTAGTAACACCTTTTGAGTTATCACCAAAGGTTACATGTGGACCATCTTTAGCCTGAAATTCTTGGAGAAGACTCTTCATACCAGTCATATGCCTTGAGCATCCACTATCTAGGTACAAAACAACTTTGTTTGAGTCTCCTCTCCTCTTGTTGTGATCCATAGCCGCCTGCAAGCAAATCAGGCTTTAGGTACCCATTGGGTGTTGGGTCCTATAGTGTCAGTTGTACCCTTTGGGATCCAGACTTGCTTAACTACCCTGATTGCCTCAAAGTGGTAAATCTGTCTCCCTGAAACATCAACATACAAAACTTTCTTCTTCTTTGCCTGAGAGGAAGATGGTGTATGAGTGCTCGACTTAGGCTTCACAGGAGCCTGAGTGGGTGCCTTTTGGGCTGGCTTCCTGTTCTTCCTAGGTCTGGGTGCAGCAGGTCTTGGGCCTTGTTCTTGATAAGGACCCTATGTTCTATTCCCCCTAGGCAAGTGAGGGAATGGAAAACAGTTAAAGGCCTTCCCTGTTGGTATTGCCAAGCATGATGGTACCCTCGCTGACCAGTCTGAGGGCTCTTGGCCTGAGTCTTCCTCTACTTTCGCTGAGGCTTTCTCTGGCCTGAGTCTTCCTCTACTTTCGCTGAGGCTTTCTCTGGCCTGAGCTCTCAGGGACCTCCTTTGGTTGCTTTGCCTTTCCCTTGGGTTTTGGCTTAGCAACCTTGGGGGCAACCCTGAATGTATCAACAGTTTCCTTGCCCTTATCAGTTTGACGGGCCTGAAGTACAACCTTGGGTGCACTCTGGCCTGCCTGAACAAATACCCTCTCAGTGTTGCTCCCAGAAGCAACATGAGACTGACCTTGTGAGGATTTATTAGGAACATATCCAAGTCCCTTTTTCTCGTTCCCAAGCATCTAGCTGCTATTTATTTCCTCTCTAGCCACTGAGGATTTATTCATTGTTGCAACCTTTTGCTTGAGTGAGTCCTCACTCTTTTTCAGGAGTTCATGTCTGGCAAAGAGATCATCAAACTTTCTTTTGAGTGCTTTCAGTTCTTCCTTCCTGACCAACTCTTCCTCAGCCAATTCCTTCAGAATCTTCTCTCTTGGGAGATGCTCAGCATTGACTAAATCAATCTTCTGAGTTAGTCTCACAATCTGAGTTGATTCTTTAAGATCAGACTGAGTGAGCTGATCATTCAGGTTCTGGACCTCAGTACTCAATTTCTTGTTCTCCTCTACCAAGAAGACATTAGTTTCTTGCAATCTGGAGAAATCAACCATCAATTGATCCAGGCAGATCTGAATGTTCATTTTTCTGACTGACTCTTAGCTAAGCTCAGGATTTTGACCAGTGTAGGAACCACATACAGAGTTAGATGTTACCTCAGGTTCCTCCCTTGCCATCAGACAGACATCATCGTACTCATCATCGGAAAAGAGTTCAGGCGACCTCTCCTCAGGACCATTAGAGTCAGTTGCACCATCAGCGAGCATGGCTCTCCGATCAGCAAGTCTCTGGTCTCTCTTGGCCCTCCTGTCCTCTCTTTCCCTTGCACTCAGGTTCGGACAATCATACTGATATTGCCCGCTCTTGTTACAGTTGTAACATGTTGGTTGCTCATCTCCTCTTTCTCTCCTTGGTTCAGGGATCCTCCTTGAGTCAGGTTCCTTCTGTCTTGATGAGCTTTCAGTCTTTCCTGAGTGCTTCTCATCATGAGTACGTCTTTATTCATCTCTGCGATCGGGCTTTGGATCTGAATATCTTCTTTCATAGCCACAATCTCTCCTCTGGTCAGTGTTTCTCCTTTCCTTATATCTCCTTGAGCTTTGGTGGGTTCCTTCATGTTTCCTGTCACGTGAGTCCTGATAAAATTTCTTATAACGACCAAACCTGGAATTAAGCTTATCAAAGCGTCTGGCCATCATGCTGTACTCCTCAGCAAGCTCTTCCTTGCTCATCTCCATCAGTGACTTTGATGAAGACTCAACAGGTTCAGACCTGGCCTTGAACGCCACACTTTTCTCAAGGGTTTTCTTCTTTTCTTCCTCTTCTGGCTGAACTTTCTTCTTTCTTTTGTTAAGATCAAATTCCAGTGCTTTAAGCTCTGAAAAAAGTAAAGCAGAAGTTATGTTACTCATATCCTGAGTGTTCTTAAGCATAATTACACTGTTGTCCCATCTCTCAGGAAGGGCATTCAGGATCTTTGAAGCAACATCTCTCTTAGGAACATCCCTGTCTAGCATCACCAACTCATTCATCAACTTGATGAACCTTGACTTCATCTGATCGATTGTCTCATCATGCAGCATCTCGAACGCTTCGAACTTCTGAACGGCAATGTTTCTCTTATTCTCCTTTATCTTTTCTGACCCCTCGCACATCCTGATCAGCTCATCCCAAACCTCATTTGCCGTCTTTAAGTTCATCAGCCTTGCTGACTCCTCAAAAGGCACCATATGCAAGATGATATTTCTGGCCACATTGTCCAGTCCCATCATCTTGATCTCGTCAGTGGTCATATCCTTCCTTTTTTTAGGAATAGGTATGCCAATCTCAAGATCGTCATATCCCTTCCCTCTGACATTAGGAATGGTGATCTTGATCGGTCCTTCCCTGAGAACACGCGACATTTGGTCATGGATGGCATCAAGATGCGCTTCTAATCTGAACTTCCAATAGACAAAGTTAGATACAGAGAATTCAGGTATCGAAGCTTCAAGTCTCCTCGAAGTCATGATGATGCGAGTTTTATGAAAAGCAAACTCAGATCTGTTCAGTGACCACCAACAGTTTATCCTCTTAAACTATTAGTATTCAAAGTCAGTGGTCTTTTGAACCACTGCTCTGATACCACTTGTTGGTCCCGGTACAAGACTGATGAATACGTGTATGGGGGGGAATACACGTATACAAATTTTTAACATAAAACCTTGCTGAGTCCCCTTTACTCAGAGTGATAAAGAACTCAGAGCTGATAATCTCCCCACTGACTACACTTAGTGCGGGTCAGTTAGCTGACTATCAATTCGAGTTTAGTGCGGAAATGCGTGAGCCCTGATAGTTTAAAGTCTTGTTTAGTTTGCTTTCTGAAAAACTTGATTACTCAATACTGGAGTAACGATTAGTAGGGCAGTGCTCTTGTTTGATGATCAGGCTGATTAATTCAGCTTGATAAAACAAATGCTATGAATGAACAAGTAATATAACAAGTAAGCACAATATCAAAGCGATAAGAACACAGGGAGTTTAATGTGGTTCAGAGACTCAAGCTCCTACGTCCACGGCCTGATTTAACAGGAAATACACTCAAGGGTAAATAAAAGCAAATCATCTTTTTTGGGGCTTTGGGATCTTAATCAAAACTGACAATGTCCCAACAGCTACTTTATTTTTTCGTGAGGTTTTTCGCATGCATGGTCTTCCGCTTTCGATTATTTCTGATCGTGATACATATTTTTTTAGCCATTTTTGGCACACTTTATGGCGAATGGCTAACACAAAATTGAATTTTAGTAGTGCGTACCACCCTCAGAAGGATGGGCAAATGGAGGTGGTTAATCGTTCTTTGGGTAATATGTTCCGTTGTTTGGTGGGTGATAACTTAAAGTCATGGGACGTCAAATTGAGTGTTGCAGAATTTGCCCATAAATAGGCATTAAATCGAAGCACTGGATTCAGTCCCTTCTTTGTTGTTTACGGGGTTGTTCTGCGTGCTCCTGTAGACCTGCTAACCTTGCAGTCTACTGCACTTTCGGATGCTAGAGCCGTCGACTTGATCAAAGACTTGCAGCAAGTACATTCTGTTACACAACAACGTTTAGAAGAGGCAAATAAAAAGTACAAGGCAGCTGCTGATATACATCGTCGTGATGTCCAATTCGAAGTGAGCGACTTCGTGTGGGCTGTTCTTACGAAGGATAGATTTCCGGTGCATGAGTACAATAAGTTAGCTTCTCGAAAGATTGGCCCGGTAGAGATTGTGGAGAAGATCAACCCGAATGCTTATCGTCTACGCCTCCCTAGTCACATTCATACTTCGGATGTGTTTAATGTGAAGCATTTGATCCCTTTCCATGGTGATAATAAATCTGGAGATGAAGCTGAATTCGATTCGAGGGCGAATCATTTTGAAGAGGAGGAGAATGGTGGAGACGAAGTTGCGCTAATCTATTTAGACAAACTGGATCCAATTTCCCTAAAGGCCTGATCGAATTAAGGCCCTTAACCCTTTACTGCTTTTTATTTCTTAATTATGTTGGACCCAATATGTTGGGTTTTTATTTTTTAGTTTTATTAGGAGTTGTGGGTATTTAAATACTAAGTTTGCTTTGTAGTAGGGGAGAAGTTTTTATGAATTAAAACAGGGTCTATCCCTTTGGCTTGAGCGATTCAATCAGTATACGTAATATCAGATTGATCTCTCTTGTTAGTTCTCTTGTATTTTATTCTTGTGATCTTATTATTTCTTGTGTTCTTCTCTAATCCATAGGCACCGCTGCATCAGTTGTCTACCACATCAAATCACCGCTCCTTTATTTTTCTTTACAGGTATAATACTTATTTTTCTCCTCTCTTCTTCTCTCACGCTGATGTCCCTCTTCTCTCAGGTTATTCACGAACTGCATCCTCCTCACATATCTCCTCCTTCGAACCGCATCCGTTTTTAATTTTAATTTTTATTGAATCGTCATTTTTTTTCTTGCATAGATATGAATAAATTATCCGTATAACGATCCCAAACCACCGTACCAAAAATGGTCTCAAGGCCCTAGGTTATCACGATAATTTGGAAAATGACAGATGAGATTTAAAAAAAATAAGGAATTATTTTTTTGTAAAAAATATAGAATTGTTATTACTAAGTTGTTATTAATCTATAGTATGCTATAAATCTGAATAGAATTTAATCAATGTAAATAAAATATTTACGTATAATATGAAATATTCTTTTAAACAATAAATTAATGCAAACAATTCTTTTTTCACTATTGAAAGATTTTTTTTTTTAGTTTTTTTTTTTGGCAACATATTAATACATGTGATATTTGTAGGAGAGAATTCAAAATATTTTGGAAAATATATTTTCACCAAAATAGTGTTTGATGCCGAAAAAAATCTTACAACCAAATAAAATATCTTGCCTTCAATTATTGATTGTAGTACAAAAGTTTATTTTTTGATAAAATTATACGGCCATAGACTATTAAAATACAAAATACAAATATTCTTTTCTAGACTAGAATTTTATTTTTTCTTCACAAATTCTAATATACAATATTGTGTGGTGCAATATTGCTTTAAATATAAAATTTCAAAAATTGTGGGTCAAAGGCGGGTCAAACGGGACACCCATTTTTCATATTGGTGAAAATTGTGTTAATGTATGAACAAATAAGTGTTACTGTATAAGCAAAAGTGTGTTACTAGCTCATATCGTAGCACTATTTAGTTCTTATAGTAAAACTCATTTGTTCATGTAGTAACACATGAATTACATAAGCATATAGTATTTTTATCGTTCAGATTTTTCCAATGTCATATGGTAACACATCAATAAGAACTATGATGTTATGATTATCTAATAGTTTTAAGATTTTTTTTTGTGTTTATCAAGTTTTTCTTCTTCATGATGTAAACCTCTGTTTTTTTGCAATTTAACATTGTTTTTGATATAGTAACAAATACATACTCTTACAGTAATACTCACTTGCCCTTAAAGTAAAACAGACCTGAGAGAGAGATTTTTTGTTTGCATTTGAGAATTTTTTTTGGGAAGATCTGTTTGACCTGCAAATTTAGTTATGCTGACCTGGATCTCAATGTTGACCCGCAAATTTTTTAACTTTTATTTATTAGCACAATATTGCACGGTGCAATATTGCACCCAAGACCCACTCATTTTTCTTTTATATTTTTTAACATACAAATACTAAAAGAGTATTGTAATTGATAAATAAGTATAAGGTTGTTATATCTTATATAGTTAATGTATATATTTTTTCATAAAATGTGTAGAAATTTTTTTTTATGGATTAAAAATTGTAGTGTTGGCAAAAAAAGAAAAAAAAAAGACATTAAGTTTCTCCAGCAATTAAAGTACTATAATTTTAAAAAGTATATTACTCTAAAATACAATAAATCTGAATATATTTTAATTAATGGAAAAAAAATATTTATGTATCATATGAAATATTATTTTAAATACTATATTAATTTAAGCAAATAAATTTCCACGTTTGAACGATTTCTCTTCTTAGATATTATAAAAGTTATTTTTGCAAAGTATTGATAGGTGTGAAATTTTTGTAGGAGGGAATTGAAATATTTTGGAAAAGATATTGTAACCGAAATAGGGTATGATACCAAAAAATCTTGCCACCAAATATAATATCTTGCCTTGAATAAATAAAATATTTACGTAAAATATGGAATATTATTCTAAACACTATATTAATGCAAGCATATCTTTTTTTTTTACAATTGAATGATTTCTCTTCTTTGATATTTTTTAAAGTTATTTTTTAAAAATATATATAGATACTAAAATTGTATAAGGAAATTGAAATATTTCAGAAAAGATATTGTCACCAAAATAGTGTATGATACCAAAAAAGTCTTGCCTTCAACAATAGATTGTAATACAAAAGTTTATTTTTTGGATAAAATTATGTCGTCAAAATAGACTATTAAACTGCAAAGTACATATATTCTTTTCTAGACTATGATTTCAATTTTTCTTTTATATTATTTTAACATACAAATATTAAAAATAGTATTGTAAATGATAAATAAGTAAAAGGTTATTATATATTATATAATTAATGTGTATATATATATATTTTTTTTTTTAAATATGTGGAATATATTTTTCATGGTTAGAAAATTATAGTGGTGGCTAAAAAAAAAAGAACATTAAGTTTCTTTACTGACAATTTAAGTATTATAACTTTAAAGAGTAGATTTTATATGAAAAATGTTGGGAAATTGTATAGACTTAAGTTTTGATTAAGATGCCAAAAGATTTCCCTAAGTTATTTGTAAGTAAAAATGTTAAGTAGAGTTAGAGTTTAGAATATCAGTTCAAATGTTAAGGAACTGGAGTGCAGTTATAAATTTCTAGAGTGTATTGAAGAATGAAGTCCGCTGAAGACAAAGTCCACTGAAGACAAGTGATCTGAGAAAGTAGTCTAAGTCTAGAATGTTTTCTAAGTGCATTTTCACTAAGACTAAAACCATCAGGAGAGGACCAAGGTCCACTGATGTGAACTAACAATGCACATTCAATGCTAAACACATTAAAAGTTGTTAGTTAATCTGGTTGGAACAAGGCAAAACGAATTTCAGTGAAGCTTACAATAAATGAAGGAATAAGAAGGTTCTCTCAGAGGAGTTCCACCTTAAAGCAAGAAAGGATTCTGAGCAAGCAGACTGAACGGCCCAATGAGAAGATGACACGTAGGTGTACTCTACTGACAGACGACCTTTCTCAGACTGACAAGTACCAAAAGTCTTTCCCTAGCATTCTACAGAAAGTTGGTGAACAGGCATGGTCTTTCAGCCGTTTCTTGACAAGACTTAAAGCTTCAAATAGAGCCGTTTGAACCAATCAGATACAAGAAGACTTACTTGAGAAGATTCAAATCCAACAGGAAGATTTTCAAGGAAGCCTATAAATACAGAAGGACGTACTCATTTCTATGCACGGGAAACTCACAAGATCAAAGCTATCTCTACATTCATAACTATCTAAAAGCACTCAAAATTACCTTTGTTTCCTAAGTGTTTCACATCTGTAGAGAGCATAACAAATCTTCTGTAACCAAGCTTAAAAACTATATCAAAAACTTAGAAATAGATAATCCATCCTAAGCCTTGAGCTAAACTGTAAGGATTATCTCACAACAGTTGGAACCAAAACCCTACTCAAAACCCTACTCAGTTGTTAGGTTGAGAGTTAGTGTTAAGAAGTGTTAGTAAGCTGATTGTTTGTATAGGTCTGAAAGCTTATTTGTTTTGGGAACTAGGACCTGGAATTATCCTAGGGATCAATCATCCTAAGAGAGGATTAATTGATCAGTGCACCTTGGCACTATAACACAAGGAATTCCAAGTGAAAGGAACTCTCCTGTTTAATCAGGACAATGGACGTAGGAGATTCATCTCTGAACCACTTTATATCTTGTGTACTTACATTCTGCTATTTCCTAAGTGTGTTATCCACTCAAAGTTTATCAAGTAAAACGAGTTTTCTAAAGGGCTCACTAATCCGCATCTGAAAGCTAATAAGATAGTAGTTCAACTGGAAGTCTTGAGCTTTCAGTGGAGGTATTATCTCAGTAAGCTTTCATAAGTAATTCTCAGCAGACTTAAAGTCCACTGACGAGTTACTGTCTTAAGTAACCTAATAAGTTTTTAGAAGTTTGAATTTGTAACCACAGGTGTATCCTCCCCCATACACCTGTTTACTCGTTTCGGGACCAACAATTGGTATCAGAGCAGTGGTTCAAAAGACCATTGTTCTAAGTATACCTTGTGCTAAAAGGTATTTTTATATAGGTCAACTGAATTGATCTTTTGATAAACTTGTTTAGATATTATGGCTGACAATGCAGCTAGGGTAGCACCACCAACGGAGAACAACATGGGAGTTAATCCCTTGAACCATATGTCCCATCACAAGCTTCCACAATTCTCAGTGGAAAATTATGACTTCTGGAAGATCAGAATGAGAGCTCATCTTGCCTATGTGCATGATGAAATGTTGAGGGTGATTACTAAAGGTCCATTTATTTTTATGACCCCTAACCCTAGAAACACAGCTGAAACTATTGCAGGTCCAAGAGAAGAATGGCCCAAGGATGAAGATAACTTCACTGCAGATGAAAGGAGGAGAAACAACCTCAACTTCATAGCCATGAATATTCTCTACACCACCATTCCAGACTTTGTAATGGGAAGAGTGATCCATTGTAAGACTGCAAAGGAGCTTTGGGACACTCTTGCTCTCATGTGTGAAGGAACTGACAAGATAAAGGAGAACAAGCTTTCTGTAGCTGTTCAAAAATATGAGCAGTTCACCATGGAGCCCACTGAGACCATTGACCAGCTTGATGGGAGGTTCACTGACATCATGAATGAGATAAATTCTCTAGGTAAAGTCTATACCAAAAGAGAAGTTGCCTTAAAGCTCCTGAGAGGTTTAACCTCAAGATGGGATGTATACTCTGTGATGATGCAGAATACCAAGGATTTATCCAGCATGTCTATGCAACAGGTATTTTCTTAACTCAAGGCTTATGAGTTTGATCTTAACAGGAAAAGGGCTCCTGATGAAACCTGAGCTGAGAAGGGAGTTTCCTTCAAAGCTAAGGAGACTGAGCCCAAATCCCCAAAGCCACAGAAGAGTACAAAGGCAAGCAAATCTCAGAGCAAGGCTGAGATGCAAGAGGAACTCAGCCTAATGGCTAGAAGGTTTGAAAAACTTAACAGCCGGTTTGGCAAGTATAAGATATTTTACAGGGATAACAGGGATGGGAGAAGTTATCCACAAAAAGACACTAGAGAATGAGAGAAAAGCTCAACTGAGCTAGAAAAGAAGAAAGAATACAAGAACTATACAAGAGATGAAGGTTCATCATCAAAGACTAGAGAGTCTACTGAAGAAAAGAATGATGATGCCAACAGGTGTTTTCAATGCAAGAAGGTTGGGTACTTTCAATATGATTTTCCTCAACTGAGCACTAAGGAAAGGAAGGAAAGGCAAGTCAAAAGAGACAGGAGATATGGAGAAAGAAAAGCCATGGTGGCTGAGGATGTTGATGAGGATCTAGAGTCACCTGATGGACTATTCTCAGACAGCAGTGATGATGACCTGTGCCTCATGGCAAGAGAAGAACCAGAGGTACAATCTAAACCATCCATTTCTCTAGGACACACACCTGAGCTGAGCTCAGAGTCAACTGAGGAACTCAATCTTCAGTCCGCTTTGGAACAATTGATGATCGATTTCTCAAGGTTGCAAGAAGCAAGTTATTGTCTCCAAGATGCAAACAAAAACCTCCTGAGTGAAAACTCTAAGTTAATTGAATCTGGGAATCTGGCATATCTTAACTCAGCACAATCTACCATTGAATTAACAAAAGAGGTGGAAATCCTCAAGAGTCAAGGAAATGGCAAGGATCAACTGATAAAGGATCTTACTGAATCTAAGATAAAGTTAACTGAAGAAAATTTAAAATTGGTAAGCCAAGTAAAGGATTCTCTCCTGAAAATCGATGTCTTACAAAAATCTGAAGAGACCTTGTTAAAAAGGATTGATGCTCTTAACAAACCCTTTCTTGCCATAGAGGAGATTCAAAACTTTCAAATCAATCCTAATAACAAGTGTGGGATATGCTTTATTCCAAAACCTTCAGAAGGTCCTCTGAGTGTTGCTTCTTCAAGTGGCACAAAGAGAGTTTTTGTTAAGTCTGTGACCTTTCAACCACTTTAGATAAAGGAAAAAGACCAGCTGAGGTCCAACAAAAGAGAAGTCAAACTCAGCCAAAACCAAATGGAAAGGCTCAGTTGACTAATCAGACTAGACCTCAGCAGAGGTACTATCAGCTGAGGTCTTCACAGATGAAGCAACCTCAGCTGAGAGCACCCAGGCATGAGCACTCCTCAAGGAATGACTCATATAGAAGACCTATCCCTTTTGTGCCTAAAGGAAAAGGTCCTTCATACCTTTATCAACAAAAACTAAGGCCAGGTGCACCCAAGCCTAAAAGAAAGAATGTAAAGAAGGTCCATGTTCCTTCAAAGGCTGACACCCATATAAAGTTTACTCCCAAGGCACCTAGGGAGATAACAATGTATGTAGATGTTTATGGAAGACAAATTAGCCATTCTAAAGTGATTAGAACAGTGAGGCAAATTTGGATTCTGAAAGGTACAGCTAACCTGGTAGGACCCAACACAAAATGGGTACCTAAAACTTAATTTTGACTGCAGGGCTTAGTGGACCTCAACAAAGAAGAAGCTCTAAAATCATCAGTCCGGTACTTGGACAGTGGATGTTCCAGGCACATGACTGGCAACAAAGATCTCCTGACAGAATTTGTTGAGAAAGAAGGTCCACAAGTCACCTTTGGTAATAATTCACAAGGAGCCACTAAAGGTTATGGTACATTAATAATTGGCTCAGTAAGAGTAAGCAATGTATCCTATGTCAGTGGACTTAAGCACAATCTTTTGTCCATAAGTCAGTTTTATGATAAAGGATACAGTGTTGAATTTTCATGTAACCTGTGCTTTGTCAAGAATATATCTTCACAACAGGTACTACTAACTGGGTCAAGGAAAGGAAATGTCCATCTTGCAGATTGGAAGTCTTGCACACCAAATGCATATCTTATTGCAAAGAGCTCAACTGATACTAATTGGCTATGGCACAAAATACTAAGTCATCTGAACTTCAAGATGATGAACAGGATAGCAAGACATGGATTGGTAGAAGGAATGCCAAATGAAGTATACAACAAAGAACATATCTGCAAAGCCTGTCAGGGGGGAAAGCAAGTGAAAGCAACTTTCAAAAGTAAAGTAGCAACCTCTACTGACAGAGTACTTCAACTGTTACACATGGATCTCTTTGGTCCTGTAACCCCTGTAAGTATCAATGGGAGAAAATATACACTTGTTGTTGATGATTTCTCCAGGTACACTTGGGTGGTATTTCTAGCAAGCAAAAAGGAGACTCAACTCAGGCTACCTAAACTTCTGAAGAAAGTTAGCAATGAAAAGAGCCTGAATATTGTAAAAATAAGATCAGAAAATAGGTAATCTGGTTGGAACAAGGCAAAACGAATTTCAGTGAAGCTTACAATAAATGAAGGAATAAGAAGGTTCTCTCAGAGGAGTTCCACCTTAAAACAAGATAGGATTCTGAGCAAGCAGACTGAACAGCCCAATGAGAAGATGACACGTAGGTGTACTCTACTGACAGCCGACCTGTCTCAGACTGACAAGTACCAAAAGTCTTTCCCTAGCATTCTACAGAAAATTGGTGAACAGGCGTGATCTTTCAGCCGTTTCTTGACAAGACTTAAAGCTTCAAATAGAGCCGTTTGAACCAATCAGATACAAGAAGACTTACTTGAGAAGATTCAAATCCAACGGGAAGGTTTTCAAGGAAGCCTATAAATACAGAAGGACGTGCTTATTTCTATGCACGGGAAACTCACAAGATCAAAGCTATCTCTACATTCATAACTATCTAGAAGCACTCGAAATTGCCTTTGTTTCCCAAGTGTTTCACATCTGTAGAGAGCATAACAAACCTTCTGTAACCAAGCTTAAAAGTTATATCCAAACCTTAGAAAGAGATAATCCATCCTAAGCCTTGAGCTAAACTGTAAGGATTATCTCACAACAGTTGGAACCAAAACCCTACTCAAAACCCTACTCAGTTGTTAGGTTGAGAGTTAGTGTTAAGTGGTGTTAGTAAGCTGATTGTTTGTATCAGTCTGAAAGCTGGTTTGTTTTGGGAACTAGGACCTGGAATTATCCTAGTGATCAATCATCCTAAGAGAGGATTAATTGATCAGTGCACCTTGGCACTATAACACAAGGAATTCCAAGTGAAAGGAACTCTCATGTTTAACCAGGACAGTAGATGTAGGAGATTCATCTCTGAACCACTTTATATCTTGTGTACTTACATTCTCCTATTTCCTAAGTGTGTGTTATCCACTCAAAGTTTATCAAGTAAAACGAGTTTTCTAAAGGGCTCACTAATCCGCATCTGAAAGCTAATTAGATAGTAGTTCAACTGAAAGTCTTGAGCTTTCAGTGGAGGTATTATCTCAGTAAGCTTTCACAAGTAATTCTCAGCAGACTTAAAGTCCACTGACGAGTTACTGTCTTAAGTAACCTGATAAGTTTTAAGAAGTTTGAATTTATAACCACAGGTGTATCCCCCTCCCCCCCCATCCATACACCTGTTTACTCGTTTCGGGACCAACATAAAATGCTTCATAATAAGCTTAACACGAAATAGTTTTAGAGTATCATTAATCTCATCAGGAGTATCATTAAACCTGTCAGGTATATCATTAGTCTGAGTTCAAGAAAATAAAAAAATAATTTTCTTGAACTCAGACTAACGATATCCCTGATGAGATTAATGATACTCCCGATGAGATTAATGATACTTTAAAATTGTTTCATGATAAGCTTATTATGAACTATTTTCATATAATACTTTGCCAACTTTAAAAAGTATCTTACTTTAAAATAAAATAAATCTGAATATACTTTAATCAACGAAAATAAAATATTTATGTATAATATAGAATATTATTTTAAACATTAAGTTAATGCAAATATATCTTTTTCCACGGTTCAACGGTTTTTTTTCTTAGAAATTGTTGGAATTTATTTTTGCAAAATTGGTAGATGTGAAATTTGTAGGAGGGAATTGAAATATTTCAGAAAAGATATTGTCACTGAGATAGCATATAATTTCAAAAATATATTGTCACCAAATATAATATCTTACCACCAATAATAAATTACAACACTTTTTTTGGATAAAATTCTACCTGCAAAATAGAATTTGAAATTGTAAAGTATAAATATTGTATTGTAGAGTAGGATTTCAATTTTATTTTAACAATTTCAATTTTTTTTAACTTTTTTTTTTTTTTTTTTTTTTGCAAAATATCTGTATATGTGAAAGTATTGGAGGGAAATTGATTTCTTTTAACTAAGATTGGCGCTTAAACGTCAATTTTTATTGTTAAATTGTGCGTTATAAATAACATCATATTAATCAATTGTTCCCACATAAACATCTAAACGATAGTTCATTATAATTATGATATTTTTATTGTCAAATGTTATCTTTAACTCTAAAATGTGTGATTCTATCTTAACATCTACATAATATTTTATTCTATTATAACATCTCTTTGTCAAATATTACCTTTAGATATGAAATGTGTGATTCTATCTTTAAAGTTAAACTTTTTCATTCAATTGTTATTGTATCTTCATACCATGGGGAAAAACTGGGCATGCAACTGTACAACAAATGTAATTTTAAGTAATACCGTGTTATACTAATTTAAGATTGAATGTGTGAATTAGTTAATCTTTTTCAAATTTTCTATTTATTCATGTTTAGTATTTTTTATTATTTGCCGGATTATAATTGTAATTTTATTATATAGGAATTACAAGATTTAAAAAAATATATATTTATAATTTGAAATAATAATAATTTTTTTTCAGTCCGTGAAATTCGCAGGGGAATGCACTAGTATTAATATAAATAAAAAATTTCACCAAATTCCAAATATTACAAGATAGTAATTAGGAAGTCATAATAAATATAAGACATAATAGTTCAAACTTCTAAGTTCTAGATATTTAATTTGACTAAAAAATAAAAAATAAATACTTAAAGATGTTTTCAAACTTCCAATCTAATTAAGCATTAGGATCTAAGTTACTAACTTGATCTTCTTCTTCTCCATAATACTCTAATACACACTTGAACAGCTTGGGTGCGCGTGGTGTTTCGTTGCCCAGGCATGATTTTCGGTGGTGGATGTGCGACATTTGGGCGGTGGTCCTGGTGGAGGTGCGGTGTTTCGGTAGAGTAGGCTGAGGGCGCGGCATTTCGATGTAATTGGAGAGGGTGGGTGAATTTTTAAATCACTTAATTCATTTAATACATTTGGGTAAAAAGTAGAATTGCATATTTACATAAAAAAAATTGGAATAGTTCAAACTATTTACAAGGTTTAATCGGCGAGTAAATGGATTAGTCGCCTACTAATTGATTGACCATTTTTTTCGCTGTTTTAACCAAAATTGGAATGGCCTAGCCGACTAGACCCTTTTTTAGAACATTTTCCCTAATTTTAGATTTATCTTAGGTAGGGATGGCAGTGGGGTGGGGTGGGATGGGGTGGGTACTTAAAGACCAATGTTTGCCCCGTTCTTTTTGCGGGGCAGAGCGGGGCGACCCACTCATGCCCCGCCCCGCGAACTCGGGGAGGGGGAAGGGGGTTTACCCGTCCCGACCCACATGTTCATCTTCCTCTCTCTTTTTCCTTTTTTTCACTTCGAATCGGCAATTGCACTTCGAATTTTGGCATTTCCCTCATCCAAACCATGCCACTAATAATCATAATATAAATATTTTAGATTTTTTAGTTTAAATTCAAAGCATTGTGGGGGAGGGGGTAGTTTTTTTTAGATGTATCGTGTACTCTCTTTGTCCATTAAAAATATGCTCAAACTGTTTTTTACGAAAATATTATTTTCTTTACCATTCAATCATCACTTAATTATTTCACATGCCGTTGATTTTACATTCATAAACAACCATTAAATTCATAAATGAATCACATAATATACTAAAATTCCCTTATTATACCTACTTTATCTACGTTTTTTAGAACCTGTTAAATGTCAATTAATATATTTTTAGTAGATAAAGAGTATGCCTTTAAAAGTATTAAAAGCTCTAAAGAAATGGAAAAAGAAAACAAACATACCTAATACTAAACTATTAATAATAATAATAATAATATATTTAAATTGTATATTATATTATATGCGGGATGGTCCGCCTAATACTAGAACCCGACCCGGGCCCGGTAGATTTTCAATTAAACGGGTCCAAACCCGGCCCCAGACCCATTTGATCGGATTTTTACCCGGCCCATACGGGGCATGTTCGTGGTGTGTCTGAGTTTAAACCCGCCTCGTTGCCATCCTTACTTAAAAATAAATATGTGTTATTGTTGGAGCAAATGTATGTTAATGTTAGAGGAAATGTGAGTTACTGGTGGAAAAAATATGTGTTGATGTTAGTGTAAATATATGTAACTGCAAATGTATGTTAATATTAGAGCAAACTAGTATTTCTCCCGTGCGATGCACGGTATGAATATTAATAAATTTTAAAGTGAGAAATTTTATAATTGAAATGTAACTCATACTATACACATTGAATATTTAGAATTATTTTAATTCTTCACACCAACATTTTTCTTAATATATGAATCTGAAGAGCAGATTTTGTACAGTTCATAATAAACTTATCATGAAACTATTTAAAATATCAAATATTTGTTTAAAAGTATAAAAAAAGTTTCATTAGTAGTATCGAAAGGTGAGTAAAAAAATAAAATAATAACTATAATTTAATACCACAGACTTCAATTTTTAAAACATTTAATCAAATATTTGATATTTTACAACAATATTATGATAAATTTATCATAAACTATTTTCATATAAAACTTTGTCTTTGTTTAAAGATAGTATAGATGCGAGTCTCATAATTATCAAATTACTTACCCAATTTTAGTTTTACACTAACTTTATCCTAAATATTAAATCTTTTAAAATGGTATTTTATTAAAAAAATTATACAATTATAATTATTTAAAACCATTAAACTTCATATTTTGAATTTGAATCCCATGTTTATATATAAAATTATTCAAAAAAAAATACTAAAACATATTTAAAATATAATCATTAAAGTATACAGAAACAATAATATATACTCCACAAAACAAAGCAAACCTATTTAAAATCTCAACCAATTAATAAAGAGGTGATCACAATAAGGTACAAAATTACACCATTAATAGCAACACAGAACATCAACTTTATCATATTACAAATTGATACATGTCACATCACTTTATCTTTTTACTTTTTACTATTCATACTCATGACACCTTTTTTTCATTCCTTCAGTCATATTTTTCTTTTTTAAAATTTCAAACATTAGTACAACTGTAGCAGCTTGGATCTTTTAAATATATTTTGCATTTTGATAGAATTTAAAAGGTAAAACAGTAGTACAAACGATAATACTATAGTACAGGACTAACTAGATAGTGAACGTAACAATCTTATAGTACAAGTAAATGTCATTAGTACTACTAAATTTCATGGTACAACATCAAATATCATGGTACAACATTAAATACCATGGTACAAATCACAAATCAATAGAAAACACCAAAATAGATACAACTCGTAATTAACCATGATTCCAGAAGATACAAATCAACATAAAACAGTAAAATGTAGGGAATTCCATAAAGAAGAATGAACCAATTCAAAACCCAACTCCAAAAATTATGCAATCCCATAAAAAATAATGAACCAATTCAAAACCCAATTCAAGAAATTATTCAAAATTCACGAAGACGAACCGAATTCAAAAAACTCATTGCAAATTCAATTCTACAATTTATCTCGTCGTGGATGTTGCCGCGGTTTTACCTCGGTGTTGTCGCCATTTCAGCGAACCTCACTTCGTGTCTTCATCGCCAATTTGAAGAGAAGCATCACCCTGCAACTGCTATGGAGCGAGGGAGGCTCGATGTTAATGTGAGGAGGGAAAGGGGCAAATTTGATGATACAAATTAAATGGGGAAGACAGGGGTAATTTTGGAAAGAAATTTCTTTACAGAGAAATAGCAGGCATCCCCCATTTCAAAATTGAGGAACAAAACTCATCATCAGAATCAATGGTGGAAGACTTTGAGTTCGCGATTGGAAACGAAACCCTAGATTTGCCCTATCTTCGACAAAGGGGTAACGGAGGAGGCGACATGGCCGTGCGACATGGTCATCGACGTGGGGCGCGCAATTGCTGGACGAGCTGCCTCCTGGGAAAGCGCCGCCGCCGGAGTGGTCGGAGGAGACAGAGCAACCAGACCATATTCTCTCGAGCGCCCAGTTCTGGTTTGTACGAGGAGCCCTTCTTCCCGCTGTCCAGATCACGTCGCCTTTGCTGTCGTAGAGAGGAGAATTGATTGAGGGCGGCCATGGTCGACAGAGAGAGGGAGAAATTTTTTTTAGGGAGAGAGAGGGAGTGTGATTGAGATGAGAGAGAGTGGCACGATTACTAATGTAAATGTCTAGTCTAGGTCTATAATGCCAACACATGTATTGTTTTGTTATAAAATGTAGTGAGTTGTGTTGGGCTATTTTGAAAAGTGTGTATTGTATTTTAACTCATATATGTGTATTAGGAAGTAATTAATCCTTAAATAAACACCATCGTATGTCTAAGTAATTTCAGCATAAACCAACTCTAAAAAAAGTTATTCATGCCCATAATACCATTCAGATGAAAATGCTGAAAACTTTAATTTTTTATCAATGGAATAAGAATAGTAGAATAATACACCTGCAATAGGTCCGACTATATACCTCTCCATATTTATTTGATACCCCCACCCACTTAATATACTCATCGTATTTTAAATAATTATTAGATACACCCCCTATAATATACCTATATTACCCTTACCTCTAATATTATTTTATAATTTTGATACACCCACAGAAACCCTCTCCCCTTCCCCGCGTTCTACATTCTTCCTTGTCCCTTTCCCACTTCATTCTTCCCCGCCAGAAGTCGCCGCACACCGCCATAAGCTTTTTCGGTGCCGCTTCCATCCGCCAACCGACAAACTTACAATCTACTCTCTTTGCTCCGTGTGTCGATGAAATCCAGCATTGTGTGTCAAATTTCCATCTTGGGAAGAAGACAAGAGCCTCTCTGGATGTTGCACTTCTCGAAGGTAAGAACAATGAAGAACCTGTAACAGCTTTTCTTCACGAAGAAGATGACTGCGCTGTTGATTTATGTGGGCATGATGCCCTAATATTTCAATTTGGGCCAAGTAGTGGGTTTCATCTATGAGATTTTGACAAACAATGATTCCAAAAAAATTGCTTAAAATTTTCGAACTTGGTTTTTTGAAAAATTGTTAGAGTTTTGAAAAAAACTTGTTAAAAAACAACAAATATTTCGACAAAATATTTTCGAAAATCTCTGTTTCAACAAGATTTTGCCGAAATCCTAACCACATTTTGAAAAGCTTTTGTCGAAACCCTAACCATTTTTTGAAAAACCAGGTTCGAAAAATCAGTGTCGGGTATTTTTTTTTCAAAAAATGTAGGAATAATAATAATACACTTATCATCGAACTTGTAAGGTTGCAGCACCGCCGTAAGAGAGATAAAATGGTGGTGTAATCACAAGAAGGTTTCCAACACCGATATTGCAGCGCCGGCTCCGACTCTTCCGTAGTTTCTTGGGTTTGTTCGTGACTCTTGGATTTTTTGGTAGGTGTATTAAATTTGCAGTAATTTGTTTTTTAAATAATAAAGGCATGAGAATCATTTAATAAATTTATTATAATAATATTTAAATTGAAGGGGGTATCTAATAAGTATGGAGGGGTATATAGTCGGGTTCCATGCAATATATATAACCCAAAAAAAAATATGGCCCGAGCGAAAGTAATTTCCTGAAAAATAATACTGTAAAATTACATTCCAGATTAAATACAGGGTCGTGCTAGGGTGTACCAGGTACACCTGTGTACCTGGAAATTGAACGGCTCCGATTCATCCTTACTTTGATCTGCAGCGTCCAATCCTCCACCTCATATGTCCAGTCATCACCTCTTCAGCCAGTTTTCACATTTTTCCGTAGCAGTCAAAGCAATGATTGCTTATGCACACTTTCTGCACGCCCTCTTCACGCCCCCTTTCAAGCTCTGAGTGCCATAACTTTTGCTTTTTTTTTCTTCATCTATCTTATGTTTTTTAACCGCACGATTCAGCGAGCGACTGTTTCCAGTGGAATACTTATCTGGTTCTTCAATTTTTCGGCAGACTCTTCATCCCGGTGCATAGTTGCATAATTGATTGATAATTCACGTGGCACAATTTTACTTTTAAAATGCATAGTCTATATAAAATAATTCAAACACTTATCAAAGTTGATGTTGTAATACTTTAGAGTATTTTAACACCTTGTGCAGCGGAAATAAGTAAAGTGTGTGAAGTGAAAAATTAAATGAACAAAGCTTTAGCTAAGTGATTCAAAGAATCTATAGCTGTAGGCTTTGTAAAATCTTAAGCACACTGAGAATATGAATGAGATGATATGAAATGAAATAAATAAGGATAGTAGATACATAAATAACTTAAAGCAGTAGAAATGAACAAAATGTAAAAGAACAAGGAGAGTAATAGTGGTTCAAAGGTGTTGTAATCCTCCTACGTCCACTGTTTCACCACAAAGGTGCCAAATTCACTAAGAATCTCCACACAGTCACAAAGTTGTTCCCCCTTAGACTTAGAATTCTCACTCAGATCTCTCTAATCTAGGTAGAAACACAAATTCACACATATACTCACTCTCAATCTCACACGGAGCTAAACACTCACTAAGAATGCTATCTACTCTAGGTATAATACAGGGGTGTGTATAGTGAGGGAACAACAATAAATTACAATAATCCTAGCTTCTAAGTCCTAAACTTCTAATCTTTGAAGAACTGTGGACTTTGAAAGCTGTAGATGTAGACTCTTCGGTTGTAGACTTGTCTTCAACTCTTCAGATGCAGACTTGTCTTGAGCTAACTGTAGGGTCTGAATCCATCTTTGCAGATGTAGACTTTGTCTTTTAAACTCTTCATATCTCTTAGTACCTGCAATGTTAGTTTTCACAATACACATATATGTTTTGACATTATCAAAATCAAAGTGAGAAAATCCTTAGGACAAAAATATCCTAACAATTTCCCCTTATTTTGATGATGGCAAAACCTATCAAGCAAAATAATTGAAAACTAAAAATTGCATAAAAGAAAAATGAAATATAGAGAATTATATTCAACTATAGATTAGTACATGCTTACTGATCTATTACAATTCTTTCTATTCTAGCTTAGACTTCAACTGTCTTACATTCTCTTGTGTTTTGGATCCACATCTTCATCCGAATCATACCTCTCAGGGCTTTGTGGAATGATTCCTTGGGCTATTAGAGCAGCATTCCTCATCTCTTCTTCCTCATAGGCCTTCAACATCTCAAATTTGATCCTGGCACTCTCAGCTTCCTCTTCTTCCTTTCTTATTTTGAATCTTGGCGAAAGGGTCCTTGGCAACTTCTTTCTTCTAACAACCTGCTTCTTCTGAACTCCTCCACCACCTAGCTTCCTCAGCAATTTGGCATTGTCTCCGAAATACAAAGTACCTTGGCCTCTCAATATTTTAAACAACTTAAACCGATCAGATAAGCTTGCATGCTTTTTTAGCAAAGGGTGTAAAGGACCAATTTTTCTAAATTCTTCCATCAAGTTCTTGGTCTCTTCCACCAAATTCTCCTCTTCCTCTGGAATAGTGTCTGTAGACTCTTCAACCATATCAGCTGCAGGGTTTGCCTCAGCTATAGAAACCGTGTCTTCAGGCACAAAGGAAGTCTCATTTGTAGGTTTAGCAACTGTAGGGTTCTCAATAACTTGATTTTGAACATTTTCCAACAGTTTTTGTGTAAACACTGAAACTGACTGTAGTTTCCTCTCTTGCAATCTTGCTTCCCTTCTTTGATTAACCTTAGCTTCCCACTTTCCCACAAATTTTTATTTTGATTCTGGGGAATTTTAACAATTCTACCTTTGTACATTTGTCCTCGAGCTTGTGGCTTTTCCACAGGTTTGGCAAATAGAGAAATTCCTCCTACTGGCTTATCAAATCCACTCAATCCAGATTTGAACGCTTGATCCAGTTCCTTCTCAAAGTTTCCTTGTAATTCTTGAATATTGGACAAGGTTTTATCAAGAGCCTCCTTCTCATCATATTTCACCATAACACCCATGGATACAACATCTTCCCCCTTTTTGCCATCACCAGAATAGCATAGGAAGGTATCCATCTTGCTAGATAAGTTGGATTCAATCTGATTTGGATTTGTGGCTAATGACCTCATGTTTTTGTTAATGCCTTCAATAGAGTCTTTTATAAGCTTATTGTCAGCCAATACACTCTCTAAAGAATTCTTCAACTCACCAATCATTTCATCATTTTGTTGCAGTTCTTTCTTCATCACAATATGCATGCTTACCAAATTTTCTATTGATTCTTTGAATTTTTCCTGATTCTGTTATTTTTCTTCCTTTGCTTTCTCAAACAACTTGGTCAAAATCTCTTGAATTCCTTCCTTGATTTTCTTGGAAAAAATATGTTCAGGAATCCTTCTCAATTCTTCCTTGATGTTGATAAACATATTATCCACAGTAGTCTCAATAGAAGTAATTTTCTTCAAAATTTCTTCATTGTTGACTAATTCTTCATCAAAGATGTCTTCTTCACCTTCTTACATTCTCAACACAATCTCAAATTTATCTTTCCTTTCCATGAGCTTGGGTCTCTTAGGATCAGACATAATGGGAGCAGGTGTTTTTCTCTTCAAGTTTAAAGGTGTGGGCACATCAGGTTTATCCAATTCCTTCAAATAATCATCAAACTCCTTCTCGTTTATTGTCTTATCACCTAAGGGAGTAGATGGATCAGCAGAATCTAAAACAATGAAGGCAGATTGGGCTTTAAAAGCTTCTAAATCCTTACCTAAATTGCCAGTAGATAGCAGCTGCTGAGTTCCATCTGCAGACCCTTGAAATTCTTGACTTGTAGGGTTTGCATCACTTGTATGTACTTCGGATGAAGTATTTGCAACAGTCTGTCCTCCTTGAGGTGGTAAACCTCCATCTCCATCATCATCGTCATTATCACCCTTCTTCAAATTATCATCTTTGCAAGGTGATTTTCCATCCTTTCCATCTTTATCATCCTTTTCTTTCTCAGGATTTCCTTCATCTAATACTCCTTCTTGATTAGCAGCATACATGCTAGCTTCAGCTGCAATTTGTACTCCTTCTACAAGTGTATTCAAATTTGATAGATCTTCCATTGAAGGGCTAGGTGGCACATCAGAGCTTCCACCTTCTCCACTCAAGAATCCTTCAGTATGAGGCATATCTTCCTCATCAGTACTCTCTTCATCACCGGCTGTAGATAACAGTTCTGATCCAGGGATAACTGCTTAATCATCAGTCTTATTGGCAAGAACTACTCTCAAAGCATCAGCTGCGAACTTGCTCAATGGTTTCCCTTTAACACTATCAGTGACAATTTCTTTCCCTTTTCCCTTCTTAGCTTCTAAAGCTTTTCTATCCTCAATTTGCTTTTTCTTCATCTCAGCAATCTTTTTAAAGAAAAATTTATTATCCAATAACACTTCAATATCTGAGGTGTTACTCCATTCCTGAATCCATAAAAACTCTTCTACTTCCTTCTTCTTAAGAATCTCCTACTTATTCCTAAGATCTCTCCATTCTTCATATCTTTGCAGTTCTTGAACATGCTCTGCAGAGAGTTGTTCATCATCTAGTTCAATGTCTCCAGATTCAACTTCCACCAAATCTTTCACTCTTTCTTCAATGTCCTTGCTTGGCATCTTTGCAGGAGAAGGCATAATGGCTTGTGTCTCCTTAGTAGCAGTCTCCTTTATCTCACCAGTCTTAGCTCCAGTTTCTAAGTCTGCATCTATAGACTTAGTCATCTGAGCTGTAGACTCTGTTGCTTCTTTAGAATGCCTTTTATTTCTCCTCATCTCCTCAGAAATTTCTTTGTTGTTGAGAATAATGGTGTTCTTTTCTTCATCCTCAACCAATTCCAACTTTCTCTTAGCTTTAGACTTGTATTGATGAACAACAGGGGGCTTAGACACTGGCACTTCCTTGATGAACAAAAGAGGGCTTAGACACTGGCACTTCTTGGCAATCAATGGTGCATCTTCAACACCTCTCTTAAACTTTCCTAACCCAATGATTCTATGCACAAAGATAGGTACAGGACCACGGGTTTGAAACAGGGGTACACCAAGCTGCTTTAAAATATAATTCAAGAAAAGACCAAAACCTTTAGTGTTTCCACCTCTGGTCACATTATATGCAATCCTGTTGAATATCAATGAGCCTACATCTACCTTAATGCTTTTATCAAATGCAAAAATCAAATCCCATGCAATCTCAGGACCATCATCATGACTTCCTGTCCTATTGAGAAGAGATTTGTCCATTACCTCATATAGATAGACGTACTCCTTTGATAGTTGGTTCTTTTTTAAATATTTGCTCCAGTTCTCCGGCAAATCCAATCCACCAATGAACTTGTTGTAGTACACAACATCTTCATCCTTGAATTTGAATACTGTAAAATGAAGTCCCCCACTAGGTACCTTCAGTGCTTCACTAATGACTTTAATGGTGATCTTGATGTCCAGATCATCAATACGAGCATAAATGTAATTTTCCCTTCAGTATACGATGTAGTTTTATAAAATTTACGAGGCACAACATCATCGTATCCCTCAGGTCTGTTTGTTAGAATAAATTCTAAACCATGGATCTTTATTCTGGCGAAAAATACGAGCCACCACTTCAGATTTATCAAGAGCTTCTATTAGGGCATTATAATCAAATAATGAACCAAAAAGAATTTTCATGTTTACGAAAGATTGAGATGAAAGAAACTTTGGTTCGAAGTTTGCAGATAGAATGCGAAAGGGGTTCAAGTGAATGAAAGTGAACTAGTTTTGTGCTAAGAGTTCCTATTTATACTTGCACAAAACTCAAGAAAAATGTTAACGTTGAGAAAACGGTTTTTCCTTATATTTTGGAGATCAATGGTCTAAAATGTTTAGATTATTTACTCATTTAAAAGATCAAAGGCTTAGAAATGAAGTAAATAAAATCCAATTTTGAAAGTCAATGTATAAATGTACATTGTCCAGTACGTTTTTATCAATTAAAAATGTGGGACAATAAATCCAAAATTTTTGTGTACGACTGAGTACATGAATTTAGAATTTAGTAGTGTGCGTATTTAATAACCAAGAATGTACAAGCAAATTGAAAATCTACAGTTTGAAGTTTGCAGTTGGAAATCTTCAGTTAGAATAGTCTGCAGTTAATTTAGGTTTAAATTTGTAGACTTAAGTTTGCATCTGCATTCTTAAGTTTACATTTGAACAACCTTTCATAACTTTTTGATTTTTCTATTGAAATCTTTTCAACTGTATACTTCTTCTCTGAGTGATTTTCTCACAACTCTAACATTCCTAGTTCTCCTCTCAAAGTAGAGAATCTTAATTCACATAGGGGCTTGGTAAAGATATCTGCAAGATTAAGATCTGTATGAATCTTTTCCATTTTGATATCTTCCTTTTCAATATGATCTCTAATGAAATAATGTCTCACATCAATATGCTTAGATCTTGAGTGTAGAACAGGATTCTGGATGATATCAATTGCACTTGTATTATCACAGAATATAGTAGTGTTCTTTGACTCAATGTCATAGTCTCTCAACTGGTATTGCATAATTTGTGCACAACAACTTCCTGCAACAATGTATTCTGCTTCAGCTGTAGACAGTACAATAGAATTCTGTTTCTTGCTATGCCAAGAAACTAATCTTTGTCCAAGAAATTGACATATCCCACTAGTACTTTTTCTGTCAACTTTACATCCAGCAAAGTCTGAATCTGTGTAACCTTTTAGTTCTATTCCACCCTCTTTTGAGTACTATAAACCAAGATTTTTGGTAGACTTAATGTACTTGATTATCTTTTTCACAGCATTCAAGTGTGATTCCTTGGGATTGACTTGGAATCTAGTACATACACCCACAACAAACATGATGTCTGGTCTGCTAGCTGTAAGGTAGAGCAAAGATCCAATCAATCTTCTATACATTATAACATCCAAACTTTTTCCAATCTCATCTTTATCCAACAGAGTTGATTGTGACATGGGAATAAATGTAGGCTTTGAACATCTCATTCCAAACTTCTTGATTAGTTATTGAGTATACTTGGCCTGATTTATAAAGATTCCCTTGTCCATTTGCTTTACTTGCAATCCTAAAAAGAAATTTAGGTTTCCCATCATGCTCATCTCAAACTTTTCTTGCATAAGATGTGAAAATTTCCTACACAATTCTTCATTAGTTAATCCAAAGATAATATCATCAACATAAATCTGAACTAGTAAGATGTCTTCACCATGTTTGAGTCTAAATAGGGTCTTATCCACCATTCCTTTCTTAAAACCGTTCTTAATCAGGTGATCACATAGTAACATGTAAACTTTGTCTCCATCTGTAGAGTCTTCAAAACTAGGAGACTGCTCTACATAGACTTCTTCTGATAAAAGTCCATTAAAAATGCACTATTTACATCCATTTGATATACAGTAAACTTCATATGAGCAGCATAAGAAAAAAATATCCTTATTGCCTCAAGTCTTTCAACTGGTGCAAAAGACTCATCAAAATCAATCCCTTCTGCTTGGCAATATCCTTGTGCTACAAGTCTGGCTTTATTCCTTGTAACAACTCCTTCTTCATCAAGTTTGTTCTTAAATACCCACCTAGTTCCAATAACCTTTTGGTGCAAAGGTCTGGAGACTAATTCCCAAACTTGATTTCTCTCAAATCCATTCAATTTTTCTTGCATGGAAAGTATCCAATTGACATCCATAAGAGTTTCTTCTATGTTTGATGGTTCTATCTCAGATAGGAAACTTGCAAACATAGCTTCATGTTGTTGTCTTCTGGTTCTTACTTTATCAATTACATCTCCAATAACTTGTTCAGGGGGATGGTTTTTAAGCAATTTCATGTTTAAAGGATCATGATGAATATTCTGTTCAGCTGTAGAGTTATCAATTGTAGACTCGTTGAGCCTTTCAGTTAACTCTTCCACTGATGGAATATTATCTTGATTGTCTTTACATGTTTCATTCTCATGATCTTCAATCCTTGGTAACTCCTTAGTAGATTCTCCATTGCCTTGTTCAGTTATTCCTACTGGAATTTCAACTGTTACGTATGGCTGTAGAGTTCTATCTGTAGAGTTTTCATCTTTTTGCAAATATTTAATAATCCTTTGATTCTCTCTGTCTTCAATGTGTGGTTCATCAAACACAACATGTGTAGATTCTTCCACAAGCATTGTCCTCTTATTAAACACTCTAAATGCTTTGCTTACTACTGAATATCCAAGGAAGAATCCTTCATCTGCCTTAGGGTCAAATGTCTTTAGATAGTCTTTCCCATTGTTCAGAATGTAGCATTTGCATCCAAAGATGTGAAAATAAGATATATTAGGACTAAAACCCTTCCATAATTCATAAGGTGTCTTGGAATGTACTTTGTTGATTAAGGGCCTGTTTTGTGTGAAACAAGCAGTATTGGTAGCCTCAGCCCAATACCTTTTGGGTAAATAAGCTTCAACTAACATGGTTCTAACAGCTTCTTTCAGAGTTCTATTTTTTCTTTCAGCCACATCATTTTGTTGAGGTGTTCTAGCTGCTTAATATTCATGATGAATTCCATGGAGAGAACAATACTCCTCAATAACTTGATTTGTAAATTCAGTTCCTCTATCAGATCTGATTTTTACAATCTTCAAACCTTTCTTATTTGGATTTTTTCTCATAAGTTCAGGCAATCTTTGTAGAGTCTCACTATTTTTCCTTAGGAACACATTCCAGGTGAATCTTGAGTAATCATTACAACCACAAGGGTATACTTTTTCCCACTAATGCTAACTGGTTCTATGGGTCCAAAAAGATCCATATGAAGTAGTTCCAGAACTTTGTTTGAGCCATCAAAGATTTTGTTCTTAAAAGTCTTCTTTGTTTGCTTACCCTTTTGGCATTCATCACAATGATGATCCTTCTTGAACTTTGTCTCTGGTAGACCTCTTACAAGTCTGTTCTTTACAAGGTCATTCATAGTTTTGAAATTTATGTGATTTGGTCTTTTATGCCAAAGCCAACTTGTATCTATAGAGTTGCTTGCTATAAAACAAACATTCTCTTCAGCTGAGCTCCATTCGACTATATACACATTTCATTTTCTAGTACCACAAAGTTTGACTTGCTTAATTTCAGCATCCTTAATCATGCATGAGTTAGGTGTAAAGTCTACAATGTAGCCTTTGTCACAAAATTGACTCACACTTAGCAAATTATGTTTCAGTCCATCCACAAGATATACATCATTGATTTGAACATTTCCTCTTCTTATTGAACCTGAACCTTTGGCAGTATCACTGGCATTGTCACCAAAAACTACTCTAAGTTCATTTAGTTCTCTAAGGTTGGAAAGTGCTTCTTTATTACTTGTCATGTGCCTTGCATTGTAATACCCCGAATCCAAAATACATTAAATATCTTAGATTCGAGGTGCCACTTGTGACTAAAATCCGAACTATAAAATTTTTGATATAAAAAGGGATAATAAAAGAGAGATGAGTTTTTATGCAGTGGAAGAAAAGAGAGATGAGTTTTTATGAAGCTTAATATCAATAACAACATTTTATTTAAGCGGGGAACTCTGTGTCGTCCCTATTAATGTCCTTGCTCCACGAAACCATAATCTGCAAGGGTTGTAAAAAGGGGGGCGTGAGATTTGAATTCTCACGTATGGGTGATTCGCAACGTCATGAGATTGGTAAATCCGAAATATATTAAATTATACCCATTGATAAAGCATTTAATTTATTTAAGCAGTTGACATATAAATATGAATAACATATATCACAGAAGCAACAAGATCACGTAATAATTAATTTGGCATAACAGGGTTTCACATCATATAATTGATATATCACAAGTTGATTCACATTAAGGGGAAAAGCCCAAAACCATTTTCAAGTAACGGCTCAATCTGCCAAAACCATTTTCCACATATTGTAACTCCCTTCCAAAATGCCATAAACAATTCTCCGTGACCATGCAACTGATCTATTATCAAACATGGCCACATCCACTGCAAACAAGTCCCGTGACCATGCACCTGATTTATTATCAAACATGGCCACACACAACTACCACAAACGAATCATGTGACCATGTACATGATTTATTATCAAACATGGCCACACACAACTTCCTCTTTCTTACAAAAACTGTCAATTTGAATTATACACATAATTCATACTTAAATAGATTCATGCTCACAAAGTGCCCTTATATCATGCAATCATAATCGATTTATATAATACAAAAATCCATATAAGGTATATATATATAATAATATCATATAGTTCACACACTTATATAATAGGTTTACATTTATGTTAGATATTTGATTTTAGATTGATTTAGTGGAGTTCAGAGTATACCAGCACAACGTATTATTAGCAGATCAATCACCCACCTTTTAACTTTATAGCTAAGTTACAACTGTCTTGAAATTCCTTTGGAAGATAACTCGCGTTGTAAAGACGTCCCGAGAGTGATATACAAACAAAATGTCGAATTCCTCGTGTGTATTCCGATTAGCACAGAATCCTAGTATGAAATCATTTGATTAAAAGTTGGCTCTTGAATTATCGAAAGACCTAGAAGTTCGTGTTACGAAAATAAGGAAGTTGTTGTCTTATAAACCTATTGAACATACTTGTTTAAAGGTCACACCCTATTTTTGTAAATACACTACTTACAAAAGGTTAATCTATTGGGGGTGTACTTACTAAATTCCATGTTGTATGAATATTCCGATTCTATAAAGACGATCTTTTGATATTCTTTGACTTTCATAAGTAAAAGCATTTATAAATTAAAAGCATAACTATATGATATTTTCTCAAAAATATTTAAAAGAAAAGAAGTTTATTTAAATAATATTAATATAATAAAAATCTCAATTTAATATTTTTCTTTCTAAATTTTCCAATTCTTATTTTAAAAGAGATCTTGAATATAATTTATATTTTTATAAATAAAAACCCCTTTATTAAACTTATTTGGTTTTAGAAAAACTTGTATAATAAATTTCTTCTTATTATTAGTAATACTTTCAAAATTGATTAGTAACACTTTCAAAATAAAGAATAATATTATTTTCCCAAAAATACCCTTTTTAATTTGTTACTAATTTTTTTATATGAATGACTTGTCTTTTACGATCTTTTTTCAAAACTCGATTATTATAACAATATTGATAACCAAGAGTACTAGTTTTAAAATCCAATAGTACTAGTCCTTTTCCCAATAAATTGGAATCAGACTTTAAAGATAACATAAAGTTTCCTTTTGGTCTCTAATTCGATCAGTAGGTGAGGACCCATACTAATTCATTTCACAAATAATCCCATACAACTAAACCAATAATACCATCCATTAATCCAACAATACTAAACTACAAAACTAGTAATACTAGACAGCTAAATCAATAACACTAAACAACCATATCCACGGCTTTGAACAAAAATCAAGTTTTACATCAACAACACAAAATCGCATTACTACTTGAACAACCTTATTCCCAAACCGGAAATTACAAGAGAAATAGGGAGAAAGCTAGAAATCTTACGAGTCCCAAACCAGGCAGCCTAACGGCGTCATTTTGATTCTTCCAAAATTAAACGGGCAGCGGTTCCTTACAACGGGCCAAACAAAAATGGAGGTTAGCTGTGCCTGATGGTGGCGGACGGTGGCTCGCGGCTGAGGTCGAGAGTAGGGAAGCGACGGCTTTGGCCGCTGGGCGAAGAGCAGCAGCGAAGGGAGGGCGTCGCACGGCGGCGCGGCTTCACCGATCGGAAAAGAGAGAGGCGGCGTTTGAGAGGCACGACGGTTGCATCTCCATCGCGGCGTCGCTAGGGGTGAGAGGCGGCGCTGCTGGCGGTTGTGCGAGCGGCGGAACGATGACGGAGGGGGATGACTGGAGGCGGCGGTCGACTTTGCAGAGAGAAGAGAGAGGATCGAAACGCGTCTTCTGGAATTTGAGGAGAGAGAGAGGAATTGGGAATTCGGGGAGAATGAAATTTGGGGATAATTGATGGAATTTCAAGGGAAGAGACCTGTTTTAATTATAGAAGAAGTCTTTAATTAATTTAATTAACAATTAAAAGAAAAGGGAACTAAAGTTACGGTTAAAAATGAAGGAAGGGAGATTTTACTTAGATCCTTTGTACTTTTATAAGGAGTTGTTTGGTTCCGGCTTTTAATTCGAAATTGAATTAATGCAGTTTTTATGATTCGGTTAATATTTTAAAGCTTTGTAATTATTCTCAATAAATTATACCGATCGAAAACTTAATTTTAAACTTTGAGTATTTAATTTCTTGTAGTCCTTTATTCGTTTGAAAGATAAGATTTCTTTCTTCGAATTTAGGAATTTATAAAAGGGTATATATTTAAATTATACAGTAGTACACAAAATAATAAAATTAAAAGAAACAAGATAAAAATATAAAATTATATAATTAAGGTTTCTTAGGAAAATAAAAGGTACAAAACGTGATGGGATATTACATCCTCACCCCCTTAACATAATTTCGCCCCCGAAATTCAACTTCTAGGTGTTACTTGGTTAAACCCCATACCCTTATTTTAAGTAGTATCTACTAATAATTTTTTTTTAGTCTTAACCCCTTTCTGCTTAGTGTCTACACGGGATGTTCAGGCCCTTTCAATCGGAGTTGTCTGACTTGGTCGGAGTTTTTTTTTTTGAAAAATATTTTCCTACTCCTTCGCAAGAGACTTGGTCGGAGTTTTTTTTTTGAAAAATATTTTCCTACTCCCCCGCAAGAGTACGGGATCGTCGTAGTAGTGAAAGTAGACTTGGACCAAGTAGTTATCGAACCCAAAGGATTTAGGAGTGCAGTGGATCCCCAAAGTTGTGCGTCGGCATGGTACTATAGTGACGAGCAAGTTGACATTCAAACATTAAACTAAGCGAAAATTAAATCTAGAAAGCAATTAAACAATTAAACTAACTTTCAATTAAGAAAGTGCAAGAGAGAGAAAATGTTTCGAGTGTCTTCACAATATAATCCACTAGTGTGTGTGATAAATCTACAACCTATCATTGCCTTTTTCTAGATGTTTGCTAAGAGCGATCACGAAAGTGTGTAGACCAATCCCTTTTGAGGCCTAGGTAAACAACGTGGACTAACTAGCAACTCCTAATTATGTCCCATAAACTCCTCAGATCGTGAATATCTAAAAACACGCGATGCATCTCTAGAATTTCCCCTTCACTAAGTATCCGGATTATCAAATTAAGATACCTAATGTCTACTGATGGGGGATCTAGCAACCGACCCCCTCTCGGGCAACCGATTACTATTTAACTCAAATTAATTACCCAACTCTTTCACCTAAATACCAATCATGCATACTCAACTCTCGTTGCAATACACAAAATTAAATACCTAAGCTAATAAAATCAACTAATTAATTGAGACATACAAAGCCCATCAATAGAAACATTCACATCAAGAAATAAGCATAATCAAAGCTATAAATCCATCAACACACTAATTTCATACATTGATTCAACACTCAAAGCAAAGGAAATTAACTCATGGTTCTAGAAGAGACACCCATGACTAATAAGCTAAAATAACAAATAAAAATGAAATTAACCATGACTTGAATTAAAAGAAAGATATCACCTCTTGTGATGAAATGGAAATACAAATCTTCAATAGCTTCAATCCTTGCTAGAAATGTAAACACTACTAATGAAATATTAATCTAATCTATTTTAGAAATTAAAAGAAAAAAAAATGCAAAAGAAAAAATAAAAGAAAACTATTTAGGGGATTGGGTTTGTGTTGGTTGTATTTTCTAGAAAATCTGAGAAGAAAGGTATTTAAAGTGTGGAATGAGGGTTTGAGGAGGAAATTGCAATTAAATCCCTGAAAAATGGTTAATTTTTGGATTTTTAAACCTTGGACGAATTTATCACGATATCTCGTGAAATCTCGCGAGATTTTCAATATCTCGCGAGATTTTGAATTTGCTTGAAAATGGCTTAACTTAGCTCTGCACGTTTTCATACCGGTTTGCTTCTTTGGTATCGACCGGTATGCTTAGGCGTTAACCGGTATTCAAGGGCCGTAGCCATTGTACCGGTTTGGGCTTCTCGTATCGGTTTGGAGGTGAAACGTATCGGCCGATACGAATACTTCTTCTTCCTCTTCATTTTTTTTCTACAAATTTTCGACTTCGGAGCTTCATAGCTTTCCTCCGTTCTGGGTACGAACAGCTTTCCGGCAAATTCGGTTCTGTGGCGAGCTTCCATGGATTCCGGCAACAAAATTCTTCCAGACGTGGCTTCCTCGGCGTGAGCCGATTCGATTCCGGGCGTGAATTTCGGCGAACGTTGCGGCTCTGCTTCTTCCGGCGACTTTGCTGCAATTTCCGGCGGAGAAGTCTCAACTTTGATTAATGGTTTTGGTGCTCCAAATTAATAACAATGGCAGCTCTCTTCAGTCTTTTCTCTCTTCGAATGAAATGGGTCGTCTGCTTCTTTCTTTCTCTGGTATAAACGCGGGGCCCAGCTTTTCTCTTTCTTTCCTTCTTTCTTCATTTGGGATGTGGGGCCCGCAAGCTTTTTGTTTCTTTCTTTCCCAATCCCAAGTTCACGTGATGCCCCTGCATAAGGAAATAGAAGATTTTAATTCAATGTTTTCTGCAATTCAAGTTACAATGAATTGGGCCGCATATTTAATTAAATTGGGTTGCATTTTTCCACTAAATGGGATTTGCTTATTTTATCTCACTTGGGCCTAAAATTTCCTTGAGAATTAATTGGCCCATTCTATTTTTCTCCTCCAATTTAACCATTTTTTCCTCGACTTTTCTCTGCGATCATCTTCACAAAATTAAAGTCACGTGTTTTCTCCAAATATTCATCAATTTCCTACAAAATAAGCACAAGATACCTTTCTCGACAATTAAGCACAAATAATCACATTAATGTAAATAATTACAAGAAATCCAGTTAAAATAGGCAAATTAAATGCATGAATTTCGAGCAATTTTCACACTAATCATTGTCCTCCACTGTTTTCCCCTTCTTCTAAGATAACATTCACGTGGCCTGACCACTTCTGACCTTGGTTAGGTGAACTTCTAATTGGTGGTCCTAATTTACGGTTGTTAGGTGTAGGTGGCTGGTAAGTCTGGTAGTTATCCACTTGCTGCGGGTAGTACTGGATGTTGTTAACTGCTGGCGATTGACATTTGATGGTTGAGGGCATTCTCTAACTTTGTGCCCTGGTTGGGTACAACGGAAACAAGTTACTTTACCCTGGTTGCATCGTCCCCAGTGTCTATTTCCACATGTTGAACAGTTTGGATCATTTTTAGAAGCATTATAGTCGTTCCCCCCAGGTGGTGGTACTGAATTTCTCTTAAAGTTTGGCTGCCAAGTACGATTGACGGGGACGGTCGTCGAAGTCTGCTTGTACTCCAAATTCTGGCTGATCGAGACTAGCAGCGCTTGATGAAAAACTTCTCCATAGCTTGGCATCTGAAGGCTAATCACAATTCCTGCTTTTTCTGATCTTAGACCCTGTTCAAAACTCTGGGCTTTTCTATCATCATTGTCCACCAGATGTGGAGCATAACGGGACAGTTGGTTGAATTTTCTCTCGTACTCAATCACTGAGAAAGTTCCATGTCGAAGATTAACAAACTCCTGTTCTTTCCGATCTCTTAGTACTCGTGGAAAATACCTGTCCAGCACAGCTTTCTTGAAATCCTCCCAAGCAAGGACCTGTCTAGCTTCTTCGTTCATGGTCCGTTCATAGGACTCCCACCATTGGGCTACATCCTCCATCAGCTGGAACTGGGCACAAGAGACTTTTTGTGCATCAGTTAGTGTCATATGTCAGAAAATGCGTTCCAATCCAGCTATCCATTCTTCGATTTCGAAAGGGCTTTCTCTCCCGTTCAGCCTAAGTGGTTGCAGTCGTTGAAATCGTTCAACGAAGTCATTCATCTTGTGTACCATCTGAGGTATAGGCTCATACAGTGGTGGAGGAGGTGGCGGCGCTTGTTGTTGTATGTAGTTCTAGAGGGAGATCAGTATTTCTCTTGCAATATCATTCCCGGGTGCAGCCTGCTGAGGTGGTTCAGGTTCAGCCTGAGGAGGTAGGTCATGTTCTATAGGATTTCCAGGGGCCGGAATAGGGTTAACACGGGGTCGTCCATGCCTACGTCCTGGTGTCATTCTAGTGGTGGTTCTAGAGAGAAAAGAATAATATTAATACGATATGTATAGGTGTGAGAAAGTTATAAAAACATAATCGGATTAACCAAATTAACACAACGCTAGCACTTGAACACGTGTGGTACGTAATTCACCGCCACGCATCGGGGCCCTCAATGGTACAATGCTCACATTCGCACAGTACAATAGGAACCAGTGATGTGTCATTAAGTGATAATTAGATAAAATATAATATTTAATATGGAGCAAGTAACACACATTGCCAAGTAGCAATTTCATAAAACATAATATCATATAAGGGTCTCAATTTCTATGGAGGTCAATCTATTTACGTCATATCCAAAAATAAAAATAAGTCTTCTACGTACCGAGTTACTACCACCTTAGGTGGATTCTAACATAGAAAGGAAATTTCTAGTCAAAATTTCAGTCATGCAGAAACATAATTTAAACATTTAAAGCATAAAAGTTCAAATAGTCACATAATAACATTTATGAAATTTATAAACTTAAAACAAATATATTCATTTATGCAGTTCCTCTATCAGATCTGATTTTTACAATCTTCAAACCTTTCTCATTTGGAATTTTTCTCATAAGTTCAGGCAATCTTTGTAGAGTCTCACTTTTTTTCCTTAGGAACACAGTCCAGGTGAATCTTGAGTAATCATCTACAACCACAAGGGTATACTTTTTCCCACTAATGCTAACTGGTTCTAGGAGTCCAAAAAGATCTATATGAAGCAGTTCCAAAACTTTGTTTGAGCCATCAAAGATTTTGTTCTTAAAAGTCTTCTTTGTTTGCTTACCCTTTTGGCATGCATCACAAAGATGATCCTTCTTGAACTTTGTCTCTGGTAGACCTCTCATAGTTTTGAAATTTATGTGATTCGTTCTTTTATGCCAAAGCCAGCTTGTATCTGTAGAGTTGTTTGCTATTAAACAAACATTCTCTTCAGCTGAGCTCCATTCGACTATATACACATTTCATTTTCTAGTACCACAAAGTTTGAATTGCTTAGTTTCACCATCCTTAATCATGCATGAGTAAGGTGTAAAGTCTACAATGTAGCCTTTGTCACAAAATTGACTCACACTTAGCAAATTATGTTTCAGTCCATCCACAAGATATACATCATTGATTTGAACATTTCCTCTTCATATTGAACCTGAACCTTTGGCAGTACCACTGGCATTGTCACCAAAAATTACTCTAGGTCCATTTAGTTCTCTAAGGTTGGAAAGTGCTTCTTTATTACTTGTCATGTGCCTTGCACTGTAACGCCCCGAATCCAAAACACATTAAATATCTTAGATTTGAGGTGCCACTTGTGACTAAAATCCGAATTATAAAATTTTTTATATAAAAAGGGATAGTAAAAGAGAGACGAGTTTTTATGCAGCGGAAGAAAAGAGTATAATTTTTTTTATAATATATCTCACACATATATATAAAGCTTAATATCAATAGCAACATTTTATTTAAGTGGGGAACTCCGTGTCGTCCCTATTACTGTCCTTGCTCCACGAAATCATAATTTGCAATGGTTGTAAAAAGGGGGGCGTGAGATTTGAATTCTCACGTATGGGTGATTCGCAACGTCATGGGATTGGTAAATCCGAAATATATTAAATAATACCCATTGATAAAGCATTTAATTTATTTAAGCAGTTGACATATAAATATGAATAACATATATCACAGAAGCAACAAGATCGCGTAATAATTAATTGGGCATAACAGGGTTTCACATCATATAATTGATATATCACAAGTTGATTCACATTAAGGGGCAAAGCCCAAAACCATTTTCAAGTAATGGTTCAATCTGCCAAAACTATTTTCCACATATTGTAACTCTCTTCCAAAATTATATAAACAATTATCCGTGACCATGCACCTGATCTATTATCAAACATGGCCACATCTACTGCAAACAAGTCCTGTGACCATGCACCTGATTTATTATCAAACATGGCCACACACAACTACCACAAACGAATCCTGTGACCATGTACCTGATTTATTATCAAACATGGCCACACACAACTTCCTCTTTCTTACAAAAACTGTCAATTTGAATTATTCACATAATTCATACTTAAATAGATTCATGCTCACAAAGTGCCCTTATATCATGCAGTCATAATCGATTTATATAATATAAAAAATCCATATAAGGTATATATATAATAATAATATCATATAGTTCACACACTTATATAATAGGTTTAGATTTATGTTGGATATTTGATTTTAGATTGATTTAGTGGAGTTCAGAGTATACCAGCACAACGTATTATTAGCAGATTAATCAACAGATCAATCACCCACCTTTTAACTTTATAGCTGAGTTACAACTGTCTTGAAATTCCTTTAGATGATAACTCGCATTGTAAAGACGTCCCGAGAGTGATATACAAACAGAATGTTGGATCCCTCGTGCGTATTCCGATTGGCACAGAATCCTAGTATGAAATCATTTGATTAAAAGTTGGCTCTTGAATTATCGAAAGGCCTACAAGTTCGTGTTACGAAAACAAGAAAGTTGTTGTCTTATAAACCTATTGAACATACTTGTTTAAAGGTCACACCCTATTTTTGTAAATGCACTACTTTCAAAAGGTTAATCTATTGGGGGTGTACTTACTAAATTCCATGTTGTATGACTATTCCGATTCTATAAAGACGATCTTTTGATATTCTTTGACTTTTATAAGTAAAAGCTTTATAAATTAAAAGCATAACTATATGATATTTTCTCAAAAATATTTAAAAGAAAAGAAGTTTATTTAAATAATATTAATATAATAAAAATCTCAATTTAATATTTTTCTTTCTAAATTTTCCATTTCTTATTTTAAAAGAGATCTTGAATATAATTTATATTTTTTATAAATAAAAACCTCTTTATTAAACTTATTTGGTTTTAGAAAAACTTGTATAATAAATATATATATATATATATATATATATATATATATATATAATTTTCTTCTTATTATTAGTAATACTTTTAAAATTGATTAGTAACACTTTCAAAATAAAGAATAATACTATTTTCCCAAAAATACCCTTTTTCATTTGTTACCAAATTTTGGATATTAATGACTTGTCTTTTTCGATCTTTTTTCAAAACTCGATTAATATAACAATATTGATAACCAAGAGTACTAGTTTTAAAATCCAATAGTACTAGTCCTTTTCCCAATAAATTGGAACCAGACTTTAAAGATAATATAAAGTTTCCTTTTGGTCTCTAATTCGATTAGTAGGTGAGGACCCAGAGTAATTTGTCTCACAAATAATCCCATACAACTAAACCAATAATACAATCTATTAATCCAACAATACTAAACTACAAAACTAGTAATACTAGACAGCTAAATCAATAACACTAAACAACCATATCCATGTCTTTGAACAAAAATCACGTTTTACATCAACAACACAAAATCGCATCACTGCTTGAACAACCTTATTCCCAAACCGGAAATTACAAGAGAAATAGGGAGAAATCTAGAAATCTTACGAGTCCCAAATCGGGCAGCCTAACGGCGTCATTTTGATTCTTCCAAAATCAAACGGGCAGCGGTTCTTTACAATGGGCCAAATAAAAATGTAGGTCAGCGGTGTCTGGTGGTGGCGAACGGCGGCTCGTGGCTAAGGTCGAGAATAGGGAGGCGACGGCTTTGGCCGCTGGGTGAAGAGCGGCGATAAAGGGAGGGCGTCACACGGCAGCGCGACTTCGCTTATCCGAAAAGGGAGCAGCGGCGTTTGAGAGGCTTGACGGTTACAGCTCCATCGCGGCGTCGCTAGGGGCGAGAGGCGGCGCTGCTGGCGGTTGTGCGAGCGGCGGAGCGATGACAGAGGGGGAAAGCTGGAGGTGGCGGTCGACTTCGTAGAGAGAAGAGAGAGGATCGAAACGCTTCTTCTGAAATTTGAGGAGAGAGAGAGGAATTGGGAATTCTGGGAGAATGAAATTTGGGGATAATTGATAGAATTTCAAGGAAAGTGACGTGTTTTATTTATAGAAGAAGTCTTTAATTAATTTAATTAACAATTAAAAGAAAAGGGAACTAAACTTACGACTGAGAATGAAGGAAGTGAGATTTTACTTAGATCCTTTGTACTTTTATAAGGAGTTGTTTGGTTCCGACTTTTAATTAGAAATTGAATTAATACAGTTTTTATGATTCGATTAATATTTTAAATCTTTTTAATTATTCTTAATAAATTATACGGATCGAAAACTTAATTTTAAACTTTGAGTATTTAATTTCTCGTAGTCCTTTATTTGTTTGAAAGATTCGATTCCTTTCTTCGAATTTAGGAATTTATAAAAGGGTATATATTTAAATTACATGGTAGTACACAAAATAATAAAATTAAAAGAAACAAGATAATAATATAAAATTATATAATTAAGAATTCTTAGGAAAATAAAAGGTACAAAACGGGACGGGGTATTACATGCACAACCACTATCAATATACCATATTTCCTTTGGAGTGGTTGACAAATGTCCCTGCATTAAGCGAAGAATTAGTGTTTAGGTATCCAAAGATTTGGATCTCCTCCAGTGACATTCTTAACCACCCAAGTTGGGTTTGCAATAGTTGGTTTTTTGCCTTTCTTGTATGGAACTTCCTGAGCAACTTTCTTGTCACCTGTAGACTTCTTTCCATTCCAGAATTTGTTAAAATTTTCTTTTCTCTTAAAGTCTACTGTTGCTTCCGGCTGCACAGTTGTTGTCTGTAGAGTTTGACTTGAAGTCTCTTCTTTACAAATTGATTTGATCTTGTCTGTGTACAGATCGATCTTTTCTTCCAAATATTTTTCATTTTCATTCTTTCCATAGATAGTGTCAATAATCTTCTTTTGTTTCTCATCAGATAGATTTTTTACTAATCTTTGAACAGTTGGTTCCTCAAGTTCTTGTAGAAGAATGCTTTCTCTCTCAAACTCTTGTTGTTGTTTCACAAATATAGGAACAGATTTTTCAAGATATTCCATCCAATCACATGGATTGTACCCAATGCCTGCCATATCTCTAGAAGGTCTTTGTTGTAGTAGCATTGCCTTTAACTTTCTAGAGGATTTATCATAGCATTCCAATCTTTTTATGAAATAATCTCTTTCAGCTTCAACATTTAAGATAATGTTATCTTTCTTTGCAACTTCATTCTTGAGATCTATGCAGTCTGCAATTCTGCATGTAGCTTCTTCAAAAAGTTCTTCATGACTCATTTTTAGATAATCAAATTCTTCTTGCAAATTACTAATTAAGGATAGCTTGTTTTTGTTTTCATTGGTTTCAACAAGCAGTTCTTCAATTCTTTGCTTAAGTTTTTTATTTTCCTCTAAAAATTCATCATAATCACTTCTTATATGAAGCAGTCATTCAAAACCTTCTTGGAGCAAGTGAATCATATCACTGGAAGAATCCTTTTCAGTTAAAGAACTGGATGAGGATTGTACCTCTTCATCTGTTACCATAAGATAAATTAGTGTTTCATTATCCTCAGAATTTGTGGACTCACACTCTGCAGTTGGGTGAGAAGAAGAAGAGGGACTTTCTTCCCGAGTCTTTTCAAACTCGGACAGTAGTGCTCTTATTCTTTCTTTATCCAACTTTTTCTTCTTTTTCATCCTTGCAGCTTTCTCCTCTTCAGTGTGCTTCTTTGCTTCAGGGTAGAGGCAATCTTTGATAAAATGTCCAGGTTTCTTGCAATTATAACAAAGATAAATGGAGTTAGCAGCTGGTTTACTTAACTTACCTTCTTGCTTAGATGGATTCTTCTTCCAGTTGGCTTTCTTGACAAATTTTCTAAATTGCTTGATCAACAGGGCCATCTCATCACTTTCTGAATCTGATTCTGCAGTTGGGTTAGACTCTGCAGCTACAAGAGCTGTAACTTTTGAGCTTGTTGAGTCCTTGTCTTTTCTCCTGTCAATATCAAACTCAAAGGCTTTGAGGTCAGAAAACAACTCAAATGTAGAGACTTTGGATAAGTCCTTTGATTCCCTCATAACAACCACTTTCATATCCCATTCAGATGGTAGGGCTCTTAGAACTTTCATGTTCTTTTCCCTTTGTGAGTACTCTTTTCCAAGTAGCTCAAGCTCATTGAGCATCTCAATGAATCTTGAATCAAACTTTTCAAGAGTTTCTCCAGATTTCATCTTGAAGTTCTCAAATTTTTGGACAGCTATCATGAGCTTATTCTCTTTAATTTGATCAGTTCCTTCACAGATCATCTCAAGTTTCTCCCATATCTCTTTAGCAGTTTTGCAACTTTTTATCTTGTTGAACACAATTTTATCTAGGGAGTGATAAATAGTGTTTCTTGCAACATTGTCGAGGTTTGCTCTCCTCTTGTCTTCATCAGTCCACTCCTTTCTGGGCTTTGGAATGATTTAGGCTAAGCCAGTCTGTTCACCTGTAGTGTTAGCCTTTTCAATGATAATTGGACCATCCTCAATTATGGACCACATTTCATCATTCAAAGCAGATAGGTATGCCTGCATCCTTATTTTCCAGTTGTCACATTCATCTGTAGAAAATATAGGCACTTTAGATTTTATCATTTTAGGAGCCATAATGGTATGCAGATATGATTTTTCAAAAACACTTTTGGATCTAGCTTGAAAACCTTTTAAAGCTTGGTCAAAGCAGTGGCAAGCCAACTGCTCTGATACCACTTGTTGGTCCCAAAAGGTATATCAAGGTCTAGAGGGGAGGGGGGGGGGTGAATAGACCTTGAGTTTTTAAAAAAAAAATTAACTTTAAAGGTATACAAATCAAACTCTGCAGCCGTAGAGTTTAAAATGAAAGGTTTGCAGCTGCAAACTTTTAAAATGCAGAGTCTGTATAAAATAATTCAAACACTTATCAAAGTTGATGTTGTAATACTTTAGAGTATTTTAACACCTTGTGCAGCGGAAATAAGTAAAGTGTGTGAAGTGAAAAATCAAATGAACAAAGCTTTAGCTAAGTGATTCAAAGAATCTATAGCTGTAGGCTTTGTAAAATCTTAAGCACACATAGAATATGAATGAGATTATATGAAATGAAATAAATAAGGATAGTAGATACATAAATAACTTAAAGCAGTAGAAATGAACAAAATGTAAAAGAACAAGGAGAGTTATAGTGGTTTAGAGGTGTTGTAATCCTCCTACGTCCACTGTTACACCACAAAGGTGCCAATTTCACTAAGAATCTCCACACAGTCACAAAGTTGTTCCCCCTTAGACTTATAATTCCAACTCAGATCTCTCTAATCTAGGTAGAAACATAAATTCACACAGATACTCTCTCTCAATCTCACACATAGCTAAACACTCACTAAGAATGTTATCTACTCTAGGTATAATACAGGGGTGTGTATAGTGAGGGAACAACAACAAATAAATTACAATAATCTTAGCTTCTAAGGTCTAAACTTCTAATCTTTGAAGAACTGTAGACTTTGAAAGTTGTAGATATTGTGAAGTTGCGCTTGAGAGCTTAGCGTGGTTGTTGTTTTCCTCTGAGGTCTCCTCTCTTATTTATAGGAGTCTTAAGTGGTCCTCTAGCCGTTGGAGGTATTGAAATTTCAAAATAATTTCTCCTCCAGCTTTGACTTCAGCTTAATTAAAGTTCTTGTCATATAGCATTGTTCTTCGAGTAGTACAAGTTTTCTTTTAGTGATGACTACTCGAAGAGCTATTAATCACTGAGATACTTGTTTCTACTGGCTAGTAATTAGCTCTGGTAAACACTGAGATATTTCAAACTAAATGAGTGAGTGTACATAATGTACTACACTTAATTAATTCTACTAATCTCAATCTTACAGCTAATAGTCTTTAACTCTGCAGATGTAGACTCTTCGGCTGTAGACTTGTCTTCAACTCTTCAGATGCAGACTTGTCTCTTAGTACCTGCAATGTTAGTTTCCACAATACACATATATTTTTTGACATTATCAAAATCAAAGTGAGAAAATCCTTAGGACAAAAATATCCTAACAGTAAATATTATGGATAATATTTATTTAATATTAAATAAAAATTGTATCAAATTTTATATTTTTTTAATTCTCTACACATCGAGACCAATATTGACATATTTTAAAATAAAATTTGAAATTCTCTATTTCTTATTTTTTTTTTAGGTTCATTCTTATAAAAATACCTAATTCCAAACATTTTTAAAGTCCCAAAACAAATGAAATAGTAAATAGACGAGGGATTTTTTTTGTTTTTATACAAGTCAAATTAGATTTGTGCAAGAGTGGTTCACCGTTGACCCTAGTGCCTATGTTCTAATTGATTTCATATTTTTTCCTAAAGAAATTACGTAATTGTACATATTTTTTAGGTTCCCCAAAACGAATGAATTAGAAAATAGATGAGGTCCATGTGGACTTAGATTTGTGCAACTTGGCAAAGTATTATATGAAAATAGTTCATGATAAGCTTATCATGAAAATATTTAAAAGTATCATTAATCTCATCGGGAGTATCATTAATCTCATCAGGGGTATCATTAGTCTGAGTTCAAGAAAATTTAAAACAATTTTCTTGAACTCAGACTAATGACATCCCTGACATGTTTAATGATACTCCTGATGAGATTAATGATACTTTAAAACTATTTCATGTTAAGTTTATTATGAAGCATTTTCATATAAAACCTACTCGTGCAACTTATATGAATTAATATATTTTCAAATTTAAATATGAATTTATCTAATTATTATATTAAATTTTATGTGTACGTAAGCTTCCATGGGATACTATATGACTAATTACTTTTTGTATATCCATGATTATATTATAGTTAATAATTGTACGTCATCCTAATTATATCCATGATTATATTATAATGATTATATTATAGTTAGTACCAATTTTAATCTAACGTGCAAATACGACTAATTGTTTTTTTTAATTATTCTAAGGATTTTATATTTGAAAAGAAAGGAAAAGATAAATAAAATAATTAGATTGGTAGTGCTTACTTATTTACAAATATTAAGTTAAAATTAATTTTAAGTCCTAATAATTTTATGAAATGATTAATCATCACATCTTTGATAAATCCATATTTAGATTTGATAATATATTAATAATTTTATATATTAGTATATATTACAAGTTTTTTTTTTAAATCGCAAGTTATTATCATAATTATTTAGGAGAGAGATAAATATATATATGGTAGGAGCGAGATATGCAAATCAGATTTTTTTAAAGAGATCTAAGGAAGGAGTTAACTAAATAATATAATTAATATCTAATTTGTAATCTAAATTGATGATGTGGATGCCGAACTAAGCAATTGGGCTCCATAAGGAACCCAATTGTGGTCTCCATATCAACACCGATTTATCATATATAATAAAATATGCTATCATCATTTTTTTTATTTGATCTAAATTTAAAAATGACAAAGTATCGAGTCATGAACCATTTTCGGGTATATAAGTCGTTTTCTCTAAAAATTATTAATTGTTTCACTGAAGAGTATTAGTTGCTTTCACTAAAGAGTCTTAGTTTATTTTCAATAAATAACTAATATTCTTCAGTGAAAATAACTAATACTCGTTAGCGTAAACAACTAATATCCTTCAATGATTAATATATGAACCAATTTTACTTTATATATACTCTTTAAAAAATATGACTTACTGATTAGGCATGAAATTGTTATGATTTGTGGGTCGTTTTGTCCATATTTTGAGTGAAAATGATGAGTATTTGGAGTCATTTGAGTATTATTTTCATAAACTCATTAATTTATCTTTTTTATGCTCATAGATGGATAGAGGGAAAAAAGAGAAGTTCGTAGGACTTTGAATCGGCCAAAACTGACTCACGGTTGAGAAGATATGAAGATTTTACGAACAAGTGTACAGCAGCCGAAAAGTGCTCGAGCAACAGTGCTCGAGCGCCACCCCGCGAGCGGCCATATCACTCGAGGGACCCCACTCGAGCTGAGTAGCTCGAGCGCTTTCCCATTTTTAACTCGAGATTTTGCAAGATATGACTTGAGTTATCCGTTTTCGGCCCGTTAACTTCTGAATCGACCCATGGCCTATATATATATCCATTCCAAGCATGATTTTGAACCACTTGACAATTAGAGATAGATTTTAGAGAGAGAAGAGCACCAAGAGTTCGATGAAGCATATTTTACTTTTGATCGAGGTTTTTACATTACGATTTGATAGTTTAGATTTGGATTTTGTTAATTCGATTATTCGTTCTTTGATACTTGACACTTGAGGCTATTATTTTCTTTTTAATTCGATTATACTCTTAGATTTTAATTCTTTCTTAAACCCTAGTTTATGTTATTTAGTATTTCAATTCAATTCGTCATGTTTATATTTGTTGCTTGCTTAATTACTTTTGTTATCGTTAAAACCATGCTAGGCTAAAACTCTTGTATGCTTGGGTAGGAAGAACTCGTAGAAGTAGGATGTTGGTACATAATTAGGGTAACATGTGATGTTTAGTTTTAATTCTCTTAATTAATGAACGCTTAAAATAAATTTCGGATTTACTTTTGAATTTCGTACGAAAATTGTTAGAGAGAGGACGACCTTATCACTCTTTAACAACTAGTAGGCTTAACGAGAGGGCTTAGAAGGGGGTTAATTCATCTACCGGTTTATCTAGGGAGGACGACCGCATCACCTTAGTTAAATTAGAGTCTCTTTAATTAAGCACAATCTATTAACTTGTTTAGTGGATCAGTGAAGTAGATTGATAGGATAAAGTATTAGGGTTTAATTCTTGAGCTTTTCATCTTACAATCTTATACTTAGGGTATTTCTTGCACTTCACGGTTATTTTGATTATGTACCAGCTCCGTTAGTATACGTAGTGATTCCTATCCTGAGCATCACCCTTTTATATCTGAAAATAACCTTTAGTAAATTAGTTTCATTCGTTCTTTAGCATAATTAGTATAATTTAGTTTAGAATTAATTTCTTAAAAAGCCAAAAATATACACTCATATTAATTACGACGCGTAGATCTTCAGGGATCTATTCACATACATTCCTTTCCTTGGGTACGATATACTTGGTCCCTATACTTGCTGATACTACAGTGAACTCATACTCTTGTGGGGTAACTTCTAGTGAAAGCTAGTAAATTTCAGTTCAAGTCAATGGCGCCGTTGCCGGGGATGGCGATGTATGTTCATTGAGTAGGACTTGGAGATAGCCTAGTAGTTAGTAGTGAGTGCTTTATTTTCTGTTTAATTCTTACGTGTTCGGCAGTTGCATTTTGATCCTTTTGTTAGTATTTCAGGTTTATAAAAACACGCTCGCAAGGAGATACGAGCGCGGAGAGAATGCAGCTAGATCCTGAGACAATAGCAAGAAAAAACCGAGCCTTTTTAAGAAGGATGAATACTGCCGGTGGAGAGACCGATAATATGAACATCAATAATGAGTTGGATGATGCTGCGGCTTAGTATAATCAGGAATTGGAACGGGTTGAGGGAACTGGAGGGAATAACAATCAGAATTAAGTTCCGTCAGGGGAAAGCTAGAGCCAAAACCCGATTACACATAATCAAAACAATCCAGCTCACAACCTTGTTCAACATCCTCAAAACAACCCTGTCTACCCATAAAACAACCCACCTTATCCTTACCCATACCCACCATATCCTTATCCACCATACCTCTATCCTCCACCTCCTGCTTATAACCAACCACCAGTTCCGCAAGTACCTCTACCACCCGTCTATCCTCAGCACGTTCCTCAGAATGCTGACCATGATGTAGCAATCGAGGAAGGTTTGCGGCACAGCCGCAATGGTATTATGATGGAGTGGCATTGCCTCCGGTAGAGGCAAACAACTTCTCTATCTCCCCATGAATCCTGAAGTTACTTACTGAGAATCAATTCAAGGGGGAGGTCGGGAAGGAGAATCCTCATACTCACTTGAGAAGTTTTCTGATGATTGCCTCAACTTTCAATTATAATGGCATGTCTGAAGATGCTAAGAGGCTCAGGTTGTTCTCGTTCTCTTTAACCGGAATAGCAAAGGAGTGGTATGATAACACGCTCCCACGGGGAGGTGTAACCATATGGGCCGAGCTCGAGCATTTATTTCTCGAGTGATTCTACCCTTCATCTAGAACGATGAGAGCAAGGATAGAGATCTCGTCTTTTGAGCAGAAGCCAGGAGAGGACTTATGTCAGGCTTGGGAGAGATACTCTAACATGCTCATTGAGTGCCCGCAGCACGGGTACAATGAAGGGGACATCATGGCTTTCTTCTACTGTGGAGCCAGCAAGGCAGGTCAAGCCCACCTTGATGCATGTGCTAGTGGAGCATTCTTGAATTATGGTACAGCTAGGTGTAGAGAAATTGTTGATAATATTGTCAAGAATGCCAGGCAATGGAACGAGGACCCAGAATTTCAGAGAGCATATCAGTTGGAGGAGAATGAGGGAACAAGGAAGCTGTTGATAGCGATGATGGAAAAGATAAGCAACCTCGAGATTGGGCAAAATCTGGTTGGAGGGAATACTGTAGTGAGTGAGAAAGTGGACCAACCCACAGGTCAGTAAGAGGAGGCCAACTACATGGGAAAGCCTAATTATAACCAAGGCGGGTATCCACAAGGTGGCAATCAATTTGGAAGACCTTCTTATGGCCAACCATTTGTACCACCTGGTCCACAGCCTCCTCAGAATCAATGGAGGAACACCCAAGGCAATCAAGGAGGCCAGCAGCCTCCTCAGAACCAATGGAGGAAGAATGAAAATTTCTCATATGCCAATCTGAAGGTCGGAATCACAGTTCCTCTAGGTGTTGATCCAGGTTCAAAACCCCCGGGTGGAGAAGGCGGTTCCTCGACTGAGGAGATATTGAGAGCTATACTTTAGAAGGTGGAGGAAGGAAGCAAGAGATTGTCCTCTTTGGAGTATGATGTGAAGGAGTTACATAAGAATGACGATCAGCGTGATCAAGAACTCCAAAAGAGAGATGTGGAGCTGAATAGAATTCTGCAAGAGAAAAATAGGCGGTTCACTTCGATGGAGTATCAAATTAGTCAGATCGTAAAATCATTGGATAGAAAGCCGGGTAAATATCCTTCTATGCCGGAGGGGAACCTGAAAGAGCAATGCAAGGTGATCCAGCTAAGAAGTGGGACCAAATATGATGGTCCTCAGATGCCTGCTGACTCAGAGACGCCCCAAGGAGAGGTTGAAATAGAAGGGAAGGAGCATAAGGAAGATAGAGATGAGATTGAGGAGGTAGAAGTTGAGAAAGGGGTTGAGGGTGAAGGCATTCAGAAAAGTAAAGATATGTATGAGTTCCAGAAGGGCAAATAATTTGAGGAGGTTGGAAGAAGGCAAAGAAAGCAAGGAAGAATGTGAAGGAGACCGAGCGAGATGAATGAGGGGTACCCAAATCGGTGATACCCGTCCCATATCCACAACGCTTTATGAAAAAGAAGCTTGATGAGGAATTTTTTAAATTCCTTGATGTGTTTAAAAAACTACATATTACATTCCTTTTTATGATGCTTTGGAACAGATGTCCAATTACGCCAAGTTCCTGAAGGACTTGATAGCAAAGAGACGGAGTGTTGATGAGCCCAAGTTGGTGCAGCTAAACTATGAGGTGAGTGCGTTAGTGCACAAGGCGCTTCCCCCGAAGTTGAAGGATCCCGTGTGTAACGTCCCCACTTAAAATAGTACGGAAAATATGATGTGGCACAAGTAGGAACGTTACTAAAGTAGTACTTTGTATTAAAATATACACACGCCACACATTTACACAGCGGAAGTAGTAAATAAGTATGATCGTAGCTTAAGTTACAACTCAAAATTTAAATTATTATTCTTGAAAATATAAAGTCTTTAACAAACTTCACAGCCTACCGAGTTCATTTGTCCACGTCCGGATCCATAGCATCTGTAAAAATTTAAAAGTGGAAGGGATAAGCGTTTGTAAACACTTAGTGGGAAACCTCTTGTTAATTGCATAAACTAAACATCAATTGTTTATAATATGTGAGCCCCCGGAGTTTCACCGGGTATATGCTTGGATGGCGTGACCAACCCGTGGTGCCGGAACGACCGGACTATATGCTTGCCAACATAAAGTTGGACTTATATGTGGGGCCAGTCGATAGCGGGTCAGACTCAAAATTTAACATTCAACGTTTAATAAGTGCAATTAAATAATAATAGAACACTTGATGAAGAGCGAAGTGATTCCCCACCTTGCAGGTTTGTACCTACAAGTAAAAAATTTAAAATAGAAACATTGTTACTTATCCCTTGACTTTTGTAAATTGTAAGACTTGAATTCAATTTCAATACATATTCAAATATTGTATACTAACACACATATATCAATTAAGTGTATAAAATCATAAAATAGCAAGTTATAAATAAATATCGACTGTAAAAATATAACCGGACCATTTCGAACCTTTCACACAAAATTTCAATTTTGGCAGATTTACACACCTAACTTTCAAAATTCATATTAAATTATCCATACATCCAAAAATTATGATATTTTAACAGTACGATCCCAACTCAATATAGTTTATCACCATATTTTCAGATTTCTCAAACTCTTTGCCAAACATCAAATATTTTGTAATGAACACACAGTAACAGATTCTGGTCACTTAACTTTAAAAATTCACCATAAATCAACCACATGTCCAATACTCATGAAATTTTAACCATGAACTCCCAACTTCATTACTTTTATCATGATACTTTGTTTTTCTGTAAAAACCTAACCGATTATTCTCAGATCATAGCAAACTTCTACTGTTCCTGTAATTACGTCCAAAACCCTAGCTCTATTTCGAAAAATCACCACGAATTTAATACCCGTCCAAAAATTATGAAATTTGAAACCTAAGTTCCTTCACAAGTCTATTTTCACATATAAAAATTTCAGAATTTTCCACCGACAAATTGGATCAAAAACGAAATTCCTTCACAAGTTGTCCAGATTTTCGGTTTTCATGCATATATGAAGAACATAACATCTTAAACTCACTTTAAACCATATAATTTCATGATTTCTACTTCTAAAGCATTTATATTCAAGTAATAAACATGATTTTGGTCATAAATCATGAAGAAATTGAATTAAACATTCAAACATGAAGTAAAACATGGATAACATGCAAATTTACTCATCAAAACTCATTTTCCTATCATTTAATTCACATATCATGCATAAATTTCATACTACCACTTAAATAATTACTCAATCAAGAAGAGAAGCTTACTTAGAGATAGGTAGCTACAAGAAATCTCTTCTTCTCCTTTCTCAACTTCTAAGTATAAGAGTAGTAGTATTTGTGAAATTTTCTTTAAATTTTTTTCTTATGCTTATTTTTTCATGCAAGCTTATGTATTTATAGGAGAAGCAATACTTGGAGACTACTCCAAGCCCCTTAGGACCGACTTTGATGAAGATTGTGGAGAAAACTTGTAGGTTAGATTAATAAACACATGGCATCTTATGGTTAGTGGCTAATTTTGACTTTTATTCTTTAATTTTGACCTTAAACTCTTGAAACTTCACCACTCTTCCTAACTTATCTATAAATTTCGAAATTTTATGAAGTTTCAAGAGAAGTTTTGTGTCTTGTAATTAAGACAAATGTAGGCTTTGAATTTAATAAGTAAAAATAAAAGAAATTATGATTTTCTAATTTATTTAATGATTTTAAGGTACATTATGCATAAAATTACTTATACTATCTTGTAAAATAAAACTAAAACTCTTCTAAGGCTCTAAATAAATTATAAAGTCTATATACTAATCATAAAAAACATCGAACAATCGATACGTAATTCGTTTCTTGAAGAAACATTCATTTTTCAACTTACAACTTGTGAAATAAACTACTATTCTTAAGAACTACATTAATTTCTATATCAAATACTTTAAGACATAAAATAAAGAACATATAAAAATTATAAAGTCTCAAGAATAAACATGTATTGAGCAAATAATACGTTAATTGTAAGTATCGAGCAAATAAAACACATAAACGTGCCTTTGCATAAATTTGGATGTAAATGCATCACATAAATTCATATAGAATTATAAAGCATTTAGTAAAGCAGATAAGATTATGAAAGTCTAGGGTATTACACCGTGAGTTTCACTATCTTATGTGATATCGGGAATGGAGTCAAGAAGGGAGTGTTGTGCGACCTTGGAGCGAGCATCAATCTTATGCCCTTGTCATTATTCAAGAAGTTGGAAGGTGGAGAACTTCAGCCGACAATGATGACACTTCAACTCGCCGACCGGTCTATTACTCGACCTCAAGGTGTGGTTGAAGACGTCCTCGTGAAAGTTGGAGACCACATTTTTTCAGCCGATTTTGTAGTGCTCGACATGGAGGAAGATGAGCATGTACCTCTGATTTTGGGAAGGCCTTTCTTAGCCACGGCTGGGATGGTGTTAGATGTGGCGAATGGGAAGATCACATTGAAAGTTGATGATCAAGAGGTGAAAATTTCCCTATATGAGGCCATGAAACACCCGAAGGAGGATGAGAGCTGTTATTCCATTGATGTCATTGATCCTTGTGTTGAAGAAACACCTCATATCCCTCACCTTTCTTATAGTCATGATTTTGATAGTCCTTCACTTGATGATTTAACCTATGAGCATTATGATCTTGATTGTTTTGATGGATAAAGGAAAAGAGAAGTTGAGGGATGGAGAGCTAAAAAGTGTGGACGTGACCCAGTTGGAGAGAAAATGAGGAGATGAGGTTAAGAAGAAAAAGTCCAAGAAGTGGGTACCTCAGTGAAGAAAATGAAACCACCGCCCACGGTGAAGAAGGAGGATGGAAAGCGAGCGAAAAACTTAGACATCTTCTTTTATGAGAATAAGGGAGGTAATTTTGAGTATCATGTCCCATAATCTCCTTTGAGCTTGGTCCGACATGAGGACCTTAAAAATAGCGCTGAATGGGAGGCAACTCACTTTTATTTGCTTTTGAGTCTTTTATGTTATTAGGGTGCTACTTTGAGTCGTATGTTTTAACCTCGTATTTGAGTGAGTTGCTTGTAGGATTGTCTCGAGGGAGTAAAGGTATCATGGAGTTATTCAGATTGAGGGGACCAACCCGAGATAAGGGAGTGTGCCAAGTTGTTGAGAGAAACTTGAATTATTTGGATGAGGTAACCCACAACCTCAAACTTAGACCGCTTCACAAGGTCGAAGTTTGGGGGGTGGAGTATTTATATATTTTATGGTTACATTGCACAGGCGCACACCCTCTCTTTGAGTTGAGTTGGGTTATTTATTGAGCCTTGAGATGCTCCTTGAGCTGATATTGCTTTGATGTGCTACTACATATTTCATGTCTATCAATTCTTTTATACTTGTTGATTGCTATCTTTGAGTGTGAGTATGAGTTGGTGAGTTGTGAAGTTGAGTTAGGAATTTTATTGTGTGAGTGTAGGAGTTAGAGTTGATTTGAGAGGGAACTCGTATGCTTAAATTTTCCTTTTGAATACTTGTGTGATGATAGTGAGAATTTACTAGGACTAGCATGGATGTGAAAGCTGTGAGTTTTGAGCCTTTTGAGATTAGAATGCATAAATTGATCTCTTCGTTTGTGAGTGGATCATTACCATAGAGGATGCTAGAACTTGTGAATACTCTTGCTTCTTGATTGTTTCTATTTTGATATGCCGAATGTGATCTTAGGCCATCTTTGATTTGTTGAGTTACTTAGCCAAAATAAGCTTACCAATGACACGTATCCCTTGTGAGTCCTTTTGAGTCTGAGCCTTTTAATTTGATAGCACATTTAAACTAATCCAAATTCTTAAACTCTTTTTGTCCCAATTTGAGTGGAGAATAGGAAAAGTGTGAATGATGAAGGGATTGAGTTGAGTTGATACGGTGAATTATTATTGTTGAGTTGTGATAAAAGAAGGGTGTGATGAAGTTTTGAGTTGTGGGAAAGAATAAAAAATTGAGAATGAGCAAAAGAAATATGAGCTCATGTGAGTTGTGTGAAAAAGAAAAAATAGTGAAGTGAAAAAAAAGTGAAACGAGTTAGAAAAAAAAATTGAAATGTTGAGAGTAGTGGAATTGAAAGTGTATTGCATGAAGAAGATGAAGTATTTTGTTCCTCGTCTCGAAATATTGAAATTTGATTTTCTATTCTCTATTCACTTGAGTCACTTAACCATATAGTTATCCCACCTGTCCAAAGAGCCTACATTACAACCTTGAGAAAAGTCCTTTTTGATTCGGCATTGATTTGTAGAGTATGGTCGAAGTTGAGAGTGCTTACAAGCCTATGGCTGCTGATATGTGTGATTGATTGAGTGAGTCCCTTATCATTGATATACACTTGTGAGGGAGAGAAACACATCGTTGAGTGCACATCCACGTTTAATCTTGGTGGTTCTTGCTATTATTGCATGAGTTTGATGAAGGAAGTGAATTGGTGTGCGTGTGAACGATCTTTGAAACTTGAACTTGGTTACTTGCATGATTTGATTTTTAACTCATTCCTAACAATTTCACTTGACTTATTATTTCATTGCTTGAGGACAAGCAATATGGTAAGTGTAGGGGGATTGATTAGGCATGAAATTGTTATGATTCGTGGGTCGTTTTGTCCATATTTTGAGTAAAAATGATGAGTATTTGGAGTCATTTGAGTATCATTTTCATAAACTTATTAATTTGTCTCTTTGATGCTCATAGATGGATAGAGGGCGAGAAAAGGAGTTTGTAGGACTTTGAGTCGGCCAAAACGGACTCCCGGTTGAGAAGATATGAAGATTTTACGAACAAGTGTACAACAGCCGAAAAGTGCTCGAGCAACAGTGCTCGAGCGCCACCCCTCGAGCGGCCATATCACTCGAGCTGTTTAAATCGAGGGAACCCATTCGAGCTGAGTAGCTCGAGCGCTTCCTGACTTGAACCGAAAATACTAGCTTGACTACTATTAGTTTCCCCACAAGAGTATGGGTTCACTGTAGTATTGGCAAGTATAGGGACCAAGAATTATCGAACCCAAGGGAAGTGATGTATTGAATAGATCCCTGAAGATCTACGTGTCGTAATTAATATGAGTGTATGCTTTTTATTTTTTTTAAAAGAAAATAATCGGAACTAAATTACTCTACGAATGCAACAAGGAAAATTAAACTAAGAACGTAAAAGTATGTGTTTTCGAATATGTGATGGTGATGCTCAGGATAGGAATTCCTATGTATACTAATGGGGCAGGTACATAATCAAAGTAACCGTGACATGCAAGAAATAACCTAAGTTAAAAGATTGTAAGATGAAAGATCAAGAATTCAAACCCTAATACTTTATCCTAACAATCGAATTCACTAATCCACTAACAAGTTAATAGATTGTGCTTAATTAACGAGACCCTAATTTAACTAAGATGATGCGGTCATCCTCCCCAGATAAACCGATAGATTAATTAACCCTTTCTAAACCCTCTCATTAAGTCTACTAGTTGTTAAAGAGTGATAAGGTCGTCCTATCTCGAACACTTTTCGAACGAAATTCAAAGGTAAAGTTAAGATCGATTTTAAGAATTCATTAATTAAGAGAATTAAAACTAAACGTCACGAATTACCCTAATTACGCACCCACATCCTACTTCAACGAGTTCATCCTACCCCAAGCATGCAAGGGTTTTAGCTAGACATGGTTTTAATGGTAACAAAAGCAATTGAAGAAATACCAAGCATAAATATGATGATTTGAACTAAGTATCTACTAAACATAAACTAGGGTTTCAAAGAAAATAAATGCTAAGAACTGAAATTTGATTAATAAAACTAAGTCTCAAGTATTCAATGTCAGAGAGCGAACGAAAATAAATTAAAATCCAAACCGAAACAAGAATTCGTAAAGTGAAACCTCCATTACGTAAAAACAAAGCTTGCTCGAACTCACGGTGCTCTTCTCTCTCCAAAAAATAACTATAAGTGTCAAGTGGCGTGTAAAATCATGTTCGGAAGGGGTATATATAAGCAACGGATCGAATGGGGAGTTAATGGGCCAAATCCACGCATGCTCAAGCACTACTCGTGCACTAAGTGCACGAGCACAATCCATTTGAGCGCATAAAACTTCCATAGACCCAAAAGTGCTCGAGTCCTCGAGCTCGTGCACTAGATGCACGACTTGATGTTGCTCAAGCACTACGCACGAACACTCGTGCACTAGGTGCACGACCTGGTGTTGCTCGACCACTCGTGCACTAGGTGCACGAGTTCTTCTCGCTTGTGTACTCCAATGATACTTTTGCTCCCTCGAACTAATATTTTTCGTATTTCTTCGATATCTTCTCATCCGGGCATTCGTTTAAGTCGATTCAAAGTCCTACGAACTCCTCTTTTTCCCCTCTATCCATCTATGAAAACCAAAGAGACAAGTTCATCAGTTTATAGAAATTATACTCAAATGACTCCAAACACTCATAAAAAACACTCAAAACATGGGCAAATCGGGCACCAAAACATAACAATTTCACGCCTAATCAACCCCCCCAAACTTACCATGTTGCTTGTCCTCAAGCAACGAATAATAAGTCAAGTGAAATTGTTAGGAATGAATCAAGAACTAAATCATGCAAGTAATAGAGCTCAAGCTTCAAAGATCGTTCACACGTACACAAACTCATCCCCTTCATCATACTCATGCAATAACAACAAGAAACACCAAGATCAAACATGGATGTGCACTCAACGATGTGTTTCCCTCCCTCACAAGTGTATATCAATGATAAGGGACTCACCCAATCAATCAATCACACATATCAGCAACCATAGTCTTGTAATCACTCTCAACTTCGACCATACTCTAGAAATCAATGTCGAACCAAAAAGGACTTTCTCAAGGTTGTAATGTAGGCTCTTTGGACGGGTGGAGTAACTATATGAGATAAGTGACTCAAGTGAATGGAGAATAGAAAATCAAACTTTGGTACTTCGATACAAGGAACATACTTCTTTAACATCTTCACATAATGCACATCAATTCCTTATTCTCAACACCTCAATTTTTTTTTTCAACTCTTTTCACTTTTCTCAATCACTCAACTTTTTTTTTCTGTTTTACACAACTAACATGAGCTCATATTTTCTTTTGCTCATTCTCAAATTTTTTGTCTTTCCCACAACTCAAAACTTCATCACACCCTTCTTTTATCACAACTCAACCATCATAATTCCTTCTCTCAACTCAACTTAATCCCTCCTCATTCACACTTTTCTTATTCTCCACTCAAATTGGGACAAAAAGAATTTAGGAATTTGGATAAGTGTTAAAATGTGCTAGCAAAAAAAATAGGCTAAGGCTCAAACGGGCTAACAAGAGATAAATGTCATTGGTAGGCTTATTTAGGCTAAGTGACTCAACAAATCAAAGATGGCCTAAGATCACATTCGGCATATCAAACTAGACACAATCAAGAAGCGAGAGCACACACAAGTTCTAGCATCCTCTAAGGTGACGACTCACTCACAAACGAAGAGATCAATTCATGTATCTTAATCTCAAAAGGCTCAAATCTCACGACTTTCACATCCATGCTAGTCCTAGTGAATTCTCACTCTCATCACACAAGTACTCAAAAGGAAAGTTTGCAAGCATACGAGTTCCCTCTCAAATCAACTCTAACTCCTACACTCACACAATTCAGACTTTCACTCAACTCCACAAATTACTAACTCATACTCACACTCAAAGATAACAATCAACAAGCATAAGATGATTGATAGGCATGAAATATGTAGTACCACATCACATCAATATCAGCTCAAGGAGCATCTCAAGGAACAATATATAACCAAACTCAACTCAAAGAGAGGGTGTTCGCCTGTGCAATGTAATAAAACACATAAATACTCCATCCCCCCAAACTTCGACCTTGTGAAGTGGTCGAAGTTTGGGGTGGTGGTTACCTCATCCAAGTAATTCAGTTTCTCTTAACAACTGGGCATACTCTCTTGACTCGAGTTGGTCCCTTCAATCTGAATAACTCCATGAAACATTTACTCCTTCGAGACAAGCCTACAAAATAAACTCTCAAGTACGAGGTTAAAACTTACGATTCAAGACTAACACCCTAATAACATAAAACACTCAAAACCAAATAAAAATGGGTTGCCTCTCATTCAGTGCTATTTTTAAGGTCCTCATACCGGACCGAGCTCAAAGGAGCTTATGGGACATGATACTCAAAATTACCTCCCTTACTCTCATAAGAGTGGTGGTTAAATTCCTTTCCTTGATGCCCATTCATCATGAGTTCCTTTGCTTCCTTCTCATCCCCTAGTGGTGGGGGTCTCAACTTCTTCTCACCTTTATCTGAAGGAATTTTACTAAGCAATTTTTTGAATTTGGACTTTTTCTTCTTAGCTCCTCCTTTCCTTTTCCAACTGGACCACGTCCACACTTTCCACTTCTTCATCCTTCAACTTCTTCCCTTTATCCCTATCAAAACAATCAAGATCATAATGCTCATGGGTTAAATCATCAAGTGAAGGATTATCAAAATCATGTATATAAGGAAGGTTAGAGATAGGAGATGTGTCTTCAACACAAGGATCAATGGTATCCATGCAATAACAGCTCTCATCCTCCTTCGGGTGTTTTATGACCTCATATAGGGAGATTTTTATCTCTTGATCGTCAACTTTCAATGTTATCTTCCCATTTGCCACATCTAGCACCATCCCCGCCGTTACTAAGAACGATCTTCCTAAGATTAAAGGCACATGCTCATCTTCCTCCATCTCTAGGACCACAAAATCGGCTAGAAAAATATGATCTCCAACTTTCACGAGGACGTCTTCAACCACACCTTGAGGTCGAGTAATAGACCGATCGGCTAGTTGAAACGTCATCATTGTTGGCTGAAGTTCTCCATCTTCCAACTTCTTGAATAGCGACAATGGCATTAGATTGATGCTCGCTCCAAGGTCGCACAATGCTCCCTTCTTGACTCCATTCCCGATATCACATAAGATCGTGAAACTCCCGGGATCCTTCGACTTCGGTTGAAGCGCTTGTGCACTAATGCAATCACCTCATGGTTCAGCTGCACCAACTTGGGCTCATCCACTCGCCTCCTCTTCGCCATCACGTCCTTCAGGATCTTGGCATAGTTCGGCATCTATTCCAAAGCATCATAAAAAGGAATGTTAATATGCAATTTCATAAAAACATCAAGGAATTTAGCAAACTTTTCATCAAGCTTCTTTTTCATAAAGCGTTGCGGATTGGGACGGGTATCACCGATTTGGGTACCCCCATTCATCTCGCTCGGTCCCTTTCACATTCTCCCTTGCTTCCTTTGTCTTCTTCCACTTAGGAACTCTCCCAATCTTCTTAATGCCTTCCTCTTCAGGCTCTTTGCTCTCTTGAGTGCCTTCACCCTCAATCTTCTTCTCAACTCCTACCTTCTCAATCTTATCTCTATCCTACTTATGCTATTTCCCTTCTATCTCAACCTCTCCTTTGGGCGTCTCAGAATCAGTAGGCATCTGAGGACCATCATAGTTGGTCCCACTTCTAAGCTGGATCGCCTTGCAATGCTCTTTTGGGTTCCCCTCCGGCATAGAAGGATATTTACCCGGCTCTCTACCCAATGATTTTACGATCTGGCTCATCTGGTACTCCATCGAAGTGAACCTCCTATTATTCTCTTGCTGAATTCTATTCAGCTCCACATCTCTCTTCTGGAGTTCTTGATCACGCAGATCGCCTTTCTTGTGTAACTCATTCATATGTACTCCAAAGAAGATAATCTTTTGCTTTCTTCCTCCACCTTTTGGAGGATCGCTTTCAACATCTCCTCAGTTGAGGAACCGCCTTCTCCACCCGGGGGTTTTGAACCTGGATCAACACCTGGAGGAACTGTAATTCCGGCCTTCAGATTGGCATATGAAAAATTCTCGTTCTTCCTCCATTGGTTTTGAGGAGGCTGTTGGCCTCCTTGATATCCTTGGTTATTCCTCCATTGATTTTGAGGAGGTTGTGGACTAGGTGGTACAAATGGTTGGCCATAAGAAGGCCTTCCAAATTGATTGCCGCCTTGTGGATACCCGCCTTGGTTATAGTTAGACCTTCCCATGTAGTTGGCCTCCTCTTGCTGACTCGTGGGTTGGTCCACTTTCTCACTCACTGCTACATTCCCTCCAACCACATTTTGTCCCATCTCGAGGTTACTTATCTTCTCCATCATCGCCATCAACAGCTTCCTCGTTCCCTCATTCTCCTCCAACTTACAAGCTCTCTAAAATTTTGGGTCCTCGTTCCATTGTCCGGTATTCGTGACGATATTATCAACGATCTCTCTGCATCTAGCTGTACCATGGTTCAGAAATGCTCCACTAGCACATGCATCAAGATGGGCTTGACCAGCCTTGCTAGCTCCACTGTAGAAGAAAGCCACGATATCTCCTTCATTGTACCCGTGCTGCAGGCACTCAATTAACATGTTAGAGTATCTTTCCCACGCCTGACGTAAATCCTCTCCTGGCTTCTGGCGGAAAGAAGAGATCTCTATCCTTGCTCTAATAGTTCTAGATGGAGGGTAGAATCGCTCGAGGAACAGACGCTCGAGCTCGGCCCATGTGGTTACTCCTCCCCGTGGAAGCGTGTTATCGTACCACTCCTTTGCTATTCCTTCTAAAGAGAATGGGAACAGCCTGAGCCTCTTGGCATCTTCAGACATGTCGTTATAATTGAACGTGGATGCGATCATCAGAAAACTCCTCAGATGAGTATGAGGATTCTCCTTCCCAACCTCCCCCTTGAATTGATTCTCGGTAAGTAGCTTTAGAATTCCAGGGGAAATTGAGAAGTTGTTTGCCTCTACCGGAGGCAATGCCACTCCATCATAATACTGTTGCGGTTGTTCCGCAAACCTTCTTCGAATAGCCATGTTCTGATCGGTGTTCTGAGGAACGGGCTGAGGATAAATAGGTGGTACCGGTACTTGTTGGACTGGTGGTGGTTGATGGACTGGTGGTTGGTTGTAAACAGGCGGTGGGGGGTACGGGTATGGTAGATAAGGGTATGGTGGATATGGGTAAGGATAAGGTAAGTTGTTTTGTAGGTATGGAGGGTTGTTCTGAGGATTTTGGACAAGGTTGTGAGCTGGATTGTTTTGATTTTGTGTTCCCGGGTTTTGGCTCTGGCTTTCCCCTAACGGAACTTGGTTCTGACTGGTATTCCCTCCAGTGTCGTCAACTCGGTCCACTGTCTGATTAAACTCATTTGCTGCATCATTCAACTCATTACTGATGTCCATGTTATCGTTCCCTCCTCCGGCAGTGTTCATCCTTCTTAAAAAGACTCGGTTTCTTCTTGCTATTGTCTCAAGATCAAGTTGTATTCTCTCTTCGCTCATATCTCCTTGCGAGCGTGTTTTCATAAACCTGAAACACTAACAAAAGAATCAAAATGCAACTGCCGAACAAGTAAGACTAAAACAGAAAAATAAAGTACTCACTACTAACTACTAAGTTATCTACAAGTCCTATTCAAATGACATACATCGCCATCCCCGGCAACGGCGCCATTGACTTAAACTGAAAATACTAACTTTCTACTAGTAGTTTCCCCGCAAGCGTACGGGTTCACTGTAGTATAAGTAAGTATAGCGACCAAGTACATCGTACCTCGGGATGGGTTGTATGCGAATAGATCCCCGAAGATCTACGCATCGTAATTAATAAGAGTGTATGTTTTTTATTTTTTTTAAAAGAAAATAATCGGAACTAAATTACTCTACGAATACAACAAGGAAAATTAAACTAAGAACATAAAAGTGTGTGTTTTCGAATATGTGATGGTGATGCTCAGGATAGGAATTCCTACGTATACTAACAGAGCAAGTACATAATCAAAGTAACCGTGACATGCAAGAAATAACCTAAGTTAAAAGATTGTAAGATGAAAGCTCAAGAATTCAAACCCTAATACTTTATCCTAACAATCGACTTCACTAATCCACTAACAAGTTGATTGTGCTTAATTAACGAGACCCCAATTTAACTAAGGTGATGCGGTCGTCCTCCCTAGATAAACCGGTAGATTAATTAACCCTTTCTAAACTCTCTCATTAAGTCTATTAGTTGTTAAAGAGTATAAGGTCGTCCTCTCTCGAACACTTTTCGAACGAAATTCAAAGGTAAAGTTAAGATCGATTTTAAGAATTCATTAATTAAGAGAATTAAAACTAAACGTTACAAATTACCCTAATTACGTACCCACATCCTACTTCTACGAGTTCATCCTACCCCAAGCATGCAAGGGTTTTAGCTAGACATGGTTTTAACAGTAATAAAAGCAATTGAAGAAATACCAAGCATAAACATGATGATTTGAACTACGTATCTACTAAACATAAACTAGGGTTTCAAAGAAAATAAATGCTAAGAACTAAAATTTGATTAATAAAACTAAGTCTCAAGTATTCAATGTCAAAGAGCAAACAAAAATAAATTAAAATCCAAACTGAAACAAGAATTCCTAAAGTGAAACCTCGATTACGTAAAAACAAAGCTTGCTCGAACTCACGGTGCTCTTCTCTCTCCAAAAAATAACTCTAAGTGTCAAGTGGTGTATAAAATCATGTTCGGAAGGGTTATATATAAGCAACGGGTCGAATCGGGAGTTAATGGGCCAAATCCGTGCATGCTCGAGCACTACTCGTGCACTAAGTGCACGAGCACAATCAATTTGAGCGCATAAAACTTCCAGAGAGCCAAAAGTGCTCGAGTCCTCGAGCTCGTGCACTAGGTGCACGACTTGATGTTGCTCGAGCACTATGCACGAGCACTCGTGCACTAGGTGCACGACCTGGTGTTGCTCGAGCACTATGCTCGACCCCTCGTGCACTAGGTGCATGAGTTCTTCTCGCTTGTGTACTCCAATGATACTTTTGCTCCCTCGAACTAATACTTTTCGTATTTCTTCGATATCTTCTCATCCGGGCATCCGTTTGAGTCAATTCAAAGTCCTACGAACTCCTCTTTTTGCCCTCTATCTATCTATGAAAACCAAAGAGACAAATTCATCAGTTTATAGAAATGATACTCAAATGACTCCAAACACTCATAAAAAACACTCAAAACATGGGCAAATCGGGCACCAAAACATAACAATTTCACCCCTAATCACTTCCCCGTTTTTAACTTGAGATTTTGCAAGATATGACTTGAGTTATCCGTTTTCTGCCCGTTAACTTCCGAATCGACCCATGGCCTATATATATCCATTCCAAGCACGATTTTTGAACCACTTGACAATTAGAGATAGATTTTAGAGAGAGAAGAGCACCAAGAGTTCGAGGAAGCATATTTTACTTTTGATCGAGGTTTTTACATTACAATTTGATAGTTTAGATTTGTATTTTGTTAATTCGATTATTCGTTATTTGATACTTGACACTTGAGACTATTATTTTCTTTTTAATTCGATTATACTCTTAGATTTTAATTCATTCTTAAACCCTAGTTTATGTTATTTAGTCTTTCAATTCAATTCGTCATGTTTATGTTCGTTGCTTGCTTAATACTTTTGTTATCGTTAAAACCATGCTAGGCTAAAACCCTTGTATGCTTGTGGTAGGATGAACTCGTAGAAGTAGGATGTTGGTACATAATTAGGGTAACATGTGATGTTTAGTTTAAATTCTCTTAATTAATGAACACTTAAAATAAATTCCGGATTTACCTTTGAATTTCATACGAAAATTGTTAGAGAGAGGACGATCTTATCACTCTTTAACAACTAGTAGGCTGAACGAGAGGGTTTAGAAGGGGTTAATTCATCTACCGGTTTATCTAGGGAGGACGACCGCATCACCTTAGTTAAATTAGGGTCTCTTTAATTGAGCACAATCTATTAACTTGTTTAGTGGATTAGTGAAGTCGATTGATAGGATAAAGTATTAGATTGTGCTAACACTCAACATTACCCTAACAATCAACTTCACTAATCCATGAAACAAGTTAATAGATTGTGCTTAATTAATGAGACCCTAATTTAACTAAGGTGATGCGGTCGTCCTCCTTCACTAGACTGGTAGATGAATGAACCCTTTCTAAACACTCTCGTTAAGTCTACTAGTTGTTAAAGAGTGATAAGGTCGTCCTCTCTCTAACACTTTTCAAGCGAAATTCAAAGGAAAAATTAAGATTGATTTTAAGAATTCATTAATTAAGAGAATTAAAACCTAACGTTACGAACTACCCTAATTACGTACCCACATCCTACTTCTACAAGTTCATCCTACCCCAAGCATACAAGGGTTTTAGCCGGACATGGTTATAACGATAACAAAAGCAATTGATGAATTAACGAACATAAACATGATGAATTGAAGTGAAAAACTAAAAAGCATGAACTAGGGTTTTGAAAGAAAATAATTCTAAGAACTGAAATTAGATTAATAAAATGAAGTCTAAAGTGTTTAATGTAATCAAACTAATGAAAAGAAACTAAGAAACGAAAATAAACTAAGAATTCATACTAAAACCTCGATTAAACGTAAAGTAAAGCTTGCTCCTCACTTTCCTCTCCAAAAACGAACTCTAAAGACAATCTCGTATCAAGTGGTGTGTGGTATCGTGTTCGGAAGGGGTATATATAAGGATCGGGCCGAATCAGGATCTCATGGGCCGGAAAAACGAACTTGGAAATTTGCTCTCAGAGGCGCTCGAGCGGACGCGCTCGAGCTTGATGAGGTCGAGCAGAAGCGCTCGAGTGCTCTCGCTCGAGCACTTTTCAACAGCAGTACACTTGTTCGTAAAATCTTCATATCTCCTCAACCGGGAGTCCGTTTCGGCCGATTCAAAGTCCTACGAACTCCTCTTTTCGCCCTCTATCCACCTACTAGCATCAAAGAGACAAATTCATCAATGTATAGAAATCATGCTCAATTGACTCTAAATACTCATCTAAATCAATCAAAACATGGGCATTTCGAGTGACGAATCATGACAATTTCACGCCTAATCAATTCGCATACATTCCTTCCCTTGGGTACGATATAATTGGTCCCTATACTTGCTGATACTACAGTGAACCCATACTCTTGTGGGGTAACTTCTAGTGAAAGCTAGTAAAGTTCGGTTCAAGTCACTTACATACCATTTTTCCAAGATTTTATTTGTTACCATATTGGTTGCTATTAAAAATAGATATTATATATTATAAGAAAGAGTAGGTTTTATACGATAATAGTTCACGATAAATTTATCATGAAATTATTTTAAAATATTGAAATCAAGTAATTTTATTATAAATATTTAGTTGTTAAATTAGCACATAAATTCAATATTAAATATTTCATATTAAAACTACTTTGAAATATAAAATACATGAAATGATTTCTAATTTATTAGTTTTATTCATATGCGACTCATGATCTCTAATTTTATTTTATTTTTTATTTCATATTTAAGTTATATGAGAAAATATAATAATTTCTATTTTTTGAATTGATTTTTCTTTGATAAAAGAAATTGAATAAGAAATTAAATATTAAATATATAAAAAGATGGAGAATAAGTCAAACATTAGAACTTTTGTAATATCTTGGAAATGAAAATTGGAGAGAGAATCGGATTTCAAAATTGAAATCATCTGAAAATACACTCAAATCTACTAATTTTTCGCTTAGGGGTGCATTAGACCTTTTAATTGGCATTTAATAAAATAATTATCAAAATGCCATATTATGGATGTCCAGAATATGGATGTTTAGCGCCACCCTAAAAAAAGTTTCAATTTTCAACCACCTGCAATGCTATGCCAAACAAGTCAACTAAAAACACAACCCATAAAGTACAAGTTTAAAAAAATGACATTTGTCACTAATTGATTAGTTGAGTTAAATTTTATATGAATAAAATGAATATTGTAAATATTATTTAATATTAAATAAAACTTATATCAAAATTTATATATATACTTTTTTTAATTTTTTGCACATAGAGACCAATATTGACATATTTAGAAACAAAATTTGAAATTCTTTATTTTTTATTTTTTTTAGGTTCATTCCTATACAAATTACCTAATTTAAAATATTTTTTAGACCCCAAAACAAATGGATTAGTAAATAGACGAGTGTCATTTTTATTTTGCGGGGGGGGGGGGGGGGGGGGGGGGGTTGGGGGTGGGGTGGAGGGGGGGTTTATTCAAGTCGACTTAAATTTGTGCTAGAGTGGTTCTCCATTGACCCAAGCGTCTCCATTCCAATTGATTTCATATTCACTCCTAAACAAATTACCTAATTTCACATACTTTTTAGGTTTCCCAAAACGAATGAATTAGAAAAAGACGATGGTCTTTTTTTCTATTGGATCCATGTCGACTTGATTTGTGCAATTTATATTTTTCAAGAATAAATATACAATTTATCTTTAATCCTGGATTATATGTGAGTTTTCCACTAGTTAACTATAATAAAAATAGTGCTTAATAATATATATAATATATTATAAAAAAAGTAATTATTTGAATCACAAAAGAAAATTTGCAAGATACAATTTGATATCATTCAATCCAAGGAATATTTTAGCTTTTATATACAATGTAATATATTAATACCTAAATAAATTTTACATAAAACTATATATTTTGTAACATTTATCATATATGATAAAAGATACTATCAACAATTATTTTTTTATTAGATCTAAATTTAAAAATGACAAAGTATAGAGTGAAAATGGTTCATACATGAACCATTCAAGGTTATAAGTTGTTTTCACTAAAAAGTATTAGTTGTATTCACTAAAGGGTATTAATTGTCTTCACTAAAGAGTCTTAGTTTATTTTCAGTAAACAACTAATACTCTATAGTGAAACAACTAATACCCTTCAATGATTCATGTATGAACTAATTTCACTCTATACATACTCTTTAAAAAATATAACTTACATACCATTTTTCAAAATTTTATTTGTTACCATATTTATTTGACATTAAAAATAGATATTATATATTATAAGAAAGAGTAAATTTTATATAATAATAGATCATGAAGGGCATATCTTATTAAATTCGAGGAAATCAAGTATTTATTAAACTTTTGTGTAAATCTTATTAAATTCGAGGAATCAAGTAATTAAAAATTAATGTAAATACATGCAAGAAATCCAATTAAATTTAGAAAAAATAAGTGCACAAATTTCAAGCAATTTTCACATTAGTCACCCGTCTAATTAGTTTTAGTGTATTGGGCATATAATGTGGAGTATATATTTTCAATTAATATTACTAGTTTAATTTTTTTTATTATTTCATATATGTAAATGTATATATTTTTTAATTCGAGCTCGATTAATTAGGATTTATGTTATTACTAAGATGAATGCTAATTTTTTTAAATGTGAGCTCGATTAAATGGAGGTCCTCCCGAGTTTTAAAATTATATTTTCATCTAGAAAATCGCATCGTCTCACGGATTAGATTGCCCGGCTGGGGTTAATTAATTAAAAAATAACTTTGATGAAATATTATTAAATTCGAGTGAAATCAAGTAATTTTAAGCGAAATTAGTCTGAAATGGGATGAAATGAAAGTATTCCCGAGCTAAAAAATTACGTTTTCCTCTGAAAAAATGCATCGTCCCACGAACTATTATTTAATGAAAAATAAACTTCTGATGAAACATTATTAAATTGGAGTGAAATCAAGTAGTTTTAAGCAGAATTAGTCTGGAATGGGATGGAATGAAAGTAAATGAGTGAATAGAGGTCCTCCCGAGTTAAATATTACGTTTTCCTATGAAAAAATGCATCATCCCACAAACTATACAATCCGGCTAGGGTTATTTAATGAAATAACAAACTTTTGATGAAACATTATTAAATTCGAGTGAATCAAGTAATTTTAGGCGGAATTATTGGAGTTATACGTGAAAGTATGCTTTTACTTTGTATAACTCATGTATTAAACACTTGTTTAAGAGAATAATTCTTTTATCACATTTGCTTTAGATATGATTGAATGTTGAATATTTATTGCAAACCAGTTCATTATAAGTGGTACTTGTTACATTGTAGTTAATGTGGTGATACCCGATCATGGAAGATCACATTAACAATTTCCTTGTAACTAAACGTACAAATTCACGACCTAGGTGGAATTGAACAATCCGCCGTGAAAGGTCGATGTGTATATCTCAGATTGGCTTGTCTTGACCAAGAGATTGCACTAGCACATTTAGTATGTGTTGAAGAGGACCTACAACGGGGATAAATTCTTCTATTCTGAAATGTGAAGAATTAGACCTCAGTGGTTGTTGATTTCTTAATCTCCGTCACTTAAATAGGACCATGTGTGCTTAATGGTTACTGTTTTGATTCATGTTGGGTGAGAATCATTGTGACTTCGAACTTTGTGTCATGGGCAGTAATATTAATCATACGACGGTTGCTAAGATTTAATACGGAGAAACGCGTGCGAGTAAGGCTCGTGTGATTAGTCCTCTTGGTAGGCTTAGAAGTTTTATCGTACCAAATCTTGCAAGTGAAGAATTAGTTTCTTCGGTACGAATAATAATGTTGAGCTGTCTTTACTTCAAGGTGAAAGATATTAATTAATTTAGAGCTATTCAGAAGCTTAATTAATTAATGGACTTGATAATCTTAAAAGCGGGAAATAATAACCGGGAGCCCATATTATCGTAATATGAATTAAGATGGATAGTGCAATATTAATTTATTAGTGGTAATAATTAATATTAATGGATTGAATTATATTGGGGCTCAATATTGAAATTCAGAAGTCCATTAGGAGGTCCAATCGTAATTCTCCTTAAAGGCCCCTCAAGTAGCCCATTAAGTAGCCAAATAATAATAAGGTGATTAAAATAAAAGGATAATATTATGCTGGTTTTTTTTTTATGTAATTTTTTAAAATTGGTAAATAAGAAGAGAAAAGATTTTGTTGATTTTCTTTAAAAGATATTATGGAAGATAAGTATTCTTGGAATACAAGATTATTTCATATATTCAAGAAGATCCAAATCTTGGATTCCTTTCTTATACTTTTCGAAAAATACAAGCATTAATAGGTGAGTGAGATTTTTGTGGAATATTTTATTATGGAGAAAATAATATATGAGATATATTCAAGATTTTTTAGAGCCTAAGAAAAGATTTTCTCCAGGCCCATAAAATCACAAAAATTCGACCACTTCATCAATAAATAAGGGGTGATTATTTTATCCCCAAGTACATAATTTCATGTGTTGGGAAAATCAAGAGCATATATATTTTTCTTTTTCCGTAGTTATTTAAATTACTTGAAAGCATCTCCCATCGGTGATCAAGTAAGGCGAAAGGGAAGTACTTGAGAAGGTTTTTGGGTTGATAAAGCGTGATCGTGATTGTCCCGTTTATTCAAAGGCCAAGTCTACAAGAGGTACGTAAGTCACATAAATTATTGTTTATTCTGCCTAAATTTTATGTGAATTAATTCAACATGCATGATGTTAAATTTGTTGTTGGAATTATTATTTGAATTAATTAGGATTAATTCATTCTAGTAATAATTGAATTTAAATTCGTATTTAAATTTCATCCCGAATAGATTCCGGGCACCCTTATTTTCCCAACAACTGGTATCAGAGCCACGGTTTCGGGCTCTGATCTTTAAATTGGAATTTAAATTGTTTAATATTATATTGAAATTGGATAGTAGAATTGCTAGATCTTTTTTGCAGGTATCCAATTGTCATGGTTTTAATGTTTATTATTTTTTTCACGCGTGTGAATTAATTATTTTAATTCGATTCATTCGAATTCATTTTTCTCGTGAGAAAATCCACGAGTAGATTAGTTGGTTTTATTTTAATTTGATCATTGTAATAGACTAGTCTAGATCTAGTATTTTTTTTTTTGAAAATAAATTGTAACCGGATCGAGACGAAGAACGAAGAATTAAAGACGGCTTACCCGGACGATGCATACATGTGCGGTGCATGCATGGACATAAAATCATGCATGGGGTGAAAAATGATAACGAACGGCGAAACCTGGTGCACGGGGTGCGCGAGGCACATGACCCGCACACGATGGGCGCGGCAAGGCGCGAGCGTGTGCGCACGTAGGCGGCGCTCGGCGGCCAGCCACTCAGCGCCATGCCGAGAGATGCGTGGGCCCACTCTGTGGGCTGACGCGCGCCGTATCTCGGGCCGTGAAATTTTAAATTTCAGTTTTTGTTTTTTGTGTGATTTTAAACGTCGTCCCGAACCCCAAACGAAGTTGTTTTTGATTAAGTGTTGTTGTTCGAGTGGGAGCGTCTCGAGACGAACGATGGAAAGCAACAAGGACGATATTTCGTATCAAGACGTGAAGAAATTAAACCGTGACAATTGGATTTGAGTGCTCCAATGTGTTTAATTTTGTTTTGATGGATGGTTTATTTCGTGCACTTATTATTATTTGTTACTATGTGTTTGCATGAATTTTATTGTCCAAGAAAAACCTTACTTTCGAAAATTACTAAGTATGTTTATTTAATCGCAATTTTATTCCGGATATTAAAATTGGATTAATTTGGCCTCCATAATTTATTTATTTGTGAAGTTCTTTTGGAATACATTTCCCCCTCGGATCGGCCAAAAGGACGGATTTCACATGAATAAATTCCGAAAGGATGATTGTGGATTATTACTAGTGGCGGTATTGACCCTCACCACGAGTTGCTTGCTCAAAGCGAAATAATAATCCTGTATTTAATTATGGTTATTACTTAGGCATAAGAAATTGATATTACCTTACTCCCCTCGGAGTCCCTGTCAATTTTTATGTGGTCAAAGTGGGAGCCAACTATTAATTTTGAATTAAGGATTTGTAACTTTTAAGTTTGTGATCCACTTGAATGTGTTTAAATGTATAGACCACCCCTCGTGGCGCATTTAAATTGTTTCGAGATGTTTGCTGATACATGATTATATTGTTTTAAGGTTTCAATATAATTGATGTGATCGAATTATGTGATAATTTCGTATTTTTCTAGATATTAATATGAATATATGTTTTATTCTCATTTCATCATGTCGCAACCTTTTAATCCACTGTTTAATATATTTAAAATTAATAAACTTTTTAGAGAAAATTATATCGATTGGAAATGTAATTTAAATTTTGTCCTTACTGCACGAGAACACAATTGGGTTATTCACGTTAATATACCCGACAAGCCTAATGATAAGTCAAGCAATGGGGAAGGACAGTTTATGATTGGAAGCGTGACAATGAACACATGAAGTGCATCATCTTGACATCTCTATTTGAGGATTTGAGGCATATTCATGAGGACATTGTATCCACTGTTGAAATCATGGAAAACCTTGAAGAGATGTCTTCACATCAAACCCATGACTAAACAGTTCACCAAACATGACTCGGTCAAGTTGAAAATGGTGGAGGGAACGCCCGTGAGGGAGCACGTTCTCGAGATTATAGCATACCTTAACAAGTTCGAAGTACTTGGTGCGTATTTTGATATCTCTTCTCAGGTTGATTACATACTCCATTCTCTTCTGAAAAGCTTTGAGCAGTTTCAATTGAACTATCAGATGAATGAACGGATAAGTCGTTTGCCCGAGCTCTTGCAAGCTTTAGTTTCGGTGGAGGTGATAATGGAGCACCAGTCTAGTGCTATGGTGGCTAATGGTTCGTCTACCTCTTTTGGTCCCAAAGGAGGGAAAAAGAGGAAGAGAACCAAAGGCCGGATCCAAGCAAATCCAATTGTTGCGAAAGATAAATGCAAAGGCTAGCATCGAAGGGGAAGTATTTTAGTTGTGGTGAGAGAGGACAATGGAGGTCTGCCTGTTCCAAGCCTAAGAGGCTAGGAAAGTTAGGTGATTCACACACCATAGTCGTCGAAACTTGTGAAGTTGCGTATGTTGTCTATTCATGGATAGTGGATATGAGAACTACTGATCATATTTGTTTCATGGGTTCAAGCTAACCCGATGACTTAATGGAAGTGAGATCCCCATCACATCGGGCAATGCTACGAGAGTGGCAGCTGAAGCAGTGGGAGAAGTGCGCCTATCTTTTGAAGATAGAGTTATGGTCTTGAGAGACGTTTTTCATGTTCCTAGTTTAGAAAGAACTCAACCTTCAGTTTCTAAACTGTTTTGAATAGATACTCAGTTTCTTTTAATAAGGATATTATTATTTCTTGAAACGATGAGTTTATCTGTTCCAGAATTTCAATGGATGATCTTTATACCATTATTTGGGCACACCACTCACAAAAATTAAATCTAATAACACATCGATTATTTCGAGTAATAAAAGAAAGCATTCTTCGGACATGAACTTAACACTTCTACGGCATCTTAGATTAGGTCATATTAATCTAATGCGGATACAAAGGTTGGTGAAAAATGAATCCTTGGAGTCACTTCAAGTTGAGTTATTTCCAACTTGTGAATCCTGTTTAGAGGGTAAAATGACCTAGAGGGCATTTGGAGCCAAGGGGAATAGAGCCACCAAAGTGTTAGAACTCGTTCATCCCGATATCTGTGGTTCAATGACGATCATAGCAAGAAGGGGTATGAGTAATTTGTCATTTTGATGATTACTCGAGATATGGATACATCTACCTTATTATGCATAGGGAAAGAAGTATCAAGTTTCTACGATTTGATCGTGGAGGCGAATACCTTAGCGATGAATTCTTGAACTACCTATCGGACGAAGGGATTGTATCCCTGTTGACCGCACCGGGAACCCCTTAATATAACGGTGTGGCGAAATGAAGGACCCCGACTCTTTTAGAAATAGTCAGATCCATGATGAGTTATTTGGATTTACCCAAATCGTTTTGGGGTAACGCCTTTGAAACGACGGCTTACATTCTAAACTTGGTGCCATCCAAATCGGTTCCTAAAGCCCCAATGGAATTGTGGACCGGGCGCAAGCCCAGTCTAAGACACTTGCGGATATGGGGTTGTCCGGCATACGTGCTAGACAAGGAAGCCGGTAAGTTGGATCCACGTTCGGAATTAAGACTGTTTATAGGATACCCAATAGGAACGAAAGGGTGTATATTCTATAGTTCCAAGGATAAAAAAACCGTGATTAGTTCGCACTTTAAATTCTTGGAGGAAGACTATATGAACAAAAGAAAGCCCAGAAGTGAGATTACCTTAGACGAGTTAAGAGGGCAAACTCATATACCAAGTATACAAGATGATATACCACACGTCACACCTTCACAACCGGAACCCAGTCGCAGTGGGAGGATTGCTAGGCAACCCGAGAGATTCATGGAAATAGGAGAATCTTCGGATTTAATTCCCGATGGTGAATCAGACCCATGGACATACGACGAGGCAATCCAAGACAAATACGCGGAGTCGTGGCAAACAGCAATGGAAACCGAGATGGGTTCGATGGATCATAATCAAGTGTGGGAGTTGGTCGAACCACCCAGTGGGGTAGAGCCCATTGGATGCAAGTGGGTGTACAAGAGAAAAAGAGAACCGGACGGAAGGGTAAAGACCTTCAAAGCAAGGCTTGTGGCCAAAGGGTATACTCAGAAAGAAGGGATCGATTATGAGGTAACCTTTTTGCCGGTAGCTATGCTTAAGTCCATTTGTATTCTCTTGTCGATCACTGTGCACCTAGATTACGAGATCTGGCAAATGGATTTCAAGACAGCTTTCCTTAACGGAAGTCTTGACGGGTTGGATATCTATATGCAACAACCCAAAGGTTTCATTGAAAAAGGCCAAGAGCACCTCGTATTCAAGTTTAAGAGATCCATTTATGAACTTAAGCAAGCATCGCGTACTTGGAACCAGTGTTTTGATCAAGTGATTAAGTCTTATGGGTTTGATCAAAACGAGTTCGAAAGTTGTGTGTATAAGAAGCGTGACGGAACTGCAGTGGTATTCTTAGTATTATACGTAGACGATATTCTGCTCATTGGAAACAATGTAAAGGTATTGTCAGACGTAAGGGTATGGCTGTCAAATCAGCTTGATATGAAGAACTTAGGGAAAACTGGTCACATCCTTGGGATTAAGTTCACTCGCGATCGCAAGAAGATGATGTTGGGCTTATTGCAAGCTTCATACAAAGACACTGTTTTGAAGCGATACAACATGCAAGATTCCAAGAAAGGTTTTGTACCTTTTAGGCACGGAATCCATCTATCCAAATAAATATGCCCTAAGACGCAAGTGGAGATAGATGACATGAAAGACGTTCCGTACGTTTAGGACATAGGAAGTCTTATGTATGAAATGTTGTGTACGAGACCAGATATCTGCTTTGCCGTGGGCATGATGGCAAGATATCAAAATATCCCCGGGAAAGCACATTAGATTGCAATTAAATGCGTTCTGTAGTTTCTGAAAAGAACTTGGAATTGAATGCTGATTTAACAGTCAGACGGTCTAATTCCCATGGGATACACGGACTCAAATTTCCAATCAGACATAGACTCCAGAATAACTACCTCGGGTAGTGTGTTTTGCATGGGAGAGGGAACCATGACATGGAGAAGCGATTTGCAGAAATGCATCGCCGATTCGACCATGAAAACCGAATAAGTAACTGCTTATGAAGCAGCGAAAGAAGCGGTTTGACTCAAGTACTTCTTAGTGGACTTGGACGTTGTTCCGAATTTACCCATCACAATCATTGTGCCGGAGCAGTTGCAAATTCAAGGGAACCGAGAGCCCACAAGGCCAGCAAATACATAGAAAGAAAATACCATCTTATACGAGAAATCATTAAGAGAGAAGATAAAGAGGTGGCAAAAATATGCGTCGGGGACAACCTAGCAAATCCATTCACAAAGGGTCTGCCTCTGAATACATTCGAGAGACATGTGGATGGAATGGGAGTCAAAACTATTGTCAGTCTGCTTTAAGTATAAGTGGGAGGAATTATTAGGTTAGTGTAGGTTGACATGAGATGTCACGTAGAGCTACTACACTAAGACATGCATGATGTATACTAAAAAAGCAGACTTTAAGTATAAGTGGGAGATTGTTGGAGTTATACGTGAAAGTATGCTTTTACTTTGTATAACTCATGTATTAAACACTTGTTTATGAGAATAATTCTATTATCATATTTGCTTTAGATATGATTGAATGTTGAATATTTATTGCAAACCAGTTCATTATAAGTGGTACTTGTTACATTGTATTTAATGTGGTGATACCCGATCACGGAAGATCACATTAACAGTTTCCTTGTAACTAAACGTACAAATTCACGACCTAGGTGGAATTGAACAATCCGCCGTGAAAGGTCGATGTGTATATCTCAGATTGGCTTGTCTTGACCAAGAGATTGCACTGGCACATTTAGTATGTGTTGAAGAGGACCTACAGCGAGGATAAATTCTTCTGTTCTGAAATGTGAAGAATTAGACCTCAGTGGTTGTTGATTTCTTAATCTCCGTCACTTAAATAGGACTGTGTGTGCTTAATGGTTACTGCTTTGATTCATGTTGGGTGAGAATCATTGTGACTTCGAACTTTGTGTCATGGGCAGTAATATTAATCATACGACGGTTGCTAAGATTTAATACGGAGAAACGCGTGCGAGTACGGCTCGTGTGATTAGTCCCCTTGGTGGGCTTAGAAGTTTTATCGTACCAAATCTTGCAAGTGAAGAATTAGTTTCTTCGGTACGAATAATAATGTTGAGCTGTCTTTACTCCAAGGTGAAAGATATTAATTAATTTAGAGCTATTCAGAAGCTTAATTAATTAATGGACTTGATAATCTTAAAAGCGGGAAATAATAACTGGGACCCATATCGTAATATGAATTAAGATGGATAGTGCAATATTAATTTATTAGTGGTAATAATTAATATTAATGGATTGAATTATATTGGGGCTCAATATTGAAATTCAGAATTCCATTAGGAGGTCCAATCTTAATTCTCCTTAAAGGCCCCTCAAGTAGCCCATTAAGTAGCTCAATAATGATAAGGTGATTAAAATAAAAGGATAATATTATGCTGATTTTTTTTTATGTAATTTTTGAAAATTGGTAAATAAGAAAAGAAAAGATTTTGTTGATTTTCTTGAAAAGATTTATGGAAGATAAGTATTCTTGGAATACAAGATTATCTCATATATTCAAGAAGATCCAAATCTTGGATTCCTTTCTTATAATTTTCGAAAAATACAAGCATTAATAGGTGAGTGAGATTTTTGTGGATTATTTTATTATGGAGAAAAGAATATATGAGATATATTCAAGATTTCTTAGAGCCTAAGAAATGATTTTCTCCAGGCCCATAAAATCACAAAAATTCGACCACTTCATCAATAAATAAGGGGTGATTATTTTATCCCCAAGTACATAATTCCATGTGTTGGGAAAATGAAGAGCATATATATTTTTCTTTTTCCGTAGTTATTTAAATTACTTGAAAGCATCTCCCACCGGTGATCAAGTAAGGCGAAAGGGAAGTACTTGAGAAGGTTTTTGGGTTGATAAAGCGTGATCGTGATTGTCCCGTTTACTCAAAGGTCAAGTCTACAAGAGGTACGTAAGTCACATAAATTATTATTTATTCCGCCTAGATTTTATGTGAATTAATTCAACATGCATGATGTTAAATTTGTTGTTGGAATTATTATTTGAATTAATTAGGATTTATTCATGCTAGTGATAATTGAATTTAAATCCGTATTTAAATTTCATCCCGAATAGATTTCGGGCACCCCTATTTTCCCAACAGGAATTAGTCTACAATGGGATGGAATGATAGTATTTGAGCGAATGGAGGTCCTTTCGAGTTAAAATAATTATGTTTTCTTTTGGAAAAATGCATCGTCCCACGAACTAGACAGCCCGACTAGAGTTATTTAATTATCTCGACTAAGAAAAGTTTTTTTTATATTAAATGGGTAAGAAATAATTATTATCTATAATTTTTATATACCTTCACTTTTTTACATTTTATATGTTGTTGATTTTCTATTTTTGAAAATTTTGTATTTATATCATAAATCATCATTATTTGATGTGATGCTCTACTTGTTAATCATTAGTATTTACTACTTTAGAACATTAGTGTTATCTTGCATAACACACAGTTTCTCACTAAAATAAATTAAAATATTTCACAATTGCAAGTAATACTATTTAGTACAACTAATATTACATACAACATTAGAACATTGATATTATTTTGCATTATACGCTATTTCTCATTAAAATGAATTAAAAAATTTCACAAACGGAAGTTAGTGTGGTTATATTTGGTGGGAACATGCAAATTTAGAATTAATTGACTGTAGTTTAAATATTATTGTATGTGCAAAAATAGTAATTTTATGTTTCCAACCTTTTTGGCTTACTGTTTTTGGAACGTACGACTATGCAGTAAAGACTACTGCCATGCGTATGACCTATATTTTGCGGATTATCTCATCAAATTGGTGCAAAATCACAAGTGCATCTCTGGTTTCAATTGTCCTTCATTGTAAGGGTAAAATGTAACACTAAATCACTTACACGGTAACACTTAATACACTATCATACTATATTTCGTGGACCATCTAATAAAATTTGTTCAAGATACCTAAAATTATGATGAAGTGTCATGAAATCGAAAATCCTGAATTTTATCTTGTACTAAAATCCACTTTGTATTATTTATTTACTTTAGTTAGAAATATTCTTTAAAATTAATATTCTTGTGGACAATCTTCTTTAGAAATATTCTATATAACTTGAGTTATATATGAAATGGAACATGGTTAATAGCAAGATTTAAGATTAATTTATCACTAAAATTATACATTTAATGTTTCACAAATTAAAGTAGTACTATTTAGTGCAACAATTAGTACATAATACATTTGAAGCTTGATATTATCTTGCACAATACACCGTTTTTTTATGATAGAAAAACAATCATCAAAATAAACACTATAATCATTAAAATGCATATTTTAAATTAGAATTAGTATTTTTTTTATATGTTTAACTTGTTATGTATATCAAATACAATACAAAATCATAGAAAGCTATTAGTTTGAGACATAGTATGTTAAAATATGAATTTAAAAAAAAAAACCGTACAACAAAATATAAAGCAATGTGACTACACTTGCTAATGTATATATTTAACCGTGATCAAATAGATGGTAAGCAATGTTTAAAAAAAATTGTGATAAAAAGGATTCACATCAACATCCCATCCAGTAGCCCATGAATCGATGTCTATACCTGATGGTCCCATTTTCGAAGGGCAAAATGGAAATTCAAGAGCAATTTTTTTTTAAAACCTTTCCTCAGGGAGTTCAGCAAGAGTGAATAATACTCAAGTCACTGCATTGCTAAGGGTCAGAGTCATCAAGTCAGTGTGATGACTTGAGGGCTCAGTCACTTAACAAGGCAGTGACTCGAGAGGTTACACTTCAAGTCACTGCTCTGCTTAGAGGCTGAGCTACCAAGTCAGTGTGGAGACTTGGAGGCTCATGCTCTAAGCAAGGCAGTGACTCGAGATGTTGTGTTGCCTGAACTGGTCAGTGAGAAGGATTCTCCCTGACCTGAATATTTAACCAAAGTTTTCTTAACAATGCTCTCAATGAGCAGATTTTCACAACACTTTAGTAAATGCTTAAAACAATAAAATGCTCAGTTTAATGTGGTTCGAAGACTCAAGCTCTTACATCCACGGCCTGATTTAACAGGAAATCCACTAACTGGAATTCTTGTTTTTAACGTGCCAAGGTGCACGACTACACTGGACTCAAGCCACTACCTGGGCTGCCTCTCCTCTCTAGCTAACTTCAACCAACAAACCTAGCTAGAGGGTTTTGGTTTCAGTTTGGTTTCTCCAACTATGTGAGGTTTTCCCTTACAATGTATTAGCCTCAAGCTAAGATTGGGAAAACCTCTCTAAGCTAAGAGTTACAAGCTTAAAACTCAATGAATATAAGTGAAAACCCTTATGGTCAGTGTCGTGGGTGTGAGAAACACTTCCTTATAACTCCCTAACAACTCACACACCCTCACAACTTGTAGGTGTTGATTTTTCTTTCTTCACACACTCTTGAATACGCAACTATGAGCTTGTATTTATAGTGTGGATTCAAATGTAACCGTTGGAGGAAATTACATTTGAATCTATACAATTAATGGTTTCAACCACTTTTCTTGGAATGCGGCCTTGTCAGTGTCAGAGTTGCTGCCTCGTGCTGATTGGTCCACGTGGGCTGGATCCAACGGATCTTTGACTCAGTGGGTTGACCAAGACCCACTGACTTTAGGTAGCTTCCTCCTTCACTGACTGATGATCTTCAGTGGACTGAACGTCTTCAGTGTAGTTGTCCTTCAGAGACTGTTTGAAGATCACTCCAAGAAGTTTGTCATAAGGCTGAATGGCAAACTTCCCTGACCACAGTAGCCTGACTCCTTCAGGGCCTACTTGGTGCAGCACTGATCCTCTTGATCATGCTCTTCACTGAGTGGTTCACCTGACTTAGCTTAGATCAGCCAGGTTTGTACTCAGTGGGACATCCTTCAGGCTTCTCTTCTGATTCAGGTCTCTGTCGTGGCTTCAGTCAGTTCTTCTTCTGATGTCATCTTGATTTCCTCAGGCTGTGTTGCTGAGTTCCCCCTCAACCGAGTTCCTCTCAACTGACAGCCTATTCTACTGAGAAATAACCTAGACTGACCTAAAACTAAAGATATAATCCTGACTGCTTTCAAAGCTATTACATGTGGTTTTGGAAAATCATCAAAACTAAACCATATCCCAACAATACCTCATTATCACTAACTCAAATCACACCCTATGTCTAAGTCCAGAGTTAAAATGACTCTCAATCACCAGCTTGTACCCATCATGACTATATTTTGTCAAGGTTTCGCATATTATTTCTATACTCCTTTTGTTCCGATATTATTTGCATAGTTGAAACGATTCGTTTTTTTAATACAAAATTATTTTTTAGTAAAGTACAATAGTATTATATTGGTTATTTTGCAATTGAGTATATTACTGCGTAGGAACATGCTTTCCAAAATAGGAAGCCAAAAAGGTAGGAAACATAAATTTACTATTTTGCCCATTTCCCACCAAATATATTTCGTCTTCCCACAAAAAAATTTTGGTCTTCCCACCATATATTTCGGGGCATATATTTTGTCTTCCCATCAATTAATTCAAAAATTTCGTAATCCCACCAAATATAACCACCACTCAGTCAGTCACTGTTACGCCCCGAATCCAGAATATATTAATTATATCGGATTCGAAGTGTTATTGTGATCAAAAGTCCGAACTATAAAAATTTTGAAGGAAAAGTAACTGAATTGAGAGATAAGTTTCATACAGCGGATAAGTGGGAAGAAATAATATAATAAGGTATCGCACATATAAGTGCATCTATATATATATATATATATAAGGGAGGATAAAGGATTCGGTATCTATAAGATAATACACACTGAGTTTTGATGACTGAAACACACGGTAAGAAGTATCGTCATGCATAGCAGAAGCGACAACATTTATTTAGGAATGGAAATAATAGGCATCATTGTATTATTAATAGTATTTTAAGCAAACGGGAAAACTTTGTGTCTTCTGTATCACTGTCCTTGCTCCCCGTAATTGTAATCTGCAAGGGGTTACGAAAAAGGGGCGTGAGAATTGAATTCTCACATATGGGTGATTTGCAACATCATGGGATTGGTAAATCCGAAATATATTAAGTTATACTCATTGATAAAGTGTTTAATTTTATTTAATCAGTGACGTATAGATGAGATTACAAAGTTCCACAGAAGAAACAGTTTATATAAAATTTAATCGGCATTAAGCATATTTCGCATAATATAATTGAAATAGCACAAGTTAGTTCACATTAGGGCAGAGCCCAAAACATAATCACGTATTGTCACAAACTGTCAAACCATATTCGTATGATCATTCCACTTCCAACAAAGTTACTCTTTTCAACTACAACCAATTCCATCAAAGTTATCCTTTTCAACTACAACCAAAACTTACTTCACTCAACCACAACAAACTCACATCATCCAACCACAACATCCCTCAAAATAAGAAAGCATCAATGGCCTTATTCCCAGTGCGCACGTAGGCAGCTGACAGGGGACCAGATCTGCTTGATCAACAACCTTGATTCCGAGGGCGTCCCCGACAGCTCCCCGGAGGTCGGATTTAAAAATCGATCCCGACTCCGTACATACTGACTTTCCACAAAACTGACTCAACAAACTTTACAAAGAATAATACTTGACTGACAACTGAACTGATTCATGCTCACATAAGGTACTTACTCATGCAATGGTGATTGATTCACAAAACAACAGGCAACATATAACATATATAGTTATATCACATAATTCAAACAGTTATATAATAGGTGTTACATTTATGTTGGATTAGATATTTTTTTGATTTGATTTAATCGAGTTCAGAAAATACCGGCACGACGTTATTATTAGCAGATTAATCAACAGATCACCACCCACCTGATTGTTCTGAGTCCTGGGAATATTGTGTAGGCAGACAGTCGAGTCCTTCGTACGTGTCCGAAAAGTACAGAATCCTAATAAGGAGTATTCCGATTAAAAGATTAACTTTTGAATTTGAAAAGCTTTAGAGTGTGAAACTCGAGGATTCAGTAGATTGTTGCCTTTAGAAACTATTGAAAACTAAAGTTTTCAAAGGTTGATTTCTAATTGATAAGTACACCCCTTTTTAAGAGAAGGTGCATTAGGGGGTGTATTTACTAATTTCAGTGGTGTCCTTAATAAAAGCCTTTCAAGTTAAAAACATAATTATTATTCTTGGAATACTTAGAAAAAAAATAAGAATAAGATAATTACTTAAAGGTATTAATAAAATTTAAAGATAAGGTTTTTCTTTCTTAAGAATTCTATTTCTCATTTTTAAAAGAATTTATTAATTTTTTCCAAGAAAACTCTTTTTTTTTTTACTAAATTGGATATTTAAAAGACTTATCTTTTGGTTCTTAAATTTCTAACAGTCGCATAAGGGGAAGACGAGTTTCCCTTTGTCTATGGATTCAAAACAAAAGTGTTTCACCCTTGAAAATCATCATCCAATAATAATACCAACTCATCAAAAAAGGATACTAAAGGACTACATTAATATCACCATAACACTAAAACAGTGATACTAAACATCCACAAGAATAATACTAGTCCACTAATTCATTGATACCATACATCTAAAACATCAATACATATCAACCGGTCAACTAAGTCGAGATACTAACTCAGCTAATTCCAACAGTCCATTCAATCAATACAATTAAAGTTCAATAGTGCATCAAAACCCAAGTGATACCAAAATACTAAACCAAAACTCCAAAGACTTAATTCACCAACCAACAGTTACTAAAATACTAATCCAAAGTCCAACTCATGGTTTGTGAAGGAAAAAGAAACAGGGAAAACAAAATCCAAAATCCTACTTCTAAAGAGTGATACAAAAAGGACTAAACAACAATACTAAACAAGTCAACTAACAATACTAAACCATCTAACCAAACTAACGGTAAATTCGCCTTTCTCTTTTGCTTCTTCGTAAACGTTTTCGAACTCATCCATAAACTGAAATTTACGAACGGGCGGCCTAACGGCGTCGATTGGGAAATCGATAATTCGTTTGAAAAATCGGGCAGCCTAACGGCATCATTCGGGAATTCGGAAAAGTGAATTGAACAGCCTAACGGCGTCGGTTGGGATTTCCAGAAATTCCGGCAACAGCAACCGGTTTAACGGCGTCAATTTGATCGGAAATTAGACAAAAAGAAGGTCTCGGTTAGAAATTGGGATAATTCGGTATTTGAAATCGAATTAAACGGAATGAAATTTGAAGAAAAGAGAAGGGATTTCATCTTACTGGAGGTGGAGGAAGAGGCGGCGACGGTGGGGCTGGCTTCGGCTTCGAGGTGGCGGCGCTACTGGGCTGAGGCGGCGGCGGCTTCGAACAGAGAGAGAGAGAGAGAGGCGACAAGAGAGGCCCCGACGGAGAACAGGGGAGGCGCGACGGCGACGCATCTGGGCGGAGCTTCGTCGTTCACCGGAGGAGGAAGAAGGGGAGGCGGGCGACGCTGGGGCCGTGGCCGAGTGACGAAGTGAGGAGCGGCGTCGCGGCTGGAGCTTCGTCGGCCTGCGTCTGGGAGAGGGAAGAGAGGAGGCGTGCGGTAGCGTTCGCATGGCGGTGGACATCCGCTGGAAAAGTCGAAGGGGAGGAGAAAAGCAGAGAGAATTTAAGGGAATTGGAAAATGGTTATGTGCGTGAATGAAAGAAATTGAGGAGAGAGAGTGACCTTTTTCTATTTATATACGGATTCTTCTCAAGACTTATCTACTCCCTCAATTAATCTTATCCAAAATTGATATTTTCGTTCCCAAAAGATACGGTTTAGGGGTCGTTTGGTTCACGAGTGTAACCCCGATTCGGAAATTAATACAGTTTTAAAACTCAATTAATATTTTATTGTATTTTGATTATAAAAGTATATTTTTATTAATAAATTAAATACGGATCGAAATCCTTAATTTAAACTTGAATATTTAGTTTCCCGTAGTCCTTTATTCGTTTGAAAGATTCGATTCTTTCTACGAATTTAGGAATTTGTAAAAGGGTATATATTTTTAAATTACACAAATAACACACAAAATATTTAAAATTAGAAGAATTAATGAGAAGAAAAATAAAAATAAGCTTTCTAATTAAAGAAAAAGGGTATAGAACGGGACTGGGTATTACATCCTCACCCCCTTAGCAGAATTTCGCCCCTGAAATTCATCTATTAGGTACTACTTAAGCATTGAGGGTATTTGGTTAGGACTTCATCCTCTCTTTCCCAAGTCGCTTCTTCTTTCCCGTGTCAGCTCCACTGAACTAGCACTAAAGGTATCTCTCGATTTCTTAACAAGTGTAACTTTCTTCCTAAGATAGTTACTGGAACTTCTTCGTAAGTCAAGTCACTGCTTAGACCTAAATCTACGTGATTAATAACGTGGTTTGGATCGCTCACGTATTTCCTGAGTGTAGATATGTGGAATACATTATGCACTTGTGACAATTCCGGTGGTAAAGCTATGCGATAAGCTACATTCCCAATCCTGTTCAGGATGTCAAATGGTCCAATGTATCGCGGCTTTAGTTTACCTCTTTTTCCAAAACGGATTAGACCTTTCATTGGCGCAACTCTGAGAAATACTTTCTCGCCAATGCCAAATTGTAAATCCCTTCTTCGGGTATCTGCATATGACTTCTGACGGTCCTGGGCCGACTTGATTCTCTCTTTAATCTTTGCGACTATCTCAGCTGATCTTTCAACTAATTCGGGTCCGAGAATCTTTCGAATCCCGACTTCGTCCCAACAAACTGGTGATCTATATCTCTTCCCGTAGAGTACTTCGTACGGCGCCATTTGTATTGTTGCTTGATAACTGTTGTTATATGCAAACTCTACTAATGGTAGGTGGCTTTCCCAACTTCTTTCAAGATCTAGAGCGCAAGCTCTGAGCATATCTTCAAGCGTCTGAATGGTTCTTTCCGATTGCCTGTCAGTCTGCGGGTGGTACGCGGTGCTGAACTTCAATTCAGTACCTAAGGCTCGTTGCAGACTTCCCCAGAACTTGGAGGTAAAACGAGGGTCTCTATCGGATACTATCGAAATTGGTACACCGTGCAGTCTAACTATCTCTGTTATGTATAGTTGGGCAAGTTTGTCCAATGTGTACGTCATTCTTATAGGGATAAAATGGGCAGTTTTCGTAAGTCTATCTACGATAACCCAAATGGCATCGTGATTCTTCACCGTTTTCGGAAAACCGGTGACAAAATCCATGGTGATATTCTCCCATTTCCACTCTGGCATCTCCAGAGGGTGCAACAACCCTGGAGGTCGTTGGTGATCTGCTTTAACTCGTTGGCAGGTTAAACAACTCCTGACGAATTAAGCTATCGATCTCTTCATACCCCTCCACCAAAAGTTCTCTTTCAATCCCCGGTACATTTTCGTCTCTCCGGGATGAACGGTGTAAGGAGTGCTATGTGCCTCTTTCAGAATTTCGTTCCTCATTCCGTCATCCTTAGGCACACAGATTCTGTTATCGAACATTAAAGCTCCATCAGTACCCAACACGAACCTCTGAATGGTTCCTTCCTCAGCGCGCTTACGTATTCCTCTCAAGAATTTATCGTCCTTTTGCGCTGCTAGGATCCTTTCTCGTAATGTCGGCTGTAAGGTGAACGCGTAAACCATGGAATCTGCACAACACTGTGTGGAAAATTCCAAGTTTAAACGAGAGAGTTCTCCTATTAGTGGTAATTGTGTGGTCGGAACGACGCTTAGTTTTGTATCTTCATTTCCACTCAAAGCGTCTGCCACTACGTTTGCCTTTCCAGGGTGATAGTGGATAGTGCAATCGTAATCTTTTACCAACTCGAGCCATCTTCTCCGACGCATGTTCAATTCCTTCTGCGTGAAGAAGTATTTCAGGCTCTTATGGTCAGTGTAGATCTCACACTTTCCTCCATATAAGTAGTGTCTCCAAATCTTCAACGCGTGAACTACTGCGGCCAGTTCTAAGTCGTGTGTTGGGTAGTTTTGTTCGTGGTCCTTAAGTTGCCGGGATGCATAAGCTACAACTTTCTTATTTTGCATCAGAACACAACCCAAACCTGACAAAGAAGCGTCTGTGTAAATGACGAATCCTTCTGATCCATCTGGGATGGTTAACACAGGCGACGTGGTTAGCCTTTTCTTTAGCTCTTGAAAGCTTTCCTCACAAGTTGAATCCCAAGTAAACTTCTCAGTTTTCTTGGTCAATTTCGTCAGTACTTTCGCAATGCTGGAAAAATCTTGTATGAACCTGCGGTAGTACCCTGCTAACCCAAGAAAACTCCGAATTTCATTGACGTTAGTAGGTGCCTTCCAGTTCATGATGGCTTCTACCTTTGCTGGGTCCACTTCAATCCCTTTTGTGGAGATTATATGCCCTAAGAACATCACACGGTCGATCCAAAATTCACACTTGCTGAATTTGGCATACAACTTCTCTCGTCTCATTGTCTCTAAGACTGCTTTGAGATGTTCTTCGTGTTGTTCTTTGCTCTTAGAGTATACGAGTATGTCGTCGATGAAGACGATGACGAAGACGAATTGATCCAGGTACGGATGAAACACTCTATTCATCAGATCCATGAAGATCGCCGAAGCATTTGTTACTCCGAAAGGCATCACAGTGAACTCGTAATGTCCATACCGAGTCCAGAATGCTGTCTTTGGGATATCCTCACTCTTGACCTTTAGCTGATGGTACCCAAACCTCAGATCGATCTTTGAGAATATGGTGGCATTCTTTAACTTATCGAACAAGTCTTCTATCCTCGAAAGAGGATATTTGTTCTTAATGGTCAGTTGATTGAGACCTCGGTAGTCTATGCACATACGGAAAGTTCCATCTTTCTTCTTTACGAACAACACGGGTGCTCCCCATGGTGATGCACTAGGCCTGATGAACTTCTTTTCAAGCAAGCCCTGCAGTTGTTCTTTCAGTTCTTCTAACTCTTTTGGTGCCATTCGATAGGGTGCTTTAGATACTGGTGCTGCCCCAGGTATCAAGTCGATGGAGAACTCTATCTGACGATCGGGAGGTAACCCGTTTAATTCCTCGGGGAATACATCAAGATATCCATCCACAATTGGCACTTTGATGCGTAACTTATCGTCTATCTCTCCTGCTGAGATGTGAATGAGGTAAGCTTGGCATTCCTCTTTTCGTAATATTGCAGCAGCTTGGATTGCTGATATTACTCGGGTTTCCTTCTTGGTCTTGATTTCACGAAACGTGAAGCATTGGCCATTACGGTTTTCGAGGTCAATCTCACGTTCTGTGCATTTTATTATCGCTTTGTTTCTCATTAACCAGTCAATGCCTAAGATTATGTCAAAGGTTTTCATCTCAAGGATGTGAAGGTCGGACTCTACTAAGTGATCGCTTAGAATTAGGGGTAAACCTATAATTCGGCCCTCAATTTCCATAGTAGTTCCAGAAATTTCCTAGCGCGGCCTGTTGAGGTGGCTTAGGTTCAGCCTGAGGAGGTGGGTTCTGTCCTATAGGATTCATTGATACAGGAATGGGGTTAACGCAGGGTCGTCCACGTCTACGTTCTGGTGTCATTCTAAAGGTGGTTCTGATCGGAAAAGAATAATATTGTTATGATATGTATAGGTGCGAGAAAGTTATAAAAACATAACCGGATTAACCAAATCAACACAACGCTAGCACTGAAACACGTGTGGTACGTAATTCACCGCTTCGCATTGGGGCCCTCAATGGTACAGTGCTCACATTCGCACAGTATTCTAGGAACTAGTGATGTGTCATTAAGCGATAATCAGATAAAATATATGACAGTCAATATATAAAGCAAGTAAAACACATTGACAAGTAGTGAGCACATAATAAGTATATATATATATATATATATATATATATATATATATATATATATATATATATATTTAAAAAGTTTTGGTTCTACGGAGTCAGTCTCCTTACATTTCCTCACATCAAATGGACCACGAGCGACAAAAAAGAGGGGTTAGAGCTACGCTGTTATGGCCTATAAGGAAAACGACCACGCAAAATGACTACTACTATATGTCAAGCGGCTACCACCTATACTATATATATGCATCTACTACTATATACAAAGTCTGGTAGTCCAACTAATCTTCAACCTCTGACTCTGGCGGGGAATCTATCTCTACCTCTGGCTCATCTCCCTCAAATTTGATAATCTCGGGCTCAACTCCCGCTAGCTCAAACACAGGAGGCACGGCTTCCCCATGGCCGAAAGGTCCTTCCCCAGCAAGTCCACTCACTACCCAGTAGGCGATGGAGGTATCCCGCTGCGCGAGAGCTGCCTCTAAGTGTAGGTCGGCCCTCCGAGTAGCGATGTGAGAGTACTCATCCTGGGAGACGGCGGTTGCTCTAGCCGCAATGGCCGACGCCTGTGCTAGCATGGCGTCCTCCCAGTGACCATCCGATATGGCCAGATCGTGCCCGGCGAGTGCAGCGGTCTGGTAAGATAGCCCGCGGTTAATATCCGCGTGCCGAATCACCCTCTGAGCCTCCACCCAGTAGACGTCTAGGTGAACCTGAGGTCCATGCTCTGGGTCGGCCACCCTCATACGGTCTAACAGTCCGGCAGCGATGGGGCGGAAGATTTCGATCACTCCTCCCGCGAATCGGGTCGCAGCTGCGAAGTCGGTCTCAACGTGGGGCTCTGGGGCAACCCTTGCCCTTTCGCGTGACTCTAAAAAGCGGGTAGTGAAGGCATCAATGGTCTCTACTTCTAACTGCTCAATCTCTAAGTACTGGGCCACATCCATCTTAGGCTTCCTATAGGGAAAGGAAAGTTCTAGTCAAATTTTAGTTTAAAAGGAAAAATAACCGTAAAGTAAACACTTAAAGCACGTAATCAAAGAAATCACATAATATTATTCATGAAGTTCACAAATTATCCAAGTATTCTTATTTATTACCCGAGGTTCAACAGCAGCTTAGACTAGATTTTGTAGTTCCTCATTCGTAGTACGAACATTGTTTTGGGTTATCGTAACCCCCTTTTTTTTATCGCGTAATATTATGAAGTCAAGCTATTTTGAATTTTGTAGGCCTTTAAACAATTTTATAAAAAGTAGTAACGTACCTTCGAGGAGCTTGTAGACAGTAACCAGAGACACGTTTCCCCCAGAAAAATTAATATTTTAATACTTAAGTGATAACAAATAATTTTAGTGTGATGGGAAAACAAGATTTGGGGTTAGATCCAAAAGTTTTGAACCTAGGCTATGATACCACCTGTAATGCCCCGAATCCAGAATATATTAATTATATCGGATTCGAAGTGTTATTGTGATCAAAAGTCCGAACTATAAAATTTTTGAAGGAAAAGTAACGGAATTGAGAGATAAGTTTCATACAGCGGATAAGTGGGAAGAAATAATATAATAAGGTATCGCACATATAAGTGCATCTATATATATATATAAGGGAGGATAAAGGATTCTGTATCTTTATGATAATACACACTGAGTTTTGATGACTGAAACACATGGTAAGAAGTATCGTCTTGCATAGCGGTAGCGACATCATTTATTTAGGAATGGAAATAATAGGCATCATTGTATTATTAATAGTATTTTAAGCAAACGGGAAAACTTTGTGTCTTCTGTATCACTGTCCTTGCTCCCCGTAATTGTAATCTGCAAGGGGTTAGGAAAAAGGGGCGTGAGAATTGAATTCTCACATATGGGTGATTTGCAACATCATGGGATTGGTAAATCCAAAATATATTAAGTTATACTCATTGATAAAGTGTTTAATTTTATTTAATCAGTTGACGTATAGATGAAATTACAAAGTTCCATAGACGAAACAGTTTATATAAAATTTAATCGGCATTAAGCATATTTCGCATAATATAATTGAAATAGCACAAGTTAGTTCACATTAGGGCAGAGCCCAAAACATAATCACGTATTGTCACAAACTGTCAAACCATATTCGTACGATCATTCCACTTCCAACAAAGTTACTCTTTTCAACTACAACCAATTCCATCAAAGTTACCCTTTTCAACTACAATCAAAACTTACTTCACTCAACCACAACAAACTCACATCATCCAACCACAACATCCCTCAAAATAAGCAAGCATCAATGGCCTTATTCCCAGTGTGCACGTAGGCAGCTGACCGGGGACCAGATCTGCTTGATCAACAACCTTGATTCCGAGGGCGTCCCCGACAGCTCCCCGGAGGTCGGATTTAAAACTCGATCCCGACTCTGTACATACTGGCTTTCCACAAAACTGACTCAACAAACTTTACAAAGAATAATACTTGACTGACAACTGAACTGATTCATGCTCACATAAGGTACTTACTCATGCAATGGTGATTGATTCACAAAACAACAGGCAACATATAACATATATAGTTATATCACATAATTCAAACAGTTATATAATAGGTGTTACATTTATGTTGGATTAGATATTTTTTTGATTTGATTTAATCGAGTTCAGAAAATACCGGCACGACGTTATTATTAGCAGATCAATCAACAGATCACCACCCACCTGATTGTTAGGAGTCCTGGGAATATTGTGTAGGCAGACAGTCGGTCCTTCGTGCGTGTCCAAAAAGTACAGAATCCTAATAAGGAGTATTCCGATTAAAAGATTGACTTTTGAATTTGCAAAGCTTTAGAGTGTGAAAATTGAGGATTTGGTAGATTGTTGCCTTTAGAAACTATTGAAAACTAAAGTTTTCAAAGGTTGATTTCTAATTGATAAGTACACCCCTTTTTAAGAGAAGGTGCATTAGGGGGTGTATTTACTAATTTCAGTGATGTCCTTAATAAAAGCCTTTCAAGTTAAAAACATAATTATTATTCTTGGAATACTTAGAAAAAAAATAAGAATAAGATAATTACTTAAAGGTATTAATAAAATTTAAAGAAAAGGTTTTTCTTTCTTAAGAATTCTATTTCTCATTTTTAAAAGAATTTATTAATTTTTTCCAAGAAAACTCTGTTTTTTTTTTTTACTAAATTGGATATTTAAAAGACTTATCTTTTGGTTCTTAAATTTCTAACAGTCGCATAAGGGGAAGACGAGTTTCCCTTTGTCTATGGATTCAAAACAAAAGTGTTTCACCCTTGAAAATCATCATCCAATAATAATACCAACTCATCAAAAAAGGATACTAAAGGACTATACTAATATCACCATAACACTAAAACAGTGATACTAAACATCCACAAGAATAATACTAGTCCACTAATTCATTGATACCATACATCTAAAACATCAATACATATCAACCGGTCAACTAAGTCGAGATACTAACTCAGCTAATTCCAACAGCTCATTCAATCAATACAATTAAAGTTCAATAGTGCATCAAAACCCAAGTGATACCAAAATACTAAACCAAAACTCCAAAGACTTAATTCACCAACCAACAGTTACTAAAATACTAATCCAAAGTCCAACTCATGGTTTGTGAAGGAAAAAGAAACAGGGAAAACAAAATCCAAAATCCTACTTCTAAAGAGTGATACAAAAAGGACTAAACAACAATACTAAACAAGTCAACTAACAATACTAAACCATCTAACCAAACTAACAGTAAGTTCGCCTTTCTCTTTTGCTTCTTCGTAAACGTTTTCGAACTCATCCATAAACTGAAATTTACGAATGAAAGAATGGAATTAGGGACCTTACGAGCCTCGGTTCGAGGTGTTAAACGGGCGGCCTAACGGCGTCGATTGGGAAATCGATAATTTGTTTGAAAAATCGGGCAGCCTAACGGCGTTGTTCGGGAATTCGGAAAAGTGATTTGAACAGCCTAACGGCGTCGGTTGGGATTTCCAGAAATTCCGGCAACAGCAACCGGTTTAACGGCGTCAATTTGATCGGAAATTGGACGAAAAGAAGGTCTCGGTTAGAAATTGGGATAATTCGGTATTCGAAATCGAATTAAACGGAATGAAATTTGAAGAAAAGAGAAGAGATTTCATCTTACTGGAGGTGGAGGAGAGGCGGCGACGGTGGGGCTGGCTTCGGCTTCGAGGCGGCGGCGCTACTGGGCTGAGGCGGCGGCGGCTTCGAACAGAGAGAGAGAGAGAGAGAGAGGCGACAAGAGAGGCCTCGATGGAGGACAGGGGAGGCGTGACGGCGACGCGTCTGGGCGGAGCTTCGTCATTCGCCGGAGGAGGAAGAAGGGGAGGCGGGCGATGTTGGGGCCGTGGCCGAGCGACGGAGGGAGGAGCGGCGTCGCGGCTGGAGCTTCGTCGGCCTGCGTCTGGGAGAGGGAAGAGAGGAGGCGTGCGGTGGCGTTCGCACGGCGGTGGACATCCGCCGGAAAAGTCGAATGGGAGGAGAAAAGCAGAGAGAATTTAAGGGAATTGGAAAATGGTTATGTGCGTGAATGAAAGAAAATGAGGAGAGAGAGTGACCTTTTTCTATTTATATACGGATTCTTCTCAAGACTTATCTACTCCCTCAATTAATCTTATCCAAAATTGATATTTTCGTTCCCAAAAGATACGGTTTAGGGGTCGTTTGGTTCACGAGTGTAACCCCGATTCAGAAATTAATACAGTTTTAAAACTCAATTAATATTTTATTGTATTTTGATTATAAAAGTATATTTTTTTTAATAAATTAAATACGGATCGAAATCCTTAATTTAAACTTGAATATTTAGTTTCCCGTAGTCCTTTATTCGTTTGAAAGATTCGATTCTTTCTACGAATTTAAGAATTTGTAAAAGGGTATATATTTTTAAATTACACAAATAACACACAAAATATTTAAAATTAAAAGAATTAATGAGAAGAAAAAAAAAAGGTTTCTAATTAAAGAAAAAGGGTATAGAACGGGACGGGGTATTACAGTCACCATGATTAAAAACATTGTTATGATTAAAAAAATGGAAGAAGTGATTTAAAAAATTAAAAAATACAAATAATTGATAAAATGATACATTTAATGTTTCACACTGTTTTTTTAAAACTTGATATTATAACCTTAAATGATACAATATTGTGTGTTTTGCATTAGAAATGAGTAATAATAAATTAAATAGCGTGGAATTATACATATTTTTTAAAATATTTTTTACTTATATTGATTTTATTAAAAATAGAATAGTGTGGAATAAATTTTATCATCAATATTTATTTAAGTGTTATTAAGATTTATTTAATTAAGATTTTATATTTGAGTGGTATTAAAACATTTGACCACAAATTTTGTGTGATAATCTTTCAAATATTTTAAATAATTATAAATTTATTTGTTAAATATTGAATACTTTAAATATTTTCTTTTAAAAATTTGATATATTAAAACTTAAATATTACTATATTATATTTTTTATATTAAAAATCAGTAATATACGCAGTGAAAAGAATATTGTTACTCATTAGCAATAATATGATATCAACTCGATATTTGATATTCATGATAAGATTCTAAATACCGGATATTTTAATTTTTTCAAGTTTAAGTATTGTATATAAAATTTTCAAGATAATATAAATTTTCTAATGTAATATGTATTAATGGTTGCACTAAATAGTATTACTTGCAATTGCAGACCAATTTAATTAATTTTAGTGAGAAATTGTGTATTATGCAAGATACTATCAATGTTCCAATGTATTTTGTACTAAATGTTACACTAAATAGTATTACTTGCAATTGTGAAACAATTTAAATTATTTTAGTGAGAATTGGTTTATTAGCAAAATAATATCAATGTTTCAATGTAGTATGTATTAATAGTTGCACTAAATAGTATTACTTCCGATTGTGAAATATTTTAATTCATTTTCATGAGAAATGGTGTATTATGCAAAACAATATCAATGTTTTAATGTTACATGTAATAATGGTTGCACTAAATATTATTACTTGTGATTTTGAAACATTTAAATTTATTTTAGTGAGAAATGATGTATTGTGCAAGATAATATCAATGTTCAAATGTATTTTGTACTAATTGTTGCACTAAATAGTATTACCCTTATTTGTGAAATATTAAATGTATCGTTTTAGTAAAAAAAAAAAGTGTATTATTAAGATAATATCAATGTTCTAATGTAGTATGTAGTAATGGTTTTCACTAAATAATATTATTTGTGATTGTGAAATATTTTAAATCATTTTAGTGAGAAATAGTGTATTATGCAAAATAATATCAATGTTCCAATGTAGTATGTACTAATGGTTGCATTAAGTAGTAATGTTTTCGATTGCAAAATATTTAAATTTATTTTCATAAGAAATGAAGTATTTTTGCAAATGATATTAATTTTTCAATGTAATAATTGTTGCACTAAATAATATTAATTGCAATTATAAAATATTTTGTTGGGAAATTGTATAGACTTAAGTTTTGATTAAGATGTCAAAATGTTCCTCCTAAGATATTTGTAAGTTAAATATTAATTAGAGTTAGAGTTTAGTTAATCAGTTCAAATTGTTAAGGAATTGGAGTGCAGTTATAAATTTCAGGAGTGTATTGAAGCGAAGTCCCCTGAAGACGAAGTCCGCTGAAGACAAAGTAATCTGAGGAAGTAGTCTAAGTGTTGAATGTTTTCTAAGTGCTTTCTCACTAAGACTAAAATCATCAGGAGAGGACCAAGGTCCACTGATGAGAACTAACAAAGCACATTCAATGCTAAACATATTAAAAGTTGTTAGTTAATCTGGTTGGAACAAGGCAAAACGAATTTCGGTGAAGCTTACAATAAATGAAGGAATAAGAAGGCTCTCTCTCAGAGGAGTTCCACCTTAAAGCAACACAAGAATCTGGGCAAGCAGACTGAAGGTCCAATGAGAAGATGACACGTCAGTGTACTTTACTGACAGCCGACCTGCCCCAGACTGACAAGTACCAAAAGTCTTTCTCTAGCAATCTACAGAAAGTTGGTAAATAGGTATGGTCTTTCAGCCGCTTCTTGACAAGACTTAAAGCTTCAAATAGAGTCGTTTGAACCAATCAGATACAAGAAGACTTACTTGAGAAGATTCAACTCAAACGAGAAGATTTTCAAGAAGGTCTATAAATACAGAAGGACGTGCTCATCTCTATGCACGGGAAACTCACAAGATTAAAGCTATCTCTACATTCATAACCTTCAAGAAGCACTCGAAATTACCTTTGTTTCCCAAGTGTTTCAAATCAGTAGAGAGCATAACAAACCTTCTGTAACCAAGCTTAAAAGCTATATCCAAACCTTAGAAAGAGATAATCCATCCTAAGCCTTGAGCTACACTGTAAGGATTATCTCACAACAGTTGGAACCAAACCAAACTCAAAACCCTACTCAGTTGTTAGGTTGAGAGTTAGTGTTAAGTGGTGTTAGTAAGGTGATTATTTGTATCAGTCTGAAAGCTGGTTTGTTTTGGGAACTAGGACCTGGAATTATCCTAGTGATCAATCATCCTAAGAGAGGATTAATTGATCAGTGCACCTTGGCACTATAACACAAGGAATTCCAAGTGAAAGGAATTCTTCTGTTTGATCAGGACAGTGGACGTAGGAGATTCATCTCTAAACCACTTTATATCTTGTGTATTTATTTCCTGCTATTTCCTAAGTGTGTGTTATCCACTCAAAGTTTATCAAGTAAAACGAGTTTTCTAAAGGGCTCACTAATCCGCATTTGAAAGCTAATTAGATAGTAGTTCAACTGAAAGTCTTGAGCTTTTAGTGGAGGTTTTATCTCAGTAAGCTTTCTCTAGTAATTCTCATCAGACTTAAAGTCCACTGACGAGCTACTATCTGAAGTAACCTGATAAGTCTGAAAGAAGTTTTTATTTGTAACCACAGGTGTATTCCCCCCCCCCCCCCATATACCTGTTTACTCATTTCGGGACCAACAATTGGTATCAGAGCGGTAGTTCAAAAGACCATTGTTCTAAGTATACCTTGTGCTTAAAGGTATTTTCTATTAGGTCATCTGAATTGATCTTGTTGATAAACTTGTTTAGATATTATGGCTGACAATGCAGCTAGGGTAGCACCACCAGCAGAGAACAATATGGGAGTTAATCCTTTGAACCATATGTCCCATCAAAAACTTCCACAATTCTCAGTGGAAAATTATGACTTGCCTGTGTACATGATGAAATGCTAAGGGTTATTACTAATGGTCCATTTATTTTTATGACACCTAACCCTAGAACCACGGCTGAGACTATTGCAGATCCAAGAGAAGAATGGCCCAAGGATGAAGATAACTTCACTGCAGATGAGATGAGGAGAAACAACCTCAACTTCATAGCCATGAATATTCTCTACACCACCATTCCAGATTCTGTAATGGGAAGAGTGATCCACTGCAAGACTGCAAAGGAACTTTGTGACACTCTTGCTCTCATGTGTGAAGGAACTGACAAGATAAAGGAGAACAAGCTTTCAGTAGTTGTTCAAAAATATGAGCAGTTCACCATGGAGCCCACTGAGACCATTGACCAGCTTGATGGAAGATTCACTGACATCATGAATGAAATAAACTCTCTGGGAAAAGTCTATACCAAAAGAGAAGTTGCCTTAAAAATCCTGAGAGGTCTAACCTCAAGATGGGATGTGTACTCTGTAATGATGCAGAATACCAAGGATCTATCCAGCGTGTCTATGCAACAAGTATTCTCTGAACTTAAGGCTTATGAGTTTGATCTTAACAGGAAAAGAGCTCCTGATGAGACCTCAGCTGAGAAGGGAGTTGCCTTCAAAGCTAAGGAGACTGAGCCAAAATCCCCAAAGCCTCAGAAGAGTACAAAGGCAAGAAAATCTCAGAGCAAGGCTGAGATGCAAGAGGAACTTAGCCTGATGGCTAGAAGGTTTGAGAAACTTAACAGCCATTTTCGCAAGTATAAAAGATTTTATAGGGATAATAGAGAAGGAAGAAGTTATCCACATAAAGACACTAGAGAAGGAGAGAAAAGCTCAACTGAGCTGGAGAAGAGAAAAGATTACAAGAACTATAACAGAGGTGAAGGATCATCATCAAAGACCAAGGAGTCTATTGAGGAAAAGAACGATTATGCCAATAGATGCTTCCAGTGCAAGAAGATTGGGCATTTTCAATATGATTGTCCTCAACTGAGCACAAAGGAAAGGAAGGAAAGGCAAGCCAAGAGAGACAGGAGATATGGAGAAAGGAAAGCCATGGTGGCTGAGGATGTTGATGAAGATCTGGAGTCATCTGATGGACTGTTCTCAGACAGCAGTGAAGATGACATGTGTCTCATGGCAAGAGAAGAACCAGAGGTACAATCTAAACCATCCATTTCTCTAGAGCACTCACCTGAGCTAAGCTCAGAGTCAACTGAGGAACTCAATCTTCAGTCCGCTTTGGAACAATTGATGATTGATTTCTCAAGGTTGCAAGAAGCAAGTTTTTGTCTCCAAGATGAAAACAAAAATCTCCTGAGAGAAAACTCTAAGTTAATTGAATCTGGGAATCAGACAGATCTTAACTCAGCTCAGTCTACCATTGAGTTGACAAAAGAGGTGGAAACCCTCAAGAGTCAAGAAAATGGCAAAGATCAACTGATAAAAGATCTTACTGAATCTAAGATAAAGTTAACTGAAGAAAATTTAAAACTGGTAAGCCAAATAAAGGATTCCCTCCTTAAAATTGATGTCTTACATAAATCTGAAGTGACCTTGTTAAAAAGGATTGATGCTCTTAACAAACCCTCTCTTGCCATAGAGGAGATTCAAAATTTTCAGATCAATCCTAATAACAAGTGTGGAATAGGCTTTATTCCAAAACCTTCAGAAGGTCCTCTGAGTGTTGGTTCTTCAAGTGGCACAAAGAGAGTTTTTGTTAAGTCTGTGACCTTTCAATCACAAACTTTAGATAAGGGTAAAAGACCAGCTGAGGTCCAACAAAAGAGAAGTCAAACTCAGCCAAAACCAAATGGAAAGGCTCAGTTGACTAATCAAAATAAACCTCAGCAGAGGTACTATCAGCCGAGGTCTTCACAGATTAAGCAACCTCAGCTGAAAGCACCCAGACATGAGCACTCCTCAAGGAATGACTCATACAGAAGACCTATTCCTTTTGTGCCTAAAGGAAAAGGCCCTTCATACCCTTATTAACAAAACCTCAGGCCAGGTGCACCCAAGCCTAAAAGAAAGAATATAAAGAAGGTTCCTGTTCCTTCAAAGGCTGACACCCATAGAAAGTTTACTCCCAAGGCACCTAGGGAGATAACAATCTATGTAGATGTTTATGGAAGACAAATTAGACACTCTAAAGTGATTAGAACTGTGAGGCAAATTTGGATTCCGAAAGGTACAGCTAATTTGGTAGGACCCAACACCAAATGGGTACCTAAAACTTGATTGTGATTGCAGGGCTCAGTGGATCTCAACAAAGGAGAAACACTAAAATCTTTAGTCTGGTACTTGGACAGTGGATATTCCAGGCACATGACTGGTAACAAAGATCTCCTGACATAATTTGTTGAGAAAGAAGGTCCACAGGTCACCTTTGGTGATAATTCACAAGGAGCCACTAAAGGTTATGGTACTTTAATAATTGGCTCAGTAAGAGTAAGCAATGTATCCTATGTCAGTGGACTTAAGCACAATCTTCTGTCCATAAGTCAGTTTTGTGATAAAGGATACAATGTTAAATTTTCTTGTAACCTGTGTTTTGTCAAGAATATATCTTCACAACAGGTACTACTAACTGGGTCAAGGAAAGGAAATGTCTATCTTGCAGATTGGAAGTCTTGCACACCAAATGCATGTCTTATTGCAAAAAGCTCAACTGATACTAATTGGTTGTGGCACAAAAGACTAAGTCATCTGAAGTTCAAGATGATGAACATAATAGCATGACATAGACTGGTGGAGGGAATGCCAAATGAAGTATACAACAAAGAACATATCTGTAAAGCCTGTCAGGAGGGAAAGCAAGTGAAAACATCTTTCAAAAGTAAAGTTGCAACCTCTACTGATAGAGTAGTTCAACTGTTACATATGGATTTCTTTGGTCCAGTAACCCCTGTAAGTATCAATGGAAGAAAATATACACTTGTTGTTGTTGATGATTTTTCCAGGTACACTTGGGTGGTATTCCTAGCAAGCAAGAAAAAGACTCAACTGAGGCTGCCAGAGCTCCTGAAGAAAGTTAGCAATGAAAAGAGCCTGAACATCGTAAAGATAAGATCAGATAAGGGCACTGAATTCATTAACTCCATTATATCTGATTTCTGCAAAGAATTAGGCATTGCACATGAGACCTCAGCTGCAAGAACTTTACAACAAAATGGAGTAGCAGAAAGAAGAAATAGGACTCTCAAGGAGGCAGCAAGAACAATGCTTGCAGAAGCTCAAGTTCCTAAAAGATTTGGGGCTGAAGCTATTAATACTGCCTGCCACACTTAAAATAGATCCATGGTAACCAAACATCAAGGAAAAACTCCATATGAATTATGGAATGACAGAACACCACAGGTATCTTACTTTCATATCTTTGGTTGTAAGTGTTTCATTCACAACAATGGGAAAACTCAACTGAAAGCTTTTGATAGCAAAGCTGATGAAGGAATCTTCCTAGGATGTTCCCAAATCAGTAGAGCTTTCAGAGTTTATAATTGTAGAACTCTTGTTGTGGAAGAAACACCTCATGTGGTTTTTGATGAATCTACTTTTGAGTACAGGAGTAAGGAGAATGAGGAAATGATAAGCAAAAGACTAACTAGACTGAGTATCAAGTCTAAAAGTTATCCTGAGGAATGTGTTGATACATACATCTCAACCTGGGATAACATCAATGATCAACAATTCAAAGAGGTCACCCAAAGTCAAACCACTCCTCAATGCTCACCTGAGAGCACTCCTGAACAAGTAACTGAACTGATGAACACAATCCCAGTTCAAGAGGTAAGAGATGTCAATGAAGATGTGGTCACAGCTGAGACATCCACTGAACCCATCATTCAAGGGGGAACCAATGATTTTACCATTGAGAATGAGAATACCTTGAATGATGACCCAAGACTTCAACCCTCTGTCTTATTTCCTGAATTTGATTTCATTCCTATATCTAGTGACTCAACTTCTGAAGAGTTAAACTCTACTGAAGGACATCAGCTAGGAGAACTTGGCTCTCAGATCACCCTGTTGAGCAAATCCTAGGTGATCCCACATCATTAGTCAAAACTAGAAGTTTTCATGGAGAAAGTGCTTTATTTTGTTGTTTCTTATCTAACCAGGAACCAGGTTCCATTGGAGAAGCACTTCAAGATTCAAATTGGATCATTGCCATGCAAGAAGAACTCAACCAATTTACAAGAAATCAAGTATGGGAGCTGGTTGACAGGCCATATCACTGCAATGTGATAGGAACCAAGTGGGTATTCCAGAACAAGAAGGATGAAAATGATGTCATAGTCAGAAACAAAGCCAGGCTAGTTGCAAAGGGCTATTCTCAAGTTGAAGGCTTTGATTATGATGAAACTTTTGCCCCAGTAGCCAGATTGGAAGCAATAAGGTTATTTCTTGCATATGCTGCTCACAAGAAATTCAAAGTGTATCAGATGGATGTTAAGAGTGCATTCTTGAATGGAGTACTCAATGAAGAAGTCTATGTGGAGCAACCCCCAGGTTTTGAAGTAAGCCACAAAGTATATAGACTGGGAAAAGCTCTATATGGACTGAAAGAGGCTCCAAGAGCTTGGTATGATACTTTGTCACAATTCCTTTTGGATCATGGCTTTATCAAAGGAGAGGACACTTTGCTAGTTCAAATCTATGTGGATGATATCATTTTTGGTTGTCCCAACCAAGTCCTCTGTGAGAAATTTTCTCAACTCATGAAAGGAAAGTTTGAGATGTCAATGATGGGAGAAATGAACTTCTTCCTAGGACTTCAAGTTAAGCAGTCTCCTAAAGGAATCTTCATCAACCAAGCCAAATACACAAGGGAGTTGATCAACAAGTTTGGATGCCAGACCAGCAAAGTTGCAAGAGTTCCACTCAGCACCAACACCAAGATGGAACCTGATGAAGATGGTGAATCAGTGGACCAGACTCACTACAGAGCTATCATTGGATCTCTACTGTATCTCACAGCAAGCAGGCCTGATATCACTTTTGCAGTTGGGATATGTGCAAGATATCAAGCAAATCCTAAGAAAAGTCATCTGGAAGCTGCTAAGAGGATTCTCAAATATCTCAAAGGTACTGTGAATATGGGATTGTGGTACCCCCCAGATGACATTCTGGAACTCACAGGATACTCAGATGCTCACTATGGAAGATGTAGAATTGACAGGAAATCAACCTCAGGCACTTGATTCTTGGGAAGTAAGCTGATCTCTTGGTTTTCCAAGAAACAAAACTCAGTAGCCACAAGCACTACTGAAGCTGAATATATGGCAGCTGGAAGCTGTTGTGCTCAAATTCTCTGGCTAAGACAATAACTGAGAGACTACAATATCTTTGCTAATGAAGTTCTTATTTTCTGTGACAACAATAGTGCAATTACTATTTCAGAAAATCCAGTTCTCCACACAAGATGTAAACATGTGGATATAAGGCATCATTTCATCAGAGACCATGTGGAGAAGAAGGATATCAAAATGCTCAAGATACACACTGACAAACAAAAGGCTGATATATTCACAAAACCTTTGGCTGAAGCAAAGTTTCAAGAACTGTCAGTAGAGCTTGGACTTCTAGATCTAGAAGAGTAAAGGAAGGAGCCAATCTCAGATAAGTTGTTTTCGAGTCAGTGGAGGTTCATCCTCAGAAGAGAATCACCTCAGTGGAGTCACTGATCACAGAAGAGCTTATATCTCTCAGAAGAGGTTCCACCTCAGTAGAGGTCAAAGTTTTAACTCTACTATTTTTTTTCCAAGTCTGAAGGCTATTAGCTTCATATTATAAAACTCTTATCAAAAATAGCTAATGAGTATTTTCTTGGAAATTAAATCTTTTTACTCTGTTTAAAAAAGATTTCATTATGGCAAGCATTTAATGCGCGTTGTACAAGTTAGTTTTGCTTTTACAGTTACCTATCTCACGCACCTTAAAAGCCGGATGATGTGACCTTCTAGTTACCAACTCCTTTAATCCATACCCCTCATTTTAGGCGGTTCTTTTCTAACCATTGAGATCTCTCAAATACTCCCCACTAATCCTTTCAACTATCCACGACCTTTCATCCAATCAATCTCAGATATTGATTGCGGGATTAGATCTCACCGTTCATTACTCATATAAAGCCCCCAAAATTCAGCCAAAGAACCTTTTCGAACACACTTTCAAGCAAACCCCTACTATATTTCCTAAACACTCTCTGCAAACTTACTCTTCAAATTTTCTAAATGGCCAAAGTAAATCTTTGATTTTTGACAAACAAGGATAATTTCTGGTATGAACCCATCGTGGTTTTTGATAACCTAGAAATTGAATCTAGACAGGAGTTCGCACACATTAAGGAAGCTTTGGAGATGGTCAAAGCTGCTGGGTTGGAGAAGTTCTTATCAGTTCATCCTGAGAACTGCTTCGATAGACAGGTTCTTGAGTTCTTCTACAATATATCCAACTCTGACTCCAGAATCAAATCATGTCTTTTCCTCCAAAGAAAGAAAAAGGTGGTAAGAGACGATATGGAGGTTGTTGAGCACCAAAAGATCAGGAAGGAGATTAGGACCAGTGGTGATGTTTTGAAGGAGTTATTTAAACTCCCCTCTGAAGGTCCAAACCCAGATACCTGCATTGCTGACAAGGAGGAGGACTGGGTGTACACCATTATGCAGAAGAAGATAAAGTACAGCCCAACGATGAACAGAAGTGTACTTTTACCAGTTTATGATGTCCTTTGTGAGATTGTTGGTAAATGTATACTGGGAAATCAAGGGAGCACGGAGCAAGTAAGCAAGCCAAAGCTTAGGCTAATGAAGGCAATTGTGGAGAGCAAGGAGAAGTCCTTCAACTGGCAACAGTTTTTCCTAAGGGCTCTGAACAAAGAACATTCTAAATTCCAGCCAGAAAAAAGACTCCCCAACTATCAAGTAAGCTGAACTATGCAACTAAAATCTCCTACTTGATAGAGAATGTGGATGTGGGAGTAGACTGGATACAAGATAGGAAGTGGAGTAACCTGAAGGCCTTATTCAAACCTGGAAAGGCCTTAGAAACAAGGATGATCAAGGCAGCGGTAGAGAGCCCTGAGGCAGTTCAAGAGGAGGAAGAAGCTGGCCTAACTGAGGAAAAGAAGACCAAGCTTAAGAGGAGGCTGGTCAAGCTGAGTGATATGATGGCTCGTCACAAGGAGGAGGAGGCACAGAAGGCCTCAAAGAAGGAGAAGAAAAGTTCTTCTGAGGCCATGAAAGAGAGTGCACCTAAGAAAGTCAGAGTCACAAACTCTATTGATGAGTCTTCATCAGGTAACCCTGACTCCTCTCCTAATGTGATCTCAATTGAGTCTGACTCAGATGTACCTGCCCCTACCCCATCAAACCCAAAATCAAACCAAGAACCCCGGTAAGAACAAAGAAAATTTCCAGAATATCTAAAACCCCCACTGAAGGCTCTCAACAGCCTGAAAGTGGATCCCAAAATACCACCCCATCTGAGGCATCTGCTGAGGCATCCTCAACCCCCTCTGAACCCATCCCCTCAACCCCCACTGAACAAAACCCAATCCCTCCTGAAACTCAAGCCCAACCCTCGTCTGAACCCAACCTATCTGAAATCTATTCAACTCACCTGGAGTCTATCCCAGAAGAGCCCACAGATGTCAGATCCCCTACCCCTTCCTTGCCATCATAAGATGAATGTTTTCTAAGTACATTCTCACTAAGACTAAAGCCATCAGGAGAGGACCAAGGTCCACTGATGAGAACTAACAAAGCACATTCAATGCTAAACATATTAAAAGCTGTTAGTTAATCTGGTAGGAACAAGTCAAAACGAATTTCAGTGAAGCTTACAATAAATGAAGGAATAAGAAGGCTCTCTCTCAAAGGAGTTCTACCTTAAAGCAAGACAAGAATCTGGGCAAGCAGACTGAAGGTCCAATGAGAAGATGACACGTCAGTGTACTTTACTGACAGCCGACCTGCCCCAGACTGACAAGTACCAAAAGTCTTTCTCTAGCAATCTACAGAAAGTTGGTGAATAGGCATGGTCTTTCAGCTGCTTCTTGACAAGACTTAAAGCTTCAAATAGAGTCGTTTGAACCAATCAGATACAAGAAGACTTACTTGAGAAGATTCAACTCCAACGGGAAGATTTTCAAGAAGGTCTATAAATACAGAAGGACGTGCTCATCTCTATGCACGGAAAACTCACAAGATTAAAGTTATCTCTACATTCATAACCTTCAAGAAGCACTCGAAATTACCTTTGTTTCCCAAGTGTTTCAAATCAGTAGAGAGCATAACAAACCTTCTGTAACCAAGCCTAAAAGCTATATCTAAACCTTAGAAAGAGATAATCCATCCAAAGCCTTGAGCTACACTATAAGGATTATCTCACAACAGTTGGAACCAAACCCTACTCAGTTGTTAGGTTGAGAGTTAATGTTAAGTGGTGTTAGTAAGCTGATTATTTGTATCAGTCTGAAAGCTGGTTTGTTTTGGGAACTAGGACCTGAAATTATCCTAGTGATCAATCATCCTAAGAGAAGATTAATTGATCAGTGCACCTTGACACTATAACACAAGGAATTCCAAGTGAAAGGAATTCTCTTGTTTGATCAGGACAGTGGACGTAGGAGATTCATCTTTGAACCACTTCATATCTTGTGTATTTATTTCCTGCTATTTCCTAAGTGTGTGTTATCCACTCAAAGTTTATCAAGTAAAACGAGTTTTCTAAAGGGCTCACTAATCCGCATTTGAAAGCTAATTAGATAGTAGTTCAACTGAAAGTCTTGAGCTTTCAGTGGAGGTATTATATCAGTAAGCTTTATCTAGTAATTCTCAGCAGACTTAAAGTCCACTGACGAGCTACTATCTGAAGTAACCTGATAAGTCTTAAGGAAGTTTTTTTTTTGTAACCACAGGTGTATTCCCCCCCCCCCCCCATACACCTGTTTACTCGTTTCGGGACAAACATATTTTAATTCATTTTTGTGAGAAATGGTGTATTATGCAAAATAATATTAATGTTCTAATGTAGTATGTACTAAGGGTTGTATTAAAAAATATTATTTGCAATTGTAAAATATTTTAATTCACGCTGGTGAGAAATGATGCATTATGCAAGATAATATCAATGTTCTAATGTAGTATGTACTAATGGTTGCAGTAAGTAGTATTATTTGCGATTGTGAAATATATTAATTCATTTTAGCGAGAAATGTTGTATTATGCAAAATAATATCAATGTTCTAGTATGTAATTATGGTTGCACTAAATAATATTATCTGCAATTGTAAAATATTTTAATTCATTTTAGTGAGGAATATTTTATTATGCAAGATAATATCAATGCTCTAATGTAGTATGTATTAATTGTTGCACTAAATAGTATTATTTGCAATTGTGAAACATATTAATTCAATTTAGTGAAAAATGATGTATTATGCAAGATAATATCAATATTCTAATGTATTTTCCCGAAAAAAATGTTTCAATGTATTTTGTACTAATTATTGCAATAAATAGTATAATTTACAATTGTAAAATATTAAATGTATCATTTTAGTGAGAAATGACGTATTATGCAAGATAATATCAATGTTTTAATGTAGTATGTATTAATGGTTGCACTAAATAGTATTATTTGCGATTTTGAAATATTTAATTAGTTTTAGTGAGAAATGGTGTATTAGGCAAGATAATATAAATGTTCTAATGTAGTATGTACTATTTAAATACTTCCAAATTTTCTAATTTTCAAGAAAAAGTAAATAAATTAATTTATTTTACAATATTCACCACATCTTTAAAAATATCTTACTTTATTAGTTTTATCTCATATGCAACTCATGATCTCTAATTTTATTTTATTTTTTATTCCATATTTAAGTTATATGAGAAAATATAATAATTTCTATTTTCTGAATTTATTTTTCTTTTATAAAAGAAATGGAATAAGATATTAAATATTAAATATATAAAAAGATGGAGAATAAATCAAATATTGGAACTTTTATAAAATATTGGAAATATAAGTTGGAGAGAGAATCATATTTCAAATTTGGAATCATCTGAAAATACACTAAAATATCATAATTTTCGCTTATGGGTATATTATACCTTTTAATTGGCATTTAATACAATAATTACAAAAATATCACATTATGGATGTCCAGAATATGGATGTTTAGCGCCACTCTTTAAAAAAAAGTTTCAATTTTCAACCGCCTGCAATGCTATGCCAATCAAGTCAACTCAAAAGACAACTCATAAAGTACCAGTTAACAAAATGACATTTGTCACTAATTGATTAGTTGATTTAAATTTTTATATGATTAAAATGAATACTGTAAATATTATGGATAATATTTATTTAATATTAAATAAAAATTATATCGAAATTTATATTTTGTCAAGTTTAAGTATTGTATATAAATTTTTCAAGATAATATAAATTTTCTAATGTAATGTGTATTAATGGTTGCACTAAATAGTATTACTTGCAATTGCAAAATAATTTAATTCATTTTAGTGAGAATTTGTGTATTATGCAAGATACTATCAATGTTCCAATGTATTTTGTACTAATGGTTGCACTAAATATTGCAATTGTGAAACATTTTAAATCATTTTAGTGTGAAATGGTTTATTAACAAATTAATATCAATGTTCCAATGTAGTATGTACTAATAATTGCACTAAATAGTATTACTTTCGATTGTGAAATATTTTAATTCATTTTCGTGGGAAATGGTGTATTATACAAAATAATATCAATGTTCTAATGTTGTATGTAATAATGGCTGCACTAAGTAGTATTACTTGCGATTTTGAAACATTTTAATTCATTTTAGTGAGAAATGATTTATTGTGCAAGATAATATCAATGTTCAAATGTATTTTGTACTTATTGTTGCACTAAATAGTACTCCCTCCGTCCCAAACTCAAGTTCCCGTTTACTGTTTACACGGTTATTAAGAAAAGAATTGTTTATTAGTATTTAAAGTGATAAAGTAGATGTTTTGGTTATTAGTGTATGGAGAATATAATATTAAAAAAGTATTGTTATTTTTTTGCCAAAAGTAGATGTAGCAAATGAGTATGGGAAGGACCTTTTTGGCAATGTAGCAAACGAGGTTGGGACGGAGGGAGTATTACTTTCATTTGTGAAACATTAAATGTGTAGTTTTTGTAAAGAAAAATGGTGTATTATTTAAGATAACATCAATGTTCTAATGTAGTATGTACTAATGGTTTGCACTAAATAATATTGTTAGCGATTGTGAAGTATTTTAAATCATTTCAGTGAGAAATAGTGTATTATGCAAAATAATATCAATGTTTCAATGTAGAATGTACTAATGGTTGCATTAAGTAGTATTATTTCCTATTGTGAAATATTTTAATTTGTTTTCATGAGAAATTATGTATTTTGCAAAATAATATCAATTTTTTTTTAATGTAATATGTAATAGTTGTTGCACTAAATAATATTAATTGCAATTATGAAACTTTTTAATTCATTTTTGTGAGAAATGATGGATTATGCAAGATAATATTAATAATGTAGTATGTACTAATGGTTGCACTAAATAATATTACTTTCAATTTAGTGTGAAATTGCGTATTATGCAAGATGATATCAATGTTCCTATCTTTTTTGTACTAATGGTTTTACTAAATAATATTACTTGCAATTGTGAAATATTTAAAATTATTTTAGTGAGAAATGGTGTATTATGCAAAATAATATCAATGTTCTAATTTAGTATGTACTAATGGTTAGTATCATTTCCATTTGTGAGATATATTAATGAGAAATGGTGTATAATGCAAAATAATATCAATGTTCTGATGTCGTATGTAATAATGGTTGTACTAAATAGTATTATTTGCAACAAGGCGTAACATTTTAATTCTTTTTAGTTAGAAATGGTGTATTATGCAAGATAATATTAATGTTCTAATGTAGTATGTACTAAGGGTTGTATTAAATATCATTATTTGCAATTGTAAAATATTTTAATCCACGTTAGTGAGAAATTATGTATTATGTAAGATAATATCAATATCCTAATGTAGTATGTATTGATAGTTGTAGTAAGTAGTATTATTTGCGATTGTGAAATATATTAATTCATTTTAGTGAGAAATGGTGTATTATGCAAAATAATATCAATATTCTAATGTTGTATCTAATTATGGTTGCACTAAATAATATTATCTGCAATTGTAAAACATGTTAATTCATTTTTGTGAGAAATATTATATTATGCAAGATAATAGTATTAGTGAGAAATAATATATTATGCAAGATAATATAAATATTCTAATGTAGTACGTACTATTTAAACACTTCCAAATTTTATAATTTTTTGAGAAAAAGTAAATAAATTAATTTATCTTACAATATTTACCATATCTTTAAAAATATATACATACACATCCAAGACAAAGTATAGAGTGAAACTAGTTTATACATAAATCCATGAATGGTATTAGTTGTTTTCACTGAAGAATATTAGTTGTTTTTACTGAAGAGTATTACTGATTTACACTAAAGAGTCTTAGTTTTTTCGGAGAAAATGAACTAAGACTCTTCAGTGTAAACCAGTAATACTCTTTAGTAAGTACAACTAATACTCTTCAGTGAAAACAACTAATACACTTCAGTGATTTATATATAAACCAATTTCACTCTATACATACTCCACATTCAATACTTTTACGAAGATTCAGAGTTTTTGAAATTATTTTACTTAAGGGTATTGGTTGTTTCACTAATTAAAATTAGTTACTTTTACTAAATGATGTTAATTCTACTAAAAAGTATTGTATATTGATTTATGTATGAATAAATTTTACACGGTACATGATAAATTTAAATTGTTGATGATAATTAAAATTGATTATTATTAATAGATATTTGTTTTTACTTAAAATTTAACGTATTTAAAATATCAAATTGAATAAGATTTGATCTTATCTAAAATTAATCATACACATATATTTTTTATTTTTTTACGACATTTAATAGATTTTATAAAAAAATATAACCATTCCTATATTAATGCAGAATATTTCTCCCCCGCCTGACCACTATTATAATTTCACTCCCTCAAATCTCAACTTACTCTCCATTAGATACAGTCAAATTATCAATAATTTATTTTATTTGACTTGTTCTCCAATACTTTTATTAGATAAAACAGATTCTTTTTTTTTTAAATTTAATTATATATAATATTTTTAGGTGAATTGCTTTTGTGTAGTTAATGTCTAAAATTTAAGTTGGTAGACAAATTGCATTAGGTTGAGGAATTAAGTATTTACATGATTAGAGAAATGAACTCAAATAGTATGTTTAAACAATAAATTATACTCCCTCCGTCCACGAGTAAGTTTTCCACTTCTTTTTATTGAATGGTTTAAGAAAGTGTATTTGTTTATTAATATATGGTGGGCCAAATGTTGACTTTTGGGATAAAGTAATGAATAGTATTGAAAAGTAAATTGAATTAGTGACATTTTTGGTAATATTGTGTGAGTTTGAAGGTTAAAGTTTATATATAGTAGAGTGTTGCTTTTTCCATTTATGGAATGAGAAATTTACTGGGGGACGACCCAGAAAGGAAAGTGGGAAGTTTACTCAGGGACGGAGGGAGTAAATAATAGGTTTAAACAATAAATTCTAAATAATATGTTTAAATAATAAATTATATATAATATGTTTAAACAGTAAATTATATGTTTAAACTATAAATAATAAATAATATGTTTAATAATTATTTTGTGCCTACATGATTAAATTGCATAATAATTGTATTAGAATTATAAATAAAATAAATGGGCCAAATTTTTAAACCATAATGGCCCAAAATAAAAATAAAAAGCTAATGGGCCGAAAGCCCAAATAAGTGTGAAGTACATGTGCAGCTGATGTGCATGCTGTCAATCATTTGTTGGAATTTTTGATGACTGTGGAAATAATAATTTGAAAAAATTAAAATAAAATTACAAATCGATACAGAAATTTACACTAAAACAGAAAAGAGAAGAAAACTGTGTGTCGAGTCGAGGAAGGCCTCTTCCCGCAAGACAAAATTTCCCCGGTAGTGCTCTTCGGTTCTGAAAATACGTCCCCAAAGGTAAAACGACACTTTCGTCTTCAAGAGTGCAGCATCGCAGGTCTTGAAGCTTCGGCGAACAGAAAGAACGTATGAACTGGACTAATTTCTTAAAGACTCTATATGCTAGAATACTTAGGGAGAGAGTGAGAGAGATTTTCTGTGTGGCGCCAGAAACTATGCATGAAGACACCTATTTATAGGCCTCCAAAACCCACACATGCATGGAAGGATTGTTAGTCAAACTACGAACCTGGACCTTTCTGCATTTCGGTTTGTCTCAGCCAAAATTAGAGAGGCGTAAGTCACTCCCAATTAAACGAAAATCAGGGAATTTGTCAACAATTGAATTTAAACACATGTTTTGCATTTCATTTGCTCTTACATGTCCATTTCAACGAATCTGGACACTCCAGATTTCTGGGCTAAGTCCAAACTTTTGGGCTCAACAAACTTAGAAAACTCTTCTAAGGCCCAAATACAACCCAAAGATCAATTGTCAAGGACCAATAACCAATATCCAAGGTCCAATGTCTTTAGCACAGTCTCAATTTAAATTCCCTTTTCATTTTCACTCATATATTATTATTGGTACACACCAAAAATTCCAACAATCCCCCACATGAGTGGAAATCAAAGCCTATAATATGCAGACTCACAGTCTAGTTCAAAACGAAATGTTATTGCATCTGGATAGGTAGTTTGGAGCTTTGAACCTTCCATAGTCAAACATTACCGAGTACACCGACGGCCTAGTGGACACTATGCCTTGAACCATTCCACCTTGGTGTGCACTGAGACAGTAATGTTGACACAATAAAATCTTTACGCTCTTCTCTTGTTCTCACATTTTTGTCCGTTTCGGCCATGAACACCCTTTGGATTCATAAGTGTTTAATATCCAGTGATATTTGAGGCGGCCTCTCACCTCACACTTACATAGGTGATCTCTATCTTGAGTATCTCATTATACTCTAGGAATCATTAAAAGTCAAAGACTTAACCTATACCACAACTTATGGGTTCCAACACTTGGTGTTGTGCTTTTCTAAAGAATGGTCAAATTACCAAGTGTTCTTTACAACAAACATCTACAACTTAGTTTTCCCATTGAACCAAGTTCTTGGGATCTCCAGTCATCATGGTTGGGTTACCACTGCTTCAGTTTTTATTTGTGGATTTTAGACCCATTCTTTCTAGCACTTTATTTGATCTCAGCTAGCTCTTTTCATGAGTGGATCCACTATTACTAGAGATCAAATTTTCATCACACCCCCACATTTTAGGGTATACACCTCTAAGTTACACCAACTTCAAATCACACACGTCTGTGTGATCTAAGTATTAGAGGTAAAGTGTTCCAAACTAATGACAAATATTTGTCATTTCCCTTCCACATATATCATATACCTTTTGAGGTTATTGATATTATGAATGTTAATAAACAAATTTTATTAACCACTTTATAACTTTAGATTTATACACCCAAACCTCAAAAGTTATAAAATTGGAACACTAAATTTTACCTCGGTGAACTCTTTAGTTCCGGCTTCGTTGGCAAACTGCTTTAGATTTTCCATTTAAATTCAAAGCCACGCCACACATCAAATTCGAATATATCAATGGAGAGACCTCTTCTTCCCCCACATTCGAATTTATCCATGGCGAGTACTCATCTCCCACATTCGAGATTGTTCGTCCATTTCATTTAATATTTCATCAAATATTAATTTGGACACAATTTCGAAATAAATTAGAAAACCGACATTTGAAGTTACACTTCAAGTCCGAAATTTAATCTTGGTCAGATACCAAATTAAATTCAATTTTTATTATGGCCTTAATTGCCACTTTTGACTCTCAAATAAATTGTCATTGCTATGAGTCAAATCTTGTGAATTAAATTCACATGGTTCATGCTCTCAAAGCACAGTTTCAAATGAGGCCTTAATGCCACTATTTATTCGCGAGCAAATCTCAAGCGAATTATAAGACGCCTCAAATCTTTTGGACTAAATCCAAATAATAATTTGTACTCTCAAGCACAAGTATTTTATCACATATCAAATTTTATTTGATATCAAGGAATTCAAATTTATGAAATAATATTTATAACACCTGAAAGTATTATTAAATAAATTTCATAACAATACGCGGTCCAAAATTCAATTAATTTTGTCCCATGTTTCTCTCAACAATTTAACTGAAATTTGAATTTCAGCCTTAATTCATCAATTTGGCCAATCGAGATCAACAATAGGCCTACGTACTCGGCTAAACTAGTCAATATTCTCATTAATTTAATTTTGGGTCAATCATGTAAGTATGATATTCAACCCAAAATAAATTAAAACACATGGCTCAACTTATTTGCCATCTAACATTTCAAGCGACAGAGAGAGACACGACCATTCATGTCACTTTCTCTCGGAACAACAACGTCAATCACCGATCTACACAAATCGCGATAGACTCGAATGCTACCACGGGCGTTTCGATTCAATCTTTTCCCGAAAAGCCACCAATTCTTATTTCAAATTGTTGCTTCATTTGGAAAAAGCTTCATTGCAATTCGGTTCATGATTCTCATCAATAACCGACTTTAATCTCAATCACGATACTTTATTTATATCGCCACCATTTGTCATTGACATCCTCATTTTGCGTATCGTTCTCAACGAACGCAAACAGATCCTCAGTGACAAACTTTGCCAACCACAAGGTGGTAAAAAAATAGCATTCTCTTCTGCCATTTTTTTTATTCTTACCCTCGATCTTCTCGGGTTTCTCGTTATAGACCATAAGATGTCTAGCTTCATCAAAGGGAAAGGGTTCACCACATTAGGAAGAGGTTTGCCCAAATTTGGACATTTACAGAGGGATAGGGGTAGTGGTGCCCTGGGGAGGACTAAAAGGAACAACAGTGTTTCCCTGGTTCGAAGACTCAAAATTATTATTTCTGTCAGTCAAATTTCGTCTTGCGATTGTTGGAATTTTTGATGACTGTGGAAATAATAATTTGAAAAAATTAAAATAAAATTACAAATCGATACATAAATTTACACTAAAACAGAAAAGAGAAGAAAACTGTGTGTCGAGTCGAGGAAGGACTCTTCCCGCAAGACGAAATTTTCCCGGTAGTGCTCTTCGGTTCTGGAAATACGTCCCCAAAGGTAAAACGACACTTTCGTCTTCAAGAGTGCAGCACCGCAGGTCTTGAAGCTTCGGCGAACAGAAAGAACGTATGAACTTGACTGATTTCTTAAAGACTCTATATGCTAGAATACTTAGGGAGAGAGTGAGAGAGATTTTCTGTGTGGCGCCAGAAACTATGCATGAAGACACCTATTTATAGGCCTCCAAGACCCACACATGCATGGAATGATTGTTAGTCAAACTACGAACCTGAACCTTTCTGCATTCCGGTTTGTCTCAGCCAAAATTAGGGAGGCGTAAGTCACTCCCTATTAAACGAAAATCAGGAAATTTGTGAACAATTGATTTTAAACGAGAAAAATAGTTTTTTGGTCCCGTAACTTGTCTTGTGTCTAATTTTGGTCCAAAAAAAATTAACTTTTCAATTTTGGTCCCATAACTTATTGAATTGTCCAAATTTGGTCTCATTTGGGACCAAAATTGGACAACTCAATAAGTTATGGGACCAAAATTGAAAAGTTAAAATTTTTGGGACCAAAATTGGACACCAAACAATTTAGGGACAAAAAAAAATTTATTTTTTCGTATTCATTAATATTTTTTTCTTATCTCACGTTGTATATATATATACATATATCAAACACTGTTTAATTAATTGTATATGTAGATTTTGGAAGATAAAATGACATTCTCTAAAATATTGACGACGAGCATGATAGTTGTTTCAATTTTATAATTTCATATTTTACTCTAAAATAATCGTTTATATACTATTGGTGGAGACGAGATCACGATAGCGACTTAGGATTATTTTACGAAGATATGAAGAATCAAAATTTAGAGAAAAATTATTAATTTATTATTTTATTTACTCTATCGCGATTTACTTTCTTAGTTAGTAATTAAAATTTCATTATTAATATTTTATGGGAGCTTTGTAATTCATCTTAAATAATAATTATTGGTATTGAAAAATATTGTGTTAATGGAATTTACATTATTGTATCGTGCTTTTGTTGTATCGATTATAATCCTAGAGTAATATTAATTAAGAAGGTGCATAAAAGTGGTATTTTGGTCCCACAACTTGTCTAGTGTCCAATTTTGGTCCCAAAAAAATTAACTTTTTAATTTTGGTCCCATAACTTACTGAATCGTCCAATTTTGGTCCCAAATGGGACAAAAATTGGACGATTCAGTAAGTTATGGGACCAAAATTAAAAAGTTAATTTTTTTGGGACCAAAATTGGACACTAGACAAGTTGTGGGATCAAAAAACTATTTTTCTTATTTTAAACACATGTTTTGCATTTCATTTGCTCTAACATGTCCATTTCAACGAATCTGGACACTCCAGATTTCTGGGCTAAGTCCAAACTTTTGGGCTCAACAAACTTAGAAAACTCTTCTAAGGCCCAAATACAACCCAAAGATCAATTGTCAAGGACCAATAACCAATATCCAAGGTCCAATGTCTTTAGCACAATCTCAATTTAAATTCTCTTTTCATTCACTCATATATTATTATTGGTACACACTAATAATTCCAACATCATTGGCTTCCCTTGAAATGCGTGAAATAAAAAAAAAGAAAAAAAAAGGGAATCGGGGAGTCACCTGATGACTGGACCAGGTACACTGTGTTCCCAGGGACACCCTAGAATTCCCCTTAAATACAGTATATACACTTCAAAAACCTAAATCCTTGAACCATCCGTGCCGAACAAGCCATGGGTATACCATATCCTGGTTTATTATACCAAATTCGAAATTAAAACAAATCATTTCAAACACAATATAGGGAAAATAACCACAAGAAACGGTCGACAACACGAATACGTAGTGGTCGCCCTCCATCCTTTTTGTTCGTGTGAATTAGCAGTAGGAAAATTTTGATGAGTACTGAATTCGGCTACCCAACGATACAGAACCTAAGGAGGAGATAGGGCACACGATTTTGCCAAATCCACGGTCAAGAGGACCGTTCACAACCATCCGATAGACTAAAGGTGAGAAGATATATTTCCGTCCAAAGAATAGACAATCTAAAAAAATAACATTCAATATTTTTTCTTGAGAAAGTTGACGTCAAATAAACTACCAAAAAAATTAAGCAAGTTAAGCCATTACAATTTGAGTCTAAAGTAAAAACGAAGGTGAATAAGTACTAAAAATTAAGCAATTTATATTAAAAAAGTTCAAATGAAAAATCGCAAAATTAGGATTTTGGTTGGGGTAAAAAATTTAAATTGATTCTGTCGTGAATTTTGCCTTATGGGAAGCCGAGAAGTATTGCAACTTTTTGCAGTGTTGGCACGACTTTTACAGTAAAATCTTATTAAAGGCAGATTTAGATCAAAATAGATGAGTTTTTATAGGCTGTTGGGATTATCAATTATTTGAAAAAGTGTTTCTAATCCGACTATTAAATCTGAATAAGGCTGTCTTGTTTTAGCATCGTACTCTCTCCGTCCCACTCTAAGTGTTCCACTTTTTTTTTTTTTTTGGTTATCCCACACTAAGTGTCCCATTCTATAAATGGAAAAAACAATACTCTACTACATATTAAATTTAACCTTCAAATTCACACAATATTACCAAAAATGACACTCATTCAATCCACTTTTTAACACAATTCATTACTTTATTAAACACTATTCATTACTTTTCAACACTATTCATTACTTTTCCACCATATATTAATAAACAAATACACTTTCTTAAACTATTCAACCAAAAGAAATAGAACGCTTAGACCGGGACGAAGGGAGTAATAACAAAAAATCAATTGCGTGAAAAGTGAATTAATTTAAGATTCTTGTTATTAGATAAAAACATTAAACAATTATATCAAATAATTGTTCACGCATATTTCAGCGTGTGGAGTGCACAACTTCACAAGAGAGTATTGTACACCCTCACAGCAGAATGCTTCTATCTTTTGATAGTGACTGCTTTTTATATATATTTATAGATGTGTGTTAATGTTAAAATACATACGTTTTAATACAAATATGCGTTACTATTGGAGCAAATGTGTGTTAATATTAGAGTAAATGTGTGTGTACTAGAAAAGTGTGTTAATTTGGAGTAAAGTGAGTTAATGTTATAGCAAATGTGTGTTAATATTAGGGTAAATGTGTGTTATTGTTGGAGTAAATGTGTGTTAGTGTTAGAGGAAATGTATTTATTGTTGGAGGAAATGTGTGTTAATGTATGAAATAATAAATCTAGATCTAAAAAGATGAATTATAAAATAATTTGTTCTTGTAAAAACACATATTTATCTTTATAGTTACATTAAAGTACATTTTTTTAAGGACTAGTAGTACACATTTTGCCTTACAGTAATACACATTTGCTTATGTAGTAACACAGTTTTGGAGCGAAAATCCTGGAATAAGTCTTGAGTGAATTTTTTTTGAAAATTAGCTTGACCGGGTTAGGATCCGTGAATTTTGACCTGAAGCGGCCCATGACCCGCTGATTTTTTAATATTTGCCTATTTTAGGAAAACATTCTACATATGAAATATTTTACTAGAGAGTACCCATATTTTAAAATATTTAACATAAAATTAACATTTTAGTTGAAAAATAAATAACTGATATTAGAACATATTTATGGATTTATTTTACCTTTTAATGTCAGTAAGAAATTTTAATCGCAATAATATTGTATGTTATATTATATATATATATATATATATATATATATATATATATATATATATATATTTACCTAAAACATATTTTTGAAGTTGAATTATTACTATTTATGTTCTATTTATGAAAGATATAATAATGTATTCATAAACACTCATATGAAATATTCTACTGATATGAGATTCGTTAAAGATCCATATTAGAAAATTCACGGATCCTGGGCGGGTCAGATCGGGTTTGACAAATTTTCCCCAAAAGCTCACGCAAGACTAATTTCAAAATCTTTGCTCCCAATTTGTGTTACTATATAGGTAAATGAATGTTATTGTAAAGCAAAATGTATCAGATTAAATGTTATTTTTTTCACATATATTCATTTATTTTTACTAAAATAAATATTTTCCATACTATATAATGGGCAAAATGTGTGTTATTATTAGAATAAATATTGATTTTTACAAATATTTATTATTTTTCTATAGGACTAATTATTTTTCGGTATATCATGAGACAATATACCTAGATTTAAAGGGAAGCTGAATAAATTAAGAAATACAAATTTATTTTTATAAAAACACATTTTGCCCTTACAGTAACATGCATTTGCCCATTTAGTAACACAAACTGGGAGCAAATATTTGTTACTATAAGAGCAAATGTGTGTTATCGTACGCACAAATATTTATTTGTCATTACAAAAATATATTTTGTCATTGTAGTAACACATTTAGGACTAGAGCCGGCAATTTGGGCCCGACCCCCAGCAGAACGGGAAATAAATGAATGAAATCCACTAGTTAGGGTTTTTCACAGCCACCTTGGGTCTTTCTCCCCCTTTCGGTCGGCGTTCGCTCACGCTCACGACCCCACACCGACGCCCGGACACAAAGTTCACACGGCGTTGTGTAATACCCCGTCCAATTTTGTACCTTTTATTTTCCTAAAAACCTTAATTATATAATTTTATATTATTATCCTTGTTTCTTTTAATTTTATTATTTTTGTGTGCTACTGTGTAATTTAAATATATACTCTATTATAAATTCCTAAATTCGAAGAAAGAAATCAAATATTTCAAACGGATTAGAGACTACGAGAATTTAAATATTCAAAGTTTAAAATTAGGATTTCGATCCGTATAAATTATTGAGAATAATTAAAATATAATAAAATATTAATCGAATCTTAAAACTATATTAATTTTCAATTTGGGATTAAACTCGTGAACAAAACGATCCCTGAACCGTATAAATTGAGAACGAAAATATCAGGAATTAAATGGGCGAATCCTAACCACGTATTATTTCTTCCCTTTTAAAATTAATAGATAATTAAAGTATTTTCTCTCTATAAATAAAGGAAACTCCCTTAGCTTTCACAATACACATTCAATTCCCAATTTCACTCCATCTCTTTCACAACCACCCAACCCTCTCTCCCTCTAAACAAATTGCTCTGCCTTCTCTAAAGAATTTACACCGCCCCACCTCTTCCTTATCCGGTGACCAGACGCCGCCACAACGCCACCGTCGTGTCTCTTGCCGCCTCCTTCGCTTGGCCAAGAGCCTTCGCTTCTCCATTCACAAAGCCAATCGCCGCTGTCGCTCAATCGAATCTGCCATCGTCGCGCCGCCGTACGTCGTCTCCCAGTCGCGCCGCCATCCACAGCGCTGCATCCGACTGCCTCTCTCCCTTCGCACCGCCTCGCCCCTCTCTTTGTTCCAACCCGATCGACGCCGTCCACCACCTTCAATTTTTCTGCCGTCGCCACCCTCGATCGGACCGCCACCGCATCGCGCCACCAGCGAGTCAGCATCGTCGCCTCTTGATTTTCAGTGAGTCTCGTTTTTCTCCCAATTTATTCACTAATTTGTTCTCCAATTTTATTTTCATTGAAGAGTAAATTTATATAAAATGGTTCATGATACTCGTAGTAAGATTATCGATATTTCTGGTTAAATATTCGATATATTAAAACTGTTTAATGATAAGTTTATCGTGAACTATTTTCATATAATTTTTTGCCCTCATTGAAATGGATATGAGTTTTAAGAAAATAGAGTGATAAAGTAAGAATATTATAGAATTACTATAAGGTTTATTTATAAATAAAATGATTGATTGTGAGGTGATAATAGTATTTTTAAGAGTATAAGAAAAGACAATTATATTTATTATTAAGATTCTTTTTGTTATAATTGTATGCACCTTAATCTAGCTCTTGCAGTGACCGGAGCTTTAATTTAAAAGTTTTTAAAAATTACCCAATTGTTTGATTTTTAAACAGGTTCTTTAACAATATTGTGATAAAGTATAAAATGAAATTGATTTATATGTTCATTGAAAAGTATTAGTTATTTTTACTAAAAAATACTCCCTCCGTCCCACTCTAAGTGTCCCACTTTCCTTTTTTGGTTGTCCCACACTAAGGGTATGTTTGTTTTGGGACTCACACGGATGGACTTTGGACTTTGCAATCCACGCCCCATACGAGTTCGAGATTTAAAATCGGGTTTTCAAATCTCAAACTCAATCCCTACCTATAAACCTATTACTATTTTTCACATAATAAAATACAATCACATCATCATTTTTTTATCATTCACTCAACATCTCTCCTACTTTTCTCTTACACAATATAATAAAATAATACAACATCAATCACTAATAAACATTGATTTGACATAAAGCAAAATCTCAACCTACTAAAATCCCAAAACAAACACATACTTATATTATTTATCAAGATTTTCACATCCTAAGATTTCAAAGTCATGACTTCCCACGGACACTTAAATCCCAAAACAAACATACCCTAAGTGTCTCATTCCATAAATGGAAAAAGCAACACTCTACTACATATAAACTTTAACCTTCAAATTCACACAATATTACCAAAAATGCACTCATTCAATCCACTTTTCAACACTATTCATTACTTTATTAAACACTATTCATTACTTTTCAACACTATTCATTACTTTTCCCCCATATATTAATAAACAAATACACTTTCTTAAACCATTCAACCAAAAGAAATGGGACGCTTAGACCGGGACGGAGGGAGTATTATTTATTTTTACTAAAAGACTATGCATAGGATTTTTATGAAAACGCTTCATAATAAGCTTAACATGAAATGGTTTTAGAGTATCATTAATCTCATCAGGAGTATCATTAAACTTGTCAGGGGTATCATTAGTCTGAGTTCAAGAAAATTATTTATTAGTCCGAGTTCAAAACTCAGACTAATGATACTCCCGATGAGATTAATGATACTCCCGATGAGATTAATGATACTTTAAAATTGTTTCATGATAAACTTATCATGAACTATTATCATATAATACTTTGTCCAAGACTATTAGTAATTATTTACACTAATGAGTATTAATAAAAGTTGAATAGGTCTTGCGTGAGACAGATTCAAATGAGACAGTAGGATGGAGCATAAATTAAATATGATGCATTAACACTTTAATATAAATGAATATTAATTTATACTGTCTATGGTCTCACGCAAATTTTTCCCATAAAAATTTATGAATTATCCTATAGATTCTTGCAAATAATATAAAGGGGGTTTAGGGCTCAATGGGTCACGAAGTCATTGGCCCAAGAAAAAAAATTGTGGGGACCATAGGTAATACTCTCACAAATATCTAACAACGAATTATTACCAAATTACCAATGTATTCTCTCAAGTCAGGTGACAATCACTCACAAACCCTAAAATTGCCAACGAATTTCCTTCGATTTTGAGGAGAGAATGGTCGCTTGAACCCTAATCTCCAATGAATTTCCTTCGCTTTTTTTAGTCCACAAATTTCTCTAAGTAGAAAATTGAGGCCACAGAGAGAGGCGGATTTGGTCGATGGTGATTTACCCTCTTATCACCGATGAATTTCCTTCGAAAAGTAACTACACTTCTTCGGTACCTTACAAAATCAACAAATGTAGTCCATAGATTCGAAGCCAAAGCCAACCCGATCGTAGTTACCAATATTTCAACGCAAAAAGTCCATTCGCATCTACTTTATGGTAACACCACAACTCAGAGTAGAATCAATTGTTTTTTTTTTATTATGGCCAGTTTTTTCTTAAGCAGAATTAAGTAATGAACTATTAGATTTGTTTATGGTAACAAAGATTATGCTATACCTGGAGGTAACATGTTTAGATCTAGGTAATTTTGTTTCTAAAAATCTAAGATGATCTCGTGTTTATATATGTTTGTTGTGCAGTAGACAAAAAAAAATCTTATATTGTTGACACTTGACATTATTTTGAAGATTCTCTTCTCTAACATTTGTAGATAGTAAAATCTTATATTGTTTTTAATGGCTCATCTCCTTGTCTGAATTTTCTCATTCTCATGACTGTTACTTTCTAAAGCTTCGTTGCTCCTGGAAATTACAAAAACTAATATAGTGACATTTATTTTCATAAATTCTGTGTTGGAGTTCATAATCAAGCTTAGTGACATATTTGATCACTTACATGCCACTGTTGTCCAGTACACTCCTCTGGGTAGAACAATATTCGGACTTGCTAAAAGTAAGAAGAATCGACAGAGAAATTCTACCAATATATATAGATATATATATAGATATATATATATATATATATCTACTCACGACACTGTTAATAGAAAGATATGTAGAACAATTAGTTGATAAAGTGATCCCCAACTATAATTTCATCTGTGTGTTAGAAAAGAAATTATTTTGCTCAAAGGAACTAAATTCTCTCTATCCCTCATAGAAGTCCAACAAAATTCTCCGTAGTTGGTTTTTTTGGACAAAGAACACTTTTGAGAGTGTCCAATTTGCAAAAGTGGAATTGTGCATATCATTGTACTCTCATAAGTGAATAGATGATATACATCAACACAAATTTTAAAAAAATAATACTAATGTGGAACTTGCATGCTCCAAGTCTTAAAACCACATCTTTTATCTTTATTAATAGTGTAGAAGGATTCATGTATTATCATATGCATCTAAATAAAATAAGTTTGTCTATGGAGGATGCATTCAATTTTTGGTTTTGAAATAAGCACATCTAATAATATATTTCAGATATTTGAGTGTGTAATTCTGATTATTTAATATTCAGTCTGCAAGAATTATGTAATGGGGCTATGAGTTTATACATGAAAATAATTCAAATAACATCATGAGGTTTATTGCAATTTATTTTTAAATTGAAAGAAGTATCTCCTTAATACATTTCTTCCATTGTTTCAGAAAGGTAAGTTAGTTTCAGATGTGCTATGACTACTCTAAACTCGATGATCCCAAATGACGAAGGCCAGAGAGTACAAATGAGGTAATCTCATACAATGATTCTTTACATAGATGAAAAAGATAAAACTATCATCTCGTCTGTGTGTATAGTGACAATGTAAAAAATAATTTTTTTGAAATATTCATACCATCTTGCACGATGTCAAGTTTGGCACATTTTCTTGCAATGCTAAATTGATTCCGTTTGTAGTAATGAAGTATGTGTTTTGAGTCTTGAAATCTTAATTCAACATAAGCATAACTCTTGTGTGTATTTGGTATAAATCATCACTTGCTGAAAAACAATAACGAACAAATGAAAATATATTATGGAGAATTTTTTATGAAAATCTGTGCTTTTTTGCGTTTACAATAGAATTTTGAATGTAGTCAAAATGATTCGCATTTCATTTATAAAAGAAGGGAATTTGGAAGGCCACAAACAATGAATAGTAGAATTTGCAGTTAAATAGAAAACAACAATTATAATATGTACATGTTAAATAAATTTTCTCATTCTCAAAGCAATGTAAATAAAGAATTGTTATCCAGAATATGCAATTCATTGGTTTTGATGAATATTAAGAATATCTGCGACGTATGGGATTAACCTTAATCATATTGTTGCTGCTTACTTCAAAGGTTTTATATATTTCAAACTGTAGTTCCCTTGTTTTTTCATAAGTGTGAATATTTAAAGTCAATAATTTGAACTTTCAGATTTATGCTCATCAAACACCTCAACAACCTTTTTCTCATTGTCAAACATTATAAGCTTTATGTTTGTTGTAGTTTTGTACTTGTGACTATATGTATTTGTACCTAATGAGTTCAATAAATTGGTACCTCGAATTGGTGAAGACACACTCCAGCTCTAAGCAGTTCTTTGTTTCCATATAGGTAGTTGATATGACCGATTTTGCGAACCCTGAGATTAATGCCGTGCTGGATATCTGCAAGGAAAAATAAACGGTTTAGTTTGAAAGATAGAAGAAATATAATGGAAATATGAAATATTGGTATGATCTCTTAATTTATAATTTCTTAAAAAAATAAATATGGTGTTATTCCAAAAATGGCGAGTTTTGGTTGTGTGCTTTAAGATTTTATATTATTCACATAGAATGTCAAAAAACCCCATTAATACCAAGGTATTTCGGATGGTGAATGATCTATTTATCTTTGTGTAATCTGTTATTGTTTATGTTACAATGTATATTAATCATTGATATTTGGAGATTGAAAGGATAATGTTTTTCATGCGGTAACTAAATGGATTCTGTGAGCATTAACAATTGGGTAATATGGGAGGTTGGTTTAAAAAAAAATTTAAGTTTTATTTAATGCAGGCTAAAGAACAGTTATATTTGCAAATTTAGTAAGATGAAATTGGGCTGGGAAAATTGTTTCTAAAAATGGCATAACATTTTGTTATTATATAGTTATAGATTTAAATAAACTTCTTATTCTTATAATTATTTTTGAGAAAAATATTATACAAATATACTTTTAATTTATTAATAGCTTTTAGTTGTAAAAGTCTAAGATTATCAAAAGACCGTTTTTCATAAAAGTCGAAGTAGTACTATCACAAAGAATTTAGTAAGTACACCCCAATACATTAATCTTTTGAAAGTAGTGTATTTACCAAAATAGGGTGTGACCTTTAAACAACTATATTCAATGGGTTTATAAGACAACAACTTCCTCATTTTCGTAACACGAACTTCTAGGCCTTTTCGATAATCCAAGAGTCAATTGTTAATCAAATGATTTTGTACTAGGACTCTATGCTAGACGGGATACGCACGAGGGGTCTGTTAACGTATCACTCTCGGGACGTCTCTACAACGCGAGTTATCTTCCAAAAGAATTCAAATACAGTTGTAACTTATCTATAATGTTAAGTGGTGGGTGATATCTATAAAGTTAAGAGGTGGGTGATATCTATAAAGTTATACTCTGAACTCCACTAAATCAATCTAAAATTAAATATCCAACATAAATGTAAACCTATTATATAAGTGTGTGAACTATATGATATATATATATATATACCTTATATGGATTGTTGTGTTGATCTAATTATATAAATCGATTTTGACTGCATAGTAATAAGAGCATTTTGTGAGCATTAATCTATTTGAATATGAATTATGTGATTTCTCCCCACATTTTGAAATGACAGTTTTTATGAGAAAGAAGAAAGCGAGTAATCATTGATCTAATGCGTAGTAGTTTTGTTTGTGGATTGACACGTATGACCATGAGTGGTAATAGGTCAGATTCATGGTCACTGATATTATTTTGTGGTGATCATGAGTGATAATAACTCAGATTCATGGTCACATGAGTTGTTTGTGAGAAATGGTTTGGGGGAGATTCACAATGTGTTGAAAATGATTTTGGCAGATTGGGCCGATACGTGAAAATAATTTGGCAGATTGGGCCGATATGTGAATCAACTTGTGATATATCAATTATATAATGTGAAACCTGTTATGCCCAACTAATTAGTACGTGAACTTGTTACTTCTGCTATATATGTTATTCATATTTATATGTCAATTGCTCAAATAAATTATATACTTTATAAATGAGTACAATTTAATATATTTCGGATTTACCAATCCCATGACGTTGCGAATCACCCATAAGTGAGAATTCAAATCTCACGTCCCATTTTTATAACCCTTGCAGATTATGATTTCGTGGAGCAAGGACAGTAATAGGGACGACACAGAGTTTCCCTCTTAAATAAAATGTTACTGTTAATACTAAACTTTATATACACATATATGTGTGTGAGATACTTATTAAAATTATTCCACTCATTTCTTCCACTGCATAAAACTCATCTATCATTTTACAATCCCTTTTCATATCAAAAATTTTATAGTTCGAATTTTAGTCACAAGTGGCACCTCGAATTTGAGATATTTATGTGTTTCGGATTCAGGGCGTTACACGGTGCACTCTCTCTCTCACATGGCCACACCACAGGCTACGTTCTCTCTCTCTCTCTCTCTCTCTCTCTCTCTCTCTCTCTCTCTCTCTCACATCACAGGGGCCACGGGGCGGCGCTCTCTCGCCTCACGTCGTTGGCTTCGTCAGCACCACCACACCGGCAGTCGGCTCCCTCAGGTATGCATTTGCGTATATATATATATATATATATATATATATATATATATATATATATATATATATATATATATATATATTTTATTTATCCCTTTTTTTATATATTCTAGTCCCAGCTCTCTACGTGCAAATATACTAATAAGCCCTACTTTAAACAAATACTAATAAGCCCAAGAGCCCAAAACTAATCCCCTATTATACTAATAGGGAGTTTTAGAATGTTGAAGTGTCAACTTGTGATTGATTTCGCCTTTGTGTCGAATGCTCAGTAATTGCAATCTTACGTGACATCACTTTATCCCTCGTGTCATCTATGTAGCCTTTCATAAGAAGTCTAATGAAAAAAATTACATTTAATTGGGATTGAACCCTTGACCTCATGAGTAATATTCATTATATTTACCAACTAAGCTAAACTACAAACCTTTGTCAAACCTAAAAAATTATTGTATATATAACTTCAGTTTATATCTTCTTCTATTTTCACAGAATTTCAATATTGCTCCTCGATTATATGTTCACACATAAATCTCTAATTGCTATTGAATTATTTATTTTCAATTTTTTTTCCTTCGTGTAAATTTTACTTTCTTTATTCTTCTATTTTGACGATATTATGTTTATTTTCTATGTATTGCAAATTGAAGCGTGAAGACTTTCAATGAGAATTTTAATCTTCTTAAGGGTATTTTTGGTGTTTTTTTAAATTTCATTTCGATTGATAATCTTATCTTTTATTTCTCCCCCTCCGGAATCCTTTCATCTTTCTTATGGAATAGTGATTATTGCATTTTGAAGGTGAATATTTAATAGGGGATGAAGAATTAGACAAACTTTGGTTATTAATGGTTATTTTAAGGAAAGAATGTTCAATATTTTTTTCTCTATCTTTTCTTCATAGTTAGTTTTTTTCTTTCAAAAATTATTTTATCTGAGCAAAATTATTTATTGCAATTTTTCAAATATGATGATTTAATCTCTATATATTATGGATTGAATAGTTAAATTTTATAAAATTATATGTTCAACTTCAAATGAAGTATGTATATACATGCATGCTATATTTTCTTTAGATTGTATGTGTGTGTGTTTAAATAGATTGTAACATATAACGTTAGGAAAAATTGCACTTTAAGTCCCAAAGGAATGTCCCAAAAACACTTTTGGTTCCATGTTTCAAAAGTAGTCATTTTGTTTACAAAATTGGTCCCAATAGTTAAAAACTTGATATTTTTTGTCCAAAAAATTTGTCCCAAAATTGCAAAATTGGTCATTCTATATGATTGTTGAGACCAATTTTGCATAAAAAATGACCACTTTTGAACACTGTGACAAAATTATTTTGGGAGCATTCTTATGAGACTAAAAGTGCAATTTTTCCTACAACGTTATAATGTTGACTACATTATGATGCGTCGATAATATATATTTTTTAAATTAATTTTGCGAACAACCCGCATAAAATGCGGGGTTCTTATCTAGTTATTATATATATCCCAGCTCTCTGATTGCAAACGTACTAATAAGGCCATGAGGGCCCAAATCCATTATTATATATATAGAATAATAAAAAATAAATAAAAATTTAATGGGTCGGGCCGGCCCATTAGCCCGTGGGCTAGAGTGGGCTGGACTGGGTTCAGTTTATAGAGGCCCGATTGAAAAACGGTCCGGCTCGAGAACACACCTTGGCCCGACGGGCCGGACCGGACCGGGCGGCCCGTTTTGCCACCTCTATTTAGGATATTGAATGATGTGTTACTACATGAAAAAATAGTATTAACATAAAACAATATACCTAGATCTAAAGGGTAGAAGACTAAATTAAAGAACACATATTTGGTGTTATAAAAACACATGTTTGTCCTTATAGTTACTGTAAAATACAAATATTTCTTATTTTAAGAACTCATAACACACATTTTTTCTTTACCTACATGCGTCTGTCCATGTAGTAATACAAACTGAGAGAAAATGTATATTATTGTAAGAGAAATATGTGTTATTGTATGTACAAATATTTATTTATCCTTAGAAAAATATATATTGTTTTTATAATAACACATATAAAGTATTAAAAGATGTGTTAGTACATGAACAAAATGGTACCAACATGAAACAATAAATCAAAATTAAAAAGGATGCGAAATAATTTAAAAAAATACATATATATTCTTGTAAAAATACATATCTTTCCTTATCATATTGTAATATATATATAGACAAACCTTTGGTTGCCTATGTGGCAAAGATGGTTGATCTCTATTTCAAAATCTTTATCTTTTCATTGAGTCAAATATTTACTTTTAATTTAAGTTGTTTATTTCATAGTTTTAATCCTAGTCGTTTATTTCTTTCTACTTTATTAAATTTTATTCTCATCTCAACCCTTTATTTATGCATATCAAATTATAACTGTTGGGAAATTGTATAGACTTAAGTTTTGATTAAGATGTCAAAATGTTCTTCCTAAGTTGTTTGTAAGTAAAATATTCAGTAGAGTTAGAATTTAGTTAAACAGTTCTAAATGTTGAGAACTGGAGTGCAATTAGAAATTTCTAGAGTGTATTGAAGAACAAAGTCCGCTGAAGACAAGGTCTGCTGAAGACAAGGTCCGCTGAAGACAAGTGATTTGAGAAAGTAGTCTAAGTCTTGAATGTTTTCTAAGTACATTCTCACTAAGACTAAAACCATCAGGAGAGAACCAATGTCCACTGATGAGAACTAACAAAGCCCATTAAATGCTAAACACATTAAAAGCTGTTAGTTAATCTGGTTGGAACAAGGCAAAACGAATTTCAGTGAAGCTTATAATAAATGAAAGAATAAGAAGGTTCGCTCAGAGGAGTTCCGCCTTAAAGCAAGACAAGAATCTGGGCAAGCAGACTGAAGGTCCAATGAGAAGATGACACGTCAGTGTACTTTACTGACAACCAACCTGCCCCAGACTGATAAGTACCAAAAGTCTTTCCCTAGCAATCTACAGAAAGTTAGGTGAACAAGCATGGTCTTTCAGCCGTTTCTTGACAAGACTTAAAGCTTCAAATAGAGCCGTTTGAACCAATCAGATACAAGAAGACTTACTTGAGAAGATTCAAATCCAACGGGAAGATTTTCAAGGAAGCCTATAAATACAGAAGGACGTGCTCATTTCTATGCACGGGAAACTCACAAGATCAAAGCTATCTCTACATTCATAACCTTCAAGAAGCACTCGAAATTACCTTTGTTTCCCAAGTTTTTCAATTCAGTAGAGAGCATAAAAAACCTTCTGTAACCAAGCTTAAAAGCTATATCCAAACCTTAGAAAGAGATAATCCATCCTAAGCCTTGAGCTACACTGTAAGGATTATCTCACAACAGTTGGAACCAAAACCCTACTCAAAACCCTACTCAGTTGTTAGGTTGAGAGTTAGAGTTAAGTGGTGTTAGTAAGCTGATTATTTGTATCAGTCTGAAAACTGGTTTGTTTTGGGAACTAGGACCTGGAATTATCCTAGTGATCAATCATCCTAAGAGAGGATTAATTGATCAGTGCACCTTGGCACTATAACACAAGGAATTCCAAGTGAAAGGAATTCTCCTGTTTGATCAGGACAGTGGACGTATGATATTCATCTCTGAATCACTTTATATCTTGTGTACTTACTTTCTGCTATTTCCTAAGTGTGTGTTATTCACTCAAAGTTTATCAAGTAAAACGAGTTTTCTAAAGGGCTCACTAATCCGCAGTTGAAAGCTAATTAGATAGTAGTTCAACTGAAAGTCTTGAGCTTTCAGTGGAGGTATTATCTCAGTAAGCTTTAACAAGTAACTCTCAACAGACTTAAAGTCCACTGACGAGTTACTCTCTGAAGTCACCTGATAAGTTTTCAAGAAGTTTTAATTTGTAACCACATGTGTATTCCCCCCGATACACCTGTTTACTCTTTTCGGGACCAACAATTGGTATCAGAGCAGTGGTTCAAAAGACCATTGTTCTAAGTATACCTTGTGCTTAAAGGTATTTTCTATCAGGTAATCTGAATTGATCTTATTGATAAACTTGTTTAGATACTATGGCTGACAATGCAGCTAGGGTAGCACCACCAGCGGAGAACAACATGGGAGTTAATCCCTTGAACCATATGTCCCATCATAAGCTTCCACAATTCTCAGTGGAAAATTATGACTTCTGGAAGATCAGAATGAGAGCTCATCTTGCCTGTGTGCATGATAAAATGTTAAGGGTTATTACTAAAGGTCCATTTATTTTTATGACACCTAACCCTAGAACCACAGCTGAAACTATTGCAGATCCAAGAGAAGAATGGCCCAAGGATGAAGATAACTTCACTGCAGATGAGAGGAGGAGAAACAACCTCAACTTCATAGCCATGAATTATCTCTACACCACCATTCCAGATTCTGTAATAGGAAGAGTGATCCACTGCAAGACTGCAAAGGAACTTTGGGACACTCTTGCTCTCATGTGTGAAGGAACTGGTAAGATAAAGGAGAACACGCTTTCAGTAGCAGTTCAAAAATATGAGCAGTTCACAACGGAGCCCACTGAGACCATTGACCAGCTTGATGGGAGGTTCACTGACATCATGAATGAAATAAACTCTCTGGGAAAGGTCTACACCAAAAGTGAAGTTGCCTTGAAAATCCTGAGAGGTTTAACCTCAAGATGTGATGTGTACTCTGTAATGATGCAGAATACCAAGGATCTATCTAGCATGTCTATGCAACAGGTATTCTCTGAACTTAAGGCTTATGAGTTTGATCTTAACAGGAAAAGGGCTCCTGATGAGACCTCAGCTGAGAAGGGAGTTGCCTTCAAAGCTAAGGAGACTGAGCCTAAATCTCCAAAGCCTCAGAAGAGTACAAAGGCAAGCAAGTCTCAAAGAAAAGCTGAGATGCAAGAAGAACTCAGTCTGGTGGCTAGAAGGTTTGAGAAACTTAACAGCCGGTTTGGCAAGTATAAAAGATTTTACAGGGATAACAGAGAAGGAAGAAGTTATCCACAGAAAGACACCAGAGAAGGAGAGAAGAGCTCAACTGTGCTAGAAAAGAGAAAAGATTACAAGAACTATAACAGAGGTGAAGGATCATCATCAAAGACCAAGGAGTCTACTAAGGAAAGGAATGATGATGCGAATAGATGCTTCCAGTGCAAGAAGGTTGAACATTTTCAATATGATTGTCCTCAACTGAGCACAAAGGAGAGAAAAGAAAGGCAAGCCAAGAGAGACAGGAGATATGGAGAGAGAAAAGCCATGGTGGCTGAGGATGTTGATGAAGATCTGGAGTCATCTGATGGACTGTTCGCAGACAGCAGTGAAGATGACATGTGTCTCATGGCAAGAGAAGAACCAGAGGTACAATCTAAACCATCCAATTCTCTAGAGCACTCACCTGAGCTAAGCTCAGAGTCAACTGAGGAACTCAATCTTCAGTCCGCTTTGGAACAATTGATGATTGATTTCTCAAGGTTGCAAGAAGCAAGTTTTTGTCTCCAAGATGAAAATAAAAAACTCCTGAGAGAAAACTCTAAGTTAATTGAATCTGAGAATCAGGCAGATCTTAACTCAGGACAGTCCACCATTGAGTTGACAAAAGAGGTGGAAACCCTCAAGAGTCAAAGAAATGGCAAAGATCAACTGATAAAAGATCTTACTGAATCAAAGATAAAGTTAACTGAAGAAAATTTAAAACTGGTAAGCCAAATAAAGGATTCTCTCCTGAAAATTGATGTTTTACATAATTCTGAAGAGACCTTGTTTAAAAGGATTGATGCTCTTAACCCTCACTTGCCATAGAGGAGATTCAAAATTTTCAGATCAATCCTAATAACAAGTGTGGAATAGGCTTTATTCCAAAACCTTCAGAAGGTCCTCTGAGTGTTGCTTCTTCAAGTGGCACAAAGAGAGTTTTTGTTAAGTCTGTGACCTTTCAAACAAAGACTTTAAATAAGGGTAAAAGACCAGCTGAGATCACACAAAAGAAAAGTCAAGCTAAGCCAAAACCAAATGGAAAGACTCAGGTGACTAATCAAACCAGATCTCAGCAGAGGTACTATCAGCCGAGGTCTTCACAGATGAAGCAACCTCAGCTGAGAACCCCCAGGCATGAGCATTCCTCAAGGAATAACTCATACAGAAGACCTATTCCTTTTGTGCCTAAAGGAAAAGGCCCTTCATACCTTTATCAATAAAAACTCAGGCTAGGTGCACCCAAGCCTAAAAGAAAGAATGTAAAGAAAGTTCCTGTTTCTTCAAAGGCTGACACCCATAGAAAGTTTACTCCCAAGGCACCTAGGGAGATAACAATCTATGTAGATGTTTATGGAAGACAGATTAGCCACTCTAAAGTGATTAGAATTGTAAGGCAAATTTGGATTCCGAAAGGTACAGCTAACCTGGTAGGACCCAACACTAAATGGGTACCTAAAACTTGATTGTGATTGCAGGGCTCAGTGGACCTCAACAAAGGAGATGCTCTAAAATCTTCAGTCTGGTACTTGGACAGTGGATGTTCTAGGCACATGACTGGTAACAAAGATCTCCTGTCAGAGTTTGTTGAGAAAGAAGGTCCACAAGTCACCTCTGGTGATAATTCACAAGGAGCCACTAAAGGTTATGGTACTTTAATAATTGGCTCAGTAAGAGTAAGCAATGTATCCTATGTCAGTGGACTTAAGCATAATCTTTTGTCCATAAGTCAGTTTTGTGATAAAGGATACAGTGTTGAATTTTCTTGTAACCTGTGTTTTGTCAGAATATATCTTCACAACATGTTCTACTGACTGGGTCAAGGAAAGGAAATGTCTATCTTGCAGATTGGAAGTCTTGCACACCAAATGCATGTCTTATTGTAAAAATCTCAACTGATACTAATTGGCTGTGGCACAAGAGACTAAGTCATCTGAACTTCAAGATGATGAACAGAATAACAAGGCATGGACTGGTGGAGGGAATGCCAAATGAAGTATACAACAAATAGCACATCTGTAAAGCCTGTTAGGAGGAAAAACAAGTGAAAGCATCTTTCAAAAGCAAAGTTGCAACCTCTACTGACAGAGTACTTCAACTGTTACATATGGATCTCTTTGGTCCAGTAACCCCTGTAAGTATCAATGGAAGAAAATATACACTTGTTGTTGTTGATGATTTCTCCATGTACACTCGGGTGGTATTCCTAGAAAGCAAGAAAAAGACTCAACTGAGGCTGCCAGAGCTCTTGAAGAAAGTTAGCAATGAAAAGAGCCTGAACATTGTAAAGATAAGATCAAATAAGGGCACTGAATTCATTAACTCTATTATATCTGACTTCTGCAAAGAATTAGGCATTGCACATGAGACCTCAGCTGCAAGAACTCCACAACAAAATGGAGTAGCTGAAAGAAGAAATAGGACTTTCAAGGAGGCAGCAAGGACAATGCTTGCAGAAGCTCAAGTTCCTAAAAGATTTTGGGCTGAAGCTATTAACACTGCCTGCCACACTCAAAATAGATCCATGGTAACCAAACATCAAGGAAAAACTCCATATAAGTTATGGAATGACAGAAAGCCACAAGTATCTTACTTTCACATCTTTGGTTGCAAGTGTTTCATTCACAACAATGGGAAAACTCAAGTGAAAGCCTTTGATAGCAAAGCTGATGAAGGAATTTTCTTAGGATATTCCCAAATCAGTAGAGCCTTCAGAGTTTACAATTGTAGAACTCTTGTTGTGGAAGAAATACCTCATGTGGTCTTTGATGAATCTACTTTTGAGTCCAGGAGTAAGGAGAATGAGGAAGTGATAAGCCAAAGACTAACTAGACTGAGTATCAAGTCTAAAGGCTATCATGAGAATTATGTTGATACATACATCTCAACCTGGGATAACTTCAATGATCAACAATTCAAAGAGGACACTCAAAGTCAGACCACTTCTCAAAGCTCACCTGAGAGCTCTCCTGAACAAGCAACTGAACTGATGAACACTATCCCAGTTCAAGAGGTAATAAATATCAATAAAGATGTGGTCACAGCTGAGACATCCACTGAGCCTATCATTCAAGGGGGAACCAATGAGATTACCATTGAGAATGAGAACACCTTGAATGATGACTCAGGACTTCAACCCTCTGTGTTATTTCCTAAATTTGATTTCATTCCTATATCTAGTGACTTAACTTCAGAAGAGTTAAACTCTACTGAAGGGCATCAGCCTAGGAGGACATGGCTCTCAAATCATCCTGTGAGCAAATCCTAGGTGATCCTACCTCAGGAGTCAAAACTAGAAGTTTTCATGGAGAAAGTGCTTTGTTTTGTTGTTTCTTATCTAACCAGGAACCAGGTTCCATTGGAGAAGCACTTCAAGATTCAAATTGGATCATTGCCAAGCAAGAAGAGCTTAACCAATTTACAAGAAATCAAGTATGGGAGCTGGTTGACAGACCATATCACTGCAATGTGATAGGAACCAAGTGGGTATTCAAGAACAAGAAGGATGAGAATGATGTCATAGTCAGAAACAAAGCCAGGCTAGTTGCAAAGGGCTATTCTCAAGTTGAAGGCTTTGATTATGATGAAACTTTTGCCCCAGTAGCCAGATTGGAGGCAATAAGGTTATTTCTTGCATATGCTGCTCACAAGAAATTCAAGGTGTATCAGATGGATGTTAAGAGTGCTTTCTTGAATGGAGTACTCAATGAAGAAGTCTATGTGGAGCAACCCCCAGGTTTTGAAGAAAGCCACAAATTATATAGACTGAGAAAAGCTCTATATGGACTGAAATAGGCTCCAAGAGCTTGGTATGATACTTTGTCACAATTCCTTTTGGATCATGGCTTTATCAAAGGAAGAGTAGACATAACTCTCTTCAGGATCACAAAAGGAGAGGACACCTTGCTAGTTAAAATTTATGTGGATGATATCATATTTGGCTGTCCAAACCAAGTCCTCTGTGAAAAGTTTTCTCAGCTGATGAAAGGAAAGTTTGAGATGTCAATGATGGGAGAAATGAACTTCTTCCTAGGACTTCAAGTTAAGCAGTCTCCTGAAGGAATCTTCATCAATCAAGTCAAATACACAAGGGAGCTGATCAACAAGTTTAGATGCTAGACCTGCAAAGTTGCAAGAGATCCACTCAACACCAACACCAAGATGGAACCAGATGAAGATGGTGAATCAGTAGACCAGACTCACTACAAAGCTATCATTGGATCTCTACTGTATCTCACAACAAGCAGGCCTGATATCACATTTGCAGTTGGGATATGTGCAAGATATCAAGCAAATCCTAAGAAAAGTCACCTGGAAGCTGCTAAGAAGATTCTCAAATATCTCAAGGGTATTGTGAATATGGGATTGTGGTATCCCTCAGATGACAATCTGGAACTCACAGGATACTCAGATGCTGACTATGGAGGATGTAGAATTGACAGGAAATTAACCTCAGGTACTTGTCAATTCTTGGGAAGTAAGCTGATATCTTGGTTTTCCAAGAAACAAAACTCAGTAGCCACAAGCACTACTGAAGCTGAATATATGGCAGCTGGAAGTTGTTGTGCACAAATCCTTTGGATAAGACAACAACTGAGAGATTACAATATCTTTGCTAATGAAGTCCCAATTTTCAGTGACAACAATAGTGCAATTGCTATTTCAGAAAATCCAGTTCTCCACACAAGATGCAAACATGTGGATATAAGGCATCATTTCATCAGAGATCATGTGGAGAAGAAGGATATCAAAATGCTCAAAATACACACTGACAAACAGAAGGCTGATGGAGGTGAGAAAGAGAAGCCAGCTGAGGTTGTAGCTGAGAAAGAAAAAGAAGAGGAAGGAGTACAAGCTGTGGGAGGAGGAGAAGAGGAGAAAGAAAAGGAAGTGCAAGAAATGGGAGGAGGAGGAGGTACTTCACCTAGGCAAGGTGATGGTGAAGTAGCCGAGGATGTATCTTTGGCAAGAGATACCGAGGCTCAAAATTTGCCAAAGGAAAGCTCAGTAGAGGTATCTACTGAAGCTCTCCCACAACAGCCCTCAGTGGTGACTAAGGAGTCAGCTGAGGTGTCTGGAACTGATGGAGTTGAAAAAGAGATTGAAAAAACTGAGGGAGGAGAAAAAAATGTGGAAATTACTGGAGTAGTAAGTGGTGAAATTAGAGCAATCATTCCTGTAAAGGATGATTTGGCTGAAAAAAAATATAGTTGAAAAGAAAGAAGAGGATGAGAAAAGTGAGAAGAGAGAGGAGGAGGGAGTAGCTATGGAGTTAGATATGACAGGAGACTTAGGCTGTGAGATTGAGGGGGAAGGAACTAACACTGTTTGTAATGCAGGTGTTCAAACTGATGAAGTTCCCCCAGTCCAAGTCAACCTAACTCCTCTGAGGGATGCTGTTCACTCACTCCAAGAGGAAAGTCTTCCTTCTCTCCAAGCTCAACTGAAGGATGTCCAGGAGATTGTGCAAGAAGAAGTGGATGAAATGGTAATCCTCTCAGACCATGTGGATGAAATGATGGAATCCACAACCAAATCACTTCAAAACCTGACCTTGAAGATTGAAGACTCTTAGCAGATGGTGCTGGATGTAGTAGAAGGTCAAAGTGTGCTGGTAATTGAAGGTCTGAAGAAGCTGGAATAGAAGGAAGAGGAAGCAAGAGCTCAATTCCTGAAGGACGCAGTAGACAATGTTTCCATAAACCTCAAGTCTTCTGTTGAGACTTTCTCAGCTGACCTTATTGGAAAAGTTGAAGGGTTATGGAATCAAAAGATGCTGGAATTTGAGGCGAAGCATGAAGAGCTGGGAGCCAAGCTGGGGGAGGTCCTGAAGAAGGCGGCATAGGACTTCCCTACACAAGAGAAGACAAATGTACTTATTGAAAAGAAGTTAGCTCAATTTGTGCAGTTTGGGCAAACAGCTGGAGCAACCCTGGAAAGACTGGAAGATGAAGTTGATCATTGCTCCACTGAATTGAAGGCCTTAGCTCATGATCAAATGAAGCTCAACATTTCTGTAGCTGAGTTTGTGATTAATGCCGGAAAGGGGGAAAAAAGGGTAAGTGCGAAGGACATGAAGACAGACCCCAAAAACAAGATGCAAATTATCCTCGAAACCCCAGAATTTGAGAGAGGCCAGCAAATCAAGAGCACTTTGAAGAAGGTAGATGCTGAGGCTCAGAAGGGCGCTGAAGCCAAGAAAGGGAAGGAGAAGACCCCATCTGAGGACTTATAAAGTTCAAGGAAGCTCACCTAAAGGAAAAGGAAGAAAGAGCAGCTCAGGGAGGTTAGCTGCTAAGTCCACTGGCTCCACGGAGTCAGTTGAGGTACTCCCTATCCTTAACCCTAAACCTTTATCATCTGAACCTCCTAAATCTGCCCCCACAAGAGTCACAGAGCTCACTGAGCTTATCAAAGAAGCTGGAGGGATGAATGAGAGAGCACAGAAGCTGGCTGCTCAACAACAAGAGAGGAGGGACAAGGTAGTTGGGAAGATGGAAACCATAGCTGAGATGGCTGAGAGAAAGAGGAAGGAGAGGCTGACCACCTTTGATAAGACTACATCCAAGAAGTTCAGAAATAGTTATCAAAGGTGGGCTGCTAAGCTAAAGAAAGATAAAATCACTCCTTCAAAGGCCAAGTTCCCTCACCATGACGAGTGGGTACCCAAGAAACTCAATGATGCATGGGAAACTGCAAAAAGGGAGTTTGTGTATTCCTACTATGTCAGTGGTGAATTGGGGAATGACAATTTGCAAGAAGTGTTCAGCTCTTGGATGTTTGAAGTATATCCAAAGCTCTTCCCTGCCATCATGGAAGCCTGGAATGATAGATTCCCTGATCTTGCCTTGAAGGCTCCTGAGCCAATCACCTACTGGCCTCCTCAAGATGCAACAGGAGCAGTTGACAGAGATCGAATCACAGAAGAATGGGTGTCCTTGTGCGAGCAACTAGGTCTCAAGGGTCACTCAAAAGAAGTCATGGAGAGAAAGAATGACCTGAAGATTCGAGTCTTCAAACAATATGGACTTGAACCTCTGTTTGAGTCCATCTAAGGAGTTAAGTGTTTTACTGGGCATCTGTTTATAAGTCCTAGATGATCTTGTTTTGAACTTTCCAGTGGATGTTTTTGTAAAATGTACTCAGTATTTTCTTAATGAAAACTCTATTGTTTTGCCCAAGATAATACCTCATTATCATTTAGGCTTATGTACTTGAATGTTTTTACTTACAAAATCTTTGAACTTTTATGTCATCTGAAGAACCTTTTCTAAATGAAGATATGTAATAAGATAGGTTCCGGCATAATCAAAAAGGGGGAAATTATTGGGAAATTGTATAGACTTAAGTTTTGATTAAGATGCCAAAATGTTCCTCCTAAGTTGTTTGTAAGTAAAATATTCAGTAGAGTTAGAATTTAGTTAAACAGTTCTAAATGTTGAAAACTGGAGTGCAGTTAGAAATTTCTAGAATGTATTGAAGAGCAACGTCCGCCGAAGACATGGTCTGCTGAAGACAAGGTCCGCTGAAGACAAGTGATCTGAGAAAGTAGTCTAAGTCTTGAATGTTTTCTAAGTACATTCTCACTAAGACTAAAACCATCAGGAGAGGACCAAGGTCCACTGATGAGAACTAACAAAGCCCATTAAATGCTAAACACATTAAAAGCTGTTAGTTAATCTGGTTGGAACAAGGCAAAACGAATTTCAGTGAAGCTTACAATAAATGAAGGAATAAGAAGGTTCTCTCAGAGGAGTTCCACCTTAAAGCAAGACAAGAATCTAGGCAAGCAGACTGAAGGTCCAATGAGAAGATGACACGTCAGTGTACTTTACTGACAGCCAACCTGCCCCAGACTGACATGTACCAAAAGTCTTTCCCTAGCAATCTACAGAAAGGTAGGTGAACAAGCATGGTCTTTCAGCCGTTTCTTGACAAGACTTAAAGCTTCAAATTGAGCCGTTTGAACCAATCAGATACAAGAAGACTTACTTGAGAAGATTCAAATCCAACGGGAAGATTTTCAAGGAAGCCTATAAATACAGAAGGACATGCTCATTTCTATGCACGGGAAACTCACAAGATCAAAGCTATCTCTACATTCATAACCTTCAAGAAGTACTCGAAATTACCTTTGTTTCCCAAGTGTTTCAATTCAGTAGAGAACATAACAAACCTTCTGTAACCAAGCTCAAAAGCTATATCCAAACCTTAGAAAGAGATAATCCATCCTAAGCCTTGAGCTACACTGTAAGGATTATCTCACAACAGTTGGAACCAAAACCCTACTCAAAACCCTACTCAGTTGTTAGGTTGAGAGTTAGAGTTAAGTGATGTTAGTTAGCTGATTATTTGTATCAGTCTGAAAATTGGTTTGTTTTGGGAACTAGGACCTGTAATTTTCCTAGTGATCAATCATCCTAAGAGAGGATTGATTGATCAGTACACCTTGGCACTATAACACAAGGAATTCCAAGTGAAAGGAATTCTTCTGTTTGATCAGGACAGTGGACGTAGGAGATTCATCTCTGAACCACTTTATATCTTGTGTACTTACTTTCTGCTATTTCTGAAGTGTGTGTTATTCACTCAAAGTTTATCAAGTAAAACGAGTTTTCTAAAGGGCTCACTAATCCGCAGTTGAAAGTTAATTAGATAGTAGTTCAACTGAAAGTCTTGAGCTTTCAGTGGAGGTATTATCTCAGTAAGCTTTCACAAGTAACTCTCAACAGACTTAAAGTCCACTGACGAGTTACTCTCTGAAGTCCCCTGATAAGTTTTCAAGAAGTTTTAATTTGTAACCACAGGTGTATTCCCCCCCCCCCCCATACACCTGTTTACTCGTTTCAGGACCAACAATAACCGTTCATTTGTTCATAATAATTATGCAATGATTTTAATTGGAAGACAAAATTGAGGGAGATAATTAGGCTTGCGGCCTTGTAGGGCTAGGGCCAACCCTTTTAACATCCCTAATTAAACCCCAAAAAGTTAGTCATTTAGTGATATTAATTTGGCATGTAATAGTTCACAAACACAGATTAATTAAAATGATTGGTAATTTAAACCCCATAAAGTCAGTTATTTACTATAAAATACATATGTAAAATTTAATTTTCCATTGTAATAATAATCGTAACATCTATATAGACAAACCTTTGGTTGCCTACGTGGCAAAAGTGGTTGATCTCTATTTCAAAATCTTTATCTTCATTGAGTCAAATATTTACTTTTGATCTAAGCCATTTATTTCATAATTTTAATCCTAATCGTTTATTTCTTTCTACTCTATTAAATTTATTCCCATCTCAACCCTTCATTTATGCATATCAAATCATAACAATTCATTTATTAGCAATAATTATGCAATGCTTTTAATTGGCATAATTATCTCCCTCAATTTTGTTATATCATTTCTCACCTGCATCAGTATATATACTCCATGTAGAATTGAGTTGAATTTCAATCCATTTTATTTTCTTAGATTTATCCTCTAATATGATTAGTTTATGTAATAATTACTCTCATCTTTTGAATTGTTCTCAAACTTCTACCATGCTCATTTTAGTATATGATGTTTCTTATCTGATATGTTGATTGTTATGGTGATTTTATGATTCATTGCTAATTTTCTTATTTGTCTTGCATGCTTCACTCCAGTTTTCTATTAATCATTCTAATATTATCAACTTCTGATAAACTCGTATTTTCTTGCAGGCTTAAAAAAAGATCTAATAATTGTACTACTATTATGGATGAAAAAGATTTCATACAAATCGTGTTATTGCTTTCATATTTTTTTTTACTTCATATTCATTTGGGGTTATTGATTTCATTCTCACATGAATGGTCGCTATATTTTTTTGTTTGTTTTTTGCAGGTTGTACTTGAAGATCAATGCAATAACATACTACTCTCTCCGTCCCAGTTTTATTTTCTCATTTGCTAAAAAAGTCTGTCCTAATTTTATTTTTCCATTTCCAAAATAGAAATAAAGTGCATTCACCTTTTTAAACCACACCCCTACAATTCAACTACTTTTATCACCATTCACCATTACCAAATCCACTTTATTAATTTAAATACTACTCCCTCCGTCCATGAGTAAACTTCCCACTTTCCTTTTCGGGCCGTCCACGAGTAAGTTTCCCATTCCATAAATGGAAATAACAACACTCTATTATATATAAACTTTAACCTTCAAACTCACACAATATTACAAAAATGCCACTCATTCACTTTACTTTTCAACACTATTCATTACTTTATCCCAAAAGTCAACATGTGGCCCACCATATATTAATAAACAAATACACTTTCTTAAACCATTCAACAAAAAAAAGTGGGAAACTTACTCGTGGACGGAGGGAGTACAATTTAACTCTTGCATTAAACTCCAGGTAAAGTCAAATGGAAAAATAAAATTGGGACAGAGGGAGTAATATGTTTGTACATGTTCATTGGATGTTATGTACCTAGAAGATTTATGTTATTACCCGATTTTGATATGATGATATCTAAGATAAGAGTATGTGGCTATGAATTGAGATAAAAAAAACTAGTCATAAGATCCTAGAGCAATGAATGTCATGAATCCTTGGACTAGGAGATAAAGCTTCTTAAATGCTAAGTAAAGGTTAAAGTATAAATGCAAGAGAAGTTGCTGAATTTTTTAAGCCCAATCTTAATGTGTGGAGATCTTTATTAAAGAGCTCTAAGGGATCTATTTATAGTACAAGAGTTATATATTATATTACCCTAAAATCTCTTTTCTACCCATGCATTAAATGCATGAATATTTGTTTCTATTGCAGCCTATTACAGGTCTGCCTTGATCTAGGCTTTATGGACTCATTCCGATTGTTCTACGCCTCTAGGCTCTTGCCAACTGTTCGCTGGCAGAAGATCCTCTGTCTTGCAGGGATTTGGTTTCCACTTTGGGGCTCTTTGGCAGTCGACAACTTCTCTATAACCTTTGAGATTCGCCTACTTCAAGGGCTTGCAGCATGTCACCACATTATCCCTCCAGTCGACTTCTCTCGCTCGTGAACTTAACTTCGTTCTTCTATTCGAGTGAGGTCGTTGTGTGACCTCGCTGACCCGGCGAGGTCGGGCTAGGTGCATTCAGGCTTGTTGATGAGGAGAGTTATCGAAACAAGCTGCAAGCTCATTTTTTTATTCTAGGGGATCAATCTTGCCAACCCATATCCAATCGTTCCACCTCGTCGCAAGGCTCCTTCAACCTGCCTTAGCTTATTGGACCTCGCCAATGCAGACGAGGTTGGAGACTGGAATATTTGTGCCACAATAATTACTCCTCAGTTTGTCCATCGAGGTCCCTTGGTGGTTGGGTTGACCCATGCCAGCGAGGTGTTCATTGTCTAGGTGGCCAAGGAGTCTATGTTGAGTTGGCGAAAGTGACCTTTAGGTTGGTCATTTTGATTAAGTTGAAATAATGTCTAATCAGTCTATTGCCACGTGTCTGTCGCTGATTCGTTCACATGAAATGGTGGCTGACGTGTTGTCCTGAGCTGTGCAAAAGGCGGGTGATAGGAGTTTCATTTGAAACACTGCAATGATGGTGCTGACGTAATGCATCCTTTCCCAAATAGCACGCCACCTTGGAATGGCCGCATTAAAGCCATTGATATTGCGCATGGGCGCACATCAGAATGTGAACGAACGTAATTTTTATTAATTTTCGGGTTGACCCTCAAATTTTCAAATTAATATCTGCATTTTGGTCCCAAAATACTCCTACAAATAGGGGTCTCCATTATTTATTTTCATTTTTCTTTTTCCCGTTTCAAGCTTTTTGAAATCTTTATCTTCTTCAAGTTCTTTTTTCACCGTGTTCTTTTCGTACAAGTTCGGCCACCGATTTCTCTGATGATTTGTTCTTCCAGCAGATCTTCTTTAGGTAAAATTTTCTAAATTTCTTTCTTTTCTCTGATCCTTTCTTTCTTCGATCTTTTCTGTCACGCCCCAATTTTTATAATAGTAAATTTTATAAAAATATGTGAATATTTTTTTAAATCAAAGGCGTGAACTAAAAATTTGATATTTAAATTAGTTGGTAGCAGCGGAAGACTTAAGAATTAGATAGTTTCTTAAAAACAATTTAAGTTTTAAACAATTGACAAACTCGTAAGAACTTAACTAGGAAATACTTGATTAATAAATTTGTTGGTCCCGAAATGATTGATACAGGTGTATGGTGGGAGGATACACCGGTTTATAAATTAAAACTTTTTCTTTGAAACCTTATCAGATTACTCAAGTCAGTGGACCTTCAGTAGACTTGGAAGTCGGCTGATGATTACTGAGTAAAAGCTTACTGAGATATTACCTCCACCGATAGCTGATGGCTTAATAGTTGACTTACTATCTACTTAGTTTTTTGTTGGGACAATGTCAGTTTTGATTAGATCCCAAAGCCCCTGAAAAGATATTTTGCCTTTGAGGTCAGGCTAGTCTTTACTTAGTTATTTTACAATTCATAGGAACTCAATGAGAGGAGTACTCATTGATGACAATCAAGACTGAAGCCTGAAGACTCAGAGCACCATCCTGAACTTACGACAGTCTCTCTAAGCTGGCTGAGTAAGTGTCAGTGATGAAGAGTATGACCCTGAGGTCATTACTAACTCAGTCCTGAAGGGAACAAGATGATACTGAGTAATGGGAAAAGACTTGGAGTAGGGCCAATCAATGCAAAAGGAATGTCAGCGTCAGGACAAGACTGCTGTGCATGAGACAAAAAGAACTTAATAAGATAAGCCTGAAGCATAGGAATGAGTTCTGACATTCTCACCAACCTGATGACGTGGATCAATCTAGGAAGGACACACATGTATGGACCTAACATGGAGACTGAGTTCAGACTGCACTTTTCAATGGGCAAGCATTAAATGGAGCATTAAATGCTTTACCAAATCCATGCAAGGACGGCTGCTACATGGGAGATGTATCCGTTGAACAACCCTACGTAGATGACTAGAAGGCTATCTCTTCCAACGGATAGTTTTCAAACCCATCTATAAATACAGAAGGCCTTGAACCCATTCAAGGTTACGGGAAATTTCCAAGCTAGAAATTACTCAAACTCTCAAGCATTCAAGCACTCAGCGTTAGAAAGAAGCACTCGAGAAATCTTAAATTTTCCAAGTGTTTCTTAGCAAAGAGAGTTACTCTGTATTCCACTGAGTGAACCTAGTTATATCATAAGCTTAGAGTGATTATACATCCTTAGCATAGCCTTGTCTTGTAAGGATAATCACAATCTTAGTTGGAAACAAAACTGAAACCAAAACCCTCTAGTTAGGTTTGTTGGTTGAAGTTAGTTAGTGAGTTAGGAAGGAGTTTGTAAGGGTCAGTGAGTTAGCTAATTTGGGTGCACCTTGGCACGTTAAAAACAAGCTAATCCTTAGTGGATTATCCTGTTCAATCAGGACCGTGGACGTAGGAGCTTGAGTCTCTGAACCACGTTAAACTCCTTGTGTTCTTTACTGCTTTGACACTGTTCTTATTGTTTATTCATTAAGTCATTCATTGCATTAGTTTTATCAGGCTTGAATCAATCAGCCTGATCAGTAACTTGAACACTGCCCTACTAATCACTACTTCAGAATTGAGTAATCAAGTTTTCAGAAAGCAAACATTAACAAGATTATAAACTTTCAGGGCTCACGCATTTTCGCACTGAACTCAAGTTGATTGTTTACCAACTGACCAGCACTCAGTGCAGTTAGTAGGTGTGTTATCAACCCTGAGTTCTTCACCACTCTGAGCAAAGTGGACCCAGTCAGTTTGAAAGTCAGAAAAATTTGTATACGTGTATTCCCCCACATACACGTATCTCTCAGTTTTGTACCGGGACCAACAAGTGGTATCAGAGCAGTGGTTCAAAAGACCACTGACTTTGAATACTAATAGTTTCAGAGGTGAAACTGTTGGTGGTCACTGAACAAATCTGAGTTTGCTTTTGATTAAACTTGCATCGTCATGACTTCGAGGAGACTTGAAGCTTCATTGCCTGAATTCTCTGTTTCTAACTTTGTCTACTGGAAGTTCAGACTTGAAGCACATCTAAATGCTATTCATGACCAGATGCCGTGTGTTATCAAGGAAAGACCTATCAAGATCACCATCCCTTATGTCAGAGGACTGGGGTATGATCATCTTGACATTGGCGTACAGGTTCCTAAGGAGAGGAAGGATATGACCAATGATGAGATCAAAATAGTGGGACTGGACAATGTGGCCAGAAACATCATCTTGCATATGGTGCCTTTCGAGGAGTCAGCAAGGCTGATGAACTTAAAGACGGCCAAGGAGGTCTGGGATGAGCTGACCAGGATGTGCGAAGGGTCAGAAAAGATAAAGGAGAACAAGAGAAATATTGCTATTCAGAAGTTCAAAGCATTCGAGATGCTTCCTGATAAGACTATAGATCAGATGGAGTCAAGATTCATCAAGTTGATGAATGAATTGGTGATGTTGGATAAGGTTGTTCCAAAGAGAGATATTGCTTCTAAGATCCCGAATGCCCTTCCTGAGAGATGGGATAACAGTGTAATTATGCTAAAGAACACTCAGGATATGAGTAACATATCTTCCGCTTTACTTTTTTCAGAGCTTAAAGCATTAGAATATGATCTCAACAAGAGAAAGAAGAAAGTTCAGCAAGAAGAAGAGGAGAAAGAGAAAGCTCCTGAGAAAAGCGTGGCGTTCAAAGCCAAGTCAGAACCTGTCGAGTCTTCATCAAAGTCACCGATGGAGATGAGCAAGGAAGAGCTTGCTGAGGAGTACAACTTGATGGCCAGACGCTTTGAAAAGCTTAATTCCAGGTTTGGTCGTTATAAGAAATATTATCAGGATACTCGTGACAGGAAACCTGAAGGAACACACCATAGCTCACAGAGATATGAGGAAAGAAGGAACACTGACCAGAGAAGAGATCGTGGCGATGAAAGAAGATATTCAGACCCAAAACCCAATTGAAGAGATGAACAGAGACGTACTCTTGATGATAGGCACTCAGGCAAGACCGAAAGCTCATCTAGACCAAGAGAACCTGACTCAAGATGGAACCCTGAGCCAAGAAAGGAAAGAGGTGATGAGCAAGCTGCATGTTACAACTGTAACAAGAATGGGCACTACCGGTATGATTGCCCAGAGCTGAGTGCAAGGGAATGAGAAGACAGGAGGGCCAAGAGAGACCAGAGGTACGTTGAACGGAGAGCCATGCTCACTGAGGAAGCTACAGACTCGGATGGTCCTGAGGAGAGGTCGCCTGAACTCTTTTCTGATGATGAGTACGATGATGTGTGTCTTATGGCTAGGGAAGAGCCTGAGGTAACATCTAACTCTGTTTGTGGTTCATACACTGGTCAAAATCCTGAGCCCAGCTCAGAGTTAGCTAGAGAAATGAACCTTCAGATATGTCTGGATCAATTGATGATTGATTTCTCCAGGTTGCAGGAAACTAATGTCTTTTTGGTAGAGGAGAACCAGAAATTGAGTACTGAGGTTCAAAACCTAAATGATCAACTCACTCAGTCAGATCTGAAAGAGTCAGCTCAATTTGTGAGACTAACTTAGGAAATTGACATGATCAATGCTGAGCGTCTCCCAAGAGAGAAGATTCTGAAAGAACTGGCTGATGAAGAGCTGGTCAGGAAGGAAGAGCTGAAGGTACTCAAGAGTAAGTTTGATGACCTCTTTGCCAGACATGAAATCCTGAAAAAGAGTGAAGACTCTCTTAAGCAGAAGGTTGCAGCAATGAATAAATCCTCAGTGGCTAGAGAGGAAATAAACAACAGCCAGATGCTTGGGAATGAGAAAAAGGGACTTGTATATGTTCCTAAGAAATCCTCATAGGGTCAATCTCATGTTGCTTCAGGGAACAACACTGAGAGGGTTTTTGTTCAGGCAGACCAGAATATAAAGAAGGTTGTATTCCAGGCTCGCTAGACTGATAAGGGCAAAGAAACTATTAACACAGTCAGGGTTGTCCCCAAGGTTGCTAAGCCAAAACCCAAGGTAAAGGCCAAGCAACCTAAGGAGGCCCCTGAGAGCTCAGGCCAGAGAAAACCTCAGCGAAAGCAGAGGAAGGATCAGGCCAAGAGTCATCAGACTGGTCAACAAGGGTGTCATCATGCATGGTAATACCAGCAGGAAAGGCCAAGTATGATGACTCCCCCATGGTTTTGGCATCCTGAGGCCTTTAACTGTTTTCATTTCCCTCACTTGCCTAGGGGGAATAGAAAACAAGGCCCTTATCAAGAGCAAGCCCAGAGACCTGCTGCACCAAGGTTTAGGAAGACCAGGAAGCCAGCCCAAAAGGCACCCACTCAGGTCCCTGTGAAGCCTAAGCCTATCACTCATACACCATCTTCTTCTCAGGCCAAGAAGAAGAAAGTCGTGTATGTTGATGTTTCAGGGAGACATATATACCACTCTGAGGCAATCAGGGTAGTGAAGCAAGTCTGGATCCCGAAGGGTACAACTGACACGATAGGACCCAACACCCAATGGGTACCTAAAGCCTGATTTGTTTGCAGGTGGCTGTGGATCACAATAAGAGGAGAGGAGACTCAACCAAGGCTGTTTGATACCTAGACAGTGGTTGCTCAAGGCATATGACTGGAATGAAGAGTCTTCTCCAGGAATTTCAAGCTAAAGATGGTCCACAGGTAACCTTTGGTGATAACTCAAAAGGTTTTACTAAAGGTTTTGGTGTCTTGGTAATAGGTACGGTGTTGGTCCCACTAGATATATTGATTTCAGAAGCTTTAAAGTTATGTCTTAACAAACTTCTTATTATAAGAGCACAAAACAAGTAAGAGATTAAATAAACGAAAGCAATAAGTAACACCGGATATATAGTGGTTCGGATCTGAATATCCTACGTCCACTCTCCCTTTTATCAAAGGGGTCTCACTATCAACCAACCAACTTACTCACGTACTGGAATTTTTGAAGTACCAGTTCCTTCTTACAACTCCTTTAGATCTAACCACAATCTAAAGTAATCAACCTTCAACCTTATCTTAGAGATGAATAGGTTAAAGTCCAACAACTCCTTAAGAGTAGATATGTAATGTGAATAATAAGAGTGCTAAGAGTGATTATTAAAAGCTTGGAATGTGACTTGTGCGCGTAAGAGTCTCTAGAGCTTTTTCTTGATACTGTACTCTTGTATTTATAGAGGAGATTAGGGAATAGCCGTTGGAGAGCTAATCCAATCAGATCCTCTATTTAAGGAAGCTTCCAATCAATCAATTCCCTAATTGATTGATTTGGTTGGTGGGATCCTTGGATTGATTGACTTCAAATACTTTCCAATCCTGATCTTGTTGACTTGATTTGAATCACCAACGGTCAAATGCTTTCTCTGCCTAACTCTGATTCTCTCCAGAGAAGGCAAGACCAGACACCTGGCAACCTCGGTGTCTTATGGTCCAGATCTGGTTAACAACCAGAATACTCAGTAGAAACAGGGGATGAAACTGATCATCTTTTGTTCCACCAGACTCGTCTGGTCTGGAGAAATATCCTCTGCCTCTGGTCAGGTCTCATCTGGTGAAGCCTTCTGGTGGAGTCCTCTGGTGAAGTCCTCTGGTGGGGTCTTCTGGTGACTCTCCTGGTGAAGTCTTCTGGTCTGGCAGTTCCCCCTAGACTAAGTCCTAATCTAGATCATCGTCTGGCTAACAGGTCCAAATGGTCCTATTACATCATCTGGTTTGTTTTAACTCATCAAAACTATACAATATTTATCCTAACAATTTCCCCCTTTTTGACGGAGTTAAAACAAAAACCAGAACTGATCAAAAAGTAAAACTTAAGCATAAGAACTGTAAAAGGATAAGACCTTAAAATAGATCTTATCAGGCAAACAATTAAGACAACAAGAGGTTGTCTTTTGAACAGAGAAGATATGATACTTTCATTAATAATAAAGATAGAATGATTACAAATTACATTGAAGATCAGATCCTATTCTATGCATATCTTCTGTTCTCTTTAGGGACAAGAAACCAGTCAAGGAATCTATACTGAATGGCCTTCAACTCTGCAGAAGATGTTGGAGTGAAATTGGCCAACACCTTGGTCTTGTACAATCTCTTCAGTTCTGCCCAATCAACCTGGTTCCCATTCATGGGAGTGTTGAGATAGGTAAACTCAGGAGCAGTCACCTCCAGGTTGAACTCAATGGTAGAATCCATCAATTGCTTGTACAGATCTGCATCATAAGCTTGCATCCAAGAGTGAAAGGTTTTGTTGATCAGCTCATCATCCTCTGGTGCTGGCCTCTGGATATAGTGTTGAATGAACCAGATAGTCTTTGCCTCCTTCCATTTCTCAATCAAAGGTACATGCACAGTAGAGTCAAAAGACCCTTCTGTCCTGAGAGGCAAAATGTTCATCACCTCAATAAGAGCTTTCCTCCTCTGACTAGATCCACCTGCACCAGAAGGAACACCAGCTTCTCTGGTCTTCTTGTTCTGCCTCTTAACATATCTGAGCCTCTGCTCTTCATCTATGTTTTTCCTTATCCTAGCTTGCTTCTCCTCTGGAGTCTCTTCCTTATATCTCTTCTGAGCTTCTTCAACAACAGATTCAAGGAAACTCTTCTTGACTTTCCTAAACTTCCTCTTTGCAGGTCCAGAGATTGAGGTAGGATCCTGCTATGCTTCTGACGATTCCTCTTCAGCAGCAAAGCTGTTTAGCCATGGTAAGAGATTTGAGCTCTTCTTTCTTCTTCTTCTGCAGCTCAGCCTGGACCAAAATATTCTCCAACAGATCCAGGCGCGCTCCATGGCTAAATAGGGTCTCATTGGTGGTCTTTGCCAGATCAGTTCTGGCCTTCTCTTCCCCCTTTTTAACTTCATCAAGAAGGGGCTCCACTACCTGCCTTATGAGATCAGGCAAGGCAGTGTTGGAGGAAGAGTGAAGATCACGAAGTTGCTTAGCCTCCTCCAGGTAAGCTTTCGACTCTACAACCAGTTTCTCCTGCTTCTCTAACATCTCCTGGAGGGAGTCCTTAAGTTTAGCAGTTTGGATCATCTGGGTGGCCATCTCAACCTTCAGCACAGAGACTGGCCTCAGCTGCTCAAGCACATGCTCCTGGAGCTGCTTCTGGCTGTGCATAACATCCAGCTTCACAAAAAGACCATTTGCCTTAAAAGAGGCTTTAACTTCAGCAAGATTGGACTTAATCAGCTTAAGGAAAATCCTCCTCTCCTGCCGAATTTGGTGCTCTATCATAGCAGGGGCCATGTGTTGAATTGCCTTAGAGAACCGCCCAATCTGCATGATCTGCTCGTTGAAGAAAGTCTTCATCTTCTGGAGCACGGCAGGAGACATATCAAAATCTTCCTCATCAGAGTAGAGCTCTGGAGGATAGACAAAATGAGGCCCAAACTTATAAGAGGGGCCCTCAGGGGAGATCATCACTCCCCTCTGGATCAACAAGGTGCGAATTACCACCTTGGCCGCCGCTGGAGTCTCCAGCTCAGCTGGGTTCTGAATATTCATCTTCTTCTTCAGCTCTATCTCCCAAGCAGTGAAGTTGGAGGGACCCATTTCTTCGAGCAATAACATGAGGTCCTCCACATCTTCAAGTCTGGCCTTGCTCTAGACTTTGGCATCAGTAAGGTCTGCCAAAAGTGGTAAGTGCTCCAGAAGAACTGGGAAATGCTCTCTTAGCCAGAGCTGAGCACTCACACTCATACTCTGCCTAATGGGGCCCATTTCTGCAGATGAGAAGGTGAAGGGTTTGGGCCCAGAGGCAGAGGAGGAAGGTGCTAACTGATCAGGCTCAAGTGAAGCTTCCTCATCTTCACTATCATCGCTGGTAAGGCATGTGGGAGAAGAGGGAGGGGCAGGGAATCCCAATGCCATAGAAAGAGGGTTCAAGTTTGAGTTCTGATCTGATTGAGTTTGGGGAGGGTTTGGATTTTGTGAGGTAGAGGTTGAAGGAATGGGTTGCTCTGCACCAGAAGTAGATGGGATCTCTGGTACAGAAATAGGAATGGTAGTTTGTGGAGTGGAAGAGAAAGGCAGGATAGGTTCAGCACCAGAAGTGGAGGGAACCTCTGGTACAGGGGGTGGGATTGGAACTTGTGATGTGGAAGGGGAGGGAATGGAAGGTTCTGCACCAGAAGTAGATGTCCCTTCTGGTACAGGGGCTGGGGGAGAGGGATTTGTGGTAAGGGGTGTTTGGGAAGGTGGGGGAGAAGGTGTTTGTGTAGGTATGGTGGAGGGAGTATAAATGGGGGTATCAGGGAGAGTTTGCTCTGGTGAGGCAATGGGGGCACCAGAAGCAGATGGGTTTTGGGGAGGATTATCTGGGGGAGAGGTGGAATGGGTAACAAGATTTATGGGGGTAGAGGTAGAGATAGGGGGGATTACCTCTTCAGAAGGGACTGGAGTAGTGGAGTCTTGCATGATTCTGGCAGCTTCATCAATAGCTTGCTCCAGTGCATCTCCAAGATCAGAGCCAGAGTCTGAATCTTGAAGAATGGCCTTCCTTGCCTTAGGCTTCTTCTTCAGAGGCTCAACCTCTTATTCCTCCTCTGATGGCTCATCCACCAGGAGTGTCCTTGGAGCTCTTCTGCCCGTCCTTGGTTTCTTGGCAGACACCTTCTTGGCATGATCTGGCCTCTTCCTCTTGGAAGGACCTGCCTTCTTGGCAGCCTCAACACCTTCACCCTTCTTCTTCAAGGCATCAAGAAGGGGAATCTGGTCCTCCTCCGAGGAGCCAAAAAAAGCTATAGTTGAAGAACCAGTAGCCTCAGCAGTCTTCTTCTGGGTTTGCTGCTTCTTCTGCTGCTTCTGCCCCCTTGCAGGTGAGGGTACTGCTTGAAGAGGGGGGGCAGGGATGGCTTGCTCTCCATCAGAGTCGGCATGGCCATGGAGAGGACCATCCTTGGAGAAAAGTATCTTGGATTTATGAAATCCTCTGCACCAAGACTCCTTCCATTTCTTCTCCGGAAGCAATGAATCCAAAATCAAGGTTAGTTTCGTTCCCAACGAAACATTTGCAGTGAAACATAACTGCAACTCCCCTGGCTGGGAAGGACAAGCCTCCTTCTTCACCTTTAACTTGTTCTTCCTCAACACATCCTAGAAGAACTCCGCCCAATTACATTGTACACCATCGTACAATGCTCGCATCACACACATCCTCCCATTTAAAATGGCATCCGTGCTGTGATTTTCACACATAAGCACCTTCACCACTATATCAAACAACACCTTATACTTCTGCCTTAAATGCTTATCTAAAAATCCTTTCGTGATGTTCTGGTTAGAAGATCTAGCAAAAAGTTTGAATGAATCAACAACTTCATCTTCCTTATACGTCAGTGGATCTACCCCTTCTGCCGAAATGTTTTCAAATAACGCGCATAAATCGTGCTTGGAAAATACCAAATCGTCTTGGTCGATCTTGGATGAAATGTAGTCGTCGTGGATCTTCATACGAACCAGAAACTGGGCCGCATATCTGTCCAAAGTTCTAAAATTTCTTGGAACCGTCGAGATCAACTTCTCCACCCCTGCGTTCTGGAGCAACTCCAGAATCAACAGTGCCACAGGGTTCTTCGTGGTGTAGAAGTCAACTACCATCTCTATTTTCAACTTCTTCATCATCAACTCATGATCGAAGTTGCACGAAGGGGCCATTGCTGTAAGAGAGAGAGAGAGAAAACTAGAGAGAGACACTTTGCAAAGAGAAGTTAGGGCTTTGAAAATATGGAAACGTGAAAAGACAGATTGAAAAGAAATTTGATTTAAATAGGGTAATACGCGTGGTAAGAACAGTAAATGAAGTGAACGCGTGTAATTTCCAAGTATAAATTAGGGAACAAAATCAATTTTCAAATTGATTGACATTTTGCACAGTAATTAAATCTGATGGCCAAGATTAAAAGGCAAAATACAGATTTAATCTGGTGCGTAGGCGTGAACATTGGGACTGGGTATAAAGGGGTTTTGTGGTAGTCAAGAGAAAAAGCGAAATGATTGCCTAGGCCCTATACTCTAGTCTTAAATACACTCTGAAGTTGAAACATTTTGGGTGTATTAAGTAATTTGAAATGTGTATCCCAATGATCAGAGACCAGAGAAGTAAAGGCATACCTGTCACCTGATATTGTAACCAGATGATACCACAGCTAGTCTGGTGTGACATCTCATCTGATGAAACCTATATGGTTCTGGTTAGAGAAGACTCCGGACTTTTCTGGAATCTGACTCAGCACCTCATCTGGGACGTACCTCACCTGGTGCATACATCATCTGGAGATGTAACTTCTCTGATATTTCTAATCTGTAGATATGTTAGTTTTAAATAACAAAGATTATGGAATAAGGTATAAATAAAGGATACTTCTCTGATGTTCCCCCTAAAACAAATCTGTCTCTGGATCCAATAATCCCAACTCAAAAGCTAACTCTCTGAATCTGGTCTCAGCCAAAGGCTTAGTCAAAATATCTGCTCTCTGCTTCTCTGTTACAATCTTTTCCATCCTTATATCTCCCTTCTCAACATGATCTCTGATAAAATATTGCCTTATATCAACATGTTTGCATCTGGTGTGAAGAACTGGATTCTGGGTGATTGCAATTTCACTATTACTATAACAGAAGATTGGAATATCCTTAGCTCTAATCTGGTAGTCCCTTAGTTGTTGACTAATCCAGAGTAGTTGTGAACAACAGCTCCCTGCAGCCATGTACTCTGCTTCTCTTGTTGATGTAGCAACTGAAGTCTGCTTCTTAGAAAACCAAGATACCAATTTATTCCCTAAAAATTAGCATGTTCCACTTGTAGACTTTCTATCTATTCTGCATCCACCATAGTCTGAATCTGAATAACCACTCAATTCTAAGTTGTCATCTGCAGGATACCATGACCCTAAATTCACTGTTCCCTTAAGATATTTCAATATCTTCCTAGCTGCTTCCAAATGACTTTTCTTAGGATTAACTTGAAATCTGGCACACACTCCTACAGCAAACGTTATATCTGGTCTGCTCGCAGTCAGGTACAGAAGAGAACCAATAAGTGCTCTGTACTGAGTCTGGTCCACACTCTCTCCAGACTCATCTGGATCCATGTTGAAATTTATCATCATAGGAATCTTGGCTGCTTTGCTAGATCCTACTCCAAATTTCTCTAACATGTTTCTGATGTACTTCGCCCGATTTATGAAAATTCCCTTCTCTGATTGCTTTATCTTCAAACCTAAGAAATAATTCATCTCACCTATCATAGACATCTCAAACTGACTCTGCATGAGATCACCAAACTTCTCACACAGCTTCTTGTTAGGGGATCCAAATATAATGTCATCAACATATATTTGGACCAGAAGGATGTCCTTTCCTTCTTCTTTCCTAAACAAGGTCCTATCAATCTTACCCTTAGTAAAACCATTGTCCAGAAGAAATTGAGATAGAGTGTCATACCATGCTCTGGGTGTCTGCTTCAGCCCATACAGAGCTTTCTTAAGCTTAAACACCTTGTCACCTTGTTCAAAACCAGGAGGTTGTTCCACATACACTTCCTCAATGAGAATCCCATTAAGAAAGGCAGATTTCACGTCCATCTGGTATACTTTGAACTTCATGTGAGCAGCATATGCTAAGAACAATCTGATGGCTTCTAGTCTGGCAACAGGAGCAAATGTCTCATCATAGTCTATTCCTTCAGACTGAGAATAGCCCTGAGCCACTAGCCTTGCCTTGTTCCTAGTAATGACATCATTCTCATCTTTCTTATTCTTGAAAACCCACTTAGTGCCTATCACCTTTTGATGTCTTGGTCTGTCTACCAGCTCCCAAACATAATGTCTGGTGAATTGATTCAACTTCTCTTGCATTGCAACAATCCAATTTGAATCCTCTAGTGCTTCCCTGATGTTCTTGGGCTCAATTAAGGACACATAGCAACTGAATAAGGCAGCTAAGTTAAGAGTTCTCCTAGTCTGGATACCCTTAGTTGGATCTCCTCAGGTCATTGGGGTGATCAATCAGGGTCCTCCTTCCCGTGGCCTTACCTGATTGACCATCCTCTGCATTACCTTGGTGAATATCACCATCTGCAGAAGAGCTTCCCCCTACAGGAGTTCCAACCTCCTCTGGTTCTGCACCTTGTGAAGATTTCTTCTTCAGAGAACCAGGAGATGGGTCATCATCTGAATCTGAGTCTGAGTCTGAATCAAGAATATGTGGATTGACTTTGATTACTCTGGGTGTAGTCTGATTCTGTGTCTCATCAGAAGACTTAGAGTCCACCTTGCACTCAAAAGCAGATTCATAAAAAACAACATGTGGTGTTTCCTCCACACAAAGTGAATTCTTATTAAAAACTCTAAAAGCCTTACTGGTGCTGGAATATCCTAAAAATATTCCATCTGCCACTTTAGCATCAAAGGTTTTTAATTTAGATTTCCCATTGTCATGGATGAAACACTTGCATCCAAATACATGAAAATATGAAACAGATGGGGTTTTACCTTTCCATACCTCATATGGAGTTTTAATATGTCTCTGGGCAATTAAGCATCTGTTCTGGGTATAACAAGCTGTATTAATGGCTTCTGCCCAAAACCTTTGTGGTGTGTTGTACTCTGCCAGAAGTGTTCTTGCAGCTTCTTTGAGAGTCCTATTCCTCCTTTCTGCTACTCCATTTTGTTGGGGTGTTCTGGCAGCAGATGTCTCATGAAAAATCCCATGGTCCTTGCAGTAATCTGCAATGTGTGAATTCAAAAACTCTGTCCCTTTATCACTCCTGATCCTGACTATGCTCTGGTTCTGCTCATTCTGAATCTTCTTGAAGAACTCTGGCAGCTTAGTGATAGTTTCATTTTTCTTAAACAAGAACACTACCCAAGTGTATCTTGAAAAGTCATCTACTATCACCAAGGTGTACTTCCTTCCACTGAAACTAAGAGGAGAAACAAGTCCAAACAGGTCCATGTGAAGTAGTTGAAGTACTCTGGTTGTGGTTGTGCTCTGGACATCCTTAAAGGGAGTCTTGGGTTGTTTACCCTTCTGGCATGAACCACAGACCTGATCCTTCTTAAACACTTCATTAGGAAGACCTCGAATAAGACCTTTTCTGGCAATCTTATTCAGTGTTTTGAAGTTAAGGTGACACAATCTCTTGTGCCAAATCCAGCTGTTCTCTGCAGATCCTTTAGCAACCAGACAAGCATTTCTTGGGCAACTGCTAAAATCTACAAGATAAATGTTACCCTTCCTCAAGCCTATTAGCAAGATATCATTATAATCAGAAGAAAAAACAGTGCATGATCACTAGAGAACTTCACTGAGTATCCCCTGTCACAGAATTGGGATACTGAAAGCAGATTATGCTTGAGTCCTTCAACATAATAGACTTAATCTACAGATACTCCATTGAAGATCAACTTTCCAACTCCTCTGGTGACTCCATAGTTGTTGTCACCAAACATCACTCTTAGCCCATTCATTGGCTTGAAATCTTGGAGATTATCTTTCTGGAAGGTCATGTGCTTGGAACATCCACTATCAATGTACCAGACATGGTTGCTTGAAAGTCCTTTCTCCAGTGGGCTTTTATCTACCTGCAGAGAAATCAATTAGGTCCCCTACTAGTGCTGGGTCCTGATTGGTTAGTTGCAAGTTTTGTAGGAATCCAAAGATAAAGATCATCCCTTGCTGGATAAGGAGATCTTATCTTCCTTCCAAATCTATCTACCAGAACATGTCCTCTAACAATGACATATTGAGCTACCGGTCTGATAAGAATACCTTTCCTATAAACAGGTCTGGTGTATCTTTTCTCAAATCTGGCCTTTGGAATAGCCTGCCTCAAAGACATGGTCTTAAAGGTCTGGTTGTAAGGGTACATCCTAGAAGAACCATCTCTGGTGTCATGACTACCCAGATCAGTTGGTTTTCTATAGATGGGTCTGGAAGACCTACTCTGGTTCTGAAAATTGGATCTATTCTGATGATAAAATTCCGTCTGAGGTTTCTTGTTCTGGAATCTTCTTGGAGCATTCCACCTTTGAGATCCCTGATTCTGATTTAGATTTTCTGGTTCAGTATACCTTCTCTGGTATCTCCTATTCTGATTAGGTTTCCTCTTAGAGTCTCCTTTTTGAGGTCTCCTAATCTGCTTAGGTTCCACTCTTTTAGGATTCCTCTGAGGTTCTCTAATCAGGTTAGGCATCTGAACAGAACCATCAATCTTCATAGGTTCTCTTTTCTGACTTGTATGCTCTAGAATTTTTTCTTCCAGAACATTCACCTCTTCTGGATTATATTTTGAATTATCAGCAGGGGGGTCCCATTTCCAACCAGGTCTGTGAACCAACATGCGATCAGAAGGATCCTCTTCATTTCGGAGTTCCACAAGTTCACCAGATCTTATAGACTTGTCTTTGGTAAAGCAATATTTATGAGATCTTTTAATAATTCCAGGATATCCTAAACCACTCTTATCATTTATGCGTTGAGAAGATCCTGAAATAATAGATAGAACATTTGGTTTCATGGAATCTTCTCTGGGCATAGGTATCTCAATATTTTGTTCAACTTGTTTTCCCTTGATAAGAGTCTGGTATTTGGCTCTAAGCTCATTTAACTCTTCTACATGAGAGTTCTTTTCCTTCATGAGTTGATCTACCAGAGTATCTCTTTCTGTGATCTTATCCTGAAGTTCAGAAACTTCTTTGGAATGATCTTTCATGAGTTCTCTGGTGGATTTTTGTTCATGAGATAAGGATTGAACTTCAGTTCTGAGCCTACCATTCTCTTTCTAAAGTTTTTGACATAATTGAACACAATTTTGGAGATCTGATAGCATTTGGTGCATATCAGACTCTCTGGAGTTACCAGATGAATTAGAGGATTCAGTATATTTGGAATTTGATAAGACTAAGGTAGTTTCTTATCCTCATTAATGTCTTCCATCAGACATACATCATCATCAGACCCGAAATCAGAAGAAGAAGAACTGGAACTAGTATCCTCCTCCTCTGCTTCTGCCAGTAATGCTCTCTTGTCTGCATATCTCCTATCTTTCTTGAGTCTTTTCTCTTCTCTTTCCCTAGGAGTAAGTTGAGGACAATTATAACTGTAGTGACCAGTCTTGTTGCATGTGTAGTAGGCATTGTCTCCTCTGGGACTAGGACTTGGCTCTCTCCTCCTCTGGTTGTAGTCTGATCTGGCTGGACTACTCTCTCTCCTCTTGTAGTCAGGTCTGCCAGAGCTACCATCCCTCCTCTGATAATCTGATCTCCCAGATCTGCCAGGGTTGTCATCTCTCCTCCTTTCTGGAGTTCTGAATCTGGTCTCCCTTGAGTCTCCAGATGTCTTCTCCTTTTCTGCAGGCTTGAAGGAACTCTTCCTGTCTCTGGTAGACTCCTTCCAATGCCTTTTGTACCTGCCATATTTTGAACTCATTTTATCTAATTTACGGGTTAGAAGTGCTACCTGCTCCTTGAGGCTCAAGTCATCTACAGTAGACTCCTTTGGCTTGTCATCAGTCTTGATAGTTGAGGAGAATGCAACTCCTTTCTGACCAGAAGAGGAAACCTCTTCCGTTTGATCCTTCTCTTGAAGATCATACTCATAAGCTTTGAGATCAGACAACAGAAGATGGTGATCCAGAGTGTTAAGATCCTTGTTGTCCTTGATCACAGTGACTTTGATTCTCCACCTGCTGGTTAGTGAATGCAATATTTTACTATTTATTTCTTTCTCTGAATAGGTCTTACCTATGGCACTAGCCTTGTTCAGGAGATTTGTGAGACGCATATCCAGCTGGTCAATGGTCTCGTCTGGTTTCATCTTGAAAGTGTCAAACGAGTGTTGAACAGGTTGAAGCTTGTTATCTTTAATCTTCTCTGTTCCCTCACAGAGTAGTGCAAGTTTGTCCCACATCTCCTTGGCAGTGGCACAAGTTCTGACTTTTTCAATCACCTCTTTAGTAAGTGTGTTGATGATCTCAGTTCTTGCTACCTGGTCCAAGTTGTAGAGCTTTTTTTCATCATTGTCTAACTCATCTATCTTCTTGAGGATTCTTTGCCTGGGGACTCTGTCCTTAGCAGCTTTCTGGGCAGTTTCACTCGTTTCTTCTCTGGACTCTGACCTGCCACTATCAATAGGAGTCCAGTAAAATTAAATTGGGCCACTTTCTACCACATCTAGCATGCGGTGGTGGATAGCTCCAAGATGATTACTCATCATGAAGCTCCAGTGGCTATAATCCTTGAATAAGAATTCTGGCAGTTTACGACTCTTATACGAAGATTTCGAAGACATATTTACTAAAATAAAGGATTTAACAAGAATTTGAACAAAACCAATAAAGAGCAATGGATCTGCCCGGTGACCACCAAAAGCTTTACAAAGCAGTGGTCGTTGGACACACTGCTCTGATACCACTTGTTGGTCCCACTAGATAGATTGATTTCGGAAGCTTTAAAGTTATGTCTTAACAAACTTCTTATTATAAGAGCACAAAAAAAGTAAGAGATTAAATAAACGAAAGTAATAAATAACACCAAATATATAGTGGTTCGGATCTGAATATCCTACGTCAACTCTCCCTTTTATCCAAGGGGTCTCACTATCAACCAACCAACTTACTCATGTACTGGAATTTTCGAAGTACCAGTTCCTTCTTACAACTCCTTTAGATCTAACCACAATCTAAAGTAATCAACCTTCAACCTTATCTTAGAGATGAACAGGTTAAAGTCCAACAACTTCTTAAGAGTAGATATGTAATGTGAACAATAAGAGTGCTAAGAGTGATTATTAAAAGCTTGGAATATGACTTGTGCGCGTAAGAGTCTCTAGAGCTTTTTCTTGATACTGCACTCTTGTATTTATAGAGGAGATTAGGGAATAGCCGTTGGAGAGCTAATTCAATCAGATCCTCTATTTAAGGAAGCTTTCAATCAATCAATTCCCTAATTGATTGATTTGGTTGGTGAGATCCTTGGATTGATTGACTTCAAATACTTTCCAATCATGATCTTGTTGACTTGATTTGAATCACCAATGGTCAAATGCTTCCTCTGCCTAACTCTGATTCTCTCCAGAGAAGGCAAGACCAGAAACCAGGCAACCTCGGTGTCTTCTGGTCCAGATCTGGTTAACAACCAGAGTACTCAGTAGAAACAGGGGATGAAACTGAGCATCTTTTATTCCACCAGACTCGTCTGGTCCGGACTCGTCTGGTCTGGGGAAATGTCCTCTGCCTCTGGTCAGGTCTCATCTAGTGAAGTCTTCTGGTGGAGTCCTCTGGTGAAGTCCTCTGGTGGGGTCTTCTGGTGACTCTCCTGGTGAAGTCTTCTGGTCTGGCAGTTCCCCCTAGACTAAGTCCTAATCTAGATCATCATCTGGCTAACAGGTCCAGATGGTCCTATTACATCATCTGGTTTGTTTTAACTCATCAAAACTATACAATATTTATCCTAACATACGGTCAGAGTGGAGAATGTGTCCTTTGTGGAAGGACTGAAGCACAACCTGTTGTTTGTAAGCCAGTTTTGTGACAAAGGTTTCAGTGTTGAGTTCTCTTTGAATATATGTTCAGTCAAGGACCAATCAACATAAGTTCTTCTATCAGGTATTAGGAAAGGTAACGTTTATCTCGCTGATTGGAGCAGCACTATTCCTAATACTTGTTTTGTTGCTAAAAGCTCCTTAGAGCTCAGTTGGTTATGACACAAAAGATTAGGCCATCTGAACTTCAAGATTCTTAACAAAATTTCAAGACAGTCCCTTGTTGAAGGTCTACCTAATGAAGTTTTTAGCAAGAATCATGTGTGCAAAGCTTGTCAGGAAGGGAAGCAGGCCAGGACATCATTCAAAGAGAAAGCTTCCTTCTCCACTGATAGGGTTCTTCAGCTTTTGCACATGGACTTATTCGGCCCTGTAACACCTGTGAGTATGAATGGTAGGAAATACACCCTTGTGGTTATTGATGATTGTTGGGATATGTTTAGTTTTGATGATTTTCCAAAACAACATGTAATAGGTTTGAAAGCAGTCAGGGTAGTATCTTTAGTTTCAGGTCAGGCTAGGTTATTTCTTAGTAGAATAGGCTGTCAGTTGAGAAGAACTCAGTTGAGGGAACTCAGCGAGGGGAAACTCAGCAACACAGCCTGAGGATATCAAGATGACACCCAGAAGAACTGACTGAAGCCATGCTAGTGACCTGAACCTGAAGAGAAACCTGAAGGATGTCCCACTGAGTGTAAACTTGGCTGTTCTAAGCTAAGTCAGGTGGACCACTCAGTGAAGAGCATGATCAAGAGGATCAGTGCTGCACCAAGTAGGCCCTAAATGAGTCAGGCTACTGTGGTCAGGGAAGTTTGTCATTCAGCCTTATGACAAACTTCTTGGAGAGATCTTCAAACAGTCTCTGAAGGACAACCATACTGAAGACGTTCAGTCCACTGAAGATCATCAAGTCAGTGAAGGAGGAAGCTACCTAAAGTCAGTGGGTCTTGGTCAACCCACTGAGTTAAAGATCCGTTGGATCCAGCCCACGTGGACCAATCAGCACAAGGCAGCAACTCTGACACTGACAAGGCCGCATTCCAAGAAAAGTGGTTGAAACCATTAATTGTATGGATTCGAATGTAATTTCATCCAACGGTTACATTTGAATCAACACTATAAATACAAGCTCATAGCTGCGGTTTAAAGTGTGTGTGAGAGGAGAATAATCAACACCTACGAGTTGTGAAAGTGTGAGTGTTTAGTGCATTATATTGGGAGTTATAAGGAGGCACGATTCACATCTTGTACACTGAACTTTAGAGTTCATAGATATACACAAATGAGTGTTCAGCTTGTAACTTATAACTTAGAGAGGTTTTCCTAATCTTAGCTTTAGGCTAACACATTGTAAAGGAAAACCTCACCTAGTTGGAGAAACCAAACCGAAACCAAAACCCTCCTTTTAGGTTTGTTGGGAGTAAGTTGTCAGTGAGTTTGTAAGGAGGGGCAGCCCAGGGAGTGGCGTGAGTCCAGTTGTAAGTGCACCTTGGCACGTTAAAAACAAGAATCCCAGTTAGTAGATTTCCTGTTAAATCAGGCCGTAGATGTAAGAGCTTGAGTCTCTGAACCACGTTAAACCGAGCGTACTTATCCTTAAAAGTATTTACTAAAGTGTTGTGAAAATCTGCTCACTGAGAGCATTGTTAAAAATGAAACTTTGGTTAAATATTCAGGTCAGGGAGAATCCTCTCACTGACCAGTTCAGGCAACGCACTCGAGAGTTCAGTATCTCGAGTCACTGCCTTGCTCAGAGCATGAGTCTCCAAGCCTTCTCACTGACTTGGTAGCTCAGCCTCTGAGCAGAGCAGTGACTTGAAGTGTAACCTCTCGAGTCACTGTGTTGCTAAGGGCATGAGCCTTCCAGTCTTCTCACTGACTGGGTAGCTCAGCCTCTTAGCAATGCAGTGACTTGAGAACTGTTCACTCTTGCTGAACTTCTTGAGGAAAAGGTTTAATTTTTTTTTTCCTGAATTCCAATTTTGCTTTTCGAAATCGGGACCATCAATGGTTATTCTAGATATACCTGGGTTATTTTCTTGCTTAATAAAAAGGAAACACATGTGAAGCTTCCAGAGTTGCTCATGAGACTCAGCAATGAGAGAATCAATCCATTACTAAGATCAGACCTGACAAAGGCACTGAGTTTATAAATTCATATATTTTTTATTTCTGTAATGAACTTGGTATTGCTCATGAGACTTCTATACCTAGAACCCCACAACAAAATGGTGTCGCTGAAAGGAGGAACATGACACTGAAGGAAGCTGTCAGGACCATGCTGGCTGACTCAGGATTGTCTAAGAAGTTTTGGGCTGAGGTAATCAACACTGCATGCTACACTCAAAATAGATCCATGCTGAACAAACAACATGCACAGACCCCATACGAGACATGGAACAAGAGGAAGCCTCGTATTTCATACTTTCATATTTTTGGTTGCAAGTGCTTCATTCTCAACAATGGGAAGACCCAGTTGAAAGCCTTTGATATCAAATCTGATTAAGGAATATTCTTAGGATATTCTGAAGTCAGTAAAGCCTTCAGGGTTTACAACTGTAGGACCCTTGTTGTGGAAGAATCACCACATGTTGTGTTTGATGAATCAGTCACTGAGTCTAGGATAAAAGTGTTGAATCCTGATACTGAGGAGTTCACAAGGAGAGTGACAAGACTGAGCTTAAAAAATCAACCTGATCTAAAGGTCAAAACTGTGCCAATTCTAAGATGGGATGATGACATCGATTAGGAAGATGACTCAAGATCCATTCCTAAACCCAGCGTATCAGGGACAGTTGAGCCTCAAACTAAGGAACATGCTCAACCCGAGGTAAGTACCATCTATGAAGATGCGGTCGCAACTGAGATGGTTCCTGAGTCACCTCATCAAGGGAGAATCGATGTCCCTGACATTGAGTTGGTAAATCCCTTTGGTATAGACTCAGGATCACCCCCTTTTGGTCAATATCCTGAATTCTATGAACCTGTAGACACTAACATTGCAGGTACTTCAGGAACAACTCCAGGCAAGAGAACATGGCTAGAGAGTCATCCCATTGACCAGGTCATTGGTGATCCAACTGAGGGAGTCAGGACCAGACGGTTCCATGGTGAGAGCGCATTGTTTTGTTACTTTCTCTCTGAGCAAGAGCCTCAGAACATTGAAGAAGCTCTCACTGACTCGAATTGGATCATAGCCATGCAAGAGGAGTTGAATCAGTTCACAAGGACTCAGATTTGGGAACTGGTAGATAGACCTAGGCATCAAGGTGTTATTGGTACCAAGTGGGTCTTCAAGAACAAAAAGGATGAGAATGGTGTTGTAGTAAGGAACAATGCAAGATTGGTTGCAAAGGGGTATTGTCAGTCTGAAGGATAAACTATGATGAGACCTTTGCTCCAGTGGCTAGGTTGGAAGCTATCAGGTTGTTCCTTGCATATGCAACATATAAGAAGTTTAAGGTGTATCAAATGGACATCAAGAGTACCTTCCTGAATGGTGTACTCAATGAAGAGGTATATATTGAACAACCTCCCGGGTTTGAGGTCGGAGATAGAGTATACCATTTGAAGAAAGCACTCTATGGACTTAAGCAAGCTCCTAGAGCTTGGTATGATACCCTCTCTCAATTCCCGACTGACCATGGGTTCAGGAAGAGAACCGTAGATAGGACATTGTTCAGGATCACTGAAGGTGATGACATTCTCTTGGTCCAGATTTATGTGGATGGTATAATATTTGGATCACCAAATCACCAGCTCTGTGAGAAATTCTCTAAGTTAATGACTGGTAAATTTGAGATATCAATGATGGGAGAGATGAACTTCTTTTTAGGATTGCAGGTCAAACAGACTGATCAAGGGATTTTCATTAATCAGGACAAGTATACAAGAGACTTGATTCAGAAGTTTGGAGTTCAGAATAGCAATCCAGCCAGGATCCCAATGAACACCAATTGGAAGATGGATCCTGACACTGAAGGAGCTTCAGTGAATCAGACTGAGTACCGAGGGCTGATTGGATCATTGTTGTACCTGACTGCAAGTAGGCCTGACATTACTTTTGCAGTTGGTGTGTGTGCTAGGTATCAGTCTAACCCCTAGAGAAGTCACTTGGAGGCTGCTAAGAGGATACTCAAGTATTTGAAAACGACACTTAATATAGGACTATGGTATCCTTCAGATGACAACTTAGAACTGACTGGTTATTCAGATGCAGATTATGGAGGTTGTAGGATTGATAGGAAATCCACCTCAGGGACATGTCAGTTTTTGGGGAGTAAGTTGATCTCGTGGTTTAGTAAGAAACAAAATTCAGTGGCGACATCCACAACTGAGGCTGAGTATATGGCTGCATGTAGTTGTTGTGCTCAGATTTTATGGTTGAGGCAATAATTGAGAGACTACCAAGTATTTGCTAATGAGGTTCCAATCTATTTGACAACAATAGTGCTATAACAATCACTCAGAACCCAGTGCTTCACACAAGGTGCAAGCATATGGATATTAGACATCACTTCATTCGAGATCATGTAGAGAAGAAGGACATTAGGATGGAGAAAATTCACACTGACAGGCAGAGGGCTGACATCTTGACTAAGCCTTTGGCTGAAGCAAGATTTATGGAACTGTCAGTAGAGTTAGGACTCTTAGATCCGGGAGAACAATCTTTATAGGATCTAGGGGGAACTCAGGCCAGACTCGACTCAACAAGGTATCAGATTGCTACAATGTCTCCCTCACAGGTATGGGTTCAATCCTGACTCTTGTGAATTTGAAGTGTCTCACTGAGTCCCTCGTCCTGAAAATCTTCATTAAATGCTGACCGTTTTCATTAAAATGTGCCTTTTCATATTTAAACCCATGCATGTCGGAGCATTTAATGCACACAGTTACTTTTTCATATACATGTCAATTTTATACGGAATATGACTGACTGGGGAAATGATTGATGCTGATCTTGATCCTGGCCCTTCATTTCAAAATCTTTCAAATTCAGGATTAATCTCAACCCCACGTCTGAGTAATTGTTCATTTTATATCAATCAAGAATGTCATTTGAGAAATTTACGCAAACACAAATGCACTAAGCACACTGAACTTTCTCTTGTTCAAATTCTCATCTTGCAAATTTCTTAAACCCTAATTCTCTAAATGGCATTCATTGACACCACTTGGTCTACGGACAAGCTTGAGGATGTTGTCAAGAGCAAGTTGGTAAACATGGAGCACATCTTATCCATGGATGGACCCAACCAATCGGTTTCAGAAATTCTTCCAGTCTTCAAATGGATTACTGACGCCAAGCTGGAGAAGTTTCATGAAGAAACCCACATATGTTCTTCCAGAGGCAGTGGTGGAGGCATACCTGAATTTATTCATTCGCAAGGGTGAATTATTCACGAAGGTAACTGTTTTAGTGCCTACTGGGAGAAGAACCAAGATGGTGAGGAGCTCTACAATGTGGAAACCTGGACGGTCGACCTGAGGAAGACCGTGAAGGAGGTGTACGGACTTCCATGCTCTGGAATCAATCCCAGGACCTACAAAGAAAATAAGGAGGGTGAGCTCTTTAAGGATTGGACAAAATCTGGGTCGCCGGAGTTCAGGGCGAGGTAACACAAAGAGACACTCAAGCCTGAGTACCGTGCCATCATGGATATCGTCTCTAAGATGATCATGGGCACAACTGGGTCTCATGAGCAGCTGAGCCTGCCAAAGCTAAGAATAATGGGGGCTTTGGTGGATGGCATTGAGGCCAATTGGGAGCAGTTCTTTCTTGATCAACTAAGTCAGGCTGCTCGGGATAAGCTGAAAAAGGATGAGGAAAGGAAACACATCTCAGTGGGAGCCATCCTTCCGTTCGGCACAAGAATGTCGATCCTGATAGCTCACGCATGTCAGGGGTGTACCTTTGATTGGTAGGATGATCTTTCCTCCAAGAAGGTGATGTTCTCCACAGCAGCTGACACCTATGCCATCCTTGGCATCCCTGACCCCAATGGTCCTCCTAAGGGTTAGAAGAAGAAACCAGCTCCCAAGGGCAAGAATGTGGTGCCTGCCCTGCTGGAGAGGAGGAAGGAGACTGAAGGAGAGATAACTGCTGAGAAGGAGGCAGAGAAGGAGAGAGAGGAGAAGGCTTTGGAGGAGAAGAAAGCCAAGCTGAAAGTGGTGATGAAGAATTAGGCCACGACTAAGGGTGTAAGGAAAAGGACTGAGAAGGTCTCCAAGAAGGCCGTTTCTGAGGCTGAGGAGACTGACGATGACGTCAGATCAGACGGAGAGGAATTGGTGGATAGACCTTTGAAGAAGCTGCGGAAAGGGCCTAAGAGATCTCCGACAAAGAAGCTAAGGGAGATTAGTTCAATTCGGGAGGAGTCAAGCTCTCCAAGAGCCTCTGACTTGGAGCAGGTTAGGGAAATAATTGATACTGCAGAGATACTGCAACCTGAGTCCAACCCCACTGAACCCCAACCCTCAACCTCACCCATCACTGAGCCTACCCCAATCCACCCTGATCAAACCTCACCCATCACTGAGACTACTCCAACCCACCCTGATCAAACCTCTCACCCCACTGAACCTATCCTACCCTCATCAATTCCTGACCTCACCCCTCCCCAAAATGAGTCAGAGCCCATTACTTTAGCCATCACTGAGCCTGATCAAAACCCAGAGCCAAACACTTCCACGCCCAACCCTAAAGACTTCCTGTCTTACCCCAACCCCAAAGACTGCCCCAATACCACTACCGCAGGAGATGCAGCCGATGAGTTTCTTGACATAGCGGAGGAGGAGGAGTTGGATGCCGGGTTGATGGGTGGCATGTACGAGAATACACTCATGGGGAATGCCTATAAGTGGGCATCGAAGTGCTGGCCCAGCTTGCACAGATACAGGGAGCTATGCTTCAATGTTATTGAACTCAAAGTTTGGCTCGACTTTTAAGCAATCCAATATGCAGGAGCAGTATATGCTTGTCAATGCCAGAGGCTGGGAACACTGGGAGAAGGAGGAAGCCAGACTATGCTCTTATTTCCAGATCACCAGTTGGCTGCAGTTGCTAAACTTCGAGAATCTAAAGCAACTGGTGGATAGAATGAAGGCTGGCATGCAGGAGGATTTCGAGGATAAGCCCAAGGATGATGATACTCAGGGCGGAGTAAATGAGAAGGAAGTGGATGAAACTGCAAAGGAGATAGATGCAGTGGTCTCTGAGCCTCGTGCTCAGGGGGAAGGTGATTCATGGATTGTGTCCAAGGGTGGAGCAGTTGATGAGACCAACAAGGCTGGTTCATCTGCCAATGACACATCTGCCTGTGAAGGGATTCCCCGCCCTGAGGCAAATGAGGATGATCTGGAGGCACCAAAGGAGACTCCTGGTTCTGAGGGTATCTTACCCGAAGTTCGAGATGGCTCAGTTGTGTCTGAGCAGGCAGCTGTGACCACTCAACAACTGCCTTCAGTGCACCCTGAAGAGAGGACTGATGTTGCAGGGGCTGGAAAGGGAAAACAACCAATCATTGACGAGTTGGAGGCTGATGATGATGTGAACATCACTGGGCAACAATAAGGCAACTTTACCAGCATCATCACGGTGAAGAAAGAAAAGACAACTGAGAACTTGGCTGAGCTCAGGGAAGATATCCAGAGGATCAGGGAAGAAAAAGAAGAAGCAGCCAAGTCTCTCCACAAGCACATTCACTGGTCCAAGTCAGCCTACAACACACTTGCCAATAAAGAGCTCATTACACTGAAGAAAATGATGATTGGCACTACGAAGTCAGTGAAGTAGGAAAGGAGATTGATGAAAAGTTGATGGCCAATTCTTTGACTAAGCTCAGGGACGAGCACGATGCACGCATGGATAAAGCTGTTGATGACTTGGCGAGTCAGGCGGTTGAGCTGTTCTCTCAAGCACTGAACGACTCAGTGGTTAAGATGGCTCAAGAGGCTGACAGGATTGCGGCTGAGTCAAGGAGGGATGACTGAAGAGTCAAGAAAAATGGAGATAAAGCTGGCCATCATTGAGGAGAAGCGGTCCTGCACTGAGAAGAAGTTGTCCAACACTGAGCAACGCTTGAACTCTGTAATGGAGAAGTTTGAAGCTAAGATTGATTAAAGTGTTGTGAATGTGACTTATGCGGGATCCGGGATAGCATCCGGAGTGGACCTGTTGAAGGAGCACCTGCTAGAAGCTCAATCCCTCACTGCCTTTATCATCAACTCTAAGGAAGATGCAACTCAGAATGCTGCACCTAAAGCTCTTCCTTCCCCAAGAGATGATGCAAAAAAGGGGGAAAAGTCGAGGAAATGATCCGCTCACGGAGGATATGAAGGACCACTGAATGAAGTATCAATGAGGTCTTCTTTCCACAAATCAGCCAGGCTGGAAGCTGCGGCAAAGGCTAAGGACCCTTCTGTTCCAGCATTACCATCCATCCCTGAAGGAAGCTCAGAGCGCTCACCCTTGAGCACAAGGAAGAATCCTATTAGCCTAAACACCAATGAAGTGGCGTCCTTGTGCGAAGAGGGTTGGGGTCTGACCCAAGAAAAGAGTGAGGCTCAGCACAGATCGGATATTGCTGAAAAAGAAAAGATGCGCATCCTTGAGAAGAAAGTTGAAAAGCATTCAGAGCTTACTGAACTTCAACAAAGGGAGCTGGATGATGGGATTCTAAGCATGATGAGGAAGAAAAAGGCGAAGCCTGAGCCGAGGAAGTACAGAAAGAGGCCAACAGCCAGGAAATCAACAATCCTTCAAGTCAGGAAGCCGGAGGTGACACTGAGGGAAGCTCTTGTCAATGAGTTCATCTCAGAGACCTTGAAAGAGTTTTCGGTTGATGCAAGGGATGAGTTCGTTAGACTCTGGTACGTAGTGAAGAAATGGGGCGACACTGAAGACATCAATGCCCACTTCATTGACTACATGATGGACAATCACCCTGAACTCATTCAGAAGATCTTGGAGGAAGCTGATGCAGCCAATGTCCAAGTGAAGGCTCCTGAGTTCATCGCTCGACCACCACCTCTAATCCCTGGAACAAACAAGCATGATACGAAGGCGATTATGACTGAAGTGTTGAAGATAGCCAAGGCTGAAGGATATGTGAACCAACCTAAGAGAGTAGATGAGTTGAAGGTTAGAGTTTATGCTGGTTATGGACTTGAGCCTGAAATGAGATTAGTTTAGGTGTTCACAACCTCTTGTAATAGATTAAGTCATTGTACTGAATTTTCATATTATCAATGAAATCTATTACTTTGCCCACAGACAAAAACTCATTGTCTTTTTGGCTGTTATTTAAATTCTATACTTTATCAAGAACTGCTCTAACACTGACTTATCTTATAGATATGACTTTGATTTTTCTCGAAGTGTTTTGAGGATCTTTTCAGTGTTTTGGCATCATCAAAAAGGGGGAAATTGTTGGGACAATGTCAGTTTTAATTAGATCCCAAAGCCCCTCAAAAGATGTTTTGCCTTTGATGTCAGGCTAATCTTGGTTAGATTAGTACTTAGTTATCTTATAATTTACAGGAACTTAATGAGAGGAGTACTGATTGATGACAATCAAGACTGAAGCCTGAAGACTCAGAGCACCATCCTGAACTTAAGGCAGTCTCTCTAAGCTGGCTGAGTAAGTGTCAGTGATGAAGAGTATGACCCTGAGGTCATTACTAACTCAGTCCTGAAGGGAACATGCTGATACTGAGTAATGGGAAAAGACTTGGAGTAGGGCCAAGCAATGCAAAAGGAATGTCAGCGTCAGGACAAGACTGTTATGCTTGAGACAAAAAGAACTTAATAAGACAAGCCCGAAGCATAGGAATGAGTTCTTACATTCTCACCAACCTGATGACGTGGACCAATCTAGGAAGGACACGCACGTACGGACCTTACATGGAGACTGATTTCAGACTGCACTTTTCAACGGGTAAGCATTAAATGGAGCATTAAATGCTTTACCAAATCCATGCAAGGACGGCTGCTGCATGGGAGATGTATCCGTTACATAGATGACTAGAAGGCTATCTCTTTCGATGGATAGTTTTCAAACCCATCTATAAATACAGAAGGCCTTGAACCCATTCAAGGTTACGGGAAATTTCCAAGCCAGAAATTACTCAAACTCTCAAGCATTCAAGCACTCAACGTTAGAAAGAAGCACTAAAAAAACCTTAAATTTCCCAAGTATTTCTTAGCAAAGAGAGTTACTCTGTATTCCACTGAGCGAACCTAGTTATATCATAAGCTTAGAGTGATTATCCATCCTTAGCATAGCCTTGTCTCGTAAGGATAATCACAATCTTAGTTGGAAACAAAACTGAAACCAAAACCCTCTAGTTAGGTTTGTTGGTTGAAGTTAGTTAGTGAGTTAGGAAGGAGTTTGTAAGGGTCAGTGAGTTAGCTGATCTGGGTGCACCTTGGCACGGTAAAAACAATCTAATCCTTAGTGGATTATCCTGTTCAATCAGGACCGTGGACGTAGGAGCTTGAGTCTCTGAACCACGTTAAACTCCTTGTGTTCTTTACTACTTTGATATTGTTCTTATTGTTTATTCATTAAGTCATTCATTGCATCAGTTTTATCAGGCTTGAATCAATCAGCCTGATCAGTAACTTGAACACTGCCCTACTAATCACTACTTAAGAATTGAGTAATCAAGTTTTCAGAAAGCAAACATTAACAAGACTATACACTTTCAGCGCTCACGCATTTCCACACTAAACTCAAGTTGATAGTTTACCAACTGACCAGCATTCAGTGCAGTTAGTAGGTGTGTTATCAACCATGAGTTCTTCACCACTCTGAGCAAAGGGGACTCAGTCAGTTTGAAAGTCAGAAAAATTTGTATACGTATATTCCCCCCCATACTCGTATCTCTCAGTCTTGTATCGAGACCAACACTTTTATATGCGCATTAGTGAGCCCTTAATGAAAAACTCGTTTTAGTTTAGAAGACTTAGTTTACCACAACTCATTCTTATGAAATGAGTGAATGAAAATGTACAAGATGTAAAGTGGTTCAGAGATGAATCTCCTACGTCCACTGTCCTGATTTAACAGGAGAATTCGTTGTGTTAGAGTGCTAAGGTGCACTGATCAAATACTCCTCTCTTAGGATATTTGATCCCTAGGATAGTTCCAGGTCCTAGTTCCCAAAATAACCAGCTTTCAGACTGATATCAACTATCAGCTTACTAACACCTCTTAACACTAACTCCTAACCTAACTTTTGGTAGGGTTTTGAGTAGGTTTTTTATTCCAACTATCTTGAGATATTCCTTATAATAAGTTCAATATCTAAGGATGAATTATCTCTTTCTATGCTTTGGATATGGCTTCGAATACAACAATAGAAGGTTTGGTTATCTATCTAATACTGGAAACACTTGGGAAACTTGAGTGATTTTGAGTGCTTCTTTTGAATGCTTTTAGAATGTGTAAAGAATGCTTGATCATTGAAATTTCCCATGCTTTTTGAATGTGTAAAGAATGCTTGAGTGTAAGTATTTTACATAATTTCGTTCGCCCAGATGGTATTTCTGCTCACCTATCAATAATTGTCCAGCCTTGCCAGTCTGTTGGTCCCGGTACAAGACTGAGTGATATGTGTATGGGTGGGGATTCACGTATACCAATTTTTCTTACTTTCAACCTGACTAAGTCCCCTTACTCAGAGTGGTGTATGAACACTGAGTAGATAATCCACCTACTAACAATACTGAGTGCAAGTCAATTGGATAACCATCTACTTATGTTTAGTGCAGAATGTGTGAGCCCTGAAAGTTTATAGTCTTGTTTTAGTTTGCTTTCTGAAAAACTTGTTTTCTTTCTTAATGATCAGGCGGATTGATTCAGGCCTGATAAACAATGCAATGAATGACTTAATCAAATGAACAATTAAGGACAGTAATCAAAGTAATAAGAACATAGGGAGTTTAACGTGGTTCAGAGACTCAAGCTCCTACGTCCACGGTCCTGATTGAACAGAAGAATCCACTAAGGATTGGCTTGTTTTTAACGTGCCAAGGTGCACCAAGATCAGCTTCACTCACTGACCCTTACAAACTCCTTCTAACTCACTAACTAACCTCAACCAACAAACCTGACTAGAGCGTTTTGGTTTCAGTTTGGATTCCAACTAAGGTATGATTATCCTTACAAGACACATCTATGCTAAGGATGGATAATCACTCTAAGCTTAAGATATATCTTGGTTCGCTCAGTGGAATACAAAATAACTCTCTAACTAAGAAACACTTGGGAAATTTATGGTTTTTAGAGTGCTTCTTTTGAATGCTTGATTGCTTTGTACGCTGAGAGTTTGAGTAATTTCTTGACTTTGAAATTTCCCGTAACCTTACTTGGGTCCAAGGTATTCTGTATTTATAGGCAACTTTGAAAACTATCCATTGGAAGAGATAACCTTCTAGGTTACCTTCTCGTAGGTTTTGTTCAACGGATATAATTTCCATCCAGTAGCCATCCTTGCATGTATTTGGTAATTACATTTAATGCTTGCCCGTTGAATTGCGCAGAGATATCAGGTTCAAGTCAGTGTCCGTACATAACTTGATGCTCTTTGATTGGTCCACGTCATCAAGTCAGTGTCCGTACATAACTCATTCTTCAGTTCAGTCTTGTCTTTACTGAGTTCAGGTTTGTCCTCATCTATGTATGTTTCCCAGCGCTGACATTCCTTTTGACTTGCTTGGATCCTACTCCAAGTCTTTTCCCAATACTCTGTGCGATCCTGTTCCCTACAGGACTGAGTTTAGCAAAGATCTCAGGATCTTGCTCTTCATCCTGACACTTACTCAGGCAGCTTAGAAGGACTGTCATAAGCTCAGGATGGTGCTCTTGTATCTTCAGGCTTCAGTCTTGATTGTCATCAATGAGTGCTCCTCTCATTGAGTACCTGTAAATTGTAAAATAAACTAACTTACAAACCTAACCAAGAGTAGCCTGACTATTACAAACACTTAGGCAAGTGTTAGGAAAAATATTGTTAGCTTTGATGAGGATCTAGATTAGGACTTAGTCTACGGGGAATTGCCAAACCAGAAGACTTCACCAGAAGAGTCACCAGAAGACTTCACCAGAGGACTCCACCAGAAGACTTCACCAGAGGACTCCACCAGAAGACTTCATCAGATATGTTCACATTAGAGGCAGAAGACCTTTCCCCAGACCAGATGAGTCTGGTGAAATAAAAGATGCTCAGAATCATCTCTAGATTTTACTGAGTATTCTGGTTCTTAACCGGCTCTGGACCAGAGGACCCCGAGGTCATCTGGTGTCTGGTTCTGCCTACTCTGGAAGAATCAGAATTTTTCAAAGGAAGCATTTGACCGTCGGTAATTCAAATGAAGTCAACCATGATCGGATTGGAAATTCGGAATGAAGATATCAATCCAAGGATCTCACCAACCCAATCAATCAATTAAGGAATTGATTGATTGAAGCTTCCATAAATAGAGACCTGATTAGATTAGCTCTCCAATGGCTAAACCCTAATCACCTCTATAAATACAAGAATGCATCATCGAAGAAAAGATCTAGTTATGCGCACGAAGATCATACCTAAGCTTTAATATTCTCAAGCAATTAACACTCTTATAGTTCTTGATTCATATCTACTCATAAGGAGTTTGTAGTTGGAGATTAACTCAACCTGTTCATCTTGTTAGAGAAGGTTGTAGTTAAATATACTTTATGTTGGTTCCGAAACGAGTAAACAGGTGTATGTGGGGGGGGGGGGGGGGGGGGGGAATACACCTGTGGTTACAAATTTAAACTTCTTAAAAGCTTATCAGGTTACTTTAGAAAGTAACTCGTCAGTAGACTTTAGGTCTGCTGAGAATTACTTGTGAAAGCTTACTGAGATAATACCTCCACTGAAAGCTCAAGACATTCAGTTGAACTACTATCTAATTAGCTTTCAAATGCGGATTAATGAGCCCTTTAGAAAACTCGTTTTACTTGATAAACTATGAGTGAATACACACACTTAGGAAATAACCAGAAAAGTAAGTACACAAGATATAAAGTGGTTCAGAGATGAATCTCCTACGTCCACTGTCCTGATTAAAGAGGAGAATTCCTTTCACTTGGAATTCCTTATGTTATAGTGCCAAGGTGCACTGATCAATTAATCCTCTCTTAGGTTGATTGATAACTAGGATAATTCCAGGTTCTAGTTCCCAAAATAAACCAACTTTCAAACTGATACAAACAATCAGCTTACTAGCACCACTTAACACTAACTCTTAACCTAACAACTGAGTAGGGTTTTGAGTAAGGTTTTGGTTCCAACTGTTGTGAGATAATCCTTACAGTTTAGCTCAAGGCTTAGGATGGATTATCTCTTTCTAAGTTTTGTATATAGCTTTTAAGCTTGGTTACAGAAGACTTGTTATGCTCTCTACAAATGTGAAACACTTGGGAAACAAAGTAATTTCGAGTGCTTCTAGATAGTTATGAATGTAGAGATAGCTTTGATCTTGTGAGTTTCCCGTGCATAGAAATGAACACGTCCTTCTGTATTTATAGGCTTCCTTGAAAATCTTCCCATTGGATTTGAATCTTCTCAAGTAAGTCTTCTTGTACCTGATTGGTTCAAACAGATCTATTTGAAACTTTAAGTCTTGTCAAGAAACGCCTGAAAGACCATGCATGTTTACTAACTTTCTGTAGAATGCTAGGGAAAGACTTTTGGTACTTGTCAGTCTGGGACAGGTCGGCTGTCACTAGAGTACACCTACGTGTCATCTTCTCATTGGGCCGTTCAGTCTGCTTGCTCAGAATCCTGTCCTGTTTTAAGGTGGAACTCCTCTGAGAGAAATTTCTTAATTCTTCATTTTTTGTAAGCTTCACTGAAATTCATTTTGCCTTGTTCCAACCAGATTAACTAACAGCTTTTAATGTGTTCAGCATTGAATGTGCATTGTTAGTTCACACCAGTGGACCTTGGTCCTCTCCTGATGGTTTTAGTCTTAGTGAGAATGCACTTAGAAGACATTCTAGACTTAGACTAATTCTCAGATCACTTGTCTTCAGCGGACTTCGGCTTTAGCGGACTTCGTTCTTCAATACACTCTAGAAATTTATAACTGCACTCCAGTTCCTTAACATTTAAACTAATATTCTAAACTCCAACTCTACTGAACAATTTTACTTACAAATAACTTAGGGGAAACCTTTTGGCATCTTAATCAAAACTTAAGTCTATACAATTTCCCAACAATTTTCCCCTTTTTCATTATGCCGGAACCTATCTTATTACATATCTTCTTTTAGATGAGGTTCTTCAGATGACATAAATGTTTAAGGATTTTTGTAAGTAACAGCATTCAAGTGCATAAGCCTAAATGATAATGAAATATTATCTTGGGCAAAAACAGCAGTAGAGTTTCATTCCATGAAAAATATGATGAGTATAGTTACATGAAGTCTACTGTGAAAGGTTCAAAATTAAAACAACTGGGACTTATAAACAAATGCCTAGCAAAACACTTAACTTCCTCAAATGGTTTCAAACAAAGGTTCAAGTCCATATTGTTTGAACACTCGGATCTTCAGCTTATTTTTCCTCTCCATCACTTCTTTTGTATGTCCTTTGAGACCTAGATGCTCACACAGGGACACCCACTCATCTGTGATCCGATCTCTATCAACTGCTCCAGTTGCATCTTGAGGAGGCCAGTAGATGATTTGCTCAGGAGCCTTCAAAGCAAGATCTGGGAATTTATCATTCCAGGCCTCATTAATCTCAGGGTAGAGTTTTGGGTATGCTTCAAACAACCATGAGTTGAATATTTCTTGTGCATTATCCCTTCCCAATTCTCCACTGACATAAAAGGAATACACAAACTCCTTTTTTGCAGTTTCCCATGCATCATTGAGTTTCTTGGGCACCCACGCATCATGGTGAGGGAACTTGGCCTTTGAGGGAGCTACCTTGTCTTTCTTCAGCTTTGCAGCCCATCTTTGATAACTGTTCCTGAATTTCTTTGATGTGGACTTGTCAAAGGTAGCTAACCTGTCCTTCCTTTTCCTTTCAGCCAACTTGTTGCTGATCAAATTTAATCGATAGGATTAGTGACTGTTTTAGTTCGGTTTAAGACCACCAATCAATTACGTGTGATTGATTACCACCGTAAATGGTAAATCGAAGATTCAGTATGTGGAATGGTAAATACGAAAGTCGAAATCGTGTTAATTTCGTATATGTGTGCGTGTAGGTGTTTAAGTGTGTGTTTTAGGAGTATTTGTTAATTTGAACTTGTATTTCTTAGCTGGAAAACAACTATTTATAGAAGCTAGCAAGCATGAGGTGTCTATGACTCTTGGTCTCCCTAGCCTGCATGCTTGACAAGTGTCCTATTGACCTTTGTTTGACCTTATTTAAGCTGAATCTTAGTTACAAAGTCTTATTTGGTCTTATCTCGGACTTCATTGTTGTTCGTCCAGGTCGGTTTAGTTGATCCAGAATGGTTTTTCCATAGAAGTTGTTCGCCTTTTGAGGTTATGGCTCAGAAGTTGTTCGCCTTTGTGTTTTACACAGATTGGCTTTGGGATCTTGGTCCTTTGTTCGTTTCCATACACCTCTTAAGTTGGTAAATGCACCATCTTTCATAATGTTGTTCGTCATCATTAACTTGGTGGAGGGTCCATATTTGGCTTCGGGTCTCTAGACCTGTTCGCTAGTATGTTGTTCGTCGGTAGAGTTGTTCGTCGGTTTATACACTCCCTGGATTGATTTATGCACCCCAACTTGATTTTCTTTGTTAATCATCTTTGATTTGGGGTTGGTTCTTCATAATCCTTTTTAAGGCTTTAATCCTTGTTCGCCCAACAATGATTGATGTTCTCCTATCAACAATTGCCCCCTATCCTGACTAAATGTTGCCCCAGACGAGCAACTTGGTGGCGAGCAACTGTAGTTAGGATACTATACTGGTGAAGATTCGGACGAACATCATTGAATCTGGCGAGCAACTCCGGGTGCACCGTTTTGTTTTCCCATGATCTGGGGGATGTACGAGGATGACGTCGGCGGTATGATTGCGCGCCGCCCACGCGTGAGCATTCCTGAGGTCATGCTCCCCTATAATTGCATATAGGTCCTTTGATTTTCAGTCTTGCTCGGAATCGACCCTATTTTTCTTCAATTAAGTCCACATTTTGTTGGAAATTACGATCTATACCCCGTTTTTTGCTTGGGGTATAAATAGAAGAGGGAAATAAATATTTTCCCACTTTTTTGCTTCTTGCTACAGTGCTCCGGTGAATTCTCCATCCCCGACGACTTCAAGCTTTTCTGACGATGTTTCTTCAGCATTTGGCCTCCAGTTTCGAAGCAAGGTAGTTATTTTTCTTACTTCTCTCTTTCTCCACATTTTTCTTTCGCCATTTTCTTCATCGCCACCGTGGGGAGAATTCACGCCGCCGTGGGGAGAATTTGCATCGCCGTTGTTTACCTAAAACTGCCACCGGAGTTTTGAAAAAACATACTTTTAGAATAACTAGCCACTCTCTAAGACTAATGTCCTCCCATTCGAGCAATAAAAGATCGGAGGAAGAATTGGACCCCTTGTTTCCGATCGTGCCGTTTGTCGAACAACTGTCGTTTGAGGTTTCCTCAGAAGCGCATCCCGACGTGGATTCGGTGGTTCGATCAGTGGCGGATTCTGGTGCTCGCCAATCTGGCGAAGAGGCTAGGGAGGCCAAAAGCAGCTCCTCCGACGAGCAAACTTCATCCGGCTCTGAATCTGAGGAAGATCCGGAGTTTGACGAGCTTACCCCTGAATTTTTGGAAGGGATAGGGTTTCCAGGCCCTAAGATGCTCGAAAATAAGATTCCCACTTGTGTTGCACGCGAACAACTTTCCTCGTCCCCTGCGTCAAGTTTTGGACCTGGTGAGAACTGAGTACCAGGCGAGCAGAATTTGGAGTGTTTTTCGCAAGGACGAGCTCAACCTCATACGGGAAGCATACCAAATTCCCCATGACATCTACATGTGGGCTTCCAAAAAGAAGGAAAGTGTTGATCGTCCTCCTCCAGGGTGTACGGCGATCAACATAGACACGCTGATCGCGGGGCTAAGGTTGCCACTACCTCCCGTTGTTGGTCGCTTTCTGGAGGCGACCAACTTAGCCATTACCCAAATAACCCCTATTAGTGGATGAACCTGCTCGGCATCATCGGCTTGTTCACCCTGGACGGGTATGTCGACCGCATCACTGCCGAGGAGGTTAATTACTTGATGACCATCACCAAATGTCCGAGGGGCGAGGAAGGGTACTACTACTTGAAAGCCTGGGCTGGATTAAAACTGGTGGAACGGGTGCCGAACAAAATTCAGGATTAGAAGAAGCATTTCTTCTTCATCGGGGGCGACTGGCGAGCATCTTCTGGTCCTCACGGCGGTGCCGGGCGTATATTCTAACCCACCACCTATGGGCAAATCAAACGTAAGGTCATCTTTGTTCGCCTTTGCATAAAGTTCTAATTTAACTTTTTTTGTTTGCTCGCAGGTCCCTGGTTACTCAAGTGGAACTCGGAAGAGGAAGAGATCGGATCTGAGTTCCTCTTTACTTCGTGTTTGGTCGCTCTCCGAGATAAGGCCGAGAGGACCATTGAGTACGTGAACAAACAAAAGTGCAAGAAAGCTGCTCGCCTGTTCACGTACCCCCACCATCTGGAAGCCCAAATTGAGGTGCCCCCAGGTACAAAAAGTTTATATCTTTCAAAATATATCTTGCTCGTCGTTTTTTTCTCTAACTTGCTCGTCTAACTCTTTTATTTCATCTTCGTCTCTTTATTTTTTTTAGCCGAGCAAGTCACCGTCACCGTCCCTCCCTGTTTTGGACTTTTGGAGCAAAGAGTCCACGAGATGCCGCCTCCAAAGGGAAGGAGAAAGAAATGTAACCCTCCCTCCAAGGTGCTCGCAATGACCAACAAGGCCGAGGGGGCGAAGGTTGCTCGCCAAGCCGCACCCTCATCCAATCTTCAACCCTCTCCCCCTCCGGCTCCATACCACGCGGTGCCAAGCGCCTGAAGAAATGGGATTGGACCTTCGTGTCCCAAACTGCTCCTGCCGGGACCAAAGGCAAGGAGAAAGTGGGGCAGAGCCATGCTCGCCACCACACGGAGGGAGAAGTTGTTCTCCCCTCCCCCAACGAGCCTGTGGAGAAGACAGGCAAGGCGGGCAGGGATTCCACTCCTGTTCGCGGTCCTGAGTATATCACCCATCTGGGTTGGGACGATCGAAAGTTCCAAGAGTAAGTTTACTCTCGCTTCTGCTAAACAAGTTTCATTTTTCCTCTACATTTTTCTAAGTATCATTTGTTTTCTTGTTCGCAGATATCGTTCTGGCGACCATCCTGGGCGAGCAAGTGCCGTCCATCAGTATGCCTGCTCCAAGACTCCCGTCAACGTAAGGGAGATCCCAGGCGACCATGTTCACAGGAAGACGGAGCTGATCGCCCATGCTTGGACACGACCACTGGACAAAATTATCTCCAAACAAGGGCTGGCGGACAACATTCATCTCTCCATGATGTATCATGCCAATGGCCTCGTCACGGCCCAGAAGGCAATGGCCCAGCTAGCCGAGCAAGAAGAAGCTACTCGCCGTTACGCAAGTACTGCTCGGTAGCTCACAGAGGAGAAATACGACCTAGTCAGCCAGTACGAGGCCAAACTTGCTCGCCTCAATAACCAGATCAATGTTTACATTGACACTGAGAAGAAACACCTTGAAGAAATTCAGGGTTTATCTGGTGAATTGGGAGGCAAAGATGCCTTGCTCGGCGAAGAGAGGAAAAAGATGTCCGTGGCCGAGCAGAAAATCGCCGAGCTCGAAGCAGAAGTTACTCGCCTCAGAGACGTGGAGGCCAACACCTTCACCCGCGAGCAGCTCGAGGCTGAACTCCAGACCCGGTCTGCCCCCATTTCAAACTTAGGCTACATCTGCACCTACGCCGACTGCATCCGCATGGCTGAGGCGTATGATTTCAAGGATATGGTGGAGGAAATGGGCAAAGACTTGACCGAGTTTCTGGAGAACTATCCCCCGCCGAACAACATCGAGATCCAACTGGGGGATATAGCCGAGTTGGGGGTCAAGATTGACTAACTTGACCCCAGTATCATTATTACTTACTCTCCACCTCAAGTTGATGAGGGTGAGCAAGAAGAGGAGCCGGCTGCCATGGACGAACAAACTGCTAAGGAAATGGAGCAAAAGGCAGCTGAGGACATGGCTAGGGAAATGATTGTTGATCCTCCTGCCGACCAAACTCAAGATCTTCCTCCCGCCGAGCAGCAATAGATTTAGGACTAGTCTTTATTTTGTAATAGTTGCTCGCTCTTTTTGTAGTACACTTCTTCCAGAATCCTTGTACTATTTTTTAGGCTCAATGCCTTTTATTTTAATGAAATGTCTTTCTTTTATTCTCTCATTTTCTTTATATGTTAATTGCCTTTACATTTTTATCAATGCTTTCGCAATTATAACATATAATTTTGGGCTTTGTTCGATTTGAACTTTGCCTTAATGGAATTTGGGTTTAGCCTTAGGTTCTGCTCATCTTAAAAGACGAACAACCTTTAATTGGCTTTGGTCCTCAGAATGGACTTGTACCTCGAGCTTTTGGACTTTTCTTTTAACGAACAACTATGTATATATAATGAAAAATTTACAAGTGTTGTAAGACTGCTCGTCACTAACATATACAACCTGACGAACAACTTTGAACACTAACTAAAAACATGCTCGCTTATAATATTTTTGCCGAGAAAAAATCTGTCTAAAATTAAGAAAGATGAAATAGCACTAGACTATACAATGTGCCGAACAACTTTTCATTCTACACTTAGCAAAATTTTCAAAAAATTTAGGCAAGTTTTTGGTTTATCTTACTTGGTTCACTTGCCCCCCAAGACATTTGTTCGCCCAATTAAGAACTTGTTCGTCTCATTGATAGTACTTCTTCAGATGTACAGCATTCCAGGAGTATTGGGCCGGCTTGCCTTCCATATCTTCGATATCGTATACACCATTAACGAATTTTTCCATTATACGATACGGGCCCTCCCAAGTTGGTCCCAATACACCTGGAGGTTGGGCGAGCAACTTTCTTAGAACCAAATCTCCAACTCTGAATTCCCTGATTTTAACATGGGAATTGTAATGTCGTTCTGCTCGCTGCTTGTAGGTAGCATTTTTTAGCTCGGCACTTAATCTTTTTTCTTCGAGCAAATCCATCTCAGTAGCTAGAGCAGAGTTGTTCGCCTGCTCATCGAAGTTGGTCATTCTGAATGTATTGGCCTTTAACTCGATTGGTATTACAACTTCTGTTTCGAAAGCCATTGCAAAAGGTGTTTCTCCGGTGCTCAACCTGGGAGAAACCCTATATGCCCACAGGACTTCCGGAAGTTCTTCAAACCAACTGCTTTTGCTCTCCGCTAGCCGTACTTTTAATGTATGCTTAGTTATCTTGTTTACAGCTTCGACTTGTCCAATTGATTGGTGATGATAGGGCGTAGAGTAATGTTTTTTGATTCCCCACTTTATACAGAAACCTCTCAACTCTTTCCCATTAAACTGCGGACTATTGTCTGTCACGATGGTTTGTGGAATTCCAAAACGACAGATAATGTACTTCCCAATAAAGTTGATCATTTTCTGCTGCGTGATCTTTACCATGGCTTCTGCTTCCACCCACTTCGTATAATAGTCGATTGCTACGACAGCAAATTAAATTTTCCAACTCCTGCTGGGAAAGGACCAATAATGTCCATCCCCTATCTTGTAAATGGCCACGGGCTGTAAATTGATACGAGTTGTTGGGCTGGGGTATGAATATTTGGGGCAAAAATATGGCATTGATGGCAAGTCTTTGCTTTCTTGATCGCATCCTGGCGTAGAGTCGGCCAATAGTAGCCTTATCTAATAGTTTTGTACGCCAAGGCTTGCCCCCCAGTGTGATTTCCACATACTCCAGCATGTATTTCTTCGAGTATTGCTCGTCCTTGCCCCCTAGGCAAACATTTGAGAAGTGGGATTGATATTCCCCTTTTGTAAAGCTGCTCGCCCACCAGAGTATATCTGGCGGCTTGCTTTGTTAGATTGGCAGCTTCAAAAGGGTTGTTTGGTTTTTCCCCACTTTTCAAGTATTTGACTATACTTGTTCTCCAGTCTTCTTCTTCACTTGCTTGTTCGTCAAGTTGGTTGACATTATAACTTCTTGTTGATGGATCATTCATCTTTGTAATTATAATGTCTGCCAACTCTGCAGGTCCTTCGCTTGTTGCAAGTTGGGCCAATGCATCTGCTTGCGTGTTGCTTGTCCTTGGAATTTGTTCAATGAAGACTTGTTCTAACAAGGACATTAGGTAAGCAACAATTCGTTGACACTCGATCATGTGATCGTCTTTCACTTCGTATTCACCTCGGACTTGGTTCACAATCAATTGTGGGTCACCGAATATTTGTAACCGTCTAACACCTACTGTAAGAGATAGGTGGAGACCAGCAATGAGAGCTTCATACTCAGCTTCGTTGTTGGTTGCCATGAAACTAAATTTGATCGCCGAGGTGAATACTTGTCTGTCAGGGCTAATTAGAACTACTCCTGCCCCCGAGGCTACATTAGTTAAAGATCTATCAACATAAAGATGCCAGGGGTGATCAAGTCCTCTCGTCGGATCTGGTGGGAAGGTTAGTTCAACTATAAAGTCGGCTAAAGCTTGCCCTTTTGTTGGTCCTGGTACAAGACTGAGGAATACGTGTATGGGGGGGGGGGGGAATACACGTATACCAATTTTTCAAACTTAAAACCTGATTGAGTCCCATTTACTCAGAATGGTAAAGAACTAGGAGCTGATAACACACCTACTGACTACACTTGGTACGGGTCAGTTGGCTAACTATCAGTTCAAGTTCAGTGCGGAAATGCGTGAGCCCTGATAATTTAAAGTCTTGTTTAGTTTGATTTCTGAAAAACTTGTTTTACTCAAAACTGAATAGTGATTAGTAGGGCAGTGCTCTTTTTAAGGATCAGGCTGATTGATTCAAGCCTGATAAACCGAATGCAATGAATAAACAAGTAATATAGCAAGCATGCACAATATCAAAGCAGTAGAAACACAGGGAGTTTAACGTGGTTCAGAGACTCAAGCTCCTACGTCCACGACCTGATTTAACAGGAAATCCACTCAAGGGATTCTTATTTTTAACGTGCCAAGGTGCACCAAGACCAGCTAACCTCACTGATCTATACAACTCCACTTACTAACTCACTAACTGACTTACTCCCAACAAACCTAACTTAGGGTTTTGGTCTCAGTTTGGATTCCAACTAGGTTGAGATTATCCTTACAAGGCAAAGCTATGCTAAGGATTGGATAATCTCTCTAAGCTTAGGGTAATGCTAGTTCGCTCTTGGAATACAGAATAACTCTCAGTAACTAAGAAACACTTGGGAAATTTAGATGGTTTCGAGTGCTTCTTCTAAGGCTGAATGCTTTTGAATACTTTGAGAGTTTGAGTAATTTCTGGCTTGGAAATTTCCCGTTACCTTGAATGGGTTCAAGGTCTTCTGTATTTATAGGTGATTTAAAAAACTATCCGTTGGAGAGATAGCCTTTCTTGTCAACTATGTAGAGTGGTTCAAATGGACATATCTTCATGCAGCAGCCGTTCTTGCATGGAATTAGGTGGTTAAATTAAATGCACATTAAATGCTTGCCCGTTGAAAGTGCAGTCTGAATTCAGTCTTTTTGTCAGGTTCCGTACGTGCGTGTCCTTCCAGGATTGGTCCACATCATCAGGTTGGTGAGAATGTCAGAACTTATTCCTGAGCTTCGGGCTTGTCTTATTAAGTTCATTTTGTCTTGAGCTCACCGGTCTTGTCCTGACGCTGACATTCCTTTTGCATTGCTTGGCTCTACTCCAAGTCTTCCCATTAACTCAGTTTTATCCTGTTCCCTTCAGGACTGAGTAGTACTGACCTCAGGGTTATACTCTTCATCACTGATACTTACTCAGCTAGCTTAGAAGACTGCCATATGTTCAGGATGGTAAGCTTCGTCTTCAGGCTCTGAGTCTTGATTGTCATCAGCAAGTGCTCCTCTTACTGAGTACATGTGAAGTGTAAAATGACTAAGTACAAACCTAACCAAGACTAGCCTGACAAAACAATTGCAAACATCTTTTCAGGTGCTTTGGGATCTTAATCAAAACTGACAATGTCCCAACACCTTTGATCCTTGTTCGAGGGGCATAGGTTACCCCGAATTGGCTAATCTCTAGTGACCATTTTAGTAGACGACCGGCTGTGTCGGGGCGATGGAGAATTTGTCTGAGTGGGAAGGTTGTTAGCACTTCAACTTGATGGCAAAAAAAAGTATGGTCGTAACTTCCTCACACTCATGACAAGTGCGTACGCCAGTTTCTCGGTTGGAGAGTATTTGATCTCCGCCTCGTGCAAAGCTTGGCTGACGTAGTAGATGGGTTAATGAAATTTGCCATCTTCTCGTACCAGAACAGAGCTGATTGCCACTTTTGATGCTGGCAAGTACAAGTATAGCTTTTCTCCTGGGACGGGTTTTGATAGGATTTTAACATCTCCCAAGTAGTCTTTAAGTTGGTCGAATGCCTTTTGACAGTTGTTAGTCCATGTAAACTGTCCTTTCTTGATGGCTTCGAAGAATGGACGACATTTGTCCCCCGATCTGGATATGAACCGATTTAATGCTGCTAGGCATCCCGTGAGTCTTTGCACTTCTTTTATCGAACGTGGTGGTTGCATGTCCACGATAGCCTTGACTTTTGCTGGATTGGCTTCAATCCCTCGTCGACTAACAAGATGGCCCAGGAATTTTCTGGAATTGACTCCAAAACTGTTCTTCTTCGGGTTCAGCTTCATATTGTAATGTCGAAGAATATCGAACACCTGTGTCAAATGCTGAAGATGGTCTTTCTTTCGGGGGCTTTTGACCACAATATCGTCTACATAGACTTCCACCGTATCTCCGGTTTGTTCGTCGAACATCTTGTTCACCAACCTCTGGTATGTTGCTCTGGCGTTGATGAGGCCGAAGGGTATTCTCTTCCAACACAACAAGTTTTTATTCATATAAAATGTCGTGTTCTCTTGATCGTCTGGATGCATTGGGATTTGATGATACCCGGCAAAAGCATCCATGAATGATAGCATTTCGTGACCTGCAGTGCTGTCCACCAACTGGTCAATATGGGGAAGAGGAAAGTTGTCCTTCGGGCATGCTGCATTCAGATCCGTAAAGTCTATGCATAGCCTCGAGGTCCCGTTTGGTTTCCTCACAAGGACTGGGTTTGCTACCCATTGTGGACAGAGTGCTTGTCGGATTAAGTCGTTATCTAACAACTTCTTTACTTCTTCATTCAAAGCCTGATACTTTTCTGGGCCATATTTTCTTCGTTTTTGATGGACGGGCCTTTTTGCTTGATTGATGTTGAGCTTATGGCAAGCATGTTTTGGATCTATCCCCACCATGTCTGCATGAGACCAAGCAAAAACATCTAGATTTTTGCTGAGGAACTCTTTCATTCGGGATCTGTAAGGCTCAGGGAGCTCAGATCCTATGTATAATTCAAGATCCTGGTTTTCAGGATTAACTTTGAACGCCTCCAGTTCTTCAACTGGAGTTGCTCGTCATTTTTGTCCTTTCCAACGAGGATCAAGTATTGGTCCCTCAGGGTTGAAATCATTTTCGATGCTCATGGGTTCTGCTCCCAGGCGGGGATCTAGATCGTCTGTTGGCCCTGATTCGTTGTTGTTTGTCCACGCCTGGCCCTCCAAGTCATCCGATAAATGTTGCTCGTCACCACCCCTTTGTTGTTTGTCAGATGGAAGTTCTCCATGGGTGGTGATGAGTTGTTCGTCCAACACTTGTTCATCAGAGTGTTGCTCGTTAGTATCCATGTGGTCCTCTATGTCCATCATGTTCTCGACTATTGATGGTTCATTAGCAGGATAGCTAGTTGTGGCTTCCATCATGCATACTAATGCATGTTTGGCCTGCAACTGTAGGAGACATTCCCTGGCTTTTCTTTGATCTCCCTTCACTGTGCCTGCTCCGCTGCTGTAGGGAACTTTAGGCAATAATGGTAAGTTGAACATGCAGCTTTGAATTCATTTAGAAAAGGTCGACCAAGAAACCCGTTGTAGGTTGATTCCTGATCGACGACCAAGAAATCAACCATTCTCGTTATGTTTTTCTCAGGTTCCTCGACCGTTACAAGATGAACGGACAACCTAATTTCCCCTAATGGGACTGTTACAACATTTCTGAAGCCTAAAATTTTTGGATTTGAAGGTTGGATGTAGCCCGAGTAGTCTCCAAGCTGGTCGAGTGTCTTCTTGAAAAGAATGTTGGTGTAGGCCCCGGTATCCACCAACAATCTGTGTACCCTGGTCTCCATGATCTTAGCACAGATTACGAGAGAATCGTTATGGGGGGTCAAGATTCCCTCCAAATCCTTCTCAGTAAAGGTCAATTCTGTTGTTTGCATAATGGATGGCTTAACCCCCATTTCTTGTACTTGATCGATCGCTCGCAATTCGACTTTTCTTTTTCGGTTGGAGATCGGCGGTAGCCTATCAGAACATCCTCCCGCTGGCCCCGCGGGTTCCATCATATATAGGTCTTCGAGTGGATGAGCAGCAACAGTCGGAACTGGTCGCCCTGGTTTATTGTTCTTCTGAGGTTGATCATCTTCATCCTCAGAGTTGTTCTCCCGGACTCTCTTTCCAGGTTGTCTCTTAACAAAGTCGGAGAGTTTCCCCTCCTCGTAGAACCGCCAAAGCTGCTTGAGAAAATCTCTACACTCGCTCGTAAAGTGCCCCACGCTTTGATGGTAGGCACAATACTTGTTAGGGATGAGTTTGCCTGTGTCTTGACGGATTTTCCGTGGAGGGGAGAGCAACTCATTTTCTTTCACATTTTCATAAACAGTATCGACTGACACTGTTAGTACCTGGGTCAACTTTTCCTTAAGTTTCGTCCCTTCAGTAAATGACTTCATGTTTTTCGGGACTCGGTAGCCTGCTCCGCCGGGTTTCTTATTTTTCTCCTTGGGATCAGTTTTGTTCTCTCCCAAGTTTGATTGCAAAGCTTCATGCATGGAAACGAATATGCCGGCTTGATTTCTGAATTCGGCATAACTTCTTGGGCACTTCAGACGTACCTCTTTCCATAGCTTTGATCCATTTTTCAACCCGGCCATGACAACAACAATTTTTGTGTCCTCGCTGACGGGCTCACCTTCCAACAGCACCTTGTCGAACCTTTCCATGAATGCCCGATCAGACTCGTCGTTATTTTATTGTAGGTCTGACAATCGGTGCTTTTGGGACAAATATGATCCCGCCGTAGAGAAATGGGAAAGGAACTCTCGGCTCAGTTGAATAAATGAGTGGATAGATGCTGGTGGCATTGCCGAAAACCACTTTAGCACCCGGTCCCCCAAGGTTAATGGGAAGTTTCGGTATTGGGTGGCATCGCTGGCTCCCACCGAGACCATATAATCTGAGTACTTTGTTAAATGAACCCTGGGATCAGCAAGACCATCGTATTGGATACTTGCTGGGAATTGGACCTTCTTTTGAATCGGGGCTTTTAGAATGAGGGATGATAATGGTGAGGATGGCAAGCTGGTCGTCCTCACTCCTCTTTGTTGGTCCAATTGTCCATGCATGCTCTCTACTGCCCTTCTCAGGCTTGATAGCTCATCCAAAGATGCCCCCTGGCTTGGAGGCTGTTCGGCGAGCAAAGGTACAAACCTTTCTGCTCGTCGCTGTCCCTCACTCGGAGTGGGCAAATCCTGTAGCTGATTTCTAGGGTTGCTCGCCGTATTTGGCCGTAGACGCCTGAAGGCAGACTGGGAGAGTCTCTCATGAACTGATGGGCGTGGTTGTTTAAATGTTGCTCGCCCACGCTCTGCTTCCTGGCGAGCAACTTTCTCCTGTAGTTGGGGTTGGCCAAGCCTGTCCTGAGCACTGGAACGAGTTGTTCCATGGCTCGACACTGTTGTTCGCCCGCGAGCAGACTCGGCTTGGCCCTCTCTTGGCTCGACCACCTTGGCTTTGCCCTTATCCCGCCTGACTTGGGCACTATTCACCTCGCGTTGTTCGCCCCTAGTTGACCTGACCCTAACAACTTCCAGGGGTTTGTCCTTAGGCCTCACTTGTGAAGGCCTATTCTGATCTTGTTGTCTCTGGAGAGCTTGGAGAGCAGCAATAATCTTGGCCAGTTCGTTAGGGTTGTTCGCTAAGGCCACCATTTCAGGTGGGAGATTATGGGTTATAGCAGTATGCTGTGATCTGTTCGCATGCCTGGGATTACGATCCTGGTGGTCAGCCGATGAAGTTCGGGTAGGAGATGCTCTCCTTGACAAGCGTGATCCTTGTGTTTCCTTGGATTGAGGCATTTCAAATTAACTTGTCTTAATTCTTATGATGAAGAACACCAAGAACACTAAAAACACTTTTGTTTGAATCTTCAAATATTTCTTGAAACTTTATTCAAATCTTCAAGTTTTCAACTTGAAGTTCTTGATTAATCACACTAAAGCGAAGGTTCGAACCCTTCTTCTAGCGCCAAATTTTGGTGATCAAATTTAATCGATAGGATTAGTGACTGTTTTAGTTCGGTTTAAGACCACCAATATATTACGTGTGATTGATTACCATCGTAAATGGTAAATCGAAGATTCGGGATGTGGAATGGTAAATACGAAAGTCGAAATCGTGTTAATTTCGTATATGTGTGCGTTTAGGTGTTTAAATGTGTGTTTTAGGAGTATTTGTGAATTTGAACTTGTATTTCTTAGCTGGAGAACAACTATTTATAGAAGCTAGCAAGCATGAGGTGTCTATGACTCTTGGTCTCCCTAGCTTACATGCTTGACAAGTGTCCTATTGACCTTTGTTTGACCTTATTTAAGCTGAATCTTAGTTACAAAGTCTGCTTTGGTCTTATCTCGGACTTCATTGTTGTTCGTCCAGGTCGGTTTAGTTGATCTAGAATGGTTTTTCCATAGAAGTTGTTCGCCTTTTGAGGTTATGGCTCAAAAGTTGTTCGCCTTTGTGTTTTACACAAATTGGCTTTGGGATCTTGGTCATTTGTTCGTTTCCATACACTCTTAAGCTGGTAGATGCACCATCTTTCATAATGTTGTTCGTCGTCATTAACTTGGTGGAGGGTCCATATTTGGCTTCGGGTCTCTAGACCTGTTCGGCAGTATGTTGTTCGTCGGTAGAGTTGTTCGTCAGTTTATACACTCCCTGGATTGATTTATGCACCCAAACTTGATTTTCTTTGTTAATCATCTTTGATTTGGGGTTGGTTCTTTATAATCCTTTTTAAGGCTTTAATCCTTGTTCCCCCAACAATGATTGATGTTCGCCTATCAATACAACTCAGCAATGGTCTCCATCTTCCCAACAATCTTGTCTTTCCTCTCTTGCTGTTGAGCAGTTAGCTTTTTTGCTCTTTCATTCATACCCCCAGCCGCCTTGATTAGCTCAGTGAGCTCTGTACCTCTAGTGGGGGCAGATTTTGGGGTTTCAGAAGAGATAGGATCAGGGTTTAGAATAGGAAGTACCTCAACTGACTCATTCGAACCAGTTGACTTTGCAGCAAACCTTCCTGAGGTTCTGGTCTTCTTGGCCACCTCTGTTGAGAGGACGTCAGTTGCCTTCCTTTTTGTTGATTCCCCCTTCTGAGCAGCTCTCTCTTCTTTTTCCTTCAGATGGGCTTCTTTGAACTTTGATAGGTCCTCTGATGAAGTCTATTTCCTTTCTTGGCTTCAGCAGTCTTCTGGGCCTCATCATCTACCTTCTTTAAGGTGCTCTTGATTTGTTGACCTCTTTTGAATTCTGGGGTTTCAAGGATCAGCTGCATCTTGTTCTTTGGGTCCAGCTTCATGTCCTTAGCACTTACTCTCTTTTCCCCCTTTCCGGCATTAATCATAAACTCGGCAACAAATATTTTTAATTTTACCTGATCATGAGCAAGGGCCTTCAATTCAGTGGAGTAATGGTCAACTTCATCCTCCAGCCTTTCCAAGGTTGCTCCAGCTGTTTGCCCAAAATGTACAAACTGAGCTAGCTTTTCATCGATTAAGACGTTGGTCTTTTCTTGAGTAAGGAAGTCCTCTGCCGCCTTCTTCAGGACTTCACCCAGCTTGGCTCCCAGTTCCTCGTGCTTCGCCTCAAACTCTAACATCTTCTGGTTCCATAACCCTTCAACCTTCCCAATAAGGTCAGCTGAGAAAGCCTCTACAGAGGACTTTAAGTTAATGGAGACATTTTCCACAGAATCTTTCAGGAATTGAGTTCTGGCTTCTTCTTCCTTTTGCTCCAGCTTCTTCATGGCCTCTATCACCAGCACACTCTGACCTTCCACAACATCTAACACCATCTGTTGGGAATCTTCAATCTTTAGTGTCAGGTTCTGGAGTGATTTGGTGGTAGACTCCATCAGCTCATCAACATGGTCTGAGAGGATGACCATCTCATCTACTTCCTCTTGAACTATTTCTTGGATATCTCTCAGTTGAGCTTGTAGGGAAAGAAGCTTTTCATCTTGCGAGAGTTGGACAGCCTCTCTCAGGGGAGTTAGATTGACATGGACTGAGGGGATTTCATCAGTCTGTACACCTGCATGACAAACAATGTTAGTCTTTTCTCCCTCTTTTTATCACATCCTAGGTCTCCTGACATATCTACCTCCATGTGTGCTCCCTCCTCCTCACTCTTCTCACCTTTCTCACTCTCCTTTTCTTTTTCAACTATTTTCTTTTCAGCCAATTCATCCATTACAGGAATGATTGCTCTTATTTCTCCACTCACAACATCAGTGATTTTCACCTCATTTTTATTTTCCTTTTCTTTTTTCGACTCCAACAGTTCCAGACACCTCAGCTGACTCCTTAGTCACCACTGAGGGCTGTTGTGGGAGAACTTCAGTAGACACCTCTACTGAGCTCTTCTATGGCAAGTTTTGTACCTCAGTATCTCTTGCCAAAGATACATCCTTGGCTACTTCACCACCACCTTGCTTTGGTGAAGTATGTTCTCCTTGTTCTACCTCCTTCTCCTCCTCTTTCTCCTTCTCTCCTTCTCCTTCAATAGATTTTGCCTCTTCTGACACTTTTCCTTGTTCTGCTTCTTCTCCTCCATCACCCTTCTTTGCCTCAGCCAGTTTGTCCATAACCAGACTTTGAAAGATCTTCTCATCACAGAGAAGTCTGGTTTTGGTCATCCTAGCAAACTCCAACACTTCCTTCTCCTCCTTCTTCCACTCATCAGCATTGCTGCCTCTGACAGCCATCAAGATCTCACCCAATCTCCTGTCTTTGAGCTGGACAAGGAGTCTTAGTCTCATAAAAATAGCTTTTAGGGTGGGGTACCCATCAAGCTCAGGATACTTTTGTTGGTGTATACTGTAAAGCAAACTTTTGTTGGGCTTTTATGGATATATTCAATTTCCTTATTATCTGAAATAAATGGTTTTTCACATTATTGCAATCTTATTAATTGCTTGTATTACTTGTATGTCTATTTATCTTATATTGTAGATAATGTGGTGGGTTTGTAGTCACACAGAAGATCACATTGTCAGTTCCTTATAAGATATAAACAGTATTCACAACTAAGATAGTTCTGGACATAACTATTGGTATAAGTTGTAGTATGAACTTGTTAGTGGCTTGTCTTGGCCATTAGTTCATACTAGTACGCTATGTCGTATTGAATGGATCACAGTTAAGAAGAACTAAAGGTCTTGGTGACTCTTGTAATTCTTAACCCTAATTGTGATATCTAGATATGTGGAGCGCTTGTTCACTACTTTGATTTACTATGGGTGAGAATCTTGTTAGATTCAATGCACTATGTATTTTGGGTAGTGACATCGTTTGCACGATGTCTATTTATTGGCATTAGGGCACCGTGTCCTGGTGATCCAGGTTGATGACGTCCCCTTGAGGAAACTCATAAAGGATTTTCGTATTAAACCCTGCAGGTGGATTTAATCCGTATGACAACAAGGTTGAGTGGTACTACTCAAGGAATAATAGATGTTAATTAATTAAAGCGGTCAGAAGCTTTAATAATTAATGGACGTGCGATATCTTTAACACGGGGAATTATAGAGTCTAATAGAAGCCCTGATTCGGTTCGGGATAGGACGAGAGTGCAACATTAATTCTCTAGTGGAATGAATTAATGTTCACGGGCCAAATATATGTTCTGGGCTGAACATAAGAATATTTGGGTCCATGAGGAGCCCAAACCTATACCTTCTAACAGATCCCTAGTCTGGCCCATGAAACCTATATAAAGGCTTCAATTTCGTTCTTTGAAACCCTAGCACTAAAAGAATTTCGTGAGCAGCTGAATTTCGTGAGCAAGGGTTTTTGAAGAGATGAAATTGGGAGGCACTTTTCTCCACGTTCGCTAGTTCGCCGTCCACCCGGTGTACGAACGAGGTTGGGAGACAGATTAGAAGATCAGTAGTGGAATCAACGCCTCGGTCTTCAAGGGTAACAGATCTAAACTTGTCTTTAGATGCATGTTTAGGTCTTTAATTGTTCATACACGTTTGGTATCCCAACAACGATCTTGGGGACGGACCGCCTTCACCGGCGCGATCCATCAACTTTGACTCCAAAGAGTAAGTTACCTCATCTTTAAGAGTATCCAAGAATGAGTACTCTTCTTCATCGTCTGAGGGTAGGGAAGGCGTAGGGCATCTGATATCACAAGGCTCTTCTGGGATTGACTCCAGGTGAGTTGGATGGGTTTCAGGTGGGTTAGGTTTAGATGAGGTTTGGGGTTGGGATCCAGATGGGTTTTGTTCAGTGGGGGTTGAGGGAATGGGTTCAGAGGGGGTTGAGGATGCCTCAGCAGATGCCTCAGAGGGGGTGGTAGTTTGGGATCCACTTTCAGGTTGTTGAGAGCCTTCAGTGGTGGTTCTGGAAATTTTGGAGATTCTCTTAGTCTTGATAGGGGTTCTAGGCTTGGTTTTGGATTTGATAGGGGTAGGGCAGGAACATCTGAGTCAGACTCAGTTGATATAATATTCGAAGATGAGTCAGGGTTACCTGATGAAGACTCATCAGTAGAGTTTGTGGCTCTGGCCTTCTTAGATGCACTCTCCTTCACGGCCTCAGAAGACCTCTTCTTCTCCTTCTTTGAGGCTTTCTGTGCCTCCTCCTCCTTGTGCAGGGCCATTTTATCACTAAGTTTGACCAGCCTCCTCTTCAGCTTGGTCTTCTTTCCCTCAGTAGGGTTTGCTTTCTCCTCCTCTGCTGCTTTAGGGCTGCCCTCCGTCAAACTCAGCTTTCTTGCCTCTAGGGCCTTTTCGGATTTGAAGAGAGTCTTCAAATTGCTCCACTTCCTATCTTCAATCCAATCTACTCCCACATCCACGTTTTCAATGAGATAGGAGATCTTAGTGGCAAAATTCAGCTTACTTGCCAGTTGTGGAGTTTTGTCAGGCTGAAATTTTGATTGCTCCTTATTCAGCGCCCTTAAGAAGAACTGCTGCCAGTTAAAGCTCTTCTCCTTACTCTCCACTATGGCTTTCATCAATCTCAACTTCGGTTTGCTTACTTGCTCCGTGCTCCCCTGATTTCCCAGAATACATTTCCCAACAATCTCACAAAGAACATTATAAACGGAAAGAAGTAAACTTTTGTTCATTGTGGGACTGTACTTCACTTTCTTTTGCATAATGGTATAGACCCATTCCTCCTCCTTATCCATGATACATGTGTCCGGATTTGGGCCTTCAGAGGGAAGTCCAAACAGTTCTTTGAGATCATGTCCTTCCAACCAGATCTCCTTCTTTACTTTCTGATGCTCAATAATTTCATTTCCATCTCTCATTACCTTCTTCTTCCTCTTTAAGAAAAGACAGGACTTGATTTTAGAATCATTGTTAGCAACACTGAAAAATAACTCCAAAACTTGTCTATCGAAGTAATTTTTAGGGTGGATAGACAAGAATTTCTCTAATCTTGCGGATTTAACCATTTCCAGGGCCTCCTTTATATAATCTCAGGGTTATCGAAAAGAACCGTTGTCTCATACCAGAAATTATCCTTGTTGGTAAGAAAACCTAGATTTACTCTTGCCATTTGGAAAAAGAATTGTGAGAAATTTGCAGAGAGTATTTAGGAAATATAGTAAGTGTTTGCTTGAAAGTGTGTTCAAAAAGGTTCTTAGGCTGATTTTGGGGGCTTTTATATGAGTAATGGATGGTGAGATTTAGTCCCACAATCAACGTCTGAGATTAATTTGGTTGGAAAGTCGTGGATAGTCGAAGGGGTTAGTGGGGAGTTTTTGAGAGATCTTGACGGTTAGGAAAGAACTGCCTAAAATGAAAGGTATGGATTAAAGGAGTTGGTAGCCAGAAGGTCACATCATCCGGCTTTTAAGGCGTGTGAGATAGGTAACTGAAAAAGTGAAATTGACTTGTACAACGCGCATTAAATGCTTGCCATATCGAAATGTTTTTTAAACAGAGTAAAAAGATTTAATTTCCAAGAAAATACTCATTAGCTATTTTTTATAAGAGTTTTATATTATAAAACTAAGAGACTTCAGATTTGAAAAATAGCAGAGTTAAAACTTTTGACCTCTACTGAGGTGGAACCTCTTCTGAGAAATATAAGCTCTCCTGTGATCAGTGACTCCACTGAGGTTGATCCTCTTCTGAGGTTGAACCTCCACTGACTTGAAATTAACTCATCTGAGTTTTGCTCCTTCCACTACTCTCCTGGATCTAGAAATCCAAGCTCTACTGACAGTTCTTGAAGCCTTGCTTCAGCCAAAGGTTTAGTAAATATGTCAGCCTTTTGTTTGTCAGTATGAATCTTGAGTATTTTGATATCCTTCTTTACCACATGATCTCTGATGAAATGATGCTTTATATCCACATGTTTGCATCTTGTGTGGACAACTGGATTTTCTGAGATAGCAATTGCACTATTGTTGTCACAGAAAATAGGGACTTCATTAGCAAAGATATTGTAATCTCTCATTTGTTGTCTTAGCTAAAGAATTTGAGCACAACAACTTCCAGCTGCCATATATTTAGCTTCAGTGGTGCTTGTGGCTACTGAATTTTATTTCTTGGAAAACCAAGAGATTTGCTTACTTCCCAAGAATTGACAAGTGCCTGAGGTTGATTTTCTGTCAATTCTGCATCCTCCATAGTCAGCATTTGAGTATCATGTGAGTTCCAGATTGTAATCTGAGGGATACCATAATCCCATATTCACAGTACCCTTGAGATATTTAAGAATCCTCTTAGCAGCTTCCAGACGACTTTTCTTGGGATTTGCTTGATATCTTGCACATATCCCAACTGCAAATGTGATATCAAGCCTGCTTAGTGTGAGATACAGTAGAGATCCAATGATATCTCTGTAGTGAGTCTGGTCTACTGATTCACCATCTTCATCAGGTTCCATCTTGGTGTTGGTGTTGAGTGGAACCCTTTCAACTTTGCTGGTCTGGCATCCAAACTTGTTGATCACTCCCTTGTATATTTGGCTTGGTTGATGAAGATTCCTTCAGGAGACTGCTTGACTTGAAGTCCTAGGAAGAAGTTCATTTCTCCCATCATTGACATCTAAAACTTTCCTTTCATCAGTTGAGAAAATTTCTCACAGAGAACTTTATTAGGACAACCAAAAATGATATCATCCACATAGATTTGAACTAGCAGAGTGTCCTTTCCTTTTGTAATCCTGAAGAGAGTTCTATATACTATTCCTTTGATAAAACCATGATCCAAAAGAACTGTGACAAAGTATCATACCAAGCTCTTGGAGCCTGTTTCAGTCCATATAGAGCTTCCCTCAGTCTATATACTTTATGGCTTTCTTCAAAACCTGGGGGTTGCTCCACATAGACTTCCTCATTGAGTATTCCATTCAAGAATGCACCCTTAACATCCATTTGATACACCTTGAATTTCTTGTGAGCAGCATATGCAAGAAATAATCTTATTGCCTCCAATCTGGCCACCGGGCAAAAGTTTCATCATAGTCAAAGCCTTCAACTTGAGAATAGCCCTTTGCAACTAGCCTGACCTTGTTTCTGACTATGACATCATTTTCATCCTTCTTGTTCTTGAATACCCATTTGGTTCCTATCACATTGCAATGATATGGTCTGTCAACTAGCTCCCATACTTGATTTCTTGTAAATTGGTTGAGCTCTTCTTGCATAGCAATGATCCAATTTGAATCTCGAAGTGCTCTCCAATGGAATCTGGTTCCTGGTTAGATAAGAAACAACAAAACAAAGCACTTTCTCCATGAAAACTTCTAGTTTTGACTCCTGAGGTAGGATCACCTAGGATTTGCTCAACAGGGTGATCTGAGAGCCATGTTCTCCTAGGCTGATGCCCTTCAATAGAGTTTAACTCTTCTGAAGTTGAGTCACTAGATATGGGAATGAAATCAAATTCAGGAAATAAAACAGAGGGTTGAAGTCCTGAGTCATCATTCAAGGTATTCTCATTCTCAATGGTAGTACCATGGGTTCCCCCTTGAATGATGGGCTTAGTGGATGTCTCAACTGTGACCACATCTTCATCGACATTACTTACCTCTTGAACTGGGATTGTGTTCATCAGTTCAATTATATGTTCAGGAGGGCTCTCAGGTGAGCTGTGAGGAGTGGTTTGACTTTGGATGTCCTCTTTGAATTGTTGATCATTGAAGTTATCCCAGGTTGAGATGTATGTATCAACACAATTCTCAGGATAGCCTTTAGACTTGATACTTAGTCTAGTTAGTATTTTGCTTATCACTTCCTCATTCTCCTTACTCCTGGACTCAAAAGTAGATTCATCAAAGACCACATGAGGTGTTTCTTTCACAACAAGAATTCTACAATTGTACACTCTGAAAGCTCTACTGATTTGGGAATATCCTAAGAAAATTCCTTCATCAGCTTTGCTATCAAAAGCTTTCAGTTGAGTTTTCCCATTGTTGTGAATGAAACACTTGCAACCAAAGATATGAAAGTAAGATACCCGTGGCTTTCTGCTATTCCATAACTCATATGGAGTTTTTCCTTGGTGTTTGGTCACCATGGATCTATTTCGAGTGTGGTAGGCAGTATTAATAGCTTCAACCCAATATCTTTTAGGAACTTGAGCTTCTGCAAGCATTGTCCTTGCTGCCTCCTTAAGGGTCCTATTTCTTCTTTCAGCTACTCCATTTTGTTGTGGAGTTCTTGCAGCTGAGGTCTCATGAGCAATACCTAACTCTTTGCAAAAGTTAGATATTATAGAATTAATGAACTCAGTACCCTTGTCTGATCTTATCTTTACAATGTTCAGGCTCTTTTCATTACTAACTTTCTTCAGAATCTCTGGTAGCCTGAGTTGAGTCTCCTTCTTGCCTGCTAGAAATACCACCCAAGTGTACCTGGAGAAATCATCAACAACAACAAGTGTATATTTTCTCCCATTGATACTTACAGGAGTTACTGGACCAAAGAGATCCATATGTAACAGTTGAAGTACTCTGTTAGTAGAGGTTGCTACTTTGCTTTTGAAAGATGCTTTCACTTGCTTTCCCTCCTGACAGGCTTTGCAGATATGTTCTTTGTTGTATACTTCATTTGGCATTCCTTCCACCAGTCCATGTCTTGCTATCCTGTTCATCATCTTGAAGTTCAAATGACTTAGTCTCTTGTGCCACAGCTAGTTAGTATCAGTTGAGCTCTTTGCAATGAGACATACACTTGGTGTGCAAGACTTACAATCTGCAAGATAGACATTTCCTTTCCTTAACCCAGTTAGTAGTACCTGTTGTGAAGATATATTCTTGACAAAACACAGGTTACATGAAAATTCAACACTGTATCCTTTATCACTGACATAGGACACATTGCTTACTCTTACTGAGCCAACCATAACCTTTAGTGGCTCCTTGTGAATTGTCACCAAAAGTGACTTGTGGACCTTCTTTCTCAACAAATTCTGTTAGGAGATCTTTGTTGCCAGTCATGTGCTTGGAACATCCACTGTCCAAGTACCAGACTGAAGACTTTAGAGCTTCTCCTTTGTTGAGGTCCACAGAGCCCTGCAGTCAAAATTAAGCTTTAGGTACACATTTTGTGTTGGGTCCTACCAGGTTAGCTGTACCTTTCGGAATCCAAATTTGCCTCACAGTTCTAATCACTTTAGAATAGCTAATTTGTCTTCCATAAACATCTACATAGATTGTTATCTCCCTAGGTGCCTTGGGAGTAAACTTTCTATGTGTGTCAGCCTTTGAAGGAACATGAACCTTCTTTAAATTCTTTCTTTTAGGCTTGGGTACACCTGGCCTAAGTTTTATTGATAAGGGTATGAAGGACCTTTTCCTTTAGGCATAAAAGGAATATGTCTTCTGTATGAGTCATTCCTTGAGGAGTGCTCATGCCTGGGTGCTTTCAGCTGAGGTTGCTTCATCAGTGAAGACCTCGGCTGATAGTACCTCTGCTGAGATTTAGTCTGATTAGTCAATTGAGCCTTTCCATTTGGTTTTGGCTAAGTTTGACTTCTCTTTTGTTGGACCTCATCTGGTCTTTTACCTTTATCTAAAATCTGTGGTTGAAAGGTCACAGATTTAATAAAAACTCTCTTTGTGCCACTTGAAGAAACAATACTCAGAGGACCTTCTGAAGGTTTTGGAATAAAACCTATCCCACACTTTTTATTAGGATTGATTTGAAATTTTTGAATTTCCTCTATGGCAAGAGAGGGTTTGTTAAGAGCATCAATCCTTTTTAACAAGGTCTCTTCAGATTTTTGTAAGACATCAATTTTCAGGAGAGAATCCTTTACTTGGCTTACCAGTTTTAAGTTTTCTTCAGTTAACTTTATCTTAGATTCAGTAAGATCTTTTATCAGTTGATCTTTGCCATTTCCTTGACTCTTGAGGGTTTCCACCTCTTTTGTCAATTCAATGGTAGACTGAGCTGAGTTAAGATTTGCCTGATTCCCAGACTCAATTAACTTAGAGTTTTCTCTCAGGAGATTTTTGTTTTCATCTTGGAAACAAAAACTTGCTTCTTGCAACCTTGAGAAATCAATCATCAATTATTCCAAAGCGGACTGAAGATTGAGTTCCTCAGTTGACTCTGAGCTCAGCTCAGGTGTGTGTTCTAGAGAAATGAATAGTTTAGATTGTACCTCTGGTTCTTCTCTTGCCATGAGGCACATGTCATCATCACTGTTGTCTGAGAACAGTCCATCAAATGACTCCAGATCTTCATCAACATCCTCAGCCACCATGGCTTTCCTTTCTCCATATCTCCTGTCTCTTTTGGCTTGCCTTTCCTATCTTTCCTTGTTGCTCAGTTGAGGACAATCATATTGAAAGTGCCCAACCTTCTTGCATTGGAAACATCTATTGGCATCATCATTCTTTTCCTCAGTAGACTCCTTGGTCTTTGATGATGATCCTTCACCTCTGGTATAGTTATTATAATCTTTCCTCTTTTCCGGCTCAGTTGAGCTTTTCTCTCCTTCTCTGGTGTCTTTTTGTGGATATCTTCTCCCTTCTCTGTTATCCCTGTAAAATATCTTATATTTGCCAAAATGGCTGTTAAGTTTTTCAAACCTTCTAGCCATCAGGCTGAGTTCCTCTTGCATCTCAACCTTGCTTTGAGATTTGCTTGCCTTTGTACTCTTCTGTGGCTTTGGGGATTTTGGCTCAGTCTCCTTAGCTTTGAAGGCAACTCCCTTCTCAGCTGAGGTCTCATCAGGAGCCCTTTTCCTGTCAAGATCAAACTCATAAGCCTTAAGTTCAGAGAATACCTATTGTATAGACATGCTGGAAAAATCCTTGGTATTCTGCATCATCACAGAGTACACATCCCATCTTGAGGTTAAACCTCTTTGGATCTTTAAAGCAACTTCTCTTTTGGTGTAGACTTTTCCCAGAGAGTTTATCTCATTCATGATGTCAGTGAACCTCCCATCAAGCTGGTCAATGGTCTCAGTAGGCTCCATGGTAAACTGCTCGTACTTTTGAACAACTACAGAGAGCTTGTTCTCCTTTATCTTGTCAGTTCCTTCACACATGAGAGCAAGAGTGTCCCACAGTTCCTTTATATAATCTCAGGGTTATCGAAAAGAACTGTTGTCTCATACCAGAAATTATCCTTGTTGGTAAGAAAACCTAGATTTACTCTTGCCATTTGGAAAAAGAATTGTGAGAAATTTGCAGAGAGTATTTAGGAAATATAGTAAGTGTTTGCTTGAAAGTGTGTTCAAAAAGGTTCTTAGGCTGATTTTGGGGGCTTTTATATGAGTAATGGATGGTGAGATTTAGTCCCACAATCAACGTCTGAGATTAATTTGGTTGGAAAGTCGTGGATAGTCGAAGGGGTTAGTGGGGAGTTTTTGAGAGATCTTGACGGTTAGGAAAGAACTGCCTAAAATGAAAGGTATGGATTAAAGGAGTTGGTAGCCGGAAGGTCACATCATCCGGCTTTTAAGGCGCGTGAGATAGGTAACTGAAAAAGTGAAATTGACTTGTACAACGCGCATTAAATGCTTGCCATATCGAAATCTTTTTTAAACAGAGTAAAAAGATTTAATTTCCAAGAAAATACTCATTAGCTATTTTTTATAAGAGTTTTATATTATAAAACTAAGAGACTTCAGATTTGAAAAATAGCAGAGTTAAAACTTTTGACCTCTACTGAGGTGGAACCTCTTCTGAGAAATATAAGCTCTCCTGTGATCAGTGACTCCACTGAGGTTGATCCTCTTCTGAGGTTGAACCTCCACTGACTTGAAATTAACTCATCTGAGTTTTGCTCCTTCCACTACTCTCCTGGATCTAGAAATCCAAGCTCTACTGACAGTTCTTGAAGCCTTGCTTCAGCCAAAGGTTTAGTAAATATGTCAGCCTTTTGTTTGTCAGTATGAATCTTGAGTATTTTGATATCCTTCTTTACCACATGATCTCTGATGAAATGATGCTTTATATCCACATGTTTGCATCTTGTGTGGACAACTGGATTTTCTGAGATAGCAATTGCACTATTGTTGTCACAGAAAATAGGGACTTCATTAGCAAAGATATTGTAATCTCTCATTTGTTGTCTTAGCTAAAGAATTTGAGCACAACAACTTCCAGCTGCCATATATTTAGCTTCAGTGGTGCTTGTGGCTACTGAATTTTATTTCTTGGAAAACCAAGAGATTTGCTTACTTCCCAAGAATTGACAAGTGCCTGAGGTTGATTTTCTGTCAATTCTGCATCCTCCATAGTCAGCATTTGAGTATCATGTGAGTTCTAGATTGTAATCTGAGGGATACCATAATCCCATATTCACAGTACCCTTGAGATATTTAAGAATCCTCTTAGCAGCTTCCAGACGACTTTTCTTGGGATTTGCTTGATATCTTGCACATATCCCAACTGCAAATGTGATATCAAGCCTGCTTAGTGTGAGATACAGTAGAGATCCAATGATATCTCTGTAGTGAGTCTGGTCTACTGATTCACCATCTTCATCAGGTTCCATCTTGGTGTTGGTGTTGAGTGGAACCCTTTCAACTTTGCTGGTCTGGCATCCAAACTTGTTGATCACTCCCTTGTATATTTGGCTTGGTTGATGAAGATTCCTCCAGGAGACTGCTTGACTTGAAGTCCTAGGAAGAAGTTCATTTCTCCCATCATTGACATCTAAAACTTTCCTTTCATCAGTTGAGAAAATTTCTCACAGAGAACTTTATTAGGACAACCAAAAATGATATCATCCACATAGATTTGAACTAGCAGAGTGTCCTTTCCTTTTGTAATCCTGAAGAGAGTTCTATATACTATTCCTTTGATAAAACCATGATCCAAAAGAACTGTGACAAAGTATCATACCAAGCTCTTGGAGCCTGTTTCAGTCCATAAAGAGCTTCCCTCAGTCTATATACTTTATGGCTTTCTTCAAAACCTGGGGGTTGCTCCACATAGACTTCCTCATTGAGTATTCCATTCAAGAATGCACCCTTAACATCCATTTGATACACCTTGAATTTCTTGTGAGCAGCATATGCAAGAAATAATCTTATTGCCTCCAATCTGGCCACCGGGGCAAAAGTTTCATCATAGTCAAAGCCTTCAACTTGAGAATAGCCCTTTGCAACTAGCCTGACCTTGTTTCTGACTATGACATCATTTTCATCCTTCTTGTTCTTGAATACCCATTTGGTTCCTATCACATTGCAATGATATGGTCTGTCAACTAGCTCCCATACTTGATTTCTTGTAAATTGGTTGAGCTCTTCTTGCATAGCAATGATCCAATTTGAATCTCGAAGTGCTCTCCAATGGAATCTGGTTCCTGGTTAGATAAGAAACAACAAAACAAAGCACTTTCTCCATGAAAACTTCTAGTTTTGACTCCTGAGGTAGGATCACCTAGGATTTGCTCAACAGGGTGATCTGAGAGCCATGTTCTCCTAGGCTGATGCCCTTCAGTAGAGTTTAACTCTTCTGAAGTTGAGTCACTAGATATGGGAATGAAATCAAATTCAGGAAATAAAATAGAGGGTTGAAGTCCTGAGTCATCATTCAAGGTATTCTCATTCTCAATGGTAGTACCATGGGTTCCCCCTTGAATGATGGGCTTAGTGGATGTCTCAACTGTGACCACATCTTCATCGACATTACTTACCTCTTGAACTGGGATTGTGTTCATCAGTTCAATTATATGTTCAGGAGGGCTCTCAGGTGAGCTGTGAGGAGTGGTTTGACTTTGGATGTCCTCTTTGAATTGTTGATCATTGAAGTTATCCCAGGTTGAGATGTATGTATCAACACAATTCTCAGGATAGCCTTTAGACTTGATACTTAGTCTAGTTAGTATTTTGCTTATCACTTCCTCATTCTCCTTACTCCTGGACTCAAAAGTAGATTCATCAAAGACAACATGAGGTGTTTCTTTCACAACAAGAATTCTACAATTGTACACTCTGAAAGCTCTACTGATTTGGGAATATCCTAAGAAAATTCCTTCATCAGCTTTGCTATCAAAAGCTTTCAGTTGAGTTTTCCCATTGTTGTGAATGAAACACTTGCAACCAAAGATATGAAAGTAAGATACCCGTGGCTTTCTGCTATTCCATAACTCATATGGAGTTTTTCCTTGGTGTTTGGTCACCATGGATCTATTTTGAGTGTGGTAGGCAGTATTAATAGCTTCAACCCAATATCTTTTAGGAACTTGAGCTTCTGCAAGCATTGTCCTTGCTGCCTCCTTAAGGGTCCTATTTCTTCTTTCAGCTACTCCATTTTGTTGTGGAGTTCTTGCAGCTGAGGTCTCATGAGCAATACCTAACTCTTTGCAAAAGTTAGATATTATAGAATTAATGAACTCAGTACCCTTGTCTGATCTTATCTTTACAATGTTCAGGCTCTTTTCATTGCTAACTTTCTTCAGAATCTCTGGTAGCCTGAGTTGAGTCTCCTTCTTGCCTGCTAGAAATACCACCCAAGTGTACCTAGAGAAATCATCAACAACAACAAGTGTATATTTTCTCCCATTGATACTTACAGGAGTTACTGGACCAAAGAGATCCATATGTAACAGTTGAAGTACTCTGTTAGTAGAGGTTGCTACTTTGCTTTTGAAAGATGCTTTCACTTGCTTTCCCTCCTGACAGGCTTTGCAGATATGTTCTTTGTTGTATACTTCATTTGGCATTCCTTCCACCAGTCCATGTCTTGCTATCCTGTTCATCATCTTGAAGTTCAAATGACTTAGTCTCTTGTGCCACAGCTAGTTAGTATCAGTTGAGCTCTTTGCAATGAGACATACACTTGGTGTGCAAGACTTCCAATCTGCAAGATAGACATTTCCTTTCCTTAACCCAGTTAGTAGTACCTGTTGTGAAGATATATTCTTGACAAAACACAGGTTACATGAAAATTCAACACTGTATCCTTTATCGCTGACATAGGACACATTGCTTACTCTTACTGAGCCAACCATAACCTTTAGTGGCTCCTTGTGAATTGTCACCAAAAGTGACTTGTGGACCTTCTTTCTCAACAAATTCTGTTAGGAGATCTTTGTTGCCAGTCATGTGCTTGGAACATCCACTGTCCAAGTACCAGACTGAAGACTTTAGAGCTTCTCCTTTGTTGAGGTCCACTGAGCCCTGCAGTCAAAATTAAGCTTTAGGTACACATTTTGTGTTGGGTCCTACCAGGTTAGCTGTACCTTTCGGAATCCAAATTTGCCTCACAGTTCTAATCACTTTAGAATAGCTAATTTGTCTTCCATAAACATCTACATAGATTGTTATCTCCCTAGGTGCCTTGGGAGTAAACTTTCTATGTGTGTCAGCCTTTGAAGGAACATGAACCTTCTTTAAATTCTTTCTTTTAGGCTTGGGTGCACCTGGCCTAAGTTTTATTGATAAGGGTATGAAGGACCTTTTCCTTTAGGCACAAAAGGAATATGTCTTCTGTATGAGTCATTCCTTGAGGAGTGCTCATGCCTGGGTGCTTTCAGCTGAGGTTGCTTCATCAGTGAAGACCTCGGCTGATAGTACCTCTGCTGAGATTTAGTCTGATTAGTCAATTGAGCCTTTCCATTTGGTTTTGGCTAAGTTTGACTTCTCTTTTGTTGGACCTCATCTGGTCTTTTACCTTTATCTAAAATCTGTGGTTGAAAGGTCACAGATTTAATAAAAACTCTCTTTGTGCCACTTGAAGAAACAATACTCAGAGGACCTTCTGAAGGTTTTGGAATAAAACCTATCCCACATTTTTATTAGGATTGATTTGAAATTTTTGAATTTCCTCTATGGCAAGAGAGGGTTTGTTAAGAGCATCAATCCTTTTTAACAAGGTCTCTTCAGATTTTTGTAAGACATCAATTTTCAGGAGAGAATCCTTTACTTGGCTTACCAGTTTTAAGTTTTCTTCAGTTAACTTTATCTTAGATTCAGCAAGATCTTTTATCAGTTGATCTTTGCCATTTCCTTGACTCTTGAGGGTTTCCACCTCTTTTGTCAATTCAATGGTAGACTGAGCTGAGTTAAGATTTGCCTGATTCCCAGACTCAATTAACTTAGAGTTTTCTCTCAGGAGATTTTTGTTTTCATCTTGGAAACAAAAACTTGCTTCTTGCAACCTTGAGAAATCAATCATCAATTATTCCAAAGCGGACTGAAGATTGAGTTCCTCAGTTGACTCTGAGCTCAGCTCAGGTGTGTGTTCTAGAGAAATGAATGGTTTAGATTGTACCTCTGGTTCTTCTCTTGCCATGAGGCACATGTCATCATCACTGTTGTCTGAGAACAGTCCATCAAATGACTCCAGATCTTCATCAACATCCTCAGCCACCATGGCTTTCCTTTCTCCATATCTCCTGTCTCTTTTGGCTTGCCTTTCCTATCTTTCCTTGGTGCTCAGTTGAGGACAATCATATTGAAAGTGCCCAACCTTCTTGCATTGGAAACATCTATTGGCATCATCATTCTTTTCCTCAGTAGACTCCTTGGTCTTTGATGATGATCCTTCACCTCTGGTATAGTTATTATAATCTTTCCTCTTTTCCGGCTCAGTTGAGCTTTTCTCTCCTTCTCTGGTGTCTTTTTGTGGATATCTTCTCCCTTCTTTGTTATCCCTGTAAAATATCTTATATTTGCCAAAATGGCTGTTAAGTTTTTCAAACCTTCTAGCCATCAGGCTGAGTTCCTCTTGCATCTCAACCTTGCTTTGAGATTTGCTTGCCTTTGTACTCTTCTGTGGCTTTGGGGATTTTGGCTCAGCCTCCTTAGCTTTGAAGGCAACTCCCTTCTCAGCTGAGGTCTCATCAGGAGCCCTTTTCCTGTCAAGATCAAACTCATAAGCCTTAAGTTCAGAGAATACCTATTGTATAGACATGCTGGAAAAATCCTTGGTATTCTGCATCATCACAGAGTACACATCCCATCTTGAGGTTAAACCTCTTTGGATCTTTAAAGCAACTTCTCTTTTGGTGTAGACTTTTCCCAGAGAGTTTATCTCATTCATGATGTCAGTGAACCTCCCATCAAGCTGGTCAATGGTCTCAGTAGGCTCCATGGTAAACTGCTCGTACTTTTGAACAACTACAGAGAGCTTGTTCTCCTTTATCTTGTCAGTTCCTTCACACATGAGAGCAAGAGTGTCCCACAGTTCCTTTATATAATCTCAGGGTTATCGAAAAGAACCGTTGTCTCATACCAGAAATTATCCTTGTTGGTAAGAAAACCTAGATTTACTCTTGCCATTTGGAAAAAGAATTGTGAGAAATTTGCAGAGAGTATTTAGGAAATATAGTAAGTGTTTGCTTGAAAGTGTGTTCAAAAAGGTTCTTAGGCTGATTTTGGGGGCTTTTATATGAGTAATGGATGGTGAGATTTAGTCCCACAATCAACGTCTGAGATTAATTTGGTTGGAAAGTCGTGGATAGTCGAAGGGGTTAGTGGGGAGTTTTTGAGAGATCTTGACGGTTAGGAAAGAACTGCCTAAAATGAAAGGTATGGATTAAAGGAGTTGGTAGCCGGAAGGTCACATCATCCGGCTTTTAAGGCGCGTGAGATAGGTAACTGAAAAAGTGAAATTGACTTGTACAACGCGCATTAAATGCTTGCCATATCGAAATCTTTTTTAAACAGAGTAAAAAGATTTAATTTCCAAGAAAATACTCATTAGCTATTTTTTATAAGAGTTTTATATTATAAAACTAAGAGACTTCAGATTTGAAAAATAGCAGAGTTAAAACTTTTGACCTCTACTGAGGTGGAACCTCTTCTGAGAAATATAAGCTCTCCTGTGATCAGTGACTCCACTGAGGTTGATCCTCTTCTGAGGTTGAACCTCCACTGACTTGAAATTAACTCATCTGAGTTTTGCTCCTTCCACTACTCTCCTGGATCTAGAAATCCAAGCTCTACTGACAGTTCTTGAAGCCTTGCTTCAGCCAAAGGTTTAGTAAATATGTCAGCCTTTTGTTTGTCAGTATGAATCTTGAGTATTTTGATATCCTTCTTTACCACATGATCTCTGATGAAATGATGCTTTATATCCACATGTTTGCATCTTGTGTGGACAACTGGATTTTCTGAGATAGCAATTGCACTATTGTTGTCACAGAAAATAGGGACTTCATTAGCAAAGATATTGTAATCTCTCATTTGTTGTCTTAGCTAAAGAATTTGAGCACAACAACTTCCAGCTGCCATATATTTAGCTTCAGTGGTGCTTGTGGCTACTGAATTTTATTTCTTGGAAAACCAAGAGATTTGCTTACTTCCCAAGAATTGACAAGTGCCTGAGGTTGATTTTCTGTCAATTCTGCATCCTCCATAGTCAGCATTTGAGTATCATGTGAGTTCCAGATTGTAATCTGAGGGATACCATAATCCCATATTCACAGTACCCTTGAGATATTTAAGAATCCTCTTAGCAGCTTCCAGACGACTTTTCTTGGGATTTGCTTGATATCTTGCACATATCCCAACTGCAAATGTGATATCAAGCCTGCTTAGTGTGAGATACAGTAGAGATCCAATGATATCTCTGTAGTGAGTCTGGTCTACTGATTCACCATCTTCATCAGGTTCCATCTTGGTGTTGGTGTTGAGTGGAACCCTTTCAACTTTGCTGGTCTGGCATCCAAACTTGTTGATCACTCCCTTGTATATTTGGCTTGGTTGATGAAGATTCCTTCAGGAGACTGCTTGACTTGAAGTCCTAGGAAGAAGTTCATTTCTCCCATCATTGACATCTAAAACTTTCCTTTCATCAGTTGAGAAAATTTCTCACAGAGAACTTTATTAGGAAAACCAAAAATGATATCATCCACATAGATTTGAACTAGCAGAGTGTCCTTTCCTTTTGTAATCCTGAAGAGAGTTCTATATACTATTCCTTTGATAAAACCATGATCCAAAAGAACTGTGACAAAGTATCATACCAAGCTCTTGGAGCCTGTTTCAGTCCATATAGAGCTTCCCTCAGTCTATATACTTTATGGCTTTCTTCAAAACCTGGGGGTTGCTCCACATAGACTTCCTCATTGAGTATTCCATTCAAGAATGCACCCTTAACATCCATTTGATACACCTTGAATTTCTTGTGAGCAGCATATGCAACAAATAATCTTATTGCCTCCAATCTGGCCACCGGGGCAAAAGTCTCATCATAGTCAAAGCCTTCAACTTGAGAATAGCCCTTTGCAACTAGCCTGACCTTGTTTCTGACTATGACATCATTTTCATCCTTCTTGTTCTTGAATACCCATTTGGTTCCTATCACATTGCAATGATATGGTCTGTCAACTAGCTCCCATACTTGATTTCTTGTAAATTGGTTGAGCTCTTCTTGCATAGCAATGATCCAATTTGAATCTCGAAGTGCTCTCCAATGGAATCTGGTTCCTGGTTAGATAAGAAACAACAAAACAAAGCACTTTCTCCATGAAAACTTCTAGTTTTGACTCCTGAGGTAGGATCACCTAGGATTTGCTCAACAGGGTGATCTGAGAGCCATGTTCTCCTAGGCTGATGCCCTTCAGTAGAGTTTAACTCTTCTGAAGTTGAGTCACTAGATATGGGAATGAAATCAAATTCAGGAAATAAAACAGAGGGTTGAAGTCCTGAGTCATCATTCAAGGTATTCTCATTCTCAATGGTAGTACCATGGGTTCCCCCTTGAATGATGGGCTTAGTGGATGTCTCAACTGTGACCACATCTTCATCGACATTACTTACCTCTTGAACTGGGATTGTGTTCATCAGTTCAATTATATGTTCAGGAGGGCTCTCAGGTGAGCTGTGAGGAGTGGTTTGACTTTGGATGTCCTCTTTGAATTGTTAATCATTGAAGTTATCCCAGGTTGAGATGTATGTATCAACACAATTCTCAGGATAGCCTTTAGACTTGATACTTAGTCTAGTTAGTATTTTGCTTATCACTTCCTCATTCTCCTTACTCCTGGACTCAAAAGTAGATTCATCAAAGACAACATGAGGTGTTTCTTTCACAACAAGAATTCTACAATTGTACACTCTGAAAGCTCTACTGATTTGGGAATATCCTAAGAAAATTCCTTCATCAGCTTTGCTATCAAAAGCTTTCAGTTGAGTTTTCCCATTGTTGTGAATGAAACACTTGCAACCAAAGATATGAAAGTAAGATACCCGTGGCTTTCTGCTATTCCATAACTCATATGGAGTTTTTCCTTGGTGTTTGGTCACCATGGATCTATTTTGAGTGTGGTAGGCAGTATTAATAGCTTCAACCCAATATCTTTTAGGAACTTGAGCTTCTGCAAGCATTGTCCTTGCTGCCTCCTTAAGGGTCCTATTTCTTCTTTCAGCTACTCCATTTTGTTGTGGAGTTCTTGCAGCTGAGGTCTCATGAGCAATACCTAACTCTTTGCAAAAGTTAGATATTATAGAATTAATGAACTCAGTACCCTTGTCTGATCTTATCTTTACAATGTTCAGGCTCTTTTCATTGCTAACTTTCTTCAGAATCTCTGGTAGCCTGAGTTGAGTCTCCTTCTTGCCTGCTAGAAATACCACCCAAGTGTACCTGGAGAAATCATCAACAACAACAAGTGTATATTTTCTCCCATTGATACTTACAGGAGTTACTGGACCAAAGAGATCCATATGTAACAGTTGAAGTACTCTGTTAGTAGAGGTTGCTACTTTGCTTTTGAAAGATGCTTTCACTTGCTTTCCCTCCTGACAGGCTTTGCAGATATGTTCTTTGTTGTATACTTCATTTGGCATTCCTTCCACCAGTCCATGTCTTGCTATCCTGTTCATCATCTTGAAGTTCAAATGACTTAGTCTCTTATGCCACAGCTAGTTAGTATCAGTTGAGCTCTTTGCAATGAGACATACACTTGGTGTGCAAGACTTCCAATCTTGAAGATAGACATTTCCTTTCCTTAACCCAGTTAGTAGTACCTGTTGTGAAGATATATTCTTGACAAAACACAGGTTACATGAAAATTCAACACTGTATCCTTTATCGCTGACATAGGACACATTGCTTACTCTTACTGAGCCAACCATAACCTTTAGTGGCTCCTTGTGAATTGTCACCAAAAGTGACTTGTGGACCTTCTTTCTCAACAAATTCTGTTAGGAGATCTTTGTTGCCAGTCATGTGCTTGGAACATCCACTGTCCAAGTACCAGACTGAAGACTTTAGAGCTTCTCCTTTGTTGAGGTCCACTGAGCCCTGCAGTCAAAATTAAGCTTTAGGTACACATTTTGTGTTGGGTCCTACCAGGTTAGCTGTACCTTTCGGAATCCAAATTTGCCTCACTGTTCTAATCACTTTAGAATAGCTAATTTGTCTTCCATAAACATCTACATAGATTGTTATCTCCCTAGGTGCCTTGGGAGTAAACTTTCTATGTGTGTCAGCCTTTGAAGGAACATGAACCTTCTTTAAATTCTTTCTTTTAGGCTTGGGTGCACCTGGCCTAAGTTTTATTGATAAGGGTATGAAGGACCTTTTCCTTTAGGCACAAAAGGAATATGTCTTCTGTATGAGTCATTCCTTGAGGAGTGCTCATGCCTGGGTGCTTTCAGCTGAGGTTGCTTCATCAGTGAAGACCTCGGCTGATAGTACCTCTGCTGAGATTTAGTCTGATTAGTCAATTGAGCCTTTCCATTTGGTTTTGGCTAAGTTTGACTTCTCTTTTGTTGGACCTCATCTGGTCTTTTACCTTTATCTAAAATCTGTGGTTGAAAGGTCACAGATTTAATAAAAACTCTCTTTGTGCCACTTGAAGAAACAATACTCAGAGGACCTTCTGAAGGTTTTGGAATAAAACCTATCCCACATTTTTATTAGGATTGATTTGAAATTTTTGAATTTCCTCTATGGCAAGAGAGGGTTTGTTAAGAGCATCAATCCTTTTTAACAAGGTCTCTTCAGATTTTTGTAAGACATCAATTTTCAGGAGAGAATCCTTTACTTGGCTTACCAGTTTTAAGTTTTCTTCAGTTAACTTTATCTTAGATTCAGTAAGATCTTTTATCAGTTGATCTTTGCCATTTCCTTGACTCTTGAGGGTTTCCACCTCTTTTGTCAATTCAATGGTAGACTGAGCTGAGTTAAGATTTGCCTGATTCCCAGACTCAATTAACTTAGAGTTTTCTCTCAGGAGATTTTTGTTTTCATCTTGGAAACAAAAACTTGCTTCTTGCAACCTTGAGAAATCAATCATCAATTATTCCAAAGCGGACTGAAGATTGAGTTCCTCAGTTGACTCTGAGCTCAGCTCAGGTGTGTGTTCTAGAGAAATGAATGGTTTAGATTGTACCTCTGGTTCTTCTCTTGCCATGAGGCACATGTCATCATCACTGTTGTCTGAGAACAGTCCATCAAATGACTCCAGATCTTCATCAACATCCTCAGCCACCATGGCTTTCCTTTCTCCATATCTCCTGTCTCTTTTGGCTTGCCTTTCCTATCTTTCCTTGGTGCTCAGTTGAGGACAATCATATTGAAAGTGCCCAACCTTCTTGCATTGGAAACATCTATTGGCATCATCATTCTTTTCCTCAGTAGACTCCTTGGTCTTTGATGATGATCCTTCACCTCTGGTATAGTTATTATAATCTTTCCTCTTTTCCGGCTCAGTTGAGCTTTTCTCTCCTTCTCTGGTGTCTTTTTGTGGATATCTTCTCCCTTCTTTGTTATCCCTGTAAAATATCTTATATTTGCCAAAATGGCTGTTAAGTTTTTCAAACCTTCTAGCCATCAGGCTGAGTTCCTCTTGCATCTCAACCTTGCTTTGAGATTTGCTTGCCTTTGTACTCTTCTGTGGCTTTGGGGATTTTGGCTCAGCCTCCTTAGCTTTGAAGGCAACTCCCTTCTCAGCTGAGGTCTCATCAGGAGCCCTTTTCCTGTCAAGATCAAACTCATAAGCCTTAAGTTCAGAGAATACCTATTGTATAGACATGCTGGAAAAATCCTTGGTATTCTGCATCATCACAGAGTACACATCCCATCTTGAGGTTAAACCTCTTTGGATCTTTAAAGCAACTTCTCTTTTGGTGTAGACTTTTCCCAGAGAGTTTATCTCATTCATGATGTCAGTGAACCTCCCATCAAGCTGGTCAATGGTCTCAGTAGGCTCCATGGTAAACTGCTCGTACTTTTGAACAACTATAGAGAGCTTGTTCTCCTTTATCTTGTCAGTTCCTTCACACATGAGAGCAAGAGTGTCCCACAGTTCCTTTATATAATCTCAGGGTTATCGAAAAGAACCGTTGTCTCATACCAGAAATTATCCTTGTTGGTAAGAAAACCTAGATTTACTCTTGCCATTTGGAAAAAGAATTGTGAGAAATTTGCAGAGAGTATTTAGGAAATATAGTAAGTGTTTGCTTGAAAGTGTGTTCAAAAAGGTTCTTAGGCTGATTTTGGGGGCTTTTATATGAGTAATGGATGGTGAGATTTAGTCCCACAATCAACGTCTGAGATTAATTTGGTTGGAAAGTCGTGGATAGTCGAAGGGGTTAGTGGGGAGTTTTTGAGAGATCTTGACGGTTAGGAAAGAACTGCCTAAAATGAAAGGTATGGATTAAAGGAGTTGGTAGCCGGAAGGTCACATCATCCGGCTTTTAAGGCGCGTGAGATAGGTAACTGAAAAAGTGAAATTGACTTGTACAACGCGCATTAAATGCTTGCCATATCGAAATCTTTTTTAAACAGAGTAAAAAGATTTAATTTCCAAGAAAATACTCATTAGCTATTTTTTATAAGAGTTTTATATTATAAAACTAAGAGACTTCAGATTTGAAAAATAGCAGAGTTAAAACTTTTGACCTCTACTGAGGTGGAACCTCTTCTGAGAAATATAAGCTCTCCTGTGATCAGTGACTCCACTGAGGTTGATCCTCTTCTGAGGTTGAACCTCCACTGACTTGAAATTAACTCATCTGAGTTTTGCTCCTTCCACTACTCTCCTGGATCTAGAAATCCAAGCTCTACTGACAGTTCTTGAAGCCTTGCTTCAGCCAAAGGTTTAGTAAATATGTCAGCCTTTTGTTTGTCAGTATGAATCTTGAGTATTTTGATATCCTTCTTTACCACATGATCTCTGATGAAATGATGCTTTATATCCACATGTTTGCATCTTGTGTGGACAACTGGATTTTCTGAGATAGCAATTGCACTATTGTTGTCACAGAAAATAGGGACTTCATTAGCAAAGATATTGTAATCTCTCATTTGTTGTCTTAGCTAAAGAATTTGAGCACAACAACTTCCAGCTGCCATATATTTAGCTTCAGTGGTGCTTGTGGCTACTAAATTTTATTTCTTGGAAAACCAAGAGATTTGCTTACTTCCCAAGAATTGACAAGTGCCTGAGGTTGATTTTCTGTCAATTCTGCATCCTCCATAGTCAGCATTTGAGTATCATGTGAGTTCCAGATTGTAATCTGAGGGATACCATAATCCCATATTCACAGTACCCTTGAGATATTTAAGAATCCTCTTAGCAGCTTCCAGACGACTTTTCTTGGGATTTGCTTGATATCTTGCACATATCCCAACTGCAAATGTGATATCAAGCCTGCTTAGTGTGAGATACAGTAGAGATCCAATGATATCTCTGTAGTGAGTCTGGTCTACTGATTCACCATCTTCATCAGGTTCCATCTTGGTGTTGGTGTTGAGTGGAACCCTTTCAACTTTGCTGGTCTGGCATCCAAACTTGTTGATCACTCCCCTGTATATTTGGCTTGGTTGATGAAGATTCCTTCAGGAGACTGCTTGACTTGAAGTCCTAGGAAGAAGTTCATTTCTCCCATCATTGACATCTAAAACTTTCCTTTCATCAGTTGAGAAAATTTCTCACAGAGAACTTTATTAGGACAACCAAAAATGATATCATCCACATAGATTTGAACTAGCAGAGTGTCCTTTCCTTTTGTAATCCTGAAGAGAGTTCTATATACTATTCCTTTGATAAAACCATGATCCAAAAGAACTGTGACAAAGTATCATACCAAGCTCTTGGAGCCTGTTTCAGTCCATATAGAGCTTCCCTCAGTCTATATACTTTATGGCTTTCTTCAAAACCTGGGGGTTGCTCCACATAGACTTCCTCATTGAGTATTCCATTCAAGAATGCACCCTTAACATCCATTTGATACACCTTGAATTTCTTGTGAGCAGCATATGCAAGAAATAATCTTATTGCCTCCAATCTGGCCACCGGGGCAAAAGTTTCATCATAGTCAAAGCCTTCAACTTGAGAATAGCCCTTTGCAACTAGCCTGACCTTGTTTATGACTATGACATCATTTTCATCCTTCTTGTTCTTGAATACCCATTTGGTTCCTATCACATTGCAATGATATGATCTGTCAACTAGCTCCCATACTTGATTTCTTGTAAATTGGTTGAGCTCTTCTTGCATAGCAATGATCCAATTTGAATCTCGAAGTGCTCTCTAATGGAATCTGGTTCCTGGTTAGATAAGAAACAACAAAACAAAGCACTTTCTCCATGAAAACTTCTAGTTTTGACTCCTGAGGTAGGATCACCTAGGATTTGCTCAACAGGGTGATCTGAGAGCCATGTTCTCCTAGGCTGATGCCCTTCAGTAGAGTTTAACTCTTCTGAAGTTGAGTCACTAGATATGGGAATGAAATCAAATTCAGGAAATAAAACAGAGGGTTGAAGTCCTGAGTCATCATTCAAGGTATTCTCATTCTCAATGGTAGTACCATGGGTTCCCCCTTGAATGATGGGCTTAGTGGATGTCTCAACTGTGACCACATCTTCATCGACATTACTTACCTCTTGAACTGGGATTGTGTTCATCAGTTCAATTATATGTTCAGGAGGGCTCTCAGGTGAGCTGTGAGGAGTGGTTTGACTTTGGATGTCCTCTTTGAATTGTTGATCATTGAAGTTATCCCAGGTTGAGATGTATGTATCAACACAATTCTCAGGATAGCCTTTAGACTTGATACTTAGTCTAGTTAGTATTTTGCTTATCACTTCCTCATTCTCCTTACTCCTGGACTCAAAAGTAGATTCATCAAAGACAACATGAGGTGTTTCTTTCACAACAAGAATTCTACAATTGTACACTCTGAAAGCTCTACTGATTTGGGAATATCCTAAGAAAATTCCTTCATCAGCTTTGCTATCAAAAGCTTTCAGTTGAGTTTTCCCATTGTTGTGAATGAAACACTTGCAACCAAAGATATGAAAGTAAGATACCCGTGGCTTTCTGCTATTCCATAACTCATATGGAGTTTTTCCTTGGTGTTTGGTCACCATGGATCTATTTTGAGTGTGGTAGGCAGTATTAATAGCTTCAACCCAATATCTTTTAGGAACTTGAGCTTCTGCAAGCATTGTCCTTGCTGCCTCCTTAAGGGTCCTATTTCTTCTTTCAGCTACTCCATTTTGTTGTGGAGTTCTTGCAGCTGAGGTCTCATGAGCAATACCTAACTCTTTGCAAAAGTTAGATATTATAGAATTAATGAACTCAGTACCCTTGTCTGATCTTATCTTTACAATGTTCAGGCTCTTTTCATTGCTAACTTTCTTCAGAATCTCTGGTAGCCTGAGTTGAGTCTCCTTCTTGCCTGCTAGAAATACCACCCAAGTGTACCTGGAGAAATCATCAACAACAACAAGTGTATATTTTCTCCCATTGATACTTACAGGAGTTACTGGACCAAAGAGATCCATATGTAACAGTTGAAGTACTCTGTTAGTAGAGGTTGCTACTTTGCTTTTGAAAGATGCTTTCACTTGCTTTCCCTCCTGACAGGCTTTGCAGATATGTTCTTTGTTGTATACTTCATTTGGCATTCCTTCCACCAGTCCATGTCTTGCTATCCTGTTCATCATCTTGAAGTTCAAATGACTTAGTCTCTTGTGCCACAGCTAGTTAGTATCAGTTGAGCTCTTTGCAATGAGACATACACTTGGTGTGCAAGACTTCCAATCTGCAAGATAGACATTTCCTTTCCTTAACCCAGTTAGTAGTACCTGTTGTGAAGATATATTCTTGACAAAACACAGGTTACATGAAAATTCAACACTGTATCCTTTATCGCTGACATAGGACACATTGCTTACTCTTACTGAGCCAACCATAACCTTTAGTGGCTCCTTGTGAATTGTCACCAAAAGTGACTTGTGGACCTTCTTTCTCAACAAATTCTGTTAGGAGATCTTTGTTGCCAGTCATGTGCTTGGAACATCCACTGTCCAAGTACCAGACTGAAGACTTTAGAGCTTCTCCTTTGTTGAGGTCCACTGAGCCCTGCAGTCAAAATTAAGCTTTAGGTACACATTTTGTGTTGGGTCCTACCAGGTTAGCTGTACCTTTCGGAATCCAAATTTGCCTCACTGTTCTAATCACTTTAGAATAGCTAATTTGTCTTCCATAAACATCTACATAGATTGTTATCTCCCTAGGTGCCTTGGGAGTAAACTTTCTATGTGTGTCAGCCTTTGAAGGAACATGAACCTTCTTTAAATTCTTTCTTTTAGGCTTGGGTGCACCTGGCCTAAGTTTTATTGATAAGGGTATGAAGGACCTTTTCCTTTAGGCACAAAAGGAATATGTCTTCTGTATGAGTCATTCCTTGAGGAGTGCTCATGCCTGGGTGCTTTCAGCTGAGGTTGCTTCATCAGTGAAGACCTCGGCTGATAGTACCTCTGCTGAGATTTAGTCTGATTAGTCAATTGAGCCTTTCCATTTGGTTTTGGCTAAGTTTGACTTCTCTTTTGTTGGACCTCATCTGGTCTTTTACCTTTATCTAAAATCTGTGGTTGAAAGGTCACAGATTTAATAAAAACTCTCTTTGTGCCACTTGAAGAAACAATACTCAGAGGACCTTCTGAAGGTTTTGGAATAAAACCTATCCCACACTTTTTATTAGGATTGATTTGAAATTTTTGAATTTCCTCTATGGCAAGAGAGGGTTTGTTAAGAGCATCAATCCTTTTTAACAAGGTCACTTCAGATTTTTGTAAGACATCAATTTTCAGGAGAGAATCCTTTACTTGGCTTACCAGTTTTAAGTTTTCTTCAGTTAACTTTATCTTAGATTCAGTAAGATCTTTTATCAGTTGATCTTTGCCATTTCCTTGACTCTTGAGGGTTTCCACCTCTTTTGTCAATTCAATGGTAGACTGAGCTGAGTTAAGATTTGCCTGATTCCCAGACTCAATTAACTTAGAGTTTTCTCTCAGGAGATTTTTGTTTTCATCTTGGAAACAAAAACTTGCTTCTTGCAACCTTGAGAAATCAATCATCAATTATTCCAAAGCGGACTGAAGATTGAGTTCCTCAGTTGACTCTGAGCTCAGCTCAGGTGTGTGTTCTAGAGAAATGAATGGTTTAGATTGTACCTCTGGTTCTTCTCTTGCCATGAGGCACATGTCATCATCACTGTTGTCTGAGAACAGTCCATCAAATGACTCCAGATCTTTATCAACATCCTCAGCCACCATGGCTTTCCTTTCTCCATATCTCCTGTCTCTTTTGGCTTGCCTTTCCTATCTTTCCTTGGTGCTCAGTTGAGGACAATCATATTGAAAGTGCCCAACCTTCTTGCATTGGAAACATCTATTGGCATCATCATTCTTTTCCTCAGTAGACTCCTTGGTCTTTGATGATGATCCTTCACCTCTGGTATAGTTATTATAATCTTTCCTCTTTTCCGGCTCAGTTGAGCTTTTCTCTCCTTCTCTGGTGTCTTTTTGTGGATATCTTCTCCCTTCTCTGTTATCCCTGTAAAATATCTTATATTTGCCAAAATGGCTGTTAAGTTTTTCAAACCTTCTAGCCATCAGGCTGAGTTCCTCTTGCATCTCAACCTTGCTTTGAGATTTGCTTGCCTTTGTACTCTTCTGTGGCTTTGGGGATTTTGGCTCAGTCTCCTTAGCTTTGAAGGCAACTCCCTTCTCAGCTGAGGTCTCATCAGGAGCCCTTTTCCTGTCAAGATCAAACTCATAAGCCTTAAGTTCAGAGAATACCTATTGTATAGACATGCTGGAAAAATCCTTGGTATTCTGCATCATCACAGAGTACACATCCCATCTTGAGGTTAAACCTCTTTGGATCTTTAAAGCAACTTCTCTTTTGGTGTAGACTTTTCCCAGAGAGTTTATCTCATTCATGATGTCAGTGAACCTCCCATCAAGCTGGTCAATGGTCTCAGTAGGCTCCATGGTAAACTGCTCGTACTTTTGAACAACTACAGAGAGCTTGTTCTCCTTTATCTTGTCAGTTCCTTCACACATGAGAGCAAGAGTGTCCCACAGTTCCTTTGCAGTCTTGCAATGGATCACTCTTCCCATTACAGAATCTGGAATGGTGGTATAGAGAATATTCATGGCTATGAAGTTGAGGTTGTTTCTTCTCCTTTCATCTGCAGTGAAGTTATCTTCATCATTGGGCCATTCTTCTCTTGGATCTGCAATAGTCTCTGCTGTGGTTCTAGGGTTAGGGGTCATAAAAATAAATGGACCTTTAGTGATTACCCTTAACATCTCATCATGCACACAGGCAAGATGAGCTCTCATTCTGATCTTCCAGAAGTCATAATTTTCCACTGAGAATTGTGGAAGTTTGTGATGGGACATGTGGTTCAAAGGATTAACTCCCATATTGTTCTCCGCTGGTGGTGCTACCCTAGCTGCATTTTCAGCCATAATATCTAAACAAGTTTATCAATAAGATCAATTCAAATGGCCAAATAGAAAATACCTTTTTAGCACAAGGTATACTTAGAACAATGGTCTTTTGAACCACTGCTCTGATACCAATTGTTGGTCCCAAAACGAGTAAACATGTGTATGAGGGGGAATATACCCGTGGTTATAAATTTAAACTTCTTAAAAACTTATCAGGTTACTTCAGAAAGTAACTCGTCAGTAGACTTTAGGTCTGCTGAGAATTACTTGTGAAAGCTTACTGAGATAATACCTCCACTGAAAGCTCAAGACTTTCAGTTGAACTACTATCTAATTAGCTTTCAAATACGGATTAGTGAGCCCTTTAGAAAACTCGTTTTACTTGATAAACTATGAGTGAATACACTGTCCAAGATATAAAGTGGTTCAGAGATGAATCTCCTACGTCCACTGTCCTGATTAAACAGGAGAATTCCTTTCACTTGGAATTCCTTGTGTTATAGTGCCAAGGTGCACTGATCAATTAATCCTCTCTTAGGATGATTGATCACTAGGATAATTCCAGGTCCTAGTTCCCAAAACAAACCATCTTTCAGACTGATACAAACAGTCATCTTACTAACACTACTTAACACTAACTCATAACCTAACAACTGAGTAGGGTTTTGAGTAGGGTTTTGGTTCCAACTGTTGTGAGATAATCCTTACAGTTTAGCTCAAGGCTTAGGATGGATTATCTCTTTCTAAGGTTTGGATATAACTTTTAAGCTTGGTTACAGAAGACTTATTATGCTCTCTACAAATGTGAAACATTTGGGAAACAAAGGTAATTTCGAGTGCTTCTAGATAGTTATGAATGTAGAGATAGCTTTGATCTTGTGAGTTTCCCGTGCATAGAAATGAGCATGTCCTTCTGTATTTATAGGCTTCCTTGAAAATCTTCCCGTTGAATTTAAATCTTCTCAAGTAAGTTTTCTTGTATCTGATTGGTTCAAACGACTCTATTTGAAGCTTTAAGTCTTGTCAAGAAATGGCTGAAAGACCATGCCTGTTTACCAACTTTCAGTAGAATGCTAGGGAAAGACTTTTGGTACTTGTCAGTCTGGGACAGGTCGGCTGCCAGTAGAGTACACCTATGTGTCATCTTCTCATTGGGCCGTTCAGTCTGCTTGCTCAGAATCCTGTCCTATTTTAAGGTGGAACTCCTCTGAGAGAACTTTCTTAATTAGCTTCACTGAAATTCATTTTTCCTTGTTCCAACCAGATTAACTAACAACTTTTAATGTGTTTAGCATTGAATGTGCATTGTTAGTTCACATCAGTGGACCTTGGTCCTCTCCTGATGGTTTTAGTCTTTGTGAGAATGCACTTAGAAGACATTCTAGACTTAGACTAATTCTCAGATCACTTGTCTTCAGCGGACTTCGGCTTCAGCGGACTTCATTCTTCAATACACTCTAGAAATTTATAACTGCACTCCAGTTCCTTAACATTTGAACTGATATTCTAAACTCTAACTCTACTGAACAATTTTACTTACAAATAACTTAGGGGAAACCTTTTGGCATCTTAATCAAAACTTAAGTCTATACAATTTCCCAACACTTTAGATCGAAGTTAGATCTAAAGTGTGTAAGAAAGGAGCTGACACTAGTCAATTCCAGTATTTGTAAGTTGGTTGGTGGTTAGTAAGGCCCCTTAAAAAAAGAAGAGTGGATGTAGGATTGTTAATATCCGAACTACTATACACCTTGTGTTATTTACTACTTTCGTTTACATTTTTGTTCATATTGTGCTCTTGCTAAAAAGATCTTGAAAAGTGACTTGTTCGAATCCCAGTGGAAGGTATTTGTTGGCCAAGAGGGCTGGCAGATGCTCGGGGGGGATTGTTGGGCGCGGAGTCCAGCATCTCCCAGCCGAGTCGGGTGTGATAAAGGCCCGGTGCGCCAAAGTCCGGCGGAGGCTATTCGACCCATGGCGCTGCAGCTAGATGGGGTTAAAGGAAATAAAGTAGCACCTCACTACAAGTCCGGGCTTTTAGTCTAGTGGCAAGCGCTTGATCCTACAGAAACCGTGCTAGGTGAAGTGCTGCCCAAGTCAGAGCTCAGACGTGCCTACTTGTACTAAGTCGATAACTTTTTCAAGAAGTTTATAGTTTTTCTTTAAAAAGTTAAGAGGTGGGTGACACTATCTGTATTAGCCGATAATGTTATATGGATTGTTGGTATATTTCTGAAGCAAACTAATCAAATATATATCTCGAACAAGTTACACTAATATAAGATTTATAAGAAGTCTCGTCCAAGGGGACAATACTGCCTTAGCGTACTACAAAGTGTACGACTAACGTAAGTTGTCTAGCACGAGCATAAAACCGTCCAAGGGGGCAATACTGCCTTAGTGTACTCCAAAGTGTAAGACTAACGTAAGTTGTCTAGTACGGAATTGCAAGCAAGGTGTTAAAAGATACATAAACCAAACAATAATACTTAAACCGGGGTTGGGATAATATATTTTCAACTATTTCAGGATCATGCCAATCTGTGTAAGAGTGTACAAGTTACCCACTGAGATTTTTATCTCACACCCCAACAGTTTAATATTTTTTCAGGATATGATCGAGAGGGGTCGGAGCTGCAGCAGTGACACAGAGTTTCCATATATTTGATGCTATATATATAAATAATTAAATAATATTGTAATCTCTTTCTAAAGACGATTTTAATTATGATGCCGAGTAACAAACCTTTAAAGGTTACTCGATGAATATCTTGTACGCAAATTTTCTCTTTGACTATGACTTTTAGAGTTAAATAAAAGACCTTGTTCACTCAGGCTTAATTTATATATGATCTTCCGCTGCAAAGTATTTCATTTACACTTGTCTCTTAATTGTTAAAAAGAAATTTTTAAGCTCAGTTTTCAGTTACTAAGTGGCGACCCGAGTTCGGAGTGTTAAAAGCCACAGGGGCATTCATTCCGAAAATGGGGCGTTACAGCAAGGGTACAAAGAAAGTGGTATTTGAAGCCCGCAAAATAGATAAGGGTAAGGAAACTGCTGAGACAGTCAGGGTAGCGCCTAAGGTTGATAAGCCAAAACCCAAGGGAAAGGCTAAGAAACCAAAGAAGGCCGCTGAGGGCTCAGGCCAGAAGAAACCTCAGCGTAAGCTGAGGAAGACTCAGGCCAAGAGCACCCAGACTGCTCAACAGGGGTATTATCATGCATGACAATACCCTCAGGGAAGGCCAAGCATGATAACACCTCCATGGTTTTGGCATCCTGAAGCCTATAACTGCATTCAGTTCCTCACTTGCCTAGGGAGAACCAAAATCAAGGCCCTCATCAGGGACAAACCTCAAGACCAGCTGCACAAAGGCCAAGAAGAATAGAAAGCGAGCTCAAAAGGCACCCACTCAGACTTCTGTGAAGTCTAAGCCTGACACTCATACACCATCTTCTTCTCAGGCTAAGAAGAAGAAAGTACTGTATGTGGATGTTTCAGGAAGACAAATCTACCACTCTGAGGCAATCAGGGTAGTAAGGCAGGTCGGGATCCCAAAAGGTACAACTGACACAATAGGACCCAACACCCAATGGGTACCTAAAGCCTGATCTGTTTGTAGGCTGTTGTGGATCACAACAAGAGGAGAGGAGACTCAATCAAAGCTGTTTGGTACCTAGACAATGGTTTCTCAAGGCACATGACTGGAATGAAGAGTCTTCTCAAAGAGTTTTAAGCTAAGGATGGTCCACAGGTAACCTTTGGTGATAACTCAAAATATTTTACTAAAGAGTTTGGTGTCTTGAAAATAGGTATAGTTAGAGTGGAGAATGTGTCCTATGTTGAAGGACTGAAGCACAACCTTTTGTCAATAAGCCAGTTTTGAGACAAAGGTTTCAGTGTTGGGTTCTCATCGAATATATGTTCAGTCAAGGACAAATCAACACAAGTGCTTCTATCGGGTATTAGGAAAGATAACGTTTATCTAGATGATTGGAGCATCACTATTCCTAATACTTATTTTGTTGCTAAAAGCTCTTTAGAGCTCAGTTGGTTATGGCATAAATGATTAAACTACCTGAACTTCAAGATTCTTAACAAAATTTCTAGATTTTCTCTTGTAGAAGGTTTACCTAATGGAGTTTTTAGCAAGGATCATGTGTGCAAGGCTTGTCAGGAAGGGAAGCAGGTCAGAGCATCATTCAAAGAGAAAACTTCTTTCTCCACTGACAGGGTTCTTCAACTTTTGCCCATGGAATTATTTGACCCTGTAACACCTGTGAGTATGAATGGTAGGAAGTATACCCTTGTGGCTATTGATGATTATTCTAGATATACTTAGGTTATTTTCTTGTTGAATAAAAAGGAAACACAGGTGAAGCTTCCAGAGTTACTCAGAAGACTCAGCAATGAGAAGAATCAATCCATTACTAAGATCAGATCTGACAAGGGCGTTGAATTTATAAATTCATATATTTCTGATTTCTGTAATGAACTTGGTATTGCTCACGAGGCTTCTGCAGCTAGAACCCCACAACAAAATGGTGTCGCTGAGAGGAGGAACAAGACACTGAAGGAAGCTGCCAGGACCATTCTAGCTGAGTCAGGATTGCCCAAGAAGTTCTGGGCTGAGGCAATCAACACTGCATGCTACACTCAGAATAGATCCATGTTGAACAAACAACATGCACAGACCCCATATGAGACATGGAATAAGAGGAAGCCACATATCTCTTACTTCCATATATTTGGTTGCAAGTGCTTCATCCTCAACAATGGGAAGACCCAATTGAAAGGCTTTGATAGCAAATCTGATGAAGGAATATGCTTGGGATATTTTGAAGTTAGTAAAGCTTTCAGGGTTTACAACTTTAGGACCATTGTTGAGGAAGAATCACCACATGTTGTGTTTGATGAATCAATCACTGAGTCTAGAGTAAGAGTGTTGGATCCTAACACTGAGGAGGTCACAAGGAGAGTGACAAGGCTGAGCTTCAAGAATCAACCTGATCCAAAGGTCAAAACTGTGCCAATTCCAAGATGGGATGATGACGATGATCAGGATGATGATACAAGAGCCACTCTTAAGCCCAGCGCATCAGGATTAGCTGAGCCTCAGACTGAGGAACAGGCTCAACCTGAGGTAAGTACCGTCTATGAAGATGCGGTCGCAATTGAGATGGCTCATGAGTCACCTCATCAAGGGGGAATCGATATCCCTGACATTGAGCTTGTAAATCCCTTTGGTATCGACTCAGGATCATCCCCTTCTATTCAATATCCTGAATTCTATGAACCTGTAGACACTAACATTGCAAGTACTTCAGGAACGACTCCAGGCAAGAGAACATGGCTAGAGAGTCATCCCATTGAGTAAGTCATTGGTGATCCAACTGAGGGAGTCATGACCAGGCGGTTCAATGGTGAGAGTGCACTGTTCTGTTGCTTTCCTCCAAGCAAGAGCCTTAGAACATTGAAGAAGCTCTCACTTACTCAACTAGATCATGGCCATGCAAGAGTAGTTGAATCAGTTCACAAGGAATCAGGTTTGGGAACTGGTGGATAGACCTAGGCATCAAGGTGTGATTGGTACCAAATGGGTCTTCAAGAACAAAAAGGATGAGAATGGTGTTGTAGTGAGGAACAAGGCAAGATTGGTTGCAAAGGGGTATTGTTAGTCTGAAGGAATAGACTATGATGAGACCTTTGCTCCAGTGGCTAGGTTGGAAGCTATCAGGTTGTTCCTTGCATATGCAACATACAAGAAGTTTAAGGTGTATCAAATGGACGTCAAAAGTGCCTTCCTGAATGGTGTACTCAATGAAGAGGTATATGTTGAACAACCTCCCGGGTTTGAGGTTGGAGATAAAGTATACCATTTGAAGAAAACACTCTATGGACTTAAGCAAGCTCCTAGAGCTTGGTATGATACCCTCTCCCAATTCCTGACTAACCATGGGTTCAGGAAGGGAACCGTGGATAGGACGTTGTTCAGGATCACTGAAGGTGATGACATTCTCTTGGTCCACATTTATGTGGATGACATAATATTTGGATCACCAAATCATTAGCTCTGTGAGAAATTCTCTAAGTTGATGACTGGTAAATTTGAGATGTCAATGATGGGAGAGATGAACTTCTTCTTAGGATTGCAGGTCAAGCAGACTGATCAAGGGACTTTCATTAATCAGGCCAAGTATACAAGAGACTTGATTTAGAAGTTTGGAGTTCAGAATTGCAATCCGGCTAGGATCCGAATGAACACAAATTGGAAGATGGATCCTGACACTGAAGGAGCTTCAGTGAACCAGACTAAGTACCGAGGGTTGATTGGATCATTATTGCACCTGACTGCAAGTAGGCCTGACAGTACTTTTGCAGTTGGTGTATGTGCTAGGTATCAGTCTCACCCCAAGAGAAGTCATTTGGAGGCTACTAAGAGGATACTTAAGTATTTGAAAAGGACAATCAATATGGGACTATGGTATCCTTCAGATGACAACTTAGAGCTGACTGGTTATTCAGATACAGATTATGGAGGTTGCAGGATTGATAGGAAATCAACCTCAGGGACATTTCAGTTTTTGGGGAGTAAGTTGATCTCGTGGTTTAGCAAGAAACAGAATTCAGTGGCGACATCCACAACAGAGGCTGAGTATATGGCTGCAGGTAGTTGTTGTGCTCAGATTCTATGGTTTAGGCAATAATTGAGAGACTACCAAGTGTTTGCAAATGAGGTCCCAATTTATTGTGACAACAATAGTGCCATAGTAATCACTCAGAACCCAGTACTCCACACAAGGTGCAAGCATGTGGATATTAGGCATCACTTTATTCGAGTTCATGTGGAGAAAAAGGACATTAGGATGGAGAAAATTCACATTGACAGGCAGAGAGCTGACATCTTGACTAAGCCTTTGGCTGAGGCAAGATTTATTGAACTGTCAGTGCAATTAGGTCTCTTAGATCCGGGAGAGCAGTCATTATAGGATCTAGGGGGAACTCAGGCCAGACTCGACTTAGCGAGGTATCAGGGTACTACAATATCTCCCTGACAGGTATGAGTTTAATCCTGACCTTTGTGAATTTGAAGCGTCTCACTGAGACCTCCCTCCCGAGAATCTTTATTAAATGCATTCAATTTTTATTAAAAGCGCGCCTTTTGATATTTAAACCCACGCGCATCAGAGCATTTAATTTGTTCAGTTACTTTTTCATATACATGTCCGTTTTATACGGAATGTGACTGACGTGGGAAAATGATTGATATGGAGATTAATTTTGGCCCCTCATTTAAAAACTTTTCAAATTCAGGATTAATCTCAACCCCACGTTTGAGTAACTGACTCACTCATATCAATCTGAAATGCCATTTTTGAAATTTACGCAAACACAATCTCACACTACACACCGAACTTTCTCTCGTTCAAACCCTCTTTTCTTGCAAATTTCTCAAAACCTCTCAATGGCATTTCTTGACACCGCCTGGACCACATACAACATTGATGATGTTTTCAAAAACAAGTTGGTGAACATGGAGCACATTATCACAATGGAAGGGGTTTGCACGAACGTGAAAGAGATCAAGCCCATCTTCGATTGGATCGCCAGGGCCAGGATGGAGAAGTATTTCACGAGGAAACCCACTTCTGTGCTTCCAAAGGTAGTTTTGGAGACGTAACTAAATCTCTTCACTCGCAAGGATGAATTGTTCATAGGGTTACTGTCTTGGTGCCAACTGGGGAGAAGAACGACGATGGAGAAGTACTCTATAACGAGGAGACTGTGGCATTGATCTTCACAAAATGGTGAAGGAAGTGTTTGGACTTCCTTGCTCCGGAATCCATGCTCGAACATATAAAGAGAACAAGGAGGGAGAGCTCTTGAAGGAGTGGACGAAGTCCGTCTCCTTTGAGTTCAAGGCTAGGCAGCACAAGGATACTCTCAGGTCTGAGGATCGTGCCATGGTTGACGTTGTCTAAAAAATGATCACGGGCACCATGGGATCCCACGAACAGCTGAGCCTACCAAAGCTGAGGATAATTGGGGCTTTGGTGGATGGTGTCGAAGCAAACTGGGGCAGTTCTTCCTTGACCAGCTCAGTCAGGCTGCTAAGGACAAACTGAAGAAGGACGATGACAAGAAGCACATATCAGTGGGTGCTATCTTCCTTTTGGGACCCGACTGTCATTACTCATCTTTGAAGCCTGTCAGAGATGTACGTTTGACTGGGAGGATGATCTCTCCCCCAAGAATATTATGTTCACCACTGAGGGTGATACATATGCCATTCTGGGCATGCCTGACCCTAATGCTCCTCAGAAGGGTCAGAGGAAGAAGGTAGGTGGCAAGAAGAAGGTAGTTGTCACCAACCTGCTAGAGAGAGTAGATGAGCTCTTTGAGAAGAGCAAGAATGTAGAGGCTGAGGTTGCCACAGAAAGAGAGGCGGAGAAAGAGGAGGAGGAAAGGGATCAGGATGAGAAGAGAGCTAAATTGAAAGCGGTAATAAAGGCAAAGGCCACTGCGAAGGGATTGAGGAAGGGAGCTGAGAAGACTCCATGAGTGACCTGAAAGAAGGTCAGGAAGTCAACGATAAAGCTCAGGAGAGTCTTGTTGAGGTGGAGGCGAGGCCTTTGAAGAGACTGAGGAAGGGAGTCAAGGGATCTCCTAAGAAAGCATTAACGGAGGTAAGCCCTGAGGGAAGATCGCATCAGTCAAGCTCTCCTTGAGCCTCTGACTTAGTTCAGGTCCGTGAGACTATTGAGTCTGCGGAGATTCTTCAACCTGAAATACCCTCTGAACCCCAACCTTCAACGACCGCTAAACCTATCCAACCCACAACCAACCCCACTAAAACCACTCCAAATGAACCCAATCCCACTGAAACCAACCCTTCTGAACCAAACTCTATCCCTCCCACAAACGAGTCAGAGCCAAACACCTCAAACACCATTGAACCTGACAATAACCCTGAACCAAACACTTCATCACCTAACCCAGAAGACTTTCCCTCCTATCCAAACCTGAAAGACTTTCCTAAGGCCAGTACCTCTATGGCCAACCCTGCCGATGACTTCCTGGAAGAGACAGAGCAGGAAGAGGTGGACGAGACCATTCTCAAGGAAATGTATGAGGATATGCTCAGGGAGAATACCCGTCAATGGGTATCCCGGTGTTGGCCTGGCCTAAACAAATACAAGGTTCTGTGCCGGAATGTAGTAAAGTTGAAATTTTGGCTAGATTACAAGCAGTCCAACATGCAGGAGCAAAGGATGATGGTAGAGGCGAGAGGATGGGACTACTGGGAGATGGAGGAGGCCAGGTTATGTTCATACTTCAAAACTACAAGCTGGCTACAGTTGTTAAACTTTTAAAATTTGAAGCAACTAGTTCTGAGTATGAAGGTGGCAAGAGAGGGAGGATTATTGGATGGCTCTAATGATGATAAGGGTGATGATGACGATGGAAGTGACGGAAGTCAGGGCGATGATGCCCAGGAGAAGTTGGTGGAGGAAACTGCCAGGGAGGTGGATTTGATGGACTCTGAGCCTAGTGCTCAGGGGGAAGGTAAAACTGAGACTGTGTCCAAGGGTGGAGCAGTCGCTGAGACCAGCAAGGCTGGTTCAGCTGCCAATGATACATCAGCCGGTGAAAGGATTCCCTGCCTTGAGGCAAAGGAGGATGATGTAGAGGCACCAAAGGGGACTCCTCGTTCTGAGGGTACCTTACCCAAAGTTCGAGCTGACAGGACTGGGCCTGAGTAGACGATCTTGATCACTCAACAACTGCATTCAGTGCACCCTTATGAGGGGACTGACGTCGCAGGGGCTGCCGAGGGAAAGCAGCCAATGCCTGATGAAGAGAAGGATGACAATGAGGTGCTCATCACAGGAACCCAGCAAGGCAACTTTACCAGCATCATCACGGTAAAGCAAGAAAGGACCACTGAGAACTTTGCTGCGCTTCAAGAGGAGATCCAGAGGATCAAGGATGAGAAGGAGAAAGATGCCAAGGCTCTCAATAAGCACATTCGCTGGACGAAGTCAGCCTACAACACTCTTGCCAACAAAGAACTCTTCAATTTGAAGAAAACAGTGGTTGGCACTGCACATTCAGTCAAACAGGAGAGGAGAAAGATGAAGAAGCTGTTCAAGCAGACTTTGGCTCAGCTCAATGAAGAGCACGACCTGAGAATGACCAAGGCAGTGAAGCAACTGGCAAATCAGGCTAGAGAGCTGCTCACTCAGGCTCTCAATGACTCAGTGGTTAAACTGGCACTGGAGTCAGGGAAGATTGCTCAATACTCTGAGAATGTCACTCAGGAGGCGGCCAAGGTTGCTCAAGAGTCTGCAAGAATTACTTCAGAGGCCAATAGGCTTTGCGAGGAGTCTGGGAAGATGGAGGCAAGACTGCTGCACACTGAACAGAAGCTTATGACCAACTTTGAGTCATTACAGGAGAAGCTTCAGTCCAGTACTTCTTGTGTGTCATTTGCAAGGTCCAGAATAGCTACCGGGGTTGACCTACTGAAGGAGGGAATCAAGAAAGTTCAGTCCTTGTGCACCTTTGTTGTGGAAAACGGTGCACCTGTTCTCAGCATGGTCACAGCTAAAGCCCCTCCACCTACTCTGGCCAGGGATGATGCCAAAAAGGGGGAAGAACAGAAGAAAAGATCCTTCCCTGAGGCATCAGAGGCTCAGACCACTCCACAAAAATCAGCAAGGTTGGCAGCTGCGGTTCAGGTACAAGAGCCTTCAGAGAAGCAAGTTCAAGCTCAACTCCCACCCATCCCTGAAGAGATTCCAGAGCGCTCATCCTTAAGCACAAGGAAGAACCCAATTTCTTTTGATGCTAACGAAGTGGTAACTTTGTGTGAAGAGGCTTGGGGCTTGCCCCATGAGAAGAGTGAGGCTCAGCGCAGAGCAAAAGTTGCTGAAAAATAGAAGATGCGCATTCTGGAAAGGAAAGTTGAAAAACTTTCAGAGCTGACTGAACTTCAGCAAAGGGAATTGGATGATGGGTTCCTGAGCATGTTGAGGAGGAAGAAGGCCATTCCTGAGAAGAGGAAGTACATGAAGAAACTAACAGCGAGGAAGTCAATAATTCTTCAAGTCAGGGAGCCGGAGATGACTAAGAGGGAAGCTCTAGTAGATGAGTTCATCTCAGAGACTCTGAAAGAATTTTGGGTGGATGCAAGGGATGAGTTCGTCAGATTCTGGTATGTGGTGAAGAAATGGGGCGACAATGATGATATCGATGTCCACTTCACTGACTACATGATGGACAATCATCCTGAACTTCTTGGGAAGATCTTGGAGAAAGCTGATGCATCCAAAGTCCAAGTGAAGGGTCCTGAGTTCATTGCCCGTCCACCACCTCTCATCCCTGGATCGAACAAGCATGAAACTAAGGCTATTATGACTGAAGTATTAAAGATTGCCAGAGCTGGAGGTTTTGTGAATCAACATAAGAGAGTTGAAGAGCTGAAGATCAGAGTCTATGCTGGTTATGGACTCGAGCATGAAATAAGATTGCTTTAGCTGTTCATAACCTGTTGTAATAGATTAGATCATTGTACTCAATTCCATATCATCAATGAAATCTATTACATTTACCCACAGACAAAAACTCATTGTCTTTTTTGGCTGTTATTTAAATTCGGTATTTTATCAAGAACTGCTCTAACACAGACTTTGTCTTATAGAATAGGACTTTACTTCCTCTAACTGTTTTGAGGATCTTTTCAGTGTTTTGGCATCATTAAAAAGGGGGAAATTGTTGGGACAATGTCAGTTTTAATTAGATCCCAAAGCCCCTGAAAAGATGATTTGCCTTAGTATTTAAGCTAGTCTTGGTTAGGTTTGTAACTTAGTCTTTTTTCATTTCACAGGAACTGAATGAGAGGAGTACTAATTGATGACAATCAAGACTGAAGCCTGAAGACACAAGAGCACCATCCTGAGCTTATGGCAGATCATCTAAGCTGGTTGAGTAGGTGTCAGGATGAAGAGCATGATCCTGAGATCATTGCTAACTCAGTCCTGTAGGGAACAGGATCGCACTAATTATTGGGAAAAGACTTGGAGTAGGATCCAAGCAAGTCAAAAGGAATGTCAGCGCTGGGAAACGTACATAGATAAGGACAAACCTGAACTCAGTAAAGACAAGACTGAACTAAAGAATGAGTTCTGACATTCTCACCTACCTGATGACGTGGACCAATCAGAGAGCGCCAAGTCATGTATGGACACTGACTTGAACCTGACATCCCTGCATATTTTCAACGGGCAAGCATTAAATGCAATTACCGAATACATGCAAGGATGGCTGATGCATGGGGATATATTCTTTGAACAAATCCTACGAGAAGACAACCTAGAAAGCTATCTCTTCCAACGGATAGTTTTCAAAGTTGCCTATATATACAGAAGACCTTGGACCCAAGCAAGGTTACGGGAAATTTTGAAGCCAAGAAATTACTCAAACTCTCAGCGTACAAAGCATTTAGCATTAAAAGAAGCACCCGAAAAACCTTAAATTTCCCAAGTGTTTCTTAGTTAGAGAGTTATTATGTATTCCACTGAGAGAACCAAATTATATCTTAAACTTAGAGTGATTATCCATCCTTAGAATAGCCTTGTCTTGTAAGGATAATCACAACCTTAATTGGAAACTAAACTGAAACCAAAACCCTCTAGTCAGGTTTATTGGTGGAAGTTAAGTGCGTGTGTTAGAAGGAGTTTGTAAGGGTCAGTAAGTGAAGCTGATCTTGGTGCACCTTGGCACGTTAAAAACAAGTCAATCCTTAGTGGATTCTCCTGTTCAATCAGGACCGTGGACGTAGGAGCTTGAGTCTCTAAACCACGTTAAACTTCTTGTACTTTTATTGCTTTGGTTATTGTTCTTAACTGTTCATTTGATTAAGTGTTTCATTGCATTATTTATCAGGCCTAAATCAATCAATCTGATCATTAAACTTAGCACTGCCCTTCTAACCACGACTTCCTAAGGAAGAAAACAAGTTTTCAGTAAGCAAATTAAAACAAGACTATAAACTTTCAGGGCCCACACATTCCGCACGGAACATAAGTAGATAGTTATCCAACTGACTTGCACTCAGTGCTATTAGTAGGTGGATTATCTACTCAGTGTTCAACATCACTCTGAGTTAAGGGGACTCAGTCTATTTGAAAGTCAGAAAAATTTGTATACGTGTATTCCCCCCATACACGTATCACTCAATCTTGTACCAGGACCAACATGAGTACAATAACTTAATCTATTACAAGGATTTAATGAACATTCAGACTAATCTCATTTCAGGTTTGAGTCCATATCCAGCATAGACTCTTGCCTTCAGCTCATCAACATGCTTCATCTGGTTCACATATCCTTCAGCCTTTGCAATCTTCAAGACCTCTGACATAATTTCCTTAGTATCATGCTTTGTAGTTCCAAGGACAAGAGGTGGTTGGAGAGTTACAAACTCAGGGGCCTTGATCTGGACTTTGGCTTGGTCAGCCTCCTCCAAGATCTTCTCGAGTAGTTCAGGATGGTCATCCACCATGTAGTCAGTGAATTGGGCATCAATATCTTCAGATTCGCCCACTCTTCACAATGTACCAGAGCCTGACAAACTCGTCCCTAGCATCCAACCAAAACTCTTTCAACGTTTCTGAGATGAACTCATCAACAAGAACCGTCCTCTCCACAGATTCAAGCTTCTTTACTTGTAGCAGCATGGTCTTTCTTGCAGTTGGCCTCTTCCTCTACTTTCTTGGTTTAGGCTTCGCCTTCTTCCTCCTTAGCAGACTGATCATTGCATCATCCAGTTCTCTCTGTTGCAGATCTGTGATGTCAGTCAGCTTCCCAACCTTCTTCTCCAGAATGCGCATCTTTTCTTTATGAGCAATATCAGCCCTGCGCTCAGCCTCAGTCTTCTCAGGGAAAGCTCCCCACGCCTCTGCACATAACTCAACCACCATTTCCACAGAATAGGTGATTGGGTTATTCCTTGTGTTTACTTGTGGTGATTTCTGACTGACTGAAGATTCTGGAATTGAAGGGAGTTGAGGAACCTGCTTCTCGGAAGGTTCATTAGCCTGAGCCACTGTAGCCAATCTGGCTGACTTCCTTTGCGTCTTCAACGCTTCACCCTTCTCAGCCTCTGATGCCTCAGGGAGAGATCTTTTCTTCCCCTTTCCCCCTTTTTAGCATCATCCTTGGCCGGCAGAGGTGGGAGTGCTTCACTTATCGTTTCTTCTCCAGAGTTGATAACAAAGGCAGTTAACTCCTTCCTTCAGCATATCCACTCCAGTTGTAATCCCCATCCCCGCGACGAACACACCAGCAATACTGGCCTTCAGCTTTTTCTTGAAAATTTCCATGTTAGTGTGAAGGCTTTGCTCAGTGCGTGTTAGCCTGGCCTCCTGTTGGGACATTGTCAGTTTTGATTAAGATCCCAAAGCCCCTAAAAAGATGATTGCCTTAGTTCGTCTTTGTCAGGCTAGTCCTGGTTAGGATTTGTACTTAATAGTTTTACACTTCACAGGTACTCAGTAAGAGGAGCACTTACTGATAACAATCAAGACAAGAGCCTGAAGATGAAGTTTACCATCCTGAACTTATGGCAGTCTTCTAAGCTGGCTGAGTAAGTATCAGCGATGAAGAGTATGACCCTGAGGTCATTACTAACTCGGTCCTGAAGGGTACAGGATGATACTGAGTTTATGGGAAGACTTGGAGTTGAGCCAAGCAATGCAAAAGGAACATCAGCATCAGGATAAGACCGTTGTGCTCGAGATAAAAAGAACTTAATAAGACAAGCCTGAAGCCTAGGAATAAGTTCTGACATTCTCACCAACCTGATGACGTGGACCAATCCGGGAAGGACACACACGTACGGAACCTGACAGAAGACTGACTTCAGACTGCATATTCAACGGGCAAGCATTTAATGTACATTTATTGCAACTACCAAATTCCATGCAAGGACGGCTGTTGCATGAAGATATGTCCGTTTGAGCCACTCTACATGGTTGACAAGAAAGGCTATCTCTCCAACGGATAGTTTTTCAAATCACCTATAAATACAGAAGGCCTTGAACCCATTCAAGGTTACGGGAAATTTCAAAGCCAGAAATTACTCAAACTCTCAAGCACTCAAAGCATCCAGTCCTTGAAAGAAGCACTCGAAACCATTTAAATTTCCCAAGTGTTTCTTAGCTATTGAGAGTTATTCTGTATTCCAAGAGCGGACTAGCATTATCTTAAGCTTAGAGAGATTATCCAATCCTTAGCATAACTTTGCCTTGTAAGGATAGTCTCAACTTAGTTGGAATCCAAACTGAAACCAAAACCCTAAGTTAGGCTTGTTGGGAGTAAGTCAGTTAGTGTGTTAGTAAGTGGAGTTGTATAGATCAGTGAGGTTAGCTGATCTTGGTGCACCTTGGCATGTTAAAAACAAGAATCTGTTGGGTGGATTTCCTGTTAAATCAGGCCGTGGACGTAGGAGTTTGAGTCTCTGAACCACATTAAACTCCCTGTATTCTTACTGCTTTGATATTGTGCTTACTTGCTATATCACTTGTTCATTCATAAGCATTTGGTTTTATCAGGCTCGAATCAATCAGCCTGGTCCTCAAAAAGAGCACTGCCCTACTAATCACTATTCAGAATTTAGTAATCAAGTCTTTCAGAAAGCAAACTAAACAAGACTTTAAACTTTCAGGGCTCACGCATTTCTGCATTGAACTCGAATTGATAGTCAGCCAACTGACCCGTACTAAGTGTGGTCAGTGGGGAGATTATCAGCTCTGAGTTCTTTATCACTCTGAGTAAAGGGGACTCGGCAAGGGTTTAAGTTGAAAAATTAGTATACGTGTATTCACCCCCCATACACATATTCACCAGTCTTGTTCCGGGACCAACAAGTGGTATCAGAGCAGTGGTTCAAAAGACTACTGACTTTGAATACTAATAGTTTCAGAGAAGAAACTATTGGTGGTCACTGAACAGATCTGAGTTTGCTTTTCATAAAACTCGCATCATCATGACTTCGAGGAGACTTGAAGCTTCGTTACCTGAATTCTCTGTATCTAACTTTGTCTATTGGAAGTTCAGATTAGAAGCGCATCTTGATGCCATCCATGACCAAATGCCGCGTGTTCTCAGGGAAGGACCGATCAAGATCACCATTCCTAATGTCAGAGGGAGGGGATATGACGATCTTGAGATTGGCGTACCTATTCCTAAGGAAATGAAGGATATGACCACTGATGAGATCAAGATGATGGGACTGGACAATGTGGCCAGAAATATCATCTTGCATATGGTGCCTTTCGAGAGTCAGCGAGGCTGATGAACTTAAAGATGGCAAAGGAGGTTTGGGATGAGCTGACCAGGATGTGCGAGGGGTCAGAAAAGATAAAAGAGAACAAGAGAAACATTGCCATTCAGAAATTCGAAGCGTTCGAGATGCTGCCTGATGAGACAATCGATCAGATGGAGTCAAGGTTCATCAAGTTGATGAATGAGTTGGTGATGCTAGACAAGGATGTTCCTAAGAGAGATGTTGCTTCTAAGATCCTGAATGCCCTTCCTGAGAGATGGGATAACAGTGTAATTATGCTTAAGAACACTCAGGATATGAGTAACATAACTTCTGCTTTACTTTTTTCAGAGCTTAAAGCACTAGAATTTGATCTTAACAAAAAAAAGAAGAAAGTTCAGCCAGAAGAGGAAGAGAAAGAGAACTCTCCTGAGAAAAATGTGGCGTTCAAGGCCAGGTCTGAACCTGTTGAGTCTTCTTCAAAGTCATTGATGGAGATGAGCAAAGAAGAGCTTGCTGAGGAGTACAGCCTGATGGCCAGACGCTTTGAGAAGCTAAATTCCAGGTTTGGTCGTTATAAGAAATTTTATCTGGACTCACATGACAGAAAACCTGAAAGAACCCACCAAAGCTCGAGGAGATATGAGGAAAGGAGAAACACTGACTAGAGGAGAGATAGTGGTAATGAAAGAAGATATTCAGATCCAAAGCCTGATCGTAGGGATGAACAGAGACGTGCTCATGATGACAAGCACTCAGGGAAGACTGAAAGCTCATCAAGACAGAGGGAACCTAACTCAAGGAGGAACCCTGAACCAAAGAGAGAAAGAGGAGATGAGCAACCAACATGTTACAACTGTAACAAGAGTGGGCACTGTCAGTATGATTGTCCGAAGCTGAGTGCAAGGGAAAGAGAGGACAGTGGGACCAAGAGAGACCAGAGACTTGCTGACCGGAGAGCCATGCTTGCTGAGGATACAACTGACTCGGATGGTCCTAAGGAGAGGTCGCCTGAACTCTTTTCTGATGATGAGTACGATGATGTCTGCCTGATGGCAAGGGAGGAACCTGAGGTAACATCTAACTCTGTGTGTGGTTCCTACACTGGTCAAAATCTTGAGCTTAGCTCAGAGTCAGTCAGAGAAATGAACCTTCAGATCTGCCTGGATCAATTGATGGTTTATTTCTCCAGATTGCAGGAAACTAATGTCTTCTTGGTAGAGGAGAACAAGAAATTGAGTACTGAGGTCCAGAACCTGAATGATCAGCTCATTCAGTCTGATCTTAAAGAATCAACTCAGATTGTGAGAATAACTCAGGAGATTGATTTAATCAATGCTGAGCGTCTCCCAAGAGTGAAGATTCTGAAGGAATTGGCTGAGGAAGAGTTGGTCAGGAAGGAAGAACTGAAAGCACTCAAAAGTAAGTTTGATGACCTCTTTGCCAGACATGAACTCCTGAAAAAGAGTGAGGACTCACTTAAGCAAAAGGTTGCAGCAATGAATAAATCCTCAATGGCTAGAGAGGAAATAAATAGCAGCCAGATGCTTGGGAATGAGAAAAAGGGACTTGGATATGTTCCTAAGAAATCCTCACAAGGTCAGTCTCATGTTGCTTCAGGGAGCAGCACTGAGAGGGTATTTGTTCAAGCAGGCCAGAGTGCACCCAAGGTTGTACTTCAGGCCCGTCAAACTGATAAGGGCAAGGAAACTGTTGACACAGTCAGGGTTTCTCCCAAGGTTGCTAAGCCAAAACCCAAGGGAAAGGCAAAGCAAACAAAAGAGGTCCCTGAGAGCTCAGGCCAGAGAAAGCCTTAGCCAAAGCAGAGGAAGACTCAAGCTAAGAGCTCTCAGACTGGTCAGCGTGGGTACCATCATGCTTGGTAATACCAATAGGGAAGGCCAAACACGATGACACCCCCATGGTTTTGGCATCCTGAGGCCTTTAACTGTTTTCCATTCCCTCACTTACCTAGGGGGAATAGAACACATGGTCCTTATCAAGAACAAGGCTCAAGACCTGTTGCACCCAGACCTAGGAAGAACAGGAAGCCAACCCAAAAGGCATTCACTCAGGCTCCTGTGAAGCCTAAGTTTAGCATTCATACACCATCTTCCTCTCAGGCAAAGAAGAAGAAAGTTGTGTGTGTTGATGTTTCAGGGAGACAGATTTACCACTCTGAGGCAATCAGGATAGTTAAGCAAGTCTGGATCCCGAAGGGTACAACTGACACTATAGGACCCAACACCCAATAGGTACCTAAAGCCTGATTTGTTTGCAGGCGGCTGTGGATCACAACAAGAGGAGAGGAGACTCAAACAAAGCTGTTTGGTACCTAGACAGTGGATGCTCAAGGCATATGACAGAATGAAGAGTCTTCTCCAAGAGTTTCAAGCTAAAGATGGTCCACAGAAAACCTTTGGTAATAACTCAAAAGGTGTTACCAAAGGTATTGGTGTCTTGATCATAGGTACAGTCAGAGTGAAAAATGTGTCCTTTGTGGAAGGACTGAAGCATAACCTGTTGTCAGTAAGTCAATTTTGTGAAAAAGGTTTCAGTGTTGAGTTCTCATCGAATATATGTTCAGTCAAGGACAAATCAACACAGATGCTTCTATCAGGTATCAGGAAAGGTAACGTTTATCTCACTGATTGGAGCAACACTATTCCTAACACCTGTTGTGTTGCTAAAAGCTCTCTAGGGCTCAGTTGGCTATGGCATAAAAGATTAAGCCACCTGAACTTCAAGATACTTAACAAAATTTCTAGACAATCACTTGTTGAAGGTCTACCTAATGAAGTTTTTAGCAAAGATCATGTGTGCAAAGCTTGTAAGGAAGGGAAGCAGGTCAGAGCGTCATTTAAAGAAAAAGCTTCTCATTCCACTGACAGGATACTTCAGCTTTTGCACATGGATTTATTTGGTCCCATTACACCTGTGAGTATGAATGGTAGGAAATATACCCTTGTGGTTATTGATGATTATTCTAGATATACTTGGGTTATTTTCCTGTTAAATAAGAAGGAAACACAGGTGAAACTTCTAGAGTTGCTCAGAAGACTCAGCAATGAGAAGAATCAGTCCATTTCTAAGATCAGATCAGACAAGGGCACTGAATTTATAAATTCATATATTTCTGACTTTTGTAATGAACTTGGTATAGCTCATGAGACTTCTGCAGCTAGAACCCCACAACAGAATGGTATCGCAGAAAGAAGGAATATAATACTGAAGGAAGCTGCCAGGACCATGCTGGCTGAGTCAGGATTGCCCTAGAAATTCTGGGTTGAGGCAATCAACACTGCTTGCTACACTTAGAACAGATCCATCCTGAATAAACAACATGCACAGACCCTATATGAGACATGGAATAAGAGGAAGCCTCGTATCTCTTACTTTCATGTATTTGGTTGTAAGTGCTTCATCCTCAACAATGGGAAGACCCAATTGAAAGTCTTTGATAGCAAATCTGATGAAGGAATATTCTTAGGATATTCTGAAGTCAGTAAAGCATTCAGGGTTTACAATTGTAGGACCCTTGTTGTGGAAGAATCACCACATGTTGTGTTTGATGAATCTGCTAATGAGTCTAGGATAAAAATGTTGAATCCTGACACTGAGGAGGTCACAAGGAGAGTGACAAGGCTGAGCTTAAAGAATCAACCTGATCCTAAGGTCAAAATTGTGCCAATTCCAAGATGGGATAATGACGATGATCAGGATAATGAACCAAGTGTCACTTCTAAGCCCAGCACGTCAGGGATAGTTGAGCCTCAGACTGAGGGATAGGCTCAACCTGAGGTAAGCACCGTCTATGAAGATGCAGTTGCAGCTGAGACGGTTCCTGAGTCACCTCATCAAGGGGGAATCAATGTCCCTAATATTGAGCTTGTTAATCCCGTTGGTATAGACTCAGGTTCATCCCCTTTTGTTTAATTTCCTGAATTTTATGAGCCTGTAGACACTAACATTGCAGGAACTTCAGGAAAAACTCCTGGCAAAAGAACATGGATAGAGGATCATCCTATTGATCAAGTTATTGGTGATCCAACTGAGGGAGTCAAGACCAGACGGTTTCATGGTGAAAGTGCATTGTTCTAATGCTTTCTCTCTGAGGAAAAGCCTCAGAACATTAAGAAGCTCTTACTGACTCGAACTGGATCATAGCCATGCAAGAGGAGTTGAATCAGTTCACAAGGAATCAGGTTTGGGAACTGGTAGATAGACCTAGGCATCAAAGTGTTATTGGTACCAAGTGGGTCTTTAAGAACAATAAGGATGAGAATGGTGTTGTGGTAAGGAACAAGGCAAGACTCGTGGCAAAAGGGTATTGTCAGTCTGAAGGAATAAACTATGATGAGACTTTTGCTTCAGTGGCTAGGTTGGAAGCTATCAGATTGTTCCTTGCATATGCAACATACAAGAAGTTTAAGGTGTATCAAATGGAAAATGCTCTTGAAATTTAGTAAAGAAAATAAGGTCATGAAAATCTAGGGTATTACAGCCTAACCCCCTTAAATAAATTTCGTCCTCGAAATTTCAAGTGTTACCGTGGATATTGAGGTAAGTGTTTTTTGCTAAGATTTCATCCTCTCGCTCCCACGTAGCTTCTTCCATTCCATGTCTATTCCACTGGACCTTAACCATAGGAATATCTCTATTTCTTAACCTATGAAGCTTTCTATCAAGTATGGCTATAGGGACTTCCTCATAGGTAAATACTTTCGGAGCATCGAGATATGGAATACATCGTGTACTCCTGCCAAGGATGGTGGTAACGCTAGCCTATAAGCCAATTCTCCAACTCTTTCCAATATTTCATAAGGTCCAACATACTTGGGTTTTAACTTTCCCTTTTTCCCGAAACAGAAAATTCCTTTCATTGGAGATACCTTCAAGAATACCTTGTCTCCAATTTCAAAACTTAATTCTTTCCTTCACCTATCCGCATACATTTTCTGTCGATCTTGAGCCGCTTGCATCTTTTCTTTAATTTTCTTTACCACCTTGCTAGTTTCTTCCACCAATTCCGGTCCTAACAATTTCTTTTCTCCGATTTCATCCCAGCATAGTGGAGATCTACACTTCCTTCTGAACAATGCTTTGTACGGTGCCATTTCAATTGTAGCTTGATAACTATTGTTGTAGGAATATTCCACTAAAGGTAGGTACCTTTCCCAACTTCCTCCAAAATCAATGATACAAGCTCTCAACATATCTTCCAAAATTGGATTTGTTCTTTCCGATTGACCATCTGTTTGAGGATGAGAAGTTGTACTGAATTCCAACTTGGTGCCCATAGCTTCTTGAAGACTGTACCAGAATCTTGATGTAAATCGCGGATCTCTATCTGACACGATAGAAATTGGAACTCCATGTAATCAGACAATTTCCTTAATATAAATCCGAGCTAATTTATTCAATGTGAACATCATCTTTATTGGTAAGAAATGTGCCGTCTTGGTCAATCTATCGACAATTACCCAAATAGCTTCATTTCCTTGTATTGACTTGGGCAATCCTACCACAAAATCCACTGTAATATGTTCCCATTTCCATTCAGGAATCTCAAGTGGTTTTAATAATCCCGATGGTCTTTGATGCTCAGCTTTCACCTGCTGACATGTCAAACATTTTTGTACGAATTTCCCAATATCCCTCTTTTCATATTTCTCCACCAAAACAACTTCTTTAATTCTTGATACATCTTTGTTCCTCCAGGATGAACTGTATATGGTGTAGAATGTGTTTCCTCCAATATTTCTTTCTTGAGTTCTTCTAATTCTGGTACACATATTCTTTCTCGACATACCAATGTGCCATCCTCACATACTGAAAACTCCTTTGCTTTACCTTCCTTGATCTTTGGTTTTATTTTCTCTAAGAATGCATAGTCATATTGAGCTTTTGCTATTCTTTCCTTCAAGGTTGGGTTCAAAATCAAAGCATTGATCTTTCCCTTGCGACTTAAAGCATCTGCTACTACATTTGCCTTTCCCGGATGGTATAATATTTCACAATCATAATCTTTTACCAACTCTAACCATCTTCTTTGCCTCATGTTCAATTCCTTCTGTTCGAAGATATACTTCAAACTCTTATGATCTGTGTAGATCTGACATTTACTTCCATATAAGTAATGCCTCCAAATCTTGAGTGCATGCACAACTGCTGCTAGCTCTAAATCATGCGTAGGATAGTTCTGCTCATGTGGTTTTAATTGTCTTGATGCGTACGCTACTACTTTCCCATTCTGCATAAGTACATATCCTTAGCCTTGTTTAGAAGCATCACTGTACACAATAAATCCTTATGTACCTTCAGGAATTGTAAGAACTGGGGCCGTTGTTAATCTTTGATTTAGTTCTTGAAAACTCCTTTCACACTCTTCTGTCCATTCAAACTTTGTTTCTTTCCGAGTCAACTGAGTCAAAGGTTTTGCAATTCGAGCAATGTTGGTCCCACTAGTTAGATTAATTGCGGAAGCTTAAGTTAAATGTCTTTCAAATTCTTTTTACACGAGAACAAAACCCAATAAGAGAATAATTTAAAAGAAAGCAATAAAGAACACAAGATATATAGTGGTTCGGATTTGAATATCCTACGTCCACTCTCCCTTTTACCCAAGGGGTCTCACTATCAACCAACTCACTTACTTACTCACTGGAATTGGGAAGTACCAGTTCCTTCTTACAACCTCTTTAGATTTAACTTCAATTTAAAGATCACCAGCCTACAACCTTATCTGGTAGATGAACAGGTTGAGGTCTCAACAACTCCTTAAGAGTAGATAAATATTATGAACAATAAGAGTGATAAGAGTGAATATCAAAAGCTTGGATGGACTTATGCGCGTATGGAGTCTCTCTAGAGCTTTTTCTTGAACTGCACTCTTGTATATATAGAGGGGATTAGGACTAGCCATTGGAGAGCTAATCTAATCAGATCCTCTATTTAAGGAAGCCCCAATCAATCAATTCCCTAATTGATTGATTGGGTTGGTGGGATCCTTGGATTGATTATCTTCAAATACTTTCCAATCCTGATCTTGTTGACTTGATTTGAATCACCAACGGTCAATAGCTTCCTCTGCCTAACTCTGATTTTCTCCAGAGAAGGCAAGACCAAACACCAGGCAACCTAGGTGTCTTCTGGTTCTCATCTGGTCAAAAACCAGAATACTCAGTAGAATCAGGGAATCAAACTGAGCATCTTTTGTTCTACCAGACTCGTCTGGTCTGGACTCGTCTGGTCTGGGGAAGGTCCTCTGCTTCTGGTCAGATCTCATCTGGTGAAGTCTTCTGGTGAAGCCCTCTGGTGAAGTCCTCTGGTGGGGTCTTCTGGTGACTCTTCTGGTGAGGTCTTCTGGTCTGGCAGTTCCCCCTAGACTAAGTCCTAATCTAGATCATCATCTGGCTAACAGGTCCAGATGGTCCTATTACATCTTCTGGTTTATTTTAACTCATCAAAACTAACAACTTTTATCCTAACAATTTCCCCCTTTTTGATGGAGTTAAAACACTACCAGAACTGATCAAAAAGTAAAACTTAAGCAAGAAAACAGTAAGGGATAAGACCTTAGAATAGATCTTATCAGGTAAACAATTAAGACAACAAGAAGTTATCTTTTGAACAGAGAAGATAAGATACTTTCATTAATGATAAGGACAAGATGATTACAAGATACATTGAAGTTCAAAGTTCTATTCTAAGCATATCTTCTATTTTCCTTGGGCACAAGGAACAAATCAAGGAACCTATCCTGGACGGCCTTCAACTCTGCAGAAGATGTTGGAGTGAAGTTCACCAACACCTTGGTCTTGTACAGTCTCTTCAACTCAGCCCAATCAACCTGGTCTCCTACCATGGGAGTGTTAAGATAAGTGAACTCAGGGGCAGTCACCTCCAGGTTGAACTCAATAATAGAGTCCATCAATTGCTTGTACAACTCTGCATCATAAGCTTGCATCCATGAATGAAAGGTTCTGTTGATCAGCTCATCATCCTCTGGTGCTGGCCTCTGGATGTAATGTTGGATGAACCAGAGAGTCTTTGCCTCCTTCCATTTTTCAATCAGGGGCACAGGCACAGTAGAGTCAAAGGACCCTTCTGTCCTGAGAGGCAGAATGTTCATCACTTCAATGGGAGCTTTCCTCCTCTGGCTAGATCCACCTGCACCAGAAGAAGCACCAGCTTCTCTGCTCTTTTTGTTTTGCCTCCTAACATATCTGAGCCTCTGCTCTTCATCTATGTTTTTCCTTGATCCTTGCCTGCTTCTCCTCTGGAGTCTCTTCTTTGTATCTCTTCTGAGCTTCTTCAACAACAGTCTCTAGGAAGCTCTTCTTGACTTTCCTGATCTTCCTCTTTGCAGGTCCAGAGATGAAGATTGGATCCTGCTCTGCTTCTGATGAATCCTCTTCTGCAGCAAGCTGCTTAGCCATGGTAAGTGATTTGAATTCTTCGTTCTTCTTCTTCTGCAGCTCTGCCTGGGCCAATGTGTTCTCCAGCAGGTCCAGACGAGCTCCATGGCTGAAAAGAGTTTCATTAGTGGTCTTCGCCATATCAGTTCTGGCCTTCTCTTCCCCTTTTTAACTTCATCAATAAGGGGCTCCACTACCTGCCTAATGAGATCAGGCAAGGCAGTGTTGGAGGAAGAGTAAAGATCACGCAGCTGCTTTGCCTCCAGATAGGCTTTCGACTCTGCAACAAGCCTTTCCTGCTTCTCCAACATCTCCTGGAGGGAGTCTTTCAACTTAGCAGTCTGGATCATCTGGCTGGCCATCTCAACCTTCAGCACAGAGACATGCCTCATCTGCTCCAGCACGTGCTCCTGGAGCTGCTTCTGGCTGTGCATCACATCCAGTTTGACAAAGAGGCCATTGGCCTTGAAAGAAGCTTTAACTTCAGCTAGAGTAGATTTGATCTGCTTCAGAAAGATCCTTCTCTCTTGCCTGATCTGATGCTCTATCATAGCAGGGGCCATGTGTTGAATTGCTTTGGAAAAGCGCCCTATCTGCATGATCTGCTCGTTGAAGAAGGCTTTCATCTTCTGGAGCACGGCAGGAGACATCTCAAAGTCTTCCTCATCTGAATATAGCTCTGGAGGGAAGACAAAGTGAGGTCCAAACTTGTAAGTAGGGCCCTCTGGAGTGAGCATTACTCCTCTCTGGATGAGCAGGCTGCGAATTAAGACTTTAGCTGCACCAGGGGTCTCCAGCTCTGCTGGGTTCTGAATGTTCATCTTCTGCTTTAGCTCAATCTCCCAAGCAGTGAAGTTGGAGGGACCCATTTCCTCAAACAAAAGCATCAGGTCCTCCACATCTTCAAGTCTGGCTTTGCTCCAGACCTTGGCATCAGTAAGCTCTGCCAAGAGGGGTAAGTGCTCCAGAAGAACTGGGAAATGCTCTCTTAGCCAGAGCTGAGCACTTACACTCATACTCTGCCTAATGGGACCCATTTCTGCAGATGAGAAAGTGAAGGGTTTGGGCCCAGAGGCAGAGGAGGAAGGTGCTAAGTTAGCAGGCTCAAGTGAAGCTTCCTCATCTTCACTATCATCGCTTGTTAAACAGGTTGGAGAAGGGGGAGGGCCAACGAATCCCAGAGCCATAGAAATGGTTGGGTCCTGGTCTGTATGGGTTTGAGGAGGGGTAGGATTTTGAGAGGTGGAAGTGGAAGGAATGGGTTGCTCTGCACCAGAAGAAGATGGGATCTCTGGTACAGAAGATGGGATGGGAATTTGTGATGTGGAAGAGTTTGGAAGGGGAATTTCTGCACCAGAAGAGGTTGATGGCACCTCTGGTACAGAAGCTGGGGGGGAGGGGTTTGTGGGAAGATGTGTTTGGGAATTTGGGGGAAAAGGTGTTTGGGTAGGAACGGTTGAAGGAGTATATATAGGGGTATCTGGTAAAGTCTGCTCTGGTGGAATAATGGGGTTACCAGAAGCAGATGGAGTTTGGGGAAGGTTATCTGGGGAAGAGGTAGAGGGAGAAACAAGATTAATAGGGGTAGAAGAAGGAATTGAAGGGTTTCCCTCTGCTGAGTCAACATCAGCAGGTACAACAGGCTCTGGAGCAGAAGCATCCTCCACCATTTGAGAAGCTTTATCAATCGCCTTCTACAAGGCCTCTCCAAGATCAGAGCCAGAGTCTGAATCTTGAAATATGGCCCTCTTGGCCTTGGATTTCTTCTTAAGAGGCTCAACCTCTTCTTCCTCTTCTTCCTCTGATGGCTCATCCACCAGAAGGATTTTCTTGGCCTTCCTGCTAGTCCTGGACTTCTTAGCAGAGCCTTTCTTGGCCTCCTCTGGCCTCTTCCTCTTGGCTGCTCCAGCCTTCTTGGTAGCCTCAGCTACTTCACCCTTCTTCTTCAGAATATTTAGAAGGGGAATCTGGTCCTCCTCCGAGGAACCAGAGAAGACAACCGTAGAGGAGCCAGTTGGTGCAGCAGCTTTCTTTTGGGTCTTCTGCTTGGGCTGCTGCTTCTGCCCCTTTGCAGGTGAGGGTACTGCCTATAGAGGAGGGGCAGGGATGACTTGCTCACCATCAGAATCAGGATGGCCATGAAGGGGACCATCCTTTGAAAACAGCACCTTGGACTTGTGAAATCCTCTGCACCAGGATTCCTTCCATCTCTTTTCTGGAAGCAATGAGTCCAAGATCAGAGTAAGTTTCGTTCCCAACGAGACATTTACAGTAAAGTAGAACTGCATCTCCCCTGGCTTGGAAGGACAAGCCTCCTTGTTCACTTTCACCTTATTCTTCCTCAAAACTCCCCAAAAGAACTCTGCCCAATTGCACTGAACGTCGTCATACAGAGCCCTCATCACACACATCCTGCCGTTAAAAATCGCATCCGTGCTGTGATTCTCACACATCAGCACCTTCACCATAATATCAAAAAATACCTTGTACTTTTGCCTCAGATGTTTATCCAAAAATCCCTTTGTTATATTCTGGCACGAAGAACGAGCAAACAACTTGAAGGAACCCACAATATCATCCTCCTTGTAGGTTAAAGGATCCACCCCTTCTACCAAAATGTTTCCAAACAGCGCACATAAGTCATGCTTGGAAAACACCAAATCTTCCTTATCAATCTTTGAAGAGATGTGGTCTTCATTAATCTTCATACGGACCAGAAACTGGGCCGCATAACCATCTAGGGGAGAAGATCTCTGGGGACAGTGGAGATCAACTTCTCGACGCCTGACCTTCTTAACAACTCCAAAATGGCCAGTGCAGAAGGATTCTTGGTGGTGTAAAAGTCAACCACCATCTCTGTTTTAAGTTTCTTCATCATCAATTCATGGTCAAAGTTGCACGGAGGGGCCATTTCTGTGAAAGAGAGAGAGATAGCAATCCTTTGCAGAGAGAAGTTAGGGTTTGTAAAAATATGGAAACGTGAAAAGACAAATTGAAAAGAAATTTGATTTAAATAGGGCAATACGCGTGGCTTGATTAATAAATGAAGTGTGAACGCGTGTAATAACAAATTTAAGTTAGGGAACAAAATCAATTTTTGAATTTATTGACATATTGCACATTGATTAAATCTGATGGCCACGATGAAAGGCGAGATACAGATTTAATCTGGTGCGTAGGCGTGGTCATTGGGACTGGGCATAAAGGGGTTTTGTGGCAGTCAAGAGAAAAAGCGAAATGATTGCCTAGGCCCTATACCCTAGTCTTAAATACACCCCGAAGTTGAAATGTTTTGAGTGTATTTACTAATTTGAAAAGTGTATCCCAATGATCAGAGGCCAGAGAAGTAAAGACATACCTGTCACCTGATATTGTAACCAGATGATACCACAACTAGTCTAGTGAAACATCTCCTCTGATGGAACCCATCTGGTCCTGGTCAGAGAAGATTTTGGACAGTTCTTTAATCTGACTCAGCACCTCATCTAGGACAAGTGGCACCTGGTGTATACCTCATTTGGAGATATACCTTCTCTGATATGTCTAATCTGCAGGTATGTTAGGTTGAGAATAAATATATGAAGTAAAGTAATGAAACAAAGGATACTTCTCTGTTGTTCCCCCTAAAACAAATCTGTCTCTGGATCCAACAATCCTAACTCAAAAGCTAATTCTCTGAATCTGGACTCAGCCAAAGGCTTAGTTAAGATATCTGCTCTCTGCTTCTCTGTTGCAATCTTTTCCATCCTTATATCTCCCTTCTCAACATGATCTCTGATAAAATGATGCCTTATATCAACATGTTTACATCTGGTATGAAGAACTGGATTCTGGGTGATTGCAATTGCACTATTACTATCACAGAATATAGGAATATCCTTAGCTCTAATCTGGTAGTCCCTAAGTTGTTGACTAATCCAGAGTAGTTGAGAACAACAGCTCCCTGCAGCCATGTATTCTGCTTCTGTTGTTGATGTGGCAACTGAAGTCTGCTTCTTAGAAAACCAGGATACCAATTTATTCCCTAAAAATTGGCATGTTCCACTTGTAGATTTCCTATCTATTCTGCATCCACCATAGTCTGAATCTGAATAACCACTCAACTCTAAGTTGTCATCTACAGGATACCATAATCCTAAATTCACTGTTCCCTTAAGATATTTCAATATTTTCCTAGCTGCTTCCAAATGACTTTTCTTAAGATTTGCTTGAAATCTGGCACATACTCCTACAGCAAAAGTAATATCTGGTCTGCTTGCAGTCGGGTACAGAAGAGAACCAATAAGTGCTCTGTACTGAGTCTGGTCCACTCTCTCTCCAGACTCATCTGGATCCATGTTGAAATTTGTCATCATAGGAATCTTGGCTGCTTTGCTAGATCCCACTCCAAATTTCTCTAACATGTTTCTGGTGTACTTTGCCTGATTTATGAAGATTCCCTTCTCTGATTGCTTTACCTGCAAACCTAAAAAGTAATTCATTTCACCCATCATGGACATCTCAAACTGACTCTGCATGAGCTCTCCAAACTTCTCACACAACTTCTTGTTAGGGGATCCAAATATAATGTCATCAACATATATTTGGACCAGAAGGATATCCTTTCCTTCTTCTTTCCTAAACAAGGTTCTATCAATCTTACCCTTAGAAAAACCATTGTCCAGAAGAAACTGAGATAGAGTGTCATACCATGCTCTGGGTGCCTGCTTCAGCCCATAAAGAGCTTTCTTAAGCTTAAACACCTTGTCACCTTGTTCAAAACCAGGAGGTTGTTCCACATACACTTCCTCAATGAGAATCCCATTAAGAAAGGCAGATTTCACATCCATCTGGTATACTTTGAACTTCATGTGAGCAGCATATGCTAAGAACAATCTGATGGCTTCTAATCTGGCAACAGAAGCAAATGTCTCATCATAGTCTATTCCTTCAGACTGAGAATAGCCCTGGGCTACTAGCCTTGCCTTGTTCCTAGTAATGACATCATTCTCATCTTTCTTATTCTTGAAAACCCACTTAGTGCCTTTCACCTTTTGATGTCTTGGTCTGTCTACCAGCTCCTAAACATCCTGTCTGGTGAATTGATTCAACTCCTCCTGCATAGCAACAATCCAATTTGAATCTTTCAGTGCCTCCTTGATGTTCTTGGGCTAAATCAAGGACACATAGCAACTGAATAAGGCAGCTAATTTAAGAGTTGTCCTAGTCTGGACACCCTTAGTTGGATCTCCAAGGATCAGGTCATTGGGGTGATCAACCAGGGTCCTCCTTCCCGTGGTCTTGCCTGGTTGATCATCTTCTGCAGTACCTTGGTGATTATCACCACCTGCAGAAGAGCTTCCCCCTACAGGAGTTCCAACCTCTTCTGATTCTGCTCCTTGTGAAGGCTTCTGCTTCAGAGAACCAGGAGATGGGTCAACATCTGAATCTGAATCTGAATCAAGAATAGGTGGATTGACTTTAATTACTCTGGGTATAGTCTGATTCTGGGTCTCATCAGAAGACTTAGAGTCCACCTTGCACTCAAAAGCAGATTCATCAAAAACAACATGAGGTGTTTCCTCCACACAAAGTGAATTCTTATTAAAAACTCTAAAAGCTTTACTGGTGCTGGAATATCCTAAAAATATTCCATCAGCCACTTTAGCATCAAAGGTTCTTAATTTAGATTTCCCATTGTCATGGATGAAACACTTACATCCAAAAACATGAAAATATGAAACAGATGGGGTTTTACCTTTCCATACCTCATATGGGGTCTTATTATGTCTCTGGGTAATCAGGCACCTGTTCTGAGTATAGCAAGCTGTATTAATGGCCTCTGCCCAAAATCTCTGTGGAGTGTTGTATTCTGCCAGAAGTGTTCTTGCAGCTTCTTTGAGGGGTCCTATTCCTGCTTTCTGCTACTCCATTTTGTTGGGGTGTTCTGGCGGCAGATGTCTCATGAAAAATCCCATGGTCCTTGCAGTAATCTGCAATGTGTGAATTCAAAAACTCTGTCCCTTTGTCGCTTCTGATCCTCACTATGCTCTGGTTCTGCTCATTCTGAATCTGCTTGAAGAATTCTGGCAGCTTAGTCATAGTTTCATTTTTCTTAAACAAGAACACTACCCAAGTGTATCTTGAAAAGTCATCTACTATCACCAAGGTGTACTACCTTCCACTAAAACTAAGAGGAGAAACAGGTCCAAACAGGTCCATGTGAAGTAGTTGAAGTACTCTGGTTGTGGTTGTGCTCTGGACATCCTTAAAGGAAGTCTTGGGTTGTTTACCCTTCTGGCAGGAACCACAAACCTGATTCTTCTTAAACACTTCATTAGGAAGACCTCGAATGAGACCTTTTCTGGCAATCTTGTTCAGTGTTTTGAAGTTAAGATGATACAATCTTTTGTGCCAAATCCAGCTATTCTCTGCAGATCCTTTAGCAACCAGGCAAGCATTTCTTGGGCAACTGCTAAAATCTGCAAGATAAATGTTACCCTTCCTCAAGCCTATTAGCAAGATATCATTATAATCAGAAGAGAAAACAGTGCATGAATCACTAGAAAACTTCACTGAGTATCCCTTGTCACAGAATTGGGATACTGAAAGCAGATTATGCTTGAGTCCTTCAACATAGTAGAATTCATCTACAGATACTCCATTAAAGGTCAACTTTCCAACTCCTCGGGTGACTCCATAGTTGTTGTCACCAAACATCACTCTTGGTCCATTCAATGGCTTGAAATCTTGGAGATTATCCTTCTGGAAGGTCATGTGCTTGGAACATCCACTATCAATGTACCAGACATGGTTGCTTGAAAGTCCTTTCTCCAATGGACTCTTATCTACTTGCAGAGAAATCAATTAGGTCCCCTACTAGTGCTGGGTCCTGATTGGTTAGTTGCAGGTTTTGTAGGAATCCATAGATAAAGATCATCCCTTGTTGGATGAGGAGATCTTATCTTCCTTCCAAATCTATCTACCAGCACATGTCCTCTGACAATGACATATTGAGCTACTGGTCTAATAAGGACACATTTCCTATAAACAGGTCTGGTGTACCTTTTCTCAAATCTGGCCTTTGGAATGGCCTGCCTCAAAGACATGGTCTTAAAGGTCTGGTTGTAAGGGTACATCCTAGAAGAACCATCTCTGGTGTCATAACTTCCCAGATCAGTTGGTTTTCTATAGATGGGTCTGGAAGACCTCCTCTGGTTCTGAAAATTAGACCTTCTCTGGTGGTTATAGGTCCTTTGAGTATACCTATTCTGGAATTGATTCCTCTGAGAAGATTGTCTCTGGGGTACCTGGTGCTGTTGAACATTGTTCCTTCCCTGGTAGTTATTACTCTGATTGGTATTCCCCTTTCTTGAGTGTTTCCTTTGAGATCCCCTAATCTGGTTAGGTTCCCTTTGAGGATTTCTCTGGGGTCCTCCAATTTGAGTAAGGTCTACTCCTTGGGACTCATTGTTCACAGAACCATCAAACTTCAATGGTTCCCCTTGTTGACACTTATTCTCTAGCATCTTCTCTTCCAGGACAGTCAATTCTTCTGGACCATATGTTATGTGATTAACAAAGTGATTCCTTTTCCAATCAGGATTGTGAACCACCTTGTAACCATTACCAGTTAAGTCTTTATCATCCCAGATTTCGACCAATTTACCAGCTCTTACAGACTTGTCTTTATTATAAAGGTATTTATGAGTTTTAGTGGTAATTCCAGGATATCCTAAACCACTCTTATCACTAATGCGCTGAGAAGACTCTGATATGATAGATACAACAGATGGTATCTTAGGAGCTTCTCTGGGCATGGGTATCTCCTCTATGTTGTGAGCAACTTGTTTTCCCTTGATGAGAGTCTGGTATTTGGCTCTGAGTTCATTGAACTCATCTTCTTGAGAGTTCTTTTCTTTCATGAGTTGATCTACCAGAGTATCTCTTTCTGTGATCTTATCCTGAAGTTCAGAGACTTCTTTGGAATGATGTTTCATGAGTTCTCTGGTGGATTTATGCTCATGAGAGAGAGATTGAACTTCAGCTCTGAGCCTACCATTCTCTTTCTCAAGTTTTTTACAAAGTTGGACACAATTTTGGAGATCTGATAGCATTTGTTGCATATCAGACTCCCTGGAGTTACCAGATGAATTAGAGGATTCAGTATATTTGGAATTAGATAAGCATAGGGTAGTTTCATTTACCTCAGTGATGTCTGCCATAAGACACACATCATCATCTAATCCGAAATCAGAAGAAGAATAACTGGAACTAGTATCCTCCTCCTCTGCTTCTGCCAGCAATGCTCTCTTGTCTGCATATCTCCTATCTCTCTTGATCCTTTTCTCTTCTCTTTCCCTAGGAGTGAGTAAGTTGAGGACAATCATAACTGTAGTGACCATTCTTGTTGCATGTGTAGCAGGCATTGTCTCCTCTGGGACTAGGACTTGGCTCTCTCCTCCTCTGGTTGTAGTCTGATCTGGCTGGACTACTCTCTCTCCTCTGGTAGTCAGGTCTGCCAGAGCTACCATCTCTCCTCTGATAATCTGATCTCCCAGAGTTGCCAGGGTTGTCATCTCTACTCCTTTCTGGAGTTCTGAATCTGGTCTCCCTTGAGTCTCCAGATGTCTTCTCCTTCTCTGCAGGCTTGAAGGAACTCTTCCTATCTCTGGTAGATTCCTTCCATATTTTGAACTCATTTTATATAATTTACGAGTTAGAAGTGCTACCTGCTCCTTGAGGCTCAAGTCATCTGCAGTAGACTCCTTTGGCTTGACATCAGGCTTGATGGTTGAAGAGAATGCAACACCTTTCTGACCAGAAGAGGAAACCTCTTCTGTTTGATCCTCCTCTTGAAGATCATACTCATAAGCTTTGAGATCAGACAACAGAAGATGATGATCCAGAGTATTGAGATCCTTGTTGTCCTTGATTACAGTGACTTTAATTCTTCACCTGCTGGTTAGTGAACGCAAGATTTTACTATTAATTTCCTTTTCAGAGTAGGTCTTACCTAAGGCACTAGCCTTGTTTAGGAGGTTTGTGAGACGCATGTCCAGCTGGTCAATTGTCTCGTCTGGTTTCATCTTGAAGGTATCAAACGAGTGTTGAATAGCTTGGAGCTTGTTGTCTTTGATCTTCTCTGTTCCCTCACAGAGTAGTGCAAGTTTGTCCCACATCTCCTTGGCAGTGGCACACGTTCTGACCTTTTCAATCACCTCTTTAGTAAGTGTGTTGATGATCTCTGTTCTTGTCACCTGGTCCAAGTTGTAGAGCTTTCTTTCATCGTTGTCAAGCTCATCTTTCTTTTTGAGGATTCTTTGTCTGGGGACTCTATCCTCTACAGCTTTTTGGGCAGCTTCACTAGTTTCTTCCCTGGACTCTGACCTGCCACTATCAATAGGAGTCCAGTAAAATTGAATGGGGCCACTTTCTACCACATCTAACATGCGGTGGTGAATAGCTCCAAGATGATTGCTCATCATGAAGCTCCAGTGGCTGTAATCCTCGAAAGAGAATTCTGGAAGCTTACGGCTCTTGTAAGAAGATTTTGCAGACATTTTTTGATAAAATTAGGGAAATAACAAGAACTTGAACAAAAGCACTAAAGAGCAATGGATCTGCCCGGTGACCACCAAAAGCTTTTCAAAGCAGTGGTCGTTGGACACACTGCTCTGATACCACTTGTTGGTCCCACTAGTTAGATTAATTGCGGAAGCTTAAGTTAAATGTCTTTCAAATTCTTTTTACACGAGAACAAAACCCAATAAGAGAATAATTTAAAAGAAAGCAATAAAGAACACAAGATATATAGTGGTTCGGATTTGAATATCCTACGTCCACTCTCCCTTTTACCCAAGGGGTCTCACTATCAACCAACTCACTTACTTACTCACTGGAATTGGGAAGTACCAGTTCCTTCTTACAACCTCTTTAGATTTAACTTCAATCTAAAGATCACCAGCCTACAACCTTATCTGGTAGATGAACAGGTTGAGGTCTCAACAACTCCTTAAGAGTAGATAAATATTATGAACAATAAGAGTGCTAAGAGTAAATATCAAAAGCTTGGATGGACTTATGCGCGTATGGAGTCTCTCTAGAGCTTTTTCTTGAACTGCACTCTTGTATATATAGAGGGGATTAGGACTAGCCGTTGGAGAGCTAATCCAATCAGATCCTCTATTTAAGAAAGCCTCAATCAATCAATTCCCTAATTGATTGATTGGGTTGGTGGGATCCTTGGATTGATTATCTTCAAATACTTTCCAATCCTGATCTTGTTGACTTGATTTGAATCACCAACGGTCAATAGCTTCCTCTGCCTAACTCTGATTTTCTCCAGAGAAGGCAAGACCAAACACTAGGCAACCTAGGTGTCTTCTGGTCCTCATCTGGTCAAGAACCAGAATACTCAGTAGAATCAGGGGATCAAACTGAGCATCTTTTGTTCTACCAGACTCGTCTGGTCTGGACTCATCTGGTCTGCGGAAGGTCCTCTGCCTCTGGTCAGATCTCATCTGGTGAAGTCTTCTGGTGAAGCCCTCTGGTGAAGTCCTCTGGTGGGGTCTTCTGGTGGGGTCTTCTGGTGACTCTTTTGGTGAAGTCTTCTGGTCTGGCAGTTCCCCCTAGACTAAGTCCTAATCTAGATCATCATCTGGCTAACAGGTCCAGATGGTCCTATTACATCTTCTGGTTTGTTTTAACTCATCAAAACTAACAACTTTTATCCTAACAAGCAAACCCTTCAATGAATCTTCGATAATATCCGGCTAAACCAAGAAAACTCCTGACTTCGTTTACATTAGTTGGTGTCTTCCATTGGTTTACAGCTTCTACCTTTGTTGGGTCAACTTCTATTCCCAAAGCTAAAACTGTATGTCCAAGAAATACAACTTTATCCAACCAGAATTCACACTTCTTGAATTTAGCATACAATTTCTCTTTTCTCAGATTTTCCAATGTAATTCGAAGATGTTCTGCATGCTGCTTCTGATTTCTTGAATATACTAGAATATCATCAATAAAGACATCACAAATTGATCCAAATACTGATGAAATACCCGATTCATCAAATCCATGAATATAGCTGGCGCATTACTGAGTCCAAAAGGTAACACTACGAACTCATAATGACCATATCGGGTTCTGAATGTCGTCTTCGGAATATCGCTTTCTTTAATCTTTATCTGATGATATCCCGATCTCAAATCAATTTTTGAAAATACACAAGCTCCTCTTAACTGATCAAATAGATCTTCGATTCTGGGAAGTGGATATTTATTCTTGATAGTGAGCTTATTCAGTTCTCGATAATCGATGCACATCCTCAACGATCCATCTTTCTTTTTCACAAATAATACCGGTGCACCCCATGGTGACACACTTGGTCGAATAAAGCCCTTGTCCAATAATTCTTGCAATTGCACCTTCAACTCATGTAACTCCTTTGGTGCCATTCTGTAAGGTGCTTTAGAAACAGGCGCGGCTCCAGGTATCAAATCAATAGTGAACTCCAACTGACGATCTGGGGGTAATCCTGACAAATCGTCTGGAAATACATCCTTGTATTCACATACTACCGGCACATCATCCAATGTTGGATCATTGGATTCCGTTGCTACAATATTTACTAAAAATGCCGTATTCTTTCCTTTCCTCAATAATTTCCGGGCTTTCATTGCTAAAATTACTTGAGGCATAGTTTCAATTCTAGCACCATATATTGTAAAGTTCTCATCCTTTGATCTCCGTACTGATATTTCTTTTTCTTGACACTTGATGAGAGCATGATTAGCTATAAGCCAGTTCATTCCCAAGATAATATCAAAGTCCTTCATTTCTATTATATGTAGATTTGCCGGGAGTATTGCATGCTCAAAATCAATCTTCACATTCCTACACAGTCCTAAGGATTGTGTCGTACTATCAGAGGGAATGTTTACTTCTAGGAATTTTTCTTCTACCATAATATGGGCAGTCTCAATTTGTTCAAACATCTTTGTAGAGATGAATGAATGTGTAGCACCAGTATCGAATAACGTGAAAACAGGTATTTGGAATATTTTGAACATACCTGCCATCACTTCCGGATTTGTTGTCGCTTCCTGCTGACTCATGGCAAACACTCGAGCAGGTGCCATCTTCTGTTGTTCTTTCCACTTTGGACAATTAGTTATGACATGTCCCGGTTCCTTACATCTATAACAGATTCCTGTTCCCTGCAGGCATTGCCCAAAGTGTTCCTTTCCACAATTTCTGCACTTAGGTGGCTTCTGTTGTTGTCGTGGCACTATTTCTGTCTTTTTAACTTGCTTAGAATTTCTTCCTTGGTTCGTACCCATCCACTTCCTTTTGTTTTGTTGTGATTCTGGCGTTCTTACGTCCTCTGATTTCATATATGCTGCTATCATCTGAGCTTTCTCGAATGCTGAGGCATAAGACTTAATATCTTGTGCCGCTAAGATAGTACTGATTTCTGGTCGTAAATTCTGCATAAATCTTTTTGCTTTCCTTTCATCAGTATTAATCAAATGAGAAGCATATCTTACCAATTGATTAAATTTCCTTTCATATTCCTGTACTGTCAGGTTCCCTTGTTTCAACTGTAGGAATTCAGTCTCTTTCTGATCTAAGAATGACTGTGGTATATAATTCTTAACCACTGCTTCTATAAATTTATCCCAAGTAACTGTAGTTCGTTCTTCTTCAGTCATTGTCCTACAGTGAGCTTCCCACCAATAATCTGCATCTTTAGTCAGCTGAAATATAGCGCAAGAAACTTTCTGCTCATCGGTGCACTTAAGATAAGCGAATATCTTCTCCAAGCTCCAAATCCAGTTTTCTACTTCCATGGGGTTTTCTTTTCCGGTCAGGGTTGAGGGTCTGAATTTCTTAAATTGGCTAACAATATCATGGTTTTGGGCTGAAGATACAGGTGTTTGGGATGATTGGCTTTGCTGACCTAGTTGCTGAGCTAACCCCCTTAAAACGGAAGCTAGATCCTCACTCATGTCTGAGTTGTTTTGGTTTCCCCTACGACTCATAGTTCTATTCAAACAACAATGTAATGCAATAACTATACAAACTTTCAAATAATCAATCACACTTTTCAAATAAATAACATAATTTAAGCACATATAAAATATTTACCTGATCCCGTAGTGGAGAATGATATCGGTGCAGCTATTTCCTTTTTAAAATTTTAAAACACACTATTTTTGAAAATATTTTAGCAGGCGAACCTGCTCTGCTACCACCTGTGACGTCCCCACCTAATATAGTACGGAAAATATGATGTGGCACAAGTAGGAACGACACTAAAATAGTACTTTGTATTAAAATATACACACGCCACACATTTACACAGCGGAAGTAGTAAATAAGTGTGTTTGTAGCTTAGTTTACAAACCCAAAATTTAAAATATTATTCTTGAAAATATAAAATCTTTAAGGAAACTTCACAGCCTGCGAGTTCATTCGCCCACGTCCGGATCCACAGCATCTATAAAAATTTAAAAGTGGAAGGGATAAGTGCTTGAAAACACTTAGTGGGAAACCTCTTGTTAATTGCACAAACTAAACATCAATTTTTTATAACATGTGAGCCCCCGGAATTTCACCGGGTATATGCTTGGGTGGCGTGACCAACCCGTGGTGCCGGAACGACCGGACTATATGCTTGCCAACATAAAGTTGGACTATATGTGGGGCCAGTCGATAGCGGGCCAGACACAAAATTTAACATTTGACGTTTAATAAATGCAATTAAATAATAATAGAACACTCGATGAAGAGCGAAGTGATTCCCCACCTTGCAGGTTTGTACCTACAAGCAAAAATTTTAAAATAGAAACATTGTTACTTATCCCTTCACTTTTGTAAATTGTAAGATTGAATTCAATTTCAATATATACTTAAATATCGTATATTAAAGCAAAAATATCAATTATGTGTGTAAAATTATCAAATAGCAAGTTATAAATAAATATCGACTGTAAAAATGTAACTGGACCATTTCGAACCATTCATACAAAAATTCAATTTTGGCAGATTTACACACCTAACTTTGAAAATTCATATTAATTTATCTATACGTCCAAAAATTATGAAATTTTAACAGTAGATTCCCAACTCAATAACGTTTATCACCATATTTCCATATTTCTCAAAATCTTTTCCAAACATCAAATATTTCATGACGAACACACTGTTATAGATTCTGGTCACTTAACTTTAAAAATTCACCATATATCAACCATAAGTCAAATACTCATGAAATTTTAACCATGAACTCCCAACTTCATTTAATTTGTCAAAATACTTTTGTTTTCTATAAAAACCGTAACCAGATGATACCACAGCTAGTCTGGTGTTACATCTCATCTGGTTCTGGTCCGAGAGGAATCTAGACTTATTCAACACCTCATCTGGGATGTACCTCATCTGGGACAAGCCTCATCTGGTGCTTATCTCATCTGGAGATATAACTTCCCTGATATATCTAGCCTGTAGGCATGTTAGTTTAAAAAAATATATAGATTAAGTAATAGAATGAAACAAAGGATACTTCTCTGATGTTCCCCCTAAAACAAATCTATCTCTGGATTCAATAAGCCTAACTCAAGTGCTAACTCTCTGAATCTGGACTCAGCCAAAGGCTTAGTCAGAATATCTGCTCTCTGCTTCTCTGTTGCAATCTTTTCCATCTTTATATCTCCCTTCTCAACATGATCTCTGATAAAGTGATGCCTTATATCAACATGCTTGCACCTGGTGTGAAGAACCGGATTCTGGGTGATTGCTATTGTACTATTACTATCACAGAATATTGGAATATCCTTGGCTCTAATCTGGTAGTCCCTAAGCTCTTGACTAATCCAGAGTAGTTGTGAACAACAACTTCCTGCAGCCATGTACTCTGCTTCTGTTGTTGATGTAGCAACTGAAGTCTGCTTCTTAGAAAACCAAGATACCAATTTATTACCTAAAAATTGGCATGTTCCACTTGTAGACTTCCTATCTATTCTGCACCCACCATAATCTGAATCCGAATAACCACTTAATTCTAAGTTGTCATCTGCAGGATACCATAACCCCAAATTCACTGTTCCCTTGAGATATTTTAATATCTTCCTAGCTGCTTCCAGATGACTTCTCTTAGGATTAGCTTGAATTCTGGCACACACACCTACAACAAAAGTAATATCTGGTCTGCTTGTAGTCAGGTACAAAAGAGAACCAATAAGTGCTCTGTACTGAGTCTGGTCCACACTCTCTCCAGACTCATCTGGATCCATGTTGAAATTTGTCATCATAGGGATCTTGGCTGCTTTGCTAGATCCTATTCCAAATTTCTCTGACATGTTTCTGATGTACTTTGCCTGATTGATGAAGATTCCCTTCTCTGTTCGCTTTACCTGCAGACCTAAGAAATAATTCATTTCACCCATCATAGACATCTCAAATTGGCTCTGCATGAGATCACCAAACTTCTCACACAACTTCTTGTTAGGGGATCCAAATATAATGTCATCAACATATATTTGGACCAGAAGGATGTCCTTTCCTTCTTCTTTCCTAAACAAGGTCCTATCAATCTTACCCTTAGTAAAACCATTGTCCAGAAGAAACTGAGATAGAGTGTCATACCATGCTCTGGGTGCCTGCTTCAGCCCATAAAGAGCTTTCTTAAGCTTAAACACTTTGTCACCTTGTTCAAAACCAGGAGGTTGTTCCACATACACTTCCTCAATGAGAATCCCATTAAGAAAGGCAGATTTCACATCCATCTGGTATACTTTGAACTTCATGTGAGCAGCATATGCTAAGAACAATCTGATGGCTTCTAGTCTGGCAACAGGAGCAAATGTCTCATCATAGTCTATTCCTTCAGACTGAGAATAGCCCTGAGCCACTAGCCTTGCCTTGTTCCTAGTAATGACATCATTCTCATCTTTCTTGTTCTTGAAAACCTACTTAGTGCCTATCACATTTTGATGTCTTGGTCTGTCTACCAGCTCCCAAACATCCTGTCTAGTGAATTGATTCAACTCCTCTTGCATAGCAACAATCCAATTTGAATCTTTCAGTGCTTCCTTGATGTTCTTGGGCTCAATCAAGGATACATAGCAACTGAATAAGGCAGCTAAGTTAAGAGTTCTCCTAGTCTGGACACCCTTAGTTGGATCTCCAATTATCAGGTCATTGGGGTGATCAACCAGGGTCCTCCTACCCGTGGTCTTACCTGGTTGATCATCCTCTGCAATACCTTGGTGAATATCACCAATTGCAGAAGTGCATCCCCCTACAGTAGTTCTAACCTCTTCTGGTTCTGCTCCTTGTGAAGACTTCTCCTTCAGAGAACCAGAAGATGGGTCTACATCTGAATCTGAATCTGAGTCTGAATCAAGAATAGGTGGATTGACTTTGATTACTCTGGGAGTGGTATGATTATGTGTCTCTCCAGAAGACTTTAATTCCACATTGCACTAAACAGCAGATTCATAAAAAACAACATGAGGTGTTTCCTCCACACAAAGTGAATTCTTATTAAAAACTCTAAAAGCTTTACTGGTGCTGGAATATCCTAAAAATATTCCATCTGCCACTTTAGCATCAAAGGTTTCTAATTTAGATTTCCCATTGCCATGGATGAAACACTTACATCTAAAAATATGAAAATATGAAACATATGGGGTTTTACCTTTCCATACCTCATATGGAGTCTTGCTATGTCTCTGGGCAATTAGGCATCTGTTCTGGGTGTAACAGGCTGTATTGATGGCCTCTACCCAAAATCTTTGTGGTGTGTTGTACTCTGCTAGAAGAGTCATTGCAGCTTCCTTAAGAGTTTTATTCCTTCTTTCTGCTACTCCATTTTGTTGGGGTGTTCTGGCAGCAGATGTCTCATGAAAAATCCCATGTTCTTTGCAATACTCTGCAATGTGTGAATTCAGAAACTCTGTCCCTTTGTCACTTCTGATTCTGACTATGCTCTGATTCTGCTTATTTTGAATCTGCTTGAAGAATTCTGGCAGCTTAGTGATAGTTTCATTTTTCTTAAACAAGAACACTACCCAAGTGTATCTTGAAAAGTCATCTACTATCACCAAGGTATACTTCCTTCCACTGAAACTAAGAGGAGAAACAGGTCCAAACAGGTCCATGTGAAGTAGTTGAAGTACTCTGGTTGTGGCTGTGTTCTGGACATCCTTAAAGGAGGTCTTGGGTTGTTTACCCTTCTGGCATGAACCACAAACCTGATCCTTCTTAAACACTTCATTAGGAAGACCTCGAATGAGACCTTTTCTGGCAATCTTATTCAGTGTTTTGAAGTTAAGGTGGCTCAATCTCTTGTTCCATAACCAGCTATCTTCTGCAGATCCTTTAGCAACCAGGCAAGCATTTCTTGGGCAACTGCTAAAATCTGCAAGATAAATGTTACCCTTCCTCAAGCCTATAAGTAAAATGTCATTATAATCAGAAGAAAAGACAGTGCATGAATCACTAGAGAACTTCACTGAGTATCCCCTGTCACAAAATTGGGATATTGAAAGCACATTATGCTTGAGTCCTTTCCAACGCCTCTGGTGATTCCATAGTTGTTGTCACCAAACATCACTCTTGGCCCATTCATTGACTTGAAATCCTGGAGATGATCTTTCTGGAATGTCATGTGCTTGGAACATCCACTATCAATGTACCACACATGTTTGCTTGAGAGTCCTTTCTCCAATGGGCTCTTATCATCCTGCAGAGAAATCAATTAGGTCCCCTACTAGAGCTGGGTCCTGATTGGTTAGTTGCAGGTTTTGTAGGAATCCAAAGATAAAGATCATCCCTTGCTGGATGAGGAGATCTTATCTTCCTTCCAAATCTATCTACCAGCACATGTCCTCTTACAATGACATATTGAGCTACTGGTCTGATTAGAACACCTTTCCTATAAATAGGTCTGGTGTATCTTTTCTCAAATCTGGCCTTTGGAATGGCCTGCCTTAAAGACATGGTTTTAAAAGTCTGGTTGTAAGGGTACATCCTAGAAGAACCATCTCTGGTGTCATAACTACCCAGATCAGTTGGTTTTCTATAGATGGGCCTGGAAGACCTCCTCTGGTCCTGAAAATTGGATCTATTCTGATGATAAAATTCCTTCTGAGTGTTCCTGTTCTGAAATCTTCTTTGAGTATAACCCCTTTGAGATCCCTGAATCTGATTGAGGTTCTCTGGTTCAGTATATCTCCTTTGATATCCCCTATTCTGATTAGGTTTCCTCTTAGAGTTTCCCTTTTGAGGTCCCCTAATTTGCTTAGGTTCCACTCTTTTAGGTAGCCTCTGAGGTCTCCTAATCTGGTTAGGCATCTGAACAGAACCATCAATCTTCATAGGTTCTCCTTTCTGGCATTTGTGCTCTAAGATTTCCTCTTCCAGTTTAGTGAACTCATTGGGAACTTCATCTATATGGTCAACAGAGTAATCATTAATCCAGTTAGGATTTTTAACTACTCTGTAACCTTTTCCATTAGGATCCTTTTCATCCCAGATTTCTACCAATTCACCAGCTCTTTGAGACAACTTGCCTTTATTGCATAAAAAATTATGAGATTTGATAGTAATTCCAGAATATCCTAAACCTCTCTTATCATTAATGCGCTGAGAAGACTCTGATATAATGGATACAACAGATGGTATCTTAGGAGCTTCTTTGGGCATGGGTATCTCTTCTATGGTTTGCTCAACTTGTTTCCCCTTGATAAGAGTCTGGTATTTGGCTCTAAGTTCATTGAACTTATCTTCCTGAGAGTTCTTTTCTCTCATAAGTTGATCTACCAGAGAATCTCTTTCTGTGATCTTATCCTGAAGTTCAGAGACTTCTTTGGAATGATATTTCATGAGTTCTCTGGTGGATTTTTGCTCATGAGAGAGGGATTGAACTTCAGCTCTGAGCCTACCATTTTCCTTCTCAAGTTTTTGACATAGTTGAACACAATTTTGGAGATCTGATAGCATTTGTTGCATATCAGACTCTCTGGAGTTACCAGATGAATGAGATGATTCTATATATTTGGAATTAGATAAGCATAGGGTAGTTTCATTTACCTCAGTGATGTCTGCCATAAGACATACATCATCATCTGATCCGAAATCAAAAGAAGAAGAAGAACTGGAACTAGTATCTTCCTCCTCTTCTTCTGCCAGTAGTGCTCTCTTGTCAGCATATCTCCTATCTCTCTTGAGTCTTTTCTCTTCTCTTTCTCTAGGAGTCAATTGAGGACAATCATAGCTGTAGTGACCAGGCTTGTTGTAGGTGTAACAGGTGTTATCTCCTCTGGTACTGGGACTTGGATCTCTCCTCCTCTGGTTGTACTCTGTTATGGCTGGACTACTATCTCTTCTCTGGTAGTCAAATCTGCTAGAACTTCCATCCCGCCTCTGGTAATCTGATCTCCCAGAGCTGCTATCTCTTCTCCTCTCTAGAGTTCTGAATCTGGTCTCCCTTGAGTCTCTAGATTTTCTCTCTTTATCTGCAGCTTTGAAGGAACTCTTCCTGTCTCTGGTAGATTCCTTCTAGTGCTTTTTGTACCTGCCATATTTTGAGCTTATTTTTATCAAGTTTATGGGTTAGGAGTGCTACCTGTTCCTTGAGGCTCAAGTCATCTGCAGGAGACTCCTTTGGTTTGTCATCTGTCTTGATGGTAGAGGAGAAGACAACTCCTTTCTGACCAGAAGAGGAAACCTCTTCTGTTTGATCCTCCTCTTGAAGATCATATTCGTAGGCTTTAAGATCAGATAACAGAAGATGATGATCCAGAGTGTTGAGATCCTTGCTATCTTTAATCACAGTCACTTTGATTCTCCACCTGCTGGTTAGTGAACGTAATATTTTACTATCTATTTCTTTTTCAGAGTAGGTCTTACCTAAGGCACTAGCCTTGTTGAGGAGATTTGTGAGATGCATATCCAGCTGGTCAATGGTCTCGTCTGGTTTCATTTTGAAGGTGTCAAACGAGTGTTGAACAGCTTAGAGTTTGTTATCCTTGATCTTCTCTGTTCCTTCACAGAGCAAGACAAGTTTATCCCACATCTCCTTGGCAGTGGCACAGGTTCTGACCTTCTCTATCACCTCCTTAGTGAGTGTATTGATGATTTCTGTCCTTGCCACCTGGTCCAAATTATAGAGTTTCCTTTAATCATTGTCAAGCTCATCTTTCTTCTTGAGGATTCTCTGTCTGGGAACTCTGTCCTCAGCAGCTTTCTGGGCAGTTTCACTTGTTTCTTCTCTGGACTCTGACCTGCCACTATCAATAGGAGTCCAGTAAAATTTAATTGGGCCACTCTCTACCACATCTAACATGCGGTGATGAATAGCTCCAAGATGATTACTCATCATGAAGTTCCAGTGGCTGTAATCCTAGAAAGAGAATTCTGGTAACTTACGGCTCTTGTAAGAAGATTTTACAGACATTTTTACTAAAAAAGATTTAACAAAAATTTAACCAAAACATAATAAAGAGCAATAGATCTGCCCGGTGACCACCAAAAAGCTTTACAAAGCAGTGGTCTTTGGACACACTGCTCTGATACCACTTGTTGGTCCCACTAGATTGATAAATTGCGGAAGCTTTAAAGTAAATATCTTTAGCAAAGTTCTTTTCACAAGAGCACAATAAAATAAGCAAGAAAGTAAATGCAAAAAATAGTAAATAAGACCGGATGTATAGTGGTTCGGATCTGAATATCCTACGTCCACTCTCCCTTGATCAAAGGGGTCTCACTATCCAACCAACAACTAACTTACTTACTGGAATTGTGAAGTACCAGTTCCTTCTTACAAACTCTTTAGATCTAACTTGATCTAAAGCCTTCAACCTTCTCTTAAAGATGAACAGATTGATATCCAACAAATCCTTAAGAGTGAATATGAAAGTATGAGCAAAATAAGAGTGTTATATGCTTGATAATCAAGAGCTTGGAATATGACTTCGTGCGCGTAGGATTCTCTAGCCCTTTTCTTGAGTCTGCACTCTTGTATTTATAGAGAAGATTAGGGTATAGTCGTTGGAGAGCTAATCCAATCGGATCCTCTATTTAAGAAAGCTTCAATCAATCAATTCCCTAATTGATTGATTGGGTTGGTGAGATCCTTGGATTGATTGACTTCAAAACTTTCCAATCCTGATCTTGTTGACTTGATTTGAATCACCAACGGTCAATTGCTTCCAATGCCTAACTCTGATTCTCTCCAGAGAAGGCAAGACCAGACACCAGGCAACCTTGATGTCTTCTGGTCCAGATCTGGTTAAGAAACAGACTGCTCATCAGAATCAGAAGATGATTCTGAACATCTTTTGTTTCACCAGACTCGTCTGGTCTGGGGAAAGTTCTCTGCCTCTGGTCAGTCTCATCTGGTGAAGTCCTCTGGTGGAGTCCTCTGGTGAAGTCCTCTGGTGACTCTTCTGGTGAGGTCTTCTGGTGACTCTTCTAGTGAGGTCTTCTGGTCTGGCAATTCCCCTAGACTAAGTCCTATTCTAGTTCATCATCTGGCTAACAGGTCCAGATGGTCCTATTACATCTTCTGGTTTGTTTTTAACTCATCAAAACTATACAAAATTTATCCTAACATTTTAAAATCTACATGTGGTTAACTCTCCTCAAATATAAAATAGAGAGTGATGAAACGTATAACTTTCTCAACAAAAAATGCACCATGACTGGATTTGCCATCTCTTATAAATAAAATAAGACAGTGGATTTGCTCTTTGGCAAACTAAATGTGCATTTATCTAGATTTTCAAAAGATAAAGATAAAAAAATTTACTTCACTGTAACATAAATTAGAGAAGCAAATTATATGAAATGTTGGGGGAGTTGTGTTTAGTTGTTTTCTTTTTACATCTTTTCTCCCTGCTGCATGATTTCTTTGCTTTGTCCATCTTTCTTTTTCTGGATTGTACTTAATAAGTTGTGAAGTTCATATCTTGAGCACAAATTAGGGATCATTTGAGTCCATTTTCTACTGTATTTCCTGATCTTCTTGTAATGACACTTTAGTGTATATCCTGTATACTTAACCTCATTTTTCCTATTGAGAAAACTATTGTTTGACATTTTCTTCCTTGACCTTGTAACGACTTCGAAAATTTTGGCTGCTTCAAGTTAAGCATTTTGAATTTGATGAATAATTCATTGTTTATTTGAGTTAATCTGTTCATTAATATATGATGATGCTTTTGGTAATTGTTGTTTAATCATATGCAATTTGAGCCCAAAAAAAAAACTAAACATTGCATTTAAAATAAATTGACGTTTGGGTGGTTTTGTTTTTTTTTACAATTAGTATTCGAAAGTAACTATTTGATCTGTCAGTTGCAAACTTCTGAATCTTTTGGATTTGGGATGTGATATCTCAATTATGAATGTAAGAATTATAATGGCAATATTCAAGATTCACTTTTTATGTTTGTTAATTTTGGTTACTTTGTTTAGCTTGTGGGGAGATTGGGAATGATCCTTTCAAACCCTTAACATGTTGGAGCGTAGGGGAGACGTGCAAAACTTTTCATCTATTACAATATAGATTTAAGAATTGCTGGTAAAGAAGGGTTTTTCTCTCTTTCTTTTCTTAAGACGCATGATTGACCATTTTTATGTTTTATCCAAGCCATTTCACCCTTTAGTTCTATGGTGAACAAAGCCTAAAAGATTTTATGACGTTGTTATTTAATATGCCATATGTTGGTTTTTTCACTTTCTTTTATGTGTGTTACTCTTTATTCCTCCGTGGAGTAGAAACGGTATCGGTCTCTCTTATGTTCTTATATTGACTTAATAATAGAACCCATCTCCTACTTTGTGCATGGTCAATTGGCTTTGTGTGATGATTGCACTCCTTTAAATGTAATTTTTTTGTATGCTCGTTGTTGATATTGGTCTTTACGAATAATTGCTAAAAAAATAAATTGGACTAGGTGCGGCGAAATCTATGATTAATAGAAGATTCTTATCTTGCATTGGTTGTGCTAAATGGTTTTTTTTTCACAAATAGAGCTGAAGTCATGCTTTGTTTGTCTACTTTTGGTAATCCTTGAAACAAAACAATGTTATTCCCAACGGGCAGTTGAGAAAGCACCGACAGAGCTACGTGAAGACATGGTTCAACCTATCTGTGCAGATGACCAGAAGAAAAATTGGTGATTTTTTTCTCTTAATATTCACTTGCTCTATTGTGCTATTTGCAATGCCATTATTTAATTCAAAATGTCTGGTAATTAGGATATACTAATGCATTTCTTTTCAAAAACATATTCGTGTTTGCATGATTTATCAGCTTTAAAAATGATTTGCATAAAGTTACAATTTGTTGGTTATAGAATTGATGTTGTGATTTCTTAAGGCTTCTTTTATATGTAGTTTGTATGTATTTCTTATCTATCTGAGTGATCTATGTCCTTGCTTATAGTTTATTTGATCACCTCTTGTTTCTACTCTACTTCCACTAGGTTGATCTAGACCATTCAACACGATCTGATTACCCTTATTACCTTCAATATTGTTAAGGATGGGATGTAAATATTTTTTTTTCCTTTTTTAGACTCGCATGTCCAAAATCAGTGGTCTCACTTAAAAACTCTCTCCCTCCAGTTGGTTAACAACATTTGGCTATTGTCCAACCGGGCACTATTTCCATAACTGATGAACAAAGAAAATATTATTCTTTCTTCTATATTACTTGGAATAACAACTTTTATGCTCATTTTTTTTACGTAAAACTTCACTTCTTGGACTACTAAATGAAAAGAGAAGTATATGGTTTGCTCAGTGATGATTCTTTTGGTCGTAATTCTTTTATCTGGAGAACATACCTAAGACACACAAATTTGTTATTTTTATCAGTAGGGACGAAAGAGTAAGTTTAGTTTTTTTAGACTTGGGACTGATAGTATGTTGTCTTATGAGATCACCTAATCGTGAGATGGTCTCTTTGTCGGTCTTAGTGTTGTCTTTTCAAATAACATGTGATAATTTGTAGCTTGGATTCTCAGGTGATGCATGTAATTCTATTTTTTTTCTCCGAGGTTGGATTTGAATTAACTAACAATCATTTTAAGTGGTGAAAAATTTATTTTATTTTCTCAATTGATATAATAATTGTACCATGCAGAAAAAGAATTTGGATTGGTGTTGCGTCCAAAAATAACTCTTCGGACACCTATTGCAAATCTTGAGCCACATCAGAACTATTCATTTTATGAATTAGCGAATCATGTTTAAGTCTCACACACACATACATATATATATATATATACACTTCATTTGACTAAAAAAAATAAAGAATGAAAATTGTTATAAAATTAGTTAGTGTGATAGCATTTTTTACGTTGAAATTCAAATAATATCATAAACACTACCTACGTATACACGTGCAACGCACGTGGTAACAAACTAGTAACTTGAAACACAGATTTCATACATATTTATATTATATGAATGTATATATATATATTTGGAAAATAATAACAATATTAACATTAACACATTTTAGTGAGTCCAATACAAAAATAATGATTAAAAAACTTAATCAAAAACCATATTCACTGCCTCTTATACGAAAAAGAATTAAAAAAAAAATAGAGCACAAAAGTCCACTAAAAGTAAATACATTGGTTATGTTAATATTTCCTAATACAAATTTAAATTGTTCCCCATAAAATTATATATGTGATATATTTAATCCTAAATTAATAATATAAAATTATTTTACATATTAAAAAATAAATAATGTCAGTATCGAATTTGTATTTAGAAATATGATTACACGAATCCATTTGTAATTAGAAATTGGAATTCATTTTGGACTCAAAGCCCTACCCCCTGCCTCTTTGTGGCTTCGCCGCCTTCTCCTGCCATGCCTTGGCTAGCTTTTGGCCACTGTGCATCGCCTCTCTTCCGCGGTGACCCCCTCCCCACCGTATTCCTCACTGTTGTCACGACTGCCATGATCGCCGCTTTTCCCCTATTTTTTCTTTCACCCTTATAAGACTTTATTATACTGATTTATCTTATACTGGCTATATGTGTCATTTGTATCTGCTTATATGTGTCATTTGTATTGCGTTTATGCTTCTGTTTGCCTTGACTTTATTTGATTTTCACGTAAATGTGATTCCTTAGGAGAAGAATTGTAGAAGCCAGTTTGTTTTTAATCTCTGAACTGTTGCTTTTAGTTTTCTATTTTGCCACTGTAGGCTCATATGTATGTAGGTATGTTCATGATCAAAATCATTTTTTGCATTTTGATATGCTCATTTTTTGTTTCCCTGTCCAACAGAAGCTTGGAAATTGAGAGATCAGGGCTAATTTTGAGTTGAGTACTAGCTTTACTGACTTCATTTGTATTTTAGTATAAATCATGATAATAGCTTGAAATTAATTATGTTTATCTTATGTTATCTGTTAGGTTTTGTGTGAATGGAGTTAGATACATTTGCACTGGAATCCTTTTCACTTTATTTATTGATTTTGACAGATATCTAATCGAGTTGCATAACATGTGGTAAATGTGTTTGCAAATTGAAATTAACCCTCTTTTTTATGTGATAACATCAATTAGGCTTTTTATTGTCCATTTTCTATTAGCAGATGATCCAATCAAGAAAAAAAATTGGTGCAGTATGTTGCGAAATTATTTCAAAATGACAGCTAATGTATGCCAATTGGCTATATGGGATCTGGTTAAGAGTATGATGCTGCAATTCTTCAAATAGGTACGACTAGATAAGCTAAATGTACTTATTTTCTTGTAATTATGCAATTCTTGAATCAGGGGGGGATTGAGGTAAGAAAGAAAAAATCATGTGTGTGTGATCAGATGGATGATTTATATCATTATTTGCACTAAGGCTTCTACCATTTTAGATAAGTTAGATTGATGAACGTTTTGTGCTCTAAAGAGTTTGAGTTTATATATTTTGTGTAGAGGGGATGGAAATAACAACCGAGCAAACCACCTAATTTGTTGGTAAGTAGACTTCATATGAAATGACCCATGTTCCCATGTATATTTCTTCAAAAATCAAACCACATTCTTACATGTTGTACAGGGAACTCATATTAAATTGATTTTATTTTTAAAGTTCTATACTTGATTATCAGTGCATAGTTAATCCAAATATAGTGTAGACAGATTTTTAAATTGATTTGCCCAGACTTGATCACTTAAAATGAAAGGAATACTTGAAATTAATTGATTATTCTAAATGTCTCTGAACTGATATGAATAGATTGTGCCTGCATACAATGAATCAATGTTCATGATGATATTCAATATGGTTTTGCCTGATCAATTCTTAAATTGAATATATATCATGTATAGTAAACTTATATCTGTGCTTTATAAATTTTTTATCTTTTGGTATTTTTTTGTTGTGATTTTTTTTACAAGGCAAAGAAGTTTCTATTTGATCGTGGATAAGAAGACAAATCAAGGCTTCAAGTTTAACTCATAGATGTTTTTTCATTCAAGTTATAATGTACATTTAAATGTTCAAATACATTGATAGTTTTTCTTTTGAGTATGTAGATATTGTTGTCTTAAATGTATTTGGAGAATTGTTATTTTTTCTAAAATAAATTATGACCATTATTATGGCCTTTTTGTTATTAAAATATTTGTAATCAATTTCTTTTGGAACGAAATGAAATTTAAAAATGAATATATGACTTTATGTAATAATTTATTTGTAACGAAAAAAATTTTTAGTAACAAAACTTTGGTAATCCCTACTAAAGTTATTGTAACAAAAAAAGGCTTCGTTACAATTGTATTGGTAACGAAACTGGTTTTTTTTTCGTTACAAAAACTATTTGCGACGGACTTTACAAGACCAACTTTTGTAACGAATTGTATCGTTACATAAGGTTTATGTAACCAAAAATGGACTTTTTGTAACCAATTTTTTCATTACGAAAAATGCATTTTCTTGTAGTAGCACGAAATCAGGATCGCGATGTTATGGTTGGAGAACATGATGATGGTGCCACAATATTTTTTGAGAAATTTTCTGAATCAACAAAAGGAGGACTAAGGCGCCGCAATTGTTCAACAAAGAATGGATTTATCTCATAGGTTGTTGAGTAAATAAATCAACAGGTAGAGAAAAGTATTTATATGCTTATTATGATTCAGTTTCTTTGACTAATTTGGAAATTAGCTAGGAAAATAGAATTAGGTAATACTCGTGATGATTTATCTTGATGGAATAAACTGTAATGGAGTCATCAAGTCAATCTCTATTTTATTTTTGTCCTTGCGTTTTTTATCTTGAACTTATGTATTGAATTTTCTCATTTATATATAATTTTGCCTATATGTATTTAATTACTTTGTGTCTATATTGTTGATGAACTCTTGCTAATTAGAAATATTAGTGGTTCTTTACTTGTAATCGGATAATCAAACAAAACATGTGACAATTCATGGAAGAAATTGAGTGAATGCATGTTTAGAAATTAGTTTGGCAGCATAAGAGTATGTTTGAGAATTTTGTGCATATCTTTTATTACAAAACTTGGGGTATTTATACAACTACAATCAAGTAGGAGGTGACACTTCCTTAATCACCAATTCTGTATATTTGACAAGTGTTAAGACACTTGTTAACTTCTTAACCACTATATTTACATTTGTCATCATCTAATATAATGTTTAAGTATGAAGTTATCTAAATATAATATGTGGTGACTAGTTGTTCATCCAAGAGCCACTTTTTGGTGGAATTCCATCTCTGCTCTTCCTCCATGTTGCTTGATTGATGTGTATTAACCCTATGAGACCACCAATAGGTAGAATTGTTCATGTAAGTTGTTCACCGACATAATATTTGTTCGCCCTAATCCTTGCTTGACCGGATTTAACCACTTAATACTTGTTAGGTGTCCCTTAATTGCTCGTTTATCATGATCAGTTGTTTGTCTATCAACAGTTTTCCCCTAGTCTATTTCTCATGTTGGAGTTTGATTGAACAATTGAGATCAGGCTATTTTGATTGCAATATTTTTGCTAATATTGTTAAATTACTGCGATGTATGTGACAGGTGGCCATCAGCGAGCAAATAATTAAAAACGAACAACTAAACTTTTAGCTGTTAAGGATGCTTGGGAAAGATTACAACATTGTGAAGGATCATATAGTGTTCAAAGGACCAAACTTCAAATGCTTGGAACAAAGTTTGAGAACATGAGGATGAAAGAAGATGAAACAATCTCATCCTACAATGAAAGAATAAGTGAGTTTGCAAACGAAGCTCATGCTCCTGGAGATCCTATCTCCAATACCAGGTTAGTACACAAAATTCTTAGAACTGTACCTAAAAGATTTGATTCTAAGATATGTGCTATTGAGGAAGCTAAAGATACTGATACCATGTCTCAAAATGAACTTGTAAGTATCCTAAAAACAAATGAAATGAATATAACACAAACTGAAGATTTAAAAGATGACAAAAAGGTTGTTATGTTCAAAGGTAGTACTTCTTCTAATTTTGAAAAGACTTCTTATATTACTGAAATTGAATCTGATAATGATGATGATGTTGTCAGTTTGTGTCTTGGCAATCCAGACAACATTGCTCTTTTATCTTAACAATTCTATAAGTTTCTTAAGAAGAAACTAAACAATGCTAAAGGTATTACTCAACCTAAAGTTTAGATCAATAATTCACCTCAAGTTTCTGAAAGAAGAACAAGTTTCAATCAAACTAAACCTCAAAATAGAAATAGTAAATTTAGATATAATCCTGAGTACAGAAAGAATGTGAAATGTGATGCATGTTCTGGTTTTGGACATTATGCTAATGAATATGCTAATACCTTATTGAAAAAGAAGTATAGTTTGACTACTACTTTGAGTGATAATTCTAGTGAAGAAAATAAATCTGATAAAGAAGAAGAATGTGTTTTTTCCTGCTAGGATAGAGTATGATGAAACTTTTGATGATCATCTGGATGATTATTACTCTGATATTGACGAAAATTACAGGTCATTTGAGACAACACTGAGTGAAATGGTCCAGATATGAATTGTTTTAATGTTTTACTTGATGAGACAGGTAATACTTAGGAAATTTACAAGGAGTGCGAATCTTGAAGACATAAGCTGAGTCAGGAGCTTGAATCCAAAAATCAGATTCTACAGTCATTGACTTTGAAAAATTCTGATTTAAGGAATTCTCTCTGTTGGGATATGTTTTAGTTTTGATGATTTTCCAAAACAACATGTAATAGGTTTGAAAGCAGTTAGGATAGTATCTTTTATTTCAGGTCAGGCTAAGTCATTTCTCAGTAGAATAGGCTGTTCAGTTGAGGGGGAACTCAGCAACACAGCCTGAAGATATCAAGATGACACTCAGAAGAACTGACTGAAGTCATGCTTGCAACCTGAACCAGAAGAGAAACCTGAAGGATGTCCCACTGAGTGTAAACTGGGCTGATCTAAGCTAAGTCAGGTGGACCACTCAGTGAAGAGCATGATCAGGAGGATCAGTGCTGCACCAAGTAGGCCCTGAAGGTGTCAGGCTACTGCGGTCAGGAAAGTTTGTCATTCAGCCTTATGACAAACTTCTTGGAGTGATCTTCAAATAGTCTCTGAAGGACAACTACACTGAAGACGTTCAGTCCACTGAAGATCATCAGTCAGTGAAGGAGGAAGCTACCTAAAGTCAGTGAGTCTTAGTCAAACCAACTGAGTCAAAGATCCGTGAATCTAGGCCACGTGGACCAATCAGCACAAGGCAGAAACTCTGACACTGACAAAGGCCGAATTCCAAGAAAAGTGGTTGAAACCATTAAATGTTGGATTCAAATGCATCTTCCCTCCAACGGATACATTTGAATCCCCATTATAAATACAAGCTCATAGCTTCATTGTAAGGGTGTGTGAAAGAAGAAAATAAACACCTACAAGCTGTGAGGGTGTGTTAGCTGTTAGGGAGTCATAAGGAAGTGTTAAACACCCACGACACTGACCTTTAGAGTTATCACTTATATTCATTGACTGTCAAGCTTGTAACTCTTAGCTTAGAGTGGTTTTCCTAATCTTAGCTTTAAGGCTAACACATTGTAAAGGAAAACCTCACCTAGTTGGAGAAAACCAAACCAAACTAAACCCTTTCAGAAGATTGTTAGGTTTGTAGTGAGGTGAGGAGAGGCAGCCCAGGGAGTGGCGTGAGTCCAGTTGTAAGTGCACCTTGGCACGTTAAAAACAAGAATCCCAGTAGTGGATTTCCTGTTAAATCAGGCCGTGGATGTAAGAGCTTGAGTCTCTGAACCACGTTAAACTGAGTGTACTTATCTTTCAAAGTATTTACTAAAGTATTGTGAAAATCAGCTCACTGAGAGCTTTGTTAAGAAAACTTTAGTTAAGCATTTGTCAGGGAGATCCAACTCACTGACTAAATCAGGCAAGGCACTCGAGAGTTCAGTATCTCGAGTCACTGCCTTGTTCAGAGCCTGAGCTCGCAAGTCAGTTGCACTGACTTGATTGCTCTGACTCTGAGCAACGCAGTGACTTGAAGTGAAACCTCTCGAGTCACTGCCTTGTTACGAGACTGAGCTCGCAAGTAAGTGATGAGACTTGATTGCTCTGACTCGTAGCAACGCAGTGACTTGAGTATTACTCACTCTTGCTGAACTCCCTGAGGAAAGTTTTAAAAAAAAATTTTGCTCCTGAATTCCCATTTTGCCCTTCGAAAACGGGACCATCAATTGGTATCAGAGCGGGTTGTTCACATGACCACTGATCCAGTTTTGTTAAGAAAAATGGTCAACCGAACATATCTTAAATATTTTAAACTATGGGAATTCCTGCATATTTCAAACTATTACTTGTGTTCTGACATTATTCTTGTAATAGAAAATCATTTGGTTAGAAGTTTTGGAATCATCAAGAAGGGGGAAATTGTTGGGATATGTTTTAGTTTTGATGATTTTCCAAAACAACATGTAATAGGTTTGAAAGCAGTTAGGATAGTATCTTTTATTTCAGGTCAGGCTAAGTCATTTCTCTGTAGAATAGGCTGTTCAGTTGAGGGGGAACTCAGTGAGGGGGAACTCACCAACACAGCCTGAAGATATCAAGATGACACTCAGAAGAACTGACTGAAGTCATGCTTGCAACCTGAACCAGAAGAGAAACCTGAAGGATGTCCCACTGAGTGTAAACCGGGCTGATCTATGCTAAGTCAGGTGGACCACTCAGTGAAGAGCATGATCAGGAGGATCAGTGCTGCACCAAGTAGGCCCTGAAGGTGTCAGGCTACTGTGGTCAGGGAAGTTTGTCATTCAGCCTTATGACAAACTTCTTGGAGTGATCTTCAAACAGTCTCTGAAGGACAACTACACTGAAGACGTTCAGTCCACTGAAGATCATCAGTCTGTGAAGGAGGAAGCTACCTAAAGTCAGTGGGTCTTAGTCAAACCCACTGAGTCAAAGATCCGTGAATCCAGGCCACGTGGACCAATCAGCACGAGGCAGCAACTCTGACACTGACAAAGGCCGAATTCCAAGAAAAGTGGTTGAAACCATTAAATGTTGGATTCAAATGCATCTTCCCTCCAACGGATATGCTGGGAAAATGTATAAGACTTAGTTTTGATTAGATGCCAAAATGTTCCTCCTAAGTTGTTTGTAAGTAAATTATTCAGTAGAGTTAGAGTTTAAATTAAACAGTTCAAAGTATTAAGAACTGAGTGCAGTTAGTAAAAACTAGAGTGTATTTTTTAGTATGAAGTCTGCTGAAGATGAAGTCCACTGAAAGTAAAAGTCCGCTGAAGACTAAGTGATCTGAGAAAGAAGTCTAAGTCTTGAATGTTTTCTAAGTGCATTCTCACTAAGACTAAACTATCAGGAGAGTACAAAGGTCCACTGATAAAGAACTAACAAAGTACTGTTAATGCTAAAACACATTCAAAGCTGTTAGTTAATCTAGTTGGAACTTAGCAAAATGAATTTCAGTGAAGCTTCAATAAATGAAGGAATAAGAAGGTTCTCTCAGAGGAGTTCCACCTTAAAGCAAGACAAGAATCTGGACACGCAGACTTAAGGTCCAATGAGAAGATGACACGTCAGTGTACCTTACTGACAGCCGACCTGCCCCAGCCTGACAAGTACCAAAAGTCTTTCACCTAGCAATCTACAGAAAGTTGGTGAACAAGCAGGGTTTTGCAGCCGTTTCTTGACAAGACTTAAAGCTTCAAATAGAGCCGTTTGAACCAATCAGATACAAGAAGACTTACTTGAGAAGATTCAAATCCAACGGGAAGATTTTCAAGGAAGCCTATAAAAACAGAAGGACGTGCATTGTTACAAGCACGGGAAACTCACAAGATCAAAGCTATCTCTACATTCATAACCATCTAGAAGCACTCGAAATTATCATTGTTTCCCAAGTGTTTCACAGTTGTAGAGAGCATAACAAACCTTCTGTAACCAAGCTTAAAAGCTATATCCAAATCTTAGAAAGAGATAATCCAATCCTAAGCATTGAGCTAAACTTGTAAGGATTATCTCAAAATAGTTGGAACCAAAACCCTACTCAAAACCCTACTCAGTGTTTAGGTTGAGAGCTAGTGTTAAGTGGTGTTAGTAAGCTGATTGTTGTATCAGTCTGAAAGCTGGTTTGTTTTGGGAACTAGGACCTGGAATTTCCTAGTGATCAATCATCCTAAGAGAGGAAAAGTTGATCAGTGTACCTTGGCACTATAACACAAGGAATTCCAAGTGAAAGGAATTCTCCTGTTTGATCAGGCCAGTGGACGTAGGAGATTTATCTCTGAACCACTTTACATCTTGTGTACTTACATTCTGCTATTTCATAAGTGTTTGTTAATCTCAAGTTTATCAAAGTAAAACGAGTTTTCTAAAGGGCTCACTAATCCGCGTCTGAAAGCTAATTAGATAGCAGTTCAACTGAAAGTCTTGAGCTTTCAGTGGAGGTATTATCTCTGTAAGCTTTCACAAGTAACTCTCAGCAGACCTCAAGTCCACTGACGAGCTACGGTCTTAAGTAACCTGATAAGTTTTTATAAGAAGTTTTAATTTGTAATCACAGGTGTATTCCCCCCCCCATACACCTGTTTACTCGTTTCGGGACCAACAGGATACATTTGAATCCCCATTATAAATACAAGCTCATAGCTTCATTGTAAGGGTGTGTGAAAGAAGAAAATAAACACCTACAAGCTGTGAGGGTGTGTTAGCTGTTAGGGAGTCATAAGGAAGTGTTACACACCCACGACACTGACCTTTAGGGTTATCACTTATATTCATTGAGTGTCAAGCTTGTAACTCTTAGCTTAGAGAGGTTTTCCTAATCTTAGCTTTAAGGCTAACACATTGTAAAGGAAAACCTCACCTAGTTGGAGAAAACCAAACCAAACTAAACCCTTTCAGAAGATTGTTAGGTTTGTAGTGAGGTGAGGAGAGGCAGCCCAGGGAGTGGCGTGAGTCCAGTTGTAAGTGCACCTTGGCACGTTAAAAACAAGAATCCCAGTAGTGGATTTCCTGTTAAATCAGGCCGTGGATGTAAGAGCTTGAGTCTCTGAACCACGTTAAACTGAGCGTACTTATCTTTCAAAGTATTTACTAAAGTATTGTGAAAATCAGCTCACTGAGAGTTTTGTTAAGAAAACTTTAGTTAAGCATTTGTCAGGGAGATCCAACTCACTGACTAAATCAGGCAAGGCATTCGAGAGTTCAGTATCTCGAGTCACTGCCTTGTTCAGAGCCTGAGCTCGCAAGTCAGTTGCACTGACTTGATTGCTCTGACTCTGAGCAACGCAGTGACTTGAAGTGAAACCTCTCGAGTCACTGCCTTGTTACGAGACTGAGCTCGCAAGTCAGTGATGAGACTTGATTGCTCTGACTCGTAGCAACGCAGTGACTTGAGTATTACTCACTCTTGCTGAACTCCCTGAGGAAAGGTTTTAAAAAAAAATTTGCTCCTGAATTCCCATTTTGCCCTTCGAAAACGGGACCATCAATTGGTATCAGAGCGGGTTGTTCACATGACCACTGATCCAGTTTTGTTAAGAAAAATGGTCAACCGAACATATCTTAAATATTTTAAACTATGGGAATTCCTGCATATTTCAAACTATTACTTGTGTTCTGACATTATTCTTGTAATAGAAAATCATTTGGTTAGAAGTTTTGGAATCATCAAAAAGGGGGAAATTGTTGGGATATGTTTTAGTTTTGATGATTTTCCAAAACAACATGTAATAGGTTTGAAAGCAGTTAGGATAGTATCTTTTATTTCAGGTCAGGCTAAGTCATTTCTCAGTAGAATAGACTGTTCAGTTGAGGGGGAACTCAGCAACACAGCCTGAAGATATCAAGATGACACTCAGAAGAACTGACTGAAGTCATGCTTGCAACCTGAACCAGAAGAGAAACCTGAAGGATGTCCCACTGAGTGTAAACCGGGCTGATCTAAGCTAAGTCAGGTGGACCACTCAGTGAAGAGCATGATCAGGAGGATCAGTGCTGCACCAAGTAGGCCCTGAAGGTGTCAGGCTACTGTGGTCAGGGAAGTTTGTCATTCAGCCTTATGACAAACTTCTTGGAGTGATCTTCAAACAGTCTCTGAAGGACAACTACACTGAAGACGTTCAGTCCACTGAAGATCATCAGTCAGTGAAGGAGGAAGCTACCTAAAGTCAGTGGGTCTTAGTCAAACCCACTGAGTCAAAGATCCGTGAATCCAGGCCACGTGGACCAATCAGCACGAGGCAGCAACTCTGACACTGACAAAGGCCGAATTCCAAGAAAAGTGGTTGAAACCATTAAATGTTGGATTCAAATGCATCTTCCCTCCAACGGATACATTTGAATCCCCATTATAAATACAAACACATAGCTTCATTGTAAGGGTGTGTGAAAGAAGAAAATAAACACCTACAAGCTGTGAGGGTGTGTTAGCTGTTAGGGAGTCATAAGGAAGTGTTACACACCCACGACACTGACCTTTAGGGTTATCACTTATATTCATTGAGTGTCAAGCTTGTAACTCTTAGCTTAGAGAGGTTTTCCTAATCTTAGCTTTAAGGCTAACACATTGTAAAGGAAAACCTCACCTAGTTGGAGAAAACCAAACCAAACTAAACCCTTTCAGAAGATTGTTAGGTTTGTAGTGAGGTGAGGAGAGGCAGCCCAGGGAGTGGCGTGAGTCCAGTTGTAAGTGCACCTTGTGATGGTCCCGTTTTCGAAGGGCAAGATGGGAATTCAGGAGCACAAATTTTTTTTTAAAACCTTACGCGTTGCACCCTGACTGAGTTCAGTGACGGAATACTCAAGTCACTGCGTTGCTGAGAGTCAGAGCTATCAAGTCAGTGATGAGAATTGAAAGCTCAGGCTCTCAACAAGGCAGTGACTCGAGAGACTGAACTCTCGAGTGCCTTGCCTGATTTAGCAGTGAGATGGAATCTCCCTGACCTGAATGCTTAACTAAAGTTCCTTTTTAAACAATGCTCTCAGTGAGCAGATTTTCGCAATACTTTAGAAGAAAAGACATTCCAAATAATAACACTTGGTTTAACGTGGTTCGGAGACTCAAGCTCTTACATCCACGGCCTGATTCAACAGGAAATCCACTCCTTTGGATTCTTGTTTTTAACGTGCCAAGGTGCACTTACAACTGGACTCACGCCACTCCCTGGGCTGCCCTTCTCCTTACTTACTACCAACAAACCTGACTAGAGGGTTTTGGTTTCAGTTAGGTTTTCTCCAACTAGATGAGGTTTTCCCTTTACAATGTGTTAGCCAATAGCTAAGATAGGGAAAACCTCTCTAAGCCTAGAGTTACAAGCTGAACACTCATATATGTATATTTGAAGACCCTAATGGTCAGTGTTTAAGATGTGAGTAAACCCTCCTTATAACTCCCATGCACGTATGCTACTACCCACACCCTCACAGCTCGTAGGTGTTTGTTTTCTTACAATTCTTACAATAACACAACACACCCAACTACGCAACTATGAGCTTGTATATATAATGGGGATTCAAATGTATCCGTTGGAGAGGAAATACATTTGAATCCAGCATTAAATGGTTTCAACCACTTTTCTTGGAATGCGGCCTTTGTCAGTGTCAGAGTTGCTGCCTCGTGTTGATTGGTCCATGTGGCCTGAATTCACGGATCTTTGACTCAGTGGGTTGACCAAGACCCACTGACTTTAGGTGGCTTCCTCCTTCACTGACTCTGATCTTCAGTGGACTGACTCGTCCTCAGTGCAGTTGTCCTTCAGAGACTGTTTGAAGATCACTCCAAGAAGTTTGTCATAAGGCTGGATGACAAACTTCCCTGACCACAGTAGCCTGACTCCTTCAGGCCTACTTGGTGCAGCACTGATCCTCCTGATCAGGCTCTTCACTGAGTGGTCCACAAGACTTGGCTTATATCAGCCTGACTTACACTCAGTGGGACTTCCTTCAGGCTTCTCCATTGGTTCAGGTTGATGGCAGGTCTTCAGTTAGCTCTTCTGGTTGCCATCTTGATATCTTCAGACTGTGTTGAGAAGTTCCCCCTTGCTGAGTTCCCCCTCAACTGAGCAACCTGTTCTACTGAGAGCTAACCTAGCCTAACCAGATCTAAAGGATACTATCCTGACTGCTTTCAAACCTATTACATGTTGTTTTGGAAAATCATCAAAACTAAACATATCCCAACACCTTGGCACGTTAAAAACAAGAATCCCAGTAGTGGATTTCCTGTTAAATCAGGCCGTGGATGTAAGAGCTTGAGTCTCTGAACCACGTTAAACTGAGCGTACTTATCTTTCAAAGTATTTACTAAAGTATTGTGAAAATCAGCTCACTGAGAGCTTTGTTAAGAAAACTTTAGTTAAGCATTTGTCAGGGAGATCCAACTCACTGACTAAATCAGGCAAGGCACTCGAGAGTTCAGTATCTCGAGTCACTGCCTTGTTCAGAGCCTGAGCTCGCAAGTCAGTTGCACTGACTTGATTGCTCTGACTCTGATCAATGCAGTGACTTGAAGTGAAACCTCTCGAGTCACTGCCTTGTTACGAGACTGAGCTCGCAAGTCAGTGATGAGACTTGATTGCTCTGACTCGTAGCAACGCAGTGACTTGAGTATTACTCACTCTTGCTGAACTCCCTGAGGAAAGGTTTTAAAAAAAATTTGCTCCTGAATTCCCATTTTGCCCTTCGAAAACGGGACCATCAATTGGTATCAGAGCGGGTTGTTCACATGACCACTGATCCAGTTTTATTAAGAAAAATGGTCAACCGAACAGATCTTAAATATTTTAAACTATGGTAATTCCTGTATATTTCAAACTATTACTTGTGTTTTGACATTATTCTTGTAATAGAAAATCATTTGGTTAGAAGTTTTGGAATCATCAAAAAGGGGGAAATTGTTGGGATATGTTTTAGTTTTGATGATTTTCCAAAACAACATGTAATAGGTTTGAAAGAAGTTAGGATAGTATCTTTTATTTCAGGTCAGGCTAAGTCATTTCTCAGTAGAATAGGCTGTTCAGTTGAGGGGGAACTCAGTGAGGGGGAACTCAGCAACACAACCTGAAGATATCAAGATGACACTCAGAAGAACTGACTGAAGTCATGCCTGCAACCCGAACCAGAAGAGAAACCCGAAGGATGTCCCACTGAGTGTAAACAGGGCTGATCTAAGCTAAGTCAGGTGGACCACTCAGTGAAGAGCATGATCAGGAGGATCAGTGCTGCACCAAGTAGGCCCTGAAGGTGTCAGGCTACTGTGGTCAGGGAAGTTTGTCATTCAGCCTTATGACAAACTTCTTGGAGTGATCTTCAAACAGTCTCTGAAGGACAACTACACTGAAGACGTTCAGTCCACTGAAGATCATCAGTCAGTGAAGGAGGAAGCTACCTAAAGTCAGTGGGTCTTAGTCAAACCCACTGAGTCAAAGATCCGTGAATCCAGGCCACGTGGACCAATCAGCACGAGGCAGCAACTCTGACACTGACAAAGGCCGAATTCCAAGAAAAGTGGTTGAAACCATTAAATGTTGGATTCAAATGCATCTTCCCTCCAACGGATACATTTGAATCCCCATTATAAATACAAACACATAGCTTCATTGTAAGGGTGTGTGAAAGAAGAAAATAAACACCTACAAGCTGTGAGGGTGTGTTAGCTGTTAGGGAGTCATAAGGAAGTGTTACACACCCACGACACTGACCTTTAGGGTTATCACTTATATTCATTGAGTGTCAAGCTTGTAACTCTTAGCTTAGAGAGGTTTTCCTAATCTTAGCTTTAAGGCTAACACATTGTAAAGGAAAACCTCACCTAGTTGGAGAAAACCAAACCAAACTAAACTCTTTCAGAAGATTGTTAGGTTTGTAGTGAGGTGAGGAGAGGCAGCCCAGGGAGTGGCGTGAGTCCAATTGTAAGTGCACCTTGGCACGTTAAAAACAAGAATCCCAGTAGTGGATTTCCTGTTAAATCAGGCCGTGGATGTAAAAATTGAGTCTCTGAAACACGTTAAACTGAGCGTACTTATCTTTCAAAGTATTTACTAAAGTATTGTGAAAATCAGCTCACTGAGAGCTTTGTTAAGAAAACTTTAGTTAAGCATTTGTCAGGGAGATCCAACTCACTGACTAAATCAGGCAAGGCACTCGAGAGTTCAGTATCTCGAGTCACTGCCTTGTTCAGAGCCTGAGCTCGCAAGTCAGTTGCACTGACTTGATTGCTCTGACTCTGAGCAACGCAGTGACTTGAAGTGAAACCTCTCGAGTCACTGCCTTGTTACGAGACTGAGCTCGCAAGTCAGTGATGAGACTTGATTGCTCTGACTCGTAGCAACGCAGTGACTTGAGTATTACTCACTCTTGCTGAACTCCCTGAGAAAAGGTTTTAAAAAAAAATTTGCTCCTGAATTCCCATTTTGCCCTTCGAAAACGGGACCATCAATTGGTATCAGAGCGGGTTGTTCACATGACCACTGATCCAGTTTTATTAAGAAAAATGGTCAACCGAACAGATCTTAAATATTTTAAACTATGGGAATTCCTACATATTTCAAACTATTACTTGTGTTTTGACATTATTCTTGTAATAGAAAATCATTTGGTCAGAAGTTTTGGAATCATCAAAAAGGGGGAAATTGTTGGGATATGTTTTAGTTTTGATGATTTTCCAAAACAACATGTAATAGGTTTGAAAGAAGTTGGGATAGTATCTTTTATTTCAGGTCAGGCTAAGTTATTTCTCAGTAGAATAGGTTGTTCAGTTGAGGGGGAACTCAGCAACACAACCTGAAGATATCAAGATGACACTCAGAAGAACTGACTGAAGTCATGCTTGCAACCTGAACCAGAAGAGAAACCTGAAGGATGTCCCACTGAGTGTAAACCTGGCTGATCTAAGCTAAGTCAGGTGGACCACTCAGTGAAGAGCATGATCAGGAGGATCAGTGCTGCACCAAGTAGGCCCTGAAGGTGTCAGGCTACTGTGGTCAGGGAAGTTTGTCATTCAGCCTTATGACAAACTTCTTGGAGTGATCTTCAAACAGTCTCTGAAGGACAACTACACTGAAGACGTTCAGTCCACTGAAGATCATCAGTCAGTGAAGGAGGAAGCTACCTAAAGTCAGTGGGTCTTAGTCAAACCCACTGAGTCAAAGATCTGTGAATCCAGGCCACGTGGACCAATCAGCACGAGGCAGCAACTCTGACACTGACAAAGGCCGAATTCCAAGAAAAGTGGTTGACACCATTAAATATTGGATTCAAATGCATCTTCCCTCCAACGGATACATTTGAATCCCCATTATAAATATAAGCTCATAGCTTCATTGTAAGGGTGTGTGAAAGAAGAAAATAAACACCTACAAGCTGTGAGGGTGTGTTAGTTGTTAGGGAGTCATAAGGATGTGTTACACACCCACGACACTGACCTTTAGGGTTATCACTTATATTCATTGAGTGTCAAGCTTGTAACTCTTAGCTTAGAGAGGTTTTCCTAATCTTAGCTTTAAGGCTAACACATTGTAAAGGAAAACCTCACCTAGTTGGAGAAAACCAAACCAAACTAAACCCTTTCAGAAGATTGTTAGGTTTGTAGTGAGGTGAGGAGAGGCAGCTTAGGGAGTGGCGTGAGTCCAATTGTAAGTGCACCTTGGCACGTTAAAAACAAGAATCCCAGTAGTGGATTTCCTGTTAAATCAGGCCGTGGATGTAAAAATTGAGTCTCTGAAACACGTTAAACTGAGCGTACTTATCTTTCAAAGTATTTACTAAAGTATTGTGAAAATCAGCTCACTGAGAGCTTTGTTAAGAAAACTTTAGTTAAGCATTTGTCAGGGAGATTCAACTCACTGACTAAATCAGGCAAGGCACTCGAGAGTTCAGTATCTCGAGTCACTGCCTTGTTCAGAGCCTGAGCTCGCAAGTCAGTTGCACTGACTTGATTGCTCTGACTCTGAGCAACGCAGTGACTTGAAGTGAAACCTCTCGAGTCACTGCCTTGTTACGAGACTGAGCTCGCAAGTCAGTGATGAGACTTGATTGCTCTGACTTGTAGCAACGCAGTGACTTGAGTATTACTCACTCTTGCTGAACTCCCTGAGGAAAGGTTTTTAAAAAAAAAAAATTTGCTCCTGAATTCCCATTTTTCCCTTCGAAAACGGGACCATCACTCTCACAAAGTTGGAAGTGATCTTGACTAGAAAGGACTTGGAACTGTGTAAACTTAAGGAGGATCTAAAAATATCAAATTTTAGTTTCAAGAAATTCTCACAAGGGAAAATGAAGTTGGATGATGTTATAACTTTTGGACAATTAAACAAAGATGGACTTGGCTTTGTTGGTGACACGTCTGAACCTTCTCATTCTGATAAGCATGTGAAATTTGTTAAAGCAAAACATGAAAATGTTAATTCTGAAAAACATGTTAGGAAGAATGATAAAGTCTATATATGTCATTACTGTTTTGAAATAGGTCATATTAAGTCATATTGTGCAAAGTTGAAAAACGATAAAGGCATGTTACCCAAAGTGTTACAACATTCTGAGAGACATACTGATAAATCTTGGACTTCTAAAACTAAAATCTCATGTAATGTTGTGTATACTTCTCTGAAAGCATGTGTACTAGGTTTATGGTATTTTAGTTCAGGTTGCTTAAGACATATGACTGGACAAATAGAACATTTAGTTGATTATGAGTCATATGATGGTGAAAATATAACTTATGGTGGTGGTTCTAAAGTAAAAATCATTGGAAAGGGAACTCTTAATGTGAAAGGTTTTTCAAAGTTATCAAATGTGTTACATGTTGATGGTCTTCTTGCAAACTTAATTAGTATTAGTCAGTTATGTGATGATAACTTGCATGTTAAATTTGACAAGAATGCATGTAATGTTTTTAACCAAAACAATGAGTGTTTGATGACTGGAAATAGATCTGCCGATAATTGCTACTTGATTGGTTCAAACAATGTTTGTAATAGCATGAAAACTGATTGATGGTCCCTGAATGGCTTTCGCAAACACTGAAAATATGGGAATTTAAGAGAATTTTTTTAAACTTTGCATTGCACCCTGAATGAGTTCAGTGAGGGAACACTCAAGTCACTGCATTGCTGAGAGTCAGAGGCATCAAGTCAGTGTGGTGACTGGAGGACTCAGCCTCTCAACAAAACAGTGACTCGATAGGTTACACTTCAAGTTACTGCGCTGCTTAGAGGCTGAGTTACCAAGTCAGTGCGAAGACTTGGAGACTCATGCTCTAAGCAACACAGTGACTTGAGATACTGGACTCTTGAGTGCTTGCTTAAGCATGTCAGTGAGATTGGTTCTCCTTGACTAAATTACTCAACCAAAGTTTCTTTAACAATGCTCTCAGTGAGTAGATTTTACACAACACTTTAGTAAGTACTTAAACAATAAACAACGCTTAGTTTAAAGTGGTTCAGAGACTCAAGCTCTTACATCCACGGGCCTGATTTAACATGAAATCCACTAACTTGGGATTCTTGCTTTTAACATGCCAAGGTGCACCCAGATCTATACACTCAGATCTTGCTTTCTTTCTTCCTAACTCAACAACAACTTCCACCAACAAACCTGACAAATAGGGTTTTGGTTTCAGTTAGGTTTCCTCCAACTAGGTGAGATTTTTCCCTTACAATGTGTTAGCCTAAAGCTATGATTGGAAAAACCTCTCTAAGCTATGAGTTACAAGCTGAACACTCAATTTATATCTGTGAAGACCCTAATGGTCAGTGAACAAGGTGTAAGAAGTGCCTCCTTATATCTCCCATGAAAATGCACTATCCTCTCACACCTTCACAGCTCGTAGGTGTTGATTTTTTTCATTCACACACACTTCAAACCGCAGCTATGAGCTTGTATTTATAGTGTGAATTCAAATGTAACCATTGGAGTAAATTACATTTGAATCCATACAATTAATAGGTTTCACCTACTTTTCTTGGAATGCGGCCTTGTCAGTGTCAGATATGTTGTCTTGACTTGGTTGGTCCACGTGGACTGAATCCAACTGATCTTTGGTTCAGTGAGCTTGATCAGGGCGCACTGACTTTAGATGGCTTATCTTCCACTGACTTGATGATCTTCAGTAGACATGACTGTCTTCAGTGTAGTTGTCCTTCAGTAGACTCTTGAAGATATTTCCAAGAAGTTTGTCATAAGGCTGAATGACAAACTTCCCTGACCACAGTAGCCTGACTCCTTCAGGGCCTACTTGGTACAGTACTGATCCTCCTGAGTAGTCCACTGACTTGGCTTAGATCAGCCAGGTTTATACTCAGTGGAACATCCTTCAGGCTTCTCTTCAAGTTCAGGTCTTCTGCAATGGCTTCAGTCAGTTCTACTTGATGTCATCTTGATTTCCTCAGGCTGTGTTGCTGAGTTCCCCCTCGACTGAGTGTTTCCTCAACTGAGTTCGTCTCAACTGACAGCCTATTCTACTGAGAAATAACCTAGCCTAACCTGAAACTAAAGATACAATCCTGACTGCTTTCTGTTGATAGGCGAACATCAATCAATGTTGGGCGAACAAGGATTAAGACCTTAATGAAGATTATGAAGAATCAACTCCAAATCAAAGATGATTAATAAAGAAAACCAAGTTGGAGTGCATAAATCAATCCACGAGGTGTATGAAATGACGAACAACTCCATCGACGAACAACATATAGACGAACAGGTCCTGAGACCCGAGGTCAGATATGGATCCTACATCAAATCATTGATGACGAGCAACATTGTCAAAAGGTGGTGCATCTACCAGCCAAAGAGGTGTATGTTGACGAACAAAGAACCAAAATCCCTAAGCCGATCTGTGCGAAACACAAAGGCGAACAACTTCCACGCCATAACCTCAAGAGGCGAAAAACTTTAATTTGAAAATCAATTTAGGTTAATCAAACCAACCATGACAAGCAACAATGAATCCGAGATGAGAACAAAGAAGACTTTGTAACTAAGATTCAGCTTAGATAAGTTCAAACAAGGTCAATGGACACTTGTCAAGCATGCAAGTTAGGAAGCCCAAGAGTCTTGGACACCTCCTACTTGCTAGCCTCTATAAATATTTGTTCTCCAGCTATGAAATACAAGTTCAAATTCACATATACTCCCAAAACACACAAAAACACACCTAAACATGCACACATACGAAATAAATACGGATTCGACTCTCGTATTTACGATTTTATGACCCGAACCTTCAATTTATTATTTACGGTGATAATTAATCACACGTTCTTGTTTGGTGATCCTAAACCGAACTAAAACAGTCACTAATCCTCCCGATTAAATTTGATCACCAACAATTTGACTCTAGAAGGAGGGTTTGAACCTTCGATTAAGTGTGATTAATCAAGAACTTCAAGTTTAAAAACTTGAAGATTTGAGGAACAAAAGTGTTCTTGGTGTTCCTGGTGTTCTTCAATATAAAATTTGGAGATTAAAAAATTGAGAGGATAATTCAACTTAGGATGCCTCAATCCAAGGAAACACAAGGTTCACGTTTATCAAGGAGGGCATCTCCCACTCGAGCTTCATCAGCTGGGCATCAAGATCATTAACCTATACATGCAAGCAGATCACGATATACATCCATAACTCACAACATCCCACCAGAATTGGAGGCCCTAGCGAACAACCCTAACGAACTGGCTAAAATCATTGCTGCTCTCCAAGCTATTCAAAAGTAGCAGGAACAAAATAGACCTTCACAAGCAAGGTCTAGAGCTAAACCCATGGAGGTTGTTAGAGCCAGGTCTGTAAGAGGCGAGCAACATGAGGTGAATAGTACCCAAGTCAGGCGGGATAAGGGCAAAGCTCAGGTGGCCGACCCAAGAGAGGATCAGGCTGAGTCTGCTCGTGGGCGAACAACAATGTCAAGTTATGGAACAACTTGTTCCAGTGCCCAGGACAGACTTGGTCAACCCCAGCATCAGAAAGAAGCTGCTCGCCAAGGAGCAGGAGATGAGCAAGCAACATTCGAGCAGCCTCGCCCATCAGTTCATGAAAGACTGTCCCAGTCTGCTTCCAGGTGCTTGGGGCCAAACGCGGCGAGCAACCCTAGAAAACAGCTCCAGGATATGCCCGCTCCGAGTGAGGGACTGCGATGAGCAGAAAGGCCTGTGCCTTTGCTCGCCGAACAGCCTCCAAGCCTGGGGGTATCTTTGGATGAGTTGTTAAGCCTGAGAAAAGTTGTGGAGAACATGCAGGGGCAACTGGATCAACAAAGAGGGATGGGGACGACCTGCATGCCATCCTCACCATTATCATCCATCATATTGAAGGCCTCAATTCAGAAGAAGATTCAGTTTCCGGCCAGCATACAATACGAAGGCGTTGCTGATCCCCGAGTCCATTTAACAAAATATTCGGACTACATGATCTCTGTTGGAGCCAGTGATGCCACCCAATGCCAGAACTTTCCCTTAACTTTGGGAGACCGAGTACACAAGTGGTTTTCTGCAATGCCATCAGCATCCATCCACTCGTTTGCTCAACTAAGTCGAGAGTTCCTCTCCTACTTCTCAACAGCGGGTTCGTATTTATCCCAAAAACACCAGTTGTGGACTTAAAGCAAAATGATGACGAGTCAGACCGGGCGTTCATGGAAAGATTCAACAAAGTATTGTTGGAAGGGGAACCAGTAAGCGAAGATACGAAAATCGTAGCTATCATGGCTGGGTTAAAGAAAGGGTCGTAGTTATGGAAGGAGGTACGTCTGAAGTACCCAAAAAGCTATGCCGAATTCAGAAACCAAGCCGGCATATTTATTTCCATGCACGAGGCCCTGTAAGAAAACTTGGGAGAAAATAAAACTGATCACAAGAAAAACTACAAAAAACCCGGCGGAACAGGCTACAGGGTCCCGAAGAACATGAAGGCATTCACCGAAGGGACAGAACTAAAGGAAAAGCTGAACCAGGTGCTAACAGTATCCAAGTATTGTACCTACCATCAAAGTGTGGGGCACTTTATGAGCGAGTGTAGAGATTTGCTTAAGCAACTTTGGCGGTTCTACGAGGAGGGAAAACTCTCTGACTTCGTTAAAAGACAACCTGGAAAGAGAGCCCGGGAGAACAACTCAGAGGATGAGGAGGACGGTCAACCTCAAAGGAAAAATAAACCCGGGCGACCAGTTCCCGCCGTTGCTGCTTGTCCATTAGAGGATTTATACATGATGGAAGCCTCAGGACCTGCGGGAGGATGTTCTGATGGACGACCACCAATTTCCAACCGAAAAAGAAAAGCCGAATTACGAGCAATTAACCAAGTACAAGAAATGGGGATCAATTCCTCTATCCTACAAACATCTGAACTAGTCTTTACAGAGAAGGACTTGGACGGAATTTTGCCTCCACACAATGATTCGCTTGTAATTTATGCAAAGATCATAGGGACCAGAGTACATAGATTGTTGGTGGACACCGGAGCCTACACCAACATCCTCTTCAAAAAGACGCTCGACCAACTTGGAGATTATTCGGGCTACATACGGGATTCAAATCATAGAATCTTAGGCTTCAGAAATGCTGTAACAGTCCTGTTAGAGGAGATTAGGTTGTCCATTTAGCTTGTAACGGTCGAGGAACCCGACAAAAATATAACCAGAATGGTAGATTTCTTGGTCGTAGATCAGGATTCGACCTATAACTGGTTTCTTGGTCGACCTTTTCTGAATGAATTTAAAGCTGCATGTTTGACCTACCACTATTGCATAAAGTTCCCAACAGTAAGCGGGGCAGGCACAATCAAAAGAGACCAAAGAAAGGCTCATGAATGTCTCCTGCAATTGCAAGCAAGGCACACACAAGTATCCATGATGGAAGCCACCACCAGCTACCCAGTTGATGAACCATCAGTACTGGAGAACATGATGGACATGGAGGAGGACCATATGGATACTGACGAGAAGCCCCATGTCGAGCAAGTATTGGACGAACAACTCATCACCACCCATGGAGAACTTCCACCTGACGAACAACCTAGAGGTGGTGACGAGCAATATACAACAGATGACTTGAATGGCCAGATGCTGACTAACAACAATGGGTCAGGGCCAGTAGATGATCTAGAGCCCCGCCTGGGAGCAGAGCCCATGAATATCGAAAATGATTTCAACCCTGAGGGACCAATACTTGATCCTCGTTGGAAAGGACAGAAACAACGAGCAACTCCAGTCGAAGAACTGGAGGCGTTCAAAGTTAATCCTGAAAACGAAGATCTTGAATTATACATAGGATCTGAGCTCCCTGAGCCTTACAGATCCCGAATGAAAGAGTTCCTCAGCAAGAATCTAGATGTTTTTGCTTGGTCTCATGCAGACATAGTGGGAATAGATCCAAAGCAAGCTTGCCATAAGCTTAATATCAATCAAGCAAAGAGGCCAGTCCATCAAAAATGAAGAAAATACGGCCCAGACAAATACCAAACTCTGAATGAAGAGGTGAAGAAGTTGTTAGACAATGATCTAATCCGACAAGCACTCTGCCCACAGTGGGTAGCAAACCCAGTCCTTGTGCGGAAACCAAACGGGACCTGGAGGCTATGCATAGATTTTACGGATCTGAATGCAGTATGCCCGAAGGACAACTTTCTTCTCCCCCATATTGATCAATTGGTGGACAGCACTGTGGGTCACGAGATGTTAACGTTCATGGATACCTTTGCCGGGTACCATCAAATCCCAATACATCTAGACGATCAAGAAAGCACAGCCTTTTATACAAATAAAAACTTACTGTGTTGGAAGAGAATGCCCTTCGGCCTCATCAATGCCGGAGCAACATATCAGAGGTTGGTGAACAAGATGTTCGACGAACAAATCGGAGATACGGTAGAAGTCTATGTAGACGATATCGTGGTCAAGAGTCCCAAGAAAGAAGACCATCTCCAATATTTGACCCAGGTGTTTGAAATTCTTCGACACTACAACATGAAGTTGAATCCAAAGAAGAGTAGCTTTGGAGTTCATTCCGGGAAATTCTTGGGCCATCTTGTTAGTCAACGAGGGATTGAGGCCAATCCAACAAAAGTCAAAGCTATCGTGGATATGCAACCACCACATTCGATAAAAGAGGTGCAAAGGCTCACGGGATGCCTAGCAGCTTTGAACCGGTTCATATCCAGATCAGGAGATAAATGTCATCCATTCTTCGAGGCCATCAAAAAAGGAAAGTTCACGTGGACTAAAAACTGTCAAAAGACATTTGACCAACTTAAGGACTACCTGGGGGATGTTAAAATTCTATCAAAACCTATCCCAGGAGAAAAGCTCTATCTGTACCTGGCAGCGTCAGAGGTGGCAATCAGCTCTGTTATGGTACGGGAGGATGGCAAATTTCATCAACCAATCTACTACGTCAGCCAAGCCTTACACGAAGTGGAGATCAAATACTCTCCAATAGAAAAGCTGGCGTACGCACTTGTCATGAGTGTGAGAAAGTTATGACCATACTTCTTTGAGCATCAAGTTGAGGTGCTAACAACTTTCCCACTCAGACAAATTCTCCATCGCCCTGACACAGCTGGTCGTCTATTAAGATGGTCACTAGAGATTAGCCAGTTTGGGGTAACCTATGCTCCTCGAACAACGATCAAAGGGCAAACATTAACCGACTTTATAGTCAAACTAACTTTCCCACCAGATCCCACGAGAGGAATTGATCACCCTTGGCATCTTTACATTGACGGATCTTTAACTAATGTAGCTTCGGGGGCAGGAGTAGTCCTGATAAGCCCTGACAGACAAGTATTCACCTCGGCGATCAGATTTGGTTTCATGGCTACTAACAATGAAGCTGAATATGAAGCTCTCATTGCTGGTCTCCACTTATCCCTTGCAGTAGGTGTCAGACATTTACAAATATTCGGCGACTCACGACTAATTGTAAATCAAGTCCGAGGTGAATACGAGGCAAAAGACGATCACATGATCGAGTATCAGCAGATTGTTGCTCACCTAATGTCCCTACTGGATCAAGTTTTCATTGAACAAATCCCAAGGACAAGTAACACTCAGGCAGATGGCTTGGCCCGACTAGCAACAAGCAAAGGGCCTGCAGAGTTGGTAGACATTACAATTACAAAGATGAAAGACCCGTCAACAATAAGTTATAATGTCAACTAACTGGACGAACAAGCAAGTGAAGAAGAAGACTGGAGAACAAGTATAGTCAAATGCTTAAAAAGTGGGGAAAAACCAAACAACACTTTTGAAGCTGCCAAGCTAACAAAGCAAGCCGCCAGATATACTCTGGTGGGCGAGCAACTTTACAAAAGGGGTATATCAATCCCACTTCTCAAATGTTTGCCTAGGGGGCAGGGACGAGCAATACTCGAAGAAATACATGCCGGAGTATATGGAAATCACACTGGGGGGCAAGCCTTGGCGTACAAGACTATCAGATAAGGCTATTATTGGCCGACTTTATGTCAGGACGCAATCAAGAAAGCAAAAACTTGTCATCAATGCCAGATTTTTACCCCGAACATTCATACCCCGACTCAGGAGCTCGTATCAGTTTACAGCCCGTGGCCGTTTGCAAGATGGGGGATGGACATTATTGGTCCTTTCCTAGCAGGAGTTGGAAATGTTCGATTTGCTGTTGTGGCAGTTGATTATTATACAAAATGGGCAGAAGCAGAGGCCATGGTAAAGATTACGCAACAAAAAATGATCAATTTCATATGGAAGAACATTGTCTGTCGTTTTGGGATCCCACAAACCATTGTGGCAGACAATGAGGGGATCAAGAAACACTATTCTACACCCTATCATCCCCAGTGAAATGGACAAGTTGAAGTTGTGAACAAGATTATCAAGCATACGTTGAAAGTACGATTAGCGGAGAGCAAAAGTAGTTGGTCTGAAGAACTTCCGGAAGTCTTGTGGGCATATAGAGTTTCTCCCAGGTCAAGCACCGGGGAAACACCTTTTGCAATGGCTTTCGGAACAGAAGTTGTGATACCAATTGAATTAAAGACCAACACAATCAAGACGACCAACTTTGATGAGCAGGCGAACAACTCTGCTCTAGCTACTGAAATGGATTTGCTCGAAGAAAAAAGATTAAGTGCCGAGCTAAAAAATGCTACCTATAAGCAGCGAGCAGAACGCTACTATAATTCCCATGTTAAAATCAGGGAATTCAGAGTTGGAGATTTGGTTCTAAGAAAGTTGCTCGCCCAACCTCCAGATGTATTGGGACCAACTTGGGAGGGACCGTATCGTATAACGGATAAATTCCTTAATGGTGTATAAAATATTGAAGATATGGAAGGCAAGCTGGCCCAATACTCCTGGAATGCTGTACATCTAAAGAGTACTATCAATAAGTCGAAAAAGTTCAATTCACATTTATCGGGCAAACAAATGTCTTGGGGGGCAAGTGAACCAAGTAAGGCAAATAAAAAACTTGCCTAATTTTTTGAAAATTTTACTAAGTATAGGATGAAAGGTTGTTCAGCACATTGTATAGTCTGGTGTTAGTTCATCTTTTTTAATTTTAGATAAAGTTGCTCGGCAAAAATGTTATAAGCGAGCATGTTCTGGTCAGTGTTCAAAGTTGTTCGTCAGATTGTATATGTTAGTGATGAACAGTCTTACAACACTTGTAATTTTTTACAATGTAGTTGTTTGTCGAAAGAAAAGTCCAAAGCTCGAGGTACAAGTCCATCTTTAAGGACCAAGCCACTTAAAGGTTGTTTGTTTTTTTTAAATGAACAGAATCTAAGGCTAAACCCATATTCTATTAAAGACTAAGTTCAAATCGAACAAAGCCCAACATTATATGTTATAATTGCAAAAGCATTAAACAGAGATGTAAAGGCAATTAACATATGAGAAGAAGATTGAGCGAACAAAAGAAGACGTTCATTGAATTAAAAAGGCTTTAAAGCCTAAAAAATAGTACAAGTGTAAGGTACTACAAAAGTCGAACAACTATTACAAAATAAAGATAAAAAAAGTCAAGTCATAGGCCTATTGCTGCTCGGTGGGTGGGAGATCTTGAGGCTGGTCAGTGGGGGAATCGACGATCATGTCCCTGGCCATTTCCTCGGCCGCTTTTTGCTCCTGCTCTTTGGCAGCCTGCTCGTCATTGGCAGCCAGTTCATCATCAGCTACTTGCTCGCCTTCATCTGGCGGAACTGGAGGGCGAGTAACAATGATACTAGGGTCAAGTTTTTCAATCTTGACCCCGTATTCAGCCATATCCTCCAATTGAATCTCGATGTTGTTCGGAGGAGGATAGTTCTCCACAAACTCAGACAAATCGTTACCCATCTCCTCCACCAAATCTTTATAATCATACGCATTAGCCAAACGAATACAGTCGGCATAGGCGCAAATATAGCCTAAGTTGGAGATGGGAGCAGATCGGACTTGCAGCTCGGCCTCTAGTTGCTCGCCGGTGTACTTGTTGGCATCAACCTCCTTAATACGAGCAGCTTCTGCCTCGAGCTCAGCAATTTTCTGCTCGACAGTAGATAACCTCTTCCCCCTTCTTCGAGTAAGACTTCTTTGCATTTCAGCTCGGCGGACAGGCCTTGAATGTCCTCGAGATGTTTTTCTCAGAGTCGAGGGTGAGAGAGAGCTGATTGTTCAAGCGAGCAAGTTTCGCTTCATAGTTGTTGACTATGACGTCCTTCTCCTCCGTAAGCTGCCGAGCAGTGCTGGCATACCAGCAAACGGCATCCTCCTGCTCGGCCAACTGGGCCATCGCCTTGCCGTAATAAGGCCATTGGCATGATGCATCATTGAAAGATGGAAATTGTCAGCCAATCCTTGCATGGAGATAGTTTTCTCCATGGGTCTAGTCCAGGCCCGGGTGATCAGCTTTGTGGCCCTACGGACATGGTCGCCCAGAATCTCCCTTATGTTCACGGGGGTTTTTAGAGCAGGCATACTGATGGACGTCATGTGTTCGCCCAGGATGATCCTTAGCCCGGTACCTGCGAACAAGAAAATACATCACACTTAGAAAAATTCAGGAAAAGATAAATGAAACTTATTCGGCATTTAAGAGAATATACTCACTCCGCAAATTTTTGTTCATCCCAGCCGAGGAGGGTGATATTCTCTGGAACACGAGATGGGGTAACGTCTTTTCCAGCCTTGCCCGTTTTCTCTACAGGCTCAACTGAGGAGCGGCGAGCAATTTCTTCCTCAGAGCGAGCAAGGTTTTTGCTCACTTTTTCCTTCCCATTGTTACTAGTATCGTGCGCCACCGGGGTCCCGTCGGCCCTTTTCAAGCGCTTTCCCCATGAGGTGGGGAAACGGGAGAGGGTGCTGGTCGAGCATGACCAGAAGGGGCAGCCTGCCGAGGAACTTTTGCCCCCTCCGGCTTGTTCGTCATGGCGAGCACCCTGGAGGGTGGGTCCTCCTTTATTTTCCTTCCCTTTAGTGGGGACATCTCATGCACCCTTTGTTCGAGGAGGCCAAAACAGGGAGGGACTACTATTGTGACTTGCTCGGTAATAAAAAAAGTAGATTATGAAGTGTGCGAGCAAGTTTTATGTAAACTTCTCCCGGACGAGCAAACAAATTTATGAAAGTTAGTAGAAATTCATACCTGGGGGTACCTCAACTCGGGCTTCGAGATGATGAGGGTATGTGAGTAGGCGAGCAACTCTTTGGCACTTCTTCTCGCTCAAGTACTGAATGGTCCTATCTGCTCTATTTCGTAAGCCGACCAGACAGGAGGTAAAAAGAAACTCTGAGCCGGTCTCCTCTTCCTCTGTGTTCCACTTGAGCAATCGAGGGCCTGCGAACAAACAAGCAAAGTTAAATTAGAACAATACAGTTCAAAGACGAACAGAGATAAACTTACTCCTAATTTTTCCATAAGATGCGGGAGAGTTTATCCACCCAATGCCACCGTGTGGACCAGAAGATGCTCGCCAGTCACCCCCAATGAAGAAGAAGTGTTGCTTCCAGTCCCTGATCTTGTTCGGCACCCCTTCTACCATCTTAAGTCCAGTTCGGGCTTTGAGATAGTAATAACCTTCTTCGCCAACGGGGCACTTAGTGATCGTCATGAGATAGTTAATTTCTTCCGCAGTGATGCGATCAATATATCCCTCCAGGGCGAACAAGCACATTGTGCCGAGCAAATTCATCCACCCAATCAGCGTGATCTGGGTAATGGCAAGGTTGGTCGCCTCTAGAAAGCGACCAACAATCGGGGGCAACGACAGCCTTAGCCCGGTAATCAACGTATCAATGTTGATCGCCATACATCCTGGAGGCGGGCGATCACCTCTCTCCTTCCTCTTAAGAGCCCACATGTGGATATCGAAGGGGATTTTGTAGGTTTCTCGGATCAGGTCAAGGTCATCCTTGAGAACCACACTTTTAATCTTGCTCGCCTGGAACTCAGTTTTCACCAACTCCATAATTTGTCGCTTAGGGCGAGAAAAGCTGTTCGTGTGTTCATCTGTGTATGCTCGCCATTCAAAGGGCCGAGAAACTCCATTGGGGATCTCATTCTCCAATATTTTAGGAGGTGGAAAGTTTATCCCCTCAAAAAACTCGTGAGTAAGCTCGTCAAATTCGGGATCCTCCTCCGATTCAGAACTGGACGAAGAGCCCTCGTCAGAATCTCTGCTCGCAATAACAACCACCTCCCCTCCAGATGGGCGAGCACCGGTATCCTCCACAGATCGAACAATAGAGTCAACGTTGGGGGTCGACGCCGATGAAATCTCGAATGGAGGCTGGTTTTCATACGCAACAATCGGAAAAAGGGGATCAAGGGTTTTTTCGGAGCTATTGTTGCTCGACTGAGAAGACATAGGTTTCAAAATTAAGAAAAACGAAGAAAAAATTAGAGGTTGTAGGCGGCGGCGGATTTATTTGCAGACGGCGGCGCGAGCTCCCACACGGTGGTAATGGAGGAGTTCGAAAAGAAAAAAGAAAATAAAAGATGAGATTGAACGATTAAGATGAAGAAACTACCTTAGAACTAAACCAAAAGCAAGAATCTGAAGAAACTTCGCGGGAAGAGCTTGGATTCGCCGGAAATTGAAGAATGTTGCCGGAGCACTGTAGCATAGATGGATGAAGTGGGAATTTTTTTATTTCCCACTCCTATTTATACCCCCTGAGAAAAATGGGGTAAAACCCGTAATTATCCCAAAGAATGTGGTCCAAATTGATAAAAAACGGGGTAAATTTCGAGCATGAATAAAAGTTGAAGGACCTATATGCAAATATAGGGGCGCGTGGCCTAGGGAATGGTTGCGCGTGGGCGGCGCACAATCATGCCGCCCACATCATCCTCGTACATCCCCCAGATCGTGGGAAGCCAAAACGGTGGATCCAGAATTGCTCGCCAATTCAATGTTGTTCGTCCAAATCTTTACCAGGATAGTATCCTAACTACAGTTGCTCGCCACAAAGTTGCTCGTCTGAAGCAACATCTAGTTTGGATAGGGGGCAATTGTTGATAGGCGAACATCAATCAATGTTGGGCAAACAAGGATTAAGACCTTAATGAAGATTACAAAGAATCAACTCCAAATCAAAGATGATTAATAAAGAAAATCAAGTTGGAGTGCATAAATCAATCCAGGAGTGTATGAAATAACGAACAACTCCATCGACGAACAACATACAGACGAACAGGTCCTGAGACCCGAGGCCAGATATGGATCCTAATTAATTCAAATAATAATTCCAACAACTAATTTATCATCATGCATGTTGAATTAATTCACATAAAATCTAGGCGGAATAAACAAAAATTTATGTGACTTACGTACCTCTTGTAGAATTGGCCTTTGAATAAACGGGACAATCACGATCACGCTTTATCAACCCAAAAACCTTCTCAAGTATTTCCCTTTCGCCTTACTTGATCACCGGTGGGAGATGCTTTCAAGTAATTTTAATAACTAAGGAAAAAGAAAAATATATATGCTCTTGATTTTTCCAACACATGGAATTATGTACTTGGGGATGAAATAATCACCCCCTATATGGGCCGAAAATTAGGGGTGGCCGAAAATTTGTGGTATATGGGCCTTGGAGAAAATCTTTTCTTAGACTCTAAGAAATCTTGAATATATCTCATATATTTTTTTCTCCATAATAAAATATTCTGAAAATAATAGGATAAAAGCACAAGATTTGGATCTTCTTGAATATATGAGATAATCTTGTATTCCAAGAATACTTATCTTCCATAATATCTTTCCAAGAAAATCAACAAAATCTTTTCTCTCCTAATATACACAATTTTCGAAAATTTCAAAGAAAAATCAGCATAATATTATCTTTTTATTTTAATCACCTTATCATTATTGTGCTACTTAATGGGCTACTTGAGGGGACTTTAAGGAGAATTAAGATTGGACCTCCTAATGGACTTCTGAATTTCAATATTGAGCCCCAATATAATTCAATCCATTAATATTAATTATTACCACTAATAAATTAATATTGCACTATCCATCTTAATCCATATTACGATAATATGGGCTCCCGGTTATTATTTCCCGCGTTTAAGATTATCAAGTCCATTAATTAATTAAGCTTCTGAATAACTCTAAATTAATTAATATATTTCACCTTGGAGTAAAGACAGCTCAACATTATTATCCGTACCGAAGAAACTAATTCTTCACTTGCAAGATTTGGTACGATAAAACTTCTGAGCCCACCAAGGGGACTAATCACACGAGCCGTACTCGCACGCATTTCTCCGTATTAAATCTTAGAAACCGTCGTATGATTAATATTACTGCCCAAGGCATAAAGTTCGAAGTCACAATGATTCTCACCCAACACGAATCAAAGCAGTAACCATTAAGCACACACGGTCCTATTTAAGTGACGAAGATTAAGAAATCAACAACCACTGAGGTCTAATTCTTCACTTTTCAGAACAGAATAATTTATCCTCGCTGTAGGTCCTCTTCAACACATACTAAATGTGCTAGTGCAATCTCTTAGTCAAGACAGACCAATCTGAGACTTACACATCGACCTTTCACGGCGGATTGTTCAATTCCACCTGGGTCGTGAATTTGTACGTTTAGTTACAAGGAAACTGTTAATTTTATCTTCCGTGATTGGGTATCACCACATTAACTACAATGTAACTAGTACTATTATGAACTCTTTGTAATAAATATTCAACATTCAATCATATCTAAAGCATATGCGATAAAAGAATTATTATTATAAAACGAGTGTTTGATACACGAGTTATAAAAGTAAAAGCATACTTTCACGTATAACTCCAACACTACCAGCCAAAGAGGTGTATGTTGACGAACAAAGAACCAAAATCCCTAAGCCGATCTGTGCGAAACAATTTAGGTTAATCAATCCAACCATGACAAGCAACAATGAATCCGAGATAAGACCAAAGAAGACTTTGTAACTAAGATTCAACTTAGATAAGTTCAAACAAGGTCAATGGACACTTGTCAAGCATGCAAGTTAGGAAGCCCAAAAGTCTTGGACACCTCCTACTTGCTAGCCTCTATAAATATTTGTTCTCCAGCTAAGAAATACAAGTTCAAATTCACAAATACTCCCAAAACACACAAAAACACACCTAAACATGCACACATACGAAATAAATTCGGATTCGACTCTCGTATTTACGATTTTATGACCCGAACCTTCGATTTATCATTTATGGTGATAATCAATCACACGTTCTTATTTGGTGATCCTAAATCGAACTAAAACAGTCACTAATCCTCCCGATTAAATTTGATCACCAACACTTTCAAACCTATTACATGAGGTTTTGGAAAATCATCAAAACTAAACCATATCCCAACAATTTCCCCCTTTTTGATGATTCCAAAACTTCTAACAAAAATATTTTCTATTACATGAATGATATCAGAACACAAGTAATAGTTTGAAAAATGCAGAAATTCCCGTAATTTAAAACGTTTAAGATCTGTTCGGTTAACCATTTTTCTTAACAAAACTGGATCAGTGGTCATGTGAACAACCCGCTCTGATACCAATTGATGGTCCCTGAATAGCTTTCGCAAACACTGAAAATATGGGAATTTAGGAGAATTTTTTTTTAAACTTTGCATTGCACCCTGAATGAGTTCAGTGATGGAACACTCAAGTCACTGCATTGCTGAGAGTCAGAGGTATCAAGTCAGTGTGGTGACTTGAGGACTCAGCCTCTCAACAAGACAGTGACTCGAAAGGTTACACTTCAAGTCACTGCGCTGCTTAGAGGCTGAGTTACCAAGTCAGTGCGAAGACTTGGAGACTCATGCTCTAAGCAACACAGTGACTCGAGATACTGAACTCTCGAGTGCTTGCTTAAGCATGTCAGTGAGATTGGTTCTCCTTGACTAAATTACTCAACCAAAGTTTCTTTAACAATGCTCTCAGTGAGTAGATTTTACACAACACTTTAGTAAGTACTTAAACAATAAACAACGCTTAGTTTAACGTGGTTCAGAGACTCAAGCTCTTACATCCACGGGCTTGATTTAACAGGAAATTCACTAACTTGGGATTCTTGCTTTTAACGTGCCAAGGTGCACCCAGATCTATATACTGATGAAATCTTATGGCATAAAAAATTGGGACATGCTAGTTACAGAAACATTCAGAAACTGATTAAACTTGAAGCTATAGTTGGTTTACCTAAATTACATTTTAATGGTGTGAAAGTTTGTGGACCATGTCAAAAAGGTAAGCAATCAAGAGTGTCACACAAAGTGTTATCTTCATGCACCACAACAAGTATTTAGAACTGTTACATATGAATTTAATGGGTCCTATGGAAACAAAAAGTATAGGTGGTAAGAGATACTCTTTAGAAGTTGTAGATGATTTTTCTAGATTTACATGGGTTGAATTCTTGAAAGAAAAAATGATTTCCTTTTCTGCATTCAAAATTCTTTACAAAAGATTTAAGACTGTTTATAACTTGAAAGTAAGCAGGATAAGATCAGATCATGGTAGAGAATTTGAGAATAACTCATTCTCTGAATTTTATGAAAACAATGGTATTTTTCAAGAGGCTTCCTCTCCCAAAACACCACAAAAAAATGGCATTGCTGAAAGAAAGAATAGAACTCTTCAAGAGATGGCTAGAGTCATGTTAATTTCAAAAAATCTTTCAAAAAGATTATGTGTAGAAGCCTTGAATACTGCATGTCATGTTGCAAATAGAGTGATCATTAGATCTGGAACTTCTAAAACAACATATGAAATCCTGAACAACAGAAAACCCAATCTAAAGTACTTTCATATTTTTGGATGTGTTTGCTACATACTTAATGATAGAGATCAATTACACAAATTTGACTCTAAGAGTGACAAATAATTTTTCTTAGGTTACTCTAGGAATAGCAAAGCTTAGAGAATTTATAATCTAAGGACAAATACTGTTCAAGAATTCAATAATGTGGTATTTGATTATACTTCTAGTATTTTAGGTACAAATTATGAGAATGATGTTGTTGATCTCATTGAAACTCCAAAAGTTTCTGACCAAAAAAAGGATGTTGCCCAAAATGAGTCATCACCTGGGACAACACTGCCTAAAAAATCTGAAAAGATTGTTAAGTCAGAAAACATATTAGAAACAGGAAGAACACCTTCTTCCAGGATTCTAAAGAGCCATCCAATGAATCAGATAATTGGTGAACAATATACTGGAGTGCAAACCAGAAGAAGATTTGAAACTAACCCCAAGGATGTGGTAAGGTCTATTTACATGTCCTCTATATGAAATCAGGTAAATTTTGAATGTTAGCATTCACCAATTGAGCCTAAAAATGTATCTGAAGCTCTTAAAGATGTGAATTGGATAAATGCAATTCATGAAGAGCTAAACCAGTTTGAAAGAAGTGAAGTTTGGAGTCTAGTTCCTAGACTTAGTCATACTAATATCATAAGAACAAATTGGATTTTAAAAAATAAGAATGATGAATCTGGTAATATAATTGGAAACAAAGCTAGACTAGTAGCTCAAGGTTATACTCAAATAGAAGGAATAGACTTTGATGAAACATTTACTTCTGTAGTAAGAATTGAGTCTATTAGACTGTTATTAGTCATTGCATGATTTGTTGATATTAAGCTACACCAAAATGATTATATCTTGATTGCTCAAATTTATGTGGATGATATTATGTTTGGTTCAATAAGTGAACATATGCTGAATAAATTTGTGCATGAGATGACTTCAACATTTGAAATGTCTATGGTTGGTGATCTAAATTACTTTCTTGGATTGCAAATTAAACAAAGTAAAGATGGTATATTTTTCTCACAAAGTAAGTATGTTAAGAATCTGGTTAAAAGATTTAGATTAGAAAATGCTAAATGCATGAAAACACTAATGTGTTCTACACTAAAACTGAGTAAAGACAGTGATGGGAAGAATGTTGACCCAACATTGTACAGATCAATGATAGAAAGTTTGTTATATCTTACTTTTAGTAGACCTAACATCATGTTTAGTGTTTGTTTATGTGCTAGATACCAGGAAAATCCTAAAGAGTCTCATTTAATTTCTATGAAAAGAATTATAAAATATGCGACTGGAACTAGTGAAATGGGTATAATGTACTCAAAAGATACTAACTGTGCTTTAGTTGGCTATAGTGATGCCGATTGGGCAGGAGATGCAGATGATAGGAAGAGCACCAGTGGTGGATGTTTCTTCATGGGGAACAATCTGATCTCATGGCATAGCAAGGAGCAGAACTGTGTTACACAATCAACTGTTGAGTCAGAATATATTGCTGTAGGAAGTTGTTGTACACAACTTCTATGGTTAAGAAAAATATTTTATGATTATGGCATTGATAGTGAGGTTCTGACGGTTTATTGTGATAATACTAGTGCCATTAATATCTTTAAAAATCATGTGCAGCACTCATTAACTAAGCATATTAGTATAAGACATCATTTCATAAGAGACCTTGTAGAGAAAGAAGTGAAATTGGAGTATATTTCTACTAAAAAACAATTAGCTGATATATTTACTAAAGCCCTTGATTATGAGAGGTTTTCTTCCCTTAGAAAATCTCTTGGTTTATGTATTATCTGAATCTGTTTTTAACAGGATGTTGTACAAAATATTGACAATATTTTAATTAACATCAGTATGAGTCATGTTTTTATTTCTAAGTGTCAAACCTATTTTGTCTATTAAGTAAATTTCTTGTAGAAAGTTTTCCATTCGAACCTTGAAAATTATTTTCTGGACACACATCTCTTGAATGTTTTAAAATTAAAAAATCATAATAGATGTTTATTATATTTGAATCGATGTTACTTTTAATTTTAAATTTTGGATAGTTTTATATTTTTTTAATAATATTTTAATAAATGAATAATTTATAAGTAGTCGAAAAGGAATAATTTTAAAAAAGTTGGACACAATATTTAGCAGTGATGAATATGTTAGTGCTTCAATTTCCAAGTCCTATTATGTTAATATTTTGCACCTTCCTTCCAGATTGGAACCAACAACAATTGATAAATATTCTAAAAATGGGGTTGAATTCCTCTCAAACGATGTTGGTTTTGTAAACTGATGGTCCTGAAACGAGTAAACAGGTCTATGAGGGGATACACATGTGGTTACAAATTTAAACTTCTTTAAAACTTATCAGGTTACTTCAGATAGTAACTCGTCAGTGGACTTTAAGTCTGTTGAGAATTACTTATGAAAGCTTACTGAGATAATACCTCCACTGAAAGCTCAAGACTTTCAGTTGAACTACTATCTAATTAGCTTTCAAATGCGGATTAGTGAGCCCTTTAGAAAACTCGTTTTACTTGATAAACCTTGAGTGAATAACACACACTTAGGAAATAGTAGAATGTAAATACACAAGATATACAGTGGTTCAGAGATGAATCTCCTACGTCCACTGTCCTGATTAAACAGGAGAATTCCTTTCACTTGGAATTCCTTGTGTTATAGTGCCAAGGTGCACTGATCAATTAATCCTCTCTTAGGATGATTGATCACTAGGATAATTCCAGGTCCTAGTTCCCAAAACAAACCAGCTTTCAGACTGATACAAGTAATCAGCTTACTAACACCACTTAACACTAACTCTCAACCTAACAACTGAGTAGGGTTTTGAGTAGGGTTTGGTTCCAACTGTTGTGATATAATCCTTACTGTTTAGCTCAAGGCTTAGGATGGATTATCTCTTTCTAAGGTTTGGATATATCTTTTAAGCTTGGTTACAAAAGGCTTGTTATGCTCTCTACAAATGTGAAACACTTGGGAAACAAAAGTAATTTCGAGTGTTTCTAAAAAGTTATGAATGTAGAGATAGCTTTGATCTTGTGAGTTTCCCGTGCATAGAACTGAGCACGTCCTTCTGTATTTATAGGCTTCCTTGAAAATCTTCCCGTTGGATTTGAATCTTCTCAAGTAAGTCTTCTTGTATCTGATTGGTTCAAACGGCTCTTTTTGAAGCTTTAAGTCTTGTCAAGAAACGGCTGAAAGACCATGCCTATTCACCAACTTTCTGGGGAAAGCTAGGGAAAGAATTTTAGTACTTGTCAGTCTGGGACAGGTCGGCTGTCAGTAGAGTACACCTACGTGTCATCTTCTCATTGGGCCGTTCAGTCTGCTTGCTCAGAATCCTGTCCTGCTTTAAGGTGGAACTCCTCTGAGAGAACCTTCTTAATTCTTCATTTATTGTAAGCTTCAAAGAAATTTGTTTTGCCTTGTTCCAACCAGATTAACTAACAGCCTTTAATGTGTTTTGTTAGTTCTCATCAGTGGACCTTGGTCCTCTTCTGATGGTTTTAGTCTTAGTGAGAATGTAGTTAGAAAAGACTTAGACTAATTCTCAGATCACTTGTCTTTAGCGGACTTCAACTTCAACGGACTTTCTTCTTCAATACACTCTAGAAATTTATAACTGCACTCCAGTTCCTTAACATTTGAACTGAATCAACTAAGTACTAACTCTACTGAACATTTTACTTACAAATAACTTAGGAGGAATATTTTGGCATCTTAATAGTACAGTTTACTTAGTAGTACAGTTTAGATGAAGTCTATTAACAAAAAGTTCAAACTTAAAACATCTGGGACTTATAAACAAATGCCCAGCAAAAACACTTAACTACTTCAAATAGTTTCAAACAAAGGTTCTAGTCCATATTGTTTGAAGACTCTGATTTTCAGCTTATTTTTCCTCTCCATCACCTCTTTTGAATGTCCTTTGAGACCAAGATGCTCACATAAGGACACCCACTCTTCTGTAATCCGATCTCTGTCCACTGCTCCAGTTGCATCTTGAGGAGGCCAGTAGATGATTGGCTCAGGAGCCTTCAGGGCATGATCTGGGAATTTATCATTCCAGGCTTCACTTATGTCAGGGTAGAGTTTTGGGTAGGACTCAAAGAGCCAGTCATTGAATAAGTCTTGTGCGTTTTCTTTACCCAATTCTCCACTGACATAATATGAGTATATGAATTCCCTCTTGGCAGTTTCCCAAGCATCATTCAGCTTCTTGGGAACCCAAGTATCAAGATGAGGGAACTGAGCCTTTGCAAGTGCCACCTTCTCCTTCTTCAGCTTTGCAGCCCACCTTTGATAGCCATTTCTGAATTTCTTTGATGTGGACTTGTCAAAGGTAGCTAACCTCTGCTGCCTCTTCCTTTCAGCCAGCTCAGCAATGGTTTCCATCTTCCCAACAACCTTGTCTCTCCTCTCTTGCTGTTGAGCAGTTAGCTTTTTGGCTCTTTCATTCATACCCCCAGCCGCCTTGATTAGCTCAGTGAGCTCTGTAACTATGGTGGGGGCAGATTTTGGAGTTTCAGAAGATATAGGATCAGGGTTTAGAATAGGAAGTACCTCAACTGACTCAGTTGAGGCAGTGGACTTTGCAGCCAACCTCCCTGAGGTTCTGGTCTTCTTGGCCACCTCTGCTGAGAGGACGTCAGTTACCTTTCTTTTGATAGATTCCCCCTTCTGAGCAGCTCTCTCTTCTTTCTCCTTCAAGTGAGCTTCCTTGAATTTTGATAAGTCTTCTGATGAGGTCTCCTTCCCTTTCTTGGCTTCAGCAATCTTCTGGGCCTCAACATCTATCTTCTTTAGGGTGCTCTTGACTTGTTGACCTCTTACAAATTCAGGGGTCTCAAGAATGATATTCATCTTGTTCTTAGGGTCCAGCTTCATGTCCTTAGCACTTACCCTCTTTTCCCCCTTTCCGGCATTAATCATGCACTCAGCCACAGTTATGTTTAACTTCATCTGATCATGAGCAAGGGCCTTCAATTCAGTGGAGCAATGGTCAACTTCATCCTCCAGCCTTTCCAAGGTTGCTCCAGCTGTTTGCCCAAATTGCACAAACTGGGCAAGCTTTTCATCAATTAAGACATTGGTCTTCTCCTGGGTAGGGAAGTCCTCTGCCGTCTTTTTCAGTACTTCACTTAGCTTGGCTCCCAACTCATCATGCTTTGCTTCGAACTCCAACATCTTCTGATTCCATAACCCTTCAACCTTCCCAATAAGGTCAGCTGAGAAAGCCTCAACAGAGGACTTTAGGTTAATGGACACATTTTCCATAGACTCCTTAAGAAATTGGGCTCTGACTTCTTCTTCTTTTTGTTCCAGCTTCTTCAGGCCCTCAATCACCAAGACACTCTGACCTTCAACCACATCCAGCACCATCTGCTGTGAGTCCTCAATCTTTAGGGTCAGGTTCTTAAGTGATTTGGTTGTGGACTCCATCATCTCATCTACATGGTCTGAGAGGATGACCATCTCATCCACTTCTTCTTGGACTATTTCATGAACATCCCTCAGTTGAGCTTGAAGAGAGGGAAGCCTTTCATTTTGAAGTGAGTGAACAACATCTCTTAGTGGAGTTAGGTTGACTTGGACTGGGGGAACTTCATCAGTTTGTACACCTGCATGACAAACAATGTTAGTCCTTTCCCCTCTTTCTCACAACCTAAGTCTCCTGACACATCTATCTCCATTTGTGCTCCCTCCTCCTCACTCTTCTCACTTTTCTCACTCTTTTTTTTTCGACTAGATTCTTTTCAGCCAATTCATCCTTTACAGGAATGATTGCTCTAATTTCACCACTCACAACATTTGTTATTTCGACCTCATTTTCTCTCTTTTTCATTTTCAACTCCTTCTTTTCCAGACACCTCAGCTGACTCCGTAGTCACCACTGAGGTCTGTTGTGGGAGAGCTTCAGTAGACACCTCTACTGATCTCCCTGTGGCAAATTTTGTGCCTCAGTATCTCTTGCCAAAGATACATCCTTGGCTACTTCACCACCACCTTGCTGTGGTGAAGTACCTTCTCCTTTCTCAGTCTCCTTCTCCTCCTCTTTCTCTTTCTCTGCCTCACCTTCAGTGGATTTTACCTCTTCTGGCCCTCTTTCTTGTTCAGCTTTTCTCTTCCTCCACTCTTCTCCTCCTCAGCCAGTTTGTCCAAAACCAGACTTTGAAAGATCTTCTCATCACAGAGAAGTCTGGTTTTGGTCATCCCAGCAAATTTCATCACCTCCATCTCCTCCTTCTTCCATTCATCAGCATTGCTGCCTCTGACAGCCATCATGATCTCACCCAATCTCCTGTCTTAGAGCTGGACAAGGAATCTAAGTCTCATAAACATAGCTTTTAGGGTGGGGTACCCATCAAGCTCAGGATATTTAGACTCCAAGGAATAGGCTACCTTGTAACGCCCCGTTTCCGGAATGAAGGCCCCTATGACTTTTAACACTCCGAACTCGGGTCGCCACTTAGTAACTGAAAACTGAGCTTAAAAATTTCTTTTTAATAATTAAGAGACAAGTGTAAATGAAATACTTTGCAGCGGAAGATCATATATAAATTAAGCATGAGTGAACAAGGTCTTTTATTTAACTCTAAAGTCATAGTCAAAGAGGAAATTTGCGTACAAGATATTCATCGAGTAACCTTTAAAGGTTTGTTACTCGGCATCATAATTAAAATCGTCTTTAGAAAGAGAATATAATATTATTTAATTATTTATATATATAGCATCAAATATATGGAAACTCTGTTTCACTACTGCAGCTCCGACTCCTCTTGATCATATCCTGAAAAAATATTAAACTCTTAACTTTTTAAAGAAAAGCTACAAACTTCTTGAAATAGTTATCGACTTAGTACAAGTAGGCACGTCCGAGCTCTGACTTGGGTCGCACTTCACCAAGCATGATTTCCTTTAATATTAGTGATCATTTAATTCATATAAGTTGTCTTAGGGAATTTTTGTAAGACACATAATTCACATAAGTTTCTTTCGTTTGGTTAATTCGGTTAAGGTTTTCCGTTTGTCCTTTAGTTCGAAATCCTTTTATAAAAACTTTTACTTCTTTCATAACTTATGAATATAGGCAGCTGATAATGAAGTTTAACAAGTTTAACGAGGCCAATAAACTTTGTTCTTTAAATGGTTCTTTAGAGAGTAAATATTATTTGACGATAAATTACTTATACTTTTATAAGTCTTAGCACGTTTGCAAATACAACAAGTACTCAACCAAAACATATAATTAACATATTTGTATTTAAATATGAAAATGACAACATAACATATTCAATTAATCCACAATAATTCAATAGGATAATTTATTCGCAAAAGATCGATTAAACAATTGAACTTTAAAAATGTTTTGAGATAATTTCTAAAGCATGAATATAATTAACATAATTGATCATAAAAATATGTATCAGCCTACATGATATTATTTTTAGACTCAAACGGCCTGTTCGAATTAGGTTTTTCCGAAACCTTTCCTATATTCTAACAATTTCACTAAAAATATTTAAACCTTTTAATAAAAACATGGGGACTTCCAGATTATCATCTAAACATGCATACAGTAAAATTATATTGTGATTTTTCAAGGAAGATATACCTAAACATGAATCCTATCGAAAAATAGTAAAATAAAGCCTAGAAACGTCGTAATTATTTATAATTATTTAGACACTTCTTAAAATTATGAATTTCGACATGGTAACACATAAATACATATAAAACATGAATATGACCTTTTGAAAACTTAAAAGATTCTGTAAAAAGTTATATTTTCATTTTTATGAAACAAGGACAGTTGTTTATTGCATTTTATCTCAATTTCGAACATCCATTTCTCCTAAGATATAAGTTCTATAGGTACCAGTTTTTGCAGGCATAAACTACTCCATTACAGGTTTAACATCATATTTTTAGTTTGATTTTATCATCGTTATAAGTAGGGGATAAACGGGCTCAAAGTAGCTAAGTCGATCACTTTTGAATCATTAAAAACAGTATCACAGATTACTCATGTTTCTGTCAAGTCTAAACAAAAGTAGAAACACACATTTAGGGAGTTCTAAAAATTGTAAATTTCAGCATGGTGACTCTATTACAAGTTCTCTACAACATCCAATTCTTACTTCTCGAAAAAGGATTAAGTAAACATGTTTTACAAGGCAAAATATCACAAGGGTTTATTCTGGACACATCAAGTTTAAAAATCGATTTCTCTTAGGGATCAACTCTAAAAATCATCAAATTTTAACAAGATACAGTATACTTCGATGAGAATATGAATACCAAATTTTAACTAGGAATTGGGTCCGTGAATAGGGGTATTACAGTTTCAATCGATTCTGGGCAGGGCAAATTTAGGATTTTATTTCTCTTTTGATTTAACTCTGATGAGCATGAAATTTATACAGGATGTTTTTTACTATCAATAGTTTGTTCAGTAAAAATTTTATAGGATTCCCATGATTATAAATATAAGATCAGAAACTAACAATTCATTCATTCACAGAATCGATCGGAAAAACGCATCGACTTTCAAGGGTCATATCTCCTTTGTCTTAAGTCAAAACACCACGAATTTTGGATGAGTTCTAATTTACTTATAGTTAATCAATCACAATTAATTTCATAATTTTCTGAGCAACGAAACATAAAAAACCGAAACAAAGAATTTAACAATTAAACACATAGGGATGAACACAGGGATAACCTTTGTAGTTTCCTTCTTAGATGGAGTTTTGGGCGAAATTTCTTGATGAAACACAGTTGATTGGAGTCCTAGAATTATGGATGAAGGTTTCTTGCTTTGTATAAGGGTTTGAAGGATATTTAATAGAGGAAGGAGCAAGAGTGCCGAGAGAAGGAGAAGAGGACGATGGAGGGGGAATGAAATGTTGTCATGGCTTCTTCTTTTTTTCTTTTCTTATTTTCGTGTGCTAATGAACTGATGAACGTATACTCTTATAGATGATTAGAGCGGTTGAGAATGAGGGTAGAAGTTGATGTAGGTGGTTAAATAAGGACCAAGTAAATAGGTAATTAGTTTAGGATTAATTTTAAAAGAAATTCTTAGATATTTTAACTATTCATACTATATTTTAATTACCACTTGTATTTACTACGCAGGTTTCATGTAATCCGTATTATTTAATCATGAAGAAGTCGTATTTTAAATATACGAAAAATATCATAAATGTTGACTATTTTAAACAATCGTATTTATACATCGAATTAATTATTTCATACGTATTAGTTTTCTCATATTTATTATAAGTGCTTCGTTTGGCTAGTTTTGGATATTGTAAAATTATTAGACATGATAAGATCATTATCACACTCGTTTGTTACTATATTTTATAACACGCATAACTTTCGTTTGAAAAATGCCCTTTAATTTTAAGGCCTCGTATTTTTCTCTAATTTAATAAAATAAAATCTTATATAGTTTTAATATCATTCAAACCTTAAACTTGTATTCTTAAAAGTGTTAGGAGTGCCCCCGATTCAGAAAGCTCGTCCATTTCCTGAAAAATTAGAACTCGAAGACATACGTTATTCATAAAATACATAAAATATTAAATCATATAATCTTTCTTTCGGGAATTTTGGTTTGGGGTGTTACACACCTCATCCTTAAGAGTATCCAAGAAGGAGTACTCTTCTTCATCGTCTGAGGGGAGGGAAGAGGTAGGGGATCTGATATTAGTAGGCTCTTCTGGGATGGATTCCAGGTGAGTTGTATAGGTTTCAAGAGGGTTAGATTCAGAGGGGGTTTGGGGTTGGGGTTCAGAGGGGTTTGGTTCAGTGGGGTTTGAGGGAATGTGTTCAGATGGGGTTGAAGATGCCTCAGTAGATGCCAGAGGGGGTGGTAGTTTGGGATCCACTTTTAGGCTGTTGAGAGCCTTCAGTGGTGGTTTTGGCAATTTTGGAGATTTTCTTTATTTTTACAAGTGTTCTGGGCTTGGTTTTGGGTTTGATGGGGGTAGGGGCAGGGGCATCTGAGTCAGACTCAGTTGAAATAACATTTGGAGAAGAGTCAGGGTTACCTGATGAAGACTCATCAGTAGAGTTTGTGACTCTGACCTTCTTAGAGGCACTCTCCTTCTCAGCCTCAGTAGACCCCTTCTTCTCTTTCTTTGAGGCCTTCTGTGCTTCTTCCTCCTTATGTAGGGCCATTTTGTCACTAAGTTTGACCAGCCTCCTCTTCAGCTTGGTCTTCTTTCCCTCAGCAGAACCAGCTTCCACCTCCTCTTCTGCCGCTTCAGGGCTCTCTACTGCTGCCTTTATCATCCTCGTTTCTAAGGCCTTTCCAGATTTGAACAAGGCCTTTAGGTTACTCCACTTCCTATCCCTTATCCAGTCTACTCCCACATCCACATTTTCTATCAAGTGAGAGATCTTGGTGGCAAAATTTAGCTTACTTGCCAATTGGGGAGTTTTGTCAGGTTGGAATTTAGAGTGCTCTTTATTCAGCGCTCTCAAGAAGAATTGTTGCCAGTTGTAGGTCATCTCCTTGCTTACAACAATAGCTTTCATCAGTCTCAGCTTGGGCTTGCTCACTTGCTCCGTGCTCCCCTGGTTTCCCAATATACATTTCCAAAACAATCTCACAAAGGACATTGTATACGGGAAGAAGTACACTTCTATTCATAGTGGGGCTGTACTTCATCTTCTTTTGCATAATGTTGTATATCCAGTCCTCCTCTTTGTCAGCAATACAGGTATCTTGGTTTGGACCTTCAGAGGGGAGATCACATAACTCTTTTAAATCATCACTACTGATCCAAATCTCCTTCCTGGTCTTTTGGTGTTCAACAATTTCCATATCATCTCTTATCACCTTTTTCTTCCTTTGAAGGAATAGACACGACCTGATTCTAGAGTCAGAGTTGGATATATTATAGAAGAACTCAAGAACCTGTCTATCGAAGCATTTCTCAGGATGAACTGATGAGAACTTTTCCAACCCAGCAGCTTTGACCATCTCCAAGGCTTCTTTAATGTGTGCGAACTCCGGTCTTGATTCAATCTCTGGGTTATCGAAAACCACTAAGGGGTCATACCAGAAATTATCTTTGTTTGTTAAAAACCCAAGATTTACTTTGGCCATTGTTAGAAGAGAAATGAGAGAAAAATTGCAGAGAGTGTTTAGGAAAGATAGTAAGTGCTTGCTTGAAAGTGTGTTCGAAAAGGTTCTTTGGCTGATTTTTTTTTATCGGTAAATGTTAGTTGTTAGTAGTTAGATTAGTTCACCAAGTCTCCATACACTCCCAGAAATCTCCAAGCCTACCTTATAACTCCCTCCCAATTCATTCCCAAAGGGAATCGAACCCAGGTCACTCACTAGAGTGAGGAACCCGGTGGCCAGGTGGGCTAAGCCACCTGGTTCTTTGACTGATTTTGGGGGTTTTTATATGAGAGATGGACGGTGAGATCTAGCCCCGCAATCAACGTCTGCGATTAATTGATTGTAAGGTCTTGGATAGTTGAAGGAGTTAGTGGGGAGTTTTTGAGAGATCTTGACGGTTAGAAAAAAACCGCCTAAAATGAAAGGTATGGATTAAAGGAGTTGGTACCTGGAAGGTCACATCATCCGGCTTTTAAGGCGCGTGAGATAGGTAACTGTAAAAGTGAACCTGGCTTGTACAATGCGCATTAAATGCTTGCCATGTTGAAATATTTTTGAAACAGAGTAAAAAGATTTAATTTCCAAGAAAATACTCATTAGCTATTTAGATAATAGTTTTATATTATAAAAACTAAGAGACTTCATATTTGAAAAATAGCAGAGTTAAAACTTTTGACCTCTACTGAGGTGGAACCTCTTCTGAGAACCATAAGCTCTTCTGTGATTAGTGACTCCACTGAGGTTCATTCTCTTCTGAGGTTGAACCTCCACTGACTCGAAATCAACTCATCTGAGATTGGCTCCTTCCTCTACTCTCCTAGATCTAGAAGTCCAAGCTCTACTGAAAGTTCTTGAAACCTTGCTTCAGCCAAAGGTTTAGTAAATATGTCAGCCTTTTGTTTGTCAGTATGAATCTTGAGCATTTTGATATCCTTCTTCTCCACATGATCTCTGATGAAGTGATGCCTTATGTCCACATGTTTGCATCTTGTGTGGAGAACTGGATTTTCTGAAATGGCAATTGCACTATTGTTGTCATAGAAAATAGGAACTTCATTAGCAAAGATGTTGTAATCTCTCAGTTGTTGTTTTAGCCAAAGAATTTGAGCACGACAACTTCCAGCTGCCATATATTCAGCTTCAGTAGTGCTTGTGGCTACTGAATTTTGTTTCTTGGAAAACAAAGAGATCGGCTTACTTCCCAAGAATTGACAAGTGCCTGAGGTTGATTTCCTGTCAATTTTGCATCCTCCATAGTCAGCATCTGAGTATCCTGTGAGTTCCAGATTATCATCTGAGGGATACCATAATCCCATATTCACAGTACCCTTGGGATATTTAAGAATCCTCTTAGCAGCTTCCAGATGAATTTTGTTGGGGTTTGCTTGATATCTTGCACATATCCCAACTGCAAATGTGATATCATCCAATGATGGCTCTGTAGTGAGTTTAGTCTACTGATTCACCATCTTCATCAGGTTCCATCTTGGTGTTGGTGTTGAGTGGAACCCTTGCAACTTTGCTGGTCTGGCATCCAAACTTGTTGATCAGCTCCCTTGTATATTTGGCTTGGTTGATGAAGATTCCTTCAGGAGATTGCTTGACTTGAAGTCCTAGAAAGAAGTTCATTTCTCCCATCATTGACATCTCAAACTTTCCTTTCATCAGTTGAGAAAATTTCTCACAAACGACTTGGTTAGGACAACCAAAAATGATATCATCCACATAGATTTGAACAAGTAAGGTGTCCTCTCCTTTTGTGATTCTGAAGAGAGTTCTATCTACTCTTCCTTTGATAAAACCATGATCCAAAAGGAATTGTGAAAAAGTATCATACCAAGCCCTTGGAGCCTGTTTCAGTCCATATAGAGCTTTTCTCAGTCTATATACTTTGTGACTTTCTTCAAAGCCTGGGGGTTGCTCCACATAGACTTTCCTCATTGAGTATTCCATTCAAGATTGCACTCTTAACATTCATTTGATACACCTTGAATTTCTTGTGAGCAACATAAGCAAGAAATAATCGTATTGCCTGCAATCTGGCCACTGGGGCAAAAGTTTCATCATAGTCAAAGCCTTCAACTTGAGAATAGCCCTTTGCAACTAGCCTGGCCTTGTTTCTGACTATGACATCATTTTCATCCTTCTTGTTCTTGAATACCCACTTAGTACCAATCACATTGCAATGATATGGTCTGTCAACCAACTCCCATACTTGATTTCTTGTAAATTGGTTGAGCTCTTCTTGCATGGCAATGATCCAATTTGAATCTTGAAGTGCTTCTCCAATGGAACCTGGTTCCTAGTTAGATAAAAAACAACAAAACAAAGCACTTTCTCCATGAAAACTTCTAGTTTTGACTCCTGAGGTAGGATCACCTAGGATTTACTCAACAGGGTGATCTGAGAGCCAGGTTCTCCTAGGCTGATGTCCTTCAGTAGAGTTTAACTCTTCTGAAGTTGAGTCACTAGATAAAGGAATGAAATCAAATTCAGGAAATAAGACAGAGGGTTGAAGTCCTGAGTCATCATTCAAAGTATTCTCATTCTCAATGGTAATATCATTGGTTCCCCCTTGAATGATGGGCTCAGTGGATGTCTCAGCTGTGACCACATCTTCATCGATATTACTTACTTCTTGAACTGGGATTGTGTTCATCAGTTCAGTTACTTGTTCAGGAGAGCTCTCAGGTGACCTTTGAGGAGTGGTTTGACTTTGGGTGACCTCTTTGAATTGTTGATCATTGAAGTTATCCCAGGTTGGAATGTAAGTATCAACACAATTCTCAGGATAGCCTTTGGACTTGATACTCAATCTAGTTAGTCTTTTGCTTATCACTTCCTCATTCTCCTTACTCCTGGACTCAAAAATAGATTCATCAAAGACCACATGAGGTGTTTCTTCCACAACAAGAGTTCTACAATTATAAACCCTGAAAGCTCTACTGATTTGGACATATCCTAAGAAGATTCCTTCATCAGCTTTGCTATCAAAAGCTTTCAGTTGAGTTTTCCCATTGTTGTGAATGAAACACTTGCAACCAAAGATATGAAAGTAAGATACCTGTGGCTTTCTGCCATTCCATAACTCATATGGAGTTTTTCCTTGATGTTTGGTTACCATGGATCTGTTTTGAGTGTGACAGGCAGTATTAATGGCTTCAGCCCAAAATCTTTTAGGAACTTGAGCTTCTGCAAGCATTGTCCTTGCTGCTTCCTTAAGGGTCCTATTTCTTCTTTCAGCTACTCCATTTTGTTGTGGAGTTCTTGTAGCTGAGGTCTCATGAGCAATACCTAACTCTTTGCAGAAGTTAGATATTATAGAATTAATAAACTCAGTACCCTTGTCTGATCTTATCTTTACAATGTTCAGGCTCTTTTCATTGCTAACTTTCTTCAGGAGCTCTGGTAGCCTGAGTTGAGTCTCCTTCTTGCTTGCTAGGAATACCACCCATGTGTACCTGCAAAAATCATCAACAACAAGTGTATATTTTCTCCCATTGATACTTACAGGGGTTACAGAACCAAAGAGATCCATATGTAACAATTGAAGTACTCTGTCAGTAGAGGTTGCTACTTTGCTTTTGAAAGATGCTTTCACTTATTTTCCCTCCTGACAGGCTTTGCAGATATGTTATTTGTTGTATACTTCATTTGGCATTCCTTTCACCAGTACATGTCTTGCAATCCTGTTCATCATCTTGAAATTCAGATAACTTAGTCTCTTGTGCCACATCCAATTAGTATCAGTTGAGCTCTTTGCAATAAGGCATACATTTGGTGTGTAAGACTTCCAATCTTCAAGATAGACATTTCCCTTCCTTGACCCAGTTAGTAGTACCTGTTGTGAAGCTATATTTTTTGACAAAGCACAGGTTACATGAAAATTACACACTGTATCCTTTATCACAAAACTGACTTATGGACAAAAGATTGTGCTTAAGTCCACTGGCATAGGATACATTGCTTACTCTTGCTGAGTCAATTATTAAAGTACCATAACCTTTAGTGGCTCCTTGTGAATTGTTACCAAAGATGGCTTGTGGACCTTCTTTCTCAACAAATTATGTCAGGAGATCTTTGTTGCCAGTCATGTGCCTGGAACATCCATTGTCCAAGTACCAGACTGAAGATTTTAGAGCTTCTCCTTTGTTGAGGTTCACTGAGCCCTGCAGTCAAAATCAAGCTTTAGGTACCCATTTTGTGTTGGGTCCTACCAGGTTAGCTGTACCTTTCAGAATCCAAATTTGCCTCACAGTTCTAATCACTTTAGAATGACTAATTTGTCTTCCATAAACATCTACATAGATTGTTATCTCCCTAGGTGCCTTGGGAGTAAACTTTATATGGGTGTCAGCCTTTGAAGGAACAAAAACCTTCTTTACTTTCTTTCTTTCAGTCTTGGGTGCACCTAGCCTAAGTTTTTGTTGATAAGGGTATGAAGGGCCTTTTCCTTTAGGCACAACAGGAATAGGTCTTCTGTATGAGTCATTTCTTGAGGAGTGCTCAAGCCTGGGTGCTTTCAGCCGAGGTTGCTTCATCTGTGAAGACCTCGGCTGATAGTACCTCTGCTGAGATCCATTTTGATTAGTCAACTGAGCCTTTCCATTTGGTTTTGGCTGGGTTTGACTTTTCTATTGTTGAACTTCAGCTGGTCTTTTTCCCTTATCTAAAATCTGTGGTTGAAAGGTCACAGACTTAATAAAAACTCTCTTTGTGCCACTTGAAGAAGCAACACTCAGAGGACCTTCTGAAGGTTTTGGAATAAAGTCTATCCCACACTTGTTATTAGGATTGATTTGAAAGTTTTGAATTTCCTCTATGGCAAGAGAGGGTTTGTTAAGAGCATCAATCCTTTTTAACAAGGTCTCTTCAGATTTTTGTAAGACATCAATTTTCCGGAGAGATTCCTTTACTTGGCTTACCAGTTTTAAATTTTCTTCAGTTAACTTTATCTTAGATTCAGTAAGATCTTTTATCAGTTGATCTTTGCCATTTCCTTGACTTTTGAGGGTCTCCACCTCTTTTGTCAATTCAATGGTAGACTGAGCTGAGTTAAGATCTGGCTAATTCCCAGACTTAATTAACTTAGAGTTTTCTCTCACGAGATTTTTGTTTTCATCTTGGAGACAAAAACTTGCTTCTTGCAACCTAGAGAAATCAATCATCAATTGTTTCAAAGTGGACTGAAGATTGAGTTCCTCAGTTGACTCTGAGCTCAGCTAAGGTGAGTGTTCTAGAGAAATGGATAATTTAAATTGTACCTCTGGTTCTTCTCTTGTCATGAGGCACATGTCATCATCACTGCTTTCTGAGAACAGTCCATCAGATGACTCCAGATCTTCTTCAACATCCTCAACCACCATGGCTTTCCTTTCTCCATATCTCCTGTCTCTTTTGGCTTGCCTTTCTTTTCTTTCCTTGGTGCCCAGTTGAGGACAATCATATTGAAAGTACCCAACCTTCTTGCATTGGAAGCATCTATTGGCATCATCATTCTTTTCCTCAGTAGACTCCTTGGTCTTTGATGATGATCCTTCATCTCTGGTATAGTTCTTGTAATCCTTCCTTCTTTGTTATCCCTGTAAAATCTTTTATACTTGCCAAATCGGCTGTTAAGTTTCTCAAACCTTCTAGCCACCAGGCTGAGTTCCTCTTGCATCTCAGCCTTGCTTTGAGATTTGCTTGCCTTTGTACTCTTCTGTGGCTTTGGGGATTTTGGCTCAGTCTCCTTAGCTTTGAAGGAAACTCCCTTCTCAGCTGAGGTCTCATCAGGAGCCCTTTTCCTGTTTAGATCAAACTCATAAGCCTTAAGTTCTGAGAATACCTATTGTATAGACATGTTGGACAAATCCTTGGTATTCTGCATCATCACAGAGTACATATCCCATCCTGAGATTAACCCTCTCAGGATCTTTAAGGCAACTTCTCTCTTGGTGTAGACTTTTCCCAGAGAATTTATCTCATTCATGGTGTCAGTGAACCTCCCATCAAGTTGGTCAATGGTCTCAGTGGGCTCCATGGTGAACTGCTCATACTTTTGAACAGCTACAGAAAGCTTGTTCTCCTTTATCTTGTCAGTTCCTTCACACATGAGAGCAAGAGTGTCCCAAAGTTCCTTTGCAATCTTGCAGTGGATCACTCTTCCCATTACAGAATCTGGAATGGTGGTGTAGAGAATATTTATGGCTATGAAGTTGAGGTTGTTTCTCCTCCTTTCATCTGCAGTGAAGTTATCTTCATCCTTGGGCCATTCTTCTCTTGGATCTGCAATAGTCTCAGATGTGGTTCTAGTGTTAGGGGTCATAAAAATAAATGGACCTTTAGTAATTACCCTTAATATTTCATCATGCACACAGGCAAGATGAGCTCTCATTCTGATCTTCCAGAAGTCATAATTTCCACTCAGAATTGTGGAAGTTTGTGATGGGACATATGGTTCAAAGGATTAACTCCCATATTGTTCTCTGCTGGTGGTGCTACCCTAGTTGCATTGTCAGCCATAATATCTAAACAAGTTTATCAATAAGATTAATTCAGATGACCAAATAGAAAATACCTTTTTAGAACAAGGTATACTTAGAACAATTGTCTTTTGAACCACTGCTCTCATACCAATTGATGGTCCCGAAATGAGTAAACAGGTGTATGGGGGGGAGGAATACACCTGTGGTTACACATTTAAACTTCTTTAAAACTTATCAGGTTACTTCAGATAGTAACTCGTCAGTGGACTTTAAGTCTGCTGAGAATTACTTATGAAAGCTTACTGAGATAATACCTCCACTGAAAGCTCAAGACTTTCAGTTGAACTACTATCTAATTAGCTTTCAAATGCGGATTAGTGAGCCCTTTAGAAAACTCGTTTTACTTGATAAACCTTGAGTGAATAACACACACTTAGGAAATAGCAGAATGTAAATACACAAAATATAAAGTGGTTCAGAGATGAATCTCCTACGTCCACTGTCCTGATTAAACAGGAGAATTCCTTTCACTTAGAATTCCTTGTGTTATAGCGCCAAGGTGCACTAATCAATTAATCCTCTCTTAGGATGATTGATCACTAGGATAATTCCAGGTCCTAGTTCCCAAAATAAACCAGCTTTCAGACTGATACAAGTAATCAGCTTACTAACACCACTTAACACTAACTCTCAACCTAACAACTGAGTAGGGTTTTGAGTAGAGTTTTGGTTCCAACTGTTGTGAGATAATCCCTACAGTTTAGCTCAAGGCTTAGGATGGATTATCTCTTTCTATGGTTTGGATATATCTTTTAAGCTTGGTTACAAAAGGCTTGTTATGCTCTCTACAAATGTGAAACACTTGGGAAACAAAGGTAATTTCGAGTGCTTCTAAAAGGTTATGAATGTAGAGATAGCTTTGATCTTGTGAGTTTCCCGTGCATAGAACTGAGCACGTCCTTCTGTATTTATAGGCTTCCTTGAAAATCTTCCCGTTGGATTTGAATCTTCTCAAGTAAGTCTTATTGTATTTGATTGGTTCAAACAGCTCTTTTTGAAGCTTTAAGTCTTGTCAAGAAACGACTGAAAGACCATGCCTATTCACCAACTTTCTGGGGAAAGCTATGGAAAGACTTTTTGTACTTGTCAGTCTGGGACAAGTCGGCTGTCAGTAGAGTACACCTACGTGTCATCTTCTCATTGGGCCATTCAGTCTGCTTGCTCAAAATCCTGTCCTGCTTTAAGGTGGAACTCCTCTGAGAGAACCTTCTTAATTCTTCATTTAGTGTAAGCTTCACTGAAATTCATTTTGCCTTGTTCCAACCAGATTAACTAACAGCCTTTAATGTGTTTAGCATTTAATGTGTTTTGTTAGTTCTCATCAGTGGACCTTGGTCCTTTCCTGATGGCTTTAGTCTTAGTGAGAATGTACTTAAAAAACATTCAAAACTTAGACTAATTCTCAGATCACTTGTCTTCAGCGGACTTCGACTTCAGTGGACTTCCTTCTTCAATACACTCTAGAAATTTATAACTGCACTCCAGTTCCTTAACATTTGAACTGAATTAACTAAGTACTAACTCTACTGAACATTTTACTTACAAATAACTTAGGAGGAATATTTTGGCATGTTAATCAAAACTTAAGTCTATACAATTTCCCAACATAAACTTTATCCAAAAAGTTCAAACTGCACAAACAAAAATAGTATCCCTCAGTGCCAAGATAACTTAAGTGAAATATGAAGTAACCTTATCCAAACCAATTCCTATTATTTCTAATTCACTTCCACCTTATTGTTGTTGGGAAAATAGGGGTGCCCGGAATCTATTCGGGATGAAATTTAAATACGAATTTAAATACAATTATTACTAGCATGAATTAATCCTAATTAATTCAAATAATAATTCCAACAACCAATTTAACATCATGCATGTTGAATTAATTCACATATAATCTATGGCGGAATAAACAAGATAATATGTGATTAACATACCTCTCGTAGAACTTGGCCTTTGAATAAAACGAGACTACGTACGCGCTTTACCAACCAAAAAGCCTTCTCAAGTATTCCCTTTCACCTTATTCGATCACCGGTGGGAGATGCTTTCGAATAATTTAAATAACTAAGGAAAAAGAAAAATATCTATGCTCTTGATTTTTCCAACACATGGAATTATGTATTTGGGGATGAAATAATCATCCCCTATTTATAATTAGAGGTGGCCGAAAATTAGGATTATTTGGGCCTTGGAGAAAATCTTTTCTTAGACTCTAAGAAATCTTGAATATATCTCATATATTTTTTTCTCCAAAATAAAATATTCCACAAAAATCTCACCCTCCTAATTATAACTACAATTTTCGAAAATTTCATGAAGAGATCCCAAGATTTGGATCTTCTTGAATACATGAGATATTCTTGTATTCCAAGAATACATATCTTCCATAATATCTTTCCAAGAGAATCAAAAAAATCTTTTTCTCTTCCTTATCATTAATTCTCGAAAATTAAGAGAAAAATCAGCAATATATTTTCTTTTTATTTTAATCACCTTATCATTATTGGGCTACTTAATGGGCTACTTGAGGAGCCTTTAAGGAGAATTAAGATTGGACCTCCTAATGAACTTCTGAATTTCAATATTGAGCCCCAATATAATTCAATCCATTAATATTAATTATTACCACTAATAAATTAATATTGCACTATCCATCTTAATCCATATTATGATAATATGGGCTCCTGGTTATTATTTCCCGCGTTTAAGATTATCAAGTCCATTAATTAATTAAGCTTCTGAATAGCTCTAAATTAATTAATATATTTCACCTTGGAGTAAAGACAGCTCAACATTATTATCCGTACCGAAGAAACTGATTCTTCACTTGCAAGATTTGGTACGATAAAACTTCTGAGCCCACCAAGGGGACTAATCACACGAGCCGTACTCACACGCGTTTCTCCGTATTAAATCTTAGCAACCGTCGTATGATTAATATTACTGCCCAAGACACAAAGTTCGAAGTCACAATGATTCTCACCCAACATGAATCAAAGCAGTAACCATTAAGCACACACGGTCCTATTTAAGTGACGGAGATTAAGAAATCAACAACCACTGAGGTCTAATTCTTCACATTTCAGAAAAGAAGAATTTATCCTCGCTGTAGGTCCTCTTCAACACATACTAAATGTGCTAGTGCAATCTCTTAGTCAAGACAGACCAATCTGAGCCTTACACATCGACCTTTCACGGCGGATTGTTCAATTCCACCTAGGTCGTGAAAATGTATGTTTAGTTACAAGGAAACAGTTAATGTTGTCTTCCGTGATCGGGTATCACCACATTAACTACAATGTAACTAGTACCATATATTGAACGATTTGCAATAAATATTCAACATTCAATCATATCTAAAGCAAATGCGATAAAAGAATTATTCTCATAAAACGAGTGTTTGATACACGAGTTATACAAAGTAAAAGCATACTTTCACGTATAACTCCAACAATTGCAAGTTCCAAGAAGTGGGGAAAGGTGTGAAAAAATTAATTAACACTTGATGAATTCTGGACGGATGAAATTTATGTACCGCTGTTTGAGCTGATAAAGCAAATTCCTGGACATGTTATGTCTTAATGGAGTTCCTCAAGAACTATCGAAGGGTAACTGAGAATAAAAAGATTATGATGCGTGGAAGCACTGTTCGTCAGAAGATACTATCATTTGACCGAAAGGATTACTTCTCTCCTATAACGTGAAGAAAGGAAGGTTGGTCGTGGAGTTAAAAGACATTAAACAAAAGTGCTCTACGGGAGGCAGTCCATATTATTTTTAATTTTCGTAATTTTTTTTTATTTTGTGGTTATCTTCTTCGTGGATTTAGTCATGTTTTTGTCTACAGTCTCTTGAATTCTGAAGGACGACGACCACCCCAGTCAGCGAGCACTCTATTCAACCTTGGCGACTTTTTTCCATGTCTTGCACATCCTTCTTATTTTTCTTTGATATTTTGTTGTTGCTTTAGGTCAAGCAACACACTTAGTGTGGGGGGATGACTTTAACTTTTTGCTTTGCAAGACATTATGTGGTTAGTTAGTTTGCTTGTTTCCTTTGTGATTTTTTGTGGTAATAGTCGAGTTTTGTACATTGTTAGTTTGAGTAACATGGCATGACAAGAGAGACACGTGTGATTGATTTTTGTGTTGATTTTTTTGAATTATGGTCGTATTGCTGATTTTTAGTGATGGATTTGGATAAAAATACACAAGATTTGATGCCAAAAATCCATTTTGTGAACTTTTGAGCCAAGAAGCAATTCATCATATATATGCTCAATTTTTCTTATTGTGTGGTTGATTTTAGTGTTTTTTATTCTAGAACTTGCTCTATTATGCATTTCGAGGCTACATTTGTGAACTCATGCATTATAGTGATAAAGGCATTTAGGATTAACCCTTTTGGCTTATGTTCCCACCCTATTGCATTTATCCTTAGAAGCCAAGTTGCGCCTAGTCTTTTCTTTGATCAAGCACACTATTTAGCAATTTTCCATTATTATTGAAGGCTCATCCGTTTGTACCTTGATTGAGATTTGATAGTGAATTATATGAATAATGACTTGGTCTTGTGGTGAGGGAAGTGTTGAGAAGGTGGAACTGGTGTTGAAAAAAAGTGCTGAAAAAAAAACCAGTAAAAAGAAAGAAAATAAGAAGAAAAAAAAAGAAGTTGGAAGAAAAGAAAAAAAAGGGTTGAAAAGAAAGAAATAAAAGAGATTTGAATGATGATCCATTGACATGTTTGTCCTGTGGAATTTATGCTGTCAATTGGGGATATTTTCTTACTATGGAGAATTGCGACTTGGGGTGATGAGTTGTTGCAAAAGAAGCGAGATGATCAATGTTTTTTGTTTATGTGTGTTATGCATCTATTTCACAATTGATCTTGACTAGCAAGCCTCAAATTTTTCTTTTATCCCACCCTTACCCCAAGCCACGTTACAACTATTGAAAAGACCTTTTGATTTTTGCATGAGTTTCATCTTTTTAGTAGTGGAGATTTGATTTTTAGCAAGCATATGGTAATAGTACATTATCATTTGATATGAGTGTTTTTGTTACCCTTTATATACACTTGAGGGTAAAAGAGTTATATCCATTGTGAGGGTATTGAATCTTTGTGCATTTGAGTCTGATGAAGTTTCTAGAAGTTGGTGAGACGACCTATTTTCTTTGATCACACTTGAATCATGATCATTTGTTATCTCTTGATCTTGTTATTGTCTTGAACTCTTTAGTCTATGAGACTTGATTCATTTTGCTTTGGTTTATTTGATTCTTGAGGACAAGCAAGGATTTAAGTGTGGGGGATTTGATAAGTCGGAATTTATGCTTTAATTATGTACCCTAATTTGTTGTTTTATAATAATAATTTTATTCTTTGCTCGTAATTATCCGACTTATGTTATTATCGTCTCGATACATTGATTTTATATTATTTTATGAATTTCAGGGTATTTTGGGTTGGGCTGTCGAGGCGCGCCAAATTAGAATAAAAAAATTACTCTCATCTACTCTACTAACTCATAGTAGTGGCAAGCAAGAGATCAATCCACGGAGAACGTAGAAATTGAAATTATGCCTCTTGAAATAATTAATGAGACAAACAAATAGGGGGGGTTGGATTAATTTTTCTAGAACTACTGAAATAATACACTAAAAATAAAATAATAAATAAGTACAAAATAAAAATTAATAAATTCAAATAATTCAAATTCAAAGTTCATTCACCACTTGATCTCGACTATGCTAATTAAATGTATTATTCGTTCAACTTTTCCCATGGATTAATGATCCTCGATAAACAACACGCTCTGTTTACCGGTTTTATCCCTTAAGATTATTCCATTGAAACAAGCTCTTCAATGAACTTTCTAACCAAACAGTCTAGATATGATCTAAATTTAATTCGAGAGAAATCCGGAGTGAACTCTGACCAGAACCAGATGAGTTCCATCAGATGAGATGTAACATCAGACTATTTGAGGTATCATCTGGTTACAATACCAGATGACAGGTATGTGTTTACTTATCTGCCTCTGATAATTGGGACACACCTTTTAAATTACTAAATACACCCAAAACGTTTCATATTCAGAGTGTATTTAGAACTAAGGTCATGGACCTAGGCAATCATTTCGCTTTGTTCTCTTGACTGCCACAAAACCCCATCGAACCCAGTTCCAATGACCATGCCACGCACACAATTAAATCTGTATCTTGTCAAACTCAATCCTGGCCATCTGATTTAATTAAAGTGCAATATGTCAATCAATTGACAAATTGATCTTGTCCCCCAATTTTAATTTTGAATGTACACGCGTTCACACCTCATTTAATTTCAAACATGCGTGTATTCCTCTTATAAACTCAAATTTTCTTAATCTGTCTCTTCACTTGTTCAAATCTTTCAAACCCTAACTTATCTCTGAAAAAACATTTCTCTCTCTTTTCTTCTCTATCTTACAGTAATAGCACCTAAGTGTAACTTCGACCCAGACTATGTCTGCAAGAAGTTAAAGACATAGATGGTGGTTGATTTCTACTCTACTCACAACCCTACGGCATTGGCGATTCTGGAGATGTTACGGAAATCTGGAGTAGAGGAGTTGATTTCCACAACCCCCAAGGGTCTTCGAACATTGGATGGGTATGTTGCACAGTTCCTGGTGAGGATGAAGATCCATGACAACCATATCTCTTCCAAGATCGATAAAGAAGACGTGGTTTTCTCCAAGCATGACTTCTGCAAATTATTTAGGAACATTTTATCGGAAGGAGTTGATCCGTTGAGATACAAGGAGGGTGAGATAGTTGAGTCATTCAAGATCTTCGACAGCTCTTCTTGCCAAGCTTTGACTAAGGGATTCTTGGATAAGCACCTAAGGCAAAAATTCAAGGTGTTGTTTGACATAGTGGTGAAGGTACTGATGTGCGAAAATCATAGTACAGATGCCATTTTCAATGGCCGTATGTGTGTAATGAGGACGATCTACGATGGAGTACAATGCAACTGAGCTGAGTTCTTCTGGGATGTGTTGAGGAAGAACAAGGCTAAGATTCAAAGGGAGGAATGCCCCAGCAAGCCAGGAGAGATGCAGTTTTACTTCAATGCTAATGTATCATTGGGGACGAAGTTGACTCTGATTCTGGACTCCATTTTTCCAGATAAGGTGTGGAAGGCTTCGTGGTGTAAGGGCTTCCACAAGTCCAAGCTTTTGTTTAGCAAGGATGGGCCTCTTCATGGCCATGCCGATTCTGATGGTGAAGGAGCCATCCCTGCCCAGCCTATTCAAGTCGTGCTTTCCCCTGCCAAAGGGAAGAAGAAGTCTGTGAAGAAGAAGGATGCAGCTCCTGCTTCTTCCAACCTTGTTATTTATGGCTCATCAGAGGATGGCCAGATTCCCCTCAAAGCTGCTTTGAAGAAGCAGAGAGGTGATGGTGAAGAAACTGCCAAGAGGGGTGGTCCTGCTAAGAAGAGGACCAGGCAGGATGAAGGTATTGCAAGCAAGCCTTCTGCTAAGAAGCCCAGAACTTCCAAGAGGGCTACAAGAGGGAAAATAACCCTCATGGTGGATTAGCCATCAGAGGAGGAGGAGTCAGAGGAGGATGTCCCTCTGCAGAAGAAACCTAGAGCCAAGAGGGCCATTTTGCAAGAAGACCCAAATTCTGGTTCAGATCTGGGAGATGCCCTGGAGCAGGCAATAGAGGAGGCCTCTCAGCTAATGAAAGATGCTACAGCTCCAGAACCTTTGGTACCAGCTGATGTTGACTCAGCTGAGGTAAACCCTTCTTCCCATCATGTTAATCTTATTTATCCATCCACCTCTTCCCTAGAAACCCAAACACAACTTCAACCCTCTGTCTCTGGTACACATCCTTCCCTACTAGAGCAACCTATCCCAGACACCCCCCCTTATACACCCTCTACCCTACCCACTCAAACACCCTCTCCTCTTCCATTTCAAACACCTCTACCCACAGACCGTTCACCCCCACATATAGCCTCTGTACCAGAGGTGCCAGTGACCTCTTCTGGTACAGAACAGCCTTCCACCTCCCAACCTCAAATACCTATCCCTCCACATTCTCAACCTGACCAGAATCCCCCCTCCTTGGGATTTCCTGGTCCTCCTGCCTCCCCCGCAATCTCACTTAGCGATGATAGTGAAGATGAGGATGCTTCACTGGAGCCAAGAAACTTAGCCTCATCCTCCTCTGCCTCTGGGCCCAAACCCTTCACTTTCAACGATGTTGATATGGGTACCATCAGGCAGAGCATGAGTGTAAGTGCTCAGCTCTGGCTAAGAGAGCAATTCCCTGTTCTGTTGGAGCACTTACCACTTTTGGCTAATCTTACTGATGCCAAAGTCTGGAGCAAGGCCTGACTGGAAGATGTAGAAGACTTGGTCATGCTGCTGGAGGAGATGACCACTGCTGGGTTCACTGCCTGGGAGATAGATGTTAAGAAGAAGCTCAACCTCCAGAACCCTGTAGAGCTTGAATCTGCAGAAGCTGCAAAGGTGGTTGTGATGACTCTCCTGATCCAGAGAGGGATCATGTTTACTCCAGAGGGTCCCTCTTACAACTTTGGACCTCACTTCACCTTTTCTCCAGAGTTGTACTCTGATGAGGAGGATTTTGATGCCACCCCTGCCATCCTCCAGAAAATGAAGCTATTTTTCAACGAGCAGATCCAGCAGATTGGACGTTTTTCCAAGGTTATGCAGCATCTGGCACCTGCAATGATAGAGCATCAGATCAAGAATGAAAGAAGGAAGTTTCTGAAGCAGATCAAGGCTACTTTTGCCTCTGCTAAAGCTTCGTTCAAATCTGACTGCCTCTACCTCAAGATGGATGTTCATGAGAGCCAGAAGCAACTCCAACACTATGTTCTGGACCAGCTGCGCCCAATCTCTGTGCTCAAGGTAGAAATGGCCTCTCTAATGCTTGACACTGCCAAGATGAAGGACTCTTTGCAAGAGATGTTGTTGAAGCAAGAGCGCCTGGTAGCTGAGGCAAGGGCCTATCTGGAAGAAGCCAAGCAGCTCAGGGATCTTCACTCTTCCTCCTCCACTGAATTGCCTGATCTAATAAGGCAAGTGGTGAAACCCCTCATTGATGAAGTTAAAAAGGGGGAATAGAAGGCCAGAACTGATCTGGCAAAGAGCACCAAGGAGACCCTCTTCAATCATGCTGGTCGTCTGGACCTGCTGGAGAACACTCTTGCACAAGCTGAGCTGCAGAAGAAGAAGAAAGAGGAGTTAAAATCTTTGGCTATGCCCAAGCAGCTTACAGCAGAAGAGGAATCTTTGGACTCTGAGTAGGATCCTGTGTCTATCCCTGGTCCTGCCAAGAGGAAGATTAGGAGAGTCAAGAAGAGTTTTCTGGAGAAAGTAGTTGAGGAGGCTGAGAAGAGGTTTAAGGAAGAGACTCCAGAGGAGAGATTGGCCAGAGTAAGGAAGAACATAGATGAAGAGCAGAGGCTCAGATATGTTAGGAAGCAGAATAAGAAGGCCAGAGAAGTAGGTCTCACTCCTGTTGCCAGTGGATCAAGCCAGAGGAAGAAGACACCTGTTGAAGTGATGGATATTCTGCCCCTCAGGACAGAAGGGTCTTTTGACTCTACTGTGCCTATTCCCCTCATTGAACGGTGGAAAGAAGCAAAGACTCTGTGGTTTATCCAGCACTACATTCACAGGCCACCTCCAGAGGATGAAGCCTTAATTAACAGAACCTTCCATTCTTGGATGAAGTCATACGATGCAGATCTGTACAAGAAACTCATGGATTCAACAATTGAGTTTAGTCTGGAAGTCACTGCCCCAGAGTTCCATTATCTCAATAATCCTATGAACGGGGACCAGATTGATTAGACAGAGTTGAAGAAGTTGTACAAGACGAAAGTGTTGGTGAATTTCACTCCAGCAAACTCAGCAGAGCTCAAGGATGTTCAAGACAGATTCCTGGATTGGTTTCTGGTACCTAAGGAGAACAGAAGATATGCATAGTTAGGACTTGATTTGTAATTTTATAATCTCTTTTGTCCTCTATTATTAATGAAAATCATATCTCTTCTGTCTCAAGACAACTTCTTGTTGTCTCCTTGTTTGCCTGATAAGATCTATTCTAAGGTCTTATCCTTATTTGCTTTCTTGCTTATTCTTTGTTGATCAGTTCTGGTTAGTCTTTTAACTTCATCAAAAAGGGGGAAATTGTTAGGATAAATGTTGTTAGTTTTGATGAGTTAAAACAAACCAGAAGATGTAATAGGACCATCTGGACCTGTTAGCCAGATGAGGAAATAGATTAGGACTTAGTCTAGGGGGAACTGCCAGACCAGAAGACTTCACCAGAAGAGTCACCAGAAGACTTCACCAGAGGACTCCATCATAGGACTCCACCAGAAGATTTCACCAGAGGACTTCTCCAGAGAAGATCATGATCAGAGGCAGAAGACCTTCCCCAGACCAGACGAGTCCAGACTAGACGAGTCTGGTGAACCAAAAGATGCTCAGAATCATCTCTAGATTCTACTGAGTATTCTGGTTCTTAACCGTCTCTGGACCAGAGGACATCGAGGTCATCTGTTGTCTGGTTCAGCCTACTATGGAAGCATTTGGCCGTTGGTATTTCAAACGAAGTCAAACATGATCGGATTGGAAAGTATTTGAAGATAATGAATCCAAGGATCTCACCAACCCAATCAATCAATTAGAGAATTGATTGATTGAAGCTTCCATAAATAGAGATCTGATTAGATTAGCTCTCCAACACCTAAACCCTAATCACCTCTATAAATACAAGAGTGCATCATTGAAGAAAGGCTCTAGACACGCACACGAAGCTCATATCCAAGCATCTTAATCACTAAGCATTTAACACTCTTACTTTGTTCTTTTTCATATCTACTCTTAAGGAGTTAGTTGGAATACTCAACCTGTTCATCTTATTAGACAAGGTTGCAGTAAGTTAGACTTTAGATCGAAGTTAGATCTAAAGGCTGTAAGAAGGATCTGGTACTTCTCAAATTCCAGAAAGTTTGTAAGTTGGTTGGTTGGTTAGTAAGGCCCCTTGATAAAAGGAAGAGTGGACGTAGGATTTTAACATCTGAACAACTATATATCGTGTGTTCTTTATTGCTTTCTATTACTTTTTGCTTTCACTTGTGCTCTTTGTAAAAGGATATTGAAAAAGGATTTTAAGTTAAGCTTCCGCATTCCTTATTAAACTGACTAGTGGGACCAACACGAGTAATGAGTCAAATGATAAATAAGCACAATCTTCAACTTAAATCTATAATGACTAGCTTCTGCCTTCAAGACTTCATCTCCATCCAATAGCTTTTGTCTTCAAATCTTTCAACTACTTCTTCCTACACAATTTAATGGAATGAATAAGATAATCCATATAATGTATTATCCGTTGCTAATTTTTTAATAATATATTAGGGTACCTAGAAGGAGAACATAGTAACTAATTGTTGGTGTTTGACGATGACGTGAGACCAACTTTAGGCAAATCTGCAATATAAAATGAACATAGCGTTAAAACAAATTAAATTACACATAAAAAAAGGTATAAAACGAATGTACTAGTGATTTAAATAATTAGGAATAACCTTTTTCAAATCTCTCAAGCTTCTCCAACTTTGCATCACTTACTTCACTTTCTGAATCTCGTAGCCAATCTTGAGTGCATATTAAACTCTCAACAAGTCTTGGAGTTAAAGAACTCCTAAAGTCATCTAGTAACCTTCCACCTGTACTAAATACAGATTCTGATGCCACCGTTGAGATAAGAACAACCAATATATCCCAAGCCATATTTGCAAGAATCGGAAGTCTCGAAGAATTTGCTCTCCAACACATTAACACATCTAGTTGATCATCCTCAACAATGTCCTCATGCAAGTAGGTATCTAATTCTGTTTTCTTCCTTCCCCTTCCACCAGTTTCTTTTCTCTGCTTATTGAACCCAGCAAGCATTCCACGATTAGTACCACCAGTCAAGTTAGGGCTCGAGTGCAACGAGAGACTACCACTTGCATTTGCCTCACTTCCCAGCTGATACTTTTGATTATATTCTTTGAACAAATCTGCAAGTCCATTCTTCAAAGATCGCATCACATTTTCACCTTTTTCAAACCCATACATCTCACATAAGGAGTAGTTCAAGTAATCAAACTTAAGACGTGGATCAAAGACATTTTTGCCCAAAAAATCACTTTGTTCATTTTTTCCGGATCTCCCCTATATTTCTCAAACTTTATCATCATTGTCTTACCCAACTCCTTCACAAATATATCATCACTCTTCTTCCATTTATTCAAAACACCACAAAGTTCACTAATCTCATTAAAGAATGAGCTAGCAGTGACATATAATGAACCAGAAATACGTAAAGTCAAATCATAAAAGATCTTCAATAAATCAGCAATCTTGCGAACATGAGTCCAATCAGCAGGTGTTGGATGCCATTTTCCTTCAAAGTTAAAACGTAACTTGGTTAATCCATTTCATCCTTTTTAAATGTTCTCTCGAATTTTTCAACTGTTGTTATCATTATATAGGTAGAGTTCCACCTTGTAGCTACATCTAAGCACAACGAGCTCTTGTTTTCTACCCTCTCATAATTCACACACTCTTTGAATTTATGAAGTCTAGAAGGAGAACTTCTAATATATCTCACAACATCCTTCACACGTTTCACCGAGTCATCAATATCTTTCAAACCATCCATAACCACCAAATTAATTATATGTGCAATACATATCATATGTAGGTACTTACAAGCTGCTACACTACCCTCCCAATTTAGCATTCTCTTTTTCAAGTGGGTCATACATGTATCATTCCAACTGGCATTGTCCACAGTTATGGCGAATATATTCTTCAACCCCCACTTTACGAGACAAGTTTCGATCGAATTTCCCAAGTAGTCACCCTTATGACAAAAGACTTCCTCAAAATTCAAAACTTTCTTGTGTAACATCCAATTGTCCTCAATAAAATGAGCAGTAATACACATGTAATTCATTCTTTGCATATAAGTCCATGTATCAGTGGTAAGACTAACTCTTTGACAATTATCTTTCAAAAAAGATGTCAACCTAGACCTTCCACTAGCATATAAATCAAAACAATCACGTGTGGTAGTCCATCGAGAAGGAACAATAAACCTAGGACATGCTTTCTTCATAACATTCCTAAATCCCTTCTTTTCCACAAATTTGAATGACACTTCATCTTCAATAATCATGCATGCAATGGCTTTTCTAATTTCATCATAATCATATTTCCAATTAGACAATGTACCTACTTTAGCGCCACCATCGTGTTTGGTAGGCTGCAAGTTTTGCAATGATTGATGGGGTTGTTCGTTGTTGAATTTGTCCTTGCACACCAATATATGATTATGAAGTGATGTAGTGCCAGTTCTTTTGGACTCATATTTATAAGTTTTAGAGCACTTCACACACTTAACTTTATAAATGTTGGTCCTGAAACGAGTTATACGGGTGTATGGGGGGTGGGAGAATACACCTGTTGTTACAAATTCAAACTTCTTCTAAAAACTTATCAGATTAACTAAAGACAGTAGATCTTCAGTGGACTTGGAGGTCTGCTGAGATTTACTAATGAAAGCTTGCTGAGATATCAGCTCCACTGAAGGTTCAGGACTTTCGGTTGAGTTGCTATCTAATTAGCTTTCAGTTGCGGATTAGTGAGCCCTTAAGTAAAACTCGTTTTGCATGATAAAAACTTGTTTGAACAACACACACTAAAAGATTAACAGAATGTAAGTGCACAAGATATAAAATGGTTCAGAGATGAATCTCCGACGTCCACTGTCCTGATTAAACAGGAGAATTCCTTTCACTTTGGAATTGCTTGTGTTATAGTGCCAAGGTGCAATGATCAAATAATTCTCTCTTAGGATATTTGATCCCTAGGATAATTCCAGGTCCTAGTTCCCAAAACAACCAGCTTTTAGACTGATATCAACAATCAACTTACAAACACCTCTTAACTCTAACTCTCAACCTAACTCTGGGTTAGGGTTTTGAGAAGAGTTTGGTTTTAACTGTTTGTTGAGATAATCCTTACAAGTTAGCTCAAGGCCAATGGATGGATTATCTCTATTTAAGATTTGGATATGACTATAAGCGCGATTACAGAAGGTTTGGTATACTCTCTACAAATGTGAAACACTTGGGAAACAATGGTGATTTTGAGTGCTTCGTTGTAAGTAATGAGTGTAGAGAATGCTTGTTCTTTTAGGTTTCCCATACGTAGAAATGAGCACAACCTTCTGTATTTATAGACCTTCTTGAAAATCTTCCCGTTGGAGATGAATCTTCTCAAGTAAGTCTCTTGCATCTGATTGGTTCAAATTACTCTATTTAAGTTTTATGTCTCATAAAAAATGGGTGAAAGACCTTGCCTGCTACCAGCTCTCTGGAAAAACTAAAGCAAGACTTTTGGTACTTGTCAGTCTGTGACAGGTCGACTGTCAGTAGGGTACACCTACATGTCATCTTCTCATAGGGCCGCGCAGTGTACTTCCTCAGAGTCTTGTCTGGTTTTAAGGTCGAACTCAACTGAGAGAACCTTCTTATTCCTTCATTTATTGCAAGCTTTACTGACATTCGAATTGCCTTGTTCCAACCAGATAAACTAACAGCTTTTAATGTGTTTAGTATTGAATGTGCGTTGTTAGTCTTCATCGGTAGACTTCCTTTCCTCTACTGATGGTACTCCCTTAGTATAAATGCCCTTAGAAAATATCTATGGCTACAACATCTTCTTCTGCTGACTTCTTCTCAGTGGACCTTGTCTTCTAAACAACTCTTAAATACACTCTAAGAATTAGCAAATGCACTTCAGTTCCCTAACATTTGAACTGACTAATTCTAGTGTAACTCTACTGAATATACTTTACTTACATTTGACTTAGGAGGAACCTTTTGACATTTTAATCAAAATATATGTCTATACAATTTCCCCATTTTTTTATTATGCCAAAACCTATCTATTACATAGTCTCTTTCAGTTGAGCTCATTCAGTTGGCATATCTTTAAAGGAACTTGTAAGTAAATATATTCAAGTGCAAAGCCTAAATGATAATGAGATATTATCTTGAGCTGTAATAACAGTAGAGTTTTCATTTCACATCAAACGAAGTACAAGTACAGTGAAGTCTACTAGAATAGTTCAAAAAATACAATAATAGCTGGGACTTATAAAAAGATGCCCAGAATAACATTTTATCAAACTAGATGGACTAAAAGGTTGGCTCCATACCATATTGCTTGAACACTCTGATCTTCAGCTCATTTTTCGTCTCCATGATCTCCTTCAAATGTCCTCTGAGGCCCATGTACTCACAAAGAGAAGCCCACTCACTGGTGATCCTTTCTCTATCTACTGCACAATAGCATCAGTTGGGGGCCAGTAGATGATGGGTTCAGGAGCCTTCAGCGCATGATCTGGGAACTTGTCATTCAAGGCTTCATTGATGTCAGGGTAGAGCTTTGGATAAGATTCAAAGAGTCAGTCAGTGAATAAGACTTGGGCATTTTCTTTTCCAAGTTCTCCACTGACATAGTAGGAATAGACAAACTCTCTCTTGGCAGTTTCCCAAGTATCATGGTATGGAAACTTGGCCTTGGAAGGAACCATCTTCTTTTTTTCATCCTTGCAGTCCACTTTCGGTAGCTATTTCTAAACTTCTTAGAGGTGGTCTTGTCAAAGGTTTCTAACCTTTCCTGTTTCTTCCTCTCTGCAAGCTCAACAATAGACTCAATCTTTCCAACAGCCTTGTCCCTTCTTTCCTGCTGTTGAGCTGATAACTTTTGTGCTCTCTCATTCATTCTTCCTGCCTCTTTGATCAGCTCAGTTAGCTTTGTAACTCGAGTTGGAGCAGACTAGGGGGCTTCAGAAGAGATAGGCTCTGGATTAAGGACTGAAATGATCTCAACTGACTCTGCCTCAGTTAACTTTGCAGCCAACCTTTATGAAAATCTAGTCTTCATTACTACCTCAGCTGAGAGTGCATCAGTAGCCTTCCTCTTTGTTGTCTCACCCCTCAGTGCAGCTCTCTCCCTCTTATCCTTTTCAGCAGCTTCCTTGAATTTGGACAAGTCTTTTCCTTTCTCCACTTCCTTCCCCTTTATCAGTTGACTTCTCTCATCAGTCTTCTGTTGAGCTTCCTTATGTACTTTCTTCATGGTATTCTTGATATGTTGACTCATGGAAAAATCATCAGTCTCATGAATGAGCTCCATTGTGTTGTTTGGATCAAGCTTCATCTGCTTCCCTGATATCAACTCTTCCCCTTTTCGGCATTAATCAAGAATTCCGCAATTGTGATGCTCATCTTCATCTGCTCCTATTCCACTGCCCTCAGTTGGGTTGAGCAGTAATCCATTTCATCCTCCAAACCTGTCAAAGTTGCTCCAACATTTTGACCAAATTTGACAAACTGGTCCAGCTTTTCACTGATGATGACATCAATTTTCTCCTGCGTGGGGAAGTCTTCGGCAGCTTGCTTCAACACATTTTTTAGGCTTGTCTTCATCTCCTCATGCTTGGCCTCAAATTCAGCTACCTTCTTATCCCATAACCCTTCAACCTTCTCTAGAAGATTAGTTGAGAAAGCCTCTACTGAGGACTTTAGGTTATTGGACACGTTCTCTACTGAGTCTTCAAGAAATTTGACCCTTGCTTCTTCCTCCTTCTTCTCTATTCCTTTGATGTTTTCAATTACCAGAACACCCTGACCTTCTACTACATCAATTACCATCTGTTGAGAGTCTTCAACCTTGAGAGTCAGGTTCCTGAGGGATGTGGTTGCAGACTCCATCATCTCATCAATGTGGTCTAAGAGAAACATAGTCTCCTCCATATTTTCTTCCATTATATCCTCTAGATCTCTCAGTTGACCTTCAATGGCTGGGAGTCTCTCTTCTTCAACCTTACTGATGGCAAGCTTCAGAGGACTAAGACTTGGAATAGTCTTGGGTTCCTCAAGGGTTGGATTTCCTGCACATGTAGAAGGGTTAGCAAATTCCCCCTCAAACTCACCTCCTAACCCAACTTTCCCATCAACCTCCATATGTACTCCCTCAGCCTCCTTCCTCTCACTCTCATCTTCACTCGATTTTTCAACTAGATTATTTTCAGCCAATTCACCCTTTACAGGGACAATTGCTCTTATTTCACCACTTACAACTTTCACAATTCCCAGCTCCTTTTCTTTCTCACTCTGTTTTTCGACTCCTTCATTTCCAGGCATCTCAGCTGACTTTTGAGTCACCACTGAGGGCTCTTGTGGAGCAGTTTCAGTAGACACCTCTACTTCACTGCTCTGTGGCAAGTTTTGTGCCTCAGTATCCCTTGTCTGTGCTTCGGGGTCAGTTGACCCATCCTTAGCGGATACATCCTTGGCCACTTCACCATCACCTTACACAGGTGAAGTGTCTTCCTTCTCCAAAGTCACTTCCTCCTTCTCTCCTTCACCACCTTTCTCTTTTTCAACTTCACCTACTTTCTATGTCTCCACCACACCCTCATCACCTTTCTCCTTATCATATTTAGCCTCGTTGATCTTATCAAACACTAGGCTCTGGAAAATCTTTTCATCACACAACAACCTGGTTTTGGAGAGACCAGTAAACTCAAACACCTCCTGCTCCTCCTTCTTCCACTCATCCACATTTCCTTCTCCTACTGCCAACAGGATCTCCGCCAACCTCCTATCCTTGAGTTGGACAAGTAGCCTGACCCTAAAAGACATTGCCTTTAGGTCAGGATATTCGTCCAGCTCAGGATACTTGGACTCCAATGAATATGCAACATCGTCTTTAAGAGCATCCAAGAAGGAATACTCCTCTTCTTCATCAGATGGTTCAGAGGGGGTGGGGGATCGGGGTTCTGTAGGTTCTTTAGGTATGGTTTCGAGGTGGGTAGTTTCATGTTCTTGAGGTTCTGAGATATTGGGTTCAGTGGGGGTGGCTTCAGTGTGGTTCGCTTCAATAGCGTTTTGTTCAGTGGGGGTTTGTTCAGTGGCGGTGAGGGTTTGTTCAGTGGTGGTGGTTGTGGTTGTTGGTTCAGTTGAGGTTTCAGTGGGGGTTTCTTTTGTGGATTCACTGTCAGGCTTTTGAGAGCCTTCAGTGGGGGTTTTTGAGGATTTTGAGAGCTTTGAGATTCGTTTGGTTTTGAGTGGGGTACGGGGTTTGGTTTTGATTTTAATTTTGATGGGTGTGGGTGCATCAGATTCGATTTCAGATGAAATAGTAGTTGGGGAAGATTCAGGGTTACCTAATGAAGAGTCATCAGTAGAGGTTGATTTCCTTGCTTTCTTGGTGGGAGCTGTTTCCTTCACTGCTCCAGCAGCTCTCTTTTCTTTCTTTTTTAACGCCTTTTCAGCAACCTCTTCTTTGTGTAGAGCCATCTTGTCACTCAGTTTGACAAGTCTCTTAAGCTTTGATTTCTTCCCTTCAGTGGGGTTCATTTCCTCTGATTCCTCTTCCTTCTCCGGACTTTCTTCACTATCACTAATCCTTCTCCCTTCCAATGCTTTTCCAGACTTGAAAAGTTACTTCAAAGTACTACACTTCCTATCCTCCTTCCAGTTTACTCTCACATCAACATTCTCAATCAGATATGAGATTTTTGTGGCATAGTTGAGTTACTAGCCAGTTGCACTGCTTCCTCAAGTTGAAATTTTGTGCGTTCCTTGTTGAGTGCACGAAGGAAGACTGTTGCTAATTGTATTCCTTATCCTTGCTTTCAACAATAGCTTCCATTAGTCTAAGCTTTGGCTTGCTCACTTGTTCTGGACTACCCTGGTTCGCAAGGATGCATTTCCCAAACAATTTCACACAGTACATTGTATACTGGGGAAAGAACATTTATGTTCAAAGCAGGGTGATACTTCACCCTTTTCTGCATAATCGTATATACCCACTCCTCCTCCTAATCTGGATTACAAGTATCCAGATTAGGGCCTTTTGACGGAAGGTCAAATAACTTCTTCACATCTTCCTCCTTCAGCATAATCTCCTTCCTTACCTTCTGAAACTCCATATACTCCTCTCCATCTTGGATGATCTTCCTCTTCAGGAATAGGCATGAGTTAATCACAGTGTCGGTGTTGTTGACACTGAAGAAGAACTCCAGTACTTGCCTATCAAAGTAGTTCTCAGGATGAACTGATAAGAATTTCTCCAGGCCTGCAACATTAACCAACTCCAAAGCCTCCTTTATGTGTCTAAACTCTAGCCTAGATTGAATCTCTTGTTGGTCCCGAAACGAGTTAAACAGGTGTATGGGAGGGGGGAATACACCTTTAGTTACAAATTCAACTTTTCTTTTTAAAACTTATCAGATTACTCAAGACAATAGATCTTCAGTGGACTTGAAGTCTGCTGAGATTTACTTATGAAAGCTTACTGAGATATCAGCTCAACTGAAAGCTCAAGACTTTCAGTTGAACTACTATCTAATTAGCTTTCAGTTGCGGATTAGTGAGCTCTTATGAAAACCTCGTTTTGCTTGATAAAACTTGTTTGAGTAACACACACTTAGAGAAGTAGCATAAAGTAAATGCACAAGATGTAAAGTGGTTCGCGGTGAATCTCCTACGTCCACTGTCCTGATTAAACAGGAGAATTCCTTTCACTTGGAATTCCCTGTGTTATAGTGCCAAGGTGCACTGATCAAATTAATCCTCTCTAAGGATATTTGATCACTAGGATAATTCCAGGTCCTAGTTCCCAAAACAACCAGCTTTTAGACTGATATTAACAACCAGCTTACTAACACCTCTTAACTCTAACTCTCAACCTAACTCTGGGGTAGGGTTTTGAGTAGGGTTTGGTTCCAACTGTTTGTGAGATAATCCTTACAAGTTTAGCTCAAGGCTTTAAGGATGGATTATCTCTTTCTAAGGTTTGGATATAACTATAAGCACGATTACATAGGGTTTGAAATGCGCTCTACAAATTTGAAACACTTGGGAAACAAAGGTGATTTTGAGTGCATCGTAGTAAGTTATGAGTGTAGAGAATGCTTGTTCTTGTTAAGTTTCCCGTATGTAGAAATGGGCACGACCTTCTGTATTTATAGACCTTCTTGAAAATATTCCCGTTGGAGTTGAATCTTCTCAAGTAAGTCTTCTTGAATCTGATTGGTTTAAACGGCTCTATTTAAGCTTTAAGTCTTGTCAAGAAACGGCTGAAAGACCATGCTTGCTTACTAGCTCTCTGGAGAAAGCTAAAGTAAGACTTTTGGTATTTGTCAGTCTGTGACAGGTCGGCTGTCTGTAGAGTACACCTACGTGTCATCTTCTTATTGGGCCGCTTAGTCTACTTGCTCAGAGTCTTGTCTAGTTTTAAGGTGGAACTCAACTGAGAAAACCTTCTTATTCCTTCATTTATTGCAAGCTTTACTGATATTCGATTTGCCTTGTTCCAACCAGATTAACTAATAGCTTTTAATGTGTTTAGCATTGAATATACATTGTTAGTCCTCATCAGTGGACCTTGATCCTCTCCTAATGGTATAGTCTTAGAAAGAATACACTTAGAAAATATTCATGACTTAGACTTCTTCACTTCACTTCTTCCTTCAACGGACTTCTTCTTCAGTGGACCTCTTCGACGCTTAGATACACTAAATGAAATAGTAAATGCACTTCAGTTCCTTAACATTTGAACTGTCTAACCCTATTCTAACTCTACTGAATACTTTACTTACAAATGACTAAGGAGGAACCTTTTGGTATCTTAATCAAAACATAAGTCTATACAATTTCCCTCTTTTTGATTGTGCCGAAACCTATCTTATTACATATTCTCTTTCAGATGAGCTCATTCAGTTGGCATATAATTTCAAGGAATTTTGTATGTAAAAGCATTCAAGTACAAAAGCCTAAATGATCATGAGATATTATCTTGGGCTGTAAAAACAGTAGAGTTTTCATTTCACATTTGATCAAGCGCTGGTACAATTACAATGAAGTCTACTGTCATAATTCAAAAACAAAAGATCAGCTGGGACTTATAAACAAATGCCCAGAAATACTTAACCAGATTAGATGGACTAAAAAATTGGCTCCAGACCATATTGCTTGAAGACTCTAATCTTCAGCTCATTCTTTATCTCCATGATTTCCTTTGAATGACCCTTGAGGCCCAAATACTCACACAGAGAAACCCATTCTTCAGTGATCCTTTCTCTATCCACTTTACCAGTTGCATCAGTTGGGGGCCAGTAGATGATGTGTTCAGGAGCCTTCAGAGCATGGTCTGGAAATTTGTAATTCCAGGCTTCATTGATATCAGGGTAGAGCTTTGGATAATACTCGAAAAGTCAATCATTGAACAGATCTTGAGCATTCTCTTTTCCAAGCTCTCCACTGACATAATAGGAGTAGACAAATTCCCTCTTGGCTGTCTCCCAAGTATCATTGAGCTTCTTGGGAACCCAAGTATCATGATGAGGGAATTTAGCCTTTGAAGACACCATCTTTTCTTTCTTCATTTAGGCTGTCCACTTTTGATAACCATTCCTGACTTCTTAGATGTGGTCTTGTAAAAAGTTGCCAACCTCTCTTTCTTCTTCTTCCTCTCAGCCAGTTCAGCAACAGATTCAATTCTTCGAACAACTTTGTCCCTCCTCTCCTGTTGTTGAGCTGTCAGCTTCTGAGCTCTTTCGTTCGTCCCACCTGCTTCTTTGATAAGCTCAGTAAGCTCAGTGACCCTGGTTTAGCAGACTTTGAAACTTCAGCGGAGATAGGCTCTGGATTCAGTACTGGGACAATCTCAACTGAATCTTCAGTTGACTTTGCAGCCAACCTTTGAGAAGACCTTGTCTTCTTTGCCACCTCAGCTGAGAGCACATCAGCAGCCTTCCTTTTGGTTGACTCTCCCTTCAGAGCAACTCTTTCTTTTTTCTCTTTCTCAGCAGCCTCTCTGAATTTGACAAGTCTCTTTCTTCTTGAACTCCTTTTCCTTTCACTCATTTGCTCCTCTCATCTGCCAACTGTTGAGCCTCCTTGTCCTTTTTCATAGTATTCTTTATCTGCTGACTTCTAGCAAAGTCATCAGTCTCAAGGATAAGCTCCATTTTATTTTTCGGATCTAGCTTCATCTGTTTACCAGACACTAACTCTTCCCCCTTTTCGGCATTAATCATAAACTCAACAATAGTGATATTTAGCTTCATCTGATCATGTTCAACTGCCCTCAGTTGGGTTGATCAGTGATCTACCTCTTCTTCCAATCTTTCAAGGGTTGCTCCAGTAGTTTGGCCAAACTTGACAAATTGGTCAAGTTTTGCATTGATGATAACGTCCGTCTTCTCTTGAGTGGGGAAGTCTTCTGCCACCTTCTTCAAGACCTCCTTCAAGCTGGCCTTCATTTCTTCATGCTTGGCCTCGAACTCAGTTACCTTTTTATTCCACAACCCTTCAACCTTCTCCATCAGGTCAGTTGAGAAAGCCTCTATAGAAGACTTTAGGTTTGTGGAAACATTATCCACTGAGTCCGCAGGAATTTGGCTCTAGCTCCGTCTTCCTTCTTCTCCATTTTCTTGAGGGCTTCAATTACTAGGACACTTTGCCCTTCAACTACATCAATCACCATTTGTTGAGAGTCTTCCACCTTGAGAGTTAGATTCTGGAGAGATGATGTAGTTGACTCCATAAGCTCATCAATGTGATCCGAGAGAATGACCATTTCGTCTGCATCTTCTTGTATTATCTCCTGTAGATCTCTCAGTTGAGCTTCAATGGATGGAAGTCTCACTTCTTCAACTTTGTTGATGGCATGCTTCAGGGGACTTAGATTGAGATTAGTTTTGGGTACCTCCAGGGTTGGATTTCCTGCATAAGATAAAGAATTAGCACGTTCCCCCTCAACCTCACTTCCTAGCCCAGCTTGCTCATCTATCTCTATTTGAGCTCCCTCATCCACCCTCTTCTCACTCTCACTTTCTCTCTCGTTTTCAACTTTATTTTTCTCAGCCAATTCGCTCTTTACAAGGATCTCTCCACTCACAACAGCTGTGATTTCAACCTCCTTTTCTTTTTCCCTCTCTTTTTCAACTCCTCCAATTCCAGTCACCTCAGCTGACTCTAAAGCCACCACTGAGGGCTGTTGTGGAGTAGTTTCAGCAGACACCTCTACTGAACTACTCTTTGGCAAATTTTGAGCCTCGGTATCCCTTGCTTCGGATACATCCTTGGCTACTTCACCACCAACTTGCACTGGTGAAGTACCTTTCTCCAATTCTAACTCCTCCTTCTCCTTTTCTTTTTCTGCCTCCTCCACCTTCTCATCCTCCTCTTTGTTTGATATAGACTTTGCCTCTTTGATCTTATCCATCACCAGGCTCTGAAAAATCTTTTCATCACAGAGCAGCCTGGTTTTGGTGAGGCCAATAAAGTCTAGCACCTCCTGCTCCTCCTTCTTCCATTCGTCAGCCTTCACTCCTCCTACGGCCAATAAGATCTCTGCCAGCCTTCTATCCTTGAGTTGGACAAGTAGCCTGACCCTTAAGAACATGGCTTTCAGGGCAGGGTAGTCATCCAACTCTGGATACTTCGTCTCTAGTGAGTAGGCTACTTCATCCTTAAGAGTATCCAAGAAGGAGTACTCTTCTTCATCATCAGGTGTAAAGGAAGAGGTGGGGGATCTTGGTTTAGAGGGCTCCTCTGGGATGGTTTCAATAGTGGAAGTTTGAGTTTGGTGTTCAGTGGGGTTGGGTTCAGATGGGGTTTGTTCAGAGGGGGTTGGTTCAGTGGGTTTTGAGGTTGTTTCATTAGAGGCTTCAGATGGGGTGTCTTTTGAGGATCCACTTTCAGGCTGTTGAGAGCCTTCAGTGGTGGTTTGAGAGATTTTGGAGATGCACTTGGTTTTGAGAGGGGTACGGGGTTTGGTTTTGATTTTGATGGGGTTAGGGGTAGGGGCATTAGAATCAGTATCAGTAGAGATAACGTTTGGAGAGGACTCAGGGTTACCTGATGACGAGTTATCATTAGAGGTTGCCTTCTTGGTGTTTTGGCTGCTTCATTCTCTGTCTCAGCAGCCCTCTTCTCCTTTCGTTTTGAGGCCTTCTCCGCCAACTCCTTCTTGTGCTTAACCATCTTGTCACTCATTTTGACAAGCCTCCTCAGCTTAGTCTTCTTCCCTTGAGATGGGTTCATCTCCTCCATATCTTCCTCCTCTAGGCTCTCATCACTTTCACTCAGCTTTCTTCCTTCCAAGGCCTTTCCCGACTTGAAGAGAGACTTTAAGTTGCTCCATTTTCTATCTTCCTTCCAATCAACTCCAACATCTACGTTTTCAACCAGGTATGAGATTTTGGAGGCATAGTTGATCTTGGTCGCCAGTTGTAGAGTCTTCTCTGGTTGGAATTTCGTGTGTTCTTTGTTCAAGGCACGAAGGAAGAACTGCTGCCAGTTGTATCCCTTCTCCTTGCTTTCCACAATAGCCTTCATCAGTCTCAGCTTTGGCTTACTGACTTGCTCGGAGCTTCCTTGGTTGGCCAGTATGCACTTCCCAACAATCTCGCACAGTACATTATATACTGGGAGAAGTACATTTCTGTTCATCGTTGGGTGATACTTAACCTTCTTCTGCATTATTGTGTATACCCAATCCTCCTCCTTATCTGCGATACACGTATCCGGATTAGGGCCTTTTGACGGTAGACCAAACAACTCCTTCAAGTCTTCCCCTTCTAACTCAATCTCTTTCCTCACTTTTTGGAATTCCATAAGTTCCTCTCCATCTCGAACAATTTTCTTCTTTCTTTTCAGGAATAAACAAGACTTAATCTTGGAATCGGTGTTGTTGACACTGAAAAAAAATTCCAATACTTCCATATCAAAACAGTTCTCAGGATGAACTGTTAAGAACTTTTCTAGCCCGACGGCTTTAACCATCTCCAAGGCCTCCTTGATGTGCCTGAACTCAGGCCTAGATAGTATTTCTGGGTTATCAAATAGAACATTGGGTTCGTACCAGAAATTATCTTTGTTGGTGAGGTGTTTAAGATTGAGTTTTGCCAATTTGAAACTTGAAGAAATTTGATGAATTTCACAATGGGTTTGATTTGAGAAGGATAGTGAATTTTAGGCTTGAGAGATTTAGAAAAGGTTTCAGAGACTGATATGTGGACCTTTTATATCTGGAATGAACGGTGAGATTAAAAGATTGATCAACGGCTGGGGTTGATTCAGATGAGATCGTGGATAGTTGAAAAGGTTGTGGGGAGTTTTTAAGAAATCTAAACGGTTAGAAAAGAACCGCCTAAAATGGAAGGCGAGGATTAAAAGGTTGGTAGCCGGAAGGTCACATCATCCGGCTTTTAAGGCGCGTGAGATATGAAACTGAAAAAGTTTTACCGACTTATACATCGCGTATTAAATGCTCCATTTATCAAAATCTTTTCAAAACAGTGTAAAAAGATTTAATTTCGCAGAAAGTACTCATTAACATTTTTGGAAAAGAATTTATATTTTAAAACTAAGAAGCATTCAGTTTCAAAACTTCTGAGATTTAATCGACCTCGACTGAAGTTGAACTTCCTCTGAGATTTGTAGCTCTTCTGAGATCTTTGACTCTACTGAAGTCACTCCTCCACTGATTTGAAAACATCTCTTCTGAGATTTTGATAAGACTTCTTTCTTACTCCCTTGGATCCAGAAGTCCAAGCTCTACTGACAATTCTTGAAACCTTGCTTCTGCCAAAGGTTTAGTAAATATATCTTCCTTTTGTTTGTCAGTATGGATCTTGAGCATTTTGATATCCTTCTTCTCCACATGATCTCTAATGAAATGATGTCTTATATCCACATATTTGCATCTTGTGTGGAGAACTGGATTTAATGAAATAGCAATGGCACTATTGTTGTCACATAAAATAGGAACTTCATTAGCAAAGATGTTGTAATCTCTCAGTTGTTGTCTTAGCCATAGGATTTAAGCACAAAAACTTCCAGCTGCTATATATTCAGCCTCAGTAGTGCTTATGGCTACTGAGTTTTATATCTTGGAAAACCAAGAGATCAGCTTACTTCCCAAGATTTGACAAGTGCCTGAGGTTAATTTCCTTTCAATTCTGCAACCTCCATAGTCTGCATCTGAGTATCCTGTGAGTTCCAAATTGTCATCTGAGGGATACCATAATCCCATATTCACAACACCCTTTAGATATTTGAGAATTCTTTTAGCAGTTTCCAGATGACTTTTCTTTGGATTTGCTTGATATCTTGCACATATTCCAACAGCAAATGTGATATCAGGCCTGCTTGCAGTGAGATACAGTAGAGACCCAATGATAGCTTTGTAGTGAGTTTGGTCTATTAATTCACCATCTTCGTCGGGTTCCATCTTTGTGTTGGTGTTGAGTGGAACTTGTTGGTCCCGGTACAAGACTGAGGAATACGTGTATGGGAGGGGAATACACGTATACCAATTTTTCAACTTAAAATTGATTGAGTCCCCTTTACTCAGAGTGGTAAAGAACTAGGAGCTGATAACACACCTACTGACTACACTTGGTGCGGGTCAGTTGGCTAAATATCAGTTCAAGTTCAGTGCGGAAATGTTTGAGCCCTGAAAGTTTAAAGTCTTGTTCAGTTTGCTTTCTGAAAACTTGTTTTACTCAATTCAAAATAGTGTTTAGTAGGGCAGTGCTCTTTTGAAGATCAGCCTAATTGATTCAGATCTGATAAACTTGAATGCAATGAATGAACGAATAATATGGCAAGTATGCACAAGATCAAAGCAGTAAGAGCACAAGGAGTTTAACGTGGTTCAGAGTCTCAAGCTCCTACGTCCACGGCCTGACTTAACAGGAAATCCACTCAAGGGATTCTTGTTTTTAACGTGCCAAGGTGCACCAAGACCAACTATCCTCACTGATCTATACAACTCCACTTACTAACACACTTACTGACTTACTCCCAACAAACCTAACTTAGGATTTTGGTTTCAGTTTGGATTCCAACTAAGTTGAGATTATCCTTACAAGTCAAAGCTATGCTAAGGATTGGATAATCTCTCTAAGCTTAAGATAATGCTTTTTAGCTCTTGGAATACAGAATAACTCTCGGTTGCTAAGAAACACTTGGGAAATTTAGATGGTTTCGAGTGCTTATTCTTAAGGGTTGAATGCTTTGAATGCTTGAGAGTTTGAGTAATTTCTGGCTTGGAAATTTCCCGTAACCTTGAATGGGTTCAAGGCCTTCTATATTTAAAGGTGATTTGATAAACTATTCGTTGGAGAGATAGCCTTCGAGTCATCTATGTAGAGAGGCTTCAAATGGACATATCTCCATGCAGCAGCCATCCTTGCATGGATTCGATATTTGCATTAAATGCCCATTAAATGCTTGCCCGTTGAATGTGCAGTCTGAATTCAGTCTCCATGTCAGGTTCCGTACGTGCGTGTCCTACTCGGATTGGTCCACGTCATCAGGTTGGTGAGAATGTCAGAACTTATTCCTGAGCTTCAGGCTTGTCTTATTAAGTTCATTTTGTCTTGAGCCCACCAGTCTTGTCCTGACGCTGAAATTCCTTTTACATTGCTTGGCTCTACTCCAAGTCTTCCCATTAACTCAGTGATCTCTTGTTCCCTTCAGGACTGAGTTAGTAATGACCTCAGGGTCATACTCTTCATCACCGACACTTACTCAGCCAGCTTAGAGGACTGCCATAAGTTCAGGATGGTGCTTTTCGTCTTCAGACTAAGTACTAATCCTAATCAAGACTAGCCTGACAAAAACAGATTAAGGCAAACATCTTTTCAGGGGCTTTGGGATCTTAATCAAAACTGACAATGTCCCAACAATTTCCCCCTTTTTGATGATGCTAAAACACTGAAAAGATCCTCAAAACATTTAGAGGAAATATGATAAACCTATCTATAAGATAAGACAGTGTTATAGCAGTTCTTGATAAAGTACAAAATTTAAAATAAGCAGCCAAAAAGACAATGAGTTTTTGTCTGTGGGCAAAAGTAATAGATTTCATTGATAGATGTTGAAATGATTACAATGAATCTAATCTATTACAAAGAAGCCTGTGAACACCTAGACTAATCTCATTTCAGGCTTGAGTCCATATCCTGCATAAACTCTTGCCTTCAGCTCGTCAAGTCTTCCAGGTTGGTTCACGTATCCTTCAGCTTTGGCTATCTTCAATACTTCCATCATTATGGCCTTTGTATCATGCTTTTGAGTTCCAGGAACCAAGGGAGGAGCTCGAATGGTGAACTCAGGAGCCTTCACTTGAACTTGAGCTGCATCAGCCTCCTCCAAGATCTTCTGGAATAGCTCAGGATGATTGTCCATCATGTAGTCAGTGAAGTGGGCATTGATATCGTCAGTGTCGCCCCACTTCTTCACAACATACCACAGTCTAACAAATTCATCCCTTGCATCAGTCCAAAACTCCTTCAATGCCTCTGAGACGATCTCATCGACAAAAGCTTCCCTTATTCCTGATTCTGGCCTACTGACTTGAAGAATTATTGATTTCCTAACTGTTGGCTTCTTCCTGTACTTCCTCGGCTCAGGCTTCGCCTTCTTCCTCCTTAGCAAGCTGATCACTGCATCATCCAGTTCTCGTTGTTGAAACTTAGTGATATCTGTCAGCTTCTCAACCTTTTTCTCTAGGATGCGCATCTTCTCCTTCTGAGCAATTTCAGCTCTGCGCATAGCCTCAGATTTTTCAAAGTGATCTCCCCATGCTTCAGCACATAACTCCGCCACCAACTCCCCTGAGTAAGTGATGGGATTCTTCCTTGAGCTCATGGGAGACGATCTTTGAACAGGCTCAGGTTGTTGCTTGGAAGGTTCATCAGCCTTTGCCTTTGTTGCCTCCTCCCTCAGCTTGGCAACAACTTCCTTTCCTTCCTTCTCCACTGCCGCTAACCTAGCTGACTTCCTCACCCTTAATATGTTCCCTTCAGGATTGGCTTCAGGGTCAGCTAGAACGGTCTCACCTTGATTGACTGCCTCCGATGCCTCAGGGCGGGATCTTTTCTTCTTCTTTTCCCCCTTTTTGGCATCATCATTGGCCTCGGATGGGAATGCGTCAGATCCGCTGTTGATTACGAAGGAGGCTAGGGAATGGACATCATTAATTCCCTCCTTCAATAATTCAACTCCCATCGAAATTCCAGTGCCTGCGAAAGAAACCGAACTGATAGCAGCATTGACTTTCTTCTCAAAGTCCTCCATAGAGTGTTGGAGACTTTGTTCAGCTTTGGTGATCCTTTCCTCCACCTTCAAGGACTCACCGCTGACTCTGCTGGCCTCAGTTAGTATCTTTGCAGACTCGTCAGTGGCCTTTGCCAAAATGTCTGCCACTGACCGAGAGATGCGATCCAACTTCCCTGACTCCAGCTCCAGTTTGGACGCTGAGTCCTTAATGGCCTGAGTGACAATAGCTCCAGTCTGAACTGCAAGCCTGTCAACTGCCTGATTCAACTTCTCATCCCTGATCACATCCCTCTCATCAAGTTTCTTGAGAGTGTTCCTGAGCATCTTCTTGGTGCGCTTCCTCTCATTTTTCACTGACTTGGCCGTGTCAGTCATCGTTCTCTTTAGCAAAATCAGCTCCCTGTTGGCAAGGGTGTTGTAGGCTGACTTTGTCCACCTGATGTGTTTTGCCAGGGCCTTGAAGTCTTCTTCCTTTTCAGCTCGTAGCCTCATCACTTCCTCCTGAAGTTCAGCTAGATTTTATGTGGTTTTCTCCTGCTTGACCTCCACTATGCTTGTAAATTCAGCACGTCCGACCCCGGTTATTATCACATCTTCATCATCAACGGCCGCATCAGTGATTGGCTGCTTTCCCTTGTCAGCCCCTGCCGCATCAGTCCCTTCTTCAAGGTGCACTGAAGGCAGTTGTGAAGTAGTCAAAGCCGCCCGCTCAGGCTCAGCTAAGCTAACTTGAACCTTAGGAACTTGTCCCTCGGAACTGAGAGTCTCCTTGGATGCCTCAACATCTTCCTCTCTTGTCTCAGGGCAGGGAATCCCTTCATCGACAGATGTCTCATTGGCAGCTGAGATGTTCAAAACATCCTCAGCCACTGGTCCACCCTTGGCACCAGTGTCCTTATCACCTTCCCCCTGAGCCTGAGGCTCAGAGATCATCTCATCAACTTCTCTCGCAGTCTCCTCCACTGCCTTCTCCACAGCTCCACCCTGAGCTTCATCATCCTCCTCGCCATCCTTTTCTTCATCAGACAGGAGGTCAGCCTTGCTCTTGGACATCATATCAGCCACTAGCTGCTTCAGGTTATCAAAGTTCAAGAGTTGAAGCCAGCTAGTTAGTCCAAAGAAAGAGCAGATCTTGGCCTCCTCAGTCTCCCAATAATCCCAGCCACGAGCGTCCACTAGCAGATGCTGCTCCTGCATGTTTGATTGTTTGAAATCCAACCAAACCTTGAGCTCAATCACATACGCTAGCAGCTCAGTGTACTTGTACAGCCCAGGCCAACACTTTCCTGCCCATTCTGTGGCATTCCCCCTGAGGGTGTTCTCAAGAATCCCACCAGCCATGTGCTCATCTAACTCCTTCTCCTCCACTTCAAGGAATTCATCCTCTTCAGCTGAAATGGATTTTGGACAGTCTTTGGGATTGGGGTATGATGGAAAGTCTGTGGGGTTTGGAAGATTCGGCTCTGCTGACTGGTCAGGCTCATTCGTGTGTGAAGTTGATGGCGCTGACTCAGTAGGCTGATTTGGCTCTGAGGTTTGGGGTGATTTGGGGGTTTGAGGTGTGGGGTCAGGGATGGAAGGGTTTTGGGTTTTAGGGTGTGGGAGTGTTTGAGTGGGTGCTGTCTCAGGCTGCAATGACTCAGCCGTCTCGACAGTCTTTCTTTCTTCCTCCAAGTCAGAGGCTCTAGGAGAGCTTGACTTCTCCCTCTCACTCACCTCAGGTAGCTTCTTAGCCGGGGACTTTCCGGTTCCCTTTCTAAGACTCTTTAGGGGCCTCTCTCCCTGAGCATCCTCCTTTCTGACATCATCGTCAGTTCCCTCAGCCTCAGACCTGGCCTTCTTGGGATCAGACCCAGTCCCTGATTTCGTGCTCTTCCCTGACAGCACGATCTTCACCCTCTTCTTCTTCTCAGCCGCGTCCACCTCAGGCTGCTCCACCTCCTCAGCTGCAACCTCCTCACCGTCCTTACTCCTCTCAAGGAGCTCATCTACCCTTTCAATGAGACTGGTTGCCACTCTCTTGGCCTTACCAGCTGGCTTTTTGGCCTGACCCTTTGCTTTCGCATTGGGATCAGTCAGCCCTAGCACTGAATAGGTATCACTCAGTGAGGAAAACATTACCTTCTTTGAGGAGAGACTGTCCTCAAAATCGAAGGTATACCCATGGCAAGCATGAGCAATCAGGATGGACATTCTCATGCCGAATGGCAAGATGGCACTGACGGATATGTGCTTCTTCTCCTCATCTCACGTAAGCTTGTCCAACCTGGCCTGATGGAGTTGATCGAGGAAGAACTGCTCCCATTTCGCTTCCACTCCATCAGCAATTGCTCCCATGAGTCTCAGCTTGGGCAGACTCAACTGCTCGTGAGAGCCAGTTGCTCCCATTACTATCTTGGACACCAAATCCACCAGAGCCCTGTACTCAGGCTTCAGCGTATTCTTGTTCTGACGGGCCTTGAACTCTGATGACCCAGATTTGGTCCATTTCCCAAGGAATTCTCCCTCCGAGTTTTCCTTGTACGTTTTTGGGTTGATGCCTGAGAATGGCAGTTTGAAGACTTCTCTCACCGCCTGCCTGATGTTAATAGTGACCACCTCTGCATTGTAAAGAGGCTCCCCGTCGCCGTCCTTCTCTCCCGTCGGCTTCAGTGCAGTCACCTTCGTGAAAACTTCCCCTTTCCGCAAGAACAAGTTTAAGTATGCTTCCACAACTGTCCTTGGGAGCACGGAGATGGGGCGGGTGGTGAAGTATGTTTCCAACCCAGCATCGGAAATCCACTTGAATACTGGTTTGATTTCCTCAACTGTGAGACAGATACCTTCCATGGAGATGACTTGCTCCATGTGTATCAGTTTCTTTTCGACAACGTCCACGATCTTGTCGGTTGTCCAGTTGGAATCAAGGAATGCCATTGTTTTGAAAGAAGAGTTTTTTTTTAAATTTCTGTGTTTGAGCAAGAGAAAACTCAGTGAGCAGATTGTGCATTGTGTTTGCGTAAAAACCTCAAATGGCACTCTTGATTGATAAGACTAAGTCAGTTACTCAAACGTGGGGTTGAGATTGATCCCTGAATTCGAAAGGTTTTGAAATGAAGGGCCAGGATTAATCTCAGCTTCAATTAAACCCCGTGTCAGTAATATTTCGTATAAAACGGACACGTATATGAAAAAGTAACTGTAGCATTAAATGCTCCGTGCGCGTGGGTTTTAAATATGAAAAGGCGCGCTTTTAATGAAAACGGAATGCATTTAATAAAGATTTTCAGGACGAAGGACTCAGGGAGACGCTTGAAATTCACAAGAGTCAGGTTAGAACTCATACCTGTCAGGGAGACATTGTAGCACCCTGATACCTCGCTGAGTCGAGTCTGGCCTGAGTTCCCCCTAGAACCCTACGCTGACTGCTCTCCCGGATCTAAGAGTCCTAACTCCACTGACAATTCCATAAACCTTGCTTCAGCCAAAGGCTTAGTCAAGATGTCAGCTCTTTGCCTGTCAGTGTGAATCTTCTCCATCCTAATATCTTTCTTCTCCACATGATCTCGAATGAAGTGGTGTCTAATATCCACATGCTTGCACCTTGTGTGAAGCACTGGGTTCTGAGTAATTGCTATAGCACTATTGTTATCACAATAGATTGGAACCTGATTAGCAAACACTTGGTAGTCCCTCAACTGTTGCCTCAACCATAAAATCTGAGCACAACAACTACCTGCAGCCATATACTCAGCCTCAGTCGTGGATGTCGCCACTGAATTCTGCTTCTTACTAAACCACGAGATCAACTTACTTCCCAAAAACTGACATGCCCCTGAGGTTGATTTCCTATCAATCCTACAACCTCCATAATCTGCATCTGAATAACCTGTCAGTTCTAAGTTGTCATCTGAAGGATAATATAGTCCCATATTGACTGTCCTTTTCAAATACTTAAGTATTCTCTTAGCAGCCTCCAAATGACTTCTTTTGGGATCAGACTGATACCTAGCACACACACCAACTGCAAACGTAATGTCAGGCCTACTTGCAGTCAGGTACAACAAAGAACCTATCAGCCCACGATACTCAGTCTGATTTACTGAAGTCCCTTCAGTGTCAGGATCCATCTTCCAATTTGTGTTCATTGGGATCCTGGCTGGATTGTTGTTCTGAATACCAAACTTATGAATCAAGTCTCTTGTATACTTGGCCTGATTGATGAATATACCTTGATCAGTCTGCTTCACCTGCAATCCTAAGAATAAGTTCATCTCTCCCATCATGGACATTTCAAATTTACCAGTCATCAACTTAGAGAATTTCTCACAGAGCTGATGATTTGGTGATCCAAATATTATGTCATCCACATAAATCTGGACCAAGAGAATGTCATCACCTTCAGTGATCCTGAACAAAGTCCTATCCACAGTTCCCTTCTTGAACCCATGATCTGTCAGGAATTGAGAGAGGGTATCATACCAAGCTCTTGGTGCTTGCTTGAGTCCATAGAGTGCTTTCTTCAAATGGTATACTCTATCTCCAACCTCAAACCCGGGAGGTTGTTCAACATATACCTCTTCATTGAGTACACCATTCAGGAAGGCACTCTTGACATCCATTTGATACACCTTGAACTTCTTATATGTTGCATAGGCAAGGAACAACCTGATAGCTTCCAACCTAGCCACTGGAGCAAAAGTCTCATCATAGTCTATTCCTTCAGACTGACAATACCCTTTTGCAACCAGTCTAGCCTTGTTCCTTACCACAACACCATTTTCATCCTTCTTGTTCTTAAAGACCCACTTGGTACCAATCACACCTTGATGCCTAGGTCTATCTACCAGTTCCCAAACCTGATTCCTTATGAACTGATTCAACTCCTCTTGCATGGAAATGATCCAGTTCGAGTCAGTGAGAGCTTCTTTAATGTTCTGAGGCTCTTGCTCAGAGAGAAAGCAACAGAACAATGCACTCTCACCATGGAACCGTCTGGTCCTGACTCCCTCAGTTAGATCACCAATGATTTGATCAATGGGATGATCTTCTAACCATGTTCTCTTGCCAGGAGTTGTTCCTGAAGTACCTGCAATGTTAGTGTCTACAGGCTCATAAAATTCAGGAAATTGAACAGAAGGGGATGATCCTGAGTCTATACCAAAGGGATTAATAAGTTCAATGTCAGGGACATTGATTCCCCCTTGATGAGGTGACTCAGGAACCGTCTCAGCTGCAACAGCATCTTCATAGATGGTGCTTACCTCAGGTTGAGCCTGTTCCTCAGTCTGAGGCTCAACAATCCCTGATGTGCTGGGCTTAGGAGTGGCACCTGATTCATCATCCTGATCATCATCATCATCCCATCTCGGAATTGGCACAGTCTTGATCTTGGGATCAGGTTGATTCTTCAAGCTCAGCCTTGTCACACTCCTTGTGACCTCCTCAGTGTCAGGATTCAACACCTTTGCCCTAGACTCATTAGCAGACTCATCAAAGATAACATGAGGTGATTCTTCCACAACAAGGGTCCTACAATTGTAAACCCTGAAGGCTTTACTAACTTCAGAATATCCTAAGAATATTCCTTCATCAGATTTTCTATCAAAGGCTTTTAATTGGGCCTTCCCATTGTTGAGTATGAAGTACTTACAACCAAATACATGAAAATAAGAAATACGAGGTTTCCTTTTGTTCCATGTCTCATATGGATCTGTTCTGAGTGTAGCATGCAGTGTTGATTGCCTCAGTCCAGAATTTCTTGGGCAATCCTGACTCAGCCAGCATGGTCCTTGCAGCTTCCTTCAGTGTCCTATTCCTCCTTTCAGCGACACCATTCTGTTGTGGGGTTCTAGCTGCAGAAGTCTCATGAGCTATACCAAGTTCATTACAAAGTCAGAAATATAAGAATTTATAAATTCAGTGCCCTTGTCAGGTCTGATCTTAGTAATGGACTGATTCTTCTCATTGCTGAGTCTCCTGAGCAACTCTGGAAGCTTCACCTGTGTTTCCTTTTTATTCAACAAGAAAATAACCCAAGTATATCTAGAATAATCATCAATAACCACGAGGGTATACTTTCTACCATTCATACTCACAGGTGTTATGGGACCAAATAAATCCATGTGCAAGAGCTGAAGTATCCTGTCAGTGGAATAGGAAGCTTTCTCTTTGAATGATGCTCTGACCTGCTTTCCTTCCTGACAAGCTTTGCACACGTGATCTTTGATAAAAACTTCATTAGGTAGACCATCAACAAGTGATTGTCTAGAAATTTTGTTAAGAATCTTGAAGTTCAGGTGGCTTAATCTTTTATGCCATAACCAACTGAGCTCTAGAGAGCTTTTAGCAACAAGACAAGTATTAGGAATAGTGCTGCTCCAATCAGCGAGATAAACATTACCTTTCCTTATACCTGATAGAAGCACTTGTGTTGATTTGTCCTTGACTGAACATATATTCGATGAGAACTCAACACTGAACCCTTTGTCACATAATTGACTTACTGACAGCAGGTTATGCTTCAGTCCTTCCACAAAGGACACATTTTCCACTCTGACTGTACCTATTATCAAAACACCAAAGCCTTTAGTAACACCTTTTGAGTTATCACCAAAGGTTACCTGTGGACCATCTTTAACTTGATATTCTTGGAGAAGACTCTTCATTCCAGTCATGTGCCTTGAGCAACCGCTGTCTAGGTACCAAACAACTTTGATTGAGTCTCCTCTCCTCTTGTTGTGATCCACAGCCGCCTGCAAGCAAATCAGGCTTTAGGTACCCATTGGGTGTTGGGTCCTATTGTGTCAGCTGTACCCTTCGGGATCCAGACTTGCTTCACAACCCTGATTGCCTCAGAGTGGTAAATTTGTCTCCCTGAAATATCGACATACACAACTTTCTTCTTCTTTGCCTGAGAGGAAGATGGTGCATGAGTGTTAGACTTAGGCTTCACAGGAGCCTGAGTGGGTGCCTTTTGGGCTGGCTTCCTGTTCTTCCTAGGTCTGGGTGCAGCAGGTCTTGGGCCTTGTTCTTGATAAGGACCCTGATTTCTATTCCCCCTAGGCAAGTGAGGGAAAGGAAAACAGTTAAAGGCCTCAGGATGCCAAAACCACGGGGGTGTCATCATGTCTGGCCTTCCCTGTTGGTATTGCCAAACATGATGGTACCCTCGCTGACCAGTCTGATGGCTCTTGGCCTGAGTCTTCCTCTGCTTTCACTGAGGTTTTCCCTGGCCTGAGCTTTCAGGGGCTTTCTTAGGTTGCTTCGCCTTTCCCTTGGGTTTTGGCTTAGCTACCTTAGGAGCTACCCTGACTGTGTCAACGGTTTCTTTGCCCTTATCAGTTTGACGGGCCTGAAGTACAACCTTAGGTGCACTCTGGCCTGTCTGAACAAATACCCTCTCAGTGTTGCTCCCTGACGCAACATGAGACTGACCTTGTGAGGATTTCTCAGGAACATATCCAAGTCCCTTTTTCTTGTTCCCTAGAATCTGGCTGTTATTTATTTCCTCTCTAGCCACTGAGGATTTATTCATTGCTGCAACCTTTTTCTTGAGAGAGTCCTCACTCTTTTTCAGGATTTCATGTCTGGTAAAGAGGTCATCAAACTTACTTTTAAGTACTTTCAGTTCTTCCTTCCTGACCAGCTCTTCGTCAGCCAGTTCCTTCAGAATCTTCTCTCTTGGAAGACGTTCAGCATTGATTAAATCAATCTCCTGAGTTAGTCTCACAATTTGAGCTGATTCTTTAAGATCAGACTGAGTGAGTTGTTCGTTCAGGTTTTGAACCTCAGTACTCAATTTCTTGTTCTCCTCTACCAAGAAGACATTAGTTTTCTGCAGTCTGGAGAAAGCAACCATCAATTGATCAAGGCAGATCTGAAGGTTCATTTCTCTAACTGACTCTGAGCTAAGCTCAGGATTTTGACCAGTGTAAGAAGCACAAACAGAATTTGATGTTACCTCAGGCTCATCCCTAGCCATCAGACAGACATCATCGTACTCGTCGTCTGAGAAGAGTTCAGGTGACCTTTTAGCAGGACCGTCAGAATCTGTTGCATCTTCAGCGACCATCGCTCTCCGATCAGCAGATCTTAGATCCCTAGTGGCTTTCCTTTCCTCTATCTCCCTTGCACTCAGCTCCGGGCAGTCGTACTGATTGTGACCAATCTTGTTACAGTTGTAACATGCTACCTGCTCACTTACTCTTTCTTTTCTTGGTTCAGGGTTCCTCCTTGAGTCAGGTTCCCTGGTTCTTGGTGAGCTTTCAGCCTTGGTTGGATATCTATCATCGCGAGTACGTCTCTGTTCGTCTCTTCTTTCAGGTTTTGGTTCAAAATATCTCCTTTCATCACCACGTTCTCTCCTCCGGTCAGTGTTCATTCGCTCCTCATATCTCCTCGAGATTTGGTGGATTCCTTCAGGTTTCCTGTCACGTGAGTCCTGATAAAACTTTTTATAACGACCAAACCTGGAATTGAGCTTGTCAAATCGTTTGGCCATCAGGCTGTACTCCTCAGCGAGTTCTTCCCTGCTCATCTCCATCAGTGACTTTGATGAAGAGTTTGATGAGGGCTCAACAGGTTCAGACCTGGCCTTGAATGCCACACTTTTCTCAGGAGTTTTCTCCTTCACTTCCTTTTCTGACTGAACTTTCTTCTTTCTTTTGTTAAGATCGAATTCAAGCGCTTTGAGCTCTGAAAAAAGTAAATCAGAAGTTATGTTACTCATATCCTGAGTGTTTTTAAGCATAATTACACTGTTGTCCCATCTCTCAGGAAGGGCATTCAGTATCTTCGAAGCAACATCTCTCCTTGGGACATCCTTGTCCAGCATCACCAACTCATTCATCAACTTGATGAATCTAGACTCCATTTGATCTATGCTCTCGTCAGGCAGCATCTCGAACGCCTCGAATTTCTGAATGTCAATGTTTCTCTTGTTCTCCTTGATCTTTTCAGATCCCTCACACATCCTTGTCAGCTCATCCCAAACCTCCTTTGCCGTCTTTAAGTTCATCAGCCTAGCTGACTCCTCGAAGGGCACCGTATGCAAGATAATGTTTCTGGTGACGTTGTCAAGTCCCACCATCTTGATTTCATCGTTGGTCATGTCTTTCCTTTCTTTAGGAACCTGCACGCCAATCGCAAGATCCTCGTATCCCAGTCCTCTGACGTTAGGAATAGTGATCTTGATCGGTCCCTCCCTGAGTACGCGCGGCATCTGGTCATGGATGGCATCTAGATGTGCTTCTAATCTGAACTTCCAATAGACAAAGTTAGACACAGAGAATTCAGGTAACGAAGCTTCAAGTCTCCTCGAAGTCATGATGATGCAAGTTTTATGAAAAGCAAACTCAGATCTGTTCAGTGACCACCAACAGTTTCTCCTCTGAAACTATTAGTATTCAAAGTCAGTGGTCTTTCGAACCACTGCTCTGATACCACTTGTTGGTCCTGGTACAAGACTGAGGAATACGTGTATGGGGGGGAATACACATATACCAATTTTTCAACTTAAAACTGACTGAGTCCCCTTTACTCAGAGTGGTAAAGAACTAGGAGCTGATAACACACCTACTGACTACACTTGGTGCGGGTCAGTTGGCTAAATATCAGTTCAAGTTCATTGCGGAAATGTTTGAGCCCTGAAAGTTTAAAGTCTTGTTCAGTTTGCTTCTGAAAACTTGTTTTACTCAGTTCAGAATAGTGTTTAGTAGGGCAGTGCTCTTTTGAAGATCAGCCTAATTAATTCAGGTCTGATAAACTTGAATGCAATGAATGAACGAATAATATGGCAAGTATGCACAAGATCAAAGCAGTAAGAGCACAAGGAGTTTAACGTGGTTCAGAGTCTCAAGCTCCTACGTCCACGGCCTGACTTAACAGGAAATCCACTCAAGGGATTCTTGTTTTTAACGTGCCAAGGTGCACCAAGACCAGCTATCCTCACTGATCTATACAACTCCACTTACTAACACACTAACTGACTTACTCCCAACAAACCTAACTTAGGGTTTTGGTTTCAGTTTGGATTCCAACTAAGTTGAGATTATCCTTACAAGGCAAAGCTATGCTAAGGATTGGATAATCTCTCTAAGCTTAAGATAATGCTTTTTAGCTCTTGGAATACAGAATAACTCTCGGTTGCTAAGAAACACTTGGGAAATTTAGATGGTTTCGAGTGCTTCTTCTTAAGGGTTGAATGCTTTGAATGCTTGAGAGTTTGAGTAATTTCTGGCTTGGAAATTTCCCGTAACCTTGAATGGGTTCAAGGCCTTCTGTATTTAAAGGTGATTTGAAAAACTATCCGTTGGAGAGATAGCCTTCGAGTCATCTATGTAGAGAGGCTTCAAACGGACATATCTCCATGCAGCAGCCGTCCTTGCATGGATTTGGTATTTGCATTAAATGCCCATTAAATGCTTGCCCGTTGAATGTGCAGTCTGAATTCAGTCTCCATGTCAGGTTCCGTACGTGCGTGTCCTACTCGGATTGGTCCACGTCATCAGGTTGGTGAGAATGTCAGAACTTATTCCTGAGCTTCAGGCTTGTCTTATTAAGTTCATTTTGTCTTGAGCCCACCAGTCTTGTCCTGACGCTAAAATTCCTTTTGCATTGCTTGGCTCTACACCAAGTCTTCCCATTAACTCAGTGATCTCCTGTTCCCTTCAGGACTGAGTTAGTAATGACCTCAGGATCATACTCTTCATCACTGACACTTACTCAGCCAGCTTAGAGGACTGCCATAAGTTCAGGATGGTGCTTTTCGTCTTCAGGCTATGAGTCTTGATTGTCTCCAGTGAGTTCTCCTCTCACTGAGTACCTGTGAAGTGTAAAATGACTAAGTACTGATCCTAATCAAGACTAGCCTGACAAAGACAGATTAAGGCAAACATCTTTTCAGGGGCTTTGGGATCTTAATCAAAACTGACAATGTCCCAACAGAACTCTTGCAACCTTACTGCTTTGACATCCAAATTTGTTGATCAGCTCCCTTGTGTATTTGGCTTGACTGATAAAAAATCCTTCGGTGGACTGTTTGACTTGAAGTCCAAGGAAGAAATTCTTTTCTCCCATCATTGACATCTCAAACTTTCCTTTCATCAGTTGAGAGAACTTTTCACAGAGGACTTGGTTTGGAGAACCAAAAATAATATCATCCACATAGATTTGCACCAATAGAGTGTCCTCTCCTTTTGTGATCCTGAAGAGAGTTCTATCTACTCTTCCTTTGATAAAGCCATGATCAAGTAAGAACTGAGATAAAGTATCATACCAAGCTCTTGGAGCCTGTTTCAGTCCATATAGAGTCTTTCTCAGTCTATATACTTTATGACTTTCTTCAAAACATGGGGGCTGCTCCACATACACTTCCTTATTTAGTACTGCATTCAAGAAAGCACTCTTGACATCCATTTGATACACCTTGAATTTCTTGTGAGCAGCATATGCAAGAAATAACCTTATTGCCTCCAATCTTGCCACCGGGGCAAATGTTTCATCATAGTCAAAACCTTCAACTTGAGAATAGCCCTTTGCCACTAGCCTGGCTTTGTTTCTGACTATGATATCATTTTCATCCTTCTTATTCTTGAACACCCATTTGGTTCCAATCACATTGCAATATTATGGTCTGTCCACCAATTCCCACACTTGATTCCTTATGAATTGGTTGAGCTCTTCTTGCATAGGAATGATCCAATTTGAATCTTGAAGTGCTTATTCAATGGAACCATTTTCCTGGTTAGATAAGAAACAACAAAACAAAGCACTTTCTCTATGAAGACTTCTAGTTTTGACTCCCGAGGTAGGATCACTAGGATTTGCTCCACAGGGTAATCTGAGAGACATGTTCTCCTAGACTGATGCCCTTCAGTAGAGGTTAACTCTTTTAAAGTTGAGTCCCTAGATACAGGAATGAATTCATATTCAGAAAATAAAACAGAGGATTGAAGTCCTGAGTCATCATTCAAGGTATTTTCATTCTCAACGATAGTATCATTGGTTCCCCCTTGAATGATGGGCTCATTAGATGTCTCAGCTGTGACCACATCTTCATCGGCATCACTTACCTCTTGAACTGGATGGTGTTCATCAGTTCAGTTGACTGGTCAGGAGATCTTTCAGTTGAGTTTTTAGGAGTGATCTTGGTCTGAGTGTCCTGATTGAACTGTTGGTCATTGAGGTTATCCCAGGTTGGGATGTATGCATCAACACTGTTCTCAGGGTAGCCTTTTGACTTGATACTCAGTCTAGTTAGTCTTTTGCTTATCACTTCCTCAATCTCCTTTCTCCTGGACTCAAAAGTAGATTCATCAAATACCACATGAGGTGTTTCTTCCACAACAAGATTTCTAAAATTGTAAACTCTGAAAACTCTACTGATTTGGGAATATCCTAAGAAAATTCCTTCATCAGCTTTGCTGCCAAAAGCCTTCAGTTGAGTTTTCCCATTGTTGTGAATGAAACATTGCAACAAAAAATGTGAAAGTAAGATACCTGTGGCTTTCTGCCATTCCATAGCTCATATGGAGTTTTTCCTTGATGTTTGGTTACCATGGATCTATTCTGAGTGTGGCAGGCAGTATTAATAGCTTCAGCCCAAAATCTTTTAGGAACTTGAGCTTCTGCAAGCATTGTCCTTGCTGCCTTCTTAAGAATCCTATTTCTTCTTTCAGCTACTCCATTTTGTTGAGGAGTTCTTGCAGCTGAGGTCTCATGGGCAGTACTTAAATCTTTGCAAAATTCAAATATTATAGAGTTAATGAATTCAGTACCCTTATCTGACCTTATTTTTACAATGTTCAGGCTATTTTCATTGCTAACTTTCTTCAGTAGTTCTGGTAGCCTGACTTGAGTTTCCTTTTTGCTTGCAAGGAATACCACCCATGTGTACCTGGAGAAGTCATCAACAACAACAAGTGTATATTTTCTCTCATTGATACTTACAGGGGTTACTGGATCGAAGAGATCCATATGCAACAGCTGAAGTACTCTGTCAGTAGAGGTAGCCACTTTGCTACTGAAAGATGCTTTCACTTGCTTTCCCTCTTGACAGGCCTTGCAAATATTATCTTTGTTGTATACTTCAGTAGGCATTCCTTCTACCAGTGCATGTCTTGCTATTATGTTCATCATCTTGAAGTTCAGATGACTTAGTCTCTTATGCCATAGCCAATTTGTGTCAGTTGAGCTCTTTGCAATAATGCATTTGGTGTGCAAGACTTCCAATCTGCGAGATAGACATTTCCCTTTCTTGACCCAATTAGTAGTACCTGTTGTGAAAATATATTCTTGACAAAACACATATTACAAGAAAATTCAACACTGTATCCTTTATCACAAAACTGACTAATGGACAATAAGTTATGCTTAAGTCCATAACCTTTGGTGGCTCCTTGTGAATTGTCACCAAAAGTGACCCGTGGGCCTTCTTTCTCAACAAATTCTCTCAGTAGACTTTTATTACCAGTCATATTCCTGGAACATCCACTGCCCAAGTACCAGACTGAAGATTTAAGAATTTCTCCTTTGTTGAGATCCACCGAGCCCTGCAGTCAAGATCAAACTTTAGGTACCCATTTTGTGTTGGGTCCTACCAGGTTAGTTGTACCTTTCGGAATCCGAATTTGCCTCACAGTTCTAATTACTTTAGAGTGGCTAATTTATCTTCCATAAACATCTACATAGATAGTTACCTCCCTTGGTGCCTTAGGAGTAAACTGTCTATGAGTGTCAGCCTTTGAAGGAACAGAAACCTTCTTAACATTCTTCTTCTTAGGCTTGGGTGCACCTGGTCTCAGTCTTTGTTGATAAAGGTATTGAGAACCTTTTCCTTTAGGCATAAAAGGAATAGGTTTTCTATATGAGTCATTTCTTGACGAGTGCTCATGCCTGGGTGCTTTCAGTTGAGATTGCTTCAATTGAGAAGACCTTAACTGATAGTACCTCTGCTGAGTTCTAGATTGATTAGTCAACTGAGCCTTTCCAATTAGTTTTGGTTGAGTTAGACTTTTCTTTAGTTAAACTTCAGCTGGTCTTTTTCATTTATCTAAAATTTGTGGTTGAAAGGTCACAGATTTAACAAACACTCTCTTTGTGCCACTTGAAGAAGCAACACTCAGAGGACCTTCTGAAGGATTTGGAAAATAACCTATTCCACGCTTGTTATTAGGATTAATTTGAAAACTTTGGATCTCCTCTATGGCAAGAGAGGGTTTGTTAAGAGAATCAATCCCTTTTACCAAGGTCTCTTCAGATATTTGTAAGACATGAATTTTCAGGAGAGAATCCTTTATTTGGCTTACCAATTTTAAATTCTCTTCAGCTAACCTTGTCTTAGATTCAGTGAGATCCTTTATCAGTTGATCTTTACCATTTCCTTGACTCCTGAGGGTTTCCACCTCCTTTGTCAACTCAATGGTAGATTTAGCTGAGTTAAGATCAGCCTGATTCCCAGATTCAATTAACTTGGAGTTTTCACTCAAGAGATTTTGTTTTCATCTTGGAGACAGAAACTTGCTTCTTGCAACCTTGAGAAATCAATCATCAATTGTTCCAAAGAGGACTGAAGATTGAGTTCCTCTGTTGACTCTGAATTGAGCTCAAGTGAGTGTCCTAAAGAAATGGATGGTTTAGATTGTACCTCAGGTTCTTCTCTTGCCATGAGGCACATGTTGTTGGGACATTGTCAGTTTTGATTAAGATCCCAAAGTCCCTGAAAAGATGATTTACCTTTATTTGTCTTAGTCAGGCTAGTCTTGGTTAGGTCTTGTACTTAGTTATTTTACACTTCACAGGTACTCAGTAAGAGGAGCACTTACTGATGACAATCAAGACAAGAGCCTGAAAATGAAGAATACCATCCTGAACTCATGGCAGTCTTCTAAGCTGGCTGAGTGAGCATCAGCAATGAAGAGTATGACCCTGAGGTCATTACTAACTAAGTCCTGAAGGGAACAGGATGATACTGAGTTTATGGGAAGACTTGGAGTAGAGCCAAGAAATGCAAAAGGAATGTCAGCGTCAGGACAAGACCGTTGTGCTCGAAACAAAAAGAACTTAATAAGACAAGCCTGAAGCCTAGGAATAAGTTCTGATATTCTCACCAACCTGATGACGTGGACCAATCCACGGAGGACACGCATGTACGGAACCTGACACGAAGACTGACTTCAGACTGCATATTCAACGGGCAAGCATTTAATGTGCATTTAATGCAACTACCTAATTCCATGCAAAGGACGACTGCTGCATGAAGATATGTCCGTTTGAACCACTCTACATGGATGACAAGAAAGGCTATCTCTCCAACATATAGTTTTTCAAATCACCTATAAATACAGAAGGCCTTGAACCCATTCAAGGTTACAGGAAATTTCCAAGCCAGAAATTACTCAAACTCTCAAGCACTCAAAGCATTCAGTCCTTAGAAGAAGCACTCGAAACCATCTAAATTTCCCAAGTGTTTCTTCGTTTCTGAGAGTTATTTTGTATTCCAAAGAGCGTACTAGCAATATCTTAAGCTTAGAGTGATTATCCAATCCTTAGCAAAGCTTTGTCTTGTAAGGATAATCACAACCTAGTTGGAATCTAAACTGAAACCAAAAACCTAAGTTAGGTTTGTTGGTAGTAAGTTGTTAGTGAGTTAGTAAGGAGTTTGTATAGGTCAGTGTTAGTCCCAAAAATATTATTTGCGGAAAGCGTTTTATTCTTAATTTTAAGAAAAATCCTTTTTAAAGTTCAAAAATTAATTATAAATAAAAATAGTAAATAAAAGAGAAACGAGAGTTTTTATAGTGGTTCGGATATAACGATCCTACGTCCACTCTCCCTTTCACCAAAGGGGTCTCACTCACCAACCAACTTACTTACTCACTGGAATTAGGAAGTACCAGCTCCTTCGTACAACTTACAACAACCTTTCAATGTAATGAATAGTTTGAGTAATATTCCAACTAAAAACTCCTAAAGAGTGAATATAATGCTTGTATAAACAAGGTGAGTGTATGGTGAGAGTTCGTGTGTCTTTGTGTGCTCTTGCCCAACTTTTGTCTCTCTAATGAACTCATCCAAAACACTTCTATATATAGTTGTGAGAATCAACTAGCCGTTGGAGAGCTAGCAATTCAAACAACCATAATTGGAGGGATATAATCAATGAAAGGTTGATTATATGATTGATTAGTTGACTTTCGATCAAGCAATCAATCAGATCCTCCATCAGTTGACTCTCCGGATTGCCTTCTTCTCCATCATAGATCTCCAAAATCTCCTTGTCTCTAGATTACACGCAATCTCCATGTGGGTGAACTAATCCATCTCTCTCATCTGGTCTGCACAGATTTCTTCTCCCTTAACCAAAGACCTATTCTAGACTAATTTGTAGCTGACTAACAGGTTCAGCTAGTCCTTTTACAAGTTCTTGTTTTAACATCTTCAAAATATCTAATCTATATCCTAACAGTCAGCGAGGTAGCTGATCTTGGTGCACCTTGGCACGTTAAAAATAAGAATCCCTTGAGTGGATTTCCTATTAAATCAGGCCGTGGACGTAGGAGCTTGAGTCTCTGAACCACGTTAAACTTCCTTTGTTCTTACTGCTTTGATATTGTGCTTACTTGCTATATTACTTGCATTCATAAGCATTTAGTTTTATCAGGCTCGAATCAATCAGCCTGATCCTCAAAAAGAGCACTGCCCTACTAATCACTATTCAAAATTAAGTAATCAAGTTTTCAGAAAGCAAACTAAACAAGACTTTAAACTATCAGGGCTCACGCATTTCCGCACTTAACTCGAATTGATAGTCAGCCAACTGACCCGTACTAAGTGTAGTCAGTGGGGAGATTATCAGCTCTGAGTTCTTTATCACTCTGAGTAAAGGGGACTCAACAAGGTTTTAAGTTGAAAAATTGGTATACGTGTATTCCTCCCCCCCATACACGTATTCATCAGTCTTGTACCGGGACCAACAAGTGGTATCAGAGCAGTGGTTCAAAAGACCACTGACTTTGAATACTAATAGTTTCAGAGGAGAAACTGTTGGTGGTCACTGAACAGATCTGAGTTTGCTTTTCTTAAAACTTACATCATCATGACTTCGAGGAGACTTGAAGCTTCGTTACCTAAATTCTCTGTATCTAACTTTATCTATTGGAAGTTCAGACTAGAAGCGTATCTTGATGCCATCCATGACCAAATGCCGCGTGTTCTCAGGGAAGGACCGATCAAGATCACTATCTCTAATGTTAGAGGGAAGGGATATGACGATCTTGAGATTGGTGTACCTATTCCTAAGGAAAGGAAGGATATGACCACTGACGAGATCAAAATGATGGGACTGGACAATGTGGCCAAAAATATCATCCTGCATACAGTGCCTTTCGAGGAGTCAGCGAGGCTGATGAATTTAAAGATGACAAAGGAGGTTTGGGATGAGCTGACCAGGATGTGTGAGGGGTCAGAAAAGATAAAGGAGAACAAGAGAAACATTGCCATTCAGAAGTTCAAAGTATTCGAGATGCTGCCTGATGAGACTATTGATCAAATGGAGTCAAGATTCATCAAGTTTGTTGGTCCCACTAGTTAGATTAATTGCGGAAGCTTAAGTTAAATGTCTTAACAAATTCTTTTTACAAAAGCACAAAACCAATAAGGGAATAAGTAAATGAAAGCAATAAAGAACACAAGATATATAGTGGTTCGGATTTAAATATCCTACGTCCACTCTCCCTTTTATCCAAGGGGTCTCACTATCAACCAACTTACTTACTTACTCACTGGAATTGGGAAGTACCAGTTCCTTCTTACAACCTCTTTAGATTTAACTTCAATCTAAAGATCAACAGCCTACAACCTTATCTGGTAGATAAACAGGTTGAGGTTTCAATAACTCCTTGAGAGTAGATGTATATTATGAACAATAAGAGTGCCTAGAATGATTATCAAAAGCTTAGATGGACTTATGTGCGTATATATTCTCTCTAGAGCTTTTTCTTGAACTGCACTTTTGTATTTATAGAGGGGATTAGGGCTAGCCGTTGGAGAGCTAATCCAATCAGATCCTCTATTTAAGGAAGCCTCAATCAATCAATTCCATAATTGATTGATTGGGTTGGTGGGATCCTTGGATTGATTATCTTCAAAACTTTTCAATCCTGATCTTGTTGACTTGATTTGAATCACCAACGGTCAATAGCTTCCTCTGCCTAACTCTGATTCTCTCCAGAGAAGGCAAGACCAGACACCAGGCAACCTCGGTGTCTTCTGGTCCTAGTCTGGTGAACAACCAAAATACTCAGTAGAAACAGGAGATCAAACTGAGCATCTTTTGTTCCACCAGACTCGTCTGGTCTGGGGAAGGTCCTCTGCCTCTGGTCAGATCTAATCTGGTGAAGTCTTCTGGTGGAGTCCTCTGGTGAAGTCCTCTGGTGGGGTCTTCTGGTGACTCATCTGGTGAAGTCTTCTGGTCTGGCAGTTCCCCCTAGACTAAGGCCTAATCTAGATCATCATCTGGCTAACAGGTCCAGATGGTCTTATTACATCTTCTGGTTTGTTTTAACTCATCAAAACTAACAACTTTTATCCTAACAATTTCCCCCTTTTTGATGGAGTTAAAACACTACCAGAACTGATCACAAAGTAAGACTTGAGCATGAAAACAGTAAAGGGATAAGACCTTAGAATAGATCTTATCAGGCGAACAAATTTAAGACAACAAGAGGTTGTCTTTTGAACAGAGAAGATATGATTTTCATTAATAGTAAGGACAAAATATTACAAAATACATTGAAGTTCAGAGTCCTATTCTATGCATATCTCCTGTTTTCCTTGGGCACAAGGAAACAATCAAGAAACCTATCTTGGACGGCCTTCAACTCTGCAGAAGACGTTGGAGTGAAGTTCACCAACACCTTTGTCTTGTACAGTCTCTTCAGCTCAGCCCAATCAACCTGGTCTCCTTCCATGGGAGTGTTAAGATAAGTGAACTCAGGGGCAGTCACCTCCAGATTGAACTCAATGGTAGAGTCCATCAATTGCTTGTACAACTCTGCATCAAAAGCTTGCATCCAGGTGTGAAAGGTTCTGTTGATCAGCTCATCATCCTCTGGTGCTGGCCTCTGGATGTAGTGTTGGATGAACCAGAGAGTCTTTGCCTCCTTCCATTTCTCAATCAAGGGCACAGGCACAGTAGAGTCAAAAGATCCTTCTGTCCTGAGAGGCAGAATGTTCATCACTTCAATGGGAGCTTTCCTCCTCTGGCTAGAACCACCTGCACCAGAAGAAGCACCAGCTTCTCTGCTCTTCTTGTTTTGCCTCCTAACATATCTGAGCATCTGCTCTTCATCTATGTTCTTTCTGATCCTTGCCTGCTTCTCCTCTGGAGTCTCTTCCTTGTATCTCTTCTGAGCTTCTTCAACAACAGTCTCAAGGAAGCTTTTCTTGACTTTCCTGATCTTCCTCTTTGCAGGTCCAGAGATGGAGATTGGATCCTGCTCAGCTTCTGACTCCTCTTCTGCAGCAAGCTGCTTAGCCATGGAAAGAGATTTGAACTCCTCTTTCTTCTTCTTCTGCAACTCAGCCTGGGCCAATATGTTCTCCAGCAGGTCCAGACGAGCTCCATGGCTGAAAAGGGTTTCATTAGTGGTCTTCGCCAGATCAGTTCTGGCCTTCTCTTCCCCCTTTTTAACTTCATCAAGGAGGGGCTCCACTACCTGCCTTATAAGATCAGGCAAGGCAGTGTTGGAGGAAGAGTGAAGATCACGCTGCTGCTTTGCCTCCTCCAGGTAGGCTTCCGACTCTGCAACAAGCCTTTCCTGCTTCCCTAACATCTCCTGGAGGGAGTCCTTCAACTTGGCAGTTTGGATCATCTGGCTGGCCATCTCAACCATTAGCACCGAGACTGGCCTCATCTGCTCCAACACGTGCTCCTGGAGCTGCTTCTGGCTGTGCATGACATCCAGCTTAACAAAGAGGTCATTGGCCTTGAAAGAAGCTTTTACCTCTGCTAGAGTCGATTTGATCTGCTTCAGGAAGGTCCTCCTCTCCTGCCTGATCTGATGCTCTATCATAGCAGGGGCCATGTGTTGAATAGCTTTGGAAAAACGCCCTATCTACATGATCTGCTCGTTGAAGAAGGCTTTCATCTTCTGGAGCACGGAAGGAGACGTCTCAAAGTCCTCCTCGTCTGAATATAGCTCATGAGGGAATGTGAAATGAGGACCAAAGTTGTAAGAGAAGCCCTCTGGCGTGAGCATAACTCCTCTCTGGATCAGAAGATTCTGATGAGGAACTTGGCCGCCTCTGGTGTCTCCAACTCTGCTGGGTTTTGAATGTTTAACTTCTTCTTCAGCTCAATCTCCCACGCAGTGAAGGTAGAGGGAGACATCTCCTTCAGCAGAAGCATAAGATATTCAACATCTTGGAGTCTGGCCATACTCCAAACCTTGGCATCCGTCTGATCTGCCAGGAGGGGTGAGTGCTCCAACAGAATTGGAAATTGCTCTCTTAGCCAGAGCTGAGCACTCACACTCTACCTGATGGGACCCATCTCATCAGAAGAGAAAGTGAAGGATTTGGGCCCAGAGACAGAGGATGAAGGTGCTAAGTTAGCAGGCTCAAGTGAAGCTTCCTCATCTTTACTATCATCACTTGTTAAACAGGTGGGAGAAGGGGGAGGGGCAGGGAATCCCAGAGCCATAGAAATGGTTGGGTCCTGGTCTGTATGGATTTGGGGAGGGTTAGGATTTTGTGAGGTAGAGGTGGAGGGGATGGGTTGCTCTGCCCCAGAAGAAGACGGGATCTCTGGTACAGAAGGTGGGATGGGAATTTGGGATGTGGAAGTGTTTGGAGGGGGGATCTCTGCACCAGAAGAGGTTGAGGGCACCTCTGGTACAGAAGTTGGGGGAGAAGGAAATGTGTTTAAAGGTATTTGGGAAGGTGGGGGAGAAGGTGTTTGAGGGATGGTTGAAGTAGTGAATGTGGGGGTGTCAGGGAGAGTCTGCTCTGGTGAAGATAAAGGAACACCAGGAGCAGATGAAATGGGTTGTGTTTGGGTGTCTGGTGGGGAAGTAGTGGGGGTAACAAGGTTAATAGGATCAGAGGGGGGAAAAGGAGATGGGTTGGAAGGGTTTACCTCTGCTGAGTCAACATCAGCAGGAACAACAGCCTCTGGAGCATCCTCCATCATCTGAGAGGCCTCCTCAATAGCCTTTTCCAAGGCCTCTCCATGATCAGAACCAGAGTCTGACCCTTGAAGAATGACTCTCTTGGCCTTGGATTTCTTCTTAAGAGGTTCAACCTCTTCTTCCTCTTCTTCCTCTGATGGCTCATCCACCAGAAGGGTTTTCTTGGCCTTCCTGCTAATCCGTCGCTTTTTAGCAGAGCCTCTCTTGGCCTCCTCTGGCTGCTTCCTCTTGGCTGCTCCAGCCTTCTTGGTAGCCTTAGCTACTTCACTCTTCTTCTTTAAAACATCAAGAAGAGGAATTTGGTCCTCCTCTGAGGAGCCAGAGAATACAATGGTTGAGGAACCAGTTGCTTCAGCAGCTTTCGTCTGGGTCTTCTGCTTCTGCTTTTTCTGCCCCTTTGCAGGTGAGGGAATTGATTGAATAGGAGGGGCAGGGAGGGCTTGCTCTCCATCAGAGTCGGCATGGCCATGGAGAGGGCCATCCTTGGAGAATAGGATCTTGGATTTGTGATAACCATGGCACCAAGATGCTTTCCACTTCTTCTCTGGAAGAAGTGAATCCAGAACTAGAGTCAACTTAGTTCCCAACAAAACATTTGCAGTGAAGAAGAACTGCAACTCCCCTGGCTTGGAAAGACAAGGCTCCTTCTTCACCTTCAGTCTGTTCTTCCTCAACACATCCCAGAAGAACTCCGCCCAATTGCATTGAACGCCGTCATATAATGCCCTCATCACACACATCCTGCCGTTGAAAATGGCATCTGTACTGTGATTCTCACACATAAGTACCTTCACGACAATATCGAACATCACCTTGTACTTCTGCCTTAATTGTTTATCAAGAAATCCCTTCGTGATGCCCTGGCAAGAAGATCGAGCAAAGATCTTGAAGGAACCAATGATATCATCCTCCTTGTACGTCAAAGGATCCACACCTACTGCAGAAATGTTCTCGAAAAGAGCGCAAAAATCGTGCTTAGAAAACACCAAATCATCTTCATCAATCTTGGAAGAAATGTGGTCCTCGTGGATCTTCATACGAACCAAAAACTGGGCCGCATATCCGTCAAGAGTGCGAAAGTCCTTGGGAACTGTGGAGATCAACTTCTCCACCCCTGCTCTCTGGAGCAACTCCAGAATCGACAGCACAACAGGGTTCTTGGTGGTATAAAAGTCCACCACCATCTCCGTCTTTAGCTTTTTCATCATTAGAACATGATCGAAGTTGCACGGAGGAGCCATTTCTGTGAGCAAAAGGTAGAGAGAGAGAGAAAAAAAATACTTTGCAGAGAGAGGTTAGGGTTTGAAAGTATGGAAACGTGAAAGGACAAATTGAAAAGAAATTTGAGTTAAATAGAGCAATACGCGTGGCTTGATTAATAAATGAAGTGTGAACGCGTGTAATAGTGAATTTAATTTAGGAAACAAAATCAATTTTGGAATTGATTGACATATTGCACATTGATTAAATCTGATGGCCACGTTGAAAGGCGAGATACAGATTTAATCTGGTGCGTTGGCATAGTCATTGGGACTGGGCATAAAGGGGTTTTGTGGCAGTCAAGAGAAAAAGCGAAATGATTGCCTAGGCCCTATACCCTAGTCTTAAATACACTCCGAAGTTGAAACGTTTTGAGTGTACTTACTAATTTGAAAAGTGTATCCCAATGATCAGAGGCCAGAGAAGTAAAAACATACCTGTCACCTGATATTGTAACCAGATGAAACAACCTCAAGTCTGGTGCTACATCTCCTCTGATGGAACTCATCTGGTCCTGGTCAGAGAAGACTTTGGACATTTCTGGAATCTGACTCAGCACCTCATCTGGGACAAGTGTCTCCTGGTGCATACCTCATCTGGAGATATAACTTCTCTGATATATCTAATCTGCAGGTATGTTAGTTTTAAAAGAAATTAAAGAATATGCAGTAAGACATAAATAAAGGATACTTCTCTGATGTTCCTCCTAAAACAAATCTGTCTCTGGATCCAACAATCCTAACTCAAAGGCTAACTCTCTGAATCTGGTCTCAGCCAAAGACTTAGTTAAGATATCTGCTCTCTGCTTCTCTGTTGCAATCTTTTCCATCCTTATATCTCCCTTCTCAACATGATCTCTGATAAAACGATGCCTTATATCAACATGTTTACATCTGGTATAAAGAACTGGATTCTGGGTGATGGCAATTGCACTATTACTATCACAGAAAATAGGAATATCCTTAGCTCTAATCTAGTAGTCCCTAAGCTGTTGACTAATCCAGAGTAGTTGTGAACAACAACTCCCTGCAGCCATGTACTCTGCTTCTGTTGTTGATGTAGCAACTGAAGTCTGCTTCTTAGAAAACCAGGATACCAATTTATTCCCTAAAAATTGGCATGTTCCACTTGTAGACTTCCTATCTATTCTGCATCCACCATAGTCTGAATCTGAATAACCACTTAATTCTAAGTTATCATCTGCAGGATACCATAATCCTAAATTCACTGTTCCCTTAAGATATTTCAATATCTTCCTAGCTGCTTCCAAGTGACTCTTCTTGGGATTAGCTTGAAATCTGGCACAAACTCCTACAGCAAAAGTAATATCTGGTCTGCTTGCAGTCAGGTACAGAAGAGAACTAATAAGTGCTCTGTACTGAGTCTGGTCCACACTCTCTCCAGACTCATCTGGATCAATGTTGAAATTTGTCATCATAGGGATCTTGGCTGCTTTGCTAGATCCTACTCCAAATTTCTCTAACATGTTTCTGGTGTACTTAGCCTGATTAATAAAAATTCCCTTCTCTGATTGCTTAACCTGCAAACCTAAAAAGTAATTCATTTCACCCATCATGGACATCTCAAACTGACTCTGCATGAGCTCACCAAACTTCTCACACAGCTTCTTGTTAGGGGATCCAAATATAATGTCATCAACATATATTTGGACCAGAAGGATGTCCTTTCCTTCTTCTTTCCTAAACAAGGTCCTATCAATTTTACCCTTAGTAAAACCATTGTCCAGAAGAAATTGAGATAGAGTGTCATACCATGCTCTGGGTGTCTGCTTCAGCCCATAAAGAGCTTTCTTAAGCTTAAACACCTTGTCACCTTGTTCAAAACCAGGAGGTTGTTCCACATACACTTCCTCAATGAGAATCCCATTAAGAAAGGCAGATTTCACATCCATCTGGTATACTTTGAACTTTATGTGAGCAGCATATGCTAAGAACAATCTGATGGCTTCTAGTCTGGCAACAGGAGAAAATGTCTCATCATAGTCTAATCCTTCAGACTGAGAATAGCCCTGGGCCACTAGCCTTGCCTTGTTCCTAGTAATAACATCATTCTCATCTTTCTTATTCTTGAAAACCCACTTAGTTCCTATCACCTTTTGATGTCTTCGTCTGTCTACCAGCTCCCAAACATCCTCCTGCATAGCAAAAATCCAATTTGAATCTTTCAGTACCTCCTTGATGTTCTTGGGCTCAATCAAGGACACATAGCAACTGAATAAGGCAGCTAAGTTAAGAGTTCTCCTAGTCTGGACACCCTTAGTTGGATCTCCTAATATCAGGTCATTGGGGTGATCAACCAGGGTCCTCCTTCCCGTGGTCTTGCCTGGTTGATCATCTTCTGCAGTACCTTGGTGATTATCACCACCTGCAGAAGAGCTTCCCCCTACAGGAGTTCCAACCTCTTCTGGTTTTGCTCCTTGTGAAGGCTTCTGCTTCAGAGAACCAGGAGATGGGTCATCATCTGAATCTGAATCTGAATCAAGAATAGGTGGATTGACTTTGATAACTCTGGGAATAGTCTGATTCTGGGTCTCATCAGAAGACTTAGAGTCCACCTTGTACTCAAAAGCAGATTCATCAAAAACAACATGAGGTGTTTCCTCCACACAAAGTGAATTCTTATTAAAAACTCTAAAAGCCTTACTGGTGCAGGAATATCCTAAAAATATTCCATCAGCCACTTTAGCATCAAAGGTTCTTAATTTAGATTTCCCATTGTCATGGATGAAACACATACATCCAAAAACATGAAAATATGAAACAGATGGGGTTTTACCTTTCCATACCTCATATGGAGTCTTATAATGTCTCTGGGCAATTAGGCATCTGTTCTGAGTGTAGCAGGCTGTATTAATGGCCTCTGCCCAAAATCTCTGTGGAGTGTTGTACTCTGCCAGAAGAGTTCTTGCAGCTTCTTTAAGGGTTCTATTCCTCCTTTCTGCTACTCCATTTTGTTGGGGTGTTCTGGCAGCAGATGTCTCATGAAAAATCCCATGGTCCTTGCAGTAATCTGCAATGTGTGAATTCAAAAACTCTGTCCCTTTGTCACTTCTAATTCTGACTATGCTCTGGTTCTGCTCATTCTGAATCTGCTTAAAAAATTCTGGCAACTTAGTCATAGTTTCATTTTTCTTAAACAAGAACACTACCCAAGTGTATCTTGAAAAGTCATCCACTATCACCAAGGTGTACTTCCTGTTGGTCCCGTTTTTCTTTCACAAATAAGGACAATATGGGAAATTAGGAGAAATTTTTTTTTAAACACTGAAGTAAACTAATGTATGGCAATAATGAACAAAACAATGTAAAGTGGTTCGGAGGCTCAAGCTCCTACATCCACTGCCTGATTTAACAGGAAATCCACTACCCGGGATTCTTGTTTTTAACGTGCCAAGGTGCACTCACAACTGGACTCACACCCCTCTGCGGAGCTGCCTCTCGAACTGGCCTCACATCCCTCTTCACTCAGGGACTGCCTCTCCTCACCTCACTGCAACACCTAACACTATTCTGGAAAGGGTTTAGTTTGGTTTGGTTCTCTCCAACTAGGTGAGGTTTTCCCTTACATGGTTTTAGCCTCTGAGCTAAGGTTGGGAAAACCTCTCTAAGCTTAGGATATATATGATAGGCTCGAGTATACAAACTGGAACACTCAAATATGACTATGAAGAATTCAATGTCAGTGTTCTTGATGGAGATGGTGCACCCTTATGACTCCCTCATGACTTGCACCACTCTCGCACCACCAGCTCCTTGCATATTCACAAATTAAGCTTGAGTTTGTATTTATAGTGTGGATTTGAATGTTACCGTTGGAGAGAGTAACATTCAAATCCAGACTATCTCTGGAGTGAAATTCTCCTTTTCAGTAAAGTATGGCCTTTGTCAGCTTTTGTCAGATTTGCTGCCTTGACTTGATTGGTCCACGTGGACTGAGTCCAACGGCTCTTTTGTTCAGGGTACTTGATCAGGGTAGTCCTGACTTCAGGCGACTTGTCTTCAGCTGACTTGTAATCCTCTCAGGATACCTTTCTTCAGTAGACTTGAAGTCTTCTTAGGAACCATCATTGGACTTTAAGTCTTCTCAGTGGACTTCCTTCAGTAGACTTGAAGTCCACTCAGGGGAGTTGACATAAGGCTATTTGTCAAGCTTCCCAGCCTCAGTAGCCTGACTCCTTCAGGTCCTACTAGGCACAGCACTGATCCTCTCAATCATGCTCTTCACTGAGTAGTCCACTGACCAGCTTAGAAAGTCAGGTTTATACTCAGTGGGACTTCCTTCAGGCTTCTCTTCAGGTTCAGGTCTTCTGACATGGCTTCAGTCTGTTCTCTTTTTGATGTTATTTTGACTTCCTCAGGCTGTGTCAGTGAGTTCCCCCTCACTGAGTTCCTCTCAGTAGAGTTCCCCCTCAGCTGAGTTCCTCTCAATAGGGTTCCCCCTCAGCTGAGTTCTTCCTCCACTGATAACCTGTTCTCCTGAGAAACAACCTAGCCTGACCTGAAACTAAAAGATACTATCCTGACTGCTTTCAAACCTATTACATGTTGTTTTGGAAAATCATCAAAACTAAAATATCCCAACACTTCCTTCCACTGAAACTAAGAGGAGAAACAGGTCCAAACAGGTCCATGTGAAGTAGCTGAAGTACTCTGGTTGTGGTTGTGCTCTGGACATCCTTAAAGGAAGTCTTGGGTTGTTTACCCTTCTGGCAGGAACCACAAACCTGATCCTTCTTAAACACTTCATTAGGAAGACCTCGAATGAGACCTTTTCTGGCAATCTTATTCAGTGTCTTGAAGTTAAGATGACACAGTCTCTTGTGCCAAATCCAGCTGTTCTCTGCAGATCCTTTTGCAACCAGGCAAGCATTTCTTTGGCAACTGCTAAAATCTGCAAGATAAATGTTACCCTTCCTCAAGCCTATTAGCAAGATATCATTATAATCAGAAGAGAAAACAGTGCATGAATCACTAGAAAACTTCACTGAGTATCCCTTGTCACAGAATTGGGATACTGAAAGCAGATTATGCTTGAGTCCTTCTACATAGTAGACTTCATCTACAGATACTCCATTGAAGGTCAATTTTCCAACTCCTCTGGTGACTCCATAATTGTTGTCACCAAACATCACTCTTGGTCCATTTAATGGCTTGAAATCTTGGAGATTATCTTTCTAGAAGGTCATGTGCTTGGAACATCCACTATCAATGTACCAGACATGGTTGCTTGAAAGTCCTTTCTCCAATGGGCTCTTATCTACCTGCAGAGAAATCAATTAGGTCCCCTACTAGTGCTGGGTCCTGATTGGTTAGTTGTAGGTTTTGTAGGAATCCATAGATAAAGATCATCCCTTGTTGGATGAGGAGATCTTATCTTTCTTCCAAATCTATCTACCAGAACATGTCCTCTTACAATGACATATTGAGCTACTGGTCTGATAAGGACACCTTTCCTATAAACAGGTCTGGTGTACCTTTTCTCAAATCTGGCCTTTGGAATGGCCTGCCTCAAAGACATGGTCTTAAAGGTCTGGTTGTAAGGGTACATCCTAGAAGAACCATCTCTGGTGTCATAACTTCCCAGATCAGTTGGTTTTCTATAGATGGGTCTGGAAGACCACCTCTGGTTCTGAAAAGTTGACTTGTTCTGGTGGTTATGGTTCCTTTGAGTATACCTATTCTGGAATTGATTCCTCTGAGAAAATCGTCTCTGGGGCACCTGGTGCTATTGAACATTGTTCCTTCTCTGGTAGTTCTTACTCTGATTGGTATTCCCCTTTCTTTAGTGTTTCCAATGAGGTCCCCTAATCTGGTTAGGTTCCCTTTGAGGATTTCTCTGGGGTCCTCCAATTTGAGTAAGTTCTACTCCTTGGGACTCATTGTTCACAGGACACCATCAATCTTCAATGGTTCCCCTTGTTGACTCTTATTCTCTAGGATCTTCTCTTCCAGGACAGTCAACTCTTCTGGACCATATGTTATGTGATTAACAGAGTGATTCCTTTTCCAATCAGGATTGTGAACCACCTTGTAACCATTACCAGTTAAGTCTTCATCATCCCAGATTTCTACCAATTTACCAGCTCTTACAGACTTGTCTTTATTATACAGGTATTTATGAGTTTTAGTGGTAATTCCAGGATATCCTAAACCACTCTTATCACTAATGCGCTGAGAAGACTCTGATATGATAGATACAACAGATGGTATCTTAGGAGCTTCTCTGGGCATGGGTATCTCCTCTATGTTGTGAGCAACTTGTTTTCCCTTGATAAGAGTCTGGTATTTGGCTCTGAGTTCATTGATCTCATCTTCTTGAGAGTTCTTTTCTTTCATGAGTTGATCTACCAGAGTATCTCTTTATGTGATCTTATCCTGAAGTTCAGTCTTCTTTGGAATGATCTTTCATGAGTTCTCTGGTGGATTTATGCTCAGGAGAGAGAGATTGAACTTCAGCTCTGAGCCTACCATTCTCTTTCTCAAGTTTTTGACAGAGTTGGACACAATTTTGGAGATCTGATAGCATTTGTTGCATATCAGACTCTCTAGAGTTACCAGATGAATTAGAGGATTCAGTATATTTGGAATTTGATAAGACTAGAGTAGTTTCATTTACCTCAGTGATGTCTGCCATAAGACACACATCATCATCTGATCCGAAATCAGAAGAAGAAGAACTGGAACTAGTATCCTCTTCCTCTGCTTCTGCCAGCAATGCTCTCTTGTCTGCATATCTCCTATCTCTCTTAATCCTTTTCTCTTCTCTTTCCCTTGGAGTAAGTTGAGGACAATCATAACTGTAGTGACCAGTCTTGTTGCATGTGTAGCAGGCATTGTCTCCTTTGGGACTAGGACTTGGCTCTCTCCTCCTCTGGTTGAAGTCTGATCTGGCTGGACTACTCTCTCTCCTCTGGTAGTCAGGTCTGCCAGAGCTACCATCTCTCCTCTGATAATCTAATCTTCCAGAGTTGCCAGGGTTGTCATCTCTCCTCCTCTCTGGAATTCTGAATCTGGTCTCCCTTGAGTCTCCAGATGTCTTCTCCTTCTCTGCAGGCTTGAAGGAACTCTTTCTGTCTCTGGTAGATTTCTTCCAATGCCTTTTGTACCTGCCATATTGTGTACTCATTTTATCTAATTTATGAGTTAGAAGTGCTACCTGCTCCTTGAGGCTCAAGTCATCTGCAGTAGACTCCTTTGGCTTGACATCAGGCTTGATGGTTGAAGAGAATGCAACACCTTTCTGACCAGAAGAGGAAACCTCTTCTGTTTGATCCTCCTCTTGAATATCATACTCATAGGCTTTGAGATCAGACAACAGAAGATGATGATCCAGAGTATTGAGATCCTTGTTGTCCTTGATCATAGTGACTTTAATTCTCCACCTGCTGGTTAGTGAACGCAAGATTTTACTATTAATTTCCTTTTCAGAGTAGGTCTTACCTAGGGCACTAGCCTTGTTCAAGAGGTTTGTGAGACGCATGTCCAGCTGGTCAATGGTCTCTTCTGGTTTCATCTTGAAAGTATCAAACGAGTGTTGAACAGCTTGGAGCTTGTTGTCTTTGATATTCTCTGTTCCCTCACAGAGTAGTGCAAGTTTGTCCCACATCTCCTTGGCAGTGCACACGTTCTGACCTTTTCAATCACCTCTTTAGTTAGTGTGTTGATGATCTCAGTTCTTGCCATCTAGTCTAAATTGTAGAGCTTTCTTTCATCATTGTCAAGCTCATCTTTCTTTTTGAGGATCTTTTGCCTGGGGACTCTATCCTCTGCAGTTTTCTGGGCAGCTTCACTAGTTTCTTTCCTGGACTCTGAACTGCTACTATCAATAAGAGTCCAGTAAAATTGAATGGGGCCTCTTTCTACCACATCTAACATGCGGTGGACAATAGCTCCAAGATGATTGCTCATCATGAAGCTCCAGTGGCTATAATCCTCGAAAGAGAATTCTGGAAGCTTACGGCTCTTGTAAGAAGATTTTGCAGACATTTTTTATAAAAATAGGGAAATAACAAGAACTTGAACAAAAGCACTAAAGAGCAATGGATCTGCCCGGTGACCACCAAAAGCTTTTCAAAGCAGTGGTCGTTGGACACACTGCTCTGATACCACTTGTTGGTCCCACTAGTTAGATTAATTGCGGAAGCTTAAGTTAAATGTCTTAACAAATTCTTTTTACAAAAGCACAAAACCAATAAGGGAATAAGTAAATGAAAGCAATAAAGAACACAAGATATATAGTGGTTCGGATTTAAATATCCTACGTCCACTCTCCCTTTTATCCAAGGGGTCTTACTATCAACCAACTCACTTACTTACTCACTGGAATTGGGAAGTACCAGTTCTTTCTTACAACCTCTTTAGATTTAACTTCAATCTAAAGATCAACAGCCTACAACCTTATATGGGTGATGAACAGGTTGAGGTTTCAACAACTCCTTGAGAGTATATGTATATTATGAACAATAAGAGTGCCTAGAATGATTATCAAAAGCTTAGATGGACTTATATGCGTATATATTCTCTCTAGAGCTTTTTCTTGAACTGCACTCTTGTATTTATAGAGGGGATTAGGGCTAACCGTTGGAGAGCTAATCCAATCAGATCCTCTATTTAAAGAAGCCTCAATCAATCAATTCCCTAATTGATTAATTGGGTTGGTGGGATCCTTGGATTGATTATCTTCAAAACTTTCCAATCCTGATCTTGTTGACTTGATTTGAATCACCAACGGTCAATAGCTTCCTCTGCCTAACTCTGATTCTCTCCAGAGAAGGCAAGACCAGACACCAGAAAACCTCGGTGTCTTCTGGTCCTAGTCTGGTGAACAACCAAAATACTCAGTAGAAACAGAAGATCAAACTGAGCATCTTTTGTTCCACCAGACTCGTCTGGTCTGGGGAAGGTCCTCTGCCTCTGGTCAGATCTAATCTGGTGAAGTCTTCTGGTGGAGTCCTCTGGTGAAGTCCTCTGGTGGGGTCTTCTGGTGACTCTTCTTGTGAAGTCTTCTGGTCTGGCAGTTCCCCCTAGACTAAGTCCTAATCTAGATCATCATCTGGCTAACAGGTCCAGATGGTCCTATTACATCTTCTGGTTTGTTTTAACTCATCAAAACTAACAACTTTTATCCTAACAAAGTTGATGAATGAATTGGTGATGCTGGACAAAGATGTCCCAAAGAGAGATGTTGCTTCAAAGATCCTGAATGCCCTTCCTGAGAGATGGGACAACAGTGTAATTATGCTTAAGAACACTCAGGATATGAGTAACATAACTTCTGCTTTACTTTTTTCAGAGCTCAAAGCCTTGGAATTTGATCTTAACAAGAGAAAGAAGAAAGTTCAGCCAGAAGAGGAAGAGAAGGAGAAAACTCCTGAGAAAAGTATGGCGTTCAAGGCCAGATGTGAACCTGTTGAGTCTTCATCAAAGTCACTGATGGAGATGAGCAAGGAAGAGCTTGCTGAGGAGTACAGCCTGATGGCCAGATGCTTTGAGAAGCTAAATTCCAGGTTTGGTCGTTATAAGAAATTTTATCAGGACTCACGTGACAGGAAACCTGAAGGAACCCACCAAAGCTCGAGGATATATGAGGAAAAGAGACATACTGACCAGATGAGGGATCGTGGCGATGAAAGAATATATTCATATCCAAAGCCCGATCGTAGAGATGAACAGAGATGTGCTCATGATGACAAGCACTCAGGGAAGACTAAAAGTTCATCAAGACAGAGGGAACCTGATTCAAGGAGGAACCCTGAACCAAGGAGAGAAAGAGGAGATGAGCAACCCACATGTTACAACTGTAACAAGAGCGGGCACTATCAGTATGATTGTCCGAAGCTGAGTGCAAGAGAAAGAGAGGACAGGAGGGCCAAGAGAGACCTGAGACTTGCTGACTGGAGAGCCATGCTAGCTGAGGATGCAACTGATTTAGACGGTCCTGAGGAGAGGTTGTCTGAACTCTTTTCTGATGATGAGTACGATGATGTTTGCCTGATGGCAAGGGAGGAACCTGAGGTAACATCTAACTCTGTGTGTGGTTCCTACACTGGTCAAAATCCTGAGCTTAGCTCAGAGTCAGTCAGAGAAATGAACCTTCAGATCAGCCTAGATCAATTGATGGTTGATTTCTCCAGATTGCAGGAAACTAATGTCTTCTTGGTAGAGGAGAACAATAAATTGAGTACTGAGGTGCAGAACCTGAATGATCAGCTCACTCAGTCTGATCTTAAAGAATCAACTCAGATTGTGAGACTAACTCAGGAGATTGATTTAATCAATGCTGAGCGTCTCCCAAGAGAAAAGATTCTGAAGGAATTGGCTGAGGAAGAGTTGGTCAGGAAGGAAGAACTAAAAGCACTCAAAAGTAAGTTTGATGACCTCTTTGCCAGACATAAAATCCTGAAAAAGAGTGACGACTCACTCAAGCAAAAGGTTGTAGCAATGAATAAATCCTCAGTGGCTAGAGAGGAAATAAATAGCAGCCTGATGCTTGGGAACGAGAAAAAGGGACTTGGATATGTTCCTAAGAAATCCTCACAAGGTCAGTCTCATGTAGCTTCAGGGAGCAACACTGAGAGGGTATTTGTTCAGGCAGGCCAGAGTGCACCTAAGGTTGTACTACAGGCCCGTCAAACTGATAAGGGCAAGGAAACTGTTGACTCAGTCAGGGTTGCCCCCAAGGATGCTAAGCCAAAACCCAAGGGAAAGGCAAAGCAACCAAAGGAGGTTCCTGAGAGCTCAGACCAGAGGAAGCCTCAGAGAAAGTAGAGGAAGACTCAGGCCAAGAGCCCTCAGATTGGTCAACGAGGGTACCATCATGCTTGGCAATACCAACAGGGAAGGCCAAACATGATGACACCCCCATGGTTTTGGCATCCTGAGGCCTTTAACTGTTTTCCATTCCCTCACTTGCCTAGGGGGAATAGAACACAGGGTCCTTATCAAGAACAAGGCCCAAGACCAGCTGCACCCAGACCTAGGAAGAACAGGAAGCCAGCCCTAAAGGCACCCACTCAGGCTCCTGTGAAGCCCAAGTCTAGCACTCATACACCATCTTCCTCTCAGGCAAAGAAGAAGAAAGTTGTGTATGTTGATGTTTCAGGGAGATAGATTTACCACTCTGAGGCAATCAGGGTAGTTAAGCAAGTCTGGATCCCGAAGGGTACAACTGACACAATGGGACCCAACACCCAATGGGTACCTAAAGCCTGAACTGTTTGCAGGCGGCTGTGGATCACAACAAAAGGAGAGAAGACTTAGACAAAGTTGTTTGGTACCTAGACAGTGGATGCTCAAGGCATATGACTGGAATGAAGAGTCTTCTCCAAGAGTTTCAAGCTAAAGATGGTCCACAGGTAACCTTTGGTGATAACTCAAAAGGTGTTACTAAAGGTTTTGGTGTCTTGATAATAGGTACAGTCAGAGTGGAAAATGTGTCCTTTGTGGAAGGACTGAAGCATAACCTATTGTCAGTAAGTCAGTTCTGTGATAAGGGTTTCAGTGTTGAGTTCTCATCGAATATATGTTCAGTTAAGGACAAATCAACACAAGTGCTTCTATCAGGCATCAGGAATGGTAACGTTTATCTCGCTGATTAGAGAAGCACTATTCCTAATACTTGTTTCGTTTCTAAAAGCTCTCTAGAGCTCAGTTGGCTATGGCATAAAAGATTAAGTCACCTGAACTTCAAAATTCTTAACAAAATTTCTAGACAATCACCTGTTGAAGGTCTACCTAATGAAGTTTTTAGCAAAGATCATGTGCGCAAAGCTTGTCAGGAAGGGAAGCATGTCAGAGCTTCATTCAAAGAGAAAGCCTCCCATTCCACTGACAGGATTCTCCAGCTCTTGCACATGGATTTATTTGGTCCTATAACACCTGTGAGTATGAATGGTAGGAAATATACCCTTGTGGTTATTGATGATTATTCTAGATATACTTGGGTTATTTTCCTATTAAATAAGAAGAAAACACAGGTGAAGCTTCCAGAGTTGCTCATGAGACTCAGCAATGAGAAGAATCTGTCCATTATTAAGATCAGATCTGACAAGGGCACTGAATTTATAAATTCATATATTTCTGACTTTTGTAATGAACTTGGTATAGCTCATGAGACTTCTGCAGCTAGAACTCCACAACAGAATGGTGTTGCTGAAAGGAGGAACAAGACACTGAAGGAAGCTGCCAGGACCATGCTGGCTGAGTCAGGATTGCCCAAGAAATTCTGGGCTGAGGCAATCAACACTGCATGCTACACTCAGAATAGATCCATGCTGAACAAACAACATGCACAGACCCCATATGAGACATGGAATAAGAGAAAGCCCCGTATCTCGGACTTTAATATGTTTGGTTGTAAGTGCTTCATCCTCAACAATGGGAAGGCCCAATTGAAAGCCTTTGATAGCAAATCTGATGAAGGAATATTCTTAGGATATTTTGAAGTCAGTAAAGCATTCAGGGTCTACAATTGTAGGACCCTCGTTGTGGAAGAATCACCATATATTGTGTTTGATGAATCTGTTAATGAGTCTAGGGTAAGAGTGTTGATCCTGACACTGAGGAGGTCATAAGGAGAGTGACAAGGCTAAGCTTAAAGAATCAACCTGATCCAAAGGTTAAAATTGTGCCAATTCCTAGATGGGATGATGACGATGATCAGGATGATGAACCAAGTTCCACTCCTAAGCCGAGCACATCAGGGATAGTTGAGCCTCAGACTGAGGGACAGGCTCAACCTGAGGTAAGTACCATCTATGAAGATGCGGTCGCAGCTGAGACGGTTGCTGAGTCACCTCATCAAGGGGGAATTAATGTCCCTGATATTGAGCTTATTAATCCCTTTGGTATAGACTCGGGTTCATCCCCTTCTGTTCAATTTCCTAAATTCTATGGGCCTGTAGACACTAACATTGCAGGTACTTTAGGAATAACTCCAGGCAAGAGAACATGGTTAGAGGATCATCCCATTGAACAAGTCATTGGTGATCCAACTGAGGGAGTCAGGACCAGGCGGTTCCATGGTGAGAGCCCACTGTTCTGTTGCTTTCTCTCTGAGCAAGAGCCTCAGAACATTGAAGAAGCTCTCACTGACTCGAACTGGATCATAGCCATGCAAGAGGAGTTGAATCAGTTCACAAGGAATCAGGTTTGGGAACTGGTAGATAGACCTAGGCACCAAGGTGTTATTGGTACCAGGTGGGTCTTTAAGAACAAGAAGGATGAGAATGGTGTTGTGGTAAGGAACAAGGCTAGACTGGTTGCAAAGGGATATTGTCAGTCTGAAGGAATAGACTATGATGAGACCTTTGCTCCAGTGGCTAGGTTGGAAGCTATCAGGTTATTCCTTGCTTATGCAACATACAAGAAGTTTAAGGTGTATCAAATGGATGTCAAGAGTGCCTTCCTGAATGGTGTACTCAATGAAGAGGTATATGTTGAACAACCTCCCGGGTTTGAGGTTGGAGATAGAGTATACCATTTGAAGAAAGCACTCTATGGACTTAAGCAATCACCAAGAGCTTGATATGATACCCTCTCTCAATTCCTGACAGACAATGGGTTCAAGAAGGGAACTGTGGATAGGACACTGTTCAGGATCACAGAGACATTCTCTTGGTCCAGATTTATGTGGATGACATAATATTTGGATCACCAAATCATCAGCTCTGTGAGAAATTCTCTAAGTTGATGACTGGTAAATTTGAGATGTCAATGATGGGAGAGATGAACTTCTTTTTAGGATTGCAGGTCAAGCAGACAGATCAAGGTATCTTCATTAATCAGGCCAAGTATACAAGAGACTTGATTCATAAGTTTGGTGTTCAGAACAACAATCCAGCCAGGATACCTATGAACACAAATTGGAAGATGGATCCTGACACTGAAGGGACTTCAGTAAATCAGACTGAGTATCGAGGGCTGATAGGTTCTTTGTTGTACCTGACTACAAGTAGGTCTGACATTACGTTTGCAGTTGGTGTGTGTGCTAGGTATCAGTCTGATCCCAAGAGAAGTCATTTGGAGGCTGTTAAGAGGATACTTAAGTATTTGAAAAGAACAGTTAATATGGGACTATGGTATCCTTCAGATGACAACTTAGAACTGACAGGTTATTCAGATGCAGATTATGGAGGTTGTAGGATTGATAGGAAATCAACCTCAGGGACATGTCAGTTTTTGGGAAGTAAGTTGATCTCGTGGTTTAGTAAGAAACAGAATTCAGTTGCAATATCCACAACTGAGGCTGAGTATATGGCTGCAGGTAGTTGTTGTGCTCAGATTTTATGGCTAAGGCAACAGTTGAGGGACTACCAAGTATTTGCTAATGAGGTTCCAAGCATTTGGATATAAGGCATCACTTCATTCGAGATCATGTTGAAAAGAAGGACATTAGGATGGAGAAAATTCACACTGACAGGCAGAGCGCTGACATCTTGACTAAGCCTTTGGCTGAAGCAAGGTTTATGGAACTGTCAGTAGAGTTAGGACTCTTAGATCCGAGAGAGCAGTCAGTATAGGGTTTAGGGGGAACTCAGGCCAGACTCGACTCAGCGAGGTATCAGGGTGCTACAATGTCTCTCTGACAGGTATGAGTTCTATCCTGACTACTGTGAATTTCAAGCGTCTCTCTAAGTCCTTCGTCCTGAAAATCTTTATTAAATGCATTCCATTTTCATTAAAAGCGCGCCTTTTCATATTTAAACCCACGCGCAGTGGAGCATTTAATGCTTCAGTTACTTTTTCATATACATGTCTGTTTAATACGGAATATGACTGACTTGGGTAATTGATTAATACTGAGATTAATCCTGGCCCTTCATTTCGAAACCTTTCAAATTCAGAAATTAATCTCGACCCTACGTCTGAGTAACTGGCTTGTTCTAATCAATCAAGAATGTCATTTGAGGTTTTTACGCAAACACAAAGCACTTCTGCACACTGAGTATTCTTTTGCTCAAACACTCACAGTTTTTTGAAAATCTCTTTCAAAATCAATGGCATTCCTAAAATCCAACTGGAAAACAAATAAGTTTGAGGATGTTGTCAACAATAGACTGGTACACATGGAGCAAGTCATCTCCATGGAAGGTATATGTCTTAATGTTGAAGAGATCAAACCAGTTTTCAACTGGATCTCCAAAGCTGGGTTGGAAACATATTTCACCTTACGCCCCATCTCTGTGCTTCCGAAAGCAGTCGTGGAAGCTTACTTCAACCTATTTGTGAGAAAGGGGGAACTCTATACCAGGGTAACTGTTCTGAAGCCGACGGGTGAAAAAGACGACAACGACGAGCCCTTTTACAATATGGAGGAAGTGGAGATTGACTTGAGGAGGGCGATCAAGGAGATCTATCAGTTGCCATCCTCAGGCATCAACCCCAGGGTCTACAAGGAAAATTCTGAAGGAGAACTCTTGGGAAAGTGGACCAAGATGGGCTCATCCGAGTTCAGAGCTCGTCAGAACTAGAGCACCCTGAAGTCTGAGTACAGGGCTCTTGTGGACTTAGTGTCCAAGGTGGTGATGGGATCCACAGGCTCACATGAGCAGCTGAGCCTGCCCAAGCTGAGGATCATGGGAACCATTGTTGATGGCGTGGAAGCAAACTTGGAGCAGTTCTTCTTTGATCAGATCAGTCAGGTAGGGTTGGATAAACTGAAGAGGGATGATGGCAAGAAGCACATCTCTGTTGGTGCAATTCTTCCCTTCGGAACGAGGATATCCATCCTGATTGCTCATGCCTGCCATGGGTACACCTTGGATATGGAGGACAGTCTTTCCTCTAAGAAGGTAATGTTTACTTCTCTGAGTGATATTTACTCAATGCTAGGGCTGACTGATCCCAATGCTAAGGCAAAGGGTCAGGCTAAAAAGCCAGCTGGGAAGGCCAAGAAGGTGGCAACCAGTCCTCATTGAAAAGGTGGATGAGCTCTTTGAAAGGAGCAAGGAGGTTGAGGAGGAGGTTGTTGCTGAGAGAGAGGAGGCTCAGCCTGCGGAGGAGGAGGCTGAGAAGAAGAAGAAGAAGAAGAAGAAGAAGAAGAAGGAGGAGAAGAAGGAGAAGAAGGAGAAGAAGGAGAAGAAGGAGAAGAAGAAGAAGAAGAAGAAGAAGAAGAAGAAGAAGAAGAAGAAGAAGAAGAAGAAGAAGAAGAAGAAGAAGAAGAAGAAGAAGAAGAAGAAGAAGAAGAAGAAGAAGAAGAAGAAGAAGAAGAAGAAGAAGAAGAAGAAGAAGAAGAAGAAGAAGAAGAAGAAGAAGAAGAAGAAGAAGAAGAAGAAGAAGAAGAAGAAGAAGAAGAAGAAGAAGAAGAAGAAGAAGAAGAAGAAGAAGAAGAAGAAGAAGAAGAAGAAGAAGAAGAAGAAGAAGAAGAAGAAGAAGAAGAAGAAGAAGAAGAAGAAGGAGAAGAAGAAGGAGAAGAAGAAGGAGAAGAAGAAGGAGAAGAAGAAGGAGAAGAAGAAGGAGAAGAAGAAGGAGAAGAAGAAGGAGAAGAAGAAGGAGAAGAAGAAGGAGAAGAAGAAGGAGAAGAAGAAGGAGAAGAAGAAGGAGAAGAAGAAGGAGAAGAAGAAGGAGAAGAAGAAGGAGAAGAAGAAGGAGAAGAAGAAGGAGAAGAAGAAGGAGAAGAAGAAGGAGAAGAAGAAGGAGAAGAAGAAGGAGAAGAAGAAGGAGAAGAAGAAGGAGAAGAAGAAGGAGAAGAAGAAGAAGAAGAAGAAGAAGAAGAAGAAGAAGAAGAAGAAGAAGAAGAAGAAGAAGAAGAAGAAGAAGAAGAAGAAGAAGGTAAGGGTGGTGCTGTCAGGGAAGAGCACTAAGCAAGGGATTGAGTCAGATCCCAAGAGGGCCGAGTCTGAGGCTGAGGGAACTGATGATAACGTCAGGAAAAAGAAAGATCAGGGGGCGAGGCCGCTAAAATATCTAAGGAAGGGACCTAGAAAATCCCCAGCAAAGGGCCTGCCTGAGATCAGTGAGAGGGAGGAGTCAAGCTCTCCTAGAGCCTCTGACTTGGAGGTAGTCAGAAACACGATCGAGACGGTTGAGATTTTGCAGCCTGAGATCGAACCCACCCAATCACCAAATCACCCTGAACCCATTCCCAACCCTGACCCAACATCCCAACCAGCCCAAACACCCTCAGAGCCAAATATCCCAACTGAGTCGGTGCCATCAATCTCACCTACACATGAGCCTGACCAATCCTCAGAACCAAACCTTCCCAATCCCGCAGACTTCCCTTCATACCCCAACCCCAAAGATTGCCACAAAACTTTGCCAACTGTAGAGGATGATTTCCTTGAGATGCAGGAGGAGGAGGAGTTGGATGAGAACCTGGTGGGTAACATCCTGGAGAACACGCTCAGGGGGAATGCCATGGAGTGGGCAGCTAAGTGCTGGCCCGGGCTGAACAGATACAAGGAGCTGCTAGCAAATGTTGTGGAACTGAAAGTATGGCTGGAGTTCAAACAGTCTAATATGCAAGAACAACATATGATGGTTGATGCTCGTGGCTGGGAGCACTGGGAGTCAGAGGAGGCAAGGCTGTGTACATATTTTGGTCTCACTAGTTGGCTTCAACTCCTGAACTTCGACAATCTGAAGCAACTGGTGGCCGAGGTGATGTCCAAAATGGGGGCTGACATCCTGTCAGATGAGGAGGAGGATAGGGATGATGATGAAGAGAATGCTCAAGATGGAGCTGTGGAGAAGGCTGTGGAGGAAACAGCAAGAGAGGTGGATCTTATGATCCCTGAGTCTCAGACTCAGGGGGAAGGTGCTAAAGACGTTGGTGCCAAGGGTGGACCAACAGCTGAGGATGTTGTGAACATCTCAGCCGCCGATGGGATATCTGTCTATGAAGGGATTCCCTGCCCTGAGACAAAGGAGGAAGATGTTGAGGCGTCAAAGGAGACTCCTAGTTCTGAGGGACTTGTTCCCAAAGTTCAAGATAGCTTAGCTGAGCCTGAGCGGGCGGCTATGACTTCTTCACAACTGCCTTCAGTGCACCCTGAAGAGGGGACTGACGCTGCAGGGGCTGACAAGGGAAAGCAGCCTGCCACTGATGAGGGCGTAAATGAAGACGACGATGTGCTTATCACTGGGGTGGGACATGCTGAATTCACCAGTATAGTCGAAGTAAAGAAAGAAAAGACTATAGAGAATCTAGCAAAACTTCAGGAGGAAGTAATGAGGCTACGCGCTGCGAAGGAAGGAGAAGTCAAGGCCCTGGCTAAGCACATCAGGTGGACGAAGTCAGCATACAACACCCTTGCGAACAAGGAGCTAATTCTGTTAAAATGCACAATAACTGACACGGCCAAGTCAGTAAGGAGTGAGAGGAGGCGCACGAAGAAAATGCTGAGGCAGACTCTCAAGCAACTTGAAGAGAGGGATACTCTAAGGGAAGAAAAGTTAAATCAGGCAGTGGAGAGGCTTGCGGTTCAGGCTGTAGCGCTCTTCATTCAGGCCATGAATGAATCAGCGTCCAAGCTGGAGCTGGAGTCAGGGAGGATAGCTCAGACCTCTCAGTCCGTTGCAGAGATTTTGGCCAAGGCCACTGAAGAGTCAGCGAAGATTCTGATTGAAGCTAGCAGGGTCAGTGGTGTGTCCTTGAAGGTGGAGAAAAGGATCACCAAGGCTGAACAAAGTCTCCAACATAACATGGAGGTCTTTGAGAAGAAACTGAAAGTTGTTATCAGTTCAGTCTCTTATGCAGGCACTGGGATTGCCACGGGAGTTGAGATGCTGAAGGAGGGCGTTTTGGAAGTTCAATCTCTAGCCTCTTTCGTCATCAACAGTGGAGCTGAAGCACTCACATCCCAGGCCGATGATGATGCCAAAAAAGGGGAAAGTAAAAGGAAAAGATCCCGCCCCGAGGCATCTGAGGCAGTCAACCATGGAGAAACGGTTGAGGCTGATCCTGAGGCAAACCCTGAGGAGAATGTGCTCAGAGTGAGGAAGTCAGCCAGGCTGGCAGCGGCCGAAGCTGAAGATGCGTCCAAAGCTGTAAAGCTGAGGGCTGAGGCTGCAAGGAAGGCAAAGGCTAATGAACCTTCCAAGAAACTTCAATTTTCTAAACCGGCTGAGGCAACTCAGAAGTGTCCTCAAGTCATTCAAGGAAAAATCCAATTACTTACTCTGTAGAGACGGTGGTGGAATTATGCGCTGAGGCATGGGGAACTCCTTCTGAGAAGTCCGAGGCTGAGCGCAGGGCTGACATTGCTCAAAAGGAGAAAATGCACATCTTGGAGAAGAAAGTGTAGAAGCTAACTGATCTGACTGAATTGCAACAGTGAGAACTTGACGATGCAATGATCAGTTTGCTTAGGAGATAGAAGGTGAAGCCTGAGCCTAGGAAGTACAGAAAGAAGCCAACAACCAGGAAATCAACAATTCTTCAAGTCGGAAGGCCAGAATCAGGTCAGAGGAAAGCATATGTCGACGAGTTCATCTCTGAGGCATTGAAGGAGTTCTAGGCTGACGCAAGGGATGAGTTTGTGAAGTTATGGTACGTGGTGAAGAAGTGGGGCGACACTGAAGATATCAATGCCCATTTCACTGACTACATGATGGACAATCATCCTGAGCTGATCCAAAAGATCTTGGAGGAGGCTGAAACAACTCAAGTCCAAGTGAAGGCTCCTGAATTCGTGATTCGTTCACCTCCCTTAATTCTTGGAACTGGAAAGCACGATACAAAGGCCATAATGACTGAGGTGTTGAAAATTGTGAAGGCTGAAGGATTTGTGAACCAACCTGGAAGAGTTGACGAGCTGAAGGCAAGAGTCTATGCAGGCTATGGACTTAAACCTGAAATTAGATTAGTCTAGGTGTTCACTGCTTCTTTGTAATAGATAGGATTCATTGTAACCCCTTCTAAAATCATTCAATGAAATCTATTACTTTGCCCACAGTCAAAAACTCATTGTCTTTTTGGCTATTTTTTTAATTCTGTACTTTATCAAGAATTGCTCTAACACTGACTTATCTTATAGATAGGACTTTATATTTCCTCTAAGTGTTTTGAGGATCTTTTCAGTGTTTTGGCATCATCAAAAAGGGGGAAATTGTTGGGACATTGTCAGTTTTGATTAAGATCCCAAAGTCCCTGAAAAGATGATTTGCCTTTGTTTGTCTTAGTCAGGCTAGTCTTGGTTAGGTCTTGTACTTAGTTATTTTACACTTCACAGGTACTCAGTAAGAGGAGCACTTACTGATGACAATCAAGACAAGAGCCTGAAGACGAAGAAGACCATCCTGAACTCATGGCAGTCTTCTAAGCTGCCTGAGTGAGCATCAGCGATGAAGAGTATAACCCTGAGGTCATTACTAACTCAGTCCTGAAGGGAACAGGATGATACTGAGTTTATGGGAAGACTTGGAGTAGAGCCAAGCAATGCAAAAGGAATGTCAGCGTCAGGACAAGACCATTGTGCTCGAGACAAAAAGAACTTAATAAGACAAGCCTGAAGCCTAGGAATAAGTTCTGATATTCTCACCAACCTGATGATGTTGACCAATCCGTGCAGGACACGCATATACGGAACCTGACACGAAGACTGACTTCAGACTGCATATTCAACGGGCAAGCATTTAATATGAATTTAATGCAACTACCTAATTCCATGCAAAGGACGGCCGCTGCATGAAGATATGTCCGTTTGAACCACTCTACATGGATGACAAGAAAGGCTATCTCTCCAACGGATAGTTTTTCAAATCACCTATAAATACAGAAGGCCTTGAACCCATTCAAGGTTACGGGAAATTTCCAAGCCAAAAATTACTCAAACTCTCAAGCACTCAAAGCATTCAGTCCTTAGAAGAAGCACTCGAAACCATCTAAATTTCCCAAGTGTTTCTTAGTTTCTGAGAGTTATTCTGTATTCCAAATAGCTTACTAGCAATATCTTAAGCTTAGAGTGATTATCCAATCCTTAGCAAAGCTTTATCTTGTAAGGATAATCACAACCTAGTTGGAATCCAAACTGAAACCAAAACTCTAAGTTAGGTTTGATGGTCCCGTTTTCGAAAAACAAAATGGGAATTCAAGAGCAAAAAAAATTATTTTTTTTTAAAACCTTTCCCTCAGAGAGTTCAGCTAGAGTGAAGAGTTCTCAAGTCACTGCTCTGCTCAGAGGCTGAGCTACCAAGTCTGTGAGAAGGCTTGGAGGCTCATGCTCTGAACAAGACAGTGACTCGAGAGATTACACTTCAAGTCACTGCTCTACTTAGAGGGTGAGCTACCAAGTCAGTGAAGGCTTGGAGGCTCATGCTCTAAGCAAGGCAGTGACTCGAGATACTGAACTCTCGAGTGTGTTACCTCAGTTGGTCAGTGAGAGGATTCTCCCTGACCTAAATATTTAACCAAAGTTTCTTTTTTATGCAATGCTCTCAGTGAGCAGATTTTCACAATACTATAGTAAATACTTTTAGAGAAACGAACGCTCAGTTTAACGTGGTTCAGAGACTCATGCTCTTACATCCACGACCTGATTCAACAGGAAATCCACTAACTGGGATTCTTGTTTTTAACGTGCCAAGGTGCACTTACAACTGGACTCACGCCACTCCCTGGGCTGCCCCTCCTTACAAACTCACTGACAACTTACTCCCTACAAACCTAACAAGAGGGTTTTGGTTTCGGTTGGTTTCTCCAACTAGGTGAGGTTTTCCTTTACAATGAGTTAGCCTAAAGCTAGGATTAGGAAAACCTCTCTAAGCTATGAGTTATAAGCTGAACACTATTTTTTGTATATCTATGAACTCAAAAGTTCAGTGTACAAGATGTGAATCGTGCCTCCTTATAACTCCCAATATAATGCACTAAACACCTTCACAGCTCGTAGGTGTTGATTTTTCTTTCTTCACACACAACACAACACACTTGAATACAGCTATGAGCTTGTATTTATAGTGTGGATTCAAATGTAACCGTTGAATGAAATTACATTTGAATCCATACAATTAATGGTTTCAACCACTTTTCTTGGAATGCGGCCTTGTCAGTGTCAGAGTTGCTGCCTTGTGCTGATTGGTCCACGTGGGATGGATCCAACGGATCTTTGACTCAGTGGGTTGACCAAGACCCACTGACTTTAGGTAGCTTCCTCCTTCACTGACTGATGATCTTCAGTGGACTGAACGTCTTCAGTGTAGTTGTCCTTCAGAGACAGTTTGAAGATCACTCCAAGAAGTTTGCCATAAGGCTGAATGACAAACTTCCCTGACCACAGTAGCCTGACTCCTTCAGGGCATACTTGGTGCAACACTGATCCTCTTGATCATGCTCTTCACTGAGTGGTCCACCTGACTTAGCTTAGATCAGCCAGGTTTACACTCAGTGGGACATCCTTCAGGCTTCTTTTCTGGTTCTGGTCTCTGGCATGGCTTCAGTCAGCTCTTCTTGGTGTCATCTTGATATTCTCAGGCTGTGTTGCAGAGTTCCCCCTTGCTGAGTTCCCCCTCAACTGAACAGCCTATTCTACTGAAAGCTAACCTAGCCTGACTTGAAACAAAAGATATTATCCTGACTGCTTTCAAACCTATTACATGTTGTTTTGGAAAATCATCAAAACTAAATCATATCCCAACAATTTCCCCCTTTTTGATGATTCCAAAACTTCTAACCAAATGGTTTTCTATTACAAGAATGATGTCAGAATGCAAGTAATAGTTTGAAATATGCAGGAATTCCCATAGTTTAAAACGTTTAAGATCTGTTCGGTAGACCATTTTTCTTAACAAAACTGGATCAGTGGTCATGTGAAAAACCCGCTCTGATACCAATTGATGGTCCCATTTTCGAAAAACAAAATGGGAATTCAGGAGCAAAATAAAATAATTTTTTTTAAAACCTTTCCCTCAGAGAGTTCAGCAAGAGTGAAGAGTTCTCAAGTCACTGCTCTGCTCAGAGGCTGAGCTACCAAGTCAGTGAGAAGGCTTGGAGGCTCATGCTCTGAACAGGACAGTGACTCGAGAGATTACACTTCAAGTCACTGCTCTGCTTAGAGGCTGAGCTACCAAGTCAGTATGAAGGCTTGGAGGCTCATGCTCTAAGCAAGGCAGTGACTAGAGATACTGAACTCTCGAGTGCGTTGTCTGAGCTGGTCAGTGAGAGGATTCTCCCTGGACTGAATGATTGACTAAAGTTTTCTTTTTAACAATGCTCTCAGTGAGCAGATTTTCACAACACTTTAGAAAACACTTTAATAAAATGAACGTTCAGTTTAGCGTGGTTCAGAGACTCAAGCTCTTATATCCACACCATGATTCAACAGGAAATCCAATATCTGGGATCTTGTTTTTAACGTGCCAAGGTGCACTTACAACTGGACTCACGCCACTCCCTAGGCTGCCCCTCCTTACTAACTCACTGACAACTTACTCCCAACAAACCTAACTAGAGGGTTTTGGTTTCGGTTTGGTTTCTCCAACTATGTGAGGTTTTCCTTTACAATGAGTTAGCCTAAAGCTAAGATTAGGAAAACCTCTCTAAGCTAAGAGTTACAAGCTTGACACTCAATGAATATAAGTGAAAACCTAATGATCAGTGTCGTGGGTGTGAAACACTTCCTTATGACTCCCTAACAACTCACACACCCTCACAGCTTGTAGGTGTTTGTTTTCTTTCTACACACACACTAAAATGAAGCTATGAGCTTGTATTTATAGTGTGGATTCAAATGTAACTGTTGGATGAAATTACATTTGAATCCATTCAATTAATGGTTTCAGCCACTTTTCTTGGAATGTGGCCTTGTCAGTGTCAGAGTTGCTGCCTTGTGCTGATTGGTCCACGTGGGCTGGATTCAACGGATCTTTGACTCAGTGGGTTGACCAAGACCCACTGACTTTAGGTAGCCTCCTCCTTCACTGACTGATGATCTTCATTGGGCTGAACGTCTTCAGTGTAGTTGTCCTTCAGAGACAGTTTGAAGATCACTCCAAGAAGTTTGTCATAAGGCTGAAAGACAAACTTCCCTGACCACAGTAGCCTGACTCCTTCAGGGCCTACTTGGTGCAGCACTGATCCTCTTGATCATGCTCTTCACTGAGTGGTCCACCTAACTTAGCTTAGATTAGCCAGGTTTACACTCAGTGGGACATCCTTCAGGCTTCTCTTCTGGTTCAGGTCTCTGGTATGGCTTCAGTCATTTCTTCTTCGTGTCATCTTGATATTCTTAGGCTGTGTTGCAGAGTTACCCCTTGCTGAGTTCCCCCTCAACTGAACAGCCTATTCTACTAAAAGCTAACCTAGCCTGACCTGAAACAAAAGATACTATCCTGACTGCTTTCAAACCTATTACATGTTGTTTTGGAAAATCATCAAAACTAAATCATATCCCAACAAGGTTTGTTGGTAGTAAGTTGTTAGTGAGTTAGTAAGGAGTTTGTATAGGTCGGTGAGGTAGCTGATCTTGGTGCACCTTGGCACGTTAAAAACAAGAATCCCTTGAGTGGATTTCCTGTTAAATCAGGTAGTGGACGTAGGAGCTTGAATCTCTGAACCACGTTAAACTTCTTGTGTTCTTACTGCTTTGATATTGTGCTTACTTGCTATATTACTTGCATTCATAAGCATTTGGTTTTATCAGGCTCGAATCAATCAGCCTGATCCTAAAAAAGAGCACTGCCCTACTAATCACTATTCAGAATTAAGTAATCAAGTTTTCAGAAAGCAAAATAAACAAGACTTTAAACTATCAGGGCTCACGCATTTCCGCACTGAACTCGAATTGATAGTCAGCCAACTGACCCGCACTAAGTGTAGTCAGTGGGGAGATTATCAGCTCTGAGTTCTTTATCACTCTGACTAAAGGGGACTCAGCAAGGTTTTAAGTTGAAAAATTGGTATACGTGTATTCCCCCCCATACACGTATTCATCAGTGTTGTACCGGGACCAACACATGTCATCATCACTGCTGTCAGAGAACAGTCCATCAGATGACTCTAGATATTCATCAACATCCTCAGCCATCATGGCTTTTCTTTCTCCATATCTTCTGTGTCTCTTGGCTTACCTTTCTTTCCTTTCCTTTGTGCTCAGTTGAGGACAACCATACTGAAAGTGCCCAACCTTCTTGCATTGATAGCATCTGTTGGCATCATCATGCTTATCCTCAGTAGACTTCAGCTTTGGAGTAGTTCTTGTATTCTTTCTTCTTCTCCATCTCAGTGGAGCTTTTCTCTCCTTCTCTAGTGTCCTTTTGTGGATAGCTTTTTCTTTCCTTGTTATCCATGTAAAACCTTTTATACTTGCCAAAACGACTATTAAGTTTTTCAAACCTTCTAGCCATTAGGCTGAGTTCCTCCTGCATCTCAGCTCTGCTTTTAGATTTACTTGCTTTTGTACTCTTCTGTGGCTTTGGAGATTTGGGCTCAGTCTCCTTAGCTTTGAAGGCAACTCCTTTCTCGGCTGATGTTTCATCAGGAGCCCTTTTCCTGTTAAGATCAAATTCATAAGCCTTTAATTCAGAGAATACCTATTGCATAGACATGCTGGACAGATCTTTGGTATTCTGCATCATTACTGAGTACACATCCCATCTTGAGATCAAACCTTTTAGGATTTTCAAAGCAACTTCTCTCTTAGTGTACACTTTACCAAGAGAGTTTATCTCATTCATTATATCTGTGAACCTCCCATCAAGTTGATCAATGGTCTCAGTAGGTTCCATGGTGAACTGCTCATATTTTTTAACAGCTACTGAAAGCTTGCTCTCCTTAATTTTGTCAGTGCCTTCACACATGAGAGCAAGAGTATCCCATAACTCCTTTGCAGTCTGGCAATAGATCACTCTTCCCATAACTGAGTCTAGGATGGTGGTGTAGAGAATTTTCATGGCTATGAAGTTGAGGTTGTGTCTCCTCCTTTCATCTGCAGTGAGGTTATCTTCATCTTTTGGCCATTCTTCTCTAGGATCTTCAATAGTTTCAGCTACAGTTCTTAGGTTAGGATTCATAAAGATAAATGGACCTTTTGTGATGACTCTCAAAATTTCATCATGCACACAAGCAAGGTGTGCTCTCATCCTGATCTTCCAGAAGTCATAATTTTCCACTGAGAACTGTGGAAGCTTGTGATGGGACATATGGTTCAAGGGATTGACTCCCATGTTGTTCTCTGCTGGTGGTGCTACCCTAGCTGCATTGTCAGCCATAATATTTAAACAAGATTATCAGTAGATCAATTCAGTTGACCAGATACACTTTACCTATTGGGCACAAGGTATGCTTAGAACAATGGTCTTTTAAGCCACCGCTCTGATACCACTTGTTGGTCCCGAAACGAGATAAACATGTGTATGGGGGGTATACACCTGTAGTTACAAATTCAACTTTTCTTTTTAAAACTTATCAGATTACTCAAGATTGTAGATCTTCAGTGGACTTGAAGTCTGCTGAGATTTACTTATGAAAGCTTACTGAGATATCATCTCCACTGAAAGCTCAAGACTTTCAGTTGAACTACTATCTAATTAGCTTTCAGTTGTGGATTAGTGAGCCCTTATGAAAACCTCGTTTTGCTTGATAAAACTTGTTTGAACAACACGCTAAGGAAATCACAGAATGTAAGCGCACAAGATATAAAGTGGTTCAGAGATGAATCTCCTACGTCAATTGTCCTGATTAAACAGGAGAATTCCTTTCACTTGGAATTCCTTGTGTTATAGTGCCAAGGTGCACTGATCAAATTAATCCTCTCTAAGGATATTTGATCACTAGGATAATTCCATGTCCTAGTTCCCAAAACAACCAGCTTTCAGACTGATATTAATAATCAGCTTACTAACACCTCTTAACTCTAACTCTCAACCTAACTCCGGGGTAGGGTTTTGAGTAGGGTTTGGTTCCAACTGTTTGTGAGATAATCCTTACAAGTTTAACTCAAGACTTTAAGGAGGGATTATCTTTTTCTAAGGTTTGGATATAGCTATTACCACGATTACAGAGGGTTTGAAATGCATTCTACAAATTTGAAACACTTGGGAAACAAAGGTGATTTCGAGTGCTTCGTAGTAAGTTATGAGTGTAGAGAATGCTTGTTCTTATTAAGTTTCCCGTGCGTAGAAATGGGCACGACCTTCTGTATTTATAGACCTTCTTGAAAATCTTCCCGTTGGAGTTGAATCTTCTCAAGTAAGTCTTCTTGAATCTGATTGGTTTAAACAGCTCTATTTAATCTTTAAGTCTTGTCAAGAAAAGGCTGAAAGACCATGCTTGCTTACCAGCTCTCTAGAGAAAGCTAAAGTAAGAATTTTGGTATTTATCAGTCTGTGACAGGTCGGCTGTCAGTAAAGTACACCTACGTGTCATCTTCATATTGGGCCGCTCAGTCTGCTTGCTCAGAGTCTTGTCTGGTTTTAAGGTGGAACTCAACTGAGAAAACATTCTTATTCCTTTATTTATTGCAAGTTTTACTGATATTCAATTTGCCTTGTTCCAACCAGATTAACTAACAGTTTTTAATGTGTTTAGCATTGAATGTGCGTTGTTAGTCCTCATCAGTGGACCTTGATCCTCTCCTGATGGTATAGTCTTAGTAAGAATGCACTTAGAAAACATTCATGACTTAGACTTCTTCACTTCACTTCTTCCTTCAGCGGACTTCTTCTTCAGTGGACTTCTTCAACTCTTAGATACACTAAATGAAATAGTAAATGCACTTCAGTTCCTTAACGTTTGAACTATCTAACTCTATGCTAACTCTACTGAATACTTTACTTACAAATGACTTAGGAGGAACCTTTTGGTATCTTAATCAAAACATAAGTCTATAGAATTTTCCAACATCTCTGGATTGTTGAATAAAACGTTTGGTTCATACCAAAAGTTGTCTTTGTTGGTTAGATGTTTAAGATTAATTTTTTCCATTTAGGTTTTGGAAAGAAATCTGATGAATTTCACAGGGGGTTTTTAGAGAGAGATAGGGATTTAGGACTTGTGAGATTTCGAAAAGGTTTCAGAGAATGGTATGGAAGCTTTTTATACCTTATATGCACGGTGAGATCAAAAGATTAATCAATGGGGTTGATTCAGATGAGATCGTGGAAAGTTGGAAAGGTTGTGGGAAGTTTTTTATGTATCTAGATGGTTGAAATTGAACCTCCTAAAATGAATGGTGGGGATTAAAGTAGTTGGTAGCCGGAAGGTCACATCATCCGGCTTTTGAGGCGCCTGAGATAGGAAACCGTAAAGGGCTTTACTGACATGTACAACACGCATCAATTACTTCTTTTCTCAAAAAAATTTCAGAATAGTGTAAAAAGATTTAATTTCACAGAAAGTACTTATTAAAACTTTTAGAAAAAATTTCCTTTTAAAACAAGAGTAATTCAGTTTTGAAAATCATAAGAGTTTAAGTAAGATTGACCTCGACTGAAGATGTATCTCTCCTGAGAGCTGTAGCTTTACTGAGATCTACAGCTCTACTGAAATCTTATCTTTACTGAATAAATCCATCTCCTCTGAGATTTGATATGACTTCTTTCTTACTACCCTGGGTCCAGAAGTTCTAGCTCTACTGACAATTCTTGAAACCTTGCTTCTGCCAAAGGTTTAGTAAATATATCTGCTTTTTGTTTGTCAGTGTGGATCTTGAGCATTTTGATATCCTTCTTTTCAACATGATCTCTGATGAAATGATGCCTGATATCCACATGTTTGCATCTAGTGTGGAGAACTGGATTTTATAAGATGGCAATAGCACTATTCTTGTCACAGGAGATAGGGACTTCATTTGCAAAGATGTTGTAATCCCTTAGTTGTTGCCTTAGCCATAGAATTTGAGCACAACAACATCCAGCTGCCATGTACTCAGCTTCAGTAGTGCTTGTGGCTATTGAACTCTGTTTCTTGGAGAACCAAGAAATCAGTTTACTTTCCAAGAATTGACAAGTGCCTGAGGTTTGATTTTCTGTCAATCCTGCATCCTCCATAGTCTGCATCTGAGTATCCTGTGAGTTCCAGATTGTCATCTGAGGGATACCATAAACCTAAGTTCACAGTACCCTTTAAGTATTTGAGAATCCTCTTTGTTGCCTCTAGATGACTCTTCTTTGAATTTGTTTTATATCTAGCACATATTCCAACAACAAATGTGATGTCTGGCCTACTTGTTGTGAGATACAGTAGAGATCCAAAGATTGCTCTGTAGTGAGTTTGGTCTACTGATTCACCATCTTCATCAGGTTCCATCTTTGTGTTGGTGTTGAGTGGAACTCTTGCAACCTTACTGTTTTGACATCCAAATTTGTTGATCAGCTCCCTTGTATACTTGGCTTGATTGATGAAAATTCCTTCAGGGGGCTATTTGACTTGAAGTCCAAGGAAGATATTCATTCCTCCCATCATTGACATCTCAAATTTTCCTTTGATCGGTTGAGAAAACTTCTCACAGAGAACTTGGTTTGGAGAACCAAAAATGATATCATCCACATAGATCTGCACCAATAGTGTGTCCTCTCCTTTTGTGGTTCTGAAGAGAGTCCTATCTACTCTTCCTTTGATAAAACCATGATCAAGTAAGAACTGAGATAAAGTGTCATACCAAGCTCTTGGAGCCGTTTTAGTCCATATAGAGTTTTTCTCAGTCTATATACTTTATGACTTTCTTCAAAACCTGGGGGCTGCACCACATACACTTCTTCATTGAGTACTCCATTCAAGAAAATACTCTTGACATCCATTTGATACACCTTGATTCTCTTGTGAGCAGCATATGCAAAAAATAACCTTATTGCCTCCAATTCGGCCACCGGGGCAAGTGCTTAATCGTAGTCAAAACCTTCAACTTGTGAGTAGCCCTTTGCCACTAGCCTGGCTTTGTTTCTGACTATGACATCATTTTCATCCTTCTTATTCTTGAACACCCATTTGGTGCCAATTACATCGCAATGATATGGCCTATCCACCAACTCCCATACTTGATTCCTAGTGAATTGATTTAACTCTTCTTGCATGGCAATGATCCAGTTTGAATCTTGAAGTGTTTCTTCAATAGAACTTGGTTCCTGGTTAGATAAGAAACAACAAAATAAAGCACTTTCTCCATGAAAACTTCTAGTTTTGACTCCCGAGGTAGGATCGCCTAAGATTTGCTCAACAGGGTGATTTGAGAGCCAAGTTCTCCTAGAATGATGCCCTTCAGTAGAGGTTAACTCTTCTGAAGTTGAGTCACTAGATACAGGAATGAATTCAAATTCATGAAATAAGACAGAGGGTTGAAGGCCTGAGTCATCATTCAAGGTATTTTCATTCTCAATGCTAGTGACATTGGTTCCCCCTTGAATGATGGGCTCATTAGATGTCTCAGTTGTGACCACATCTTCATTAACATCACTTACCTCTTGAACTGGGATGGTATCCATCAGTTTAGTTGGCTGGTTAGGAGACCTTTCAGTTGAGCTTTCAGGAATGATCTTGGTCTGAGTATCTTTATTGAATTGTTGATTAGTGAGGTTGTCCCAAGTTGGAATGTATGCATCAACACTATTCTCAGGATAGCCTTTTAATTTGATACTCAGCCTAGTTAGTTTCTTGCTTATCACTCCCTCAGTCTCCTTTTTCCTGGACTCAAAAGTAGATTCATCAAAGACCACATGAGGTATTTCTTCCACAACAAGGGTTCTACAATTGTAGACTCTAAAAGCTCTACTGATTTGGGAATATCCTAAGAAAATTCCTTCATCAGCTTTGCTGTCAAAAGCTTTCAGTTGAATTTTCCCATTGTTGTGAATGAAACACTTGCAACCAAAAATGTGAAAATAAGATACCTGTATCTTTCTGTCATTCCATAGCTCATATGGAGTTTTTCCTTGACGCTTGGTTACCAGGATCTGTTCTGAGTGTGCCAGACAGTATTGATAGCTTCAGCCCAAAACCTTTTAGGAACTTGAGCTTCTGCAAGCATTGTCCTTGTTGCCTCCTTAAGAGTCCTAATTCTTCTCTCAGCTACTCCATTTTGTTGAGGAGTTCTTGCAGCTGATGTCTCATGAGCTATGCCCAGCTCCTTGGAGAAATCAGATATTATAGAGTTAATGAATTCAGTGCCCTTATGTGACCTTATCTTTACAATGTTCAGGCTCTTCTCATTGCTAACTTTCTTCAGTAGTTCTGGTAGCCTGACTTGAGTTTCCTTCTTGCTTGCGAGGAATACCACCCATGTGTACCTGGAGAAATTATCAACAACATCAAGTGTATATTTTCTCCCATTGATACTTATAGGGGTTACTGGACCAAAGAGATCCATATGCAACAGTTGAAGTACTCTGTCAGTAGAGGTAGCTACTATGCTTTTGAAGGATGCTTTTACTTTCTTTCCCTCCTGACAGGCTTTGCAAACATGATCCTTATTGTATACTTCATTTGGCATTCCTTCTACTAGTGCATGTCTTGCTATCTTGTTCATAACCTTGAAGTTCAGATGACTTAACCTCTTATGCCATAGCTATTGGTCCCACTAGATTGATAAATTGCGGAAGCTTTAAAGGAAATGTCTTTAGCAAAGTTCTTTTCACAAGAACGCAATAAATAAGCAAGAAAGTAAATATAGAAAGCAGTAAATAAGACCGGATGTATAGTGGTTCGGATCTGAATATCCTACGTCCACTCTCCCTTGATCAAAGGGGTCTCACTATCCAACCAACAACCAACTTACTTACTGGAATTGTGATGTACCATTTTCTTCTTACAAATCCTTTAGATCTAACTTAATCTAAAGCCTTCAACCTTCTCTTAAAGATGAACAGGTTGAGATCCAACAACTCCTCAAGAGTAAATATGAAAGTATGAGCAGAATAAGAGTCCTATATGCTTGATAATCAAGAGCTTGGAATATGACTTTGTGCGCGTAGGATTCTAGAGCTTTTCTTGAGTCTGCACTCTTGTAATTATAGAGGTGATTAGGATATAGCTGTTGGAGAGCTAATCCAATCAGATCCTCTATTTAAGGAAGCTTCAATCAATCAATTCCCTAATTAATTGATTGGGTTGGTGAGATCCTTGGATTGATTGACTTCAAAAAATTTCAATCCTGATCTTGTTGACTTGATTTGAATCACCAACGGTCAAGTGCTTCCAATGCCTAACTCTGATTCTCTCCAGAGAAGGCATGACCAGACATCAGGCAACCTGATGTCTTCTGGTCCTGATCTGGTTAAGAAACAGAATGCTCATCAGAATCGGGAGATGATTCTGAGCATCTTTTGTTTCACCAGACTCGTCTGGTCCGCACTCGTCTGGTTTGGGGAAAGGTTCTCTGCCTCTGGTCAGTCTCATCTAGTGAAGTCCTCTTGTGGAGTCCTCTGGTGAAGTCCTCTGGTGGGTCTTCTGGTGACTCTTCTGGTAAGGTCTTCTGGTCTGGAAGTTCCCCCTAGACTAAGTCCTAATCTAGTTCATCATCTGGTTAACAGGTCCAGATGGTCCTATTACATCTTCTGGTTTGTTTTAACTCATCAAAACTATACAACATTTATCCTAATAATTTCCCCCTTTTTGATGGAGTTAAAACATTACCAGAACTGATCAAATAAAAGTACTTAAGCATAAAAGCAATAAAAGGATAAGACCTTAGAATAGATCTTATCAGGCAAACAATTTAGACAACAAGAAGTTGTCTTTTGAATAGAGAAGATATGATTTTTCATTGAATAATAAGGACAAAAGTGATTACAGATTACAATGCAATTCTGGTCCTATTCTAAGCATATCTTCTGTTCTCCTTGGGCACCAGAAACCAGTCAAGAAACCTGTCTTGAATGGCCTTCAACTCTGCAGAAGATGTTGGAGTGAAATTTGCCAACACCTTGGTCTTGTAAAGCTTCTTCAGTTCAGCCCAATCAACCTGGTCCCCATCATTGGAGTGTTGAGATAATGAAATTCAGGGGCAGTGACCTCCAGGTTGAACTCAATGGTGGAGTCCATCAGCTGCTTGTACAGACCTGCATCATAAGCCTTCATCCAAGAATGGAACGTCCTGTTGATGAGAGCATCATCCTCTGGTGGAGGCCTTTGGATGTAGTGCTGGATGAACCACAAAGTCTTGGCTTCTCTCCACTTCTCAATGAGGGGAACAGACACAGTAGAGTCAAAGGACCCTTCTGTCCTGAGTGGCAAAATCTCCATCACTTCAACAGGCGCTTTCCTTCTCTGGCTGGATCCACTAGCACCAGAGGAGATGCCAGCTTCTCTGGACTTCTTGTTCTGCCTCCAAACATATCTGAGACTCTGCTCTTCATCTATGTTCTTCCTTATTCTGGCTTACCTCTCTTCAGGCGTCTCTTCCTTGAATCTCTTCTTGCCTCCTCAATGACAGATTCAAGGAAGCTCTTCTTAACTTTCTTTATCTTCCTCTTGGCAGGTCCAGAAACGGCCATAGGATCCTGCTCTGCTTCTGAAGACTCCTCTTCTGCCGCAAGCCGTTTTGCTATGGTAAGAGATTTTAACTCTTCATTCTTCTTCTTCTGCAGCTCAGTCTGGGCCAAAGTGTTCTCCAGCAGGTCCAGACGAGCACCATAGCTGAAGAGAGTCTCATTTGTGGTCTTTTCCAGATCAGTTCTGGCCTTCTCTTTCCCCTTTTTAACTTCATCAATAAGGGGCTCCACCACCTGCCTAATGAGATCAGGCAAGGCAGTGTTGGAGGAAGAGTGAAGATCACGCAGTTGCTTGGCTTCCTCCAGGTCGGCTTTTGACTCAGCAACTAACCTCTCCTGCATTTCTAACATCTCCTGGAAGGGAGTCCTTAAGCTTAGCAGTCTGCAACATCTGGGAAGCCATCTCAATCTTCAAAACAGAAACTGGCCTCAGCTGCTCCAGCACATGCTCCTAGAGTTGCTTCTGGCTGTGCATCACATCCAGCTTAACAAAAAGTCCATTGGCTTTGAAAGAGGCTTTGGCAGCTGCAAAAGTGGACTTTATCTGCTTCAAGAAGATCTTCCTCTCCTGCCAGATCTGGTGCTCAATCATAGCAGGGGCCATATGTTGAATCGCCTTGGAAAAACGCCCAATCTGCATGATCTGCTCATTGAAGAAGGTTTTCATCTTTTGCAGCACAACAGGAGTTACATTAAAATCCTCCTCATTAGAGTAGAGCTCTGGAGGGAAAGAGAAGTGAGGGCCAAAATTGTTGGAGGGGCCCTCAGGAGAGATCATAACTCCTCTCTGGATGAGCAGAGTGCGAATCAACACCTTCGCTGCTTCCGGGGTCTCTAGCTCAGCTGGATTCTGGATGTTCACCTTCTTCTTGAGCTCTATCTTCCAGGCAGTGAATGTGGAAGGAGACATTTCATCTAACAGCATCATCAGGTCCTCCACATCCTCTAATCTGGCCTTGCTCCAGACTTTGGCATCAGTCAGATCTGCCAATAATGGTAAGTGCTCCAACAGAATAGGAAAGTGCTCTCTTAGCCAGAGCTAAGCACTTACACTCATGCTCTGCCTGATGAGACCCATTTCTGCAGATGAGAAAGTAAAGGGTCTGGGCCCAGAGGCAGAGGAGGATGGTGCTAAGACCTCTGGCTCCAGTAAAGCATCCTCATCTTCACTATCACCGCTGGTCAGACAGGTGGGAGAGTGGGGAGGGGCAAGAGGTCCCAAGGCCATGGAGATAGATGGGTTCTGGTCTGAATGAGTTTGGGGAGGAGTGGGATTTTGTGAGGTAGAGGTTGTGGGAAGGGGCGGTTCTGCACCAGAGGAAGATGGTATCTCTGGTACAGAGGCTGGGATGGAATTTTTTGTGGTTTGTTCTGCACCAGAAGTGGAAGGCACCTCTAGTATAGGGGCTGGGGGAGAGGGATTAGTGTTAAGAGGTGTTTGGGAAGGTGGGGGAGAAGGTGTTTGGGGAGGTATGGTGGAAGGAGTGTATATGGGGGTTGTTGGTCCCACTAGATTGATAAATTTCGGAAGCTTTAAATTAAATGTCTTAGACAACTTCTTTTTACAAGAGCACACAATAATAAACAAGAATTTAAGTGTAGAAAATAGTAAATAAGACCGGATATATAGTGGTTCGGATCTGAATATCCTACGTCCACTCACCCTTGAACAAGGGGTTTCACTATCCACCCAACAACCAACTTACTTACTGGAATTTTAGAAGTACCAGTTCCTTCTTACACTCTCTTTAGATCTAAATTTGATCTAAAGATCAACAGCCTTCAACCTTATCTTGTAGATGAACAGGTTGAGGTCCAACTACTCCTTAAGAGTGAATAATTAATTAAGACCAATATAAGAGTACTATGTGCGTGGATGAACAAGAGCTTTGAATGTATCTTCGTGCGCGTATATAAATCTCTCTAGCCCTTTTTCTTGAGGATACACTCTGTATTTATAGAGGTGATTAGGGAGTAGTTGTTGGAGAGCTAATCCAATCAGATCCTCTATTTAGGGAAGCTTCAATCAATCAATTCCCTAATTGATTGATTGGGTTGGTGAGATCCTTGGATTGATTGACTTCAAGACTTTCCAATCCTGATCTTGTTGACTTGATTTGAATCACCAACGGTCAATATCTTCCAATGCCAAACTCTGATTCTCTCCAGAGAAGGCAATACCAGACACCAGGCAACCTTGATGTCTTCTGGTCCTGATCTGGTTATGAAACAGATAGTTCATCAGAATCAGGAAATGATTCTGAGCATCTTTTGTTTCACCAGACTCGTCTGGTCCGGACTCATCTGGTCTGGGGAAAGGTTCTCTGCCTCTGGTCAGTCTCTTCTGGTGAAGTCCTCTGGTGAGTCCTCTGGTGTGTCTTCTGATGACTCTTCTGGTGACTCTTCTGGTGACTCTTCTGGTGAGGTCTTCTGGTCTGGCAGTTCCCCCTAGACTAAGTCCTAATCTAGATCATCATCTGGCTTACAGGTCCAGATGGTCCTATTACATCTTCTGGTTTGTTTTAACTCATCAAAACTATACAATTTATATCCTACCAATTTCACCCTTTTTGATGGAGTTAAAACAGAAACCAGAACTGATCAAAATAAAAGCATAAAAACAGTAAAGGGATAAGACCTTAGAATAGATCTTATCAGGCAAATAATTAAGACAACAAGAGGTTGTCTTTTGAACAGAGAAGATATGATGCTTTCATTAATAATAAGGATAAAAGAGATTACAGATTACAAAGCAAGTCTGGCCCTATCTAAGCATATCTTCTGTTCTCTTTAGGCACCAGGAACCAGTCAAGGAATCTATCCTGAATGGCCTTCAACTCTGCAGAAGATGTTGGAGTGAAATTGACCAACACCTTAGTCTTGTACAGTTTCTTCAATTCAGCCCAATCAACCTGGTCTCCTACCATTGGAGTGTTGAGATAATGGAATTCAGGGGCAGTGACCTCCAGGTTGAATTCAATAGTTGAATCCATCAGCTGCTTGTAGAGATCTGCATCATAGACTTTCATCCAAGAATGGAAGGTTCTGTTGATGAGAGCATCATCCTCTGGTGGAGGCCTCTGGATGTATTGTTGAATGAACCAGAGTGTCTTGACTTCTCTCCACTTTTGTATCAGAGGCACAGGCACAGTAGAGTCAAAGGACCCTTCTGTCCTAAGAGGCAAGATATTTATGACTTCAACAGGTGCCTTCTTCTTTTGACTGGATCCACTGGTACCAGGAGTGATACCTGCTTCTCTTATTTTGCCTTCTAACATATCGGAGCCTCTGCTCTTCATCTATGTTCTTTCTAATCCTTGTTTGCCTCTCTTCAGGCGTTTCTTCTCTGAACCTCTTCTCTGCTTCTCCCACTACTTCTTCTAGGAAGCTCTTCTTGACTTTTCTGATCTTCTTCCTAGCAGGTCCAAAGATAGAGATAGGATCCTGCTCTGCTTCCGATGATTCTTCTTCTGCAGCAAGTTGCTTAGCCATGGTAAGGGATTTAAGCTCCTCTTTCTTTTTCTTCTGCAGCTCTGCCTGGGCCAAGGTGTTCTCTAGCAGGTCCAGACGAGCACCATGGCCAAAAAGGATCTCATTGGTGGTCTTCGCAAGATCAGTTCTGGCCTTCTCTTCCCCCTTTTTAACTTCATCAATAAGGGGCTCCACAACCTGCCTAATAAGATCAGGCAACGCAGTGTTGGAGGAAGAGTGAAGATCACGGAGCTGCTTTGCCTCCTCCAGGTAAGCCTTCGATTCTGCAACCAGCTTCTCCTGTCTGTCCAACATCTCCTGGAGGGAGTCCTTCAACTTGGCAGTCTGCAGCATTTGAGAAGCCATCTCTACCTTCAGCACAGAGATTGGCCTCAGCTGCTCAAGCACATGCTCCTGGAGCTGCTTCTGGCTATGCATAACATCCAGCTTGACCAGGAGACCATTGGCCTTGAAAGAAGTTTTGGCAGCTGCGAAAGTAGACTTGATCTGCTTAAAAAAGATCCTCCTCTCCTGCCGGATCTGGTGCTCAATCATAGCTGGGGCCATGTGTTGAATTGCCTTGGAGAAGCGCCCAATCTGCATGATTTGTTCATTAAAAAACGTCTTCATCTTCTGCAGCACGGCAGGAGTGACATCAAAGTCTTTTGTTGGGATATGTTTTAGTTTTGATGATTTTCCAAAACAACATGTAATAGGTTTGAAAGCAGTCAGGATAGTATCCTTTGTTTCAGGTCAGGCTAGGTTAGCTCCTAGGGAATAGGTTGTCAGTTGAGAAGAACTCAGTTGAGGGAACATTCAGTTGAGGGGGAACTCAGCGAGGGGGAACTCAGCCACACAGCCTGAGGATATCAAGATGATACCAAGGAGAACTGACTGAAGCCATGCTTGCAACCTGAACCAGAAGAGAAGCCTAAAGGATGTCCCACTGAGTGTAAACCAGACTGATCTAAGCTAAGTCGGGTGGACCACTCAGTGAAGAGCATGATCAGGAGGATCAGTGCTGCACCAAGTAGGCCCTGAAGGAGTCAGGCTACTGTGGTCAGGGAAGTTTGTCATTCAGCCTTATGACAAACTTCTTGGAGTGATCTTCAAACAGTCTCTGAAGGACAACCAAACTGAAGACGTTCAGTCCACTGAAGATCACCAGTCAGTGAAGGAGGAAGCTACCTAAAGTCAGTGGGTCTTGGTCAACCCACTGAGTCAAAGATCCGTGAATCCAGGCCACGTGGACCAATCAGCACGAGGCAGCAACTCTGACACTGACAAATGCCGAATTCCAAGAAAAGTGGTTGAAACCATTTAATGTTGGATTCAAATGTATCTTCCCTCCAACGGATACATTTGAATCCCCATTATAAATACAAGCTCATAGCTTCATTGTAAGTGTGTGTGAAAGAAGAAAATAAACACCTACAAGCTGTGAGGGTGTGTTAGTTGTTAGGGAGTCATAAGGAAGTTTTACACACCCATGACACTGACCTTTAGGGTTATCACTTATATTCATTGAGTGTCAAGCTTGTAACTCTTAGCTTAGAGAGGTTTTCCTAATCTTAGCTTTAAGGCTAACACATTGTAAAGGAAAACCTCACCTAGTTGGAGAAAACCAAACCAAACTAAACCCTTTCAGAAGATTGTTAGGTTTGTAGTGAGGTGAGGAGAGGCAGCCCAGGGAGTGGCGTGAGTCCAGTTGTAAGTGCACCTTGGCACGTTAAAAACAAGAATCCCAAGTAGTGGATTTCCTGTTAAATCATGCCGTGGACGTAGGAGCTTGAGTCTCTGAACCACGTTAAACTAAGCGTTGTTTATTTGTCTAAGCACTTGCTAATTACTTGTAGTGTATGCTCTCTCAAGTGTACTTGGAAAGTTTGAAAAGAAGATTAGCCAAGTATTTTAGTCAGGGAGAACCAATCTCACTGACAAGCTTAGGCTAGCACTCGAGAGTTCAGTCTCTCGAGTCACTGCCTTGTTAAGAGCCTGAGCTCACAAGTCAGGTTGGACTGACTTGAGTGCTCTGACTCTTAGCAACACAGTGACTTGAGTATTCCGTCACTTAACTCAGTCAGGGTGCAAGCTGTGTTTTATAACGCACTCGAGAGTTCAGCATCTCAAGCCACTGTCCTTGCTCAGAGCATGAGCCTCCAAGCCCTCTCACTGACTTGGTAGCTCAGCCTCTGAGCAGAGCAGTGACTTGAGTATTACTCACTCTTGCTGAACTCCCAGAGGAAAAGTTTTTAAAAAAAAAATTTGTGCTCCTGAATTCCCATTTTGCCCTTCGTAAACGGGACCATCATCTTCCTCATCTGAATACAACTCTGGAGGGAAGACAAAGTGAGGCCCAAACTTGTAAGAGGGGCCCTCTGGAGTGATCATAACCCCTCTCTGGATGAGCAGGGTGCGAATTAAGACCTTAGCTGCAACAGGGGTCTTCAGCTCAGCTTGGTTCTGGATGTTCAGCCTCTGCTTCAGATCAATCTCCCATGCAGTGAAGTTGGAGGGACCCATTTCCTCAAGCAATAACATAAGTTCCTCCATATCTTCAAGTCTGGTCTTGCTCCAGACCTTGGCATCAGACAACTCTGCCAGAAGTGGTAAGTGCTCCAACAGAATTGGGAAATGCTCTCTTAGCCAGAGCTGAGCACTTACACTCATACTCTGCCTGATGGGACCCATTTCTACAGATGAGAAAGTGAAGGGTTTGGGCCCAGAGGCAGAGGAGGAAGGTGCTAAGTTAACAGGCTCAAATGAAGCTTCCTCATCTTCACTATCATCGCTGGTTAAACAGGTGGGAGAGGGAGGGGCAGGGAATCCCAGAGCCATAGAGATGGATGGGTCCTGTTCTGTATGGGATTGGGGGTAGGAATTGGAGAGGTAGATGTGGAAGGGAGGGGTTGTTCTGCACCAGAAGAAGTAGAAGGTACTTCTGGTACAGAAACAGGGAAGGTAGTTTGTGAAATGGGAGAGGAAGGCAGGGTAGGTTCAGCACCAGAAATGGAAGGCACTTCTGGTACAGGGGCTGGGGGAGAAGGGTTTGTGGTAAGGGGTGTTTGGGAAGGTGGGGGAAAGGGTGTTTGGGCAGGTATAGTGGAGGGGGTGAATACGGGTGTATCTGGGAGAATCTGCTCTGGTGAGGCAATGGGGGCACCAGGAGCAGATTGGGGATTTTGGGAAAGATTATCTGGGGGAGAGGTTGATGGGGAAATAAGGTTTACGGGGGTCGAGGTAGAGATAGGGGGGATTACCTCTTCTGGATCAGCCACCTCTGGAGCATCTCCCATCAGTAGAGAGGCTTCTTCAATTGCCTGCTCCAAGGCATCTCCAAGATCAGAGCCAGAGTCTGGATCTTGAAGAATGGCCCTCTTGGCCTTAGACTTCTTCTTCTTCAGAGGCTCAACCTTCTCTTCTACTTCCTCTTCTGATGGCTCATCCACCAGAAGTGTCCTTGGAGCTCTTCTGCCAGTCCTTGGCTTCTTTGCAGATCCCTTCTTGGCCTCCTCTGGCCTCTTCCTCTTGGAAGCTCCTGCCTTCTTGGCAGCCTCAGCACCTTCACCCTTCTTCTTCAAGATATCAAGAAGGGGAATCTGGTCCTCCTCAGAGGAACCAGAGAAAACAACTGTTGAGGAACCAGTTGCTTCAGCAGCTTTCTTCTGGGTCTTCTGCTGCTGCTTCTGCCCCTTTGCAGGAGAGGGAATAGCTTGAAGGGGAGGGGCAGGGATGGCCTGCTCACCATCAGAATCAGGATGTCCATGAAGAGGACCATCCTTTGAAAACAAAATCTTGGACTTGTGAAACCCTCGGCACCAAGATTCTTTCCATCTCTTTTCTGGAAGCAAGGAATCCAGAATCAGAGTCAGTTTCTTTCCCAGCGAAACATTAGCAGTGAAGTAGTACTGCAACTCCCCTGGCTTCGAAGGACAAGCCTCCTTCTTCACCTTCAATCTATTCTCCCTCAAAACATCCCAAAAGAATTCAGCCCAGTTGCATTGAACTCCATCATACAGGGCCCTCATAACACACATCCTTCCATTGAAAATCGCATCCGTGCTGTGATTTTCACACATCAATACCTTCACCACTATATCAAAGAGGACCTTGTATTTTTGCCTCAAATGCTTGTCCAGAAAGCCCTTCGTCAAATTTTGGCACGAGGACCTAGCAAATAACTTAAAAGACTCAATAATTTCGTCTTCCTTGTAAGTCAAAGGATCCACCCCTACTGCCGAAATATTCTCAAATAAAGCACAGAAATCCTGCTTGGAAAATACCAAATCACCCTTCTCAATCTTTGATGAAATGTGATCTTCATGGATCTTCATACGAACCAGAAACTGGGCCGCATAACCGTCCAGAGTGCGAAGATCTCTGGGGACTGTGGAAATCAACTTCTCCACGCCGGATCTTCTTAATATGTCCAAAATAGCCAGCGCAGAAGAATTCTTAGTGGTGTAGAAGTCAACCACCATCTCTGTCTTCAATTTCTTCATCATCAGTTCATGATCGAAGTTGCACGGAGGGGCCATTGCTGTGAGAGAGAGACAGAGAGAACTTTGCAGAGAGAAAGTTAGGGCTTTGAAAAGATAGGAAACGTGAAAGGACAGATTGAATAGAATTTTGATTTAAATGGGGCAAGACGCGTGGCTTGAATACTTAATGAATTGTGAACGCGTATAATTTCAAAATTTAATTTAGGGAACAAAATCAATTTGTGAATTGATTGACATATTGCACATCGATTAAATCTGATGGCCAAGACTAAAAGGCAAAATACAGATTTAATCTGGTGCGTAAGCGTGAACATTGGGACTGGGTTCGAGGGGGTCTTGTGGCAGTCAAGAGAAAAAGCGAAATGATTGCCTAGGCCATATACCCTAGTCTTAAATACACTCTGAAGTTGAAACGTTTTGGGTGTATTAAGTAATTTGAAAAGTGTATCCCAATGATCAGAGCCCAGAGAAGAAAAGACATACCTGTCACCTGATATTGTAACCAGATGATACCATAGCTAGTCTGGTGTTACATCTCTTCTAATGGAACCCATCTGGTTATGGTTAGAAAAGACTTCAAATGTTTTCTGGAATCTTATACAACACCTCATCTGGATGTACCTCATCTGGTACAAGCCTCATCTGGTGTGACTCTCCTATGGAAATGTAACATCCCTGGTATATCTAGCCTGTAGGCATGTTAGTGTGAAAATAAATATTTTAAGTAAAGCAATGAAACAAAGGATACTTCTCTGATGTTCCCCCTAAAAAAAATCTGTCTCTGAATCCAATAAGCCTAACTCAAATGCTAACTCTCTGAATCTGGTCTCAGCCAATGGCTTATTCAGAATATCTGCTCTCTGCTTCTCTGTTGCAATCTTTTCCATCCTTATATCTCCATTCTCAACATGATCTCTGATAAAGCGATGCCTTATATCAACATGTTTGCACCTGGTATGAAGAACTGGATTCTGGGTGATTGCAATTGCACTATTACTATCACAAAATATAGGAATATCCTTGACTCTAATCTGGTAGTCCCTAAGATGTAGACTAATCCAGAGTAGCTGTGAACAACAACTCCCTGCAGCCATGTATTCTGCTTCTGTTGTAGATGTAGCAATTGAAGTCTGCTTCTTAGAAAACCAGGATACCAATTTATTTCCTAAAAATTGGCATGTTCCACTTGTAGACTTTCTATCTATTCTGCACCCACCATAATCTGAATACGAATAACCACTCAACTCTAAGTTGTCATCTGCAGGATACCATAACCCCAAATTCACTGTACCTTTGAGATACTTCAATATCTTCCTAGCTGCTTCCAAGTGACTTTTCTTAGGATTAGCTTGAAATCTGGCACAAACACCTACAGCAAAGGTAATATCTGGTCTGCTTGCAGTCAAATACAGAAGAGAACTAATAAGTGCTCTGTACTGAGTCTGGTCCACACTCTCTCCAGACTCATCTGGATCCATGTTGAAATTTGTCATCATAGGAATCTTGGCTGCCTTGCTAGATCCTATTCCAAATTTCTCTAACATGTTTTTGATGTACTTTGCCTGATTAATGAAGATTCCTTTCTCTGTTTGCTTCACCTGCAGACCTAAAAAGTAATTCATTTCTCCCATCATTGACATCTCAAACTGGCTCTGCATGAGATCACCAAACTTCTCACACAGCTTCTTGTTAGGGGATCCAAATATGATGTCATCAACATATATTTGTACCAGAAGGATGTCCTTTCCTTCTTCTTTCCTAAACAAGGTCCTATCAATCTTTCCCTTAGAAAAACCATTGTCCAGAAGAAACTGAGATAGAGTGTCATACCATGCTCTGGGTGCCTGCTTCAGCCCGTAAAGAGCTTTCTTAAGCTTAAACACCTTGTCACCTTGTTCAAAACCAGGAGGTTGTTCCACATACACTTCCTCAATGAGAATCCCATTAAGAAAGGCAGATTTCACATCCATCTGGTATACTTTGAATTTCATGTGAGCAGCATATGCTAAGAACAATCTGATGGCTTCTAATCTGGCAACAAGAGCAAAAGTCTCATCATAGTCTATTCCTTCAGACTGAGAATAGCCCGGGGCCACTAGCCTTGCCTTGTTCCTAGTAATGACATCATTCTCATCTTTCTTATTCTTGAAAACCCACTTAGTGCCTATCACCTTTTGATGTCTTGGTCTGTCTACCAACTCCCAAATATCATGTCTGGTGAATTGATTCAACTCCTCTTGCATAGCCACAATCTAATTTGAATCTTTCAGTGCTTCCATGATATTCTTGGGCTCAATCAAGGATACATAGAAACTGAATAAGGCAGCTAAGTTAAGAGTTCTCCTAGTCTGGACACCCTTAGTTGGATCTCCAAGTATTAGTTCATTGGGGTGATCAACCAGGGTCCTCCTTCCCGTGGTCTTGCCTGGTTGATCATCCTCTGCAGTACCTTGGTGAGTACCACCAACTGCAGAAGAGCTTCCCCCTACAGGAGTTCCAACCTCCTCTGGTTCTGCTCCTTGTGAAGACTTCTCCTTCAGAGAACTAGAAGATGGGTCACCATCTGAATCTGAATCTGAGTCTGAATATAGAATAGGTGGATTGACCTTGATTACTCTGGGAGTAGTCCTATTGGGTCTTATCAGAAGATATTAATTCCACCTTGCACTCAACGGCAGATTCATAAAAAACAACATGGGGTGTTTCCTCCACACAAAGTGAATTCTTATTAAAAACTCTAAATGCTACACTGGTGCTGGAATATCCTAAAAATATTCCATCAGCCACTTTAGCATCAAAGGTTTTTAATTTAGATTTCCCATTGTCATGGATGAAACACTTACATCCAAAAACATGAAAATAGGAAACGGATGGGGTTTTACCTTTCCATACCTCATATGGAGTCTTGCTATGTCTCTGGGCAATTAGGCATCTGTTCTGGGTATAACAAGTTGTATTGATGGCTTCTGCCCAAAACCTCTGTGGTGTGTTGTACTCTGCTAGAAGAGTCCTTGCAGCTTCTTTAAGAGTTTTATTCCTCCTTTCTACTATTCCATTTTATTGGGGTGTTCTGGCAGCAGATGTCTCATGAAAAATCCCATGTTCTCTGCAATACTCTGCAATTTGTGAATTCAAGAACTCTGTCCCGTTGTCACTTCTGATTCTGACTATGCTCTGGTTCTGCTCATTCTAAATCTGCTTGAAGAACTCTGGCAGCTTAGTGATAGTTTCATTTTTCTTAAACAAGAACACTACCCAAGTGTATCTTGAAAAATCATCTACTATCACCAAGTTGTACTTCCTTCCACTGAAACTAAGAGGAGAAACAGGTTCAAACAGGTCCATGTGAAGTAGTTGAAGTACTCTGGTTGTGGTTGTGCTCTGGACATCCTTAAAGGAGGTCTTGGGTTGTTTACCCTTCTGGCAGAAACCACAAACCTGATCCTTCTTAAACATCACTCTTGGCCCATTCATTGGCTTGAAATCCTAGAGATGATCTTTCTGGAATGTCATGTGCTTGGAACATCCACTATCAATGTACCACACATGTTTGCTTGAGAGTCCATTCTCCAATGGGCTCTTATCATCCTGCAGAGAAATTAATTAGGTCCCCTACTAGAGCTGGGTCCTGATTGGTTAGTTGCAGGTTTTATAGGAATCCAAAGATAAAGATCATCCCTTGCTGGATGAGGAGATCTTATCTTCCTTCCAAATCTATCTACCAGCACATGTCCTCTTACAATGACATATTGAGCTACTGGTCTGATCAGAACACCTTTCCTATACACAGGTCTGGTGTATCTTTTCTCAAACCTGGCCTTTGGAATGGCCTGCCTCAAAGGCATGGTCTTAAAGGTCTGGTTGTAAGGGTACATCCTAGAAGAACCATCTCTGGTGTCATAACTTCCCATATCAGTTGGTTTTCTATAGATGGGTCTGGAAGACCACCTCTGGTTCTGATAAGTAGATGTGTTGTGGTGGTTATGGTTGTTTTGAGTATACCTATTCTGGAATTGATTCTTCTGAGAAAATTGTCTCTGGGGTACCTGGTGCTGTTGAACATAGTTCCTTCTCTGGTAGTTCTTATCCTGATTGGTATACCCCTTTCTTGAGTGTTTCCTTTGAGGTGCCCTAATCTGGTTAGGTTCCCTTTGAGGATTTCTCTGGGGTCCTCCAATCTGAGTAAGTTCTACTCTTTGGGACTCATTGTTCACAGGACCATCAATCCTCAATAATTCCCCTTGTTGACTCTTATTCTCTAGGATCTTTTCTTCCAGAGTAGTCAACTCTTTTGGACCATACTCGATGTGATTAGCAGAGTGATTCCTTTTCCAATCAGGATTGTGAACCACTTTGTAACCATTACAAGTTGAGTCTTTATCATCCCAGATTTCTACCAATTTACCAGCTCTTACAGACTTGTCTTTATTGTAAAGGTACTTATGAGTTTTAGTAGTAATTCCAGGATATCCTAAACCACTCTTATCATTAATGCGCTGAGAAGACTCTGATATGATAGATACAACAGATGGTATCTTAGGAGCTTCTCTGGGCATGGGTATCTCCTCTAAGTTTTGCTCAACTTGTTTTCCCTTGATAAGAGTCTGGTATTTGGCTCCGAGTTCATTGAACTCGTCTTCTTGAGAGTTCTTTTCTTTCATGAGTTGATCTACCAGAGTATCTCTTTCTGTGATCTTATCCTGAAGTTCAGAGACTTCTTTGGAATGATCTTTCATGAGTTCTCAGGTGGATTTATGCTCATGAGAGAGAGATTGAACTTCAGCTCTGGGCCTACCATTCTCTTTCTCAAGTTTTTGACATAATTGAACATAATTTTGGAGATCTGATAGCATTTGCTGCATATCAGACTCTCTGGAGTTACCAGATGAATGAGATGATTCAGTATATTTGGAATTAGATAAACATAGGGTAGTTTCATTTACCACAGTGATGTCTGCCATAAGGCATACATCATGATCTGATCCAAAATTAGAAGAAGAAGATGAACTGGAACTTGTGTCTTCCTCCTGTGCTTCTTCCAGTAGTGCTCTCTTGTTAGCATATCTCATATCTCTCTTGATCCTTTTCTCTTCTCTTTCTCTAGGAGTTAATTTAGGACAATCATAGCTTTAGTGACCAGGCTTGTTGCAGGTGTAACAGGTGTTATCTCCTCTGGGACTGGGGCTTGGATCCCTCCTTCTCTGGTTGAACTCTGCTCTGGCTGGACTACTCTCTCTCCTCTGGTAATCTGGTCTCCCAGAGCTGCTTTCTTTTCTCCTCTCTGGAGTTCTGAATCTGGTCTCCCTTGAATCTCCAGATTTTCTTTCTTTATCTGCAGCTTTGAAGGAACTCTTCCTATCTCTGGTAGATTCCTTCCAGTGCTTCTTGTACCTGCCATATTTTGAACTCATTTTATCCAATTTACGGGTTAGAAGTGCTACCTGTTCTTTGAGACTCAGATCATCTGCAAGAGACTCTTTTGGTTTCTCATCTGTCCTGATGGTAGAGGAGAAGGCAACTCCCTTCTGACCAGAAGAGGAAACCTCTTCTGTTTGATCCTCCTCTTGAAGATCATATTCATAGGCTTTAAGATCAAATAGCAGAAGATGATGATCCAGAGTGTTGAGATCCTTGCTATCTTTAATTACAGTCACTTTGATTCTCCACCTGCTGGTTAGTGAACGCAATATTTTACTATTAATTTCTTTTTCAGAGTAGGTCTTACCTAGGGCACTAGCCTTGTTGAGAAGATTTGTGAGACGCATATCCAACTGGTCAATGGTCTCGTCTGGTTTCATTTTGAAGGTGTCAAACGAGTGTTGAACAGCTTGAAGTTTGTTATCCTTGATCTTCTATGTTCCTTCACAAAGTAGGACAAGTTTATCCCACATCTCCTTGGCAGTTGCACAGGTTCTGACCTTCTCTATTACTTCCTTGGTGAGTGTGTTGATAATCTCAGTCCGTGCCACCTGGTCCAGATTGTAAAGTTTTCTTTCATCGTTGTCAAGCTCATCTTTCTTTTTTAGGATTATTTGCCTGGGGACTCTGTCCTCTGCAGCTTTCTGGGCAGTTTCACTTGTTTCTTCCCTGGACTCTGACCTGCCACTATCAATAGGAGTCCAGTAAAATTTAATTGGGCCACTTTCTACCACATCTAACATGCGGTGATGAATAGCTCCAAGATGATTACTCATCATGAAACTCCAGTGGCTGTAATCCTCAAAAGAGAATTCTGGAAGCTTACGGCTCTTGTAAGAAGATTTTGCAGACATTTTGACAAAAGAGATTTGACAAAAATTTTAACTAAGCCACACTAAAGAGCAATAGATCTGCCCGGTGACCACCAAAAAGCTTTACAAAGCAGTGGTCGTTGGACACACTGCTCTGATACCACTTGTTGGTCCCACTAGATTGATAAATTTCGGAAGCTTTAATTTAAATGTCTTAGACAACTTCTTTTTACAAGAGCACACAATAATAAACAAGAATTTAAGTTTAGAAAATAGTAAATAAGACCGGATATATTGTGGTTCGGATCAGAATATCCTACGTCCACTCTCCCTTGAACAAGGGGTCTCACTATCCACCCAACAACCAACTTACTTACTGGAATTTTAGAAGTACCAGTTCCTTCTTACACTCTCTTTAGATCTAACTTTGATCTAAAGATCAACAACCTTCAACCTTATCTTGTAGATGAACAGGTTGAGGTCCAACTACTCCTTAAGAGTGAATAATTAATTAAGAACAATATAAGAGTGCTATGTGCGTGGATGAACAAGAGCTTTGAATGTATCATCGTGCGTGTATATAAATCTCTCTAGCCCTTTTTCTTGAGGATGCACTCTGTATTTATAGAGGTGATTAGGGAGTAGCTGTTGGAGAGCTAATCCAATCAGATTCTCTATTTAGGGAAACTTCAATCAATCAATTCCCTAATTGATTGATTGGGTTGGTGAAATCCTTGGATTGATTGACTTCAAGACTTTCCAATCCTGATCTTGTTGACTTGATTTGAATCACCAACGGTCAATATCTTCCAATGCCAAACTCTGATTCTCTCCAGAGAAGGCAATACCAGACACCAGGCAACCTTAATGTCTTCTGGTCCTGATCTGGTTATGAGACAGATAGTTCATCAGAATCAGGAAATGATTCTGAGCATCTTTTGTTTCACCAGACTCGTCTGGTTCGGACTCGTCTGGTCTGGGGAAAGGTTCTCTGCCTCTGGTCAGTCTCTTCTGGTGAAGTCCTCTGGTGAGTCCTCTGGTGTGTCTTCTGATGACTCTTCTGGTGACTCTTCTGGTGAGGTCTTCTGGTCTGGCAGTTCCCCCTAGACTAAGTCCTAATCTAAATCATCATCTGGCTAACAGGTCCAGATGGTCCTATTACATCTTCTAGTTTGTTTTAACTCATCAAAATTATACAATTTATATCCTAACAGGGGTATCAGGTAGGGTCTGCTCTGGTGCAGAGATGGGGACACCAGAAGCAGAGGATGGGTTTTGGGGAGGGTTTTCTAGGGGAGAAGTAGAGGGGGTAACAAGATTAACAGGGGAGGGGATGGAGGGAATTACCTCAGCTGGGTCAACACCAGCTGGAACAGATATCTCTGGAGCATCTCCCATAAGTAGAGAAACCTCTTCTATTGCCTGCTCCAAGGCATCCCCTAAGTCAAAGCCAGAGTCTGACCCCTGAAACATGGCTCTTCTGGCCCTGGATTTCTTCTTAAGCGGCTCAACCTCCTCTGCCTCTTCTTCTTCTGATGGCTCATCCACCAGAAGTGTTTTCTTGCTCCTTCTGCTAGTTCTGGGCTTTTTAGCAGATACCTTCTTGGCCTCCTCTGGCCTCTTCCTTTTAGCTGCTCCTACTGACTTGGCAGCCTTCTCACCATCACTCTTCTCCTTCAACACATCAAGAAGGGGAATCTGGTCCTCCTATGAGGAACTAGAGAAAGCTATGGTTGGAGAACCAGTAGCTTCAACAGTCTTCTTCTTACTTTGCTGCTTCTGCTGCTTCTGCCCCTTTGCAGGTGAGGGAACTGCTTGAAGAGGAGGGGCAGGGATGGCTTGCTCTCCATCAGAATCAACATGGCCATGGAGAGAGCCATCTTTAGAAAATAGGATCTTGGACTTGTGAAAGCCCTTGCACCATGAATCTCTCCATTTCTTCTCTGGAAAGATTGAGTCCAAGATCAGACTGAGCTTTGTGCCTAAGGACACATTGGCATTGAAAACGAATTGTTGCTCTCCAGGCAGTTGGGGCACTCCTCCTTCTGCACCTTCAACTTGTTCTTCCTCAAAACTCCCCAGAAGAACTCGGCCCAATTGCACTTGGCGCCATCAAAAATTGCCCTCATAACACAGAGCCTGCCTGTGAAGATGGCATTTGTGCTATGACTTTCGCACATCAGGATCTTCACCGCAATATCGAACAGAACCTTGTATTTTTGCCTCAAATGTTTGTCAAGAAAGCCTTTTGTCAAATTCTGACATGAGGATCTGGCAAAAAGCTTGAATGACTCCAACGCTTCTCCTTCTTTATACTTCAAGGGGTCCACACCCTCCGAGGAAATGTTACCAAACAAACTGCAGAAATCGGCCTTCGAAAAAACGACATCCTCCTTATCAATCATGGAGGAAATGTGGTCATCATGGATCTTCATTCTGACTAAAAACTGGGCAGCGTACCCATCCACCGTGCGCAAATCCTTGGGTATTTTGGAAATCAACTCCTCCACTCCAGATTGCCTAAGCAACTCCAAAATCTCCAGTGCTGCTGGATTCTTGGTGGAATAGAAATCCACCACCATTTCTGACTTCAATTTCTTGCAAACATACTCCGGATCGAAGTTGCACTTGGGTGCCATTTCTGTGAGAGAGAGAGAGAAAGAAAACTTGCAGAGAGAAATTAGGGCTTTGAAAGTAAGGAAACGCGAAAAGACAGATTGAAGCAAGGTTTGATTTAAATAGGTAAGACGTATGGCTTGAACAATTAATGAAGTGTGAACGCGTGTAATTGCCAAATTTAATTTAGGGAACAAAATCAATTTTCGAATTGATTGAAAAATATTGCACATTAATTAAATCTGATGGCCAAGATTAAAAGGCGAAATATAGATTTAATCTGGTGCGTAGGCGTGGTCATTGGGTCTGGGTATAAAGGGGTTTTGTGGCAGTCAAGAAAAAAATCGAAATGATTGCCTAGGCCCTATACCCTAGTCTTAAGTACACTCTGAAGTTGAAACGTTTTGGGTGTATTAAGTAAATTGAAAAGTGTATTCCAATGATCAGAGGCCAGAGAAGTAAAAGCATACATGTCCCCTGATATTGTAACCAGAAGATACCACAGCTAGTCTGGTGTTACATCTCATCTGATGAAACCCATCTGGTTCTGGTCAGAGAAGACTCCGAACTTTTCTGGAATCTTATTCAGCACCTCATCTGGGATGTACCTCATCTGGTGCGTATCTCATCTGGAGATGTAACTTCCCTGATATATCTAGCCTGTAGGCATGTTAGTTTGAAAAATGAATATATTAAGTAATAGAATGAAACAAGGATACTTCTCTGATGTTCCCCCTAAACCAAATCCGTCTCTGGATCCAATAAGCCTAACTCAAATGCTAACTCTCTGAATCTGGACTCAGCTAAAGACTTAGTCAGAATATCTACTCTCTGCTTCTCTGTTGCAATCTTTTCCATCCTTATATCTCCCTTCTCAACATGGTCTCTGATAAAGTGATGCCTTATATCAACATATTTGCACCTGGTGTGAAGAACTGGATTCTAGGTGATTGCTATTGCACTATTACTATCACAGAATATTGGAATATCCTTAGCTCTAATCTGGTAGTACCTAAGCTGTTGACTAATCCAGAGTAGTTGTGAACAACAGCTTCCTGCAGCCATGTACTCTGCTTGTGTTGTTGATGTAGCAACTGAAGTCTGCTTTATAGAAAATCAAGATACCAATTTATTTCCTAAAAATGGGCATGTTCCAAATGTAGACTTCCTATCTATTCTGCACCCACCATAATTTGAATCCGAATAACCACTTAACTTTAAGTTGTCATCTGCAGGATACCATAACCCTAAATTCAATGTTCCCTTGAGATATTTTAATATCTTCCTAGCTGCTTCCAAATGACTTTTCTTAGGATTAGCTTGAAATCTGGCACACACACCTACAGCAAAAGTAATATATGGTCTGCTTGCAGTCAGGTACAGAAGAGAACCAATAAGTGCTCTGTACTGAGTCTGGTCCACACTCTCTCCAGACTCATCTGGATCCATGTTGAAATTTGTCATCATAGGAATCTTGGCTGCCTTGCTAGATCCTATTCCAAATTTCTCTAACATGTTTCTGATGTACTTTGCCTGATTGATGAAAATTTCCTTCTCTGTTTGCTTTACCTACAAACCTAAGAAGTAATTCATTTCACCCATCATAGACATCTCAAACTGGCTCTGCATGAGTTCACCAAACTTCTCACACAGCTTCTTTTTAGGGGATCCAAATATAATGTCATCAACATATATTTGGACCAGAAGGATGTCCTTCCCTTCTTCTTTCCTAAACAAGGTCATATCAATCTTACCCTTAGTAAAACCATTGTCCAGAAGAAACTGAGATAGAGTGTCATACCATGCTCTGGGTGCCTGCTTCAGCCCATAAAGAGCTTTCCTAAGCTTAAACACCTTGTCACCTTGTTCAAAACCAGGAGGTTGTTCCACATACACTTCCTCAATGAGAATCCCATTAAGAAAGGCAGATTTCACATCCATCTGGTATACTTTGAACTTCATGTGAGCAGCATATGCTAAGAACAATCTAATGGCTTCTAGTCTGGCAACAGGAGCAAATGTCTCATCATAGTCTATTCCTTCAGACTGAGAATACTCCTGAGCCACTAGCCTTGCCTTGTTCCTAGTAATGACATCATTCTCATCATTCTTATTCTTGAAAACCCACTTAGTGCCTATCACCTTTTGATGTCTTGGTCTGTCTACCAGCTCCCAAACATCCTGTCTGGTGAATTGATTCAACTTCTCTTGCATGGCAACAATCCAATTTGAATCTTTCAGTGCTTCCTTGATGTTCTTGGGCTCAATCAAGGATACATAGCAACTGAATAAGGCAGCTAAGTTGAGAGTTCTCCTAGTCTGGACACCCTTAGTTGGATCTCCAATTATCAGGTCATTGAGGTGATCAACCAGGGTCCTCCTTCCCATGGTCTTACCTGATTGATCATCCTCTGCAGTACCTTGATGAATATCACCACCTGCAGAAGAGCTTTCCCCTACAGGAGTTCCAACCTCCTCTGGTTCTACACCTTGTGAAGTCTTCTTCTTCAGAGAACCAGAAGATGGGTCAACATCTGAAACTGAATCTGAGTCTGAATCAAGAATAGGTGGATTGACCTTGATTACTCTGGGAGTAGTCTGATTGTGTGTCTCTCCAGAAGACTTTAATTCCACCTTGCACTCAACAACAGATTCATCAAAAACAACATGAGGTGTTTCCTCCACACAAAGTGAATTCTTATTAAAAACTCTAAAAGCTTTACTGGTGCTGGAATATCCTAAAAATATTCCATCTGCCACTTTAGCATCAAAGGTTTTTAATTTAGATTTCCCATTGTCATGGATGAAACACTTACATTCAAAAATATGAAAATATGAAACAGATGGGGTTTTACCTTTCCATACATCATATGGAGTCTTGCTATGTCTCTGGGCAATTAGGCATCTGTTCTGGGTGTAACAGGCTGTATTGATGGCTTCTGCCCAAAACCTTTGTGGTGTGTTGTATTCTGCTAGAAGAGTCCTTACAGCTTTCTTAAGGGTTATATTTCTTCTTTCTGCTACTCCATTTTGTTGGGGTGTTCTGGCAGCAGATGTCTCATGAAAAATCCCATGTTCTTTGCAATATTCTGCAATGTGTGAATTCAGAAACTCTGTCCCCTTGACACTTCTGATCCTGACTATGCTCTGGTTCTGTTCATTTTGAAGCTGCTTGAAGAATTCTGGCAGCTTAGTGATAGTTTCATTTTTCTTAAGCAAGAACACTACCCAAGTGTATCTTGAAAAGTCATCTACTATCACCAAGGTGTACTTCCTTCCACTGAAACTAAGAGGAGAAACAGGTCCAAACAGGTCCATGTGAAGTAGTTGAAGTACTCTGGTTGTGGTTGTGCTCTGGACATCCTTAAAGGAGGTCTTGGGTTGTTTACCCTTCTGGCATGAACCACAAACCTGATCCTTCTTAAACACTTCATTAGGAAGACCTCGAATAAGACCTTTTCTGGCAATCTTATTCAGTGTTTTGAAGTTAAGGTGGCTCAATCTCTTGTGCCATAACCAGCTATCTTCTGCAGATCCTTTAGCAACCAGGCAAGCATTTCTTGGGCAACTGCTAAAATCTGCAAGATAAATGTTACCCTTCCTCAATCCTATTAGCAAGATATCATTATAATCAGAAGAAGAGACAGTGCATGAATCACTAGAGAACTTCACTGAGTATCCCCTGTCACAATATTGGGATACTGAAAGCAGATTATGCTCTAGTCCTTCAACGTAGTAGACTTCATCCACAGATACTCCATTAAAAGTTAACTTTCCAACACCTCTGGTGACTCCATAGTTGTTATCACCAAACATCACTCTTGGCCCATTTATTGGCTTGAAATCCTGGAGATGATCTTTCTGGAATGTCATGTGCTTGGAACATCCACTATCAATGTACCACACATGTTTGCTTGAGAGTCCTTTCTCCAATGGGCTCTTATCATCCTGCAGAGAAATCAATTAGGTCCCCTACTAGAGCTGGGTCCTGATTGGTTAGTTGCAGGTTTTGTAGGACTCCAAAGATAAAGATCATCCCTTGCTGGATGAGGAGATCTTATCTTCCTTCCAAATCTATCTACCAGCACATGTCCTCTTACAATGACATATTGAGTTACTGGTCTGATCAGAACACCTTTCCTATAAACAGGTCTGGTGTATCTTTTCTCAAATCTGGCTTTTGGAATAGCCTGCCTTAAAGACATGGTCTTAAAGGTCTGGTTGTAAGGGTACATCCTAGAAGAACCATCCCTGGTGTCATAACTACCCAGATCAGTTGGTTTTCTATAGATGGGTCTGGAAGACCTCCTCTGGTTCTGAAAGTTAGACCTTTTCTGGTGGTTATTGTTCCTTTGAGTATATCTGTTCTGGAATTGATTCCTCTGAGAAAACCGTCTCTGGGGTACTTGGTTCTGTTGAACATTGTTCCATCTCTAGTAGTTCCTATTCTGATTGGGATTCCCCCTTCTTGAGTGTCTCCTTTGAGGTTCCCTAATCTGGTTAGGTTCCCTTTGAGGATTCCTCTGGGGTCCTCCAATCTGAGTAAGTTCTACTTTTTGAGATTTATTGTTAACAGATCCATCAACCTTCAATAGTTCCCTTTGTGGACGTTTTATTCTCAAGGATTCTCTCTTCCATGACAGTCAACTCTTATGGACCATATTCTATGTGATTAACTGAGTGGTTCATTTTCCAATTAGGATTGTGAACCACTTTGTAACCATTACCAGTTGAGTCTTTTTCATCCCAGATTTCTACCAATTTACCAGATCTTATAGACTTATCTTTGTTGTAAAGGTATTTATGAGTTTTGGTAGTAATTCCAGAATATCCTAAACCACTCTTATCATTAAGGCGCTGAGAAGACTCGGATATAATAGATACAACAGATGGTATCTTAGGAGCTTCTCTGGGTATGGGTATCTCTTCTATGGTTTTCTCAACTTGTTTTCCCTTGATAAGAGTCTGGTATTTGGCTCTAAGTTCATTGAACTCATCTTCCTGAGAGTTCTTTTCTTTCATGAGTTGATCTACCAGAGTATCTCTTTCTGTGATCTTATCCTGAAGTTCAGAGACTTCTTTGGAATGATCTTTCATGAGTTCTCTGGTGGATTTTTGCTCATGAGAGAGGGGTTGAACTTCAGCTCTGAGCCTACTATTTTCTTTCTCATGTTTTTGACATAGTTGAACATAATTTTGGAGATCTGATTGCATTTGTTGCATATCAGACTCTCTGGAGTTACCAGATGAATGAGATGATTCAGTATATTTGGAATTAGATAAGCATAGGGTAGTTTCATTCACCTCAGTGATGTCTGCCATAAGGCATACATCATCATCTGATCTGAAATCAGAAGAACAAGAAGATCTGGAACTAGTATCTTCCTCCTCTGCCTCTGCCAGTAGTGCTCTCTTGTCAGCATATCTCCTATCTCTCTTGAGTCTTTTCTCTTCTCTTTTCTAGGAGTTAATTGAGGATAGTCATAGCTGTAGTGACCAGGCTTGTTGCAGGTGTAACAGGTGTTATCTCCTCTGGGACTGGGACTTGGATCTCTCTCCTCCTCTGGTTGTACTCTGTTCTGGCTGGACTATTATCTCTTCTCTAGTAGTCAAATCTGCTAGAACTGCCATCCCTCCTCTGGTAATCTGATCTCCCAGAGCTGCTAGCTCTTCTCCTCTCTGGAGTTTTCAATCTTGTCTCCCTTGAGTCTCAAGATTTTCTCTCTTTATCTGCAGCTTTGAAGGAACTCTTCCTGTCTCTGGTAGATTCCTTCAAGTGCTTTTTGTACCTGCCATATTTTGAACTCATTTTATCAAGTTTATGCGTTAGGAGTGCTACCTGTTCCTTAAGACTCAAATCATCTGCAGGAGACTCCTTTGGTTTGTCATCTGTCTTGATGGAGAGGAGAAGGCAACTCCTTTCTGACCAGAAGAGGAAACCTCTTCTGTTTGATCCTTCTCTTGAAGATCATATTTGTAGGCTTTAAGATCAGATAACAAAAGATGATGATCCAGAGTGTTGAGATCCTTGCTATCTTTAATCACAGTCACTTTGATTCTCCACATGCTGGTTAGTGAACGTAATATTTTACTATTTATTTCCTTTTCAGAGTAGGTCTTACCTAAGGCACTAGCCTTGTTGAGGAGATTTGTGTGACGCATATCCAGCTGGTCAATGGTCTCGTCTGGTTTCATTTTGAAGGTGTCAAACGAGTGTTGAACAGCTTGAAGTTTGTTATCCTTGATCTTCTCTCTTCGTTCACAGAGCAAGGCAAGTTTATCCCACATCTCCTTGGCAGAGGCACAGGTTCTGACTTTCTCAATCACCTCCTTAGTGAGTGTGTTGATGATTTCAGTTCTTGCCACATGATCCAAGTTATAGAGTTTATTTTCATCATTATCAAGCTCATCTTTCTTCTTGAGGATTCTCTGTCTGGGAACTCTGTCCTCAGCAGCTTTCTGGGCAGTTTCACTTGTTTCTTCCCTGGACTTTGACCTGCCAATATCAATAGGAGTCCAGTAAAATTTAATTGGGCCACTCTCTACCACATCCAACATGCGGTGATGAATAGCTCCAAGATGATTACTCATCATGAAGCTCCAGTGGTTGTAATCCTCGAAAGAGAATTCTGGTAACTTACGACTCTTGTAAGAAGATTTTGAAGACATTTTTACTAAAGAGATTTAATAAAAATTTAACCAAAATACAATAAAGAGCAATAGATCGTGGCTTAATCCTCGAAAGAGAATTCTGGTAACTTACTAATATTGTAAGAAGATTTTGAAGACATTTTTACTAAAGAGATTTAACAAAAATTTAACCAAAACACAATAAAGAGCAATAGATCTGCCCGGTGACCACCAAAAAGCTTTACAAAGCAGTGGTCTTTAGACACACTGCTCTGATACCACTTGTTGGTCCCACTAGATTGATAAATTGCGGAAGCTTTAAAGGAAATGTCTTTAGCAAAGTTCTTTTCACAAGAGCACAATAAATAAGCAAGAAAGTAAATACAGAAAGCAGTAAATAAGACCGGATGTATAGTGGTTCAGATCTGAATATCCTACCGCCACTCTCCCTTGATCAAAGGGGTCTCACTATCAAATAAACAACCAACTTACTTACTGGAATTGTGAATTATCAGTTCCTTCTTACAAACCCTTTAGATCTAACTTGATCTAAAGCCTTCAACCTTCTCTTAAAGATGAACATGTTGAGATCCAACAACTCCTTAAGAGTAAATATGAAAGTATGAGCAGAATAAGAGTGATATATGCTTGATAATCAAGAGCGTGGAATATGACTTCGTACGCGTAGGATTCTAGAGCTTTTCTTGAGTCTGCACTCTTGTAATTATAGAGGTTATTAGGATATAGACGTTGGAGAGTTAATCCAATCAGATCCTCTATTTAAGGAAGCTTCAATCAATCAATTCCCTAATTGATTGATTGGGTTGGTGAGATTCTTGGATTGATTGACTTTAAAACTTTTCAATCCTGATCTTGTTGACTTGATTTGAATCACCAACGGTCAAGTGCTTCCAATGCCTAACTCTGATTCTCTCCAGAGAAGGCATGACCAGACACCAGGCAACCTGATGTCTTCTGGTCCTGATCTGGTTAAGAAACATAATGCTCATCAGAATCAGGAGATGATTATGAGCATCTTTTGTTTCACCAGACTCATCTGGTCTGGGGAAAGGTTCTCTGCCTCTGGTCAGTCTCATCTGGTGAAGGCCTCTGGTGGAGTCCTCTGGTGAAGTCCTCTGGTGGGTCTTCTGGTGACTCTTCTGGTGAGGTCTTCTGGTCTAGCAGTTCCTCCTAGACTAAGTTCTAATCTAGTTCATCGTCTGGCTAACAGGTCTAGATGGTCCTATTACATCTTCTGGTTTGTTTTAACTCATCAAAACTATACAACATTTATCCTAACAATAGCCAATTGGTGTTAGTTGAGCTCTTTGCTATAAGGCATGCATTTGGTGTGCAATACTTCCAATCTGCAAGATTGACATTTCCGTTCCTTGACCCAGTTAGTAGTACCTATTGTTAAGATGTATTCTTGACAAAACGCAGGTTTCATGAAAACTCAACACTGTATCCTTTATCACAAAACTGACTTATATATAATAGGTTATGCTTAAGTCCACTGACATAGGATACATTGTTAAATCTTATTGGGCCAATAATTAAAGTACCATAACCTTTGGTGGCTCCTTGTGAAATCTCACCAAAAGTGACCTGTGGACCTTCTTTCTCAATGAATTCTTTTAGGAGACTTTTATTGCCAGTCATGTGCCTGGAACAACCACTGTCCAAGTACCAGACTGAGGATTTAAGAGCTTCTCCTTTGTTGAGGTCCACTAAGCCCTGCAGTCAAGATCAAGCTTTAGGTACCCATTTTGTGTTGGGTCCTATCAGGTTAGTTGTACCTTTCAGAATCCAAATTTGCCTCACAGTTCTAATTACTTTAGAGTGGCTAATTTGTCTTTCATAAACATCTACATAGATAGTTACCTCCCTTGGTTCCTTAGGAGTAAACTGTCTATGGGTGTCAGCCTTTGAAGGAACAGGAACCTTCTTACCATTCTTATTCTTAGGCTTGGGTGCACCTGGTCTCAGTCTTTGTTGATAAAGGTATTGAGAACCTTTTCCTTTAGGCGTAAAAGGAATAGGTTTTCTACATGAGTCATTCCTTGAGGAATGCTCATGCCTGGATACTTTCAGTTGAGGTTGTTTTATTTGTGAAGACCTCGACTGATAGTACCTCTGCTGGGTTCAAGTATGATTAGTTAACTGAGCCTTTCCAATTGGTTTTGGCTGTGTTTAACTTTTCTTTTGTTGAACCTCAGCTGGTCTTTTCCCTTTATCTAAATCCTGTGGTTGAAAGGTCACAAATTTAACAAAGACTCTCTTTGTACCACTTGAAGAAGCAACACTCAGAGGACCTTCTGAAGGTTTTGGAATATAGCCTATTCCACACTTGTTATTGGGATTGATTTGAAAGTTTTGAATCTCCTCTATGGCAAGAGAGGGTTTGTTTAGAGCATCAAACCTTTTTAACAAGGTCTCTTCAGATTTATGTAAGACATCAATTTTCAGGAGAGATTCCTTTATTTGGCTTACCAATTTTATATTCTCTTCAGTTAACCTTGTCTTAGATTCAGTAAGATCTTTGATCAGTTAATCTTTACCATTTCCTTGACTCTTGAGGGTTTCCACCTCTTTTGTTAATTCAATGGTGGATTTAGCTGAGTTAAGATCTGCCTAACTCCCTGACTCAATTAACTTGGAGTTTTCACTCAAGAGTTTTTTGTTTTCATCCTGGAGACAGAAACTTGCTTCTTGCAACCTTGAGAAATCAATCATCAACTGTTCCAAAGTGGACATAAGATTGAGTTCCTCTGTTGAATCTGCGCTGAGCTCAAGTGTGTGTCCTAAGGAAATAGATGGTTTAGATTGTACCTCAGGTTCTTCTCTGGCCATAAGGCACAAGTCATCATCACTACTGTCAGAGAAGAGTCCTTCAAATGACTTCGGCTCTTCATCAACATCTTCAGCAACCATGGCTTTTCTTTCTCCATATCTTCTGTCTCTTTTGGCTTGCCTTTCTTTCCTATCTTTTGTTCAAAGTTGGAAGATGAGAACTCAAAGCTGAAAGCAGAAAATCAGAAGCTTTCACAATGTCTATGCAACTCAGCTGATCTACCAGCTGAACAAAATCATACACTGGTCGAAGAGTCTTCTGACTTGACAACCAGGTGTACTGAACAAGTTAAGCTGATAGAAAGGTTGGTTGTTGAAAACATTGAGAAAGACAATGAATATAATCTGCTCAAAGCTAAGTTTGATGAACTCTTCCACCAAAACAAAATTGTAAGAGAAAGTGAGGACAAGCTCAAGATGAGATTGGAGCAGCTGACTACATCAAATAATGTTGTGTCAAATATAGCTGCCTCATCTCAAAGAGAGCATGATAAGACAGGCCTTGGTTATTCCAAACCTGAATCCTCACATGTTCAGAAAGAAGAACAACCTAGAAATTTTATTGATAAAGGCAAGAGGTCAGCTGACCAGGCAACTCAGCCTAATGGGCAGATGAGCACTGAAACTCAAAAACCCAAAAGGCAGAAGAGGAATTTTAAGAAGGATTATACCCAGAATAAAATACCTCAGCCAGGCCAGAGAGTAGAAGACCGTCTGGATCTTCTCAAAAGAGGCAGAACCAGATGACTCCTACTCACCTGCAGAAGACTTTCAAGTCATCTGCCAGACCAGCTGGAACCTTGATGGTTCTAGTAAAACTTATCCTTATCAAAAGAATTTCAAGACTGTTGCTTTAAGACAAGTTACTTCTTCTACTGGACAAGCTCATAAGAGAAGAAGAGTCTCTAGAAGAAATAATCATGTCAAAGGTTCTTTTGTTGAGTGTGTTTTTATGGACTTATATGGAAGAAAGATAAGATCACCTGATTCTAAAAGGGATGATCTATTCTCGTGGCTTCCTAAAAATTGTGCTAACCCCCTGGACCCAGAAGGGTACCAAAAAGTTGATTGCCTGCAGATACACAAGAAGACCAGCTGATGTTTTGCCCCAATATCAGCTGAGCATATTTTAAGGGGGAAGATCAGTTGACCCAGCCTGCTAGATTATTTATCTTGTTATTTCAAAATTTTCTTGTCTTGTTTTATTTAAGTTCCTTCAGTTTTAACATCATAAAAAAGGGGTAAATTGTTAGGATATAGATTAGATGTTTTGAAGATGTTAAAACAAAAACTTATAATGGGACTAGCTGAACTTGTTAGTCAGCTACAGACTAGTCTAGGTCTAGAATAGGTCTTAGGTTAAGGGGGAAGAAATCTGTGCAGACCAGATGAGGTAACCAGATGAGAGGTGACCAGATGAGGTGTCCAAACCAGAGCAGAAGAGTCACCAGACCAGATGAGCTCTGACCAGAGGAGTCTGCCAGAGGAGTATGCCAGAAGACCTCTCCCAGATGAGGTTCAGAGCAGAAATATCACCTGACCAGATGAGTCCAGAACAGAAGACCCTAGACAAGACCAGACCAGACCAGACGAGTGTTGACTAGATAAGGGGGACAGATTAGTTCACCCACATGGAGGTTGCATGTAATTTGGAGACAAGGAGATTTTGGAGATCAATGATGGAGAAGAAGGCAATCTAAAAGTCAACTGATGGAGGATCTGATTGATTGATTGATTGAAGTCAACTAATCAATCATATAATCAATCTTTGATTGATTATATCCCTCAAATTATGGTTGTTTGAATTACTAGCTTTCCAACGGCTAGTTAATTCTCACAACTATAAATATGTTGGGATATGTTTTAGTTTTGATGATTTTCCAAAACCACATGTAATAGTTTTGAAAGCAGTCAGGATCGTATATTTAGTTTCAGGTCAGGCTAGGTTATTTCTCAGTAGAACAAGTTGTCAGTTGAGAAGAACTCAGTTGAGGGGGAACTCAGCAACACAGCCTGAGAATATCAAGATGACACCAAGAAGAACTGACTGAAGCCATGGCAGAGACCTAAACCTGAAGAGAAGCCTGAAGGATGTCCCACTGAGTATAAACCGGGCTGATCTAAGCTAAGTCAGGCGGACCACTCAGTGAAGAGCATGATCAGGAGGATCAGTGCTGCACCAAGTAGGCCCTGAAGGAGTCAGGCTACTGTGGTCAGGGAAGTTTCTCATTCAGCCTTATGACAAACTTCTTAGAGTGATCTTCAAACAGTCCCTGAAGGACAACTACATTGAAGACGTTCAGTCCATTGAAGATCATCGAGTCAGTGAAGGATGAAGCTACCTAAAGTCAGTGGGCCTTGGTCAACCTACTGAGCCAAAGATCAGTTGGATCCAGCCCACGTGGACCAATCAGCACAAGGCAGTAAATTTGACACTGACAAGGCCGCATTCCAAGAAAAGTGGTTGAAACCATTAATTGTATGGATTCAAATGTAATTTCCTCCAACGGTTACATTTGAATCCACACTATAAATACAAGCTCATAGATGTTGTTTGAAGTGTGTGAAGAAGGAAAAAATCAACACCTACAAGCTATGAGGGTGTGCGGGTTTTAGGGAGTCATAAGGAAATGTTCCTCACACCCACGACACTGACCATTAGGGTTTTCACTTATATTCATTGAGTGTCAAGCTTGTAACTCTTAGCTTAGAGAGGTTTTCCCAATCTTAGCTTGAGGCTAATACATTGTAAAGGAAAACCTCACATAGTTGGAGAAACCAAACTGAAACCAAAACCCTCTAGTTAGGTTTGTTGGTTGAAGTTAGTCAGTAAGGAGAGGCAGCCCAGGGAGTGGCGTGAGTCCAATGTTTTGTGCACCTAGGCACGTTAAAAATAAGAATCCCAGTTAGTGGATTTCCTGTTAAATAAGGTTGTGGATGTAAGAGCTTGAGTCTCTGAACCACGTTAAACTGAGCGTACTTATCTTTTAAAGTGCTTACTAAAGTGTTGTGAAAATCTGCTCACTGAGAGCTTTGTTAAAAGAAAACTTTGGTTACGCATTCAGGTCAGGGAGAATCCTTCTCACTGACCAGTTCAGGCAACGCACTCGAGAGTTCAGCATCTTGAGTCACTGCGTTACTTAGAGCATGAGTCTCCAAGTGCTCACACTGACTTGGTAGCTCAGGCTCTGAGTAAAGCAGTGACTTGAAGTGTAACCTCTCGAGTCACTGCCTTGTTACGAGACTGAGCTCGCAAGTCAATTGCACTGACTTGAGTGCTCTGACTCGTAGCAATGCAGTGACTTGAGTATTATTCACTTTTGCTGAACTCCCTGAGGAAAGGTTTAAAAAAAATTGCTCCTGAATTCCCATTTTGCCATTCAAAAACGGGACCATCAAAATAGGAGTGTTTTTTGTTGAGTTCATTAGAGAGACAAGAGTCGGGCAAGAGCACACAAAGACACATGAACTCTCACCATACACTTACCTTGTTTATACAAGTATTATCTACTCTTTTAGGAGTTCTAGTTGGAATTTTTACTCAACATATTCTTCACCTTGAAAGGTTGTTGTAAGTTGTACGAAGGAGCTGGTACTTCTCAATTCCAGTGGTTCGTGAGTAAGTTGGTTGGAGAGAAAGTCCCCTTTAGAGAAAGGGAGAGTGGACGTAGGACCTGTTGTCCGAACCACTATAAATCCGGTGTTCTCTACTTTATGCTTTTTAGAAATTGGTTTTCATTAAAAATTAACTCAAAACGCTTTCCGCTGGATAAGCTTTTTGGGACCAATACTTAATTTATAGATGTTTGAATTTCTAGCTTCCAACGGCTAGTTATTTGATACCTATAAATAGGAGTGCATGGTGATGAGTTCTACAAGAAAGACGGGCAAGAGAGCACAAAAGATAGAGAAACACATGAACACACCATACACTCACCTTGTTCATACAAGTTTATCTACTCTTTTAGGAAATGTAGTTGGAAACATTACTCAACCTATTCATCACATAAAAGGGTTGTTGTAAGTTGTAAGAAGGAGGTGGTACTTCCCAATTCCAGTAGTAAGTAAGGTTGTTGGTGAGTGAGACCCCTTTGGTGAAAGGGAGAGTGGACTTAGTATCGTTATATCCGAACCACTATAAAATTCTCGTGTCTCTTTTATTTACTGTTTTTATTTTCAATTTCTGCATAATTAAATTTAGCACTTCAAAAGAGTTTTTTCTTAAAATTAAGTATAAAATACTTTTCGCTAATAATAATTTTTTGATCAACACTAATTATAGGAGTTAGTGAGACTGGTCATTTTGCACCTTGGCACGTTAAAAAAACAAGCTAATCCATTAAGGGGTTCTCCTGTTAAATCAGTATTGTGGACGTAAGAGCTTGAGTCTCTCAACCACGTTAAAAACTCTGAGTTCTTTACTGCTTTGATTATTGTGCTTATTGATTATTATTGATCATTCATTGCATAATTTAACAGTGTTGAATCAATCAACCTGATCTTGAACTCATTGCACTGCCCTTCTAACCACAGCTTCTAAGTAAGAAAAACTCAGTTTTCAGAAAGTAACATAACAAGTCTATAAAATTTCAGGGCTCACTCATTTTCGCACCCAGGCATAGATAGTTAGTCAACTGACTTGCTTCAGAGCAATTAGTAGGTGTATTATCTATTCAGTGCCTTACACTAAGACTCTAAGTTAAGGGGACTCAGTTTGAAAGAGAAAGAAAAATTTGTATACGTGTATTCCCCCCCCCCCCCATACACGTATCACTCAGACTTGTCCGAGACCAACAAGTGGTATCAGAGCAGTGGTTCAAAAGACCACCGACTTTGAATACTAATAGTTTCAGAGGAGAAACTGTTGGTGGTCACTGAACAGATATAAGGTTGCATATTTTCTGAAAACCTGCATCATGACTTCTAGGAGGCTCGAAACTTCTTTGCCTGAATTCTCTGTCTCTAACATTGTCTACTGGAGATTCAGGTTAGTTGCACATTTGGATATCATTCATGACCAGATGCCACGAGTCATCTAGGATGACCCTATCAAGATCACAATTCCCAACGTTAGAGGACTAGGATATGATGATCAGCCCAATGGAGCTCCAGTTCTGAAGGACAGGAGCCAGCTCACCAATAATAAGATCAAGATGATAGGACTGGACAATGTGGCCAAGAATATCATTCTTCATACGGTGGCGTTCGAGGAGTCAGCGACGCTGATGCACTTAAAGACTGCAAATGAGGCATGGGATGAGTTAAACCAAATGTGCGAGGGATCTGAGAAGATCAAGGAGAACAAGAGAAATATTGTCATTCAGGAGTTTGAAAGCTTCGAGATGCTGCCTGAGGAGACCATTAATCAAATGGTGTCAAGATTTGTCAATATGAATGAGTTGGTGCTACTAGGGAAAGAAGTCCCTAAGAGAGAGGTGCTTCTAAAATCCTGAATGCTCTTCCTGAGAGATGGGATAACAGTGTTATCATGCTAAAAAACACTCAGGATATGAGCAACATTACTTTGGCCCTACTTTTCTCTGAGCTCAAAGCCTTAGAATTCGACCTGAACAAGAGGAAGAAGAAAGAAGTGGTTGAAGATGAGGAAAAAGCTCCAGAGAAGAATGTGGCATTCAAAGTGTTGGTCCCGGTACAAGACTGAGAAATACGTGTATACCAATTTTTTTAACTTAAAACCTGACTGAGTCCCCTTTACTCAGAGTGGTAAAGAACTAGGAGCTGATAACACACCTACTGACTACACTTGGTGCGGGTCAGTTGGCTAACTATCAGTTCAAGTTCAGTGCGGAAATGTGTAAGCCCTGATAGTTTAAAGTCTTATTTAGTTTGCTTTCTGAGAAACTTGTTTACTCAAATCTGAATAGTGATTAGTAGGGCAGTGCTCTTTTTGAGGATCAGGTTGATTGATTCAAGCCTGATAAACTGAATGCAATGAATGAGCAAGTAATATGGCAAGTATGCACAATATCAAAACAATAAGAACACGAGGAGTTTAACGTGGTTCAGAGGCTCAAGCTCCTACGTCCACGGCCTGACTTAACAGGAAATCCACTCAAGGGATTCTTGTTTTTAACGTGCCAAGGTGCACCAAGACCAGCTAACCTTACTGATCTATACAACTCCACTTACTAACTCACTAACTGACTTACTCCCAACAAACCTAACTTAGGGTTTTGGTTTCAGTTTGGATTCCAACTAGGTTGAGATTATCCTCACAAGACAAAGCTATGCTAAGGATTGGATAATCTCTCTAAGCTTAAGATAATGCTATTTAGCGCTTGGAATACAGAATAACTCTCAGTTGCTAAGAAACACTTGGGAAATTTAGATGGTTTCGAGTGCTTCTCTTAAAGGCTGAATGCTTTGAATGCTTGAGAGTTTGAGTAATTTTTGGCTTGGAAATTTCCCGTAACCTTGAATGGGTTCAAGGTCTTCTGTATTTATAGGTGATTTGAAAAACTATCCGTTGGAGAGATAGCCTTCAAGTCATCTATGTAGAGTGGCTTCAAACGGACATATCTTCATGCAGCAGTCGTCCTTGCATGGATTTGGTATTTGCATTAAATGCACATTAAATGCTTGCCCGTTGAACATGCAGTCTGAATTCAGTCTTCATGTCAGGTTCCGTACGTGCGTGTCCTTCCAGGATTGGTCCACGTCATCAGGTTGGTGAGAATGTCAGAACTCATTCCTGAGCTTCAGGCTTGTCTCTTTAAGTTCATTTTGTCTTGAGCTCACCGGTCTTGTCCTGACGCTGAAATTCCTTTTGCATTGCTTGGCTCTACTCCAAGTCTTCCCATAAACTCAGTAACATCCTGTTCTCTTCAGGACTGAGTTAGTAATGACCTCAGGGTCATACTCTTCATCACTGACACTTACTCAGCCAGCTTAGAGGACTGCCATAAGATCAGGATGGTGCTCTTCGTCTTCAGGCTCTTGGTCTTGATTGTCACCAGTGAGTTCTCCTCTCACTGAGTACCTGTGAAGTGTAAAATGACTAAGTATTGATCCTAACCAAGACTAGCTTGACAAAGACAAATTAACGCAAACACATCTTTTCAGGGGCTTTGGGATCTTAATCAAAACTGACAATGTCCCAACAATTTCCCCCTTTTTGATGATGCCAAAACACTGAAAAGATCCTCAAAACACTTAGAGGAAATATGATAAACCTACCTATAAGATAAGACAGTGTTAGAGCAATTCTTGATAAAGTACAGAATTTAAACAAACAGCCAAAAAGACAATGAGTTTTTGTCTGTGGGCAAACGTAATAGATTTCATTGATTGATTTGGAAATAGTTACAATGAATCTAATCTATTACAAAGAAGCCTGTGAACACCTAGACTAATCTCATTTCAGGTTCGAGTCCATATCCTGCATAGACTCTTGCCTTCAGCTCGTCAAGTCTTCTAGGTTGGTTCACATACCCTTCAGCTTTGGCTATCTTCAAAACTTCCATCATAATGGCCTTTGTATCGTGCTTTTGAGTTCCAGGAACTAAGGGAGGAGCTCGAATGGTGAACTCAGGAGCCTTCACTTGAACTTGAGCTGCATCAGCCTCCTCCAAGATCTTTTGGAACAGCTCAGGATGATTGTCCATCATGTAGTCAGTGAAGTGGGCATTGATATCATCAGTGTCGCCCCATTTCTTCACCACAAACCACAATCTAACAAACTCATCCTTCGCATCAGACCAAAACTCCTTCAATGCCTCTGAGATGAACTCATCGACATAAGCTTCCCTTAATCCTGATTCTGGCCTACTTACTTGAAGAATTGATGACTTCCTAACTGTTGGCCTCTTTCTGTACTTCCTAGGCTCAGGCTTTGCCTTCTTCCTCCTAAGCAGACTGATCACTGCATCATCTAACTCCCTTTGTTGAAGCTCAGTGATATCAGTCAGCTTCTCAACCTTCTTTTCCAAGATGCGCATCTTCTCTTTTTGAGCAATTTCAGCTCTGCGCATAGCCTCAGATTTCTCATAATGATCTCCCCATGCTTCAGCACATAGCTCTGCCACCAACTCCCCAGAGTAAGTGATTGTGTTCTTCCTTGAGCTCATGGGAGAAGATCTCTGAACTGGCTCAGGTTGTTGCTTGGAAGGTTCATCAGTCTTTGCCTTTGTTGCCTCCGCCCTCAGCCTGGCAACAACTTCCTCTCCTTCCTGATCCACTGCCGCCAACCTTGCTGACTTCCTCACCCTTAGCACATTCCCTTCAGGATTGGCTTCAGGACCAGCTTGAACGGTTTCGCCTTGGTTGACTGCCTCCGATGCCTTAGGACGGGATCTTTTCTTTCTTTCCCCCTTTTTGGCATCATCATTGGCCTCTGATGGGGATGCGTCAGATCCACTGTTGATTACGAAAGAGGCTAGGGAATGGACATCATTGATTCCCTCTTTCAGTAACTCAACTCCCATCAAAATTCATGTTCCTGCAAATGAGACTGAACTGATTGCAGCTTTCACCTTCTTCTCAAAGACCTCCATGGAGAGTTGGAGTCTTTGTTCAGCCTTCTCAATCTTCTCATCCACCAGAGCAGATCGTTCATCTGCTTGAGTCAGCCTTTCAGCAATGTCCTTTGAAGTCTGAGCAATGCGTTCTGACTCCAGCTCAAACTTTGAAGCTGAGCCAGAAATGGCCTGAGTGAACAGTGCTCCAGCCTGAGCTGCAAGCTTCTCCACAACCTGATTGAGATCCTCCTTCCATTGCTCATCCTTCTCAGCCAACTGCTTCAAGGTCTGCCTAAGCATCTTCTTTGTCCTCTTCTGCTCATTCCTTACTGACTTGGCCGTGTCAATCATCGTTTTCTTCAGCAAAATCAGCTCCCTGTTGGCAAGGGTGTTGTATTCTGACTTTGTCCACCTGATGTGTTTCGCCAGGGCCTTGGAGTCTTCTTCTTTTTCAGCTCGTAGCCTCATTACTTCCTCCTGAAGTTCAGCTAGATTTTGTGTGGTTTTCTCCTGCTTGACCTCCACTATGCTTGTGAACTCAGCACGGCCGACCCCGGTGATCATCACATCTTCATCAGCACCAACGGCCTCATCAGTAAGTGGCTGTTTTCCCTTGTCAGCCCCTGCGGCATCAGTCCCCTCTCCAGGGTACACTGAAGGCAGTTGTTGAGTGGTCAGGGCCACCTGCTCAGGCTCAGCCCTGCCATCTCGAACCTTAGGAACTTGTCCCTCGGAACTGAGAGTCTCCTTGGATGCCTCAACATCTTCCTCTCTTGTCTCAGGGCAGGGAATCCCTTTATCGACAGATGTCTCATTGGCAGCTGTGTTGTTCGAAACATCCTCAGCCACTGGTCCACCCTTGGCACCAGTATCCCTTTCACCTTCCCCCTGAGCCTGAGGCTCAGAGACCATCTCATCAACTTCCTTAGCAGTCTCTTCCACTGCCTTCTCTATAGCTCCACCCTGAGCATCATTATCATCCTCATCATCATTTTCTTCATCAGACAGGATGTCAGCCTTGCTCTGGGACATCAGGCTGTTGACTAGCTCCTTTAGATTATCGAAGTTGAGCAGTTGAAGCCAGCTAGTCAGGCCAAAATAGGAGCACAGCCTGGCCTCCTCCGTCTCCCAGTGCTCCCAGCCACGAGCATCTACCAACAAATGTTGCTCCTGCATGTTTGATTGTTTAAATTCCAACCAAACCTTGAGCTCAACTTCATTTGCCAGTAGCTCTTTGTATCTGTTCAGTCCGGGCCAGCACTTAGATGCCCATTCAGTTGCATTACCCTTAAGGGTGTTCTCAATTACTCCACCCATCAAGTGCTCATCCAGCTCCTCCCCTCCTGCATCACCAGGAAATCATAATCTTCAGCTTGGGAGGATTTGGGACAATCTTTTGGGTTGGGATATGAGGGAAAGTCTGTGGGATTTGGAAGGTTTGGCTCAGATGACTGGTCAGGCTCATTCGTTGGTAAGTTTGATGGCACTGACTCAGTAGGATGATTTGGCTCTGTGGTTTGGGGTAATTGAGGGGGTTGAGGTGTAGGGTCAGGGTTGGAAAGTGTTTGGGTTTCGGGGTGAGTGGGTGTTTGAGTGGGTACTGTCTCAGGCTGCAACAACTCAGCCGTCTCGATAGATTTTCTCACTTCCTCCAAGTCAGAGGCTCCAGGTGAGCTTGACTCCTCCCTCTCACTCACTACAGGCAACTTCTTAGCCGGGGACTTTTTGGGTCCCTTCCTAAGCCTCTTCAGGGGCCTCTCTCCCTGATCACTCTCCTTACTGACGTCATCGTCAGTTCCCTCAGCCTCAGACCAGGCCTTCTTGGGATCAGACTCAGTCCCTGACTTCGTGCTCTTCCCTGACAGCACAATTTTCACCCTCTTCGTCTTCTCAGCCGCTTCCATCTCAGGCTGTTCCACCTCCTCAGCTACTACCACCTCCTCACCTTCCTTACTCCTCTCAAGGAGGTCATCTACCCTTTCAATGAGACTGGTAGCCACTCTCTTGGCCTTACCAGCTGGTTTTTTGGCCTGACCCTTTGCTTTCGCATTGGGATCAGTCAGCCCTAGCACTGAATAGGTATCACTCAGTGAGGAAAACATTACCTTCTTTGAGGAGAGACAATCCTCAAAATCGAAGGTATACCCATGGCAGGCATGAGCTATCAGGATGGACATCCTCGTCCCGAACGGCAAGATGGCATAAACTGAGGTGTGCCTCTTCTCCTCATCCCGGTTTAGCTTATCCAACCCGGCCTGATGGACTTGATCGAGGAAGAACTTCTCCCAGTTTGCTTCCACTCCATCAACAATTGCTCCCATGAGTCTCAACTTGGGCTGGCTCAATTGCTCGTGAGAGCCAGTTGCACCCATCACAATCTTGGACACCAAATCCACCAGAGCTCTGTATTCAGGCTTTAAAGTATTCTTGTTCTGACGAGCCTTGAACTCTGATGACCCAGACTTGGTCCATTTCCCAAGAAGTTCTCCCTCCGAATTCTCCTTGTACGTCTTTGGGTTGATGCCTGACGATGGCAGTGCAAAAACTTCCCTAACCGCCCTCCTTAAGTCAATGGTGACTACCTCCGAGCTGTAAAGAGGTTCGCCGTCGTTGTTCTTCTCCCCCGTCGGCTTGAGCGCCGTCACCTTGGTGTAGAGTTCCCTCTTCCGCAGGAACATGTTTAAATATGCCTCCACGACTGTTCTAGGAAGCACGGAGATGGGGCGGGTGGTGAAGTATGTCTCCAACCTGGCTTTGGAAATCCATTTGAAAACGGGTTTGATTTCCTCCACCGTAAGACAGGTACCCTCCATGGAGATGACTTGCTCCATGTGTACCAATTTGTTATTGACAACGTCTTCGAGCTTGTCGGTTGTCCAATTGGAATTAAGAAATGCCATTGCTTTGAAAGGAAGAGATTTTATGAATTTTCTGTGTTTGAGCAAGAGAAAACTCAGTGTGCAGATGTGCGTTGTGTTTGCATAAAAACCTCAAATGGCATTCATGATTGATAAGACTAAGTCGGTTACTCAAACGTGGGGTTGAGATTAATTCCTGAATTCGAAAGGTTTTGAAATGAGGGGCCAGGTTTAATCTCAGTTTCAATCAAAATCCCATGTCAGTCATATTCCGTATAAAATGGACACGTATATGAAAAAGTAACTGAAGCATTAAATGCTCCGTGCGCGTGGGTTTAAATATGAACAGGCGCGCTTTTAATGAAAACAGAATGCATTCAATAAAGATTTTCAGGACGAAGGACTCAGGGAGACGCTTGAAATTCACAAGAGTCAGGTTAGAGCTCATACCTGTCAGGGAGACATTGTAGCACCCTGATACCTCGCTGAGTCGAGTCTGACCTGAGTTCCCCCTAGAACCCTACACTGACTGCTCTCCCGGATCTAAGAGTCCTAACTCCACTGACAGTTCCATAAACCTTGCTTCAGCCAGAGGCTTAGTCAAGATGTCAGCTCTTTGCCTGTCAGTGTGAATCTTCTCCATCCTAATATGTTTCTTCTCCACATGATCTCGAATGAAGTGATGCCTAATATCCACATGCTTGCACCTTGTGTGAAGCACTGGGTTCTGAGTAATTGTTATTGCACTATTGTTGTCACAATAGATTGGAACCTGATTAGCAAATACTTGGTAGTCCCTCAACTGTTGCCTCAACCACAAAATCTGAGCTCAACAACTACCTGCAGCCATATACTCAGCCTCAGTTGTGGATGTAGCCACTGAATTCTGCTTTTTACAAAACCACGAGATCAACTTACTCCCCAAAAACTGACATGTCCCTGAGGTTGATTTCCTATCAATCCTACAACCTCCATAATCAGCATCTGAATAACTTGTCAGTTCTAAGTTGTCATCTGAAGGATACCATAGTCCCATATTGACTGTCATTTTCAAATACTTAAGTATCCTCTTAGCAGCCTCCAAATGTCTCCTTTCGGGATCAGACTGATACCTAGCACACACACCAACTGCAAACGTAATGTCAGGCCTACTTGCAGTCAGGTACAACAAGGAACCTATCAGCCCTCGATACTCAGTCTGATTTACTGAAGTCCCTTCAGTGTCAGGATCCATCTTCCAATTTGTGTTCATAGGTATCCTGGCTGGATTGCTGTTCTGAACACCAAACTTTTGAATCAAGTCTCTTGTATACTTGGCCTGATTAATGAAGATACCTTGATCAGTCTGCTTGACCTGCAATCCTAAGAAGAAGTTCATCTCTCCCATCATGGACATCTCAAATTTACCAGTCATCAACTTAGAGAATTTCTCACAGAGCTGATGATTTGGTGATCCAAATATTATGTCATCCACATAAATCTGGACCAAGAGAATGTCATCACCTTCAGTGATCCTGAACAATGTCCTATCCACAGTTCCCTTCTTGAACCCATGGTCTGTCAGGAATTGAGAGAGGGTATCATACCAAGCTCTTGGTGCTTGCTTAAGTCCATAGAGTGCTTTCTTCAAATGGTATACTCTATCTCCAACCTCAAACCCGGGAGGTTGTTCAACATATACCTCTCATTGAGTATCCCATTCAGGAAGGCACTCTTGACATCCATTTGATACACCTTGAACTTCTTATATGTTGCATATGCAAGGAACAACCTGATAGCTTCCAACCTAGCCACTGGAGCAAAAGTCTCATCATAGTCTATTCCTTCAGACTGACAATACCCTTTTGCAACCAGTCTAGCCTTGTTCCTTACCACAACACTATTCTCATCCTTCTTGTTCTTGAAGACCCACTTGGTACCAATTACACCTTGATGCCTAGATCTATCTACCAGTTCCCAAACCTGATTCCTTGTGAACTGATTCAACTCCTCTTGCATGGCAATGATCCAGTTCGAGTCTGTGAGAGCTTCTTCAATATTCTGAGGCTCTTGCTTAGAGAGAAAGCAACAGAACAATGCACTCTCACCATGGAACCGTCTGGTCCTGACTCCCTCAGTTGGATCACCAATGATTTGATCAATGGGATGATCCTCTAGCCATGTTCTCTTGCCAGGAGTTGTTCCTGAAGTACCTGCAATGTTAGTATCTACAGGCTCATAAAATTCAGGAAATTGAACAGAAGGGGATGATCCTGAGTCTATACCAAAGGGATTAATAAGCTCAATGTCTGGGACATTGATTCCCCCTTGATGAGGTGACTCAGGAACCGTCTCAGCTGCGACAGCATCTTCATAGACGGTGCTTACCTCAGGTTGAGCCTGTTCCTCAGTCTGAGGCTCAACAATCCTTGATGTGCTGGGCTTAGGAGTGGCACCTGATTCATCATCCTGATCATCGTCATCATCCCACCTAGGAATTGGCACAGTTTTGACCTCTAGATCAGGTTGATTCTTTAAGCTCAGCCTTGTCACTCTCTTTGTGACCTCCTCAGTGTCAGGATTCAACACTTTTACCCTAGACTCATTAGCGGATTCATCAAAAACAACATGAGGTGATTCTTCCACAACAAGGGTCCTGTAATTGTAAACCCTAAAGGCTTTACTAACTTCAGAATATCCTAAGAATATTCCTTCATCAGATTTGCTATCAAAGGCTTTCAATTGGGTCTTCCCATTGTTGAGGATGAAGCACTTACAACAAAATACATGAAAATAGGAAATACGAGGTTTTCTCTTATTCCATGTCTCATATGGGGTCTGTGCATGTTGTTTGTTCAGCATGGATCTGTTCTGAGTGTAGCATGCAGTGTTGATTGCCTCAGCCCAGAATTTCTTGGGCAATCCTGACTCAACCAGCATGGTCCTTGCAGCTTCCTTCAGTGTCTTGTTCCTTCTTTCAGCGACACCATTCTGTTGTGGGGTTCTAGCTGCAGAAGTCTCATGAGCTATACCAAGTTCATTACAAAAGTCAGAAATATGTGAATTTATAAATTCAGTGCCCTTGTCAGATCTGATCTTAGTAATGGACTGATTCTTCTCATTGCTGAGTCTCCTGAGCAACTCTGGAAGCTTCACCTGTGTTTCCTTCTTATTTAACAAGAAAATAACCCAAGTATATCTAGAATAATCATCAATAACCACAAGGGTATATTTTCTACCATTCATACTCACAGGTGTTATAGGACAAAATAAATCCATGTGCAAGAGCTGAAGTATCCTGTCAGTGGAATGAGAAGCTTTCTCTTTGAATGACGCTCTGACATGCTTCCCTTCCTGACAAGCTTTGCACACATGATCTTTGCTAAAAACTTCATTAGGTAGACCTTCAACAAGTGACTGTCTATAAATTTTGTTAAGAATCTTGAAGTTCAGATGGCTTAATCTTTTATGCCATAACCAACTGAGCTCTAGAGAGCTTTTAGCAACAAAGCAAGTATTAGGAATAGTGCTGCTCCAATCAGCGAGATAAACGTTACCTTTCCTTATACCTGATAGAAGCACTTGTGTTGATTTGTCATTGACTGAACATATATTAAATGAGAACTCAACACTGAACCCTTTGTCACAGAATTGACTTACTGACAACAGGTTAGGCTTCAGTCCTTCCACAAAGGACACATTTTCCACTCTGACTGTACCTATAATTAAAACACCAAAACCTTTAGTAACACCTTTTTAGTTATCACCAAAGGTCACCTGTGGACCATCTTTAGCTTGATATTCTTGGAGAAGACTCTTCATTCCAGTCATGTGCCTTGAGCAACCACTGTCTAGGTACCAAACAGCTTTGATTGAGTCACATCTCCTCTTGTTGTGATCCACAACCGCCTGCAAGCAAACCAGGCTTTAGGTACCCATTTGGTGTTGGGTCATATTGTGTCATCTGTACCCTTCGGGATCCAGACTTGCTTAACAACCCTGATTGCCTCAGAGTGGTAAATCTGTCTCCCTGAAACATCAACATACACAACTTTCTTCTTCTTTGCCTGAGAGGAAGATGGTGTATGAGTGCTAGACTTAGGCTTCACAGGAGCCTGAGTGGGTGCCTTTTGTGCTGGCTTCCTGTTCTTCCTAGGTCTAGGTGCAGCAAGTCTTGGGCCTTGTTCTTGATAAGGACTCTGTGTTCTATTCCCCCTAGGCAAGTGAGGGAATGGAAAACAGTTAAAGGCCTCAGGATGCCAAAACCACGGGGGTGTCATCATGTTTGGCCTTCCTTGTTGGTATTGCCAAGCATGATGGTACCCTCGCTGACCAGTATGAGGGCTCTTTGCCTGAGTCTTCCTCTGCTTTCACTGAGGCTTTCCCTGGCCTGAGCTCTCAGGGGCTTCCTTGCTTTGCCTTTCCCTTGGGTTTTGGCTTAGCTACCTTAGGAGCAACCCTGACTGTGTCAACAGTTTCTTTGCCCTTATCGGTTTGACGGGCCTGAAGTACAACCTTAGGTGCATTCTGGCCTGCCTGAACAAATACCCTCTCAGTGTTGCTCCCTGACCCAACATGAGACTGACCTTGTGAGGATTTCTTAGGAACATATCCGAGTCCCTTTTTCTCATTCCCAAGTATCTGGCTGCTATTTATTTCCTCTCTAGCCACTGAGGATTTATTCATTGCTGCAACCTTTTTCTTGAGAGAGTCCTCACTCTTTTTTAGGATTTCATGTCTGGTAAAGAGGTCATCAAACTTACTCTTAAGTACTTTCAGTTCTTCCTTCCTGGCCAGCTCTTCCTCAGCCAATTCCTTCAGAATCTTCTCTCTTGGAAGACGCTCAGCATTGATTAAATCAATCTCCTGAGTTAGTCTCACAGTTTGAGCTTATTCTTTAAGATCAAACTGAGTGAGTTGTTCATTCAGGATTTGAACCTCAGTACTCAATTTCTTGTTCTCCTCTACCAAGAAGACATTAGTTTTCTGCAGTCTGGAGAAATCAACCATCAATTGATCAAGGCAGATCTGAAGGTTCATTTCTCTAACTGACTCTGAGCTAAGCTCAGGATTTTGACCAGTGTAAGAAGCACAAACAGAATTGGATGTTACCTCAGGCTCATCCCTAGCCATCAGACAAACATCATCGTACTCGTCATCTGAGAAGAGTTCAGGTGACCTTTTAGCAGGACCGTCAGAGTCTGTTGCATCTTCAGCGACCATTGCTCTCCGATCAGCAGATCTTAGATCCCTCGTGGCTCTCCTTTCCTCTCTCTCCCTCGCACTCAGCTCCGGGCAGTCGTACTGATAGTTACCAATCTTGTTACAGTTGTAACATGCTATCTACTCGCTTACTCTTTCTTTCCTCGGTTCTGGGTTCCTCCTTGAGTCAGGTTCCCTGGTTCTCGGTGAGCTTTCAGACTTGGTTGGATATCTATCATCGCGAGTACGTCTCTGTTCGTCTCTTCTTTCAGGTTTTGGTTCAGAATATCTCCTTTCATCACCACGTTCTCTCCTCTGGTCAGTATTCCTTCGCTCCTCATATCTCCTTGGGCTTTGGTGGGTTCCTTCAGGTTTCCTGTCACGTGAGTCCTGATAAAACTTTTTATAACGACCAAACCTGGAATTGAGCTTGTCAAATCGTCTGGCCATCAGGCTGTACTCCTCAGCGAGTTCTTCCCTGCTCATCTCCATCAGTAACTTTGATGAAGAATTTGATGAGGGCTTAACAGGTTCAGACCTGGCCTTGAACGCCACACTTTTCTCAGGAGTTTTCTCCTTCACTTCCTCTTCTGACTAAACTTTCTTCTTTCTTTTGTTAAGATCAAATTCAAGCGCTTTGAGCTCTGAAAAAAGTAAAGCAGAAGTTATGTTACTCATATCCTGAGTGTTCTTAAGCATAATTACACTATTGTCCCATCTCTCAGGAAGGGCATTCAGGATCTTTGAAGCAACATCTCTCCTTGGGACATCCTTGTCCAACATCACCAACTCATTCATCAACTTGATGAATCTAGACTCCATTTGATCTATGCTCTCGTCAAGCAGTATCTCGAACGCTTCAAATTTCTGAATGGCAATATTTCTCTTGTTCTCCTTTATCTTTTCTGACCCTTCGCACATCCTGGCCAGCTCATTCCAAACCTCATTTGCCGTCTTTAAGTTCATCAGCCTAGCTGACTCCTCGAAGGGCACCGTATGCAAGATGATGTTTCTGGCGACGTTGTCAAGTCCCACCATCTTGATTTCATCGTTGGTCATGTCTTTCCTTTCTTTAGGAACCTGCACGCTAATCGCAAGATCCTCATATCCCAGTCCTCTGATGTTAGGAATAGTGATCTTGATCGGTCCTTCCCTGAGTACACGCGGCATCTGGTCATGGATGGCATCTAGATGTGCTTCTAATCTGAACTTCCAATAGACAAAGTTAGACACAGAGAATTCAGGTAACGAAGCTTCAAGTCTCCTCGAAGTCATGATGATGCAAGTTTTATGAACAGCAAACTCAGATTTGTTCAGTGACCACCAACAGTTTCTCCTTTGAAACTATTAGTATTCAAAGTCAGTGGTCTTTCGAACCACTGCTCTGATACCACTTGTTGGTCCCGGTACAAGACTGAGAAATACGTGTATGGGGGGGAATACACGTATACCAATTTTTTTAACTTAAAACCTGACTGAGTCCCCTTTACTCAGAGTGGTAAAGAACTAGGAGCTGATAACACACCTACTGACTACATTTGGTGTGGGTCAGTTGGCTAACTATCAGTTCAAGTTCAGTGCGGAAATGTGTAAGCCCTGATAGTTTAAAGTCTTGTTTAGTTTGCTTTCTGAGAAACTTGTTTACTCAAATCTGAATAGTGATTAGTAGGGCAGTGCTCTTTTTGAGGATCAGGCTGATTGATTCAAGCCTGATAAACCGAATGCAATGAATGAGCAAGTAATATGGCAAGTATGCACAATATCAAAACAATAAGAACACAAGGAGTTTAACGTGGTTCAGAGGCTCAAGCTCCTACGTCCACGGCCTGACTTAACAGGAAATCTACTCAAGGGATTCTTGTTTTTAACGTGCCAAGGTGCACCAAGACCAACTAACCTTACTGATCTATACAACTCCACTTACTAACTCACTAACTGACTTACTCCCAACAAACCTAACTTAGGGTTTTGGTTTCAGTTTGGATTCCAACTAGGTTGAGATTATCCTCACAAGACAAAGCTATGCTAAGGATTGGATAATCTCTCTAAGCTTAAGATAATGCTATTTAGCGCTTGGAATACAGAATAACTTTCAGTTGCTAAGAAACACTTGGGAAATTTAGATGGTTTCGAGTGCTTCTCTTAAAGGCTGAATGCTTTGAATGCTTGAGAGTTTGAGTAATTTTTGGCTTGGAAATTTCCTGTAACCTTGAATGGGTTCAAGGTCTTCTGTATTTATAGGTGATTTGAAAAACTATCCGTTGGAGAGATAGCTTTCAAGTCATCTATGTAGAGTGGCTTCAAACGGACATATCTTCATGCAGCAGCCGTCCTTGCATGGATTTGGTATTTTATTAAATGCACATTAAATGCTTGCCCATTGAACATGCAGTCTGAATTCAGTCTTCATGTCAGGTTCCATACGTGCGTGTCCCTCCAGGATTGGTCCACGTCATCAGGTTGGTGAGAATGTCAGAACTTATTCCTGAGCTTCAGGCTTGTCTCTTTAAGTTCATTTTGTCTTGAGCTCACCGGTCTTGTCCTGACGCTGAAATTCCTTTTGCATTGCTTGGCTCTACTCCAAGTCTTCCCATAAACTCAGTAACATCCTGTTCTCTTCAGGACTGAGTTAGTAATGACCTCAGGGTCATACTCTTCATCACTGACACTTACTCAGCCAGCTTAGAGGACTGCCATAAGATCAGGATGGTGCTCTTCGTCTTCAGGCTCTTGGTCTTGATTGTCACCAGTGAGTTCTCCTCTCACTGAGAACCTGTGAAGTGTAAAATGACTAAGTATTGATCCTAACCAAGACTAGCCTGACAAAGACAGATTAAGGCAAACACATCTTTTCAGGGGCTTTGGGATCTTAATCAAAACTTACAATGTCCCAACACAAAGCCAAGTCAGGACCTACAGAATTACCATCAAAGTCACTGATGGAAATTAGTAAAGAGAAACACACTGAGGAGTACAGTATGATGGCAAGATGGTTTGAGAAGCTGAATTCAAGGTTTGGTCGATACAAGAAGTACTATCAGGATACCAGAGATAGGAAATTAGAGGGAAATCACAACAGTTCCAGAGGGTATGAAGATCGGAGGAATACTGACCAGAGACACGATCGAGGTGAAGAAAGAAGACACTCTGACCCAAAACCTGGTCGTGTGGAGTTAGACCAGAGACGTGCTCGTGATAACAAGTACTCTAGCAAGAATGAAAGCTCATCAAGACGGAGGGAACCTGACTCAAGAAGGAACCCAGATGCAAGAAGAGAAGGAGGAGATGAGTCTACCAAGTGTTACAACTGTAACAAGAGTGGACATTATCAGTATGATTGTCCAGAGATGAGTGCGAGGGAAAGAGAAGACAAGAAGACTGTGAGAGATCTAAGATATGTGGATAGGAGAGCCATGCTCGCTGAAGACGCGTCGGATTCAGATGGTCCTGAGGAGAGGTCGTCTGAACTCTTTTCCAATGATGAGTACGATGCTTTGTGCCTGATGGCTGAGGAGGAGTCTGAGGTAATCTCTAACTCTGAATGTACTTCATTCACTGGTCAAAATCTTGAGCTTAGCTCAGAGTCAACTAGAGAAATGCACATTCAGCTCTGTCCTGAGCAATTGATGGTTGATTTCTCCCAGTTACAGAAAACTAATATCTTCTTGGTGAAGGAGAAAGAGAAATTGAGTAATGAAGTCCAAACACTGACTGATAAGTAAACTAAGTTAGATCTTAAGGAATCTTCTTAAATTGTAAGGCTAACACAAGAGATTGACATGATCAATTCTCAGGGACTTCCAAGAGAGAAGATTCTCAAGGAGCTGGTTGAAGATCAACTGGCCAAGCAGACTGAACTAAAGGAATTCAAGAGTAAGTTTGATGACCTTTATACCAGATATGAAATCATGAGAAAAAGTAAGGACGCTCTCAAGAAGAAGGTAGCAGCAATGAATAAATCCTCAGTGGTTGTAGAGGAAATAAATAGCTACCAGAAACTTGGGAATGAAAGATCTGGTATTAGCTTTGATTCCAGGAAATCCTCACAAGATCAGTCTCATGTTGCTTCAGGTAGCAACACTAAGAGGGTGTTTGTTTAGGCAGGCCCAAGCACAAGGAAGGTTGTGTATAAGGTCCGCCAAAATGACAAGGGCAAACAAACTATTGAGACAGTCAGGGTTGCCCCTAAGGTTGTGTTAGGATAAAAGTTTTTTTAGTTTTGATGAGTTAAAACAAACCAGAAGATGTAATAGGACCATCTGGACCTGTTAGCCAGATGAGAAAATAGATTAGAACTTAGTCTAGGGGGAACTACCAGACCAGAAGACTTCACCAGAAGAGTCACCAGAAGACCCCACCAGAGGACTTCATCAGAGGACTCCACCAGAAGACTTAACCAGATGCGTTCAAGACCAGCGGCAGAGGACCTTCCCCAGACCAGACGAGTCTGGTGGAACAAAAGATGCTCAGAATAATCTCCTGATTCTACTGAGTATTATGTTTCTTAACCGACTCTGGACCAGAAGACATCGAGGTTGCCTGGTGTCTGGTCCTGCCTTCTCTGGAAGAATCAGAGTTAGGCATTGGAAGCATTTGACCGTTGGTGATTCAATTAAGTCAAACAAGATCGGATTGGAAAGTATTTGAAGTCAATCAATCCAAGGATCTCACCAAACCAATCAATCAATTAGGGAATTGATTGATTGAAGCTTCCTTAATTAGAGATCTGATTAGATTAGCTCTCCAACGGCTAAACCCTAATCACCTCTATAAATACAAGAGTACAGTTTCGAAGAAAGGCTCTAGAGAACTCTCACGCACACGAAGTCATTTCTAAGCCTTAGTTCTTATCACGCTAAAAGCACTCTTATCTTATTCATAATTCTATTCACTCATTAAGGAGTTATTGAATCTCAACATGTTCATCTGTTAAGACAAGGTTGAAGATTGTAAGGCTTTAGATCGAAGTTAGATCTAAAGGTTATTGTAAGAAGGAACTGGTACTTCATAATTCCAGTACGCAAGTTGTTGGTTGGTTGGTTGGTAGTAAGGCCCCTTTGAATAAGGGAGAGTGGATGTAGGATCTTTATATCCGAACCACTATATATCCGGTCTTATTTATTGCTTTCCTTTCATATTGTTTATCTTTAAGTGCTCTTCTAAAAGATTTTGTTAAAGACTTTACTTTTCTTTAAAGCTTCCGCAATTAATCTATCAAGTGGGACCAACAAGTGGTATTAGAGCAGTGTGTCCTAGACCACTGCTTTGTAAAGTTTTTTGGTGGTCACCGAGCAGATCCATTGCTCTTTATTGTGTTTGGTTAAATTCCTGTTAAATCCTTTTAGAAAAATGTCTTCAAAATCTTCTTAAAAGAGCCTTAAGTTACCAGAATTCTCTTTCGAGGATTATAGCCACTGGAGCTTCATGATGAGTAATCATCTTGGAGCTATCCACCACCGCATGTTAGATGTGGTAGAAAGTGGTCAAATAAAATTTTACTGGACTCCCATTGATGATGGCATGTCTGAATCCAGGGTAGAAACCAGTGAATCTGCAGAGGAGAGAACTAGTGAACGAGTTGCGAGACAGAAGATATTAAAGAAAAAGGATGAGCTTGACAATGATGAGAGGAAATTTTACAACTTGGACCAGGTGGCAAGGACAGAGATCACAAATACCCTCACAAAGGAGGTGATTGAAAAGGTCAAAACATGTGCCACGGCCAAGGAAATGTGGGACAAGTTAGCATTGCTCTGTGAGGGAACAGAGAAGATCAAGGACAACAAGCTCCAGGCTGTTCAACACTCATTTGACACTTTCAAAATGAAACCAGATGAGACAATTGACCAGCTGGATATGCGTCTCACTAATTCTGAGATAGAAATAAATAGTAAAATATTATGAGCACTAACCAGCAGGTGGAGAATCAAAGTCACCGTGATTAAAGACAACAAGGATCTCAACACTCTGGATCATCATCTTCTGTTATCTGATCTCAAAGCATATGAATATGATCTTCAAGAGGAGGATCAAACAGAAGAGGTTTCCTCTTCTAGATAGAAAGGAGTTGCTTTCTCCTCAACTATCAAGTCAGATGACAAGCCAAAGGAGTCTGCTGTAGATGACCTGAGTCTCAAGGAGCAGGTAGCCCTCATAACTCGTAAACTTGATAAAATGAGTTTGAAATATGGCAGGTACAAAAAGCACTGGAAGGAATCTACCAGAGACAGGAAGAGTTCCTTTAAGCCTGCTGATAAAGACAAGACATCTGGAGACTCAAGGGAGACCAGATTCAGAACTCCAGAGAGGAGGAGAGATGGCAGCTCTGGCAGATCAGATTACCAGCGAAGAGATAGCAGTTCTGGCAGACCTGACTACCAGAGGAGAGAGAGTAGTCCAGCCAGATCAGAATATAACCAGAGGAGGAGAGATCCAAGCCCCAGTCCCAGAGGAGACAACACATGCTATACTTGCAACAAGCCAGGCCACTACAGTTATGATTATCCTCAACTTACTCCTAGAGAAAGAGAAGAGAAAAGACTCAAGAGAGATAGGAGATATGCAGACAAGAGAGCACTACTGGCAGAAGCAGAGGAATAGGATACCAGTTCAAGTTCTTCTTCTTCTTATTTTGGATCTGATGATGATGTATGTCTTATGGCAGACATCACTAAGGAGGATAAGAGCCCATTGGAGAAAGGACTTTCAAGCAAACATGTCTGGTACATTGATAGTGGATGTTCCAAGCACATGACATTTGAGAAAGATCATCTCCAGGATTTCAAGCCACTGAATGGGCCAAGAGTGATGTTTGGTGACAACAACTATGGAGTCACCAGAGGCGTTGGAAAGTTGACCTTTAATGGTGTATCTGTAGATGAAGTCTACTATGTTGAAGGACTCAAGCATAATCTGCTTTCAGTATCCCAATTTTGTGAGAAGAGATACTCAGTGAAGTTTTCTAGTGATTCATGCACTGTCTTTTCTTCTGATTATAATGATATCTTGCTTATAGGCTTGAGGAAGGGTAACATTTATCTTGCAGATTTTAGCAGTTGCCCAAGAAATGCTTGCCTGGTTGCAAAGGGATCTGCAGAAGGGAGCTGGTTATGGCACAAGAGATTGAGTCATCTTAACTTCAAAGCACTGAACAAGTTTTCCAGAAAAGGTCTAGTTCGAGGTCTTCCTAATGAAGTGTTTAAGAAGAATCAGGTTTTTGGTTCATGCCATAAGGGTAAACAACCCAAGACTTCCTTTAAGGATGTCCAGAGCACAACCACAATCAGAGTACTTCAACTACTTCACATGGACCTGTTTGGACCTGTTTCTGCTCTTAGTTTCAGTGGTAGGAAGTACACCTTGGTGATAATAGATGACTTTTCAAGATGCGATTTTCAATGGCTGTATGTGTGTCATGAGGGCCATATACGATGGAGTGCAGTGCAATTGGGTCGAGTTCTTCTGGGACGTGTTGAGGAAGAACAAAGCCAAGGTGCAGAAGGAGGAATGTCCCAACAAGCCAGGGGAATTGCAGTTCTACTTCAATGCCAATGTATCATTGGGCACGAAGCTTACTCTGATTCTGGACTCCATCTTTCCAAAAAAGACGTGGAAGGGCTCCTAGTGCAAGAGCTTCCACAAGTCCAAGATCATCTTCTCTAAGGATGGCCCTCTTCATGGCCATGCCGACTCTGATGGAGAAGAAGCCATCCCTGCCCCCCCCCCTATCCAAGCAGTGCCCTCGCCTGCTAAGGGGCAGAAGAAGAGAAGTTTGAAGAAGAAGGATGAGGCTCCTGCTTCTTCTAATTTGGTGTTTTCTGGTTCATTAGAGGATGACCAGATTCCCCTCAAGGCTGCTTTGAAGAAACAGAGAGGTGATGGTGAAGAAGCTGCCAAGAAGGCAGGTGCAGCTAAGAAGAGGCCGAGGTACGAAGAAGGAGGTGCAAGCATGGCCTCAGCCAAGAGGCCAAGGACTTCTAAGAGGGCTTCAAAGAAAACCCTTCTGGTGGATGAGCCATCAGAAGAAGAGGAAGAAGAAGTAGAAGAGGTTGAACCTCTACAGAAGAAGTCCAGGGTCAAGATAGTCATCCTTCAGGATCCTGACTCTGGTTCTGATCTTGGGGATGCCCTGGAGCAGGCAATTGAGGAGGCCTCTCTGCTGATGGAAGATGTCACAGCTCCAGAGCTCCCTGTACCAGCTGATGTTGACTCAGCTGAGGTAAACCCTAACCCCTCTCATGTTAATCTGGTTACACCTTCCACTTCTCCCCCAGAAACCCAAACACATTCCCTCTCCCCTGCTCCTGGTGCTCAAATCTCTTCACCAGGGCAGACCCTCCCAAACACCCCCATTTACACACCCTCAACCTTACCCACTCAAACACCTTCTCCCCCTCCATCTCAAACACCTCTACCTATAGACCCTTCACCTCCACAAATACACCCTGTACCAGAGGTGCCCTCAACCTCTTCTGGTGCAAACCCATCCCCCACTCTATCCCCTCCACTTCACAAAACCAGACACCTATCCCTCCCCAAACCAACCTGACCAGAACCCCTCTTCCTCAATGACTCTGGGGTTCCCTGGTCTTCCTGACTCTCCTGCAGTTTCGATTAGCGATGATGGTGAAGATGAGGATGTTTCACCGGAGCCGAAGGTCTTAGCACCATCCTCCTCTGCCTCTGGGCCCAAACCCTTCACTTTCAACCAAGATGATATGGGTCCCATTAGGCAGAGTATGAGTGTAAGTGCTCAACTCTGGCTAAGAGAGCATTTTCCAGTTCTTTTAGAGCACTTACCTCTTCTGGCAGATCTGACTGATGCCAAGGTCTGGATAAGGCTAGATTAGATGATGTGGAGGATCTGGTCTTGTTGTTGGAGGAGATGACTGCCTCTGCTTTCACTGCCTGGGAGATTGATCTCAAGAAGAAGCTCAACATCCAGAACCCTGCAGAGCTTGAGACCCCAGAGGCAGTGAAAGTGTTGATTCGAACTCTGCTGATCCAAAGAGGAGTGATGATCTCTCCAAAGGTCCCTTCCTACTCCTTTGGCCCTCACTTCTACTTCCCTCCAGAATTATATTCAGACGAGGAGGATTTTGATGTGACCCCTACTGTGCTGCAGAAGATGAAGATGTTCTTCAATGAACAGATTATGCAGATATGGCATTTTTCTAAGGCCATGCAGCATCTGGCTCCTGCTCTGGTTGAGCACCAGATCAAGGAAGAAAGGAGGATATTCTAAAGCAGGTCAAGGTTGTCTTTGCCTCTGCTAAGGCATTCTTCAAATATGACTGCCTCTACCTCAAGATGGATGTTCATGAATCCCAAAAACAGCTTCAACACTATGTTCTGGACCAGATGCGGCCTGTCTCCGTGCTCAAAGTAGAGATGGCTACTCAGATGCTTGAGACTGCCAAGATGAAGGACTCGCTCTAGAAGATGCTGGCCAAGCAGGAGCATCTGGTTGCTGAAGGTCAGGCTTATCTGGATGAGGCCAAAAAGCTGTGTGATCTTCACTCTTCCTCCTCCACCGAGCTCCCTGATATCATAAGGTAGGTGGTTCAGCCCCTGATTGATGAAGTTAAAAAGGGGGAAGAGAAGGCCAGAACTGATCTGGCGAAGAACCCAAACGAGACCTTGTTCAGCCATGGTGCTCGTCTGGACTTGTTAGAGAACACTCTGGCTCAAGCTGAGTTGCAGAAGAAGAAGAAAGAAGAGCTCAAGTCTCTAACAATGGCCAAGCAGCTTGTAGCAGAGGAGGAGTCCCTTGACTCTGAGCAAGATCATGTCTCCATTCCTGGCCCAGCTAAGAGAAAAACCAGAAGGGTCAAGAAGATCTTCGTGGAGCAGGTAGTTGAAGAGGCAGAGAAGAGGTTCAAGAAGGAATCTGAAGAAGAAAAGCTTGCCAGAATAAGGAAGAACATAGATGAAGAGTAGAGGCTCAGATATGTTAGGAGGCAAAACAAGAAGGCCAGAGATGCTGGAATCACTCCTAGTGCCAGTGGATCAAGTCAGAGGAAGAAAGGACCTGTTGAAGTGATGGATATTCTGCCACTCAGGACAGAAGGGTCTTTTGGCTCTACTGTGCCTGTTCCTCTTATTGGAAAGTGGAAAGAAGCCAAGACCTTATGGTTTATTCAACACTATATCCAGAAGCCACCTCCAGAGGATGGTGTGCTTATCAACAGGACTTTCTATTCTTGGATGAAGGCTTATGACGCAGACTTGTACAAGCAGTTGATGGATTCCACCATCCAGTTCAACCTGGAAGTCACTGCCCCTGAGTTTCATTATCTCAACACCCGAATGATTGGGAACCAGGTGGATTGGGCAGAGTTGAAGAAATTGTACAAGACTAAGGTGTTGGTGAATTTCACCCCAACATCTTTTACTGAGCTGAAGGCTGTTCAAGACAGATTCCTTGATTGGTTTCTGGTGCCAAAGGAGAACAGAAGATATGCATAGAATATGACTTGATCTGAATATGTAATATGTAATCATTTTGTCCATATTATTAATGAAAATCATATCTCTTTTGTCTCAAGACAACTTCTTGTTGTCTCCGTGTTTGCCTGATAAGATCTATTCTAAGGTCTTATCTTTTTACTTGTTTTCTTGCTTAAGTATTCTTTTTTATCAGTTATGGTAGTGTTTTAACTTCATCAAAAAGGGGGAAATTGTTAGGATAAAAGTTGTTTAGTTTTGATGAGTTAAAACAAACCAGAATATGTAATAAGACCATCTGGACCTGTTAGCCAGATGTGGAAATAGATTAGGACTTAGTCTAGGGGGAACTGCTAGACCAGAAGACTTCACCAGAAAAGTCACCAGAAGACCCCACCAGAGGACTTCATCAGAGGACTCCACCAGAAGACTTCACCAGATGAGTTCAAGACCAGAGGCAGAGGACCTTCCCCAGACCAGACGAGTCTGGTGGAACAAAAGATGCTCAGAATAATCTCTTGATTCTACTGAGTATTCTGTTTCTTAATCGACTCTGGACCAGAAGACATCGAGGTTACCTGGTGTCTGGTCCTGCCTTCTCTAGAAGAATCATAGTTAGGCATTGGAAGCATTTGACCGTTGGTGATTCAATCAAGTCAAACAAGATCGGATTGGAAAGTATTTGAAGTCAATCAATCCAAGGATCTCACCAACCCAATCAATCAATTAGGGAATTGATTGATTGAAGCTTCCTTAATTAGAGATCTGATTAGATTAGCTCTCCAACGGCTAAACCCTAATCACCTCTATAAATACAAGAGTACAGTTTCGAAGAAAGGCTCTAGAGAACTCTCACGCACACGAAGTCATTTCAAAGCCTTAGTTCTTATCACGCTAAAAGCACTCTTATCTTGTTCATAATTCTATTCACTCATTAAGGAGTTGTTGAATCTCAACTTGTTCATCTGTTAAGACAAGGTCGAAGATTGTAAGGCTTTAGATCGAAGTTAGATCTAAAGATTATTGTAAGAAGGAACTGGTACTTCACAATTCTAGTACGCAAGTTGTTGGTTGGTTGGTAGTAAGGCCCCTTTGAATAAGGGAGAGTGGACGTAGGATCGTTATATCCGAACTACTATACATTCGATCTTGTTTATTGCTTTCCTTTCATATTGCTTATCTTTAAGTGCTCTTCTAAAAGATTTTATTAAAGGCTTTACTTTGCTTTAAAGCTTCTGCAATTAATCTATCAAGTGGGACCAACAGGTTGTGAAGCCAAAACCCAAGGGAAAGGCTAAGCAACCTAAACAGGCCCCTGAGAGCTCAGGTCAGGGAACTTCTCAAGCCAAGCAGAGAAGGACTCAGGCCAGGAGCACTCAAACTGCTCAACGGGGGTATTATCACGCTTGGCAATACCCTCAGTGAAGGCCAAATATGATAGCACCTCCATGGTTTTGGCAACCTGAAGCCTATAACTGTTTTTCAGTTCCCTCACTTGCTTAGGGGGAATAGAAAGCAAGGCCCTAGTCAGGAGAAAACCCCAAGGTCCATGTGGCTCCTAAGCCTGACACTCATACACCATCTTCCTCTCAGGCTAAGAAGAAGAAAGTTGTGTATGTTGATGTGAATGGGAGACAAATCTACTCATCTGAGGCAATCAGGGTAGTTAAGCAGGTTTGGATCCCGAAAGGTACAGCTGACACCGTAGAACCCAACACCCAATGGGTACCTAAAGCTTGATTTCATTGCAGGCGGTTGTGGGCTACAAGAAGAGGAAGAATGACTCAATCAAAGTTGTTTGGTACCTAGACAGCGGATGCTCAAGGCACATGACTAGGATTAAGAGTCTCCTTCAGGATTATATTGCAAAAGATGGCCCACGGGTAACTTTTGGTGACAACTCAAAAGGTTTAACCAAAGGTTTTGGTACTCTTGTTATAGGTATGGGCAGGGTGGAGAATGTATCCTATGTTGAAGGACTGAAGCACAACCTGTTGTCAGTAAGCCAGTTTTGTGATAAAGGTTTCAGTGTTGAGTTTTCATCGAATATTTGTTTGGTCAAGAACAAATCAACACTTCAAGTGCTTCTTACAGGTATTAGGAAAGACAATGTTTATTTAGCTGATTGGAGCAGCACTATTCCTAATACTTGTTTTGTTGCTAAAAGCTCTTTAGAGCTCAGTTGGTTATGGCATAAAAGATTAAACCATCTGAACTTCATGATTCTTAACAAAATTTCTAGACTTTCACTTGTTGAAGGTTTACCTAATGAAGTTTTTAGCAAGGATAATGTGTGCAAGGCTTATCAGGAAGGGAAGTAGGTGAGAGCTACATTCAAAGAGAAATTTACCTTCTCCACAGACAGAGTTCTTCAGCTCTTGCACATGGATTTTATGGACCTGTAATACCTATGAGTATGAATGGTAGGAAATATACCCTTGTGGTTATTGATGATTATTCTAGGTATACTTGGGTTATTTTCTTGTTGAATAAGAAGGAAACACAGGTGAAGCTTCCAGAGTTGCTCAGGAGACTCAGCAACTAGCAGAATCAGTCCATAGTAAAAATCAGATCTGACAAGGGCACTGAATTTATAAATTCATATATTTCTGATTTCTGTAATGAACTTGGTATTGCTCATGAGACTTCTGCAGCTAGAACCTCACAGTAAAATAGTGTCGCTGAGAGGAGGAACTGGACACTAAAGAAAGTTGCCAGGACAATGTTGGCTGAGTCAGGGTTGCCCAAGAAGTTCTGGGCTAAAGCAATCAACACTGCTTGTTATACTCAGAATCAATCCATGCTGAACAAACAACATGCTCAGGCCCCATATGAGACATGGAATAAGAGGAAGCCTTGTATCTCTAATTTCCATATATTTGGGTGCAAGTGTTTCATCCTCAACAATGGGAAGACCGAATTAAAGGCTTTTGATAGCAAGTCTTATGAAGGAATATTCTTTGGATATTCTAAAGTCAGTAGGGCATTTAGAGTCTATAATTATAGGACCCTTGTTGTGGAAGAATCACCACATGTTGTGTTTGATGAATCTGTTACTGAGAATGGGTCAAAGATTGTAGATCCTGTTGGGAAATATCCTAGCAGTCTCCTGCCTTCCAGGCTTGAGCGCTCAAGTCCTGCCCGCTCGCTCGATTAAAGGCATAGTTGGGTGCCGCCCGTGGCGCTGCAGCTAGATATGGGTTAAAGGAAATAAAGTAGCACCTCACTACAAGTCCGGGCTTTTAGTCTAGTGGCAAGCGCTTGATCCTACAAGTGGTATCAGAGCACAGGTCACGGGTTCGAGTCCCCCATGGCGCAAATAGTGGTATTTTTGGCGAAAAGTCAGGATACTGCTGGTGGGGGGGGGGGGGGATTATTGGGAAATATCCTAGCAGTCTCCTGCCTTCCAGGCTTGAGCGCTCAAGTCCTGCCCGCTCGCTCGATTAAAGGCATAGTTGGGTGCCGCCCGTGGCGCTGCAGCTAGATATGGGTTAAAGGAAATAAAGTAGCACCTCACTACAAGTCCGGGCTTTTAGTCTAGTGGCAAGCGCTTGATCCTACAGATCCTGACCCTGAGGAGGTCACTAGGAGAGTGACAAGACTGAGCTTGAAGAATCAAACTGATCCAAAGGTCAAAGTTGTGCCTATTTCATGTTGGGATGATGATGAGGATCAAGATGGCCATTCTAAGGGCACTTCTAAAGCCAGCACTTCAGGGGTTGTTGAGCCTCAGAACGAGAGACAAGCTCAACCTGTGGTAAGTACCATCAATGAAGATGAGGTCGCAGCTGAGACGGCTACTGAGTCACCATATCAAGGGGAATCAATGTCCTCATTGAGCTAATTAACCCTTTTGGTGTAGACTCAGTTCCATTCCATTCTGTTTAGTTTCTTGAATTCATAGGACCTGTAGACACTAACATTCTAGGAACTTCAGGGATAACTCCAGGCAAGAGAACATGGCTAGAAGATCAACCCATTGACCAAGTCATTAGTGATCCAACTGAGGGAGTCAGGACCCGAAGGTTCCATGGTGAGAGCGTTCTATTCTGTTGCTTTATCTCTGAGCGAAAGCCTAAGAATATAGAAGAAGCTCTCACTGACTCGAACTGGATTATAGCCATGCAAGAGGAGTTGAATCAGTTCACAAGGAATCGGGTTTGGGAACTGGTGGATAAACCTAGGCATCAAGGTGTAATTGGTACCAAGTGGGTCTTCAAGAACAAGAAGGATGAGAATGGAGTTGTATTAAGGAACAAGGCAAGACTGGTGGCCAAAGGATATTGTCAGTTTAAAGAAATAGACTATGATGAGACCTTTGCCCCAGTGGCTAGGCTAGAAGCAATCAGGTTGTTCCTTGCATATGCAACATATAAGAAGTTCAAGGTGTATCAAATGGATGTGAAGAGTGTTTTTCTTAATGGTATCCTGAATGAAGAGGTATATGAGAGAAGGTATACCACCTGAAGAAAGCACTATATGGACTTAAGCAAGCTCCTAGAGCTTGGTATGATACTCTTTCCCAATTCCTGTCTGACCATGGGCACAAGAAGGGAACCGTGGATAGGACATTGTTCAAGATCACTGAAGGTGATGACATTCTCTTGGTTCAAATATATGTGGATGACACCATATTTGGATCACCAAATCATCAGCTCTATGATAAATTCTCTAAGTTGATGACTAGTAAATTTGAGATGTCTATGATGGGAGAGATGAATTTCTTTTTGGGATTGCAAGTCAAGCAAACTGATCAAGGGATTTTCATTAATCAGGCCAAGTATACAAGAGACTTTATTCAGAAGTTTGGAGTTTAGAATTGCAATCCAGCTAGGATTCTAATTAACACAAATTGGAAGATGGATCCTAACACTGATTGGGTATTAGTGAATCAGACTGAGTACAGAGGACTGATAGGATCATTGTTGTACCTGGCTGCAAGTAGGCCTGACATAAATTTTGAAGTTGGTGTATGTGACAGGTATCAGTCTGACCCTAAGTAAAAGTCATCTTGAGGCTGCAAAGAGGATAATGAAATACTTGAAAAGGACAGTCAATTTCGGACTTTGGTATCCTTCAGATGACAACCTAGAACTGACAGGGTATTCAGATGCAGATCATGGAGGTTGTAGGATTGATAGGAAGTCAACCTCAGGGACATGTCAGTTTTTAGGAAGCAAGTTGATCTCTTGGTTCTCAAAGAAATAGAATTCAGTGGCAACATCCACTACTGAGGCTGAGTATATGGCTGCAGGTAGTTGTTGTGCTCAGATTTTATGGTTGAGGCAACAATTTAGAGACTACCAAGTGTTTGCAAATGAAGTTCCAATCTATTGTGACAACAATAGTGCTATAGCCATCATTTAAAATACAGTACTTCACACAAGGTGTAAACATGTGGATATTAGGCATCATTTCATAAGAGATCATGTGGAGAAGAAGGACATCGGGATGGAGAAAATTCACACTGATAGGCAAAGAGCTGGCATCTTGACTAAGCCTCTGGCTGAAGTAAGGTTTATGGAACTATCAGTGGAGTTAGGACTCATAGATCTGGGAGAGCAGTCAGTATATGATTTAAGGAGAATCAGGGTCAGTGTCAAAGGGGAACTCAGTTTCAGACTCGACACTGATGAGGTATCAGGGTACTACAATGTTGCTCTAACTGGTATGTATTTCTAATCCTAACTCTTTAAATTTGAACCATCTCACTGTTTTTCTTCAATCCTGAGAATTGCATTAAACGCATTATATTTTCATTAAAAGCGCTACTTTTGATATTTAAACCCATGCACGCAGAGCATTTAATGCGTACAGTTACTTTATTATATACGTGTCCGCTTTAGACGGGATATGACTGACGTGATCAAAGGCCATTCCTTTGAATTAATCCTGGCCCTTCATTTCAAAACCTTTCAAATTCAGGGTTAATTTGAGCCACACGTCAGAGTAATTGTTTAATAAAACATCTAATTAGAAGCCATTTGACATTTTCTTACGTTTTCATACACTTTCTAGCACATTGAGTTTTCTCTCAACACTCAAATATTTTCTGCAAAATCTCAAATTACTCTAATGGCTTCTTCGAACACAGCTTGGACCGTCGTCAACTATGATTATGTAGTCCAAAATAAGCAAGCTCAAGTTTAACAGATAATCTCCATGGACTGGCCCTCTTGAAGGTGAATGAGATCAAGCCAGTGCTCGATTGGATATCCAGGGCTGGATTGAAGACGTACTATGCCAAGAATCCCACGATGGTGATCTCAAAGACGGTGGTTGAGGCATACATTAAAATGTTCAAGAGGGAATGAGAGTTATTCACCAAGGTGACGGTGGAGGTGCCTAAGGGAGAGAACGAGAAGGGTAAGCAGTTGATCGAGAAAGAGGTCAGACAGGTGGACCTCAGAGCGATGGTGAAGGGTCTTTGCTCTTCCCAACACTGGTATTAGCCCCACGGTGTACCAAGAGAACAACGAAAGAGCTTACCTTGAGAAGTTCACAAAGTCAGGATCCTCTGACTTTCAGGCACGCATGCACAAAGATAACTTCAAGTCAGAGTACAGGGCTCTGGTTGATATCGTGAGCAAGATAAGCATGGGAAATGTTGGGTCCCATGAGCAGGTCAGTAAGGATTAAATCAAATTGATAGTTGCAATCATTGTCCGGGCTGAGATCGACTGGGAGCAATATTTTCTTGATGCGCTTGCCTATGAAGCATCGTCAAAGGTGGAACAAAATGCTAAGAAAAAGTACATCTTCATCAAGGTAGCCCTTCATTTCGGGACTAGGCTCTAAATGCTTATTACGTATGCATTCCCAGATCGCTCATTTGATTGGGAGATGGAGCTCCCTGCGAAGAAGGTAATGTTCTCCACTGAGAAGGAGACCTATCCCATCATTGGATTGACTAACCCCAACGCACCTCAGAAGGGTCAGAAGAAGAAGGCTGAGCCTAAGGGTAAGAAGCCAGTCAAGAGGAACCTCCTTAGTGAGGTGGATGGGCTCCTTGTGAAGGGACAGGAGGAGACGCTAGCTGAGCGTGCGCAGGAGAAGAACGGGGAGAAGGAAAGGACAGAGAAGACCAAGTTGAAGGTCGTCCTGAAGGAGAATGCGACGGCGGGAAAGAAGTGAAATACTGAGAAAGATTCCAAGAAAGCTGCTCCAGAGCCTGAGGAATCCGACGATGAAGCATTCATTGATGGGTAGTTGATAGTCAAGCCCAAGTCTTTCAAGAGATTGAGGAAGTGAGGAAAGAAAATGTCATAACAGACGGTGGAGGAGGAGTCTGACCTAGCCCAAGTTAGAGAGGTAATTAACACTGCCTCTCTGATTCAACCTGAGCCAACCCCTAACCCCACTGAAACACCTGCCACTGACCCCAACCCAACTCCCTCAGAGCCAAATCCCCCAACCCAACTGAACCCTCAATCCCCACTAAGACACAAAATACCATGCCCTCACCCACAGACTTTCTAGTTCCTACCTCAAATCCCAAAGAATCCTCATTATCCCACCCAAAGGAGCCAACCCCTGAACCTGAGTTTGTAATGCGGAACCCGGAGGAGGAAGACGATAACACCTCGCTGGATCTATTTGAGAACCTGATCTAGCACCGAGCTGAGAAGTGGGTGGCGATAAACATCCCGGGACTGAACAACTATCCAGTCCTAAGAAACCACGTTGTAGATTTGAAAGCATGGCTGGAGTACAAGCATGCCAAAATATCGGCGTAGCGAATGATGGTGGGACTTCTACTGTCAAGAAGAAACTAGATTGTGCTTATTTTTCATTCTGACTAGCTATCTAGAAGTCCTTGAGATGAAAGCAATGAATGAACTCATTGAGAAGATGAAGGCGATGAGAAAGGAAAAGGGTAAGTTTGGGGACACCCCTGAGGAGAAGGGTGATGGAGATGAGGATGAGGATGAGGATGAGGATGGTGATGGCATTGATGGAGCTGATGGAAAGGCCAACGAAAAGATAGTGGAAGAATGTGCAAGGGAGGTTAATGAGATGAACTCTGAGCATGGTGCTCATGGGAAGGTGAACAAGGGACTGGATCCAAGGGTGGATCACTTGGCGAGACCAATAAGGTTGGTTCGTCCGCCGATGAGGCAACTGCCAATGAAGGGATTCCTTGCCCTGAGGCAAGGATGGAAGTTGCTAAGGCGCTAATGGAGACATCCAGTTATGATGGGCCCGTCTCTAAGGAGATTCACCCTGAAGTTCGAGCTGACTCAACTGAGCCTGACAGGCAGGCGGCAGTGATCACTCCTGAACTGCCCTCGGTGCATCCTGAAAAGGAGACTGAGAAGGCAGGGCTTAACAAGGGAAAACAGCCAATGATCTAGGACAATGGTGAAGATGAAGTAGTGGTGACTGACGTTCGTTCAGACAACTTTACTGATATCATCACAGTGAAGCAAGAAAAAACTGTTGAAGACCTTGCCAACTTAGAGAACAAACTCAGTGTTCTGGAGTCAGATCAAAATAGCAAAGTCAAGGCTCTTTAGAAAAAGATGCAGTGGAAGAAGTCAGCCCTCGGGTTAGACCTCTTATGGAATAAGTATCGGGCTAAACTTACGGGAATAGCCAATAACAAGTTGAGGCACCTCGAGGATACCATGAAGGCCACTGCCAAGTCGATCAAAGCAGAGAGGAGGAAGTCCAAGAAGCTACTGGAAGGGGCTCTGACACAGATTAAGGAAAGCAATGAACAGATGATGCTGAAGGTGGTGGAGAAGCTGACTAAAAAGTCTATTGAGCTCTTCACTAAGGCCATTTCAGATCAGGCTGAGAGGGTGGTGTCTGAGTCAGAGAGGATGGTAGCTAGGCTGGCTGAGGGTGAGAGGTGCCTGAAAGGATCGATGGAGGAATTCCAAAAGAAGCTTGGATCAGGGCTATCTCAGTTGAAGTGTTCCAAAGCGGGCATACTGACTGGAGTTGAATTGATGAAGGAGCATTTGAATGAGGTTCAGTCCTTAACTTCCTTCATCATCAACAATCAAGATGAGATCTTGAAGGATGCGGTGCCGAGGACCCTGCCTATGGCCAAGGATGATGCCAAAAGGGGGAACAAGGTTGTGAAGAGGAAAAGATCCAACCTTAAGGCATCTGAGGCACCTCTAACTACAATTGTTCACTCCACTCCGAGAAAGTCAGCCAGGTTGGCGGCTCAGGCTAGTGATCCTTTGAATCTTCCTCAACTACCTCCAATTCCTGAGGCTTCAGAGCACTCCTCTATTAATTCGAGAAGAAATCCCATTACTCTTGATGGTGATCAGGTTGCTGACCTTTGTTCAGAAGCTTGGGGAGTTGCACCAGAGAGATCTGAAGCTCAGCGCCCGGCAGAGATTGCGTAGAAGGAGAAGCAAAGCATATTGGAGAAGAAGGTTGAGAAGCTAACGCACATCACTGAGCTTCAACAAAAGGAAATTAATGATGTTGTGTTCAGTCTGTAGAGAAGAAAGAAGGAGAAGCCTGAACCAAGGAAGTACACAAAGCAGGCTGCACCTAGAGCAAAGAAAGTACAAGTCCCAAAAGGGTCAAACGATAAGTCAGTACTCATTGATACCTTTATCTCTGAGAAGTTGAAGGAGTTCTGGATGGATGCAAGGAATGAGTTTATCAGGCTCTGGTATGTGGTCAAGAAATGGGGCGACACTAAAGACATCGATGCGCACTTCACTGACTTCATGGTGGACAACCATCCTAAACTGTTCAAGCTGATTTTGGACGAAGTTAAGAAAGGCAAAGTTCAAGTGAAGGCTCCTGAACTAATCATCCGCACTCCTCCTTATGTTCCAAGTTCAACCATATGTACGACTCAAGGGCGATAATGAAAGAGGTGCTAAGGATTGCCAAAGCTGAAGGATATCAGAACCAGTGGAAGCGTGTTGAAGATCTCAAAGAAAGAGTTTATACTGGCTACGGTATTAAGCCTGAGATGCGTAGAGTCTGGGTATATCCTGTCAGGGAATTCTAATAGATAGGGTCATTGTAATATTGTCAAACTCATCAATGAAATCTATTACTTTTGCTCTGAGACAACAACTCATTGTCTTTTTTGGCTATCTATTTAAACTTTGTACTTTATCAAGAACTGCTCTAACACTGAATGTTTTATCTTATAGGTAGGACATTTTTATTTCCACTAAGTGTTTTTTGGATCTTTTCAATGTTTTGGCATCATAAAAAAGGGAGAAATTGTTGGGACTATGTCAGTTTTGAGTTGATCCCAAAGACCCTGAAAATATATTTTGCTTAAGTGTGTAATAGTCAAGCTAGTCTTGATAGGTTTAGTATAAGTTAGAATATTTTATATTCACAGGTACTCAGTGAGAGGAGAACTCACTGATGACGATCAAGACTGAAGCCTGAAGATCACAAGAGCACCATCACTGAACTTATGATAATCTTTCTAAGCTGGCAAAGTAAGTGTCATGATGAAGAGCATGATCTTGAGATCAGTGCTAACTCACAAACCTGAAGGAGTCAGGCTACCTGAGTATTTGGGGAAGACTTGGAGTAGGATCCAAGCAAGCAAAAGAAATGTCAATGATAGGCCATGTACGAAGATGAGAACAAAAATAAACTCAGAAAAGATAAGACTGAACTGAAGAATGAGTTCTGACATTCTCACCTACCTGATAACGTGGACCAATCAGGAGAGGACAACGCACGTACGGACGTGACATCGAGCCTGACCATTCCTACAGTTTTCAATGGGCATGAATTTAATGTACTTACCTAAACCATGCATGTAGATTATTGCATGAAGGACGATGATCGTTGATGTATCCTACAAGAAAGGTGGTTTGAAGGCTCTCTCTCCAACGGATAGTTTTTTAAATCCATCTATAAATACAGAAGACCTTGACCTAAAAAAGGTTACGGGAAATTTCGAAGCCAAGAAATTACTCAAGACTCTCAAGTAATCAAAGCATTCATAGAAGCACTCAAAACCCGTTTAATTTCCCAAGTGTTTCTACTAGTCTGAGTCATTCTGTATTCCACTGAGCTTACATATTCATATCTTAAGCTTAGAGTGATAATCCAATCCTTAGCATAGGTTTGCCTTGTAAGGATTATCACATCTTAGTTGGAATCCAAACTGAAACCAAAACCCTTAGCTAGGCAGTCTTAGGTTTGTTGGTTGAGGTTAGAAAGTTGGTTAGAAGAAGGAGGACTAGAACTCTAATTCTAGGGATCAGTGAGACTGGTCATTGTGCACCTTAGCATGTTAAAAAATAAGGTAATCCATTAAGGGATTCTCCTGTTAAATCAGGACCGTGGACATAGGAGCTTGGGTCTCTGAACCACGTTAAAAGCTCTGAGTTCTTTACTGCTTTGATTATTGTGCTTATTGATTATTATTGCTCATTCATTGCATTATTTATCAGTGTTGAATCAATCAGCCTGATCTTGAACTCATTGCACTGCCCTTCTAACCACGACTTCTAAGTAAGAAAAACTCAATTTTCAGAAAGCAACATAACAAGTCTATAAACTTTCAGGGCTCACACATTTCTGCACTCATGCATAAATAGATAGTTTGTAATACCCTAGGTTTTCATGATCTTATTTGCTTTACTAAATGCTTTATAATTCTTCATGAATCTATGTGACACATTTACATCCAAAATTACGTAAAAAGCCTGTTTATGTGTTTTAATTACTCGATAGTTACAATTACTATATTATTTGCTCAATACATGCTATTTCTTGAGTTTTATAATTTTTATATGATCTTTATTTTATGTCTTAAAGAATTTGATATAGAAATTAATAAAGTCCTTAAGTATAGTAATTTATTTCATAAGTTATAAGTTGAAAAATGAATGTTTCTTTAAGAAACGAATTGCGTATCGATTACTCGATATATTATTATGATTAGTATATAGACTTTGTAATTTATTTAGAGTCTTAGAAGGGTTTTAATTTTATTTCATAAGATAGTATAAATAAATTTTATTAGAATTATCCAATAATCGAAATATCTACTTATTAAATTCATAGTATATATGTGTTATTTCTACAAAATACAAGACTACTCTTGGACTCCTCTTGATTTTCGAAAATTAGGAATAAATTAGGAGAATTAGAGAAGCTTCAAGATTAAGATAAGATAAGGTTAGTAAAAAGAAAAGTCAAAATTGGCTTCTAACCTTAAGATAACAAGTGTACTTTACTTAACCTCCAAGATTATCCAAAATCCTCCACACTCTTCTTAAAGTGGCGGTCAAGAGGGAGTATTGAGTAGCCTCCAAGCACATCTTCTACTATAAATAGGTGACCTTGCATGAAAATTTAAACATAAGTTCAAGAAAAACCAACACAAATACTACACTTATAGAAATGAGGAGAAGAGATTTCTTGTAGCTACATATCTCTAAGTAAGTTTCTCTTCTTGATTGAGTAATTATTTAAGTGGTAGTATGAAGTTTATGCATGATATTTGAATTAAATGATAGGAAAATGAGTTTTGATGAGTAATTTGCATGTTATACATGTTTTACTTCATGTTTGAATATTTAATTCAATTTCTTCATGAGTTATGACCAAAATCATGTTTATTACTTGAACATTTATACTTTAGAAGTAGAAATCATGAAATTATATGTGTTAGAATGAATATAAAAATGATATGTTCTTCATATATGCATGAAAACCGAAAATCTGGACAACTTGTGAAGGAATATCGTTTTTTATCCAATCTGTGGGTGGATAATTCTGAAAATTGTATATGTGAAAATAGACTTGTGACGGAACTTAGGTTTCAAATTTCATAATTTTTGGACTAGTAGTCAATTCGTGGTGATTTTTCGAAGTAGAGCTAGGGTTTTGGACGTAATTGCAGGAACGGTAGAAGATTGCTATGATCAGAGAATAATCGGTTAAGCTTTTAAAGAAAATCAAAGGTTGTCGATAAAATTCATGAAGTTGGGAGTTCATGGTTAAAATTTCAGAAGTATTGGACTTATGGTTGATTTATGATGAATTTTCAAAGTTAGGTGTGTAAATCTGCAAAAAACGAAATTTTTTAAGAAAAGTTGAAATGGTCCGTTTACATGTTTACGGTCGATATTTATAACTTGCTATTTGATAATTTTACACACTTAATTGATATTTGTGCTTTAATATATAATATTTGAGTATATATTGAAATTGAATTCAAGTCTTATAATTTACAAAAGTGAAGGGATAAGTAACAATATTTTTATTTTAAAAATTTTTACTTGTAGGTACAAACATGCAAGGTGGGGAATCACTTCGCTCTTCACCGAGTGTTCTATTATTATTTAATTGTACTTATTAAACATTGAATGTTAAATTTTGAGTCAGGCCCGCTATCGATTGGCCCCACATATAAGTCCAACTTTATGTTGGCAAGCATATAGTCCGGTCGTTTCGGCACCACGGGTTGGTCACGCCACCCAAGCATATACCCGGTGAAATTCCGGGGGCTCACATATTATAAAAATTTGATGTTTAGTTTGTGCAATTAGCAAGAGGTTTCCCACTAAGTGTTTACAAACACTTATCCCTCCCACTTTTAAATTTTTACATATGTTGTGGATTCTGAAGTGGGCGAATGAACTCGGCGGGCTGTGAAGTTTCCTTAAAGACTTTATATTTTCAAGAATAATATTTTAAATTTTGGAATGTAAACTAAGCTACGAGCACACTTATTTACTACTTCCGCTGTGTAAATGTGTGGCGTGTGTATATTTTAATACAAAATGCTATTTTAGTGATGTTCCTACTTATGCCACATCATATTTTTCGTACTATTCAAGTAGGGATGTCACAGGTGGTATCAGAGCAGGTTCGCCTGCTAAAGTATTTTAAAAAAGTGTGTGTTTTAAAATTTTAAAAGGAAACAGCCGCACCGAGATCATTCTCCACGATGGGATCAGGTAAATGTTTTATATGTGCTTAAATTATGTTATCTATTTGAAAGTGTGATTGATTATTTGAAAGTTTGTTATTATTGTTTAAACTAACCAGTAAAGTGTGTAAAGTAAATAGGAATGTACGAGGATGTTAGAAGACAGAATACTAAAAGATTAGAACGAGTACATAAAATGGGTAGAACCGAGGTGGAAGATCTAGGGGCTCATATCGGGGAAATAACATCACAGTATAGACATACGTTAATGAACGGATACTGTAACGCCCCGAATCTGAAACACATTAAATATCTCAGATTCAAGGTGCCACTTGTAACTAAAATCCGAACTATAAAATTTTTAATATAAAAAGGAGATAATACAATGAGAGATGAGTTTTACGCAGCGGAAGAATGAGTAGAATAATATTTATAATATATCTCTCACACATATATAAAGCTTAATATCAATAGTATCATTTTATTTAAGTGGGGAACTCCGTTTCGTCTCTATTACTGTCCTTGCTCCACGAAATCATAATCTGCAAGGGTTGTAAAAATGGGGGGCGTGAGATTTGAATTCTCACGTATAGGTGATTTGCAACGTCATGGGATTGGTAAATCCGAAGTATATTAAATTTTACTCATTGATAAAGTATTTAATTCATTTAATCAATTGACATAATAATACAAACATCATATATCATACAAATAACAAGTTCACATAATAATCAGTTGGGCACAACAGGTTTCACATCATATAATTGAAATATCACAAGTTGGTTCACGTTAAGGGGCAAAGCCCACAATCATTTTCACATATAGTAAATCTCTTCCAAAACAATATAAACAATTCCCCGTGACCATGCACCTGATCTATTATCAAACATGGCCACATCCACTGCAAACAAATCCTGTGACCATGCACCTAATTTATTATCAAACATGGTCACCCACAATTTCCACAAACGAATCCCGTGACCATGCACTGATTTATTATCAAACATGGCCACATCCACTGCAAACAAATCCCGTGACCATGCACCTGATTCATTATCAAACATGGTCACATCCACTTTCCTCTTCCTTACTAAAACTGACAATTTTAACTGTACATATAATTCATACTTAAATAGATTCATGCTCATAAAATGTTCTCATATCATGCAATAGTGATAGATTTAAATAAAATCAATAGACATTACGTATCATATATAATTATATCAAATAGTTCAAACAGTTATAATATAGGTGTACATTTATGTTGGATAAGTTGTTTTAGATTGATTTAGTCGAGTTCAGAGTATACCAGCACAACATATTATTAGCAGATCAATCAACAGATCATCACCCACCTCTTAACTTTAAAGCTAAGTTACAACTGTCTTGAAAAATCCTTTGGAAGGTAACTTGCGTTGTAGAGACGTCCCGTGATTGAATCAACAGACTGTCGGATCCCTCGTGCGTATTCAGATTAGTACAGAACCCTAGTACGAAATCATTTGATTAAAAGTTACCTTTGAATTATTTAGGAAAACTTGAGAGTTTGTGTTACGCGGATCGAGGTGGTCTACGTCTTATAAACTTGTTAAAAGGACCTACTTAAAAACAAACACTATCTTGGTAAATACACCACTTTTAAAAAGGGTAGTGTATTGGAGGTGTACTTACAAATCTCCATGTTGTATGACTATTTCGACTCTTATAAAACAATTTATTTGATATTCTTATTTTTTCATAACTAAAAAGCTTTTATAAATTAAAAGTATATCCATATAATATTTTTCTTAAAATAATTAAAGGAATAAGATATTTATTTAAATAATATATTAATTTAATAAAAGTCCCAATTTAATATTTTCTTTTTAAAAGTTCTAATTTATTTTAAAAGAACTCTTGGATATAAATTATACTTTATAAAGAAAACTCCCTTTATTAATCTTATTTTGTTTAAGGAAATATATATATAATAAATACTAAAAATAATATAATATATATTTTTCTTTATTGTTAGTAATACTTGATTTAAAGAAGTTTTCATAACAAATAATAGAATAAATATTTTCCTATATTACTAGTATTACTAACCAAGTTTACTTGTGTTATTTTCAAAAAAAAAAAAGAGTAGTATTATTTTCTAAAAGACCTTTTCCATTTGTTTCAAACATTTGAACAGTAGAAGACGAGTTTCCCTTTGTCTTTAAAAACTCAACTAACACTAAAACAAACTGATTTCATCATAATTCAACTAATTCAATAATACTAATCCATCAATTCAGTAATATCATCCAACCAAAACAAAATCAAAACAATAATACTAAAGAACTAAAACAGTAATACTAATAAGTCATTTTAGAAATACTAAACTGCTAAATCAACATACCAACTATCCATCCAACAACACTAACTAATTACTTCAATTGTACTTAAAAATTCACGTAGTGATGCCAATTTACTAATCCAAATGCCAATCATCTTAATTCAACAGAAGCTAACCACAATAGTAGGAAATTCAATAACAACAAAGTTCATCTAGACGCTCACAGGCTCCAATCCAAAACTCACAAGGAAATGATCAATTTCTATCTCAACTAGTACAAGAATTTGAGAGAACGTTAGAGATTCTTACGAGTCCCAAATCGGGCGGCCTAACGGCGTCGATCGGTGACTCGTGATTTAAGTCGAGCGGCCTAACGGCGTCGGTCGGTCATTCCAAACATAAATGGACAGTAGTTTGACCGGGCCTCATCGAAAAATACAAAGAGGGCAACAGCACTCCAATTTCAATTGAAAAGAAAGACGAAATTGTGAGAATAAATCGAAACGGGTTGTTAATCTGAAATCTGGGAATGAAAAGAATCGAAAGCAATTCGAATTTTACCCAAACAAGGATGGAGGTTAGCGGCGTGATTGGTAGCTGAAAGAAGAGGCGCGGCGGTCGAGCAGGGGCGGCGTCGCAAGAAGAGGCGACGGTTGGAGTCGGCGTCGCGCCCAGGCTGGGGGTGCGACGGTGAAGTGCTGCTTCGATTTGCGAAGGAGGGCAGCAGCGCGGCGGCGTTCGTGGCAAGACGGCGGTGGCGGTTGACGCTGTCTGAGGTGCGATTTGATTCGGAATAGGGGGAAGGCTGGACGGCGTTGGTCGGGCTGCTGAGAAGAGGCACCGCGGCCCTAGGCGACGTCGGTGGCTTCGCGGTCGGTGGTTGAGTGAAGGACGGCGCTCGTCGAATCAGGGAAGGAGGGGAAGAGGCGTGTCTTGCGTATTTGAGGAAAGAGAAAGAGAATTGAGAATGAAAACGTGAGAGAGAGATGAGAGGAGAGATGGAGTTAATTTGGCTGAGAATAAAATTTGGAAACTAATTTCTGTGTTTGAAAGAGTCATACGGGCAGGTTATTTATAGAAATATGATATTTAATTAATTTGGAATTAAAAGAAAGGAAGGGAATATTATGTAGGTAAGATTAATCTTTCAATTTAATTTAATTCAAAAAGCTAAGTAATTCATGTAGTTTGGGATGAAAGTGAAATACTTTGATATTTTCGTTCCCACATGATACGGTTTAGGGGTCGTTTGGTTCAAAAGTTTAATCCCAAATTGAAAATTAATACAGTTTTAAAATTCGATTAATATTTTATTGTATTTCAATTATTCTCAATAATTTATTCGGATCGAAATCCTAATTTTTAATCTTTTAATATTTAATTTCTCGTAATCCCTTATCCGTTTGAAATATTCGATTTCTTTCTTCGAATCCGGGAATTTGAAATAGGGTATAAATTTAATTCACATAATAGCACACAAAAATAATAAAATTAAAAGAAACAAGATAATAATAATAAAATTATATAATTAAGGTTTCTAGCAAAATAAAATGTATAAAACGGGATGGGGTATTACAGATATCATATAACTGATGATTATTTTTGTCACTTACTTCTCGACACCCTGCCATCTACTTGGGTACATGTATCTCTGGATATACTTGACTATGTATTTGATAAACATGGACACCTGTGCTTTCCGTGTTTTACTTCGATGCTATATTGTGAATGGGCCCAATCAGAACCAGTCCATTTTACACCACTACGTCCAAGATTTGAGATGAGGGAAAACCAGGAAAGGCAGCTTGAGAGGGAACCAGTACAAGAAAGCTGTGGAAGTCCTGAAATGAAGGAGGATAGTAGCTATGAAAGTTCTGAAATGGAGGAAGATAGCAGCGACAGTTCCATCGAGATGTGGGAAGAAGAAAATGATGAACCAGATATAATCATCATTGATGATGATGATGATTAAAACTATGTGTTTTACCTGATATGCATACTATATGGCTATATGAAAATAATATGATATTAGATGATATGTGTACTAAATGCTTTTGATATACTATATGATTTTGGATGTAATAAATGTATGATGTTTTTTAATGTAATATTTATGCATGTAATATATGCCGTATTTTGAATATATGGAAAATGTGTCATAATTATTATGTCATTTAATTGTTACTAATAAATTTGATATTGAATAGAACTATGAGTCGTAGAGGAAACCAAAACAACTCAGGCATGAGCGAGGATCTAACTTCCGTCTTAAGGGGGTTAGCTCAGTAATTAGGGCAGCAGAGCCAATCATCACAAACCCCTGTATCTTCAGCCCAAAACTATGATATTGTTAGTCAGTTTAAGAAATTCAGACCCTCAACCTTAACTGGAAAAGAGACCCCTATGGAAGTAGAGAACTGGATTCGAAGTCTGGAGAAAATATTTGCTTATCTTAAGTACACCGATGAGCAGAAAGTTTCTTGCACTATATTTCAGCTGACTGAAGATGCAGATTATTGGTGGGAAGCTCACTGTAGGACAATGACTGAAGAAGAACGAACTACAGTTACTTGGGAAAAAATTTGTAGAAGCAGTGGTTAAGAATTATATACCACAGTCATTCTTAGATCAGAAAGAGGCTGAATTCCTACAGTTGAAACAAGGGAACCTGACAGTACAGGAATATGAAAGGAAATTTAATCAATTGGGAAGATATGCTTCTCATTTGATTAATACTGATGAAAGGAAAGCAAAAAGATTTATGCAGAATTTACGACCGGAAATTAGTACTATCTTAGCGGCACAAGATATTAAGTCTTATGCCTCGACATTCGAGAAAGCTCAGATGATAGTAGCATATATGAAATCAGAGGACGTAAGAACGCCAGAATCACAACAAAACAAAAGGAAGTAGATGGGTACGAACCAAGGAAGAAATTCTAAGCAAGTTAAAAAGACAGAATTAGTGCCACGACAACAATAGAGGCCACCTAAGTGCAGAAATTGTGGGAAGGAACACTTTGGGCAATGCCTGAAGAGAACAGGAATCTGTTACAGATGTAAGGAACCGGGACATGTCATAACTAATTGTCCAAAGTGGAAAGAACAACAAAGGTCAGCACCTGCCCGAGTATTCACTATGAACCAGCAGAAGGCTACAGTAAACCCGGAAGTAATGGCAAGTATGTTCAAAAATTTTCAAGTACCTGCTCTTACACTATTCGATACTGGTGCCACACATTCATTTATCTCTAGGAAGATATTTGAGCAAATCAATGATACTCATATGATAATAGAAGGAAATTTCCTAGAGGTAAATATTCCTTCCGGTACTACAATACAATCCTTAGGATTATATAGAAATGTAAGGATGGATTTCGATCATACGGTAATTCCGGCAGATCTACATACATTAGAGATGAAGGATTTTGATGTTATATTAGGAATAAATTGGCTTAAGGCTAATCATGCTCTTATAAAATGCCAAGAGAAAGAAATATTGGTGTGAAAACCGGAAGGTGTGAATTTTACAATCTATGGTGCAAGAGTGAGAAATATACCTCGGGTAATTTCAACAGTAGAGGCTCGGAAAGAAATAAAATTTGAATAGACGAAAGAATGTGAAAGGAGTTTTCAGGAGTTAAAGAAAAGATTAACAACAGCTCCATTTCTTACAATTCCGAAGGGTACGGAAGGATTTAAAGTATTCAGTGATGCTTCTAAACAAGGTTTGGGATGCGTACTTATGCAAAATGGAAAAGTAGTAGCGTACGCATCAAGACAGTTAAAACCACACGAGCAAAATTATCCTACACACGATTTGGAATTAGGGGCAGTAGTATATGCGCTAAAAAATTTGGAGGCATTACTTATACGGAAGTAAGTGTGAAATATACACAGATCATAAGAGTTTGAAGTATATCTTCGAACAAAAGGAGTTGAACATGAGGCAAATGAGATGGTTGAAGTTAGTGAAAGATTATGATTGCGAGATATTGTATCATCCGGGAAAGGCAAATGTAGTGGCTGATGCCTTAAGTCGCAAAGCGAAGATAAAGATCAATGCCATGGTTGTGAAACCAACATTGAAGGAAAAAATAGTAAAGGCTCAAATGGATGATACATTCTTAAAGAAGATGAAGCAAAAGATCGAGGAAGGAAAAGCAAAAGAATTTTCAGTACTTGAAGATGGTACATTAATGTATGTCGAGAAAGAATATGTGTACCAGAATTAGAAGAACTCAAGAAAGAAATATTGGAGGAAGCATATTCTACACCATATATAGTTTATCCTGGAGGAACAAAGATGTATCAAGAATTAAAGAAGTTGTTCTGGTGGAGAAATATGAAAAGAGATATTGGGAATTTCGTACAGAGATGTTTGACATGTCAGCAGGTGAAAGCTAAGCATCAAAGACCATCAGGATTATTAAAGCCACTTGAGATTCCTGAATGGAAATGGGAACATATTACAATGGATTTTGTAGTAGGATTGCCCAAGTCAATACAAGGAAATGAAGCTATTTGGGTAATTGTTGACAGATTGACCAAGACGGCATATTTCCTACCAATAAAGATGACGTTCACATTGGATAAATTGGCTCAGATTTATATTAAGGAAATTGTCCGTTTACATGGAGCTCCAATTTCTATTGTGTCAGATAGAGATCCGCGATTTACATCAAGATTCTGGTACAGTCTTCAAGAAGCTATGGGCAGCAAGTTGGAATTCAGTACAGCTTTTCATCCTCAAACAGATGGTCAATCGGAAAGAACAATTCAAACTTTGGAAGATATGTTGAGAGCTTGTATCATCGATTTCGGAGGAAGTTGGGAAAGATACTTACCTTTAGTAGAATTTGCCTATAACAATAGTTATCAAGCTACAATTGAAATGGCACTGTACGAAGCATTGTACGGAAGAAAGTGCAAATCTCCTCTATGCTGGGATGAAATCGGAGAAAAGAAATTGTTAGGACCGGAATTGGTGGAAGAAACTAACAAGGTGGTAAAGAAAATTAAAGAAAAGATGCAAGCGGCTCAAGATCGACAGAAAATATATGCGGATAGGCGAAGGAAAGAATTAAGTTTTGAGATTGGAGACAAGGTATTCTTGAAGGTATCTCTAATGAAAGGAATTTTCCGCTTCGGGAAAAGAGAAAAGTTGAAGCCTGGATATATTGGACCTTATGAGATATTGGAAAAAGTTGGAGAATTAGCTTATAGATTGGCGTTACCACCATCATTGGCAGGAGTACACGATGTATTCCATATCTCGATGCTCCGAAAGTATGTACCTGACCCTACCCAAGTAGTAAACCAACCTGAATTAGAAATTGATGCCAACTTAACCTATGAGGAAGTCTCTATAGCCATACTTGATAGAAAGCTTCATAGGTTAAGAAATAGAGATATTCCTATGGTTAAGGTCCAGTGGAAAAGACATGGGGTAGAAGAAGCTACATGGGAATGAGAGGATGAAATCTTAGCAAAGTACCCCTACCTCAATATCCACGGTAACACTTGAAATTTCGAAAACGAAATTTATTTAAGGGGGTTAGACTGTAATACCCTAGGTTTTCATGATCTTATTTGCTTTACTAAATGCTTTATAATTCTTCATGAATCTATGTGACGCATTTACATCCAAAATTACGTAAAAAAACATGTTTATGTGTTTTAATTCTTCATGTTCATGTTTACGTAAAAAGTATAGTAATTTATTTCATAAGTTATAAGTAGAAAAATGAATGTTTCTTTAAGAAACGAATTGCGTATCGATTACTCGATATATTTTTATGATTAGTATATAGACTTTGTAATTTATTTAGAGTCTTAGAAGGGTTTTAATTTTATTTCATAAGATAGTATAAGTGAATTTTATTAGAATTAACCAATAATCACAATATCTACTTATTAAATTCATAGTATATATGTGTTATTTCTACAAAATACAAGACTATTCTTGGACTCCTCTTGATTTTCGAAAATTAGGGATAAATTAGGAGAATTACAGAAGCTTCAAGATTAAGATAAGATAAGGTTAGTAAAAAGAAAAGTCAAAATTGGCTTCTAACCTTAAGAAAACAAGTGTACTTTACTTAACCTCCAAGATTATCCAAAATCCCCCACACTCTTCTTAAAATGGCAGTCAAGAGGGAGTATTGAGTAGCCTCCAAGCACATCTTCTACTATAAATAGGTGACCTTGCATGAAAATTTAAACATAAGTTCAAGAAAAACCAACACAAATACTATACTTATAGAAAGGAGGAGAAGAGATTTCTTGTAGCTACCTATCTCTAAGTAAGTTTCTCTTCTTGATTGAGTAATTATTTAAGTGGTAGTATGAAGTTTATGCATGACATGTGAATTAAATGGTAGGAAAATGAGTTTTGATGAGTAATTTGCATGTTATACATGTTTTACTTCATGTTTGAATGTTTAATTCAATTTCTTCATGAGTTATGACCAAAATCATGTTTATTACTTGAATATATATACTTTAGAAGTAGAAATCATGAAATTATATGGGTTAGAATGAATATAAAATGATATGTTCTTCATATATGCATGAAAACCGAAAATCAGGACAACTTGTGAAGGAATTTTGTTTTTGATCCAATCTTTCGGTGGATAATTTTTAAAATTTTATATGTGAAAATAGACTTGAGATGGAACTTAGGTTTCAAATTTCATAATTTTTGGACTAGTATTCAATTCGTGGTGATTTTTCGAAGTAGAGCTAGGGTTTTGGACGTAATTGCAGGAACAGTAGAAGATTGCTATGATCAGAGAATAATCGGTTAAGCTTTTAAAGAAAATCAAAGTTTGTCAATAAAAGTTGGGAGTTCATGGTTAAAAATTTCAGGACTATTGGACTTATGGTTGATTTATGATGAATTTTCAAATTTAGGTGTGTAAATCTGCAAAAAACGATTTTTTTTAAGAAAAGTTGAAATGGTCCGTTTACATGTTTACGGTCGATATTTATAACTTGCTATTTGATGATTTTACACACTTAATTGATATTTTTGCTTTAATATACAATATTTGAGTATATATTGAAATTGAATTCAAGTCTTATAATTTACAAAAGTGAAGGGATAAGTAACAATGTTTTTATTTTAAAAAAAATTTACTTGTAGGTACAAACCTGCAAGGTGGGGAATCACTTCGCTCTTCACTGAGTGTTCTATTATTATTTAATTGCACTTATTAAACATTGAATGTTAAATTTTGAGTCAGGCCAGCTATCGATTGGCCCCACATATAAGTCCAACTTTATGTTGGCAAGCATACAGTTCGGTCGTTCCGGCACCACGGGTTGGTCACGCCACCCAAGCATACACCCGGTGAAATTCCGAGGGCTCACATATTATAAAAAATTGATGTTTAGTTTGTGCAATTAACAAGAGGTTTCCCACTAAGTATTTACAAACACTTATCCCTTCCACTTTTAAATTTTTACAGATGCTGTGGATTCTGAAGTGGGCGAATGAACTCGGCGGGCTGTGAATTTCCTTAAAGACTTTATATTTTCAAGAATAATATTTTAAATTTTGAATTTTAAACTAAGCTACGAGCACACTTATTTACTACTTCCGCTGTGTAAATGTGTGGCGTGTGTATATTTTAATACAAAATGCTATTTTAGTGATGTTCCTACTTGTGCCACATCATATTTTCCGTACTATTTAAGTAGGGACGTCACATAGTTAGCCAATTGACTTGTTTCAGAGCAGTTAGTAGGTGTATTATTTATTCAGTGCCTTACACTAAGACTCTGAGTTAAGGGGACTCAGTTTGAAAGAGAAAAAAAAATTTATATACGTGTATTTCCCCTCCCCTCCATACACGTATCACTCAGACTTGTCTGTCACCAACAATAAACATGTTCACTAATAGTTCAAACTACTGGGCATTTGTTGATTTATGGACACGATGTTCTTAATATACAAAATAAGATGACTCAAGCTTAGTAATCATGAAAACCCGACTTACTTGTTGCATTGTAGACTTGGTCATGCAAACGAGAAAATAATTGCAAGGTTAAGAAAGCTAGACTACTTAACCCCATTTGACTTAGAGTCTTATGGTGATTTTGAATCTTGTGTCATGGGCAAAATGATCAATAAACCCTTTTCTGGGAAAGGGGTACGTGTCAAAGAAGTTCTAGAGTTGGTTCGCAGTGATGTTTGTGGATCATTGTCCACTCTAGCTAGGGGCCACTTCGGCTACTTCATCACATTCACTGACGATTACTCAAGATTCGAATACGTGCATCTTATGAAGCACAAGTCCGAATACTTTGAGAAATTCAAGGAGTATAAGGCTGAAGTAGAGAAGCATCTTGGTAAGAGTATCAAGACTCTTCAATCGGATCGAGGAGCTGAATACCTTAGCCATGAGTTCACCGATTACTTGAAGCTTCATGGGATCCAATGGCAATGGACTCCTCCCGGGACAACTCAGATGAATGGTGTATCCAAAAGGAGAAACCGAACCTTGTTAGACATGGTAAGGTCCATGTAGAGCTTTTCTTCTCTTCCAACATTTTTATGGGGATACGTGTTACAAACCTCAATCTACATTGTGAATATGATTCCTTCCAAATCAGTTTAGCAAACCCCATACGAGCTATGACATGGCAAGAAGCCATCTTTTCTACACATTAGAACGTGGGGTTGCCCCGAAGTTGTGAAGAAAATGTTAATTGATAAGTTGGAATCCAAAGGTGAAAAGGGTTACTTTATGGGGTATCTTAAGGAAACTAGAGGATATTATTTTTATCTACCTGAGAAACAAATAGTGATTATTTCTAGGCAGGCCAAATTCCTAGAAGACGAATACATCTTTAAAGAACAAAGCTGTAAGAAGATAGAAGTTGAAGAGATTTTAGAACCACAAATTAACGTTGAGACTGATGATTTGTCAAAGTAACATGACAAAGAATCAGCGTAATTGGAGCGTAATTGGAGTTGCATTGGCTTCGCAACAACCTCCAAGTGGGCTGAATGAGAATAGCATAGCTCAAACTCCCGCCCAAGAGGCATATGAAAGTGTCGCTCATGAGAACTCTCCGGTCAATGATGAAGTCACTGCACCATAAAATTTTCACGATCAGAATGTACAACCTACACAACCACAACTCCATAAGTCAACTAGGATTCGTAATCCACCCACAGGGTATTATGGTTTCCTCATGGAGGAACATGATGATGAACCTAGAACTTACACTGAGGCAACATTAGATGTTGACTTACAGAAGTGGCATAAAGCCATGAAATCCGAGATGGACTCGAGGTACATCAATCAAGTCTGGGTCTTGGTTGAATTGCCAAAGGGGGTAAAACTCATAGGTTGCAAATGGGTCTTCAAGTGTAAGACCGATGCAAATGGCAAAGTACAAACCTACAAGGCTAGGTTGGTGGCAAAAGGTTATAGTCAACGCGAAGGCATTGACTATGATGAGACTTTCTCACCAGTTTCTAGGATCAAGTCCATTCGTATTATACTTGCGGTAGCAACACACTATGATAATAAGATTTGGCAGATAGATATCAAAACAGCTTTTCTCAATGGCAACATTGATAAGGAAGTGTGAATCAACCGAAATGTTTTATATCTAAGCCAAAATCTAATCTTGTGTGCAAACTTAAACAATCTATTTATGGATTGAAGCAAGCTTCTAGGAGTTGGAATATCCGATTTAATGAAGCTGTCAAATCTTTTGACTTCATCAGAAACTCAGAAGATCCTTGCATTTATTGTAAACGCAGTGAGAAGAATATTGTCTTTATAGTCGTATATGTCGATGACATATTGATTATAGGAAATAGTATCCCGCTAATATAGTCCATGAAATATTGGTTATCAAAGACCTTCATGATGAAGGATCTTGGTGAAGCATGTTACATCTTAGGGATCAAGATCCATAGGGATAGATCCAAGAAGGTGTTAGGGTTGTCGCAATCCACCTACGTAGATAAGGTGTTGAAGCGTTTTGCGATGGAGAACTCTAAGCGAGGGTCTCTGCCGGTAAATCATGGGATAAAGCTATCAAAGAAGGATTGCCCTTCTACTGAAACTGATATCGAGCACATGAAGGACGTTCCATATGCATCTGCAATTGGGTCCATCATGTACGCTATAACTTGCACCAAACCAGATGTGGCTTACGCTGTCAGCATCACTGGTAGATACCAACAGAATCCAGGTGAACCTCACTGGATTGCTGTAAAAAATATTCTGAAGTACCTCAGACCTACTGAAGAACATTTTCTTATCTACGGTGGACAGTCAGGGCTAGTCGCTATGGGCTATGTTGATACGAGTTTCATGTCCGACTGTGATGATTCAATCAGGTTATGTTTTCATTCTCAATAATGGGGCGGTAAGTTGGAATAGTTCCAAGTAAGAATTGACCACAGATTCAACAACTGAAGCTAAGTACATCGCTGTATCAAAAGCCTTTGAGGTTGTCTGGATTTTAAGGTTCTTGATAGTACTAGGGGTAATTCTGAGTGTCAGTTGTCAAATAAAGTTGTATTGTGACAACATTGGTGTGATTGCATAAGCAAAGAAACCGAGATCTAGTAACAAAAATAAGCATGTACCGATGCGTTATCATTTGATCCGAGAGTCATAAGGATAAGAGAAATAGAGTTAAAAATGTTTCCCACAAAGGATAATCTTGCAAATTATTTTCACTGAGTATTCATGTACACACTAGACATTTCGATGGTCTAGGGGTTAGACATATAGGTGATTGGCTCTAGTCCAAGTGGGAGATTGTTAGTGTTAGGCTCGATGCCTAAGATAATATTCAGTTTTGGTTTAATATTAAATGTATAGCGTTGCACTTATCTGAATATTATGTTTGATTGTTTGCATTTATTCATATTTGTGTTCCCATGAATCACTACTGTCATTGAGTGAGTGACAACTCAGATGACTTAAGTATGATTCTCAAATAGCCCTAATCAAAGATAATCAAGAATGAGATATTGATGATGCAAATGAAATCGATGTGCGATCTGCATCATACTCTTAGAGAGTGTAGTAAGATCTCACTTACTACGAGATATCGGGTATCTTATGATGGATGCACAGATATCTTAGAAGGTATTCGTATACCCATCCAAGAAATCGTTTGATGTAATTCCACAATGTGTGTCTATGGGTGTCACGGTTAGTGGGAGAGATGTGATACTCCTTTGACTTGAGGTCAATACGCACAACATGTGTGAAGTTGTGAACTTTGACCATGACCGACGTTTGCACCCTTCCACAGGTAGATATGGCATGAATTGGATTCATCATGAAGTACATGTACGTGGTAGTTGAGCTAAGAATATGATTCATTCCTGAGATGTGGATTTAGAGAGAATACTCATTTTCTCATCATAATGGGATCTAAGTCGTTAGCCGATGCACATCAACTTAGACTTTGTGGCTAAGTGTGGTATATTTGATCAATTACAAATTGGAGATAATATAATTAAGTTATTTGAATATACACTTCATTATGTTCAAGACTTAATCGGGTAATCGCGAATGAAAGAAAGATATCACAATAGCCTACAATATTACAGGTAGTTGCAGATTTCCTCGCAACGTACCTCGTATATGTTGGGAAAATAGGGGTGCCTGGAATCTATTCGGGATGAAATTTAAATACGAATTTAAATTCAATTATTAATAGCATGAATTAATCCTAACTAATTCAAATAATAATTCCAACAACTAATTTAGCATCATGCATGTTGAATTAATTCACATAAAATCTAGGCGGAATAAATAAGAATTTATGTGATTTACGTACCTCTTGTAGACTTGGCCTTTGAATAAACGGGACAATTACAATCACGCTTTATCAACCCAAAAACCTTCTCAAGTATTTCCCTTTCGCCTTACTTGATCACCGGTGGGAGATGCTTTCAAGTAATTTAAATAACTAAGAAAAAAGAAAAATATATATGCTCTTGATTTTTTCAACACATGGAATTATGTACTTGGGGATGAAATAATTACCCCCTATTTATAAAGAGTGTTGACCGAAATTATGAGGTATATGGGCTTTGGAAAAAAATCTTTTCTTAGACTCTAAGAAATCTTGAATATATCTCATATATTCTTTTCTCCAAAATAAAATATTCCACAAAAATCTCACACTCTTCATAAGCTTAAAATTTCGAAAATTTCAATTAGAGATCCCAAGATTTGGATCTTCTTGAATATATGAGATATTCTTGTATTCCAAGAATACATATCTTCCATAATATATTTCCAAGAAAATCAACAAAATCTTCTCTCTCCTTGATCTCCTATTTTCGAAAATTAGAGAAAAAAAGTCAGCATAATATATTCTTTTTATTTTAATCACCTTATCATTATTGGACTACTTAATGGGCTACTTGAGGGGCCTTTAAGGAGAATTAAGATTGGACCTCCTAATGGACTTCTGAATTTCAATATTGAGCCCCAATATAATTCAATCCATTAATATTAATTATTACCACTAATAAATTAATATTGCACTATCCATCTTAATCCATATTACGATAATATGGGCTCCCGGTTATTATTTCCCGAGTTTAAGATTATCAAGTCCATTAATTAATTAAGCTTCTGAATAGCTCTAAATTAATTAATATATTTCACCTTGGAGTAAAGACAGCTCAACATTATTATCCGTACAGAAGAAACTAATTCTTCACTTGCAAGATTTGGTACGATAAAACTTCTGAGCCCACCAAGGGGACCAATCACACGAGCCGTACTCGCACGCATTTCTCCGTATTAAATCTTAGCAACCGTCGTATGATTAATATTACTGCCCAAAGCACAAGGTTCGAAGTCACAATGATTCTCACCCAACATGAATCAAAGTAGTAACCATCAAGCACACACGGTCCTATTTAAGTGACGGAGATTAAGAAATCAACAACCACTGAGGTCTAATTCTTCACATTTCAGAACAGAAGAATTTATCCTCGCTGTAGGTCCTCTTCAACACATACTAAATGTGCTAGTGCAATCTCTTAGTCAAGATAGACCAATCTGAGACTTACACATCGACCTTTCTCGGCGGATTGTTCAATTCCACCTAGGTCGTGAAAATGTATGTTTAGTTACAAGGAAACCGTTAATGTTATCTTCCGTGATCGGGTATCACCACATTAACTACAATGTAACTAGTACTATTATGAACTGTTTGCAATAAATATTCAACATTCAATCATATCTAAAGCATATGCGATAAAAGAATTATTCTCTTAAACAAGTGTTTGATACACGAGTTATACAAAGTAAAAGCATACTTTCACGTATAACTCCAACAATCTCCCACTTATACTTAAAGTCTACTTTTTAGTATACATCATGCATGTCTTAGTGTAGTAGCTCTACGTGATATCTAATGTCAACCTACACTAACCTAATAATTCCTCCCACTTATACTTAAAGCAAATTGGCAATAGTCTTGACTCCCATTCCATCCACATGTCTCTCGAATGTACTCTGAGGCAGACCCTATGTGAATGGATCCGCTAGGTTGTCACCCGACGCTATCTTTGCCACCTCTATATCTCCTCTCTTAACCCTTTGTGGGCTCTCGGTTCCTTTGAATTTGCAACTGCTCCGGCATTATCACAAAAGACAGTTATCATGTCGGGCAAATTCGGAACAACGTCCAAGTCCACTAAGAAGTTCTTGAGCAAAACTGCCTCTTTCGCTGCATCACAAGCAGCTACATACTCGGCTTCCATGGTCGAATCGGCGATGCATTTCTGCTTAACGCTTCTCCATGAAATGGCTCCTCCTCCCATGCAAAACACACTACCCGAGGTTGACTTTCTTGAGTCTATGTCTGATTGGAAATCTGAGTCCGTGTATCCCACGGGAACAAGACTATCTGACTGGTAAATCAGCATCCGCTCACGAGTTCTTTTCAGATATCTCAAGATGCACTTTACGGCAGTCCAATGGTCTTTCCCGGGATTACTTTGATATCTTGCCACCATGCCCACGGCAAAGCAGATATCCGGTCTCGTACACAGCATTGCATACATAAGGCTTCCTATGGCCGAAGCGTATGGAACACCTTTCATGTCATCTATCTCCACTTGCGTTTTAGGGCTCATTTCTTTAGATAGATGGATTCCGTGCCTAAAAGGTACAAAACCTTTCTTGGAATCTTGCATGCTGAAACGCTTCAAAACAGTGTCAATGTATGAAGCTTGTGATAAGCCCAAAATCCTCTTCTTGCGATCGCGAGTGATCTTGATCCCAAGGATGTGACCGGCTTCCCCTAAGTCCTTCATATCAAATTATTTTGACAGTCATACCTTTACGTCTGACAATACCTTTACATTGTTTCCAATGAGCAGAATATCGTCTACGTATAATACTAAGAATACCACCGCAGTTCCGTCACGCTTCTTATACACACAACTTTTGAACTCGTTTTGATCAAAACCATAATACTTAATCACTTGATCAAAACACTGGTTCCAAGTACGCGATGCTTGTTTAAGTCCATAAATGGATCTCTTAAGCTTGCATACGAGATTCTCTTGGCCTTTTTCAATGAGACCTTTGGGCTGTTGCATATAGATATCTATCCCGTCAAGACTTCCGTTAAGGAAAGCTGTCTTGACATCCATTTGCCAGATCTGGTAATCTAGGTGCGCAGCGATCGACAAGAGAATACGGATAGACTTAAGCATAACTACAGGCAAAAAGGTTTCCTCATAATCGATCCCTTCTTTTTTAGTATACCCTTTGGCCACAAGCCTCGCTTTGAAGGTCTCAACCCTTCCGTCCGGTCCTCTTTTTCTCTTGTACACCCACTTGCATCTAATGGGTTCTACCCCATTGGGTGGTTCGACCAACTCCCACACTTGATTATGATCCATCGAACCCATCTTGGCTTCCATTGCCATTTGCCATGACTCCGCATCTTTGTCTTGGATTGCCTCGTCGTACATCCATGGGTCTGATTCATCACCGGGAATTAAATCCGACGATTCTCCTATTCCCATGAATCTCTCGGGTTGCCTAGCAATCCTTCCACTACGACGGGGTTCTATTTGTGAAGATGTGACGTGTGGTACATCATCTTGTATACTTGGTATCGAGGTTTGACCTCTCAATTCTTCTAAGGTAATTTCACTTTTAGGCTTCCGATTGTTCATATAGTCTTCCTCCAAGAATTTAAAGTGTGTACTAATCACGATCTTTTGATCCTTGGGACTATAGAACATACACACTTTCATTCCCGCAGGGTATCCTATAAACAGCCTTAATTCCGAACGTGGATCCAACTTACCGGCCTCCTTGTCTAGCACGTATGCCGGACAACCCCAAATCCGCAAATGTCTTAGACTGGGCTTGCGCCCGGTCCACAATTCCATTGGGGTTTTAGGAACCAATTTGGATGGCACCAAGTTTAGAATGTAAGCCGCCGTTTTCAAGGCATTACCCCAAAACGACTTGGGTAAATCTGAATAACTCATCATGGATCTGACCATCTCTAAAAGAGTCCGGTTTCTTCGTTCCACCACACCGTTCTGTTGAGGGGTTCCCGGTGCGGTTAACTGGGATACGATCCCTTCGTCCGATAAGTAGTTCAAGAATTCATCGCTGAGGTATTCGCCTCCATGATCTGATCGTAGAAACTTGATACTCTTTTTCCTATGTTTCTCGACTTCGGCCTTAAACTCCTTGAACTTATCAAAAGTTTCAGACTTATGCCTCATAAGGTATGAACGAGTTCTAACACTTCCGTGGCTCTATTCCCCTTGGCTCCAAATGCCCTCTTGGTCATTTTACCCTCTAAACAGGATTCACAAGTTGGAAATGGTTCGACTTGGAATGATTCCAAGGATCCGTCTTTCACCAATCTCTCTATCCGCTTTAGATTAATATGACCTAGTCTAAGATGTCATAGAAGTGTTTCGTTCATCTCCGAAGAACGCTTTCTTTTATTACTCGAAATGATCGACGTGTTATTAGATTCAATATTTGAGTGGTGTGCACACTTAATCGTATAGAGATTGTTTACCAACGTTCCATGATAGATAGTAACATTCTTAAAAGAAACAGTAACAACTTTATTAAAAGTAACTGAATATCCATCAAAAAACAACTTAGAAACTGAAATTAAATTCTTCCTAAAGTTCGGAACGTATAAAACATCTCTTAAAATTAAAACTCTATCTTCAAAAGATAGGTGCACTACTCCCACTGCTTCGGCTGCCACTCTCGTAGCATCGACCAAAGTGATGGTGATCTCATTTTTGCTAAGTCGTCGGGTTAGCTGGAAGGATCTTTATAAAAAGTTTGACACAAAATAGACATTAAACATAAATATAATACATAACTAATCATCAGGAGACCATGAGACTAATTGTCATCCCGACATATATAAATAATTGTCACGGTAAAAAGTAATATTGCATATAAGTCTTAAGTATTAATTCCATAATACCAACGGGCTCGTATCACACCTCCACTGGCTCGAGCCCCCTGTCGTAATATCTTGAAATTTGTTAAAAATAGGGGGTGAGATTTGAATTCTCAGTGTGGGCGGTCTGCATGCTATTATATAGTTGGGCAAAACAAATATGATCATTTTGTAAAACATTTTAGTATCCTGTTATCAAACCATCATGTAACATTCCTGGCGCCGAGCCACATAGGCCAGAACATCAAATATAATAAATCATTCCCTGGCGCCGAGCCACATATGCCAGGCCGTCAAACATAAAACATCATTCCCTGGCGCCGAGCCACGTAGACCAGGCCGTCAAACATAATACATCATTCCCTGGCGCCGAGCCACATAGGCCAGGTCGTCAAACATAATACATCATATAGCCCGTAGGCTCGCTCGACGGCATCACGGCGCCTAGCTACAGAAGCCAGACCATTATGTATCGTTTAAGATACCATATATATCATGTAATAACCATGTAACCCGACCCGAAGGCCAAAATATTCGTAATACCAAAAAACCATATAATATTCTAGGCAATGCAGTAAAAACCACCCACCTCAAACACTTTCCTTTTTCGTAAAAATACCCTGTTGCTTTCACCCGAAAATCCTCGTCACCGTAATCGCACTCAACCTAGCACAGTTTTGTTTGCACTTTAATAAGCTTTTACTTTTCAAGTAATACTTTATATATTTAACTTAAGAGCATTCGTAAATATATTTTAGGTTTATCTTATATTTTAACAAACAGAGCATATCAATCATATAACATTTCTTTCGTTACTTTTCACTAATTAAGGATTTAGGGTCTTCAGTTTATTTTTCATATTCGAAGTTCTTCTGATACTTTATTAATTCTTCTTACAACACATCAAACAAGTCTCTTAGTATTATTTAAATTGTTATTGATTTTTAGCTGGTACGTTAATCTCCTTTCGTTTATCTTCTTATTAAAGGACCTTATTCTCCTTTAAATTCTTTAAACATGATTTTCGAAGTAAGCAATCATTCATGAAAGTATGGATTCACAAATTCTTATATGCATTAGTTATCAATGTCTTAGAAATCTTTTTAAAGTGTATACGCGTTGGTTCAATAATGACTCGTACTTTATTTAGTGTTTCATCGCTTATAGAGTTTACCAAAGCTTTTAATGGAATGCATGTTTACTTAGAACATAAATTCTTATCTAGGCATGTTATTATAGTTGAAGTACTTTGGAAACATATAGTCCTTACTTTAAACTAACACCAAACAACACATCATTCACATGTATTCACATAATACTTGGGTGTCTTAGATTAATGCATATCATTTTTATCAATTTAAACAAGGATATAGTCCATTCTTGAGTCGAAACAAGGAAAACAGTTTGAGGAAATCGCATCAGAAGATGAGCAGTTTGCTCCTTCGGATGTTCGTCCCCTAAATTTAACCACTTTTGAAAAATACTAAAATATATCCGATCATCATGAAATTTTTACATTATGTACCTTTTAGAGTGTAATGCACATATAAAATTTGTTTCATATTATTTGGTTTAAAAAAATTTGAGTTCTAGGTTCATTTTCAAAACGTGACAGTTTCTTCCAGAAACTTACAGTGTTTGTGCAGTGTTAAAAATAATTTTGGTAAAACTATTTATAGTTATTCAAAAATCATAGAAAAATACATAGATATAGTTAAATACATGTAGTATTTTATCATAATTTTTATAAAATCCAAACTTGACTCGAAAGGTACATTCTAGCCCATGAAAGTGAAAAATCTAGCAGTTTCGTCACACTTCCTTTAAAAATTCATAACTTATCAAAGAAAATTCCGAATTGACTCAAACCAGTGGCAAATGAAAGCTAACTTGATATACTTCATGGAGTGTAAACAATTTTTCAAAATAAATAACATTTCGAGCTCAAAAATTCGTACAGAATCTTAATAACACTGTTCACAGTGTGCTAGTTGTGCATAGTTTCTCTTGTATTCCCTATATTATGACTATCATGCCACTAACATTTTATCACCTTAATACACATCATTCAAGACTAAATTTAGCATGTATTTGAACATTCAAAGACAAGATAGACAAGATAGTCCTAAGGTGATAGTCCTAAGGTTTCATGATTTCTAAGCAAGTAACAATAACAACAACATTTCAAGCAAAGCATTCATATTAACTATGTTTTGAGTTGAAGGGTTTTACAACCTTTGTAGACTTGTCTTCTTAAGCTAGAGGGCCTTATTAGCTCTTCAATCTTTTAGTTCTTGATGTGAATGAGGGCTCTTGAAAGAAATTCTTGGTTTTGAGCTAAAACAAAACAAGAGTTGGAGTTAGAAGATGAAGATAATACTTTCATGAACTTTGAAAGAGAGAGGGAAAAGAATTGCTCATTTTTGCTTGGAGATGACTTCAAATCTTCACACCAACACCTAGGGAAGCTTGGAGCTTGAATTTGGAGTCCTCCTATGGTTGGAAATGGGAGAAGAATTTTTTCTTCTCCCTTGAAATAGTAAGAACCGAAACTAGGAGAAAGGGAGAGGGGAAATAGTGATCTTCTCTTTGTTTCTTTTGGATTTCTTTTGCAAATGAATGAAGGGGGGTTTCAAGCCAATAATATAGGAGGGATATGGGTTAGTTTCGGCCAGCATAATAGTAAGGGAGAGGGAGAGTAGTTAGGAGAAGTATGGTGCATTTTTTTAATAGGTAAGGTGAATTTTTTAATAGGGTATGGGCAACCCCTTTGACTGCTGTTTCCAGCAGATTTGGGCAGCCAATGTGGGTCCAATGGCAGGCCAATTGGCTTATTTAATGTTATTGGACACAGTGTAGTTTTCGGTGTTGAAATCGGGTGTTTTTCGGTTACGTTTTGGGCTCCGAAAATTAAAATTTTTGCTCGTTTTGTTATCCAAAAGTTAAGATTTGTATTTTACTTTGTAAAACCATTATTTAACTTTATTTTACCAGTTGTTTCTTGGGTTGGGTTCGTATTTATTCATCGGATTTGAAATTCGAAAGTTTTAGGGTTTTTCGTTCGACTTTTGGTGACAAAAGTATAATTTTGTTTGAGAATTTTCTATTAAGTTAAAGACCTCATGCTTTTCTATTATAAAATTTTATTTTGCTTATTTTCTTAATCTGTATAAATTTGTTTCGTAGTTACAGTGCTAGGAGTGCTTCCGGTTCCGGTTTTTGACCAACCGTTGCGTAGAAATCGATTTTTAAAACTCATTGCTTATAAAAGAATAATGAATCAATGAAAATAAAATAATTATAACATAATAATAATAATATTAATAGTATAAATCCTAATATTTTTTGTTCGGGGTGTTACAAATCCACAAACCAAACAAGCCCTAACAAATACTAGAAATCTTAAGAAATCTTGTTTCCTTTAAATTCCAACCACATATTATTTTCCTCCTTTTAAAATTAATTGAATATATAAAATATTCTTCCTCTAAGAAAGAAAGGAAACCCACATCTTTTACTCTCTTTTCCCAAAATAAATTTCACTCTCATTTTTCCCTATTCTCTCTCCAATAACCCAGCAATTCCTCTCTCTCCCCGACGGAAATCACCACCGTCTTCCTCCCTCTTTCATTTCCGGTGACCGAACGCCTCCCGCCTCCCTTCAGCCACGACAATCGCCACCGTGCTCCAAGCCCCACCTGACGCTGGGGACGCTCATGACCGTCGCCCCTTCGACCTCAGCCGCCGGCCACTGCGATCACCACCAGTCGAGTTGTCGCCTCTCCCCTTCCGCCACCGTCTGCCTTTACTCCTTAGGTGAGTCTCGTTTTCTGATTCATTTCAATTTCAGTCTTCTTCGATTTATTCTCCCACAAAGAAAATACTCACGGTTCAATTTTATTCTTTTCATATTTAATTGAGACATCACCTTTCCATCCTTTCGATGAAGCTCGGAGGACGAATTGTTGCCCGTTCTTTTTTGGAGAAACCGAAACTACGCCGTCAGGCTGTTCGAATTTACCCGACCAGTCTCTGAACTACGCCGTTAGGCTGCCCGATTTGGGACTCGTAAGAATTACTAATCTTCTCTCTAATTCTCGTAATAGTTGGATTATGAATTTTTAGTTCCCTGCTGAGACTTTGTAAGTTAAGAATAATTGTTATTGGTTTGGAGCCTGTGAGCTTGTAGATGGACTTTGTTGTTGTTGGAATTCATACTGTTTTGATTAGCTGTAGTTGAATTAGTTGACTAGTACTATTGGCTAGATTGTTTGGTATTATTGAATTAACTGATTAGTAGTACTATTTTAGTTGGTTAGTATTATTGTTGGTTGAAGTTCTTAGTGACAAAGGAAAATTCATCTTCTCCCTGAGCCACTGTTCGAAAGTTAGTAAACAAATGAAAATAGTAATTTTGGGAAATTAATATAATTCTTTCATTTTCTAAAGGTGTCACTAATCAACTTTAGAAGTATTACTAATACTAAGAAAAGAAGAATATATTTATATATCATTTTAAGTTTATAATACAAACTTCTTAAAGGCAAAGTTTATTAATAAGTTTAATAAAGATAATTTTATTTATAAAAATATAAATTATATTCAAGAGTTCTTTTAAAATAAGAAATAGAAATGTTAGAAAGAAAAACCTATCTTTTATTATATTATATTATCTAAATAAATTTCTTATTCTATTAACTATTTTTCAAGGAAAATATTATATGGATATACTTTTAAAATTATAAAAGCTTTTAGTTATAAAAGTCTAAGAATATCAAAAGATTATTTTATAAAGATCGAAATAGTCATACAACAAGGAAATTAGTAAGTACACTTCCACAATACACCAATCTTTTAGAAGTGGTGTATTTACCAAGATAGTGTTTGTTTTGAAGTAAGTCTATTCAATAGGTTTATAAGATAACGATCTCCTCGAATCTCATAACCCAAACTCTCAAGTTTTCCTAATAATTCAAAGGTCAACTTTTAATCAAATGGTTTCGTACTAGGATTCTGTACTAATCGGAATACGCACAAGGGATCCGACCTTCTGTTTGTATATCACTCTCGGAACTTCTCTACAACGCGAGTTATCTTCCAAAGGAATTTCAAGACAGTTGTAACTTAGCTATAAAGTTAAGAGGTAGGTGATGATCTGTCGATTGATCTGCTAATAATATGTTGTGCTGGTATACTATAAACTCCACTAAATAAATCTAAAATCAAATATACAACATAAATGTAAACCTATTATATAAGTGAGTGAACTATATTATATTATTGTATGGATCTTACTTAGATTGTTTGTGCTTATCTAATTATATAAATCGTTTATGACTGCATAACAATATGGGCATTTTCGTGAGCATGAATCTATTTAAGTATGAATTATGTGAACTCCCTCCACATTTTAAAATGACAGTTTGTATGAGAAATAGGAAAACTAATGATTGATTAATAAGTTCGTCCTCCGGATAAGGTGCTCAGTAGAGTTCGGGGCAAGGTCATTAATAAGTTTGTCATCTGGATAAGGTGCTCAGTAGAGTTCCAGGCAAGGTCATTAATAAGTTAGAATTGAATATGAGAAAGGATTTGAGAGAGATTTACAATATGTTGAAAATGATTTTGTCAGATTGGGCCGATACGTGAAAATGGTTTTGGGCTTTGCCCTTTAATATGAATCAACTTGTGATATATCAATTATGTGAATGTGAAACTAGTTATGCCCCTAATTATTATGTTAACTTGATACAAATGTGATACATTATATTCGTGTTTATATGTCAACTACTTAAAGAAATTGATATGTTTTATTAATGAGTACAACTTAATATATTTCGGATTTACCAGTCCCATGACGTTACAAATCACCCATACGTGAGAATTCAAATCTCACGCCCCCCCTTTTACAACCCTTGCAGATTATGATTTCGTGGAGCAAAGACAGTAATAGGGACAACACAGAGTTCCCCGCTTAAATAAAATGTTACTGTTAATACTAAGCTTTATATTCACATATATATATATATGTGTCTGAGGTACTTATTTAAATATTACACTCATTTCTTCCGCTGTATAAAACTCATCTCTCATTTTATTATCCCTTTTTATATAAAAAAAATTTATAGTTCGGATTTTAGTCTCAAGTGGCACCTCGAATCTGAGATATTTTATGTGTTTTGGATTCGGGGCGTTACTGGTGGTATCAGAGCTTAGGTTCAAACTTTCGGACCCAAAACCCAAATCATTGTTTTCATCAAGCCAAAACTCTTTTTCTTTAGTTAAAATTTTCTTATCATTTAAGTATAGATCACTAATTAAATCACTTGAGGGGAAATGTGTCTCCTATTACCGTCAGAAGCTCCTCGAAGGTATGTCATATTTTATTTTAAGTTGCCTAAAAGTTTATGACATTACGATAAGTTTACTTTCATAACCAAACTCCAATCAAAAGATCGAGAACTCGAAACAACACCTACGAGGTGTAGAAAGAACCATAAATATTGTTTATATTACTATTGAAATACGGATAATTAGTGAATGATAGAAATTAATATATTTGTGTAAGTTTATAAATTTCACAAATGATGTTATATGACTATTTAAATTATATGCTTTAATTGTTAAAACTATATGCTTTAATTATTTAAATTATATGCTTTAATTGTTTAAACTATATGCTTTAATTGTTTAAATTTTGTGATTTAATTGTTAAAATTATGTTTCTGCATAACTAAAATTTTGACTAGGAATTTCTTTCCATATAAGAATCCACCTAAGATAGTTATATCCCGATAATTAGAAATCATTTAGCTAACCTTAGAATCTATTAGTGTGTTTATAACCCAGTTCACGAGACTGCGTGCAAAAGAAAGAATTTCTCTTATACCCCATGACGAAGATAGATTTAATGGTTGTGGTTTGTTTTGCCAGTAGGATTATTGTGTTATTCTTCGTCCTATTATTGTAAGACTACTCGAACGGATGAGAATAGAAGACCCAATTCAAGTGCCCCACTTCCACTTAGAGACATACCCAGTAGAAACCAACGATGGAGATTACCATAGTAACGATCAATCAGAATGATCAAATCCTTTTAAACAGATATCCTTTTGATATAGTCACAAATACATACAACATAGGTGTGCCACCCTTTCCTGACATATAGTAGTAGTCAGAATTATGACCGTTTTACTTGGGTCATAGCAACATAGTTTTAAACCCTACTCCTTTTGTCGCTCGCAATCCGTGATGAAGAGAAGATGTGATGCGTTAACATTATATTTGGAAGCCTTAGTTTTCTTTTTGGGATAAGAAGTAAGAAGACTAACCTTCTTAGAACCCCGAGACCTTTATATGATATGTTGTGAAATTGCTACTTGGCAATGTGTGCTACGTGCTCTATATTAACTGTTATATTTTATCTGATTACTGTTTTATAACATGTCACTAGTTTCTATTATATGGTGTGAATGTAATCACTGTACCATTGGTGGCCACAGTACGTTGTGGTGAACTACATACTCACATGTATTTGAGTACTAGTGTTGTGTTGATTACGTAATTCGATTCTGTTTTTATAATTTTTCATACATATACGACATAACAATATTATTCTTTTCTCTTTAGAACTACAAATAGAATGACAACAGGGTGAATGTCACGTACTAAATATTATAGGACCTTAAAACTTTATGAAGAAATAGATGTGTAGGAATTATGAGACCTAACTCCAAAAACTAAAATAGCTAGAAGCTTCTACCATACTCTACGTACCTTAATGTAATTTCAAGTTTCCACACCCTTAGTGCCAATGCCTAAAAATTAGAAATAGAATTCTTGTGATCAAAGTATTTGGATCAACTGTTTATGTATCGATTAGTACTAGAGCATCCCACTCCCTTGTGTCTAAGAATTTAAGAAAATTTGGGGATATAAAGTATAGAAGAATAGACATTAAGTGAAAGTGAACTTTTGAGGAATACAATGAGAACCTAAAACCGAGTGAATTGATTGGAGATAGACTTGAATGGACATCAAATAGAAACTAAACTACACGTTCTTAAGTTGAGTAGCTAGACGTTATTGAAAACGAACTAGTTTTATGCATAAGAAGGAATATGAAACATGGACATAGTTACTTCTTTTGGGATAACATAAGATTTTTAAGCTTAAGTAGAGTCTTTTAAGATAAAGTGGAATGAGCAAGCTAGATGTGATCTTAGTCTTACGTGTTAAGATTAACATTTATATGTTATGGGAATACTTTAGTTGAAAAAGAAACGACAATTGATATTTATCTATGAGATACATAGTGGACTTTGAAGTAGAGAAAAATTTGCAACTATGTAGAAAGAAAAGTTTGCATGTTTAAAAACTAGAATACCTTCTAAGTCTTAGATCTGGTAGGGTGACAACAAGCTTAGTTGACCAAGAAAACCGAGAAGTTTATTTTGGATTTAACTAGTGAGAAAGCTTTCAAATATCAAACTTCCCCACTAATGTTTATCACCCCTTTTTGAACCAGGAGTTTTAGAGTAAGTAGACTTTTAGACAAAATTATTTTGAGTAGAGTATGATATAGTACCAGTTCATCCAAAACCTAGAATAAGGTGTGTTCTTATACAACAAGAATAGGTCATTGCCTATGTGTACAATTGCCAAAGCTACATGAACATAATTACCCAATCTAAGATTTAGATACTCACCTTACAACTAGTGAAAATTTTCTTATGAAAATAATTACCAAGTGTTGATACTTTTGATGTCGCTTATAAAACTTCGTGGATAGAAGCACATAGAGAATTATTTCACAAGCCATGTGAAGGATTAAAACAACACAAGATCATTAGAGATTAATTTTCATGTTGAAATTAATAAGGAAGCGTTTCTTAAGGTTACACTGACGAAGGAATTTACTTTTGGAAAGAGAGGCGAGTTAAAGTCTTGCTGCATAGGAATGCTGGATATATTGGATAAGATTAGATATGTTGTCTACCGCTTAGTTTTACCATGAAGACATACCATGTAGAAAATGTCTATCACCTTTCTTCTACCACAAAATACTTGAGTATTTTAGTTCTTGTAACCTGTAATGGAAACTTAGAAGTAAGTTGTGTTTTTAACTTATGAAGAATTGTTTAAGACTATAGTACGGTTGAGATTTATATTTTTAAGAATTCGAGAAATACTTTGGTGTTAGTTCAATAAGTTTAGTTTGTAGAGGAAGAATCCAACTTAGAAATGAGCATATGAAATTTAACCGAGCAAAACCTAGAAGCTGAATTTCGGGGAGGAAATTCCTGTTAAAGGGGTGAGGATGTAATACCCCGTCCCGTTTTATACCTTTTATATTCCTAGAACCCTTATTTTATATTATTATTATGTTTCTTTTAATTTGATTATTTTTGTGTGTTATTGGGTAATTTAAATATATACCCTTTTATAAATTCCTAATTTCGAAGAAAGAAATCGAATCTTTCAGACGAATAAAGGACTATGAGAAATTAAATATTCAAGTTTGAAATTAGGATTTCGATCCGTATAATTTATTGAGAATAATTCAAAAGCTTTAAAATATTAATTGATTTTTAAAACTGTATTCATTTCAATTCGGGATTAATCCACAAACCAAACAAGCCCTAACAAATACTAGAAATCTTAAGATATCTTGTTTCCTTTAAATCCCAACCACATATTATTTTCCTCCTTTTAAAATTAATTAAATATTTAAAATATTCTTCCTCTACAAAAAAAAGGAAACCCACGTCTTTTACTCTCTTTTCCCAAAATAAATTTCACTCTCATTTTTCCCTATTCTCTCTCCAATAACCCAAAAATTCCTCTCTCTCCCCGACAGAAATCACCACCGTCCTCCTCCCTCTTTCATTTTCCGGCGACCGAACTCCTCGCGCCTCCCTTCATCCACGACAATCGCGGCCATGCTCCAAGCCCCACCTAACGCTGGGGACGCTCACGACCGTCGCCCCTTCGACCTCAGCCGCCGGCCGCTGCGATCACCACCAGTCGCGCAGTCGCCTCTCCCCTTCCGCCGTTGAGCGCCGCCGCCGTCCGCCTTCACTCCTTAAGTGAGTCTCGTTTTCCGATTCATTTCAGTTTTTGTCTTCTTCGATTTATTCTCCACAAAGAAAATACTCACGGTTCAATTTTATTCTTTTCATATTTAATTGAGACGTCGCCCTTTCTGTCCTTTTCGATGAAGCTCAGAGGACGAATTGTTGCCCGTTCTTTTTTGGAGAAACCAAAACTATGCCGTCAGGCTGCTCGAATTTACCCGACGAGTCTCCGAACTACGTTGTTAGGCTGCCCGATTTGGGACTCATAAGAATTACTAATCTTCTCTCTAATTCTCGTAATAGTTGGATTAGGAATTTTTAGTTCCCTACTGAGACTTTGTAAGTTAAGAATAATTTTTCTTGGTTTGGAGCCTGTGAGCTTGTAGATGGACTTTATTGTTGTTAGAATTCCTACTGTTTTGATTAGTTATTGTTGAATTAGTTGACTAGTACTATTGGCTAGATTGTTTGGTATTATTGAATTAACTGATTAGTAGTACTGTTTTAGTTGGCTAGTATTATTGTTGGTTGAAGTTCTTAGTGACAAAGGGAAATTCGTCTTCTCCCTGAGCCACTGTTCGAAAGTTAGTAAACAAATGAAAATAGTAATTTTGGGAAATTAATATAATTCTTTTATTTTCTAAAGGTGTCACTAATCAACTTTAGAAGTATTTCTAATACTAAGAAAAGAAGACTATATTTATATATCATTTTTAGTTTATAATACAAACTTCTTAAAGGCAAAGTTTATTAATAAGTTTAATAAAGAGAATTTTATTTATAAAAATATAAATTATATTCAAGAGTTCTTTTAAAATAAGAAATAGAAATGTTAGAAAGAAAAACCTATCTTTTATTATATTATATTATCTAAATAAATTTCTTATTCTATTAACTATTTTTCAAGGAAAATATTATATGGATATACTTTTAAAATTATAAAAGCTTTTAGTTATAAAAGTCTAAGAATATCAAAAGATTATTTTATAAAGATCGAAATAGTCATACAACATGGAAATTAGTAAGTACACTTCCACAATACACCAATCTTTTAGAAGTGGAGTATTTACCAAGATAGTGTTTTTTTTAAGTAAGTCTATTCAATAGGTTTATAAGATAACGATCTCCTCAATTCTCGTAACCCAAACTCTCAAGTTTTCCTAATAATTCAAAGGTCAACTTTTAATCAAATGGTTTCGTACTAGGATTCTGTACTAATCGGAATACGCACAAGGGATCCGACCTTCTGTTTGTATATCACTCTCCGGACGTCTCTACAACGCGAGTTATCTTCCAAAGGAATTTCAAGACAGTTGTAACTTAGCTATAAAGTTAAGAGGTGGGTGATGATTTGTTGATTGATCTGCTAATAATACGTTGTGTTGGTATACTCTGAACTCCACTAAATAAATCTAAAATCAAATATACAACATAAATGTAAACCTATTATATAAGTGAGTGAACTATATGATATTATTGTATGGATCTTACTTAGATTGTTTGCTCTTATCTAATTATATAAATCGTTTATGACTGCATAACAATATGGGCATTTTCGTGAGCATGATCTATTTAAGTATGAATTATGTGAACTCCCTCCACAATTTAAAATGACAGTTTGTATGAGAAATAGGAAAGCTAATGATTGATTAATAAGTTCGTCCTCCGGATAAGGTGCTCAGTAGAGTTCTGGGCAAGGCCATTAATAAGTTCGTCTTCCAGATAAGGTGCTCAGTAGAGTTCCGGGCAAGGTCATTAATAAGTTAGAATTGAATATGAGAAAGGATTTGAGAGAGATTTACAATAAGTGGAAAATGATTTTGACAGATTGGGCCGATACGTGAAAAATGGTTTTGGGCTTTGCCCTTTAATGTAAATCAACTTGTGATATATCAATTATGTGAATGTGAAACTAGTTATGCCCCTAATTATTATGTGAACTTGATACATATGTGATACATTATATTCGTGTTTATATGTGTCAACTGCTTAAAGAAATTGATATGTTTTATTAATGAGTACAACTTAATATATTTCGGATTTACCAATCTCATGACGTTGCAAATCACCCATACGTGAGAATTCAAATCTCACGCCCCCCCCCCCCCCTTTTTACAACCCTTGCAGATTATGATTTCGTGGAGCAAAGACAGTAATAGGGACAACACGGAGTCCCCGCTTAAATAAAATGTTACTGTTAATACTAAGCTTTATATTCACACACATATATATGTGTGTCTGAGATACTTATTTAAATATTACACTCATTTCTTCTGCTGCATAAAACTCATCTCTCATTTTATTATCCCTTTTTATATCAAAAATTTTATAGTTCGGATTTTAGTCACAAGTGGCACCTCGAATCTGAGATATTTTATGTGTTTTGGATTCGGGGTGTTACAAAAATTTAAAAATAAATTAAAATTAATCAACATTTTAATATAAATTATCCCTAGTTTAATATAATTTAAAAGGTAAAACACAATTATTCAAAATACATTAGTCAAAATAAAAAAATAAAAAAATCTAAATTAGTCAAAAAAAAAATTTTATCAATAATTAAATGCAATTGAGGAAGGAAAACACTATTAATGAAACTAAATTATGATAACAATATATTTTCATAATTAATACCCTTTAACGATTTATGTTGAGTCAATTTCAATCTATTCATACTCAATATTTTTCTTAGAGTAGTTCTAGTATGTGAGTACATGGCGTGCACTTGGATTTTGAAAAAAAAAATATACTCTAAGCAGAAATCAGTAATATCTCAAAAAGTAATAAGTAATACCACAGTTTCATAAAAAAAAATACAAACTGACGTGTTGGCGTGTGTTTTAAAAAAATCAATATCGATGTCAAAATTAAATTTAAAATCCAAGTGCATGTTAGAATTTTTATTTTTCATTTCTCCTATTCATAATAATCTAATGCATGTCAATACTTCTATAAAATTTTGATATCCATGTCACCTCGAATTTATTTATCTATTCTCCCATTTTACTTGTCTTGCATGTTTAACTAAATCTTGATCCGTGCTTATACCAAAACAACATAGTTTTGTTTGAACAATTATTTTACAGCAAAACTTATTTTCATATTATTAGTTATTTTGTTAAAGGTATTAATTATTATTACTATACCATATTAATTTTTTTATTTTGAATGGTAATAATTATTTTATTAAAAAGTATTGGTTAGATATTAGTTATTTAATTAGAGAGAAAATAATTATGTTACTATAACTAAATAATATCCAATTACATTTTTATTAATGATATTAATTATTTTTTGAAGTTCCTGCATTAAACTTATAATTTGTTTGAATTGATTATAAGTTCTATCCTTTAAGAAGAAGATGTAAGTTACTTTAAGGTAGAAAAAAAAAAGAGATTTTATAGATTGTTTTGAAAGGTTTTAGTAATATATTTATTAATATAATTACATGATAAATAAATAAATCAAATGACTTATATTATACTGGATAGCTTACTATAAAATTGGGCTCCATGATGTGTTAATGATAGATTATGTGATGTCATATAATCAACCAATCAATAGTTAAATGAAAAAATAAATGAGAAAATTATGGAACAAATCAAAGAAACTCTAAATATAGTAACCAAAATTCTGCTAATTAATTTGAAATATGATTCTTGAACTAATTACTCATTTACATACCTTTATTTACTTTCATATTTTAAGAACATCTTTTTATTCACTTAATTTGAATTATAATCATGTCCCTCAAAACTTGAAGTTGACTTCACATTATAATGATTCAACAACAATGTAACATAATTATGGAAAATTTATAATACCGAATCAATTAAGGATCAAGCTAATTATAATTACAAAATACATTAATATTTATTTTGAACTATTATACAATTAATGTAGACTTATAATTATACAAATAATAATATTTAAGGCTATTATACAATGAATTCAGACATATAATTATACAAATAACAATAATTAAGACAATTGCCAACCAGTTGTAATTTAGATTTTTAATTATACAAATAACAATAATTAAGGCAATTGCCAATCACTTGTAATTCAGATTTCTAATTATACAAATAACAATAATTAAGGCAATTATCAATTAGTTGTAATTTAGAATTTTAATTATTAAAATAACAATAATTAATTTAGAAACATATGCAAACAAATTAATTTCTTCAAATAGTTGACTTTATTACATAAATTATTTTAGTAAAAAATATTTATAGAAAAACTTATTATAATTGAAATAAGAATGTGTATTTTATGCATTAATGGAGAGTTTAGAGGAAATCCTAAATTTAGCTAAAAAAAATTCCAAAAATTTAATGGTCAATTAATATCTCAATAAATCAATAATTATCTAAAATAAATTATAATTTTTTGTCGAATTATTTCTGAAAAGTTTAATTCAAACCAACATGCTTCTACACCAAACACTTGAATAATTCCTCAAAGCACATAGATCAAATATTCTTGCAAAAAGGGGAAATTAAATCCGAACAACATAAATGCACAAAAGAAATTAAATAAAGCAATGACGTAGAACTTTATGTACCTCCCAGTATTGAGGACTAAATTCTAAAAGTGGAAAGTGAAGGCTAACGTCTACAAAATCTCTCTTTCAATTTTCCTCCGAAAAAAACCATTTTAACAAAAAAAAATGGAATGTATATAAAATGTAACACCCCGTCCCGTTTTATACCTTTTATATTCCTAAAAACCTTATTTTATATTATTATCTTTGGTTCTTTTAATTTTATTATTTGTGTGTGCTACTATGTGATTTAAAATATATACCCTTTTATAAATTCCTAAATCCGAAGAAAGGAATCGAATCTTTCAAATGAATAAAGGATTACGAGAAATTAAATAATCAAGTTTAAATTGAGGATTTCGATCCGTATAATTTATTGATAAAAATATATAAGTATAATTCAAATGCAATTAAATATTATTTGAATCTTAAAACTGTATTAATTATAAAATTGGGATTAAACCCGTGAACCAAACGATCTCTGAACCGTATCAAGCAGGAACGGAAATATCTAGAAACAAGGAAATAATCCCTAACCACATACTTTTACTTCTCTTTTTAAATTAAAATTATTATGAGGATTAATCCCTGCCACATACTATTTTCTCCCTTTAAAATTAAAATATTTAATATGGGATATTACATTATAAAGAAAACGCGTCTCTCTCCCTTGAAATCCCCAAAACCAGAAAACCCTCTTTTCTCTTTCGGTTTCTCTCTCTCCCCCTGTAACCGGCGACCGCCGCCTCAGCTGCACGAGCGCCGCCTCTCTCCCGTCGCACTCCATCACCATCGCGCAGCGTCGCGTGCCGCCGTCCCCTCCACCAAGCACAGATCGAAGCCAGCGCCGCCTCAACTCTCTCCCTCTCTTCGGACGCAGAGCACAGCCGCCTTCACCGCTGTCCCTTTCTCCGATCGAATGCCGCCGTGCAACGCGATCCCCGTCTCACTCCAGCGCCGTCGAATAGCACGCGTCGCTCCTCTCTCCGCCCGAGCACCACCGCTGCTGTCTCCGGTCGAAGCGCTGTTGTCGCCCACTCGACGCAGCCGTGTCACGCCACCTCTTTGCCCAAACGCTGCGCCGCCGCCTAAGCGCCTCCTCCAGTCGATCGCTCTCTTCGTCGCTGCTATCATCGGCTTACTTTTTAAGCGAGTTCGCCTTTTATTTAATTTCCGAACTCTTCGATTTAACAGCTTGCTTCAATTAATTCCCCTTTCGATTTAATCTCACGATTTACCCTCTTCGTGTATAATCGAGGCATCGCCATCTCCGCCCTTTTTCCGATGAAGCCGTAGGACGAACCGCTACCCAAATTTCCCAGCGAATTATCGAACGACGCGTTAGGCTGCTCGAATTTACACTACGAGTCTTCAAGCCACGTTGTTAGGCTGGCCAATCTGGGACTCGTAAGAATCCCTAACCTTCTCTCAAATTCTTGTACTAGTTGAGATAGGAATCGATCAGTTCCTTGTTGAGACTTTGAGATTTTAGAATAGTTATTGATGGTTTGGAACCTGTAATCTTTTAGATGGACTCTAGTTGTTGAATTAAGTTATTTGGTATTATTGAATTAGTTGGTTAGTATTATAGGGCTAACTGTTTTGTATTACTGTTATAGCTGGTTAGTATCATTGAATTGGTTAGTTTGGTAGATGGAATTGTGTTACTAATATTTTTATTATTAGTGTTATTGGAATAACTGTTTAGTATTGTGGGTTTAGGTGTTTAGTATTATTGGTTTTATTGATTAGTATTGTTGAATGGATTGTTTAGTAATATTGGAAATGTTTGAATTAGTATCCTTGATTTATCTATTGAATTAGCTTGGTTCACCTAATCCCGGTTCGAATAAGAAAACCTCTTTCTCTTTAAAATCTTATTTTTATTTCCTTGGGAGATTAGACTAATACCATTAGATTTTAAAAGTAGTATTTTTTGGTTATCAAAATTATCATATTAGACTTTTGGAAAAAAGATAAAAAAAAAAAGATAAAGATGTTTATATCCAAAATTAGTAACAAATGAAAATAGTATCATTCTTTTGTTTAGAGAGTGTCACAAATCAATCTTGGGAGTATTACTAATTATTGGTGATCAAATTTAATCGGGAGGATTAGTAACTATTTTTAGTTCGGTTTAAGATCACCAATCAATAACGTGTGATTGATTACCACCGTAAATGGTAAATCGAAGAGTCGGGTTGTGGAATTGTAAATACGAAAGTCGAAATCGTATTAATTTTGTATGTGTGTATGTTTAGGTGTGTTAGTGTGTGTTTTATGAGTATTTGTGAATTTGAACTTGTATTTCTTGGCTGGAGAACAACTATTTATAGAGACTAACAAGCTGGAGGTAGAACAACTATTTATAGAGACTAACAAGCTGGAGGTGTCCAAAACCCTTGGTCTCCCTAGCTTGCATGTAAGACAAGTGTCCTTTGACCTTGTTTGACCTTATCTAAGCTGAATCTTAGTTACAAAGTCTTTTTTGGTCTTATCTCGGAATCATTGTTGTTCTCCCAGGTCGGCTTGATTTATTCAGAAAGATCTTTCAGTAAAAGTTGTTCGTTTTTTGAGGATATGGCTTTAAAGTTGTTCGCTTATATTTCTTGTTGAGCTGAACTTTGGAATCTTGGTTCTTTGTTCGTCTACATACACCTCTTAGGCTGGTAGATACACCACCTTTTATCAATATTGCTCGTCATCAGTGGCTTGACGGAATGTTCATGTCTGGTCTCGGATCTTAAAACCTGTTCGCCAGTATGTTGTTCGTCGATGTAGTTGTTTGTCATTTCGTACACCTCCTGGAATGATTTGTACATTCCCTTTTGATTTTCTTTGTGAATCATCTTTGATTTATTTAAGGTTGATTCTTCGTAATCCTTATTACGGCCTTAATACTTGTTCGCTCAACAGTGATTGATGTTCGCCTATCAACAATTGCCCCATATCCTGACTAGATGTTGCCTCAGACGAGCAACTTTGGGGCGAGCAACTATAGTTAGGATACTATACTGGTGAGGATTTGGACGTACATCATTTAATCTGGCGAGCAACTTCGGGTTTGCCTCTTCATCTTCCCACGATCTGGGGGATGTACGAGGATGACGTGGGCGGTATGATTGTGCGCCGCCCACGCGCGGGCAGTCCCGAGGCCACGTGCCCCTATATTTGCGTATAGGTCCTTTGTTTTTCGAATTTGCTCGAAATTTACCCCGTTTTCCTTCGATTCAGTCCATTTTTGTGGGAAATTACACCTTTTACCCCGTTTTTTGCTTCAGTATAAATTTGGACGGGAATTGAATTATTTCCCACTTCTTCCTTTCTCTAATTTTTTGGCAACTCTCTCCTTCTTCCGGCAACCTCTGAAATTACTCCGGCGACAATTATTGTTACTTCAAGGTATTTAATCTCAAATTTTTTTTAATCCTAATTCATTTTTTCTTCATTTCCTTTCTTTAAACATTGCAATCGTATCCCTCTCGAGAGGATTTCATCACCTGCCTCTTTTAAAACCCACCGGAAAAAATTATACCGCCCTTCCTCCGCCTCGAAATTCAATGTCCTTCCATTCCAGTAGCAGAACCCCCTCCGGAGTCCTCGAAGCTGACCCCTTAAGGGTAATCCCATACGGTGACCAACCCCCTTTTGAGGTTTCATCCAAAATTCAACGGGAGATTGGTGTACAAGGGGAAGTTGTTGATTCTGGGAACCAGCCGGGCGAGGAGGAAACGAACGACCCTTCCCGCGTGGCGAGCGAATCTAAATCGTCCAGCTCGGATTCTGGCGAAGAGGAGGATCCTGAATTTGATGAGCTCACAAGGGAGTTTTTGGAAGGGATCGAATTTCCAAAACCTAGGTATATGGAAAACGAAATCCCAGTAGGAGTTGCTCGCCCATTTGAGTGGCAAGCATATGTGAATCAATACGCTAGCAACTTTCCGACCCCCAAAGGCGTAAATTTAAGTCTCCTAGGACTAGTTTTCAAGCATCTGGGATTAGGAGCTCTGTTCTCCCAGAGGATCTGGTGGGCATATGGGAGACGTATCAAATTCCTTTGGATATTTTTATGTGGGCTCCCCATAGGAAAGAGCGAGCAGATCGGCCACCTCCGGGGTGCACAGCGATCAACATTCACACCCTCATGGCGGGGCTAAGACTTCCACTCCCACCCATTGTTGGTCGCTTCTTGGAGACGACCAACCTAGCCATTACTCAAATCACTCCCATTGGATGGATGAATCTTCTAGGCGTGATGAGTTTGTTCGCCCTCGAGGGGTACGTTGATCGAATTACCCCAGACGAGGTGAACTACATGATGACCATATCCAAATGCGCAGCTGGCAAGGAGGGTTATTATTACTTGAAGGCTCGCCCTGGATTGAAAATTATCGAGGGAGTGCCGAACAAGATTCGGGATTGGAAACACCAGTTCTTCTTCATTGGGGGCGATTGGCGAGCAGCTGCGAACGAGCATGGGGATAGAATACAAATTCAAACTCCAAATTCCTATGGAGCGCTTCACCGTGAGCCCCAAATGTATTTTTAAAATAATACAAGTGGGACTAATTTTAACTTTTCTTTTCTTTTATGCAGGTCCTCGTCTTTTGAAGTGGGTGAGCCAGGAAGAGGAGATCAACTCTGAGTTTCTTTTCACATCTTGCCTCGTGTCTCTTGGCAATATCTCTGAAAGAACGGTGGAATATTTAAATCAGGATAAGTGTAAAAAAGTTGCTCGTCTTTACACTTATCCTCATCATTTGGAGGCCCAAGCTGAAGTGCCTCCTGGTAAGGTTTTAAGTTCTTGCCACCATTCTTGTTCGTCTTTAACATACTCCTGCTCGCCTAACTCTTTTTTTTTTAGCCGAGCAGGTGACTATTGTCATCCCTCCAAGTTTTGCTCTCTTAGAACAAAGGGTGTTTGAGATGGCGCCGCCCCGAGGACGACGGATGAAAGGAGATCCACCTTCAAAGCTTCTGGCCATGACCAATAAGATCTCCGCCGCCGAGCAAACTCCACTGACGGTCTCCTGCCGAGCACGTCACCGACTCCAGCCCCGTCTCCTCTCCACACGGCCATAAAAGATTAAAGAAAGGAGACGGTTCGTATGTGTCTCAGCCACCTCCCACTGTCGATAAAGGAAAATCCAAGGCAGGTGGACCTTCTGGTCGTCAGCCTACCGCTGAAGTTGCTCGCCATGCTCCTGTCGAGGAGAGAGGAGGGAAAGCGGGCAAGGATAGGCACACTCCTCCCCGTGGACCCGAGGACATCACCTATCTAGGGTGGGACGGAGCCAAATTTGCCGAGTAAAGATTCTTCTTGAAACTCTTCAAAGAACTGAAAAAATTGGGAAATTCCTAAGTCTCAAAACTTCTTTGTTCGCAGGTATCGGCCTAACGACCACCCAGGGCGAGCAGATATGATCCACCAGTATGCATGCTCCAAAACCCCGGCGAACATTCGAGACATCCCAGATGATCATGTTCGCCGGGCGACTGAACTGGTTGCTCGCCCCTAGTCAAGGCCGCTGAATAAGGTCGTCCTCGCCCAAGGGGCCATTGATAACTTTCACTTGTCAATGGTGCAAGCCGCTAACTCCCTCGTATCCGCTCAACGGGGAATGGCTCAAGTAGTGGAGCTGGAAGAAGCTGCTCGTCATCACGCTTCCACTATTCGCCAACTTACTGAAGAGAAGGATACGATGATGAACAACTCCAATAGCCAGATTGCTCGGCTCAACAACCAGCTCAAGGTAGCAAATGACATCAAGAAGAAACATACAGAAGACTACCAGCTGGTGTCTGCCGAGCTTAGAGAAAAGAAGGCCGAGTTACTCTCTTCCCAGGCTGAGTTGGAGGAGGAGAGGAGAAAAGGGGAAGAGGATGAAACCGAACTTGCTCGTCTGAAGGAGCAAATGGCTGAGATGGCCTATATCCAACCTGGGTTATATCTGTTCATATGCCGACTGCATCTGTATGGCCCACTCCTACAAAGTTTTGGATATGGTCACCGAGCTGGGTAAGGATCTTATTGAATTCGTCAAGCATTACCCTCCTCCCAATGGTATCGAGCTTCAATTGGGGGACATGGTGGATTATAGGATCAAACTTGACAAAATTAATCCCAGTATCACCATCACTCGTCCCCCTGCCCTGTTGAAGACGAGCAGGATGCTGCTGCTGCAGGCGAGCAAGGTGCTACTACCGAGCAAATTATCCAAGAGCAGGAGCAGAAAGCAGCTGAGGGCCTGGTTCGGGACATGATTGTTGATCCTCCTGCAGATCAGACTCAAGACCTTCCTCCCGCCGAGCAGCATTGAATTCAGGACTTAGACTAGTCTTTATTTTGTAATAATTGCTCGCACTTTTTGTAGTACACTTCTTCTAGAATCCTTGTACTATTTTTTAGGCTCAAAGCCTTTCTTAATTAATGTCTTTCTTTTGTTCGCTCATTTTCTTTTTATATGTTAATTGCCTTTACATTTTTGTTTCAATGCTTTTGCAATTATAACATATAATTTTGGGTTTTGTTCGATTTGAACTTTGTCTTTTAATGGAATCAGGGTTTAGCATTAGGTTATGTTCATTAAAAAACGAACAACCTTTAAGTGGCTTTGGTCCTTAAAGATGGACTTGTACCTCGAGCTTTTGGACTTTTCTTTCAACGAACAACTATGTATACATTGTAAAAAATTTATAAGTGTTGTAAGACTGCTCGTCATTAACATATACAACCTGACGAACAACTTTGAACACTAACTAAAATATGCTTGCTTATAGTATTTTTGTCGAGCAACTTTGTCTAAAATTAAAAAAGATGAAATAGCACTGGACTATACAATGTGCCGAACAACTTTTCAATTCTATACTTAGCAAAATTTTAAAAAATTAGGCACGTTTTTTATTTGCCTTACTTGGTTCACTTGCCCCCCCCCCCCCCCAAGACATTTGTTCGCCCAACTAAGAACTTGTTTGACTCATTGATAGTACTTCTTTAGATGTACAGTGTTCCAGGAGTATTGGGTTGTCTTGCCTTCCATATCTTCGATATCGTATACACCATTAACAAATATTTCCGTTATACGATACGGGCCCTCCCACGTCGGTCCCAATACACCTGGAGGTTGGGCGAGCAACTTTCTTAGAACCAAATCTCCAACTCTGAATTCCCTGATTTTAACATGAGAATTATAGTAGCGTTCTGCTCGCTGCTTATAGGTAGCATTTTTCAGCTCGGCACTTAATCTTTTTTCTTCGAGCAAATCCATTTCAGTAGCTATAGCAGAGTTGTTCGCCTGCTCATCCAAGTTGGTCGTCCTGATTGTGTTGGTCTTTAATTCGATTGGTATCACAGCTTCTGTTCCGAAAGCCATTGCAAATGGTGTTTCTCCGGTGCTTGACCTGGGAGAAACTTTGTATGCCCACAAGACTTCCGGAAGTTCTTCAGTCCAACTGCTTTTGCTTTCCGCTAGCCGTACTTTTAATGTATGCTTGATTATCTTGTTCACGGCTTCGACTTGTCCATTTGACTAGGGATGATAGGGCGTAGAATAATATTTTTTGATCCCCCACTTTGTACAGAAATCCCTCAACTCTTTCCCATCGAGCTGCGGACCATTGTCTATCACAATGGTTTGTGAAACCCCAAAACGACAAACAATGTTCTTCCAAATGAAGTTGATCATTTTCTGTTGCGTAATCTTTACCATGGCCTCTGCTTCTACCCATTTCGTATAATAGTCGACTTCCACGACGGCAAATCGAACATTTCCAACTCCTGCTGGGAAGGGACCAATAATGTCCATCCCCCATCTTGCAAACGGCCATGGGCTGTAAACCGATACGAGCTGTTGGGCCGGAGTATGAATGTTTGGGGCAAAAATTTGACATTGATGACAAGCTTTTGCTTTCTTGATTGCGTCCTGACGTAAAATCGGCCAATATTAGTCTTGTCTGATAGTTTTGTATGCAAAGGCTTGCCCCCCAGTGTGATTTCCACATACTCCGGCATGTATTTCTTCGAGTATTGCTCGTCCTTGCCCCCTAGGCAAACATTTGAGAAGTGGTATTGATATTCCCCTTTTGTAAAGCTGCTCGCCCACCAGAGTGTATCTGGCGGCTAACTTTGTTAGCTTGGCAGCTTCAAAAGGGTTGTTTGATTTTCCCCACTTTTCAAGTATTTGACTATATTTGTTCTCCAGTCTTCTTCTTCACTTGCTTGTTCGTTAAGTTGGTTGACATTATAACTCCTTGTTGATGGGTCATACATCTTTGTGATTATAATGTCTGCCAACTCTGCAGGCCCTTCGCTTGTTGCTAGTCGGGCCAACGCATCTGCTTGTGTGTTGCTTATCCTCGGAATTTGTTCAATGAAGACCTGTTCTAACAAGGACATCAGGTAAGCAACAATTCGCTGATACTCGATCATATGATCGTCTTTCGCCTCGTAATCACCTCGGACTTGGTTCACAATCAATTGTGAGTCGCCAAATATTTGTAACCGTCTGACACCTACTGCAAGGGATAAGTGGAGGCCAGTAATGAGAGCTTCATATTCAGCTTCGTTGTTGGCTGCCCTGAAACCAAATCTGATCGCCGAGGTGAATACTTGTCTGTCAGGACTGATCAGAACCACTCCTGCCCCTGAGGCTACATTAGTCGAAGACCCGTCAACATAAAGATACCAGGGGTGATCAAGTCCTCTCGTCGGATCTAGTGGGAAGGTTAGTTCGACTATAAAGTCGGCTAACGCTTGCCCTTTGATTGTTGTTCGAGGAGCATAGGTTATCCCGAATTGGCTAATCTCTAGTGACCACTTTAGCAGATGACCAGCTGTGTCGGGGCGATGGAGAATTTATCTGAGTGGGAAAGTTGTTAGCACTTCAACTTGATGATCAAAGAAGTATGGTCGTAACTTCCTCACACTCATGATAAGTGCATACGCCAGCTTTTCGGTTGGGGAGTATTTGATCTCCGCTTCGTGCAAAGCTTGGCTGACGTAGTAAATGGGTTGATGGAATTTGCCGTCTTCTCACACCAGAACAGAGCTGATTACCACTTCTGACGCTGCCAGGTACAGATATAACTTTTCTCCCGGGATAGGTTTTGATAGAATTTTAACATCTCCCAGGTAGTCCTTAAGTTGGTCGAACGCATTTTGACAGTTGTTAGTCCATGTGAACTTTTCTTTTTTGATGGCTTCGAAGAATGGACGACATTTGTCCCCCGATCTGGATATGAATCAATTCAATGCTGCTAGGCATCTTGTAAGCCTTTGCACTTTCTTTATCGAGCGTGGTGGTTGCATATCCACGATAGCTTTGACTTTTGTTGGATTGGCTTCAATCCCACGTTGACTAACAAGATGGTCCAGGAACTTTCCAGAATGGACTTCAAAGCTGCTCTTCTTCGGATTTAGCTTCATGTTGTAATGTCGAAGAATATCGAACAATTGGGTCAAATGCTGGAGATGGTCTTCTTTTCGGGGGCTTTTGACTATGATATCATCTACATAGACTTCTACCGTATCTCTGATTTGTTCGTCGAACATCTTGTTCACCAACCTTTGGTATGTTGCTCCGGCGTTGATGAGGCCGAAGGGCATTCTCTTCCAACATAACAAGTTTTTGCTCATATAAAATGTTGTGTTTTCTTGATCGTATAGATGCATCAGAATTTGATGGTACTCGGCAAAGGTATCCATGAATGTAAGCATTTCATGACCTGTTGTGCTGTCCACCAATTGGTCAATATGAGGGAGAGGAAAGTTGTCCTTCGGGAATGCTGCATTCAGATCTGTAAAGTCTATGCATAGCCTCCAGGTCCCGTTCGATTTCCTCACAAGGACTGGGTTTGCTACCCATTGTGGACAGAGTGTGTAATACCCTAGACTTTCATAACCTTATCAGCTTTACTAAATGCTTTATAATTCTTCATGAATCTATGTGACGCATTTACATACAAATTTATGCAAAGGCACGTTTATGTGTTTTAATTACTTGATACTTACAATTAACGTATTATTTGATCAATACATGCTTATTCCTGAGACTTTATAATTTTTATATGTTCTTTATTTTATGTCTTAAAGTATTTGATATAGAAATTAATAAAGTCCTTAAGTATAGTAATTTATTTCATAAGTTATAAGTTGAAAAATGAATGTTTCTTTAAGAAACGAATTACGTATCGATTACTCGATATGTTTTTATGATTAGTATATAGACTTTGTAATTTATTTAGAGTCTTAGAAGGGTTTTAATTTTATTTCTTAAGATATTATAAGTAATTTTTATTAGAATTATCCTATAATCACAATATCTACTTATTAAATTCATAGTATATATGTGTTATTTCTACAAAATGCAAGACTACTCTTGTACTTCTTATAATTTTTGAAAATTTGAAGAAGAATTAGGATAATTAGAGAAGCTTCAAGACTAAGATTAAGATAAGATAAGGTAAGATAAGGTTAGTAGAAAAGTAAAAATTAGCAACTAACTTAAGAATGCCATGTGTTTAACTTACTTAACCTCCAATATTATCCAAAACCCTCCACAAGTTTCCTATAGGTCGGTCATAACGGGGTTTTAAGTAGCCTCCAAGCACTTCTTCTTCTATAAATAAGAACCTTGCATGAAAATTTAAAACATAAGTTCATAAGAAAAAGTTTAAAATAAATAATACTACTACTCTTATACTTAGAAGTTGAGAAAGGAGAAGAAGAGAATTCTTGTAGATAGGAAAATGAGTTTTGATGAGTAAATTGCATGTTATCCATGTTTTACTTCATGTTTAAATGTTTAATTCAATTTCTTCATGAGTTATGACCAAAATCATGTTTATTACTTGATTATCTATGCTTTAGAAGTAGAAATCATGAAATTATATGGTTTAAAGTGAGTTTAAGATGATATGTTCTTCATGTATGCACAAAACCGAATTTCTGGACCAACTTTGGAGTAAATTTCATTTTGACCAATTCATTTGGTGGAAAATTCTAAATATTTTATATGTGAAAGAAGACTTGTGAAGGAACTTAGCTTTCAAATTTTATAGCTTTTGAAGTAGTATTAGATACATGGTTATTTTTCAAAGTTGAACTAGGGTTTTGGACTCCATAGCAGGAACAGTAAAAGTTTGCTATGATCTGAGAATAATCGATTAGGTTTTTATAGGAAACCAAAGTATGTTAATAAATTACATAAAGTTTTTAGTTCATGTTTAAAATTTCATGAGTATTGGACTTATGGTTTATTTATGGTGAATTTTTGAAGTTAAGTGACCAGAATCTGTAACAGTGTGTTCATCACAAAATATTTGATGTTTGGCAAAGAGTTTGAGAAATCTGAAAATATGGTGATAAACTTTATTGAGTTGGAAATCTACTGTTAAAATATCATAATTTTTGGATCTATAGATAATTTAATATGAATTTTCAAATTTAGGTGTGTAAATCTGCCAAAATCGAAATTTTGTATGAGAGGTTCGAAATGGTCCGGTTACATTTTTACAGTCGATATTTATTTATAACTTGCTATTTGATGATTTTATACACTTAATTTATATTAGTTTGTTAGTATACAATATTTGAATATGTATGGAGGTTTGAATTCAAGTCTTATAATTTACAAAAGTGAAGGGATAAGTAACAATGTTTCTATTGTAAAAATTTTACTTGTAGGTACAAACCTGCAAGGTGGGGAATCACTTCGCTCTTCATCGAGTGTTCTATTATTATTTAATTGCACTTATTAAACGTCTAATGATAAATTTTGACTTTGGCCCGCTATCGACTGGCCCCACATATAAGTCCAACTTTATGTTGGCAACCATATAGTCCGGTCGTTCCGGCACCAAGGGTTGGTCACGCCACCCAAGCATATACCCGGTGAAATTCCAGGGGCTCATATATTATAAACAATTGATGTTTAGTTTGTGCAATTAACAAGAGGTTTTCCACTAAGTGTTTTCAAGCACTTATTCCTTCCACTTTTAAATTTTTACAGATGCTGTGGATCCGGACGTGGGCGAATGAACTCGGCGGGCTGTGAAGTTTCCTTAAAGACCTTATATTTCAAGAATTTTATATTTTTTTAAATTTTGGTTTGTATCTTAAGCTACGATCATACTTATTTACTACTTCCGCTATGTAGATGTGTGGCGTGTGTATATTTTAATACAAAGTACTATTTTAGTGTCGTTCCTACTTGTGCCACATCATATTTTCCGTACTATATTAAGTGGGCACGTCACAGAGTGCTTGTCGGATTAGGTCGTTGTCTAACAACTTCTTTACCTCTTCATTCAAAGCCTGATACTTGTCTGGGCCATATTTTCTTCGTTTCTGATGGACATGCCTTTTTGTGTGATTGATGTTGAGCTTGTGACAAGCATGTTTTGGATCTATTCCCACCATGTCTGCATGAGACCAAGCAAAAACATCTAGATTTTTGCTGAGGAACTCTTTCATTCGGAATCTGTAAGGCTCAGGGAGTTCAGATCCTATATATAATTCGAGATCCTTATTTTCAGGATTAACTTTGAACGCCTCCAGTTCTTCGACTGGAGTTGCTCGTCGTTTTTGTCCTTTCCAACGAGGATCAAGCATTGGTCCCTCAGGATTGAAATCATTTTCGATGCTCATTGGCTCTGCTCCCAGGCGGGGATCTAGGTCATCTGTTGGTCCTGACTCATTGTTGTTAGTCAATACCTTGTCCTCCAAGTCATCTGGTGAGTGTTGCTCGTCCCCACCCCTTTGTTGTTTGCCAGAGTGAATTTCTTCATGGGTGGTGATAAGTTGTTCGTCCAACACTTGCTCATCATGGTGTTGTTCGTCCGTATCCATGTGGTCCTCCTCTATGTCCATCATGTTTTCCAGTATTGATGGTTCGTCAGCAGGATAGCTTGTGGTGGCTTCCATCATGACTACCAGTGTGTGCTTTGCCTGCAACTGCAAGAGGCATTCTCGAGCCTTTCTTTGATCTCCCTTTATTGTGCCTGCTCCACTTGTTGTTGGGAATTTCAGACAATAATGGTAAGTTGAACATGCAGCTTTAAATTCATTTAGGAAAGGTCGACCAAGAAACCCGTTGTAGGTTGATTCCTGATCGACGACCAAGAAATCAACCATTCTTGTTATGTTTTTTTCGGGTTCCTCGACCGTTACAAGATGAACGGACAACCTAATCTCCCCTAACGGGTAGAGCTGGCAAAACGGGTTGGCCGGGCCGGCCAAGCCCAGCCCGTCGGGCCAAACACTATTTGCGAGCTGGGCCGGGCCAGCCCATTTGCACATCGGGCCTGTAAAATTCCAGCCCAGCCCGGCCCAAGCATAGCCCGCGGGCTAACGGGCCGGCCCAGCCCATTTCAACTTTTTTTTTATTTTTTATTTTTAAACTCAAAATAATGTTTGGTAGAGTTTTTTTATTCCACGGTACTGAAAATTGAGGGGCTTCATTTACAAAATTCTTTATTATGACATCAACTATCAAGTCAAGTATGTTTAAAAAAAAACTAAATATACAACACTAAATATCATTTAAATATCACTAAATATCATTTAAAAACTAAATATACAACACTAAATTCCTTATTATGGCAGTATCAATTCAAGTATGTCCATATATTTTTAATTACAACACTAAATATCATTTAAAGAAACAACACTGATTATAATCTTTTAAAAAAATAGATAAAATAAATAAATAAATAAAATCAACCGGGCCAGCCGGGCCGGGCCAAAATTGGCCCAGTTTTTTCGGGCCTCTATTTTTTGGGCCCAGCCCAGCCCATGGGCCAGGCCAGCCGGGCCCAAATTGCCAGCTCTACTAACGGGACTGTTATAGCATTTTCGAAGCCTAAGATTCTATGATTTGAATCTCGTATATAGCCCGAGTAGTCTCCAAGTTGGTCGAGCGTTTTCTTGAAAAGAATGTTGGTGTAGGCTCCGGTGTCTACCAACAATCTGTGTACTCTAGTCTCCATGATCTTAGCACAGATCATGAGCGAATCATTGTAGGGGGTCAGTATTCCCTCCAATTCCTTTTCAGTAAAGGTCAGTTCTGTTGTTTGCATGATGGATGGTTTAACCCCCATTCCTTGTACTTGATCGATCGCTCGCAATTCGGGCTTTCTTTTTTGGTTGGAGATTGGCAGTCGTCCATCAGAACATCCTTCTACTGGTCCCGCGGGTTCCATCATATATAGGTCCTCAAGCGGACGAGCAGCAACGGCCAGAACTGGTCGCCCGGGTTTATTATTTTTCTGCGGTTGATCATCCTCATCTTCGGAGTTGTTCTCCCGGGCTCTCTTTCCAGGTTGTCTTTTAACAAAGAGAGTTTTCCTTCCTTGTAAAACCGCCAAAGCTGCTTAAGCAAATCTCTACACTCACTCGTAAAGTGACCCACGCTTTGATGGTAGGCACAGTACTTGTTAGGGTTGAGTTTGCCAGTGTCCTGACGGATTCTCCGTGGAGGGGAGAGCAACTCCTTCTCTTTCACATTTTCATATACAGTATCGACTGACACTGTTAGCACCTGGTTCAACTTTTCTTTAAGCTCCGTCCCTTCATTGAATGCCTTCATGTTCTTCGGGACTCTGTAGCCTGTTCCGCCAGGTTTCTTGTTGGTCTCCTTGGGATCAACTTTGTTCTTTCCCAAGTTTGCTTGTAGGGCCTCATGCAAGGAAACGAATATGCCGGCTTGATTCCTGAATTCGGCATAGCTTCTTGGGCACTTTAGACGTACCTCTTTCCATAACTTCGACCCTTTCTTTAATCCGGCCATAACAGCGACGATTTTTATATCTTCGCTGATGGGCTCCCCTTCCAACAGCACTTTATCGAACCTGATAAATGCCCGATCTGTCTCGTCGTCATTTTGCTTTAGGTCTAATAACCGGTATTTTTGGGACAAATATGATCCCGCTGTTGAGAAATGGGAGAGGAACTCTCGACTTAGTTGGATGAACGAGTGAATAGATGCTGGTGGCATTGCCGAAAACCATTTGTGCACTCGGTCCCCCAAAGTTAATGGGAAGTTTCGGCATTGGGTGGCATCGCTGGCTCCCACCGAGACCATATAATCTGAATACTTCGTCAGATAAACTCTGTGATCAGCAAGGCCATCATACTGTATACTTGCTGGGAATTGGACCTTTTTCTGAATTGGGGCTTTCAGAATGATAGACGATAGAGGTGAGGATGGTAAGCTGGTCGTCCCTACTCCTCTTTGTTGGTCCAATTGTCCCTGCATGCTCTCCACGGCCTTTCTTAGGCTTGAAAGCTCATCCAAAGATGCCCCCTGGCTTGGAGACTGTTCGGCGAGCAAAGGCACAAGCCTTTCTGCTCGTCGCAGTCCCTCACTCGGAGCGGGCATGTCCTGGAGCTGCTTTCTAGGGTTGCTCGCCGCAATTGGCCCCAGGCGTCTGAAGGCAGACTGGGAGAGTCTTTCATGAATTGATGGGCTAGGTTGTACAAATGTTGCTCGCCCATGTTCCGCCCCTTGGCGAGCAGCTTCCTTCTGTTGGGTTGGCCAAGTCTGTCCTGGGCACTGGAACGAGTTGTCCCATGGCTCGACATTGTTGTTTGCCCGCGAGCAGACTCAGCTTCCTCCTCTCTCCAGTCGGCCACCTTGGCTTTGCCCTTATCCCGCCTGACCTGGGTGTTGTTCACCTCGTGTTGTTCGCCCCTAACATACCTGGCCCTACCCACTTCCAGGGGTTTATCCTTAGGCCTTGCTTGTGAAGGTCTATTTTGTTCTTGCTGTCTTTGGAGAGCAGCAATGGTCTTAGCCAGTTCGTTAGGGTTGTTCGCTAGGGCCTCCATTTTGGGTGGGAAGTTATGAGTTATGGTCGTATGTTGTGATCTATTCACATTCGGGGTTCACGATCCTAGTGGTCAGCCGATGAAGCTCGAGTAGGAGATGCTCTCCTTGATAAGCGTGAACCTTGTGTTTCCTTGGATTGAGGTATTTTAAATTAAATTGTCTTCAAATTTTATATTGAAGAGCACCAAGAACACTTTTGCTTGAATCTTCAAATATTTCTTGAGGTTTTCTTCAAATCTTCAAGCTTTCTGCTTGAAGTTCTTGATTAATCACACTAAACCGAAGGTTCGACCCTCCTTCTAGCGCCAATTTGTTGGTGATCAAATTTAATCGGGAGGATTAGTGACTGTTTTTAGTTCGGTTTAAGATCACCGATCAATAATGTATGATCGATTACCACCGTAAATGGTAAATCGAAGAGTCGGGTGTGGAATTGTAAATACGAAAGTCGAAATCGTATTAATTTCGTATGTGTGTACGTTTAGGTGTGTTAGTGTATGTTTTAGGAGTATTTGTGAATTTGAACTTGTATTTCTTAGCTAGAGAACAACTATATAGAGACTAACAAGCTGGAGGTGTCCAAGACTCTTGGTCTCCCTAGCTTGCATGTAAGACAAGTGCCCTTTGACCTTATCTAAGATGAATCTTAGTTACAAAGTCTTCTTTGGTCTTATCTCGGACTCATTGTTGTTCGCCCAGTTCGGCTTGATTTATTCAGAAAGATCTTTCAGTAAAAGTTGTTCGCCTTTTGAGGATATGGCTTCAAAGTTGTTCGCCTATATTTCTTGTTGAGCTGAGCTTTGGAATCTTGGTTCTTTGTTCGTCCACATACACCTCTTAGGCTGGTAGATACACAATCTTTTATCAATGTTGCTTGTCATCAGTGGCTTGGCGGAATGTTCAAGTCTGGTCTCGGATCTTAAAACCTATTCGCCAGTATGTTGTTCGTCATTTCGTACAGCTCCTGGAATGATTTGTACATTCCCTTTTGATTTTCTTTGTGAATCATCTTTGATTTAAGGTTGATTCTTGGTAATCCTTATTACGGCCTTAATACTTGTTCGCCCAACAGTGATTGATGTTCGCCTATCAACACTAATAATAAAAAGAAAAATTATATTATATATACTAATCTCTTATGCAAGTTTTCCTAAAACCAAATAAGTTTAATAAAGGGGTTTTTATTTATAAAAAAATATAAATTATATTCGAGAGTTCTTTTAAAATAAAATATAGATTTTAGAAAGAATAATATTAAACTTGAGACTTTTATTATATTAATATATTACTTAAATAAATTTCTTTTCTTTTATTTATTTTCAAGAAAAATATAAGGATATACTTATAAGTATAAAAGCTTTTAGTTATAAAAGTCTTAGAATATTAAGAGATTGTTTTATAGAAGTCGAAATAGTATTATAACAAGGAAATTAGTAAATACACCTCCCAATGCACCAACCTTTTAGAAGTGGTGTATTTACCAAAATAGTGTATGAGTTTGAGTAAGTCTATCAATTAAGTTTTTTAAGACAACAACTTCCTCGTTTTCATAACACGAACTTCTAAGCCTTTCGATTATCCAAAGCCCTTTTATTTAATAAAATGATTTTGTATTAGGATTCTATGCTAATTGGAATACGCACGAGGGATCCGACCTTCTGTTTGTATCACACTGGGAACGTCTCTACAACCCGAGTTATCTTCCAAAGGAATTTCAAGACAGTTGTAACTTAGCTATAAAGTTAAGAGGTGGGTGATGATCGGTTAATTGATCTGCTTATAATACGTTGTGCTGGTATACTCTAAACTCGACCAAATAAATCTAAAACAACTAATCCAACATACATGTATCTCTATTATATAACTGTTTGAATTATGTGATATAATATATATATGATATCGAATGTCTATTGTTTTTAATCATATCAATCACCATTGCATGATTAAGGGCATTAAGTGAGCATGAACCAACTTAAGTATGAATTATGTGATTTTTCCCATGGTTTGAAATGACAGCTTTATGAGAATAAGGAAAGTAAGTTACATGATCACTTTATTTAGTGGTAAATGACCACCAGTGATAAATGATTACCAGTAGTAAATGACCACCAGTGTTTCGGAACACCAGTGGTATATGACCACCAGTAATATGAAAGAGGATATAATACGGGAGTTGTTTATGAAAATAGTTTGGAGGAGATTCACAATGTGTTGAAAATGATTTTGGCAGAATAGGTCGTTACTTGAAAATGACTTTGGGCTTCGCCCCTTAATGTGAATCAACTTGTGATATTTCAATTATATGATGTGAAACCTGTTGTGCCCAACTGATTATTATGTGAACTTGTTATTTATATGATTTATGATGTTCGTATTACTATGTCAAATGATTAAATGAATTAAATACTTTATTAATGAGTATAATTTAATACACTTCGGATTTACTAATCCCATGACGTTGCAAATTACCCATACGTGAGAATTCAAATCTCACACCCCCCTTTTTACAACCCTTGTAGATTATGATTTCGTGGAGCAAGGACAGTAATAGAGACGACACGGAGTTCCCCGCTTGAATAAAATGTTACTGTTAATACTAAGATTTATATTCATAGATATACATGTGTGAGATACTTATTAAAATTATTCTACTCATTTCTTCCACTGCATAAACTCATCTCTCATTTTATTATCCTCTTTAGTATTCAAAATTTTATAGTTCGGATTTTAGTTACAAGTGACACCTCGAATCCGAGATATTTATGTGTTTTGGATTCGGGGCGTTACAGGTGGTATCAGAGCATAGATTCAAACTTTCGGACCAAAACCCAAATCATTGTTTTCATCAAACCAAAATTCTTTTTCTTTAATTAAAATTTTCTTATCATTTAAATATAGATCACTAATTAAATCACTTGAGGGAAAATGTGTCTCCTATTACCGTCAGAAGCTCCTCGAAGGTATGTTCTTATTTTATTTTAAATTGCCTAAAAGTTTATGTCATTGCAGTAAGTTGACTTTCATAACAAAACTCTAATCAAAAGATTGAGAACTCGAAACAACACCTACGAGGCGTAGAAAGAACCTTAAATATTATTTATATAACTATTGAAATGCGGATAATTAGTAAATGATAGAAACAAATATATTTCGTGTATGTTTATAAATTTCATAAATGGTGTTATAGGACTATTTAAATTATATGCTTTAATTGTTTAAATTATATGCTTTAATTGTTTAAACTATATGCTATAATTGTTTAAATTTTGTGCTTTAATTGTTAAGATTATGTTTCTTCATAACTAAAATTTTGACTAGGATTTTCCTTTCCATATAAGAATCCATCTAAGATAGTTATATCCCGATAATTAGAAAACACTTAGCTAACCTTAGAAGCTATCAGTGTGTTTATAACCCAGTTCACGAGACTGCATGCAAAAGTAAGATCCGCTCCTATACTCCACGATGAAGACAGACTTGACATATGTGATTCATTTTATCGGAAGAGTTACCGAGCTATTCTCCATCCTATCGCTGTAAGGCTACTTGAAACTAATGAAAATAGAAAATCCAGTTCAAGGGCCCCACTTCCACTTGGAGATATACCTAGTAGAAGTCGACGTTGGAGTTTTCCATGCGATAGTAACTCAGGCCATTTTTGTATACTGAGATTGACGACATAGAGAGAACACCGAGATCATTCCCTACTATGCACGGAACATCAACTAAAAGATTGAATTCCCGCTGGATAAGAAGAAGAAAGATCTTTGACTTCTAGAAGTTTGAGACGCCAGATATAATGGTTTGGTAGCTCGCCCTTGCGCTTGCATGAGTTCATCTACTCCTTTCATAGAAGCTTCTTTGCAAGCACTCTTCCGAAAGCCTAGTGAATGAAGGCCCCGAATTAATGAAAGAGGAACCACCAGAAATGGAAGAGAAGCGGTCATCCAGAACCGCACGTAAGCAGATGTATCAGTTAGCATGATTAGTCAAAGTGATCATATCCTTTTAAAACAGTTATCCTTTTGATGTAGTCACAAATACGTACAACATAGGTGTGCCACCCTATCCTGAAATATAGTAGTAGTCAGCTGCATGATCGTCTTTTCGGGCCATAGCAACATAGTCTTAACCCCGACTCCTTTTGTCGCTCGTGATCCGTGATGAAGAGAAGATACGATGTGTTAGCATTATATTTGGAAGCCTTAGTTTCTTTTGGGATAAGAAGTAAGATGACTAACATTTACAGAACCCGAGACTGTTATGTGATAAATATGTTGTGAAATTGCTACTTGGCAATATGTGCTACTTCCTCCATATTAACTGTTATATTTTATCTAATTACTGTTTTGGACATGTCACTGGTTTCTATTATACGGTGCGAATGTGTTCAATGTACCATTGACGGCCGCAGTGCGTTGCGGTGAACTACATACTCACGTGTATTTTAGTACTAGCGTTGTGTTATTTACGTAATTCGATTCTTTTTTTTTTTTGTAATTTTCCCATACCTATATAACTTAGCAATATTATTCTTTTATTTTCAGAACCACCACTAGGATAGCACCGTGATGTAGACGTGGATGACTTTGTGTTAACCCTATCACAATCCCAAGAGATCCTATGGAACAGGACCCACCTCATGAGGCCGAACCTGAGCCACCTCAACATGCTGCACCTGAGAATGACATTACGAGTGAAATATTGATCTCCCTCCAGAACTACATTCAACAACAAGCTCCACCACCTAGGGTGAACGACTTTGTTGAACTATTTCGACGACTGCAGCCACCTAGGCTGAATGGGAGAGAAGATCCTTTCGAGATTGAAGAATGGATAGCCAGGTTGGAACGCCTTTTCCGACACATGGCACTAACTGATGTGCAGAGAATCTCCTGTGCACGATTCCAATTGATGGAAGACGCAGCTCAATGGTGGGAATCCTATGAGCGAACTTTGAACGAAGAGGAAAGACAAGCTCTTACCTGGGTGGATTTCAAGAAAGCCATAATGGAGAGGTACTTTCCACGAGTACTTAGAGATCAGAAGGAGCAAGAGTTTGTTAATCTCCGACAAGGAACTCTCTAGGTGATAGAGTACGAGAGAAATTCAACCAGCTGTCCCGTTATGCTCCACATCTGGTGGAAAATAATGATAGAAAATCCCGGAGGTTTGAAAAGGGTCTGAGGCACGAAATAGCAGGAATTGTGATTGGTCATCAGATGCCATGCTATGGAGAAGTTTTTCATCGAGCACTGCTAGTCTCGATTAGCCGGAATTTTGAGTACAAGCAGACTTCGACGACTATCCCCATCAATCGTAATTGGCAGCCAAACTTTAAAAGAAATTTAGATCCACCACCTAAGGAAAACAATTCTATTGTTCCTCGAAATAGTCCAAACTGTCCGAGTTGTGGAAGAAAACATTGGGGACGATGTAAACGAGTTGAAATAATTTGTTTCCATTGTCACCAACCAGGGCACAAAGCTAATAAATGCACACTACCATCCAATGCCAACCTCCCACCAATTAACAACACCCAGTATCGCCTATTAACTGTTATATTTTATCTAATTACTGTTTTGGACATGTCACTGGTTTCTATTATACGGTGCGAATGTGTTCAATGTACCATTGACGGCCGCAGTGCGTTGCGGGGAACTACATACTAACGTGTATTTTAGTACTAGCGTTGTGTTAATTACGTAATTCGATTCTGTTTTTTTTTTTTTGTAATTTTCCCATACCTATATAACTTAGCAATATTATTCTTTTATTTTCAGAACCACCACTAGGATAGCACCGTGCTGTAGACGTGGATGACTTTGTGTTAACCCTATCATAATCCCAAGATATCCTATGGAACAGGACCCACCTCATGAGGCCGAACCTGAGCCACCTCAACATGCTGCACCTGAGAATGACATTGCGAGGGAAATATTGATCTCCCTCCAGAACTACATTCAACAACAAGCTCCACCACCTAGGGTGAACGACTTTGTTGAACTATTTCGACGACTGCAGCCACCTAGGCTGAATGGGAGAGAAGATCCTTTCGAGATTGAAGAATGGATAGCCAGGTTGGAACGCCTTTTCCGACACATGGCACTAACTGATGTGCAGAGAATCTCCTGTGCACGATTCCAATTGATGGAAGACGCAGCTCAATGGTGGGAATCCTATGAGCGAACTTTGAACGAAGAGGAAAGACAAGCTCTTACCTGGGTGGATTTCAAGAAAGCCATAATGGAGAGGTACTTTCCACGAGTACTGAGAGATCAGAAGGAGCAAGAGTTTGTTAATCTCCGACAAGGAACTCTCTCGGTGATAGAGTACGAGAGAAAATTCAACCAGCTGTCCCGTTATGCTCCACATCTGGTGGAAAATAATGATAGAAAATCCCGGAGGTTTGAAAAGGGTCTGAGGTACGAAATAGTAGGAATTGTGATTGGTCATCAGATGTCATGCTATGGAGAAGTTTTTCATCGAGCACTGCTAGTCTCGATTAGCCGGAATTTTGAGTACAAGCAGACTTCGACGACTATCCCCATCAATCGTAATTGGCAGCCAAACTTTAAAAAAAATTTAGATCCACCACCTAAGGAAAACAATTCTACTGTTCCTTGAATTAGTCCAAACTGTCCGAGTTGTGGAAGAAAACATTGGGGACGATGTAAACGAGTTGAAATAATTTGTTTCCATTGTCACCAACCAGGGCACAAAGCTAATAAATGCACACTACCATCCAATGCCAACCTCCCACCAATTAACAACACCCAATATCGCCTGCAGCAAGAGAATAACTACTCGACTCACCAGGTGGGACCACCAGTCAGGAGTTCGCCTAACCAAGGCCAGAGTGGGTCAGGCCACATGATGCAATCTTGGAAAAAGGAGAAAACAGTGGAGGACAGCTTCGATTGAAAGGACAGAAACAACCCGAGTAGCATGAAACACCAGCAAAAAGAGATGAAGACTAGTAGAAGAACAAAATAAGGAACTACTTAAAAATAAGTGTATGGGGTTTAGCCAAGTAATACATAGAAGCTGAATTTCGGGGACGAAATTCTGTTATGGGGGTAAGGATGTAACACCCCGTCCCGTTTTATACCTTTTATATTCCTAAAAACCTTATTTTATATTATTATCTTTGTTTCTTTTAATTTTATTATTTTTGTGTGATACTATGTGATTTAAAATATATACCCTTTTATAAATTCCTAAATTTGAAGAAAGGAATCGAATCTTTCAAACGAATAAAAGATTACGAGAAATTAAATAATCAAGTTTAAATTGAGGATTTCGATCCGTATAATTTATTGATAAAAATATATAAGTATAATTCAAATGCAATTAAATATTATTTGAATATTAAAACTGTATTAATTATAAAATTGGGATTAAACCCGTGAACCAAACGATCTTTGAACCGTATCAAGCAGGAACGAAAATATCTTGAAACAAAGGAATAATTCCTAACCACATATTTTTACTTCTCTTTTTAAATTAAAATTATTATGAGGATTAATCCCTGCCACATACTATTTTCTCCCTTTAAAATTAAAATATTTAATCAGGGATATTCCATTATAAAGAAAACGCGTCTCTCCCCCTTGATATCCCCAAAACCAGAAATCCCTCTTTTCTCTTTCGGTTTCTCTCTCTTCCCCTACAACCGGCGGCCGCCGCCTCAGCTGCGCGAGCGCCGCCTCTCTCCCGTCGCACTCCAGCGCCGTCACGCGCCACCGTCCCCTCTGCCAAGCACAGGTTGAAGCCAGCGCCGCCTCAACTCTCTCCCTCTCTTCGGACGCAGAGCAAAGCCGCCTTCACCGCCATCCCTTTCTCCGATCGAATGCCGCCGTGCAACAGGATCCCCGTCTATCTCCAGTGTCGTCGCGCAGCATGCGTCGCCCCTCTCTCCGCCCGAGCACCACTACTGCTATCTCCGGTCGAAGTGCCATCGTCGCCCACTCGACGCAGCCGTGTCGCGCCACCTCTTCGCCCAAACATCGTGGCCCCGCCCAAGCGCCTCCTCCAGCCGATCGCTCTCTTCGTCGCTGCTACCATCGGCTTACTTTTTAAGTGTGTTCGTCTTTTATTTAATTTCCAAACTCTTTGATTTAACAGCTTGCTTCAATTAATTCCCCTTTCGATTTAATCTCAAGATTTACCCTCTTCGTGTATAATCGAGGCGTTGCCGTCTCCGCCCTTTTTCCGATGAAGCCGTATGACAAACCGCTGCCCAAATTTCCCAGCGAGTCACCGAACGACGCGTTAGGCTGCTCGAATTTACACTACATGTCTTCAAGCCACACCGTTAGGCTGGCCAATTTGGGACTCGTAAGAATCCCTAACCTTCTCTCAAATTATTATACTAGTTGAATTATGTGATATAATATATATATGATATCGAATGTCTATTGTTTTTAATCATATCAATCACCATTGCATGATTAAGGGCATTAAGTGAGCATGAACCAACTTAAGTATGAATTATGTGATTTTTCCCATGGTTTGAAATGACAGCTTTATGAGAATAAGGAAAGTAAGTTACATGATCACTTTATTTAGTGGTAAATGACCACCAGTGATAAATTATTACCAGTGGTAAATGACCACCAGTGTTTCGGAACACCAGTGGTATATGACCACCAGTAATATGAAAAAGGATATCATACGGGAGTTGTTTATGAAAATAGTTTAGAGGAGATTCACAATGTGTTGAAAATAATTTTGGCAGAATAGGCCGTTACTTGAAAATGACTTTGGACTTCGCCCCTTAATGTGAATTAACTTGTGATATTTCAATTATATGATGTGAAACCTGTTGTGCCCAACTGATTATTATGTGAACTTGTTATTTATATGATTTATGATGTTCGTATTATTATGTCAATTGATTAAATGAATTAAATACTTTATTAATGAGTATAATTTAATATACTTCGGATTTACCAATCTCATGACGTTGCAAATCACCCATACGTGAGAATTCAAATCTCACGCCCCCCTTTTTACAACCCTTGCAGATTATGATTTCGTGGAGCAAGGACAGTAATAGAGACTCTGTAGCCTGTTCCGCCAGGTTTCTTGTTGGACTCATTGGGATTAACTTTGTTCTCTCCCAAGTTTGCTTGTAGGGCCTCATGCATGGAAACAAATATGCCGGCTTGATTCCTGAATTCGGCATAGCTTCTTGGGCACTTTAGACGTACCTCTTTCCATAACTTCGACCCTTTCTTTAATCCGGCCATAACAGCGACGATTTTTGTATCTTCGCTGACGAGCTCCCCTTCCAACAGCACTTTATCGAACCTATCCATAAATGCCCGATCCGTCTCGTCGTCATTTTGCTTTAGGTCCGATAACCGGTGTTTTTGGGATAAATATGATCCCACTGTTGAGAAATGGGAGAGGAACTCTCGACTTAGTTGGATGAACGAGTGAATAGATGCTGGTGGCATTGCCGAAAACCATTTGTGCACTCGGTCCCCCAAACTTAATGGGAAGTTTCGGCATTGGGTGGCATCACTGGCTCCCACCGAAACCATATAATCCGAATACTTCATCAGATGAACTCTGGGATCAGCAAGGCCATCATAATGTATACTTGCTCGGAATTTGACCTTTTTCTGAATCGGGGCTTTCAGAATGATAGACGATAGGGGTGAGGATGGCAAGCTGGTCGTCCCTACTCCTCTTTGTTGGTCCAATTGTCCCTGCATGCTCTCCACGGCCTTTCTTAGGCTTGAAAGCTCATCCAAAGATGTCCCCTAGCTTGGAGGCTGTTCGGCGAGCAAAGGCACACGTCTTTCTACTCGTCGCAGTCCCTCACTCAGAGCGGGCATGTCCTGGAGCTGCTTTCTAGGGTTGCTCGCCGCATTTGGCCCCAGGCGCCAGAAGGCAGACTGGGAGAGTCTTTCATGAATTGATGGGCGAGGTTGTTCAAATGTTGCTCGCCCATGTTCCGCCCCTTGGCGAGCAGCTTCCTTCATTTGGGTTGGCCAAGTCTGTCCTGGGCACTGGAACGAGTTGTCCTATGGCTCGACATTGTTGTTCGCCCGCGAGCAGACTCAGCTTGCTCCTCTCTCCAGTCGGCCACCTTGGCTTTGCCCTTATCCCGTCTGATCTGGGCGCTGTTCACCTCGTGTTGTTCAGTGATAATGTTCGCCTATCAACACTAATAATAAAAAGAAAAATTATATTATATATACTAATCTCTTATGCAAGTTTTCCTAAAACCAAATAAGTTTAATAAAGGGGTTTTTATTAATAAAAAAATATAAATTATATTCGAGAGTTCTTTAAAAATAAAATATAGATTTTAGAAAGAATAATATTAAACTTGAGACTTTTATTATATTAATATATTACTTAAATAAATTTCTTTTCTTTTATTTATTTTCAAGAAAAATATAAGGATATACTTATAAGTATAAAAGCTTTTAGTTATAAAAGTCTTAGAATATTAAGAGATTGTTTTATAGAAGTCGAAATAGTATTATAACAAGGAAATTAGTAAATACACCTCCCAATGCACCAACCTTTTAGAAGTGGTGTATTTACCAAAATAGTGTATGAGTTTGAGTAAGTCTATCAATTAAGTTTTTTAAGACAACAACTTCCTCGTTTTCATAACACGAACTTCTAAGCCTTTCGATTATCCAAAGCCCTTTTATTTAATAAAATGATTTCGTATTAGGATTCTATGCTAATTGGAATACGCACGAGGGATCCGACCTTCTGTTTGTATCGCACTGGGAACGTCTCTACAACCCGAGTTATCTTCCAAAGGAATTTCAAGACAGTTGTAACTTAGCTATAAAGTTAAGAGGTGGGTGATGATCGGTTAATTAATCTGCTTATAATACGTTGTGCTGGTATACTCTAAACTCGACCAAATAAATCTAAAACAACTAATCCAACATACATGTATCTCTATTATATAACTGTTTGAATTATGTGATATAATATATATATGATATCGAATGTCCATTATTTTTAATCATATCAATCACCATTGCATGATTAAGGGCATTAAGTGAGCATGAACCAACTTAAGTATGAATTATGTGATTTTTCCCATGGGTTGAAATGACAGCTTTATGAGAATAAGGAAAGTAAGTTACATGATCACTTTATTTAGTGGTAAATGACCACCAGTGATAAATGATTACCAGTGGTAAATGACCACCAGTGTTTCGGAACACCAGTAATAAATGATCACCAGTGGTATATGACCACCAGTAATATGAAAGAGGATATAATACGGGAGTTGTTTATGAAAATAGTTTGGAGGAGATTCACAATGTGTTGAAAATGATTTTGGCAGAATAGGTCGTTACTTGAAAATGACTTTGGGCTTCACCCCTTAATGTGAATCAACTTGTGATATTTCAATTATACGATGTGAAACCTGTTGTGCCCAACTGATTATTATGTGAACTTGTTATTTATATGATTTATGATGTTTGTATTACTATGTCAAATGATTAAATGAATTAAATACTTTATTAATGAGTATAATTTAATATACTTCGGATTTACTAATCCCATGACGTTGCAAATTACCCATACGTGAGAATTCAAATCTCACACCCCCCCTTTTTACAACCCTTGTAGATTATGATTTCGTGGAACAAGGACAGTAATAGAGACGACACGGAGTTCCCCGCTTGAATAAAATGTTACTGTTAATACTAAGATTTATATTCATAGATATACATGTGTGAGATACTTATTAAAATTATTCTACTCATTTCTTCCGCTGCATAAACTCATCTCTCATTTTATTATCCTCTTTAGTATTCAAAATTTAATAGTTCGGATTTTAGTTACAAGTGACACCTCGAATCCGAGATATTTATGTGTTTTGGTTTCGGGGCGTTACAGGTGGTATCAGAGCATAGGTTCAAACTTTCGGACCAAAACCCAAATCATTGTTTTCATCAAACCAAAATCTTTTTCTTTAATTAAAATTTTCTTATCATTTAAATATAGATCACTAATTAAATCACTTGAGGGAAAATGTGTCTCCTATTACCGTCAGAAGCTCCTCGAAGGTATGTTCTTATTTTATTTTAAATTGCCTAAAAGTTTATGTCATTGCGGTAAGTTGACTTTCATAACAAAACTCTAATCAAAAGATTGAGAACTCGAAACAACACCTACGTGGCGTAGAAAGAACTATAAATATTATTTATATAACTATTGAAATGCGGATAATTAGTAAATGATAGAAACAAATATATTTCGTGTATGTTTATAAATTTCATAAATGGTGTTATATGACTATTTAAATTATATGTTTTAATTGTTTAAATTATATGCTTTAATTGTTTAAATTATATGCTTTAATTGTTTAAACTATATGCTATAATTGTTTAAATTTTGTGCTTTAATTGTTAAGATTATGTTTCTTCATAACTAAAATTTTGACTAGGATTTTCCTTTCCATATAAGAATCTATCTAAGATAGTTATATCCCGATAATTAGAAAACACTTAGCTAACCTTAGAAGCTATCAGTGTGTTTATAACCCAGTTCACGAAGTGAGATCCGCTCCTAAACTCCACGACAAAGACAGACTTGACATATGTGATTCGTTTTATCGGAAGAGTTACCGAGCTATTCTCCATCCTATCGCTGTAAGGCTACTTGAAACGAATGAAAATAGAAAATCCAGTTCAAGGGCCCCACTTCCACTTGGAGATATACCTAGTAGAAGTCGACGTTGGAGTTTTCCATGCGATAGTAACTCAGACCATTTTTGTATACTGAGATTGACGACATAGCTGTTGGTGATCAAATTTAGTTGATAGGATTAGTGACTGTTTTAACTCGGTTTAGGATCACCAATCAATTTCGTGTGATTGATTACCACCGTAAATGGTAAATTAAAGATTCGGGATATGAAATCGAAAATACAAAAGTCAAAATTGTTTTAATTTCGTATGTGTGCACGTTTTAGTGTGTTAGTGTGTGTGTTGGGAGTATTTGTTAATTTGAACTTTGCCTTAATGGAATTTGGGTTTAGCCTTAGGTTCTTCTCATCTTAAAAGACGAAGAACCTTTAATTGGCTTTGGTCCTCAAAATGGACTTGTACCTCGAGCTTTCGGACTTTTCTTTTTGACGAACAACTATGTAATTTCACTGAAAAATTTACAAGTGTTGTAAGACTGCTCGTCACTAACATATACAACCTGACGAACAACTTTGAACACTAACTAAAAACATGCTCGCTTATAATATTTTTGCCGAGCAACTTTATCTAAAATTAAAAAAGATGAAATAGCACTAGACTATACAATGTGCCGAATAACTTTTCATTCTATACTTAACAAAATTTTCAAAAAATTAGGCAAGTTTTTGGTTTGCCTTACTTGGTTCACTTGCCCCCCAAGACATTTGTTCGTCCAATCAAGGACTTGTTCGTCTCATTGATAGTACTTTTTCAGATGTACAGCATTCCAGGAGTATTGGGCAGGCTTGCCTTCCATATCTTCGATATCGTATACACCATTAACGAATTTTTCCGTTATACGATACGGGCCCTCCCAAGTTGGTCCCAATACACCTGGAGATTGGGCGAGCAACTTTCTTAGAACCATATCTCCAACTCTGAATTCCCTGATTTTAACATGGGAATTATAATAGCGTTATGCTCGCTGCTTATAGGTAGCATTTTTTAGCTCGGCATTCAGTCTTTTTTCTTCGAGCAAATCCATTTCAATAGCTAGAGCAGAGTTGTTTGCCTGCTCATCAAAGTTGGTCGTTCTGAATGTGTTGGTCTTTAACTCGATTGGTATTATAGCTTCTGTTCCAAAAGCCATTGCGAAAGGTGTTTCTCCGGTGCTTGACCTGGGAGAAACTCTGTATGCCCACAGGACTTTCGGGAGTTCCTCAGACCAACTGATTTTGCTCTCCGCTAGCCGTACTTTCAATGTATGCTTGATTATCTTGTTTACGGCCTCGACTTGTCCATTTGATTGGGGATGATAGGGCGTAGAGTAATGTTTTTTGATTCCCCACTTTATACAGAAATCTCTTAACTCTTTTCCATCAAACTGCGGACCATTGTCTGTTACGATGGTTTGCTGAACCCCAAAGCGAAAGACAATGTTCTTCCAAATGAATTTGATCATTTTCTACTGCGTGATTTCTACCATGGCTTCTGCTTCTGCCCATTTTGTATAATAGTCGACTGCCACAACGGCAAATCGAACACCTCCAACTCCTACTGGGAAGGGACCAATAATGTCCATCCCCCATCTTGCAAATGGCCACGGGCTATAAACTGATACGAGCTGTTGGGCCGGGGTATGAATGTTTGGGGCAAAAATTTGACATTGATGGCAAGTCTTTGCTTTCTTAATTGCATCTTGACGTAAAGTTGGCCAATAATAGTCTTGTCTGATAGTTTTGTAAGCCAAGGCTTGCCCCCCAGTGTGATTTCTGCATACTCCAGCATGTATTTCCTCGAGTATTGCTCGTCCTTGCCCCCTAGGCAAACATTTGAGAAGTGGGATTGATATTCCCCTTTTGTAAAGCTGCTCGCCCACCAAAGTATATCTGGCGGCTTGCTTTGTTAGCTTGGCAGCTTCAAAAGGGTTGTTTGGTTTTTCCCCACTTTTCAAATATTTGACTATACTTGTTCTCCAGTCTTCTTCTTCACTTGCTTGTTCGTCAAGTTGGTTGACATTATAACTTCTTGTTGATGGATCATTCATCTTTGTAATTATAATATCTGCCAACTCTGCAGGTCCCTCGCTTGTTGCTAGTCGGGCCAACGCATCTGCTTGCATGTTGCTTGTCCTTGGAATTTGTTTAATGAAGACTTGTTCTAACAAGGACATCAGGTAAGCAACAATTTGCTGATACTCGATCATATGATCGTCTTTCGCCACGTATTCACCTCGGACCTGGTTCACAATCAATTGTGAGTCGCCGAATATTTGTAACCGTCTAACACCTACTGCAAGAGATAGGTGGAGACCAGCAATAAGAGCTTCATACTCAGCTTCGTTGTTGGTTGCCATGAAACCAAATCTGATCGCTGAGGTGAATACTTGTATGTCTGGACTGATTAGAACCACTCCTGCCCCTGAGGCTATGTTGGTTGAAGATCTGTCAACGTAAAGATGCCAGGGGTGATCAAGTCCTCTCGTCGGATCTGGTGGGAAGGTTAGTTCGACAATAAAGTCGGCTAACACTTGCCCTTTGATCGTTATTCGAGGAGTATAGGTTACCCCGAATTGGCTAATCTCTAATGACCACTTTAATAGGCGACCAGCTGTGTCGGGGCAATGGAGAATTTGTCTGAGTGGGAAAGTTGTTAGCACTTCAACTTGATGATCAAAGAAGTATGGTCATAACTTCCTCACACTCATGACAAGTGCGTACACCAGTTTTTCGGTTGGGGAGTATTTGATCTCCGCCTCATGCAAAGCTTGACTGACGTAGTAAATAGGTTGATGAAATTTGTTATCTTCTCGTACCAGAACAGAGTTGATTGCTACTTCTGACGCCGCCAAGTACAAGTATAACTTTTCTCCTGGGATGGGCTTTGATAGGATTTTAACATCTCCCATGTAGTCTTTAAGTTGGTCGAACGCCTTTTGACAGCTGCTAGTCCACGTGAACTGTCCTTTCTTGATGGCTTCAAAGAATGGACGACATTTGTCCCCCGATCTGGATATGAATCGATTCAATGCTGCTAGGCATCCTGTGAGCCTTTGCACTTCTTTTATCGAACGTGGTGGTTGCATATCCACGATTGCTTTGACTTTTGTTGGATTGGCTTCAATCCCTCGTTGACTAACAAGATGGCCCAGGAATTTTCCAGAATGGACTCCGAAACTACTCTTCTTCGGGTTCAGCTTCATATTGTAATGCCGAAGAATATCGAACACCTTGGTCAAATGTTGAAGATGGTCTTCTTTTCGGGGGCTTTTGACTACGATATCGTCTACATAGACTTCTACCGTATCTCCGATTTGTTCGTCGAACATTTTGTTCACCAACCTTTGGTATGTTGCTCCGGCGTTGATGAGGCCGAAGGGCATTCTTTTCCAACACAACAAGTTTTTATTTGTATAAAATGTTGTGTTCTCTTGATCGTCTAGATGCATTGGAATTTGATGGTACCCGGCAAAGGCATCCATGAATGTTAGCATTTCATGACCTGCAGTGTTGTCCACCAACTGGTCAATGTGAGGGAGAGGAAAGTTGTCCTTTGGGCATGCTGCATTCAGATCTGTAAAGTCTATGCATAGCCTCCAGGTCCCGTTTGGTTTCCTCACAAGGACTGGGTTTGCTACCCATTGTGGACAGAGTGCTTGTAAGATTAAGTCGTTGTCTAACAACTTCTTTACTTCTTCATTCAAAGCCTGATACTTGTCTGGGCCATACTTTCTTCGTTTTTGATGGACAGGCCTTTTTGCTTGATTGATGTTGAGCTTGTGACAAGCATATTTTGGATCTATTCCCACCATGTCTGCATGAGACCAAACAAAAACATCTAGATTTTTGCTGAGGAACTCTTTCATTCGGGATCTGTAAGGCTCGGGGAGCTCAGATCCTATGTATAATTCGAGATCCTGGTTTTCAGGATTAACTTTGAACGCCTCCAGTTCTTCAACTGGAGTTGCTCGTCGTTTTTGTCCTTTCCAACGAGGATCAAGTATTGGTCCCTCAGGGTTGAAATCATTTTCGATGTTCATGGGCCCTGCTCCCAGGCGGGGATCTAGATCATCTGTTGGCCTTAATTTATTGTTGTTAGTCAACACCTGGCCCTCCAAGTGGTTAGATGAGTGTTGTTCGTCACCACCCCTTTGTTGCTCGTCAGAATGATGTTCCTCCTGGGTGGTAATGAGTTGCTCGTCTAACACTTGCTCATCAAGATGTTGCTCGTCAGTATCCATGTGGTCCTCTATGTCCATCATATTCTCCAGTATTGATGGTTCATCGGCAGGATAGCTAGTTGTGGCTTCTATCATGGATACTAGTGCATGTTTGGCCTGCAACTGTAGGAGACATGCCCTGGCTTTTCTTTGATCTCCTTTGATTGTGCCTGCTCCACTTGCTGTTGGGAATTTCAAACAATAGTGATAAGTGGAACATGCAGCTTTGAATTCATTTAAAAAGGGTCGACCAAGAAACCCGTTATAAGTTTAATCCTGGTCTACAACCAAGAAGTCAACCATTCTTGTAATATTTTTCTCGGGTTTGTTGACCGTTACAAGTTGTACTGCTAAAGTAACTATTCCCAATGGGACCGTTACAGCATTCCCGAAGCCTACTATTCTGTGAGTCGAATCCCGGATATAGCCCGAATAATCTCCAAGATGATCGAGCGTCTTTTTGAATAGGATGTTGGTGTAGGCTCCAGTGTCTACCAACAATCTGTGGACTCATGTCCCCATAATCTTCGTGCAGATTATGAGCGAATCGTTGTGGGGAGTTAATATTCCTTCCAAGTCATTTTCGGTGAAAGTCAATTCTGTTGTCTGCATGATAGACGGTTTAACCCCTATTTCTTGGACTTGATCGATTGCTCGTAATTCAGACTTTTTCTTTCGGTTAGAGATTGGTAGTCGTCCATCAGAACACCCTCCTGCGGGGCCTGCAGGTTCCATCATGTATAAGTCTTCCAACGGACGAGCAGGAATGGTAGGAACTGGTCGTCCTGGTTTATTATTTTTCTGAGGTTGATCATCCTCATCCTCAGAGTTGTTTTCCCGGACTCTCTTTCCGGGTTGTCTTTTAACAAAGTCGGAAAGTTTCCCCTCCTCGTAGAACCGCCAAAGCTGCTTGAGCAAATCTCTACATTCACTCGTAAAGAGCCCCACGCTTTGATGGTAGGCACAATACTTGTTAGGGTTGAGTTTGCCGGTTTCTTGATGAATTTTCCGTGGAGGGAAGAGCAACTCCTTCTCTTTCACATTTTCATAAATAGTATTGACTGACACTATTAGCACTTGATTCAACTTTTCCTTGAGCTCCGTCCCTTCAGTGAATGCCTTCATGTTTTTAGGGACTCGATAGTTCGTTACGCCAGGTTTCTTGTTATTCTCCTTGGGATCAGCTTTGTTCTCCCCCAAGTTTGATTGCAAGGCCTCGTGCATGGAAACGAATATGCCGGCTTGATTTCTGAATTCGGCATAACTTCTTGGGCACTTCAGACGTACCTCTTTCCATAGCTTTGATCCTTTTTTCAACCCGGCCATAACAGCAACGATTTTTGTGTCCTCACTGATGGGTTCACCTTCTAAGAACACCTTGTCGAACCTTTCCATGAATGCCCGATCTGACTCGTCATCATTTTGTTTTAGGTCCGACAATCGGTGTTTCTGGGACAAGTATGACCCCGCCGTTGAGAAATGAGAAAGGAACTCTCGACTCAGTTGAGTGAACGAGTGGATAGATGCTAGTGGCATCGCCGAAAACCACTTGTGCACCCGATCCCCCAAAGTTAAGAGGAAGTTTCGGCATTGAGTGGCGTCGCTGGCTCCCACCGAGACCATATAATCCGAATACTTCGTCAAATGAACTCTGGGATCAGCAACACCGTCATAATGTATGCTTGCCGGGAACTGGACCTTCTTCTGAATTGGGGCTTTCAGAATGATAGGTTATAGTGGTGAGGATGGCAAGCTGGTCGTCCCCACTCCTCTTTGTTGGTCCAACTGTCCTTACATGCTCTCCACTGCCCTTCTTAAACTTGATAGCTCATCCAAAGATGCCCCCTGGCTTGGAGGCTGTTCGGCGAGCAAAGGTACCAACCTTTCTGCTCGTCGCAGTCCCTCACTCGGAGTGGGCAAATCCTGGAGCTGTTTTTTAGGGTTGCTCGCCGCATTTGGCCCTAGCCGCCTGAAGACAGACTGGGGGAGTCTCTCATGAACTGATGGGCGTGGATGTTCAAATGTTGTTCGTCCACGCTCAACTTCCTGGCGAGCAACTTTCTCCTGTTTTTTGGGTTGGCCAAGTCTATCCTGGGCACTGGAACGTGTAGTTCCATGGCTCGACATTGTTGTTCGCCCGCGAGCAGATTCAACCTATCCTTCTCTTGGTTCGACCATCTTGGCTTTGCCTTTATCCCGCCTGACTTGGGCACTGTTCACATCGTGTTGTTCGCCCCTAGCTGACCTGGCCCTAACAACTTCTATGGGTCTGTCCTTAGGCCTCACTTGTGAAGGTCTATTCTGATCTTGTTGTCTTTGAAGAGCTTGGAGAGCAGCAATAGTCTTGGCCAGTTCATTAGGGTTATTTGCTAGGGCTTCCATTTCAGGTGAGAGATTATGGGTTACAGTAGTATGCTGTGATCTGTTCGCATGCCTGGGATTACGATCCTGGTGGTCGACCGACGAAGCTCGGGTGGGAGATGCTCTCCTTGACAAGCGTGATGCTTGGGTTTCCTTTGATTGAGGCATTTCTAATTAATTTATCTTTGTTCTTGTGATGAAGAACACCAAGAACACCAAGAACACTTCTATTTGAATCTTCAAATATTTCTTGAAACTTTCTTCAAATCTCAAGTCTTTAACTTGAAGTTCTTGATTAATCACACTGAATCAGAGGTTCAAACCCTTCTTCTAGCGCCATTTGTTGGTGATCAAATTTAGTTGATAGGATTAGTGACTGTTTTAACTCAGTTTAGGATCACCAATCAATTTCGTGTGATTGATTACCACCATAAATGGTAAATTGAAGATTCGGGATATGAAATCGAAAATACGAAAGTCGAAATTATTTTAATTTTGTATGTGTGCATGTTTTAGTGTGTTAGTGTATGTGTTGGGAGTATTTGTTAATTTGAACTTTGCCTTAATGGAATTTGGGTTTAGCCTTAGGTTCTGCTCATCTTAAAAAACGAACAACCTTTAATTGGCTTTGGTCCTCAAAATGGACTTGTACCTCGAGCTTTCGGACTTTTCTTTTTGACGAACAACTATGTACTTTCACTGAAAAATTTACAAGTGTTGTAAGACTGCTCGTCACTAACATATACAACCTGACGAACAACTTTGAACACTAACTAAAAACATGCTCGCTTATAATATTTTTGCCGAGCAACTTTATCTAAAATTAAAAAAGATGAAATAGCACTAGACTATACAATGTGCCGAACAACTTTTCATTCTATACTTAACAAAATTTTCAAAAAATTAGGCAAGTTTTTGGTTTGCCTTACTTGGTTCACTTAATTGTTGATAGGCGAACATAAATCAATGATGTGCGAACAAGGATTAAAGCCTTAAAAAGGATTATGAAGAACCAACCTCAAATCAAAGATGATTAACAAAGAAAATCAAGGTGGGGTGCATAAATCAATCCAGGGAGTGTATAAACTGACGAACAACTCTACCGACGAACAACATACTGGCGAACAGGTCAAGAGACCCGAAGTCAAATATGGACCCCCCACCAAGTCACTGATGACGAGCAACATTATGAAAGATGATGCATCTACCAGCTTAAGAGGTGTATGGAAACGAACAAAGGACCAAGATCCCAAAGCCAAACTGTGCAAAACACGAAGGCGAACAACTTCTGAGTCATACCCTCAAAAGGCGAACAACTTTGATGGAAAAATCATTCTGGTTCAACTAAACCGACATGGACGAACAACAATGAAGTCCGAGATAAGACTAGTGAAGACTTTGTAACTAATATTCAGCTTAGATGAGGTCAAACAAAAGTCAATAGGACACTTGTCAAGCATGCAGGCTAGGGAGATCAAGAGTCATAGACACCTCATGCTTGCTAGTCTCTATAAATAGTTGTTCTCCAGCTTAAGAAATACAAGTTCAAATTAACAAATACTCCCAACACACACACTAACATACTAAAACGTTCACACATGCGAAATTAAAACAATTTCGACTTTCGTATTTTCGATTTCATATCCCGAATCTTCGATTTACCATTTATGGTGGTAATCAATCACACGAAATTGATTGGTGGTCCTAAACCGAGTTAAAACAGTCACTAATCCTATCAACTAAATTTGATCACCAACAATAGCGAGAACACCAAGATCATTCCCTGCTATGCACGGAACATCAACTTAAAGATTGAATTCCCGCTGGATAAGAAGAAGAGAGATCTTTGACTTCTAGAAGTTTGAGACGCCAGATATAATGGTTTGGTAGCTCGCCCTTGCGCTTGCATGAGTTCATCTACTCCTTTCATAGAAGCTTCTTGGCAAGCACTCTTTCGAAAGCCTAGTGAATGAAGGCCCCGAATTAATGAAAGCGGAACCACCAGAAATGGAAGAGAAACGGTCATCCAGAGCCGCACGTAAGCAGATGTATCAGTTAGCATGATTTCTCAAAGTGATCAAATCCTTTTAAAACAGTTATCCTTTTGATGTAGTCACAAATACGTACAACATAGGTATGCCACCCTATCCTGAAATATAGTAGTAGTCAGCTGCATGATCGTCTTTTCGGGCCATAGCAACATAGTCTTAACCCCGACTCCTTTTGTCGCTCGTGATCCGTGATAAAGAGAAGATACGATGCGTTAGCATTATATTTGGAAGCCTTAGTTTCTTTTGGGATAAGAAGCAAGATGACTAACCTTTACAGAACCCGAGACTTTTATGTGATAAATATGTTGTGAAATTGCTACTTGGCAATGTGTGCTACTTGCTCCATATTAACTGTTATATTTTATTGTTGGGACAATGTCAGTTTTGATTAGATCCCAAAGCCCCTGAAAAGATGTTTTTCCTCTTGTTTGTCTTTGTCAGGCTAGTCTTGGTTAGGTTTATACTTAGTCATTTTACATTTCACAGGTACTCAGTAAGAGGAGCACTTACTGATGACAATTAAGACATAGAGCCTGAAGACGGTTTACCATCCTAAACTTATGGCAGTCTTCTAAGCTGGCTGAGTAAGTCTCAGTGATGAAGAGTATGACCCTGAGGTCATTACTACTCAGTCCTGAAGGGAACAGGATGATACTGAGTTTATGGGAAGACTTGGAGTAGAGCCAAGCAATGCAAAAGGAATGTCAGCGTCAGGACAAGACCGGTGAGCTCAAGACAGAAAGAACTTAATAAGACAAGCCTGAAGCCAGGAATAAGTTCTGACATTCTCACCAACCTGATGACGTGGACCAATCCTGGAAGGACACGCACGTACGGAACCTGACAAGAAGACTGACTTCAGACTGCATTTTCAACGGGCAAGCATTTAATGTGCATTTAATGCAACTACCTAATTCCATACAAAGGACGGCTGCTGCATGAAGATATGTCCGTTTGAAGCCACTCTACATAGATGACAAGAAAGGCTATCTCTCCAACGGATAGTTTTTCAAATCACCTATAAATACAGAAGGCCTTGAACCCATTCAAGGTTACGGGATATTTCCAAGCCAGAAATTACTCAAACTCTCAAGTACTCAAAGCATTCAGTCTTTAGAAGAAGCACTCGAAACCCTCTAAATTTCCCAAGTGTTTCTTAGCAACTGAGAGTTATTCTGTATTCCAAAGAGCATTCAAGCAATACCTTAAGCTTAGAGAGATTATCCAATCCTTAGCATAGCTTTGCCATGTAAGGATAATCTCAACCTAGTTGGAATCCAAACTGAAACCAAAACCCTAAGTTAGGTTTGTTGGGAGTAAGTCAGTTAGTGAGTTAGTAAGGAAGTTTGTATAGATCAGTGAGGTTAGCTAGTCTTGGTGCACCTTGGCACGTTAAAAACAAGAATCCCTTGAGTGGATTTCCTATTAAATCAGGCCGTGGACGTAGGAGCTTGAGTCTCTGAACCACGTTAAACTCTTTGTGTTCTTATTGCTTTGATATTGTGCATACCTGACATATTACTTGTTCATTCATAAGCACTTGGTTTATCAGGTCTGGATCAATCAGCCTGATCCTCAAAAAGAGCACTGCCCTTATTAACCACTATTCAGAATTGAGTAAAACAAGTTTTTCAGAAAGCAAACTAAACAAGACTTTAAACTATCAGGGCTCACGCAATTCCGCACTGAACTTGAACTGATAGTTAGCCAACTGACCCGCACCAAGTGTAGTCAGTAGGTGTGTTATCAGCTCTTAGTTCTTTACCACTCTGAGCAAAGGGGGACTCAGTAAGGTCTTAAGTTTGAAAAATTTGTATACATGTATTCCCCCCCCCATACACGTATTCCTCAGTCTTGTGCCGGGACCAACAAGTGGTATCAGAGCAGTGGTTCAAAAGACCACTGACTTTGAATACTAATAGTTTCAGAGGAGAAACTGTTGGTGTTCACTGAACAGATCTGAGTTTGCTTTTCATAATACTTGCATCATCATAACTTCGAGGAGACTTGAAGCCTCGTTACCTGAATTTTTTGTATCTAACTTTGTCTATTGGAAGTTTAGATTAGAAGCGCATCTTGATGCCATCCATGACCAGATGGCGCGTGTTCTCAGTGAGGGACCAATCAAGATCACTATTCCTAATGTTAGGGGATTGGGATATGAGCATCTTGAGATTGGCGTGCAGTTTTCAAAAAAAAGGAAAGACATGACCAACGATAATATCAAGATGGTGGGACTGGACAACGTTGCCAGAAACATCATTTTACATACGGTGCCCTTCGAGGAGTCAGCTAGGCTGATGAACTTAAAGACGGCAAAGGAGGTTTGGGATGAGCTGACCAGGATGTGCGAGGGGTCAGAAAAGATAAAGGAGAACAAGAGAAACATTGCCATTCAGAAGTTCGAAGCGTTCGAGATGCTGCCTGATGAGACAATCGATCAGATGGAGTCAAGGTTCATCAAGTTGATGAATGAGCTGGTGATGCTGGACAAGGATGTTCCAAAGAGAGATGTTGCTTCAAAGATCCTGAATGCCCTTCCTGAGAGATGGGACAACAGTGTAATTATGCTTAAGAACACTCAGGATATGAGCAATATAACTTCTGCTTTACTTTTTTCAGAGTTGAAGGCACTGGAATTTGATCTTAACAAAAGAAAGAAGAAAGTTCAGCCAGAAGAGGAAGAAAAGGAGAAAACTCCTGAGAAAAGTGTGGCGTTCAAAGCCAGGTCTGAACCTGTTGAGTCTTCATCAAAGTCACTGATGGAGATGAGCAAGGAAGAACTTGCTGAGGAGTATAGCCTGATGGCCAGACGCTTTGATAAGCTTAATTCCAGGTTTGGTCGTTATAAGAAATTTTATCAGGACTCACGTGATAGGAAACCTGAAGGAATCCACCAAAGCTCAAGGAGATATGAGGAAAGGAGAAACACTGACCAGAGGAGAGATCGTGGCGATGAAAGAAGATATTCAGATCCAAAGCCCGATCGTAGACATGAACAGAGACGTACTCATGATGACAAGCACTCAGGGAAGACTGAAAGTTCATCAAGACAGAGGGAACCTGACTCAAGGAGGAACCCTGAACCAAGGAGAGAAAGAGGAGATGAGCAACCAACATGTTACAACTATAACAAGAGCGGACACTACCAGTATGATTGTCCGAAGTTGAGTGCAAGGGAAAGAGAGGACAGGAGGGCCAAGAGAGACCAGAGACTTGCTGACCGGAGAGCCATGCTCGCTGAGGATACAACTGACTCTGATGGTCCTGAGGAAAGGTCACCTGAACTCTTTTCTGATGATGAGTACGATGATGTTTGCCTGATGGCAAGAGAGGAACCTGAGGTAACATCTAACTCTGTATGTGATTCCTACACTGGTCGAAATCTTGAGCTTAGCTCAGAGTCAGTCAGAGAAATGAACCTTCAGATCTGCCTGGATCAATTGATGGTTGATTTCTCCAGATTGCAGGAAACTAATGTCTTCTTGGTAGAGGAGAACAAGAAATTGAGTACTGAGGTTCAAAACTTGAATGATCAACTCACTCAGTCTGATCTTAAAGAATCAGCTCAGATTGTGAGACTAACTCAGGAGATTGATTTAATCAATGCTGAGCGTCTCCCAAGAGAGAAAATTCTGAAGGAACTCGCTGATGAAGAGTTGGTCAGGAAGGAAGAACTGAAAGTACTTAAGAGTAAGTTTGATGACCTCTTTACCAGACATGAAATCCTGAAAAAGAGTGAGGACTCTCTCAAGAAAAGGGTTGCAGCAATGAATAAATCCTCAGTGGCTAGAGAGGAAATAAATAGCCGCCAGATGCTTGGGAATGAGAAAAAGGGACTTGGATATGTTCCTAAGAAATCCTCACAAGGTCAATCTCATGTTGCTTCAGGGAGCAACACTGAGAGGGTATTTGTTCAGGCAGGCCAGAGTGCACCCAAGGTTGTACTCCAGGTCCGTCAAACTAATAAAGGCAAGGAAACTGTTGACACAGTCAGGGTTGCCCCCAAGGTAGCTAATCCAAAACCCAAGGGAAAGGCAAAGCAATCTAAGGAGGCCCCTGAGAGCTCAGGCCAGGGAAAACCTCAGCGAAAGCAGAGGAAGACTCAAGCCAAGAGCCCTCAAACTGGTCAGCGAGGTACCATCATGCTTGGCAATACCAACAGGGAAGGCCAAATATGATGACACCCCCATGGTTTTGGCATCCTGAGGCCTTTAACTGTTTTCCATTCCCTCACTTGCCTAGGGGGAATAGAACACAGGGCCCTTATCAAGAACAAGGCCCGAGATCTGCTGCACCCAGACCTAGGAAGAACAGGAAGCCAGCCCAAAAGACACCCACTCAGGCTCATGTGAAGCCTAAGTCTAGCACTCATACACCATCTTCTTCTCAGGCAAAGAAGAAGAAAGTTGTGTATGTAGATGTCTCAGGGAGACAGATTTACCACTCTGAGGCAATCAGGGTTGTTAAGCAAGTCTGGGTCCCAAAGGGTACAACTGACACAATAGGACCCAACACCCAATGAGTACCTAAAGGAGAGGAGACTCAATGGAGAGGAGACTCAATCAAAGCTGTTTGGTACCTAGACAGTGGTTGCTCAAGGCACATGACTGGAATGAAGAGTCTTCTCCAAGAATATCAAGCTAAAGGTGGTCCACAGGTAACCTTTGGTGATAATTCTAAAGGTGTTACTAAAGGTTTTGGTGTCTTGATAATAGGTACAGTCAGAGTGGAAAATGTGTCCTTTGTGGAAGGACTGAAGCATAACTTGTTGTCAGTAAGTCAATTCTGTGACAAAGGTTTCATTGTTGAGTTCTCATCAAACATATGTTCAGTCAAGGACAAATCAACACAAGTGCTTCTATCAGGTATCAGGAAAGGTAACGTTTATCTCGCTGACTGGAGCAGCACTATTCCTAATACTTGTTTTGTTGCTAAAAGCTCTCTAGAGCTCAGTTGGTTATGGCATAAGAGATTAAGCCACCTAAACTTCAAGATTCTTACCAAAATTTCTAGACAGTCACTTGTTGAAGGTCTACCTAATGAAGTTTTTAGCAAAAGATCATGTGTGCAAAGCTTGTCAGGAATGGAAGCAGGTCATTGCATCATTCAAAGAAAAAGCTTCGCATTCCACTAACAGGATTCTTCAGCTCTTGCACATGGATTTATTTGGTCCCATAACACCTGTGAGTATGAATGGTAGGAAGTATACCCTTGTGGTTATTGATTATTATTCGAGATATACTTGGTTTATTTTCTTGTTGAATAAGAAGGAGACACAGGTGAAGCTTCCAGAGTTGCTCAGGAGACTTAGCAATGAGAAGAATCAGTCCATTACTAAGATCAGATCTGACAAGGGCACTAAATTTATAAATTCATAAATTTCTGACTTTTGTATTGAACTTGGTATAGCTCATAAGACTTCTGCAGCTAGAACCCCACAGCAGAATGGTGTCGCTGAAAGGAGGAACAGGACACTGAAGGAAGCTGCTAGGACCATGCTGGCTGAGTCAGGATTGCCCAAGAAGTTCTGGGCTGAGGCAATCAACACTGCATGCTATACTCAGAACAGATCCATGCTGAACAAACAACATGCACAGACCCCATATGAGACATGGAATAAAAGGAAACCTCGTATTTCTTATTTTCATGTATTTGGTTGTAAGTGCTTCATCCTCAACAATGGAAAGACCCAATTAAAAGCTTTTGATAGCAAATCTGATGAAGGAATATTCTTAGGATATTCTGAAGTTAGTAAAGCCTTTAGAGTCTACAATTGTAGGACCCTTGTTGTGGAAGAATCACCACATGTTGTTTTTTATGAATCTGCTAATGAGTCTAGGGTAAACGTGTTGCATTCTGACACTGAGGAGATCACAAGGAGAGTGACAAGGCTGAGCTTGAAGAATCAACCTGATCCAAAGGTCAAAACTGTTCCAATTCCAAGATGGGATGATGACGACGATCAGGATGATGAATCAAGTGCCACTCCTAAGCCCAGCACATCAGGGATTGTTGAGCCTCAGACTGAGGAACAGGCTCAACCTGAGGTAAGTACCATCTATGAAGATGTTGTTGCAGCTGAGACGGTTCCTGAGTCAACTCATCAAGGGGGAATTAATGTCCCTGATATTGAGCTTGTTAATCCCTTTGTTATAGACTCAGGATCATACCCTTCTGTTCAATTTCCTAAATTTTATGAGCCTGTAGACACTAACATTGCAGGTACCTCAGGAACAACTCCGGGCAAGAGAACATGGCTAGAGGATCATCCCATTGATCAAATCATTGGTGATCCAACTGAGGGAGTCAGGACCAGACGGTTCCATGGTGAGAGTGCATTGTTCTGTTGCTTTCTCTCTGAGAAAGAGCCTCAGAACATTGAAGAAGCTCTCACTGACTCGAACTGGATCATTGCCATGCAAGAGAAGTTGAATCAGTTCACAAGGAATCAGGTTTGGGAACTGGTAGATAGACCTAGGCATCAAGGAGTAATTGGTACCAAGTGGGTCTTCAAGAACAAGAAGGATGAGAATGGTGTTGTGGTAAGGAACAAGGCTAGACTGGTTGCAAAAGGGTACTGTCAATCTGAGGGAATAGACTATGATGAGACTTTTGCTCCAGTGGCTAGGTTGGAAGCTATCAAATTGTTCCTTGCATATGCAACATATAAGAAGTTCAAGGTGTATCAAATGAATGTCAAGAGTGCCTTCCTGAATGGTGTACTCAATGAAGAGGTATATGTTGAACAACCTCCCGGGTTTGAGGTTGGTGATAGAGTATACCATTTGAAGAAAGCACTCTATGGACTTAAGCAAGCACCAAGAGCTTGGTATGATACCCTCTCTCAATTCCTGACAGACCATAGGTTCAAGAAGGGAACTGTGGATAGGACATTGTTCAGGATCACTGAAGGTGATGACATTCTCTTGGTCCAGATTTATGTGGATGACATAATCTTTGGATCACCAAATCATCAGCTCTGTGAGAAATTCTCTAAGCTGATGACTGGTAAATTTGAGATGTCAATGATGGGAGAGATGAACTTCTTCTTAGGATTGCAGGTCAAGCAGACTGGTCAGGGTATCTTCATAAATCAGGCCAAGTATACAAGAGACTTGATTCATAAGTTTGGTGTTCAGAACAGCAATCCAGCCAGGATCCCTATGAACACAAATTGGAAGATGGATCCTGACACTGAAGGGACTTCAGTAAATCAAACTGAGTATCGAGGGCTGATAGGTTCTTTGTGTTACCTGACTGCAAGTAGGCCTGACATTACGTTTGCAGTTGGTGTGTGTGGCTGTGTGCTAGGTATCAGTCTGATCCCAAAAGGAGTCATTTGGAGGCTGCTAAGAGGATACTTAAGTACTTGAAAAGGACAGTCAATATGGGACTATGGTATCCTTCAGATGACAACTTAGAACTGACAGGTTATTCAGATGCAGATTATGGAGGCTGTAGGATTGATAGGAAATCAACCTCAGGGACATGTCAGTTTTTGGGAAGTAAGTTGATCTCGTGGTTTAGTAAGAAGCAGAATTCAGTGGCTACATCCACAACTGAGGCTGAGTATATGGCTGCAGGTAGTTGTTGTGCTCAGATTTTGTGGTTGAGACAACAGTTGAGGGACTACCAAGTATTTGCTAATAAGGTTCCAATCTATTGTGACAACAATAGTGCAATTGCAATTACTCAGAACCCACTGCTTCACACAAGGTGCAAGCACGTGGATATTAGGCATCACTTCATTCGAGATCATGTAGAGAAGAAAGATATTAGGATGGAGAAGATTCACACTGACAGGCAAAGAGCTGACATCTTGACTAAGCCTCTGGCTGAAGCAAGGTTTATGGAACTGTCAGTGGAGTTAGGACTCTTATATCCCGGAGAGCAGTCAGTGTATGGTTCTAGGGGGAACTCAGGCCAGACTCGACTCAGCGAGGTATCAGGGTGCTACAATGTCGCCCTGACAGGTATGAGTTCTATCCTGACTCTTGTGAATACCAAGCGTCTCCCTGAGTCCTTCGTCCTGAAAATCTTTATTAAATGCATTTCGTTTTCATTAAAAGCGCGCCTTTTCATATTTAAACCCACGCGCAATGGTGCATTTAATACCTCAGTTACTTTTTCATATACGAGTCCATTTTATACGGAATATGACTGACGTAGGTAATTGATTGAAACTGAGATTAATCCTGGCCCTTCATTTCAAAACCTTTCGAATTCAGGAATTAATCCCAACCCCACGTCTGAGTAACTGACTTAGTCATATCAATCAAGAATGCCATTCGAGGTTTTTACGCAAACACAAAGCACATCTGCACACTGAGTGAGAGGAAGAAGTCAAGCTCTCCTAGAGCCTCTGACTTGGAGGAAGTAAGAAAATCTATCGAGACGGCTGAGTTGTTGCAGCCTGAGATAGTACCCCCTCAATCACCCACACACCCTGAAACCCACTCACAATCCAACCCTGACCCAACACAGCAACCCACCCAATCACCCCAAACCTCAGACCCAAACATTCACACAGAGTCAATGCCATCAACCTCACCCATGAATGAGCCTGACCAGTCATCTGAGCCAAACCTTCCAAATCCCACAGACTTTCCCTCTTACCCCAACCCCAAAGATTGTCCCAAAACCTTCCCAACTGAAGAGGATGACTTTCTTCTAATGCAGGAGGAGGAGGAACTGGATGAAAATATGATGGGGGGAGTGTTGGAGAACACCCTTAAGGGAAACGCCACTGAGTGGGCAGCTAAGTGCTGGCCCGGGCTGAATAAATACAAGAAACTGCTGGCAAATGTTGTCGAACTTAAAGTCTAGTTGGATTTCAAGCAATCCAACATGCAAGAACAACATTTTCTAGTGGATGCTCGTGGCTGGAAGCACTGGGAAACTAAGAAGGCCAGGTTTGGCCCTTACTTCGGACTGACTAGCTGGCTCCAATTGCTCAACTTTGAAAATCTGAAGGAGCTAGTCAATATGCTTATGTCCAAGAGCAAGGTTGACATCCTGTCTGAGGATGAGGAGGATAAGGATGGTGATGAAGATGCTTAGGGTGGAGCAATGGAGGAAGTCGTGGAGGAGACGGCTAGGGAAGTTGATGATATGATCTCTGAGCCTCAGGCTCAGGGAGAAAGTGAAAAGAACACTGGTGCCAAGGGTGGACCAGTGGCTGAGGATGTTTTGAACATCTCAGCCGCCGATGAGACATCTGTCGATGAAGGGATTCCCTGCCCTGAGACAAGGGAGAAAGATGTTGAGGCGTCTAAGGAGACTCCCAGTTCCGAGGGACAAGTTCCTAAGGTTCGAGATGGCATGGATGAGCCTGAGCAGGCGGTCATGACCACTCAACAACTGCCTTCAGTGCACCCTGAAGAGGGGACTGAAGATGCAGGGGCTGATAAGGGAAAGCAGCCAATCTCTGATGAGGCCGTTGATGATGATGAGGATTTGTTGATAACTGGGGTCGGCCGTGCTGAATTCACAAGCATTGTGGAGGTCAAGAAGGAGAAAACCACGGAAAATCTAGCTGAACTTCAGGAGGAAGTGATGAGGCTGCGCGCTGAAAAGGAAGAAGGCTCCAAGGCCCTAGCAAAACACATCAGGTGGACAAAGTCAGCTTACAACACCCTTGCCAACAGGGAGCTGATTTTGCTGAAGAGGACGATGACTGGCACGGCCAAGTCAGTGAGACATGAGAGAAAGCTCACAAAGAAAATGTTAAGGAAGACTCTCAAGCAACTTGAGGAGAGGGATGCGATCAGGGACGACAAGTTAAATCAGGCAGTAGACAGGCTTGCAGTTCAGACTGGGGCCCTTGTCACTTAGGCCGTGAAGGACTCAACGACTAAACTAGAGTTGGAGTCAGGGAAGTTGGATCGAACCTCTCAGTCAGTTGCAGAAGTTTTGGCTAAGGCCACTGAGGAGTCGGCAAAGATACTGGCTGAAGTTAGCAGAGTCAGCGGTGAGTCCTTGAAGGTGGAGGAAAGGATCACCCAGGCTGAACAAACACTCCAACTCTCTATGGAGGTCTTTGAGAAGAAAGTAAATACTGCTATCAGTTCGGTATCGTTTGCAGGGACTGGAATCTCGATGGGAGTTGAGCTACTGAAGGAGGGAATCAATGATGTCCATTCCCTAGCTTCCTTCGTAATCAACAGCGGATCTGACGCATTCCTATCTGGGGTCAATGATGATGCCAAAAAGGGGGAAAAGAAGAAGAAAAGACCCCGCCCTGAGGCATCTGAGGCAGTCAACCAAGGCGAAACAATTCAAGCCGATCCTGAAGCCAATCCTGAAGGGAATATGCTGAGGGTAAGGAAGTCAGCCAGGTTGGCGGAAATAGAGAAGGAAGGAGAAGAGATTGTTGCCAGGCTGAAGGCGGAGGCAGCAAAGGCGAAGGCTGATGAACCTTCTAAGCAACATGAGCCTGTTCAGAAGTCCTCTCCCATGAGCTCAAGGAAGAACCCCATCACTTACTCGGCTGAGGCGGTGGCGGAGTTATGCGCTGAAGCATGGGGAGATCCTTCTGAGAAATCTGAGGCTGTGCGCAGAGCAGAAATTGCACAAAAGGAGAAGATGCGCATCATGGAGAAGAAGGTTGAAAAGTTGACTGACATCACTGAGCTTCAACAAAGAGAACTTGATGATGCGATGATCAGTCTGCTAAGAAGGAAGAATGCGAAGCCTGAGCCTAGGAAGTACAGAAAAAGGCCTACAACAAGAAAATCAACAATTCTTCAAGTCAGAAGGCCGGAATCAGGATTAAGGACGCATATGTTGACGAGTTCATCTCTGAGGCACTGAAGGAGTTCTGGGCTGACGCGAAGGATGAGTTTGTGAAGTTGTGGTACGTTGTGAAGAAGTGGGGCGACTCTGATGATGTTGATGCTCACTTCATTGACTACATGATGGACAATCATCCTGAGCTGATCCAAAAAATCCTGGAGGAGGCTGAAGCAGCTCAAGTTCAGGTGAAGGCTCCTGAGTTCACTATTCGAGCTCCTCCCTTAGTTCCTAGAACTCAGAAGCACAATATGAAGGCCATTATGATGGAAGTTTTGAAGATTGCCAAGGCTGAAGGGTACGTGAACCAACCTAGAAGACTTGATGAGCTGAAGGCAAGAGTCTATGCTGGCTATGGACTTGAACCTGAAATGAGATTAGTCTAGGTGTTCACAGCTTATTGTAATATATTAGATTCATTGTAACCACATTCAGATCATTCAATAAAATCTATTACTTTTGCCCACAGACAAAAACTCATTGTCTTTTTGGCTGTTATTTAAATTATGTACTTTATCAAGAATTACTCTAACATTGTCTTATCTTATAGATAGGATCTTATATTTCCTCTAAGTGTTTTGAGGATCTTTTCAGTGTTTTGGCATCATCAAAAAGGGGGAAATTGTTGGGACAGTGTCAGTTTTGATTAGATCCCAAAGCCCCTAAAAAGATGTTTTGCCTCTTGTTTGTCTTTGTCAGGCTAGTCTTGGTTAGGTTTATACTTAGTCATTTTACATTTCACAGGTACTCAGTAAGAGGAGCACTTACTGATGACAATCAAGACTTAGAGCCTGAAGACGGTTTGTAACGCCCCCACTTAAAATAGTACGGAAAATATGATGTGGCACAAGTAGGAACGTTACTAAAATAGTATTTTGTATTAAAATATACACACACCACACATTTACACAGCGGAAGTAGTAATTAAGTATGATCGCAGCTTAAGATACAAACCAAAATTTTAAAAATATTATTCTTGAAAATATAAAATCTTTAAGGAAACTCCACAACCCGTCGAGTTCATTCGCCCACGTCCGGATCCACAGCATCTGTAAAAATTTAAAAGTGGAAGGGATAAGTGCTTGAAAACACTTAGTGGGAAATCTCTTGTTAATTGCACAAACTAAACATCAATTGTTTATAACATGTGAGCCCCCGGAATTTCACCGGGTATATGCTTGGGTGGCGTGACCAACCCGTGGTGCCAGAACGACCGGACTATATGCTTGCCAACATAAAGTTGGACTTATATGTGGGGCCAGTCGATAGCGGGCCAGACTCAAAATTTAACATTCAACGTTTAATAAGTGCAATTAAATAATAATAGAACACTCGGTGAAGAGCAAAGTGATTCCCCACCTTGCAGGTTTGTACCTACAAGTAAAATTTTTAAAATAGAAACATTGTTACTTATCCCTTCACTTTTGTAAATTGTAAGACTTGAATTCAAATCTCCATACATATTCAAATATTGTATACTAACACACATATATCAATTAACTGTATAAAATCATCAAATATAAAGTTATAAATAAATATCGACTGTAAAAATGTAACCGGACCATTTCGAACCTTTCACACAAAATTCGATTTTGGTAGATTACACGCCTAAATTGAAAATTCATATTAAATTATTCATAAGTCCAAAAATTATTAAATTTTAACAGTATATTACCAACTCAATGAAGTTTATTACCATATTTTCATATTTCTCAAACTCTTTACCAAACATCAAATATTTCATAATGAACACACAGTAATAGATTCTGGTCACTTAACTTTAAAAATTCACCATAAATCAACCACATGTCCAATACTCATGAAATTTTAACCATGAACTCCCAACTTCATGTAATTTATCAAAATACTTTGGTTTTCTATAAAAACCTAACCAATTATTCTCAGATCATAGCAAACTTCTACTGTTCCTGTAATTTCGTCCAAAACCCTAGCTCTACTTCGAAAAATTACTACGAATTGAATACCAGTCCAAAAATTATTAAATTTGAAACCTAAGTTCCTTCACAAGTCTATTCTTACATATAAAAATATCAAAATTTTCCAGCGACAAATTGGATCAAAAACGAAATTCCTTCACAAGTTGTCCAAATTTTCGATTTTCATGCATATATGAAAAACATAACATCTTAAACTCACTTTAAACCACATAATTTCATGATTTCTACTTCTAAAGAATACATAATCAAATAAAAAATATAATTTTGATCATAACTCATGCAGAAATTGAATTAAACATTCAAACATGAAGTAAAACATGGATAACATGCAAATTTACTCATCAAAACTCATTTTTCTATCAATTAATTCACATATCATGCATAAATTTCATACTACCACTTAAATAATTACTCAAACAAGAAGAGAAGCTTACTTAGAGATAAGTAGCTACAAGAAATCTCTTCTTCTCCTTTCTCAACTTCTAAGTATAAGAGTAGTAGTATTTTTCTTTAAACTTTTTCTTATGATTAATTTTGCATGAATGCTCATGTATTTATAGATGGAACCATGCTTGGAGGTTACTCCAAAATCCCTCTTGACCGACTTCAAGGAAGAGTGTGGAGGAAATTGGATGATTTTGGAGGTTAAGTTAATAAACACATGGCATCTTACAATTAGTAGCTAATTTTGACTTTTATTCTTCAAATTTTGACTTTAATTTCTTGAAACTTCACCACTCTTCCTCCTTTCCTCATATTGGTCGAAATTTTGAGGACAATTCAATAGAATTCTTGTGTCTTGTAATTAAGACACTTGTAGGCTTTGAATTTAATAAATAAAAATAAAAGAAATTATGATTTTCTAATTTATTTAATGCTTTTAAGGTACATTATGCATAAAATTACTTATACTATCTTATAAAATAAAATTAAAACTCTTCTAAGGCTCTAAATAAATTATAAAGTCTATATACTAATCATAAAAAACATCGAGCAATCGATACGTAATTTGTTTCTTGAAGAAATGTTCATTTTTCAACTTATAACGTGTAAAATAAAATACTAGACTTAAGGACTATATTAATTCCTAAATTAAAAACTTTAAGACATAAAATAAAGAACATATAAAAATTATAAAGTTTCAAGAATAAGCATGTATTGAGCAAATAATATGTTAATTGTAAGTATCGAGTAAATAAAACACATAAACGTGCCTTTGCATAATTTTGAATGTAAATGCATCACATAGATTCATGAAGAATTATAAAGCACTTAGTAAAGCAGATAAGGTCATGAAAGTCTAGGGTATTACAGTCTAACCCCTTTAAATAAATTCCGTCCTCGAAATTTCAAGTGTTACCGTAGATATTGAGGTAAGGGTACTTTGCTAAGATTTCGTCCTCTCGCTCCCACGTAGCTTCTTCTGTTCCATACCTATCCCACTGAACTTTAACCATAGGAATATCTCTATTTCTTAACCTATGAAGCTTTCTATCAAGTATGGCTGTGGGAATCTCCTCATAGGTTAAGTCGGTATCCAGTTCTAATTCAGATTGGTTTACTATGTGGGTAGGGTCAGGTATGTACTTTCGGAGCATCGAGATATGGAATACATTGTGTACTCCTGCCAATGATGGTGGTAACGCCAATCTATAAGCTAAATCTCCAACTCTTTCCAATATCTCATAAGGTCCAATATACCTGGGTTTCAACTTTTCTCTTTTTCCAAAGCGGAAAATTCCTTTTATTGGAGATACCTTCAAGAATACCTTGTCTCCAATCTCAAAACTTAATTCTTTCCTTCGCCTATCCGTATACCATTTCTGTCGATCTTGAGCCGCTTGCATCTTTTCTTTAATTTTCTTTACCATCTTGTTAGTTTCTTCCACCAATTATGGTCCTAACAATTTCTTTTCTCCAATTTCATCCCAGCATAGTGGAGATCTGCACTTCCTTCCATACAGTGCTTCGTACGGTGCCATTTCAATTGTAGCCCGATATCTATTGTTGTAGGCAAATTCCACTAAAGGTATGTATCTTTCCCAACTTCCTCCAAAATCGATGATACAAGCTCTCAACATATCTTCCAAAGTTTGAATTGTTCTTTCTGATTGACCATCTGTTTGAGGATGAAAAGTTGTACTGAATTCCAACTTAGTACCCAAAGCTTCTTGAAGACTGTACCAGAATCTTGATGTAAATCGTGGATCTCTATCTGACACAATAGAAACTGGAACTCCATGTAATCGGACAATTTCTTTAATATAAATCTGAGCCAATTTATCCAATGTGAACGTCATCTTTATTGGTAGAAAATGTGCCGTCTTGGTCAATCTGTCAACAATTACCCAAATAGCTTCATTTCCTTGTATTGACTTGGGCAATCCTACCACAAAATCCATCGTAATGTGTTCCCATTTCCATTCAGGAATCTCAAGTGGTTTTAGCAATCCCGATGGTCTTTGATGTTCAGCTTTTACCTGCTGACATGTCAAACATTTATGTACGAAATTTCCAATATCCCTCTTCATATTTTTCCACCAGAACAACTTCTTTAATTCTTGGTACATTTTCGTTCCTCCGGGATGAACTGTATATGGTGTAGAATGTGCTTATTCCAATATTTCCTTCTTGAATTCTTCTTTGTCTGGGACACATATTCTTCCTTGACATAACAATGTACCATCCTCACATACTGAAAACTCATTTGCTTTACCTTCCTTGATCTTTTGTTTTATCTTTTCTAAGAATGCATCGTCATATTGAGCTTTTGCTATTCTTTCCTTCAGTGTTGGTTTCACAACCAAGGCATTGATCTTTCCCTTGCGACTTAAGGCATCTACTACTACATTTGCCCTTCCCGGATGATACAATATCTCGCAATCATAATCTTTCACCAACTCCAACCATCTCCTTTGCCTCATGTTCAATTCCTTCTGTTCGAAGATATACTTCAAACTCTTATGATCTGTGTAGATCTGGCATTTACTTCCATACAAGTAATGTCTCCAAATCTTGAGTGCATGCACAACTGCTGCTAGCTCTAAATCATGCGTAGGATAGTTCTGCTCATGTGGTTTTAATTGTCTTGATGCGTACGCTACTACTTTCCCATTTTGCATAAGTACACATCCCAAGCCTTGTTTAGAAGCATCACTGTACACAATAAATCCTTCTGTACCTTCAGGAATTGTAAGAACTGGGGCCGTTGTTAATCTTTGCTTTAGTGCTTGAAAACTCCTTTCACATTCTTCTGTCCATTCAAACTTTGTTTCTTTCCGAGTCAACTGAGTCAAAGGTTTTGCAATCCGAGCAAACCCTTCAATGAATCTTCGATAATACCTGGCTAAACCAAGAAAACTCCTGACTTCGTTTACATTAGTTGGTGTCTTCCATTGGTTTACAGTTTCTACCTTTGTTGGGTCAACTTCTATTCCCAAGGCTGAAACCGTATGTCCAAGAAATACCACTTTATCCAGCCAAAATTCACATTTCTTGAATTTAGCATACAATTTTTCCTTTCTCAGGATTTCTAGTGTAATCCGAAGATGTTCCGCATGCTGCTCCTGATTTCTCGAATACACCAGAATATCATCAATAAAAACGATCACAAATTGATCCAGATATTGATGAAATACCCGATTCATCAAATCCATAAAAATAGCTGGTGCATTACTGAGTCCAAATGGTAGTACCACGAACTCATAATGACCATATCGAGTCCTGAAAGTTGTCTTCGGATTATCGTTTTCCTTTATTTTCACCTGATGATACCCCGATCTCAAATCAATCTTTGAAAATACACTAGCTCCTTTTAATTGATCGAACAGATCTTCAATTCTGGGAAGAGGGTATTTGTTCTTGATGGTAAGTTTATTCAATTCCCGATAATCGATGCACATTCTTAATGACCCATCTTTCTTTTTCACAAATAATACCGGTGCTCCCCAGGGTGACACACTTGGTCGAATAAAACCCTTATTCAGTAATTCTTGTAGTTGCACTTTCAATTCTTGCAATTCTTTTGGTGTCATTATGTAAGGTGTTTTTGAAACAGGCGCTGCTCCGGGAATTAAATCAATAGTAAATTCTAACTGACGATCTGGGGGTAGTCCTGGCAAATCATCTGGGAATACATCCTTGTATTCACATACTACCGGCATATCGTCCAATGTTGGACCATCAGACTTTGTTGCTACAACATTTACTAGAAATGTTGTACATTCTCCTTTCCTTAAAAATTTTCGAGCCTTTACTGCTGAAATTACCCGAGGTATAGTTCCAATTCTAGCACAATATAGTGTAAAGTTCTCATCCTTTGATCTCCGTACTGATATTTCTTTTTCTTGACACTTGATGAGAGCATGATTTGCTATAAGCCAGTTCATTCCCAAGATAACATCAAAGTCCTTCATTTCTATTATATATAGATTTGCCGGGAGTATTGCATGCTCAAAATCAATCTTCACATTCCTACATAGTCCTAAGGATTGTGTCGTACTTCCAGAGGGAATGTTTACTTCTAGGAAATCTTCTTCTACCATAATATGGGCGGTCTCGATTTGTTCAAACATCTTTGTAGAGATGAATGAATGTGTAGCACCAGTATCGAATAACGTGAAAACAGGTATTTGGAATATTTTGAACATACCTGCCATCACTTCCGGATTTGCTATCGCCTCCTGCTGACTCATGGCAAACACTCGAGCAGGTGCCTTCTTCTGTTGTTCTTTCCACTTTGGACAATTAGTTATGACATGTCCCGGTTCCTTACATCTATAACAGATTCATGTTCCCTTCAGGCATTGCCCAAAGTGTTCCTTCCCACAATTTCTACACTTAGGTGGCCTCTGTTGTTGTCGTGGCACTATTTCTGTCTTTTTAACTTGCTTAGAATTTCATCCTTGGTTCGTACCCATCCACTTCCTTTTATTTTGTTGTGATTCTGGCGTTCTTACGTCCTCTGATTTCATATATGCTGCTATCATCTGAGCTTTCTCGAATGCTGAGGCATAAGACTTAATATCTTGTGCCGATAAGATAGTACTGATTTCCGGTCGTAAGTTCTGCATAAATCTTTTTGCTTTCCTTTCATCAGTATTAATCAAATGAGAAGCATATCTTCCCAATTGATTAAATTTCCTTTCATATTCCTGTACTGTCAGGTTTCCCTGCTTCAACTGTAGAAACTCGGTCTCCTTCTGATCTAAAAATGACTGTGGTATATAATTCTTAACCACTGCTTCTACGAATTTCTCCCAAGTAACTGTAGTTCGTTCTTCTTCAGTCATTGTCCTACAGTGAGCTTCCCACTAATAATCTGCATCCTCGGTCAGCTGAAATATAGCGCAAGAAACTTTCTGCTCGTCGGTGCACTTAAGGTAAGCGAATATTTTCTCCAAGCTCCGAATCCAGTTTTCTACTTCCATAGGGTTTTCCCTTCCGGTAAGTGTTGAGGGTCTAAACTTTTTAAATTGGCTAACAATGTCATGGTTTTGGGTTGAGGATACAGGTGTTTGGGATGATTGGCTTTGGTGATTTAGTTGCTGAGCTAACCCCCTTAAGACGGAAGTTAGGTCCTCGCTCATACCTGAGTTGTTTTGTTTTCCTCTACGATTAATAGTTCTATTCAAACAACAATGTAATGCAATAACTATACAAACTTTCAAATAATCGATCACAATTTCAAATAAATAACAAAATTTAAGCATATATAAAACATTTACCTGATCCCGTCGTGGAGAATGATCTCGGTGCGGCTGTTTCTTTTAATTTTAAAACACACTCTTTTTTTTAAAATACTTTAGCAGGCGAACCTGCTCTGATACCACCTATAACGCCCCCACTTAAAATAGTACGGAAAATATGATGTGGCACAAGTAGGAATGTTACTAAAATAGTATTTTGTATTAAAATATACACACGCCACACATTTACACAGCGGAAGTAGTAATTAAGTATGATCGCAGCTTAAGATACAAACCAAAATTTTAAAAATATTATTCTTGAAAATATAAAATCTTTAAGGAAACTCCACAACCCGTCGAGTTCATTCGCCCACGTCCGGATCCACAGCATCTGTAAAAATTTAAAAGTGGAAGGGATAAGTGCTTGAAAACACTTAGTGGGAAACCTCTTGTTAATTGCACAAACTAAACATCAATTGTTTATAACATGTGAGCCCCCGGAATTTCACCGGGTATATGCTTGGGTGGCGTGACCAACCCGTGGTGCCGGAACGACCGGACTATATGCTTGCCAACATAAAGTTGGACTTATATGTGGGGCCAGTCGATAGCGGGTCAGACTCAAAATTTAACATTCAACGTTTAATAAGTGCAATTAAATAATAATAGAACACTCGGTGAAGAGCGAAGTGATTCCCCACCTTGCAGGTTTGTACCTACAAGTAAAATTTTTAAAATAGAAACATTGTTACTTATCCCTTCACTTTTGTAAATTGTAAGACTTGAATTCAAATCTTCATACATATTCAAATATTGTATACTAACACACATATATCAATTAAGTGTATAAAATCATCAAATAGCAAGTTATAAATAAATATCGACTGTAAAAATGTAACCGGACCATTTCGAACCTTTCACAAAAAATTCAATTTTGGCAGATTACACGCCTAACTTTGAAAATTCATATTAAATTATTCATACGTCCAAAAATTATGAATTTTAACAGTATATTACCAACTCAATAAATATTATTACCATATTTTCAGATTTCTCAAACTCTTTACCAAACATCAAATATTTCATAATGAACACACAGTAACAGATTCTGGTCACTTAACTTTAAAAATTCACCATAAATCAACCACATGTCCAATACTCATGAAATTTTAACCATGAACTCCCAACTTCATTTAATTTATCAACATACTTTGGTTTTCTATAAAAACCTAACCGATTATTCTCAGATCATAGCAAACTTCTACTGTTCCTGTAATTTCGTCCAAAACCCTAGCTCTACTTCGAAAAATCACCACGAATTGAATACCAGTCAAAATATTATTAAATTTGAAACCTAAGTTCCTTCACAAGTCTATTTTCACATATAAAAATTTCAAAATTTTCCACAGACAAATTGGATCAAAAACGAAATTCCTTCACAAGTTGTCCAGATTTTCGATTTTCATGCATATATGAAAAACATAACATCTTAAACTCACTTTAAACCACATAATTTCATGATTTCTACTTCTAAAGCATACATAATCAAATAATAAATATGATTTTAATCATAAATCATGAAAAAATTGAATTAAACATTCAAACATGAAGTAAAACGTGGATAACATGCAAATTTACTCATCAAAACTCATTTTCCTATCAATTAATTCACATATCATGCATAAATTTCATACTACCACTTAAATAATTACTCAAAACAAGAAGAGAAGCTTACTTAGAGATAAGTAGCTACAAGAAATCTCTTTTTCTCCTTTCTCAACTTCTAAGTATAAGAGTAGTAGTATTTTTCTTTAAACTTTTTCTTATGATTAATTTTGCATGAAAGCTCATGTATTTATAGATGGAACCATGCTTGGAGGTTACTCCAAAATCCCTCTTGACCGACTTCAAGGAAGAGTGTGGAGGAAATTGGATGATTTTGGAGGTTAAGTTAATAAACACATGGCATCTTACAATTAGTAGCTAATTTTGACTTTTATTCTTCAAATTTTGACTTTAATTTCTTGAAACTTCACCACTCTTCCTCCTTTCCTCATATTGGTCAAAATTTTAAGGACAATTCAAGAGAATTCTTGTGTCTTGTAGTTAAGACACTTGTAAGCTTTGAATTTAATAAATAAAAATAAAAGAAATTATGATTTTCTAATTTATTTAATGCTTTTAAGGTACATTATGCATAAAATTACTTATACTATCTTATAAAATAAAATTAAAACTCTTCTAAGGCTCTAAATAAATTATAAAGTCTATATACTAATCATAAAAAACATCGAGCAATCGATACGTAATTCGTTTCTTGAAGAAACGTTCATTTTTCAACTTATAACGTGTAAAATAAAATACTAGACTTAAGGACTATATTAATTCCTAAATTAAAAACTTTAAGACATAAAATAAAGAACATATAAAAATTATAAAGTTTCAAGAATAAGCATGTATTGAGCAAATAATATGTTAATTGTAAGTATCGAGTTAGTAAGGAAGTTTGTATAGATCAGTGATGTTAGCTGGTCTTGGTGCACCTTGGCACGTTAAAAACAAGAATCCCTTGAGTGGATTTCCTGTTAAATCAGGTCTTGGACGTAGGAGCTTGAGTCTCTGAACCACGTTAAACTCCTTTTGTTCTTATTGCTTTGATATTGTACATACCTGACATTTTACTTGTTCATTCATAAGCATTTGGTTTATCAGGTCTGAATCAATCAGCCTGATCCTCAAAAAGAGCACTGCCCTTATTAACCACTATTCAGAATTGAGTAAAACAAGTTTTTCAGAGAGCAAACTAAACAAGACTTTAAACTATCAGGGCTCACGCAATTCCGCACTGAACTTGAACTGATAGTTAGCCAACTGACCCGCACCAAGTGTAGTCAGTAGGTGTGTTATCAGCTCCTAGTTCTTTACCACTCTGAGCCAAAGGGGACTCAGTAAGATCTTAAGTTTGAAAAATTGGTATACGTGTATTCCCCACCTCCCCCCCCCCCCATACACGTATTCCTCAGTCTTGTGCCGGGACCAACATTTATCTAATTACTGTTTTGGACATGTCACTGGTTTCTATTATACGGTGCGAATGTGTTCAATGTACCATTGACGGCCGCAGTGCGTTACGGTGAACTACTCACGTGTATTTCAGTACTAGCATTGTGTTAATTACGTAATTCGATTCTGTTTTTTTTGTAATTTTCCCATACCTATATAACTTAGCATTATTATTCTTTTATTTTCAGGACCACCACTAGGATAGCACCGTGCCATAGACGTGGATGACTTCGTGTTAACCCTATCACAATCTCAAGATATCCTATGGAACAGGACCCACCTCATCAGGCCGAACCTGAGCCACCTCAACAGGCTGCACCTGAGAATGACATTGCGAGGGAAATATTGATCTCCCTCCAGAACTACATTCAACAACAAGCTCCACCACCTAGGGTGAACGACTTTGTTGAACTATTTCGACGACTGCAGCCACCTAGGCTGAATGGGAGAGAAGATCCTTTTGAGATTGAAGAATGGATAGCCGGGTTGGAACGCATTTTTCGACACATGGCACTAACTGATGTGCAGAGAATCTCCTGTGCACAATTCCAATTGAAGGAAGACGCGGCTCAATGGTAGGAATCCTATGAGCGAACTTGGAACGAAGAGGAAAGACAAGCTCTTACCTGGGTGGATTTCATGAAAGCCATAATGGAGAGGTACTTTCCACGAGTACTGGGAGATCAGAAGGAGCAAGAGTTTGTTAATTTCCGACAAGGAACTCTCTCGGTGATAGAGTACGAGAGAAAATTCAACCAGCTGTCCCGTTATGCTCCACATCTGGTGGACAATAATGATAGAAAATCCTGGAGGTTTGAACAGGGTCTGAGGCACGAAATAGCAGAAATTGTGATTGGTCTTCAGATGCCAAGCTATGGAGAAGTTTTTCATCGAGCACTGCTAGTCTCGATTAGCCAGAATTTGGAGTACAAGCAGACTTCGACGACTATCCCCATCAATCGTAATTGGCAGCCAAACTTTAAAAGAAATTTAGATCCACCACCTAAGGAAAATAATTCTACTGTTCCTCGAAATAGTCCAAACTGTCCGAGTTGTGGAAGAAAACATTGGGGACGATGTAAACGAGTTGAAATAATTTGTTTCCGTTGTCACCAACCAGGGCACAAAACTAATAAATGCACTCTACCATCCAATGCCAACCTCCCACCAATTAACAATACCCAGTATCGCCCGCAGCAAGAGAATAACTACTCGACTCACCAGGTGGGACCACCAGTCAGGAGTTCGCCTAACCAAGGCCAGAGTGGGTCAGGTCACATGAATGCAATCTTGGAAAAGGGAGAAAACAGTGGAGGACAGCTTCGATTGAAAGGACAAAAATAACCCGAGTAGCATGAAACACCAGCAAAAAGAGATGAAGACTAGCAGAAGAACAAAATAAGGAACTACTTAAAAATAAGGGTATGGGGTTTAGCCAAGTAATACATAGAAGCTGAATTTCGGGGACAAAATTCTGTTAAGAGGGTAAGGATGTAACACCCCGTCCCGTTTTATACCTTTTATATTCCTAAAAACCTTATTTTATATTATTATCTTTGTTTCTTTTAATTTTATTATTTTTGTGTGATACTATGTGATTTAAAATATATACCCTTTTATAAATTCCTAAATTTGAAGAAAGGAATCGAATCTTTCAAACGAATAAAGGATTACGAGAAATTAAATAATCAAGTTTAAATTGAGGATTTCGATCTGTATAATTTATTGATAAAAATATATAAGTATAATTCAAATGCAATTAAATATTATTTGAATATTAAAATTGTATTAATTATAAAATTGGGATTAAACCTGTGAACCAAACAATCTCTGAACCGTATCAAGCAGGAACGAAAATATCTTGAAACAAGGGAATAATTCCTAACCACATATTTTTACTTCTCTTTTTAAATTAAAATTATTATGAGGATTAATCCCTGCCACATACTATTTTCTCCCTTTAAAATTAAAATATTTAATCAGGGATATTCCATTATAAAGAAAACGCGCCTCTCTCCCTTGAAATCCCCAAAACCAGAAATCCCTCTTTTCTCTTTCGGTTTCTCTCTCTTCCCCTACAACCGGCGACCGCCGCCTCAGCTGCGCGAGCGCCGCCTCTCTCCCGTCGCACTCCAGCGCCGTCGCGCACCACCGTCCCCTCCGCCAAGCACAGATTGAAGCCAGCGCCGCCTCAACTCTCTTCCACTTTTCGGACGCAGAGCACAGCCGCCTTCACCGCCGTCCCTTTCTCCGATCGAACGTCGCCGTGCAACGCGATCCTCATCTCACTCCAGCGCCGTCGCGTAGCACGCGTCGCCCCTCTCTCCGCCCGAGCACCACCGCTGCTGTCTCCGGTCGAAGCGCCGTCGTCGCCCACTCGACGCAGCCGTGTCGCGCCACCTCTTCGCCCAAACGCCGTGCCGCCGCCCAAGCGTCTCCTCCAGCCGATCGCTCTCTTCGTCGCTGCTATCATCGACTTACTTTTTAAGTGAGTTCATCTTTTATTTAATTTCCGAACTCTTTGATTTAACAGCTTGCTTAATTCCCCTTTCGATTTAATCTCACGATTTACCCTCTTCGTGTATAATCGAGGCGTTGTTGTCTCCGCCCTTTTTCCGATGAAGCCGTAGGACAAACCGCTGCCCAAATTTCCCAGCGAGTCACCGAACGACGCGTTAGGCTGCTCGAATTTACACTACGAGTCTTCAAGCCACGCCGTTAGGCTGGCCAATTTGGGACTCGTAAGAATCCCTAACCTTCTCTCAAATTATTATACTAGTTGAGATAGGAATCGATCAGTTCCTTGTTGAGACTTTGAGAGTTTAGAATAGTTATTGATGGTTTGGAACATGTAATCTTTTAGATGGACTCTAGTTGTTGAATTAAGTTATTTGGTATTATTGAATTAGTTGGTTAGTATTATGGGGTTAACTGTTTTGTATTACTGTTTTAGCTGGTAGTATCATTGAATTGGTTAGTTTGGTAGATGGAATTGTGTTACTAATGTTTTGATTATTAGTGTTATTGGAATAACTGTTTAGTATTGTGGGTTTAGGTGTTTAGTATTATTGGTTTTATTGATTAGTATTGTTGAATGGACTGTTTAGTAATATTGGAAATGTTTGAATTAGTATCCTTGGTTTATTTATTGAATTAGCTTGGTTCGCCTAATCCCGGTTCAAATAAGAAAACATTTTTCTCTTTAAAATCTTATTTTTGTTTCCTTGGGAGATTAGACTAATACCATTATATTTTAAAAGTAGTATTTTTTGGTTATCAAAATTATCATATTAGACTTTTGGAAAAAAGATCAAAAAAAAAAAAGATGTTTATATCCAAAATTAGTAACAAATGAAAATAGTATCATTCTTTTGTTTAGAAAGTGTCACAAATCAATCTTGGGAGTATTACTAATAATAGAAAGAAAAATTATATTATATATACTAATCTCTTATGCAAGTTTTCCTAAAACCAAATAAGTTTAATAAAGGGGTTTTTATTTATAAAAAAAATATAAATTATATTCGAGAGTTCTTTTAAAATAAAATATAGATTTTAGAAAGAATAATATTAAACTTGAGACTTTTATTATATTAATATATTACTTAAATAAATTTCTTTTCTTTTATTTATTTTCAAGAAAAATATATGGATATACTTATAAGTATAAAAACTTTTAGTTATAAAAGTCTTAGAATATTAAGAGATTGTTTTATAGAAGTCGAAATAGTATTATAACAAGAAAATTAGTAAATACACCTCCCAATGCACCAATCTTTTAGAAGTGGTGTATTTACCAAAATAGTGTATGACTTTGAGTAAGTCTATCAATTAAGTTTTTAAGACAACAACTTCCTCATTTTTATAACACGAACTTCTAAGCCTTTCGATTATCCAAAGCCCTTTTATTTAATCAAATGATTTCGTATTATGATTCTATGCTAATTGGAATATGCACGAGGGATCTGACCTTTTGTTTGTATCGCACTGGGAACGTCTCTATAACGCGAGTTATCTTCCAAAGGAATTTCAAGACAATTATAACTTAGCTATAAAGTTAAGAGGTGGGTGATGATCGGTTAATTGATCTGCTTATAATACGTTGTGCTGGTATACTCTAAACTCGACCAAATAAATCTAAAACAACTAATCCAACATAAATGTATCTCTATTATATAACTGTTTGAATTATGTGATATAATATATGTATGATATCGAATGTCTATTGTTTTTAATCATATCAATCACCATTGCATGATTAAGGGCATTAAGTGAGCATGAACCAACTTAAGTATGAATTATGTGATTTTTCCCATGGTTTGAAATGACAGCTTTATGAGAATAAGGAAAGTAAGTTACATGATCACTTTATTTAGTGGTAAATGACCACCAGTGATAAATTATTACCAGTGGTAAATGACCACCAGTGTTTCGGAACACCAGTGGTATATGACCACCAGTAATATGAAAGAGGATATCATACGGGAGTTGTTTATGAAAATAGTTTGGAGGAGATTCACAATGTGTTGAAAATGATTTTGGCAGAATAGGCTGTTACTTGAAAATGACTTTGGGCTTCGCCCCTTAATGTGAATCAACTTGTTATATTTCAATTATATGATGTGAAACCTGTTGTGTCCAACTGATTATTATGTGAACTTGTTATTTATATGATTTATGATGTTCGTATTATTATGTCAATTGATTAAATGAATTAAATACTTTATTAATGAGTATAATTTAATATACTTCGGATTTACCAATCTCATGACGTTGCAAATCACCCATACGTGAGAATTTAAATCTCACGCCCCCCTTTTTACAACCCTTGCAGATTATGATTTCGTGGAGCAAGGACAGTAATAGAGACGACACGGAGTTCCCCGCTTGAATAAAATGTTACTGTTAATACTAAGATTTATATTCATAGATATACATGTGTGAGATACTTATTAAAATTATTCTACTCATTTCTTCCGCTGCATAAACTCATCTCTCATTTTATTATCCTCTTTAATATTCAAAATTTTATAGTTCAAATTTTAGTTACAAGTGACATCTCGAATCCGAGATATTTATGTGTTTTGGATTCGGGGCGTTACATAAAAAATGAGTTTAATACAAAATAAATAATTATTAGTTAATATGTCTGTTAAGATCAAAGTAGTAATCTAATAGGTGCTTACCATATTAAGATCAAAGGACCAATAATGGGTCAAAGTAATAACATTATTAAGACAACTTTGAAATAGTGGCAAAATATTAAAGACAATAACACTATTAAGGCAATAGTAGCGGAAGCTTCAGAAAAATGGCAAGATTTAGGTGTGCATATTTGTGTAATTAATTGGCTGATAAGAGGGAAAGAGATGAGCAAAGATGAATGTAACATAATTCAGGGAAATAGATAACAAATTTTGGAACAAAATAAATCCAGTTTTAATTAAATGAAATTAAAAGGCATATTATAAAATATTTGCTAAGGCATTAGGATCAAATCAATTATAATCTTAATACTTGATCTGAAACAATAAGTATTGAACAATAATGTAACATATTTAAAGAAATTGCCAAGTCAATATTCGAATTTTATTAATAAATTAATGTTAATACATTATGCATAACTAACATGTTGACTACCATCAAATAATAAACAATAATTGCCACAATTCCCTAAAATAAAATTATTTCCAATAATCATTGATTACTAAAATGGTGGTGTAACTATTTATTACTAAAATAAAATTATTTCCAATAATCATTGATTAATAAAATGGTGGTGTAATTATTGATTACTAAAATTTTCTAAAATATAATGTCAACTCAATCAAACAATATAATATACACACAAATTTCCTAAAATAAAATTATTTTTAAAATATATAAAAAAATTAATCGTAATAAAAAGACATACAATAAGCCAAATGAATACACAGTGTCAAAACCTAAAGATTAAAATTGAAGGTAGCTAGAAACTATGGTTACGTACAAACACATGAAACACTCTCTAAATTAGTCACTAATTGAAGACGCAACTTGTAAAATTTTATGCATATAAACACGTTTGAATAGATCAATGTATCTATTTTTTAATTGTAAAAAAATCATTTATCTTTTAGACCAATAATAATAAAATAGTAGTGTAATTATTGATTACTAAAATAAAATTATTACAAATAATCATTGATTACTAAAATGGTGGTATAATTATTGTTTACTAAAACTTCCTAAAATATAATGTCAACTCAATCAAACAATCTAATATGCTTAATCAATTTCGCATTGATCATATATACAAAAAAAAAAAAGATAAAGGACCAAAATCGAATAAATGGTAAAACGAATTTTTTTTTGACATTGACAACACATCTAAAAATAAGAAATTATAAATTTTTGGCAAGAACACATTTCGATTGAGTCAACCGTTATAAAATACAGCTTCCTAAAGTAAAATGTCAACAAATTGATTAACTTTGGCACATCAATTAATTAACAATTGTTATCAATTAACCAAATCAATGGCATTTAACACATGTCATATTTACCTATTATGAGATGATTAAATCTTCCTAAAATAAAATGTCAACGAATTATTTAATTTCGGCACATCAAATAATCAACAATTGTAATTAATCTACTAAAGTTATATTTAGCAAGACACACACTTTTATATAAGCTTATAATAATTGTGGAAAAATAGGTATAATTAATGCATAATTATGATCAATTTCGCATTGATCATATACACAAAAAATAAAGATAAAGGACCAAAATCTGATAAATGGTCAAACAAAAAAAATGGACATTGATAGCACATCTAAAAATAAGAAATTATAAAATTTTGGCAAGAACACATTTTGATTGAGTCAACCGTGATAAAATACAGTTTCCTAAAGTAAAATGTCAACAAATTGATTAAATTTTGGAACATCAATTAATTAACAATTATAAATTAACCAAATTAATGGCATTTAACAAATGTCATAATTACCTATTATGGAATGATTAATTTTTTTTAAAATAAAATGTCAACACATTATTTAATTTCGGAACATCAAATAATCAGCAGTTGTTAATCTACTAAAGTTATATTTAGCAAGACACACATTTTTATAAAAGATTATAATAATGGTGGAAAAAAAATGTATAATTAATGAATAATTATGATCAATTTCGCATTGATCGTACAAAAAAAATAAAAATAAAAAGATAAAGGACCAAAATCGGATAAATAGTAAAACGAAAAAAATATATTGGACATTGATAGCACATCTAAAAATAAGTGGACCAAAATTAAGTGCATAATTAGATTTGCAAATCGTTGTAACATATAAAATAAATTACACAACTATGGCAATATTCAATTAATACAATTTCTTAAAATAAAATGTCAAAAATAGATTTATTTTAGTATATCAATTAATCAGAAATTATAATCAATCAATTAAATCAAAGGCATCTAATATGGACAGGAAATTTAGCTATGTCTAAAATCTAAAAAAAAAGGAAAAAAAATTAAGTGGACTAAAAATTAAATGGACCAAAAATCAAGTGGATAATTATGTATAAATGTATCACATTTTCCAACCTAATGGCATAATGGACAGATTCCACAAATCTATACCAATTTAAATAAATTGTGTGTTAATATGTATAATTTTATTTCCTAAAATAATATGTCAATACAATAATAATTTTAGGTGACAAAGATCATAATACAATTTCCTAAAATAAAATTTCAACGCATTGATTAATTTTGGAATAACAATTAATTAGAAATTACAATTAAACAACCAAATCCATGACATTATATATGGAATATACATACATAAATGGAGCTAATTGGAATAAATGGTCATGCTCAAAATACATGGAATTCATTGCAAAGAACAAATCATGCTTAAATCAATTCGAATTCATAAACCGTGATAAAATATAGCTCCCTAAAATAAAATGTTAACATACTCTTTAATATGACACTTAAGTATCTAAAATATGGCAAAAAAAAGGGAAAAAAAGAAAAAAAAAATTAGTGGACAAAAAAACGTATCGGAAAAATGAAAGAATTGGCTCAATGTCATTTAGTTTTATTTAATAAACTTAAATGGAATAATACACTTATATGCACAATCTAACTAATTTATAACCTATCTACATTCAATCATGGAAAAAAAATTAGGTGACTTCATCAATTCAAGGCCTAAATGGATGAAATAATGCAATCAGTAAGCTATTTTTGTGGTACAATTTAATATTTGCTTCATTACAAAGCATTGAGAGCAAATCTAGCTACGTCTAAATTTGCTCAAACTATGCAGAACAACGGAGTTCGAAAAGACCGGACATCCGAAATACTAAAGCCGAACGATTAAAACACACCGCATCAAAGCCAACTTGAACTCGCCGTCGAAACGATGATCACAAAGTTGTAAAAAGTCACACGATCTAAGCACACTGCACAATAGACAAAAAAATATGAGAAAAATACGAATCTTCAAACATCAACGCAACAAAAAATGAAATTATGAGATAATTACAAATCCCAAAAGACCAATGAAAGAAGACGAAAAAAAAAAGATAACAAAAAACTCCATTAGAGAAGAGAAGAGATAACAAAAAACTCCATTAGAGAAGAGAATAGCTTGTAATGAAAATACATTACAACATAGAGGTCCTTATATAGGGAAAATAAAGGATACTGACGGTCGAGATCGAAGTACAAATAAGTAAATCCTACGGTCTAAATTAGAGAACACTACCTTTTAACCACAAAGCAAAGAAAGACTACTAAAAAAATATGGCTTTGCCACATAGGATGAAACAGCTTGTTCTTTATTAGTGATTAAGATATTGCTAAAAGGTATTAGTCGTAATAACTGAAAAGTATGACATACATTGCAAAAGGGTAGTAGTTGTGACAACTGAAGGGTATGACCTATATTACAAATGGGTATTAGTTGTAATAATGGAAAGGTATACCGTATACATATTAGTTATTATAATTGAAGGGTATGATTTATATGTTATAAATTAGTGTATTAATCATAGGGTATTAAATTTATCATATTTAAGTAATATAAATAAAATGGGTCCAAAAATAAAATATGAACCTTTTGAAGGGTCTTAGTTATTTTTACTAAAGAGTATTAGTTATTTTCACTGAAGTGTATTAGTTATTTCGCAGAAAGGTATAAGTTAAAGTGTACGAGGAGTATTAGTTGTCTAACTAAAGGGTATTACTTGGTTACACTAAAGGGTATTAGTTATTATACTAAAAAGTGTTAAAAATTTGTTCATGTATAGACCAATTTATTCTATATGTATACTAAAAAGAAAATAAAATGAAAAAAAATTGTAAAAAAAGAGGAAATAAGAAAAATAAAGGAATGTAATGTAGAAGTAAAAAAAAAAAAGACTAGATAGAAGCAACAAGAATGAGGATTGAATATGGGCTCCGCAATACTTAGTCGAACGAACCCAATTAGTTAGTGACCCGCGAAACTTTTATTCGGGTTATTGAATCATGATTCATATAGAAATAAGGTTCACTCTATACTTTGCCTAGATTATTATATAGTCAAGATAATAATTCATAAGAATATATCTATAAGGAAATAAAATTCGTAGAGATTTTATTTGACGGGCTAGGCCTATTATCTTACTTAGGAATTAAGTCAAGATTATCCTTATAAATATGAGTCCTATGGGAATTCCAGAAACACATAAGAAATATAATTTCTCCATAAAATCTCTAGCTCGAATTTTCCTAGCAGATTCATCTCGAGATTCAACACTGGCAAATCGGTGCGAGTTGGTAGAAAATTATTACGTGGATACCATAGTTGAGGAATCCGTGTACGAATCGTTGTAAGGATTCTATTTACGTTTTTTTGTATTTAATTTGCAATCAATTGTTTGTTGTTGGTGAATTGTTTAATTCCGTTGCGCATGTATTACGTGTTTACGTGCCTCTAAAACCCCACAACTTCACCTAATGTTCGAAATGAACAATGAATGTTGCCTTTGGTGAACATTCCTCCCAACTTGAGTAAATCCCAACATGAACACCCTTGAATACAACATAATATATATGGCTCCGCCTTTGTTTCATGTGGTGCATTCTAGTTCCTATTACAATATGAACAAGATGAATGAAAAAGATGGAGGGAATATTCTTGCAAAAGATAAGATGAAGGGAAGAGATGGAGTGAAGATTTAGGAGGAAGATTTTATCTGATTTGCATCCTCCACTATCTTGAAAAAATCGTCAAACAATAATTAAGAGAGAGAAAGCATTAGGTTTTCAAATTCGAATTTGAAAATTTTCGGCAGATTAGGGTTAGGATTTTTAAGGTTATTAAGGGTCTTAACAGTAATTTATTACTCAATTAAAATTTGTAATGATGATTCTACCCTTTTTGGCCCGAGCAAAATCTGCCTAGGTAGAATTACCGCTGCTACCCTGTTTCGGTGGATTAGCGAAGAAAAGTCCCGTCGTTAAATCCACTTTTAAAATTAGTGAAAGACATCCCGTCGCTACCCTGTCGACCACTTTCAAGTGGCATCGCTTCCCGAAGGGTCACGATCAAACGGGTCGACTTAGCGATGGCCATGTATGTCGCTAATTTTAACTTTTAAATTAACGATGGTCATCCTGTCGCTAATTTTGGCAATACGGACGAAGGCTAAGGGTCTCTTCATTAGAGACTGGCAATTCTGTCGCTAATGCTAAGAATTAACAATGGATTCCTTAGTTCGTCGCAAATTCTTTGCATATTCGACCAATGACCTATATATGTCGCTAATCCATCGCTAATCACTTAGATTAACGGCGAGTCTTGTGTCTCTCACAAAATTCCTTTTTTTAAAGCGCGTCTTTTTTGTTGTGTCTTGGGACATATGACGTACTAGGAAGTTTTGCAAGGAAATAAAATGAGCATCCCACTTCACAATTTTTAAGTTGATTATTCATTGAAATATATACATATACATAAACGAGCAAGCACTGAGTTTTTCGAATCTGTTTTGTTTTTTTTTTTTAATACTCTCTCTGTTCCTTATTATTAATAGTCTATTTAATCCGTTCATACAAACTAATTAAATCTTCTTTTTTAAAATAAAAAAATACAAGAAAAAACTTGATTTTAATTTAGTTCCTTGTTTCGTTAGTTGAAAAATGAATGTGAAGTCTTGGATGATTTTGCGACTATTAAATAATTGAATATAGATATCAAGAGATATCGAAAGTATATATATATATGTCTTTGAAGTTTAATTGATAGTGAAATTAAATACAAAAAGTGAAAATAGTTTGACTGAGTGGAAGACAGAATTAAGGGCAGGCACAGAAACAAAGAGTGCATTTGGTTTTGTAGATGGCACCGCTGAAGAAATTAATTAATTATTAATAAATTGAAAATAAGAATTAGTGTTTTGACGAGTGCGATTCCCCATTCGACGGTCAACACATGCATTTCTACTTGGAAAACTCAAACAAAATCGTCCAATCTTTTATTGGTCGAGTAATTCTCACTACTACTTTTATTATTTAATTAATGTCTCGGATAGTTTTATTTAATATTATTGATGTCCGTACGCGTTTGCCCTGAATCCATTCCATTTCAATTTACATGCAGTGTCAGGCGGGGATCCACACACTGCAGGTTTTCCATGGTTACACGTAGCTGCGTTCACTGTGCGTATAATTGTCAATATATAAGACTAGATTAGATTAAATTAGTGACTTCCATAAATGGAGTGAAATAACTTTAATCATGAACAAAATGTTGTAATGATTTAATTTGTTTTAGGAGATATCGTGATTTGCAGCTGGCAAGGAAATGCTGGGTTTTGGGTTGTCATGTTTAACGCAGAACTAGGGGGAGAGAGAGAGAAAAAAATAGCGGGAGAGTCCCCATGAACCCAAGTGGGTACTTGGTTTCCTCCACTTTGAATTAAATCCTACTGCTTTGTTTAAATACCGATCGGGTGGTATAACTCAAAACATGTAATTTCATCTTATTTAAAAGATCGAATTAATTTATAGAGAAATTTAAATTTGTTTATCCATTTAATTTTTTCACTGTACACTTTTTCTTATTTATGAATCAAACTCAATATTTCTTCTTTAAAAAGATCCAATGTGTAGTAGACAATCGAACCCAAGTTTTTTGTCTGAGTGTGACACCGTGAAAGAATTTTGTTTTATCTAAAAGTCTGAATTTGTAGAGAGGCTTAAAATTAATACATTTAATTACTTCTCTTACAACTATTAAAAAAAAAATTGTCTACAAATTTTCTCAATAAAAAAATTTGTAGTGGAGATTGTATACGACTTACCTATATAATTTTTTTTAAATCTTGTGATCAACATCTTCTTTCCCAAACCACAAAAAAATTGCCTATGAAATAAATTTCATTCTTAGTCAATAATTGTATTATCATTAAATTAAATCATAACAATTAACTATTTAAATCATGAAATAAAGAATAAGAATAATTCATCAAGGGTATGTTCTTTTTGGATTTTAAATGACTTTTAAAAAATCTATTTTTAAAAACTAGTGATTTTTAGAATTTAGGAGATTTTAAAATCTGTGTTCATTTTTAGTTTCGAGTAGGGTGGATTTTAACTTTATGATATATGAGCTGTATTATTATACTATTTGTTAGTTAGATAATTGTTACTCTCTCCGATTCATTTTAGATTGTCTGTATTACCATAAAAGGAAGGTTTTTTTTTTTGTTTTCCACTTTCTCAATCTCTTTCTCAAAATGACAAAAAAATACACATATCATTTTAACTTTATTCCTTAAAAAGTTGAAAGGACCCTTTTACCCTTACTGTATATCCACAAATTTTTATACCCACAAATACTAATAAACAACTCCTTTATTAAAACACATGTCACTTTGAAAGTGGAAAACAAAATGAATTAGAGGGAGTATTATTTTAAAATATGTGAGAGAGTGTAAATTTATATGGGATACTTAGAGAAAGTAATTGATAGTCTTTATATGTTATTTGTAAAGGTGTAGTATTAGGTTTTTAAAAACTAGATTTTAAAACCCAAACTAGAATGAGTTTTAAATTCCAAAATTCAAATTTAGGTTTTTAAAACAAGGGATTATAAAAAAATAGCACAATAACACCTTCAAATAATATTTTATTTTACATTTGATAATATTTTAATGTAAATATATATATATATATATATATATATATATATATATATAATAATTTTATTAATTATATACTGTGTATGTTATTATATGTATTGTGTTTTATGCCTTATATATTATATGATATATATTTATATATTTATTGATATAGTTAAACAGCCGGTCTATTAAACTTAAAACATTTACAAAAAGTTCAAGCCTAACTAATTTTAAGTTAATGAGTTTTAAAAAATACTCGAGTTTGATTCATTTAACTTCTATCTAGTAGTTTAACCTATTTCAGCGCGTAGGTTTAAGCAATTTTAGGGCTATCTCTTAATATCAACTTATAAAGGAACAATTTTATTTTCAAAGCTACAGACTCGGCTTTGGGGCATTTCTTAATAGAAATGATGGAGACAATAAGAGAGACTACAGAGTTGGCTCTTGATGAAGAAAACAATACTTTGTAAATCACTTCTAAATGTATGGTTAGTTAGTCCTAGAATTATTCTTAACTGCTGAACAAAACTATGTATTATTTGGCTTTGGGGCATTTCTAATGCCTAGAGCTTTGCTTTTATGAAATAAAATATTTTTGTCTGATAAAAAAAATTAACTAAAATAATTGTAAACACTTGATAATAATTTTTTCAAGTGATTTTTTCAGGTTATTGACGATGTGAGGATCGTAATTATTCATTGATTCCACATTATTTTGGAAAATAGGATTGTAGCTCTCCAGGTTGACGAAATGAAAACTATAATTTTTTAGGTTGAATAAATGAGGACCGTAACTTTTAAAATTGACAATTTAAAGACTATATTTTTTTAAAGTTGCAAACTGGGGTCAAAATCAGTCTTGATTCATGCTAATAGGCCCGACCTAGGCCCGAATTCTAGCCTAAATTTGATCCATGTTGAGTCAATTACCCAACTTGCATTGATTTGAACTGATTTGTTCTCGACTTGTTACATTTTAAAGTTATTGATCTCAATTTGTCAGCCTAAATAATTTCTTTATTTTCTTTATTCCATAATTATAGCTATATCCATTTTATTTTAATTAGTAATTCATGATATTTAACAATTTTATGTAAAACTATCATACCTACTACCTCTATTTTGGAATAAGTTTTTCAATTTTTTTAGACCGTCCCACAATATTTTTTCATTCCATAATTACAAAAACAATATTGCACACACATTATTTTTAAGCATCCAATTCACATAATATTACAAAAGAGTAGATTTTATATGAAAATGGTTCATGATAAGTTTATCATGAAATAATTTTAAAGTATCATTAATCTCATCAAGGATATCATTAATTTGGGTTCAAGAAAATTTACAACAATTACAATATATATCACTGACCTAGATTAATATTTTTTATGAGATTAATGATACTTTTAAATTGTTTCATGATTTATAAGTTTGTCATGAACTATTACTCCCTCCGTCCATGAAATATAGTCCTGGTTGCCTTATTTGGCTGTCCACGAAAAATAGTCCTGTTGCCTAAAATGGAAAGAATAAACTTTATCTACTTTTTCAACATACACACATAACATTTTTAAAATAATTTATTTTGTACTTGATTTGACACAATATTTTTACTTTTTACATATTATATCAACTTTCTTAATAACCGTGCAAAAAGTAACAGGACCGTATTTCGTGGACGGAGGGAGTATCATATAATGTTTTGCCTTACAAAAAAATATCACTAATTCTAATCAAATTTTCAACGCTCTTTGTTACTTTACCCAAAATGTATATTAATAAATAAATATACTTTTTAACATTGGGTTTTGGCGGTCGACGGCGGCACGGAGAAGAAGGGTGAAACAAGAGATGGAAAAGATGAGTAGTAATATAAATATCAGTATTTCTCTCCACGTTACCCTTTTCCCATCCCACCGTCTTATGTCTTTCAATCTTATATTATATCGATCGCCTCTTCGTAGTTTTTAGACAGAGAGAGACACACATACATATATATATACACACACACAAAGAGAGAGGGGGGTAAGGACTGAAGCAAAGCTATATCTGTGTCAGTTGTGTACATTTGTTATCATCAGATCTCATACATATATATATATATATATTTCACGCATTACATTAATTATATATATATATATATGATGATGATGATTGTAATATATGGTTATCGGGTAATTTGCAGGGTCAAGTAATAGAGGTGGAAATTAATTGAGAATGAATTCCAACAACTGGCTTTCATTCCCTGTGTCTCCCACTCAACCTGAAGAGGACGACTCAAACCACTTCTCTTTAGGGCTGGTGAATGATGGCATTAATATTGCAGGAACCCCATTTCAGAACCAAGGCAAGTCTTCATTCATTTACGGGGTAAATTGCAAATTTGGTTTTATGAAAGAAAATTAATGACAATTTTGGTGTCACGTTCTTTTTTGTCCCATTTTTACAAATTTGGTTCTTTTCAATAATTTTTTGGAGCAATATAATGAGACTAAAACTGCACTTTTCTTGGGACAAAAAATATTTTTAAAACATGACATTTTTGCAGACTATCTATTCTCATGGGACCAAAAATGCAACTTACACTTCATTTATGATATATATATATATATATATATATATATATATATATATGAAGTAGGTTTTAATTAAAATGGTTCGTGATAATTACTTATAATAAAATTATTTTAAAGAGTATTAAAAATCGCATCAAAAGTTGGGGGTTAGAAAATTTAACAACAATTACCATTTAATATCACTTGTCCTAATTTTTTATGTGATTTATAATACTAATTTTGATTAAATATTTGATACTTAAAAACTAAACTTAATTATCCCAAATAATTAATTTTTATATAAAATTGTGGCTAATTAATGAATGAACAGCAGCATACGTGGAGTGGAATTTGATGAACAACCACGAGAGCAACCAAGTTCCGGAAGTTGCGGATTTCCTGGGAGTGAGCCCTAAGGTGTCGTCGGATAACCATTTTAATTTGTATTCCAATATCAATATGATTGAGCAGCTGCCCGACACTAATACTAATACTAATACTAATGATGTTCAACAAAACCAACAACTCACACTTTCCATGGCCACCGCTGATACTACTACCATTGTTGAGGCGGCTCCACGAAGGAGCTTGGACACTTTTGGCCAAAGGACTTCAATATATAGAGGTGTAACTAGGTCCGTCTCTTTTAATTTTCTCTCTAGCTTACGAGTATTTATTAATTAGACTGGGTTTTATATTTTAATATTATCACAAAAAATTTAAAGTATCAAAAATATTATTAGGAGTATCAAAAGTTGAAATCAAAAAAATAACAACAATTACAATATACTCCCTCCGTCCCAGCATTATCTGCATAGTTGGGACGACACACATATTAAGAAAAAATTATTTTTTGATTAAAGTAGTGGCATATGGGTAAATATGTGTATATTATTGTGAGTGTGCACGCAAATCAATGTTTCCTTTTTTAGAGTGTGCAAATAATCTTGGGACGGACGAAAAAGGAAAGTGTGCAAATAATGGTGGGACGGAGGGAGTATATAATATCATCGACTCCAATTTTTTATACTTGAAATTTTCGATACTCTTGATTAAATATTTGATATTTTAAAATAATTTTCATATAAAACTTTGTCAATTAATTCATTTAATCAAACAGCTATCTTGTTAAAAAAATATATATATAGGCATAGGTGGACAGGAAGATATGAAGCCCATTTATGGGATAACAGTTGCAGAAGGGAAGGGCAATCGAGGAAAGGACGTCAAGGTTAATTTAATTTCAAACATATATAAAAGATTTTGATTAATTTCTCCATGACTCCATCACTAACCCCCCCCTTTTTTTTTTATGTTGAATTGGACCTCCGGCTTGCAGTGTATTTGGGTTAGTCGTTAATTATCAACAAAACTAGTGATAGATTATCGAGCTTATATATATATATATATATATATATATATTTGATTCAATTCGGTTGGCAGGTGGTTATGACAAAGAGGAAAAGGCAGCGAGGGCTTACGATCTGGCTGCACTAAAATACTGGGGACCGTCTACCACTACAAATTTCCCAGTATGTCAAATTAAAACGCAAAAAACACAGCTACCTCTACATATATATATAGTCTGATCAACGAATCCTGATATATATTTCCTTTTTTCCTCAGATCAGCAATTATGAGAAGGAACTCGAGGAGATGAAAAACATGACCAGACAAGAATTTGTGGCTTCCATCAGAAGGTACAATGATTCACATTCAGTCTCAATTGCTCAACTAGTTAATTAAAATATAAAACAATGCATTCATGCATATTAATTACTAAGGTCTTGGATTTTTAGAAGCAATATAACTAATGGGTAATTAAATTGCACCCATGTGAATAGGTGGTTTGCAACAATGATCTTTTTTTCGCTATTATATGTTCCAAAATAACTACAGTTTTAGATCCTAAAAATATGTATAAATTGCAATTTTGGTTCCAAAAATTAATGTATAGGACCAAATTTACAAAAAAAAAAAAAGAGAATGTGAGAACAAAATTGTTATTGAAATATTATTATGATATCAAATCTACAATAATTTTCCCTATAATTAATTGTTCAGATAGAATCAGGGTCAGATTTGTCAGAAATTTATTCTTCTGTTTCATCAGAGTATCTAGCTGTTGCTTGCGATTCGTTTTCTTTTGTGATTGTATTTTAAATATTTAATCATCTGTCAGCTTATACACAAGAATTACATAATACTCCATCCGCTTATTACAGCTATATTCATAGACGAGGACATTAATATAAAAATCAAATAGAGTATTATAAAAATATTGTAAAGTATATCTATAATTAAAGTTGATGTATATAAGGGTAATAATAAAGTGATGAGTATCATAAAAGAAATAAACATATTTTTGACTAATAAACTTGAGCATATTTTGGGGAGTGATAGCATCGCTTCTAACTAGGGAGAGTAGTAATTTTTTAGTCCAAAGAAAATCTCTAAGTATTTTCTATTGCAATAAATGCAACGACTCAACATAAGTACAAGCAACATTTTTATTTGCACTTATTGCACCTAAAATATTTCAAAATTTACTTTGGGCTGAAAAATTACAATTTTCAAGTTATTTTGTTTGAAAGCTAATTCCCCACATATTTTTTTTAAGCTGACTTGAATATTTATCCTTAGAGAAGGTATGTACACTTTGCACTGCATTGATATTATATTTTACGAGCAAATGTAAATGTAATAATATTAGTTCTTACACATAATAATATAAGCGGTCACGGTGTATAATATTTAATAATAAATTGATTTATCGTTATTGTTCTCTTGCAGAAAGAGTAGTGGGTTTTCGAGGGGAGCTTCAATGTATCGCGGGGTAACAAGGTGTAACTGAAATTAATAATTTCTTCGTTAATTCCTTCCTTTTTCTCCATCTAAATTTAATATTTGGAAATTAATTCAGGCACCATCAGCATGGAAGGTGGCAAGCAAGAATTGGAAGGGTTGCTGGAAACAAAGATCTCTACTTGGGAACTTTTAGTAAGTGATTCTTCCATCATGTTATTTTTTTTCTCGTCTTCCTTGCAAAAATAATTACACAAACATTTCTTTCTCTTTGTCTTCCTTGCAAAAATAATAACACAAATATAAATTTGAAATCTGTACAAATCAAATCCCACCCCACATAAACTCAATCAACTTGTCCCCGACCTTTTTTTTTTAATCAAACAAAATGAATTTTATTTACACTAAATGCAAGGGTACCACTAATACCAAAAAAAAAGTACAAACTTTACAATTTCAACAATCTAAAATCATCCTCAGGTTTTCCAACCAATCAGTGTAAGAATAATTAGAACATCGCAAATTTTTGACAAAGAATCAACTCTAAAGTGTAGTTTTAATTTCATCTACTGCCTTTTTTGTTGAAAACATAATATTTAAAAAAATCAGTGAATTCCTATTTTTCCAAAGAGCCCACAATATACACAGCCAAATAGCTATTGTCACGGATCCACCAATCTTTTCTCTCAAAATCCATTTATCAAGTTCAAAAGAAATTGTGCATGAGAAACCGTAAATACACCCAATCATTTAAAACAAGTCATCCATATCTTGTCCCGGAATAGAAATGGGTTGCCAAATAAACGTTTAGTTTGCTTTCTTTATGGCGATTTGAGACTTAGAGTTAGTTTAGCTAAATTTATTTGAAGCATCTTATAAGCTTTAATATTTTATAAATTATTTTGTGAGCTTATAAATTGTAATTTTAAGTAGCTTGTAAGTTGTTAATGTGTTTGATTAATACAACTTATAAGATCTTTGATAATTTTTAAGAAGTGTTTTAATTTTTTAATTTTAATATAAAATAATAATTTTTAATTAGTTTTTATATTGAGGTGGGTAAGGGTGGGGGAGTGGGGGGTGGGTCCAAAGTGGGTGGATGGTTGAGGGTGAAGGTGGTTAAGAAAATAAGTTGGGAAATTCCAAATTATATTTTTATTGCTTATAAGTTGTAATTAGTTTATTTTAAGATTTTATAAACGGTTAAATATTTTATTTTATCAAATACTTTAAGAATGCTTATAGACTCCTAAACTACTTATAAACTGTTTAAAAATCTTATAAAATCAGCCAAACGGGATCTTCTCAAACAATTACCCTAATACTCCTTACGATAAACATGCAAGATGCTAATGTCTATTATTTTGTATGTCCGGTTAGACTTAGTTATGAACAAATTGAATTGAGTTGAATATTATGATACTAAATTTGAGTTCGACTAAATAGTTGTAATAGTATAAGTTAGTTATTCGAATTTAAATGTTAACACTTTTAGAAAGTGACATTCGAACTCTTCGAATTGTATGAGTGTTCGATGTAATTTATATATATATATATATATATATATATATATATATATATATATATATATATATATATATTAATAAATTAATGTTACCATCCATCACACATGTTCCCATTCTTCTTTTGCACACTTTTTATGGATATAAACAATACTCATAAATAATTAATTTATTTATAAATGAACCTCATAATATTCGATAATATCTTTACTCAATCTACTTTTGTAATAAAATACTTATATTTATTAAAAAATGTGTCCAAAATATTGGGCACAAGTTTAGTCCATAGAGGGAGTATATGTTAATTTAATTAATAATTTATTAATCCCTTCGATTCAAAATAAGTGAAGTTTTAGGATTTATTGTTAAAATTAAAAAGTGATGTATATTGACTATTATACCCTTATGTTTTATTGAAAGTATTTATCACATCCTTAATTGTAGGTCCATCTTTCTCCCCCTAATATCTCTTCCCTTGTATAGATGGACTACGGTCAACTATTTTATTTAGAGAGTAGAAGTAATAAAAGGTATGGTAAAATTTGAGTGATAATTTAGGGGCATTGAAATAAGGGTATAATGGAGATATAAGGTGCAAAAATGCATAAAATATCAAACATTTGAATCGGAGGGAGTACCAATAGTAATCTATCACTTTCACCGTCTCACAATAGATTGTCCATACCATAACCATAATGCCACAAAAAAAAAATTATATTCCTTTTTTATTTACCATAATGTCACTAAAAATAATTTTATTACTTAACATAATACTAGTAAATAACTCTCTACATTAAAACACGTGACGAGTCAAATGAACAGTTAATTATGGAATGGAGTACTATTTTCTAAAATATAAAATGTCATATTTAAATCTCAAAAGGCAAGATGGAATTTGTGTTGTGTGTTTTTTTTATAATGGTATGGAAAATAAAGAATTAATAGTTCATGATTTGTGAAGGCACTGAAGAAGAAGCTGCAGAGGCATACGACATTGCGGCCATAAAGTTTCGAGGGCTTAGCGCGGTTACAAATTTTGACATGAACCGTTATGATGTGAAGGCAATTCTTGAGAGCAATAGTCTCCCAATTGGTGGAGGGGCGGCTAAACGGCTCAAGGAAGCCCAGGCGATTGAATCTGCATCGCGAAAGCAGCGAGCCGCAGATCAAGAGATGGAGATGATATCAACTTCTTTCCTACAGTACCCTCCTCTCAATCTGCCCTTCGATACTCTGCACCAGGATTTTTGCTATCACCAAACAAACTACAACTATATCCATCACCCACCAAATTATTCCTATGGAAACAACTATCACCCTGCCTTTCAGATGGGATCAATGGAAATGGGATCTTCGAGCCTTGGTATAGGTCAGGGGGCGGACGAACTTTCTCTCGTCAAATTGGATTATCATCAGATTCCATCGGCTCCCACTTTCGCAGGATCGTGGTCTCCCCATGAACCAAATCCTAATCCTAATTCTAATCCTAATTTTACCATGTGGAGGAATGAATGACAAAATTTCCCTATTCATGCATCAAATTTTTATTTTATTTTTAAAAAAAATTCTCTGTTTTTTGTTGAACTGTACGTTATAAACCAATAGGTACTAATTGTACTTTCCTTAGCTCGGTCGGTGTATTTTCATTTCAATGCAATTCATTTTCAAAATTAAATTATTTTTCACGTTGGTTAACTAAATCTATTTGTGTTCATGACCGACACTCCCCAACCTGATGTACCTACGATCATAGACAAGGTGTAGAGTGAAAATAGTTCATACATATCATCATTGAAGGACATTAGTTGTTTTCACTAAAGAGTATTAGTTATTTTCACTGAAGAGTATTAGTTATCTTCATTGATAATCTTCAGTGAAAACAATGAATACTCTTTAGTTAAAACAACTAATACCCTTCAATTATTCATGTGTGAACCAATTTAACTTTATACATACTCATGATCAAATATTCTTATGGAGGCAAGAAAGAATTAGCACTAATTCATAAGGTTCTAATATGAACGAAAAAATGTTGAAAGTGGAATCTATAAACATATTTTTATTTTTCAACAAATTAAGTTTTGATGAATGATTAAAATAGGTTGGGTCAAAATTCAGATAGGATTTTTAATTAAAACCCCATTGTTCGAAATAATTAGTGGTGTGAAAAAAGAGTATAAACTAGAAAAAACTAATCAAACTGTACCATAGTATATAATTTGTTTCGGTTTTCCTATTACTTTGAAAATTGATTTTTTTTTTCTTTTTTCAGTTCAAATTTTGGTTTTCTCTAATGAAAAATCAACTAGAGCAAACCAAGCTGAAATAATATAAATAAAAATAGCAATTTTATATTTTATATTTTATTCACAACTCACACACATCTATAGTCACGCCGTAGTCTCCAGTAGTTTTACTCAATGCCCTCTAGTCATTGATAATTAGGCAGTTATATTTTTATAATAGTTTAAGGATAATTTGTTAGTTTTAAGCTTTAGAACTGTTAATTATGCCGCTATGCTTTCTTAAATTCTTGCATAAGAATGAAAATAAAATTGAGGAATATTTTAGTTTGGTCGGAATAAAAAAAAAAACGAATTGGTTTTTGCCTATATGGTTTTGTTTTCGGTTTTGTTTCGATTTAAATATTATGGTTGATTTGGTTAACTGATTTATCATAATTTGTGAAGACAGGTTTAGCTCAAAAGTAGTGCCTGAATCATATGTTACAAGGGCTTTTCTACGGTCACGAAGGGTTTCGCCCTTCCTGACGTCAGTGAACCAATAAATATCTGACACATCGTGTAACTTCGCCCTGAGCGATACACTTTCGCCATGAATAAATTAATTATTTTTTAAAATAAATATATAAAGAATTACATAACTACACTTACAAATTATTATTTTTTAACATAATTTATGAGAATTTATAAAGTCGTGTTTATGTTCGTGGAACCCTATTTCCATTACAATTAATTAAAGAGAAACCATGCTGTAAAAAAAACCAAAAGAAAAACTCAAATTATCATTCTTATGTTTTGTTATCTCTGTTTATTCGAATCAAAATTTCAATTTCAAAGTTGGACGGGTTTCTTCCTTTTATTCAAGAAAGTTGCGAGAGTGATGAATGAGAGAATTTCACATACTGCTCAAAAAAGAAACAAGGACCACTCGAGTCATTAATCGGTGTATGGATGGGTTCTACGATGTGTCGTCGTTGGTTTAATTTTTGACCAGGTTAGCAAAGTGCGGCGATATCGCCTTATCTATCATCCATCTTATTTCTTTTTTTCGGCTTCTCTGTGCACCGTCTCTCTGTATTTCAGTAAGCCCACTTCCCGCTGAATTAATTTCGGTCGTCAATATCATCGTCCTTGTATGACTCTCTCTGGCTGTTTTATCTCGTGTCGCTATGTTCTCTCCACTCATATATGCATAAACTAACCGTCTCCGCAGTACGTGTACTTTCACTTTAATTTGTATTGTGCTGTGAGGATAAGTTTGTTTGCGGCAATAAAACATGATTCAATTTGGAGGTTGTTAAACATTGGATTATGAATTTGCTGCACTTTAAAAATTATGGGGCACTACATCGTGTTGATCAAGTGTTTGATTTAATCTTACTTGATAGATGATAATGTTTGAAAATTGTGAAGAAAAATATTGTACTCATCAAGTGTTTGATACAATGCCTAGGAGAATTCTAGCTTTCAGGCTGAGATATCCGTTATAGTTTCTTGTAATCACCATAGATTATGATTGGGATTTGTATGTTTTTAGCATTTATCTTCTGTAATAAGGACTTTACTAGATTGACTAATATATGTAAAAAAAGCAACATTGTCTAATATCATTATGCAACAAGTCCACAAATCAACATTTGAGTTTATATACGTGGATATTAAAATTACTGATTTTTTAATACACCAAGTTATACGTATTCAAGTCTTGGAGACAACTCAGTGCATATAATAAATACTTATTCCATTCGCGAAGACAATATATAGTGCTCATTATATATAACTGGGGATTTTTTTCCTGCTTGATTAATGTCCGATTTTAGCTTGACTCAGTGCACATAATAAATTGCACCGCCAACACCAGCGTCACCTCCTCTGTCGTGACACCTAAGCCGCGATGCGATGCTTCCGCTGCATCGCCTCCATCGTGAAGCCCCCACCGCGATGCCTCCAGGTCCTGTACTCTCTCTCTTCCCTCACGACCACACACCACCGACACTGACTTGATTAACATTAATGTTTGTTCACCCCTAGTTCCTGTGCTGACTCTGCCACTAATGTCGACGTCCACTCTGAATTAGAAGATGGTCGAAATAGGAATGGAGATGAGGATCAGGAGGATGGTAGAAGAAGAGAGGAAAATTGTGCACTCTCATGGCCGTGTTCTTTTACAACAAATTTGAATGATGATGATTGTTCAAGTTCCACAACATATCCAATATCAAGTATTTCACCAAATGTCAGATATAAATGTGTAATTTTAGTGTGGCAAAAGAGTTGGCCCCTGGGTTCTGGATCATTTGGAGCTGTATACAAAGGAATTGATGATGATTGAAAATGTTTCTCAATCTTTTGTTTCATGATGTATTTGTCAATCTATTTTGATTATTTTATATCAGCTAGCTTTTTTTTTTTTTTGAAATAGTCAGGATTTATCATATTTTACTTTGTTCATTATAAATAAGTATTATAATCATTGTTACATGACTTTTAAAATCGGAAATATGTGTATAAAATTTGGTTAATAGGGGAGTCTCCACAAAATATGAAGCGTGAGTAGTTTGTTGCTCCAACGCCTTCCATTTTTTAATTAAATTTTATTAAAGATGAACTAGAATGTAATGCTTCATTTTAGATTTTGATCATGACTCCCTCTGGTTAAATGTTGGTTTCTTATTGATAATTTTGTCAAATGGCAGGCAATTGATCAATTATTTTTTTCAAAGCGGAGATAACAAATGTTCCATGATTTATTTCTCTGCCTTTCAATTAGCATTTTCTACTTAGATTAGTTTTGACAATTATGATAATTTATACACATTGATTGGTTTGAAAATTATGGTATTAATTGAGCATTTTTGGTAAGATTTCATGCAATTTATATTCTTGTTTTGATCTAGTGTATGCTTAATTGACAAAAAGGAAGTTCTTGTGATTTTAAGGCAAATCGGGAAAAATTAAAGAACATAGAAAATTTCCGTTCCAAAAACAAATCAAGTGCGAAGAAGATAAAGCAAAATCAAGAAGACATGGTTAACTTGACCACTTGAGTGCTTCCACCCTGATGTAGGAATGCAAATCATAGGGTTTGGCATGACTTGTTTAAAAATTCATCAATATTGGCAAAATAGGTGCCACTTGATCGATAAATTGGTGTAACTCAATCAAGTGGCAATGATTGGTGATACATGATTTTTTTTCCGCAAAATGAGTGCCACTCAATTGGTCAAGTAACGTGACTCGGATCAAGTGACAATGATGGTTATTCAAAGAATGATTTGCCGCAAATAAGAAAATTGTACAAGTGTTGCTTCATTACTAGTATATACCTGCATCATCTATAGACTATAGGTCCTATCTTGAAATAAGCTGTTTACAGACAAAAATGGCTGCAATTATCATCTATGCTATCACATTATCATATGCATCATTGACTTGGAAAATAAAAGCATTCAGCCAATGTTGTGATATCGGGCTGATGGGCCCAAAAGTGGAAATGTGGGTTCCGGGTCGTCTTCTTCCTCTTCAGTGTCATAGCTAACAACCTCATTTTTTCTTGAATCCTCAATGTGGCTAACAAGACACAAATAGCCTGCATTCTCATTAACATTTCTCCATGATTAGTTTGTTGAGTTCAATTGTACAACACAAAAACTTGTACGAGACTGCTTCACGTGTACCTATATCAGAAAAACCATCCACGCGAGCCAATTCCAGATGAGACCACAGGAAGCAACAAAATCCTCAAAAAAATCATTGAACCGGTTGGATAGGCTGATAATTCGCATCTCCTGATGATAAGCCAGAGATCTACTAAATTACAAAGATGAATATAATATACAACAAACAGGATTACTTACCTTTTCCCAGTTAGGATTGGCGAATGAATCAGCCATGATGAGAGTCTCCAATATGAGGAGAAAGAGAAGAAGTACGTATTGTGTTTGTGTTAAGGCTAGTTAATTGTATATATCCACTAAATTACCAAAATACATTATAAAAATTCATCCAAACATCCATCTCAATCATTTAAAAGTAAAACCTACACATTAATATGAAAACTAGATTAGTACCCCGCGTTTTACGCAGGTTGTTCGGTAAATTAATTTAAAAATTCATATTTTATTGACGCATCATCACATTATTAATACAATCAATTTTAATATGCACACATACTGTACGCTGAATTTTTTTTAAATTAATTGCATATGTATTATATATACTTAACTAAATTTGATCATCGTAAAATAATACAATTATATTATATAATAAACATATTTAAATTGTATGTATGGATAAAAAATATTGGTTAATTTCTTAGTAACCCACGACCTTTAAGCTCAATCTCTATTTAAATACAATTTTCAATATTTTTATTAAAATTCACGTACTTTTTTTTGTTTCAATTTGATATTCGCTTTTAAATTATGATATATATTTCTCAACTATGCATTACATACCTCTCCTTGCCTCCCTAGGACGATTTCCTCGATGTTGGGAGATTTCTACCCAAACAATAACACACACCCATGCATCATTTTTTTTTGTTGCTAAAAGTGCAAGTCATATATCTGATTGAAAACTAAACATTGGTGAATTTATATAACTTTATTGAAAGTTTTGATTAAATAAAATGTAGTTAAATAAAATGTAAATTAGTACATAATTTTTATACACTCAAGTTATATACAATAGATATTCAAAGCTTATATAAATTTGTAGTATGGCTAAACTGGTAAACATCTTAACAACTACTCATGAGGTGTAGGGTTCAAATCCATTTGCATACCCATTTTTTTAAATTATTATTAGATTCCTTATTATATAAGACCATATAGATGACACATAAGCAACACATAGACGAAATAAATGACACGTAAGCATTCGACACATAGGCGAACTTAACCTCAGGACGACACATAGGCGAAATTAACCTAGAGACGACACATAAACATGTCAAACTCCCTATTAGTATAATAGAGGATATTCATTACATGCTAGCCACCACGTCAACATAACTTTGCAGTTGTGTTTCAATATAAATAGCTTTACCGATTGACTGCCCCGACCATTATATTTCTTTTCACCTTTTACTTAGACAGATTTCTTATTCTCTCTAAAACCATGTCACCTCCAATAAATTCCCACCATTTCTTTTTTAGATTTATCATCACCATCAGTATATGAGAGCTTTTAGGAAAGAAGCACATATAAAATAAGGAGTTTCAAAAGTAAACAAATAACATTAAAAATTATGTAGCTATATTGTGCACTTACCTTATTGCTTCTTCTTGGCAGAATCAAAAGATTCTATTATACCCTCATATAACCTGTCAATAATGATCATAATAATTCAAAACTCTCTTTTTTAAAATTCAATTACCCTCATATAACCTAACAATAATGATCATACAAATTCAAAATACTATTTTTTTAATCAATGACCTCTGAGTAATAAAAAATCGCTTATCCAATCTTAGGGCCACCAGACTTTGACATTTGAACAAACCAATTCTTGTCATATTCCAGAGTCTCAGATGCCCAGATAAACGACACAAATTTGGAAGTGGTTGAACGTAATGTAATTTTCTTAAAAAGACAGATGCAGGTTGTGCAACTTTCATATGCTCTAGGTGTTTGCTTCTATATTAGAAGGTTCTTAGTCAATTGAGGAACGAGATAGGGAAGGAAAGGTCACAATAATTATTTCATTAGTAAATGAGCTTTAAAACCATACAATCAAATAAAAAAAAGGTTCAAAAGTTATACCTCCGGGATTGTCATTGATGATTACCCGGGAAAATAATATTATTAATACTGGTATGGGAAACTGCTGGAAAGCTTCTCCAATATGGTGCACCCAAGGCTCCATATATATGCTGCAAGCCCATAGCCCTGGCTCTTAACAGCCTGCAGTCACATAGATCAATACATGTAAAGTGTAGCATAAGAAGAGTTTTATTACTATGCCTCTCCTTCCTTGGCAACAACACAGAAGGAGGAGAATTACTTGTCTAAAGAACACCAAGATATGTTAAATTTAGCAGCACACCAATGATGAAAAATTAGTTAAATGACAATCCTCTAAAGAAGGCATCTCACCTAAGGTAAAAACCGATGTCCACAAGTTTAAAAATTTTGGTAATTTGAAAAAAAAGAAATAAATGAACTTTACAGAAGAAGAGGAAAAGAAAAGAAAAAGAAACCCCCAAGATGTTTTGACTAGGGTCCGCCCCCCCGCCCCTTTCTGTTAACAATAGAAAAAAAAATAGGTCCTTGTGAATACTCACAAGTCACAGTTGTAGTGTGTGCCTACCATCAATAAAGACACTATAACCCCTTTCTTAGATCAAATGAATCAAATGGACCATGTTATAAAAAAGAAACATAAGCTTACAAAGCTTTTTGGCTAGTGAGGTTGATCACTCTTGGCATTCCATTCTTTTCTCGGGAATTAGTCACCCACATACTTGGGAGATTCTAGTACTCTTGTTTCACTTGTGTTAGTCTGTGGCAAGAAGAATAAAATATCCTAGCTTGCCTTGGCAAAATAAATGATATGCTAATACCCACCTATCGGCATTTGTGTTCCTTTTCCAAGAATATTATATTTCTTTTGCATTACTGAGTCCTTCCGAAAGAATATAACTTTCAAATCCCTATATCAAATTGCAACCCATTGAAACATGCTCTAGAGCTTGAATTAGTATAAACTGGTCCTGTTAAAGTGCATGTCAGTATAAAGAAAAATGATTTGTGTCCATTATGTGCCAAACATTTAGTTTTTTCTTCACAGTGTTTCACCAAGGTTGAAAGTTGGTCAAAATATTCCAAATTCTCAGTTGATTATTTTTTTTTCCATAAAATTATCTGGCACAGAAAAATGCAGATCTGAAAATATCATCAAGAGTAATCATAGGGCCCCCCTGCCTCTAAATCCTGGAGACCATTCTATTTAACCCAAATACAACACATTTGAAAGCTATGAGATTTGTCATTTCTAATGTAGGTAATAAACTCTTAAACAAATGGTTTTTAAAGATTTAAGCATGTGAAGAATATGAAACTTCTAAAGACTTTTATCTTGAACACTTTCTTAACCTCAAACTCAAGTTGTACTAAATTTAGAACCATGCTTCATAAATTAGGAGCCCCGGTTCTTTGGGGAAAAAATATTAGGATGCAAAAACTAACATGAAGAATAAGTAATTGCACAATGATAAAAGGTTAGTGAAAATCATACCGAGCGTCTTGAAAAACAGAAAATCACAAAATGAGAAGTATCGTGTATAATAACATGTGCATCATCTTTCTGTCATGAAGATATTTAAAACCATGCATAATCTGCCTCGTATAACTAGAGACAGTTGGATCTCGGAGGGTATATCTCTGGTAGATGCTCAAAAGGGAACCTTGGTTAACAAGCTCTAGACAAATATAGAGATGCGTTTTGTCAAACTACAAATGAACTATGACAAGGAATTTCTAGTCATTTATAGACGGGAAATCCATATATCAGAAAGTAGAAAGCATGTAACCCGTTGATTCCATGGCTCATATTAAAATCAAATCTTCCATTCGTGTACCCAACACACAACAATCCTACAACTCCAATTGGATTTGACATTTCATCGAACACTTGATGCGCAGAAAAATTTATAATTGAACGAACACAAATATAAACAAGAGAAAAGAGAGTAGAGGAGGCGTACTCGGCGAGGATGGAGGTATCGACAAATGGAATTGCTTCAGCGCGGTGGGCTCGATGAAGGAAAAACTTTGTTGTTGTTGAAGGAAAAACTGCACGAAGAAGAAACTGGAGACAGAGTAAAGAGATTGCATCTCAGGAATTGAAAGAAGACGGGCAAAAGAAAATAAAAAGTCTGATTAAGGGAAACACGAAAGCGTGGAGATAGATAGATAATAGATGGTGTTCCTCTCAGAAGTCGCCGCTGATTTTGCTTTCTCCGGCCTGTATGTTTTTTGGGAAAATAATGGGCAGATGGTTGATTATGATTAGAAATATTTTGTTTATAATTTTAATTATAATAATATGTAAAATGTTTTATTTAGATATTAAATTTTAATTAATTAATCTTCTAAATTATTTTAAAGTAAAAAGGATATTTTTGTAATTTTATATTTATTAATTTAATTTGTTATTACTGCGATACACTGCGATTGCAATATGCACAGTGCAAACGCTATAATGCAAAGTGCAATCATTTGAAAAAAATATAATACGTTGGATCGAAAATCTAATGGTATTCAAAGGGTTTACTGACGTCAGAAAGGGCGAAACCCTTCCTGACCGTAGAAAAACCCATGTTACAACTTAAAGAAATGATATTGTGCGTGTGCGTGGAATGTTATGCAAAAAATTGCTACGACAACGGGATTCTTTATTGTTGTAATTGTTTTTTCACCAATGTTTATCGTCTCGTTGTCGTAGATGTGAACTTTCGACATTACTTTTTAACCGTTGTCATAAATATTCATGAAATGGTTATTAGTCGTTGTAATTCTTAAATAATCTTTGTCAAAAGTTCATAACTTAGTTAACATGTTGTCATTTCTACTTAAACTTTTGTTGTAAATTCCTATGACAATGGTGAAAACTCGTTGTCGTAAATTCCTATGATAACGATGGAAACCCGTCGTCGTTTCTATTTAGTTGTTGCTTTAAATCCCTATGACAACGGTTTGTAGTTATTATAGAATTTAAAAAAAAATTGTAATAATTAGGTAAATACCCATTGTTGTTGGTACTTTTTTTTTCAATAACATAATTTTAAATTCTAACAAGGTATAAAATAATAATTAAAAATATTCAATGTATAATTAAATCTCATAATACATCAATATCAAATTCTTGATAATTTACTCAATTCAAGTAAATTTATCAACTTATAATTCTACAGTCTAACTTATGATCATATTACAAAAATACAAAAACCGAAGTACTAGATTCATTATCTTCTCCTTCGATCTTTCGTCTTCTATCTCAAGTCATTCCTAAAAAAAAAATAACCACAACAAGCTTAGCAATATATAACACAGATGGATTTATACCTCAACACTACAAAAAAGATGCGGTTTAACGACGGAAAATTTGCGACGGCCAAATATCCGTCGCAAATTTCGTGTATTTGCGACGGATTTGGGCAAGCCGTCGTAAAAAATGTCGGTTTGCGACGGATATGAAATTCCGTCGCAACAGTTAGTGTTTTGCGACGGAAATGTCTATCGCAAATCCTAGGGCCCACCACCTTCGTTGTACTCCTGCTCATTTGCGACGGATATGTCGTCGCAAAGTCAAAATTGAAATTTGCGACGGAATTTTCCGTCGCAAAACGACCCGTTTAAAAGTAGCCACCCGGAAAATGACCCATTTGCCTGTTTTGCGACGGAATAGCCGTCGCAAATTTTAAATTCATATTTGCGACGGCCACTTTTCCGTCGCAAAATTGAGTAGTTGAAGCTCGTCAGAGGGGTTGGTGACCAATAATTGACCTGGGTCGTCGCAAAGCGTATTTGCGACGGAATTTCCGTCGCAAAATATAGAATTTGCGACGGAAAATCAGTCTGTCGCAAATTTGTGCAGATTTATAACAACCCCCTTCTTTTTCCTTCCCTTTCACTTTCACTCTTCTTTCCCTTTCACTTTCACTCACGAAAAAAATAAGAAATGATGCGGTTTTCATATGTTCTTCACGTATAATTGGTGTATTTGTCATTGCCTTCAACCTCACCGTACGTATTTGTCATTGCCTTCTACTTCACCGTACGTTTTCACATTTTTAACCGTTTAAATGTCATATTTTTATTGTTTCAATTTTTTAGTACACTATTAGGTAATGAGCATGATATATGTTTATTTGATGGGTTTAGGTATTATTGATGATATATGTTTATTTGATGGGTACGTTAATTTTAGTTTGTGTGATATTTATACCTATTTTTAGTCGAAACTCTGCTCAATTTTTATGTACACTATTAGATAAATTGTGTGATATTTGTTTATTTGATTGGTTTACTATGATTGATATATATGGTTGTGTTGGATTGATTTTTGTGAAGGAAAATTTTGTATATCCTTATTTTTAGGCAAACTCTGTCCAATTTTTTATAACTCACGTGATATTTACTTTTAATCTGTAACAGATGCAATTTCCAGATCGTGGTTGGATGTACTCAATACCTAGAATGATAGGAGGAGGCATTAACTCTGCCTTTTGCAATAAAATTGATGAGTTTATTGAGTTTGCACTACAACATCCATGTAGTATGGATTGTATGGGTAATATTAGGTGTCCGTGTAAAGACAGAAGATGCAGAAATATGAGATTCTTGAGTGTTGATGAGGTTAGAACTCATCTTGTGATTTCCGGTTTTGTTCCCCGTTATTACAACTGGACCAGTCACGGTGAACAACGGTGGAATGTTGACATCGAAACCGTAGAATACTGGTATACTGGGTGGAGCGGTGGTGGAAATTTTGATGTTGGTGGTTCAAGTTATGTTCCGTATACTCAATTTGAACCACAAATAGAGGATGAACCTGATAGATATCGGATGATGATAGCAGAATCTGTTTTGGGTGGTCAACCACAATTCAATGAAACACTTATGGAGGAGGAACCAAATCATCGGTCAAAGAAGTTTTTTGATATGCTTAAAACCGTTGATCAAAAGTTGTTTCCTGGTTGTGAGACTGAGACGCAATTGTCATTCAATGCTCAAATGTTGAACATCAAAACTGAAGGCAAGGTCAGTCAAAAAGTGTTCAATCAATTTGCTAAATTGTTCAAACGAGCTCTACCTGAAGACAACACGGCGCCTGATAATTTCTATCAGAGCAAGAGGCTCTTGAAGGATATGGGTCTACCCTTTGAGAAGATTGATTGTTGTACAAACGGTTGCATGTTGTTTTGGGATGAGGATGAGGATGAGGATCATTGCAAGATGTGTGGTCACCCACGGTACAAACCATCTGGTCGTACAAAAAGTAAGAAGAAAGTGCAGTTGAAGGCTTATAAGGCAATGTATTACCTTCCCATCACTCCTCGTCTAGAGAGGTTGTATCAGTCCAGTGCCACGGCTAAAGACATGACATGGCATGCTGAGGAGTGTTCTGGTGAGAATTCTGGAGAGATGCGGCATCCTGCAGACTCGGAGGCATGGAAACATCTTGATAGGGAGTTCCCAGATTTTGCAAGGGAGACGAGAAATGTGAGGTTAGGCTTGTGCACGGATGGTTTTGCCCCATTTGGAATGCACGGAAAAAAGTATTCATTATGGCCTGTGTTGTTGACCCCGTACAATCTACCTCCTTGGTTGTGCATGAAGCCTCAACATATATTTCTTAGTATCTTGGTGCCTGGACCACACAACCCCAAGCATAAATTGGATGTATATCTCCAGCCATTGATTAAAGAGTTGAAATCTTTGTGGTCTATGGGGGTGGAGGCCTACGACGTTCATAGGAAGCAGAACTTCACGATGCGAGCTGCACTTTTGTGGACCATTAGTGACTTTCCAGCATTTTCTATGTTGTCTGGGTGGTCAACAGCAGGAAAACTAGCATGCCCGTATTGCATGGACAGTTCTGATGCATTCTATCTTCCGTTGAGTAGAAAAGTGTCATGGTTCGACAACCATCGCAAGTTTCTTCCTCCTGGTCATCCCTTTCGGAGGAACAAAACAGACTTTCTAAAGGGTAAAAATGCAGTAGGCCGCCCAAGACCACGGATTCGATCAGGTATGTGTCTGGGTACTGAATCACTACTAATGTCTATGTGTCTCATATATATAAGTTAACCATATATAAATTAATTATTTCAGGTGATTCGTTGTTGTATGAGGTTACAGTCACTGATTTGATGAAGACAACTGAGGCGGGTGCAATGGAGCACAATAAACGTATCCAGGGTGGTTGGAAGAAGAGAAGTATCTTTTGGGACTTACCTTATTGGAGCAAGTTGTTGATTCGACACAATTTGGATGTGATGCATATAGAGAAGAATGTTTTCGACAACTTGTTTCATACGGTCGTGGGTACTGAAGGGAAGACCAAAGACACTTCAAAATCCAGAGATGAGTTGAGACTCTTCTGTTCTCGTGCTTCCCTACACAAGGATGAGCAGACAAGAACATATCCCCAGGCCTCTTACACAATTAGTAAAGCAGAAAGGAAGAATTTGTGTAAGTGGGTGAAAGAGTTGAGCTTCCCTGACAATTATGTATCGAATTTGGGAGACAGAGTTGACACGGAAACCGGAAAGGTGTCTGGAATGAAGAGTCATGATTGTCACGTGTTCATGCAACGACTCTTACCTATTGCATTTCGGTACTCACTTCCCAAGAATGTATGGAGTGTCATCACGGAATTAAGTCTCTTTTTCAGACACTTAACGGCATCAACGATTACAGTTGAGGACATGAGGCGTTTGGATGAGGAGATCCCTGTTATTCTATGCAAACTTGAGCGGATTTTTCCACCCAGCTTCTTCGACTCGATGGAGCACTTACCCGTACACTTAGCGTATGAAGCCTCAATTGCTGGTCCCGTACAGTATCGATGGATGTACCCTTTTGAGAGGTAATTCTATACCATTTTTTAAATCGACTTTTAAGATCAATACTGAATAAATTTTCTAACACAAGAATGTTTTAGGTATTTGCACAATTTAAAGCTCAATATTGGAAATGCGGCCCACATCGAAGCATCAATTGTTAATGCATACCTTACTGAAGAGGTTGGAGCATTTTGTTCTTACTACTTCGGCGATCAAGTTCAAACCAGAATCAGAAATGTGCCTCGCAACTACGATGGTCGTGGAGTAGACCATCCCCTTCGTGATGTTGAAGGTATGTTATCTGTATTTTTGCATCCGGGTCGACCAATGGGTAAGGGCACCAAACGACCGTTCAGGGGCAGTATTGAAGAGGAAACAATACATTCATATGTTTTGATGAATTGTCCTGAAGTCCAACCGTATATAGAGTAAGTAATTTAATTTTATAGTTGAGTTTTTTACAATATGTATACTGTTGATATCTGAAAAGTAATTAATTTCTTTTTTCTGATATATAAGCATGTTCTGTGAGTATAAGCGTCAAGTAGAACCAGACATCACAGATGCAACAGTTTTTCAATCCATCCGCAATGATTTTATGTTTTGGTTCCAACGTTACGTGAGTACCACATAATTATATGATTTTTACCTTATAACAAATATGTTATTATTTTTATACATGATAATTTAATATTTACAGGGACAAAATGGCCTACTTAATAACAACCCACATCTTGAAGCTCTGAGCAAAAGACCACTACGTAGTGTGGTATCATACCACGGATATTACGCAAATGGATACAAATTTCATACTGAAGCGTATGCTTCAACGAAATCGACTACAAACAGTGGTGTTTGCGTTATCGGTGCAAACTACAACGAAGAACCCATCGATTACTATGGAGTGCTGCAAGAAGTAGTTGAAATAGAATATCCGGGTTGGCCGAGCAGGACGATAGTGTTGTTCTTGTGTGAATGGTATGATCCAGGGAACCAAGGAACAAGAGTCGATAAAAACTACAAGATTGTTGATATCAACACCGGAAAGAAGTTTCCGGCGGCATACGATCCTTATATTTTTGCAACGCAAGCATCTCAGGTATATTATTGCAAATACCCCGGATCAAGTAGGCCCAACTTGAGGACAGTTTGCAAAGTAAAGGCAAGATCACTGGTTGAAGTTTCTAATCCGTCAAACAAAGACGGTGTAGAACCAACAGATCCATTTCAAACATAGATACAAGAGGCTCAAACAGAGGTTGATCAAGCAGGTGTGAATATTTTTGTCGACTTACTTGCTGCAAATCCAGAAATAATAATGATTGAAAGTGATCATGAGGGTGATGGAAAAGAGCGCGGTGGGGAGGAAGAAGAAGAGGAAGAGGAAGAGGAAGAGGAAGAGGAAGAGGAAGAGGAAGAGGAAGAGAAAGAGGATGAAGATGATGATGAGGATGACGAGGAAGAAGACGACGATTAGAATTACTAAATTATTGTATATATAACAAGTGAAAAACGAAAATGAATTAATTTGGTGAATTGTAGAAAAAAAATGAGTCAATTTAGATACATACACAATTAATTGCGTACAAATGAACGAATTATAAATTTAAGCGGGAGTCGAAATAAATAAATTTACAGAAATAATAAAAATTAAATGGCCCCAATATTTATAAAAACAAGTTAGAAACGAAAATAAATTAATTTGGTGAATTGTAGAAAAAAAAATGAGTCAATTTAGATACATACACAATTAATTGCGTACAAATGAACGAATTATAAATTTAAGCGGGAGTCGAAATAAATAGATTTACAGAAATAATAAAAATTAAATGGCCCCAATATTTATAAAAACAAGTTAGAAACAAAAATGAATTAATTTGGTGAATTGTAGAAAAAAAAAAATGAGTCAATTTAGATACATACACAATTAATTGCGTACAAATGAACGAATTATAAATTTAAGCGGGAGTCGAAATAAATAAATTTACAGAAATAATAAAAATTAAATGGCCCCAATATTTATAAAAACAAGTTAGAAACGAAAATAAATTAATTTGGTGAATTGTAGAAAAAAAAAATGAGTCAATTTAGATACATACACAATTAATTGCGTACAAATGAACGAATTATAAATTTAAGCGGGAGTCGAAATAAATAAATTTACAGAAATAATAAAAATTAAATGGCCCCAATATTTATAAAAACAAGTTAGAAACAAAAATGAATTAATTTGGTGAATTGTAGAAAAAAAAATGAGTCAATTTGGATACATACACAATTAATTGAGTACAAATGAACGAATTATAAATTTAAGCGGGAGTCGAAATAAATAGTTTTACAGAAATAATAAAAATTAAATGGCCCCAATATTTATAAAAACAAGTTAGAAACGAAAATGAATTAATTTGGTGAATTGTAGAAAAAAAAGAGAGTCAATTTGGATACATATACAATTAATTGCGTACAAATGAACGAGTTATAAATTTAAGCGGGAGTCGAAATAAATAGTTTTACAGAAATAATAAAAATTAAATGGCCCCAATATTTATAAAAACAAGTTAGAAACGAAAATGAATTAATTTGGTGAATTGTAGAAAAAAAAAGAGTCAATTTGGATACATATACAATTAATTGCGTACAAATGAACGAATTATAAATTTAAGCGGGAGTCGAAATAAATAATTTTACAAAATAAAAAAAAGAGTTGGGCAAAATATTTTAATAAACAACTTAGATACGAAAAGAAATTAATTTGGTGAATTATAAAAAAATGACTTAATTTGAATACATATACAATTAATTGCATAAAAATAAACGAAAGTAGCTTGTGCCCTAGTGGCGCGCGCCCCCTCCTCTTGCACAAGAGGTCCCGTGTTCGATTCCCCTTGGACGCAAAAATGGATTAATTGTTCAAGGCCTAATAAGACTAATATAGAAGGTGGGCCGCATATATTAAGCAATGGGCCGAGTGGCCCAGTGGTCCGCGCCCGCCCCGGCCGCCTCGGGTGCCCGGGCTCGAACCACGCGAGCCACTTTTTTTTTTGTATAGGCTCGGTAATTTGCGACGGCCATATTCCGTCGCAAATATTTAATTTTGAGACGGAAAACAGCCCGTCGCAAATTATAACACAAAAAAGTATAAAAAATATATAAAAACATTTGCGACGGAATTTAGCCGTCGCAAATGTTGTTGACCCGATCGGGTCTGACCCGAAAAGTTTGCGACGGACTACTGTCCGTCGCAAATTCTTGACCCGGCCGGATCTGACCCGCCGATTTTGCGACAGATTTGTCCGTCGTTAATTTGCGACGGATGGCTGAATCCGTCGCAAAAATTTGCTACGGCTGTTTTAGGTACGGATACGTGTCCGTCGCAGATCCCGTCGCAAAACACTGTTTGCGACGGATTTTCCGTCGCTAATTCCGTCGCAAAACAGTGTTTTTTTTGTAGTGCAAACTTCCTTGTTGTCGTAGCCAACATGACAAATACAAAGAAATATAGGTTAGGTGAAAACCATAAAAGGATGTGTTTAATTAATAGGTTAGGTCCGAGACAATACATACCACACATATATATGTATATAACACAACTTCCATGAATGTATACTTTTTTTCACCACATTGTAAGAGATCCCCTAAAGTAAAATACTTTATTATTTTTCTCCCCTCATTTTTTATTTGTTGTTTCAAATAACAAAAGGATTTACCTACATTATTTTTTATAGAAAGCCATACAAGAAAAAAAAAATTGGTAAAAATAAAATAATATATAAAGTATAATATAACTTTACCCAAATTTCTTGGGATACTTTTGTTCTAAGCCATTGATTTTTGCAAAATGATCTCATGTCTATAAGTTTTCATCTTTTAGAATACTGGGAGTAAGAAGAAAGAGTTTGACCATCATCAAGACGCCTTCGTAAGTGGAGAAACCTTCAAACATATATAGCCCTCCAATCTCTATTACTTCATTATACTCTACAAAAGAGGTGTTTGGTAGCTATGTTAAGGGGTTTTCGGCTTAAGTTGATGGCCTTAAGCGATTGTTTGGTGGAGATTTTGCAGCCCGCTTTTAACCTGAGGCCCGGTGTTAAATACTGTTTCAGTGAGGTATGTGCATCCGTCCAAATTGGAGTGTTTCATCAACATATGATTCATCAACCTACATTAACTCATGATGATACAAGATAGTCACAAAACGGAACCTAACCCGTTGATGTCACGTCATGCTTAAAAACTTGTGATTCCTACTTAAAGCAATCAAATTCTCCAACATAACGAACATAAGAACATGACAACACTCTCAACAATATAAAGTTCAACGCTAACTTATGTGCATGTCATAAATTATTCAAAACCTAACCTGAACTCCATAGCTTAATAGAAAATTGTAAGTGGAGTAGGTTAACAGGACATAAGATACAATATTTAAGAATAATAAAACCATAATTTCAGCTAGAATACTTAAGAATATTATTACAAGCTTAGTTATTTCATTGACATCATAATAAATAATAAAAATCCAAGTCTATTTTGGTAAAGAAATTATTAAACACGTAGGAGGGTACATGGGTCATTTTATGCAAATAATGATTAATATTACATATTTTTTTAATCTATGTTTAAAGCCAAAACCAAAATCATCAATTAAAATGAAATAGGGAAAGATTTTATTTTAGTGTTCGCACAATTATTACTTTACATACATATGTTTTTAGATCATTTATTATGTAAACATTTTTTTATATATATAACAATTTTCAAGAAATAAAATAGTTTTCAAACCAAAAATTATATTTCGTGTATTATTGACAAATAAAGGTAATTTAATAAAAGAAAAAAGATAGGTGGCCCCACACCCTGGGGCAAGGTACGAAACAAAAGGAAATAGTATGAGTCTCATTATAAACCTCGCCGCAAAACCCCCATTGGGATAAAAACGAACGTAGGGTATAACAAGGAACCCAATAAAACTCCTAATCTATTTTGCAAAACTAAGGTGATTGGCCACGGTTTAGTCACTCCACTACATTGTCCAGCTCGTTCTGAGCACTCATCCTGAACTTATTTCGTGTATTATTGAATATTGATTGGTTTTCATGCGTAGTCAAACACTTGCATTTCTAGAACTAAAATTGTCCTATAACTACAAAATGGATCTAAAAAAATAATATTGGTATAATTATAAAATATTACTCCCCCCGTCCATGATAATTATGTTCAAAGGGATAGACACAAGTCAAAGAAAAAAAAATTAAAAACAGATAGATAAAGTGGATAAAGTTCTAGTATTGTAGTTCCGTTTATAAATATACTGATTGTTTGCGAGTGTAAAATTAATGACATTTTGAGTAATTAAGTGATGATTGGAGGGTGATAATAAAGTGATTGTTTCCAAACATGGAATGAGAATAATTTCATAAGAGGACCCAATTTTTAGGTTGTGTCTAAATTTAAGTGTCCAATTTGTTTGTGTCACAAATTAGGATTTATATTTATTTTTCTCAATTAAAGATCCAATTTTATTCTTTTTGTCTCAATTCAAAGCTCGATTATACGAGACGCACAAAACTAATTTTTATACGAGACGCACAAAACTAATTTTTTTTTATGAAGAATTAATTTTTATAAATATATTTTTTCTTATCTACATTCTAGAATATATTTTGTGTACATTTTTATGTTTTTTAATTTTTTATGTTGTTAATAACACTACATTTACTATAAATACTCAAGTTCATCTCAAATAAAAGAAAATTAACTTAAAATTTCATTTTAAGTATATCTAATATGAGTATTAATTTTTTTTAAAACTTGATATAATATACTTTAAAAAATGATTAGAAACAAAAAGATTATTAATTTGATTTTCTTATAAAAAAGATCAGTAAAGACAAATGAATCGGGTCTTGAATTGAGACAAAAATGGTAAAATTGGATCCTAAAATGTGAATATATAAATATAATTTGAGACGCTTCAAAATTAAAAGTTAAATTGAGACTCAACTAAAAAATTGGACCCTCATATGAAATTCTTCTTTTTTTGTGGATGGACAACTAAGGTAAGTGAATATACTTTTGGTGGCATATAGAGTATTTCTTATAAAAGAGATTGGAATACCCATTTCCACTAAGCATAATTATATGAGAAAAAAAATTGCTCCATAACTATACTATCCACCTTTTGTTTGTTTTGATTAGATCCCAAAATCCCTGAAAGATGATTTACTTGAGTACAATCAGTATTGTGTCGGTATAGATTTTAGGATAGTTTAGTCAAGTTATAAACAGGTACTCAATTGAGGGGGAAATTAACTGAAGACCGGCCGAAGATAATCTTGAAGATCACTCAGTGATATTGCTGATCTTTTCTAAGCTGGTCAGTGAAGCGACTCAGTGAAGAGCATGAACATAAGTAGTTTTGTACTACGGATAAAAAGGATGTCATGAATCAGACTTATAAAGACAAACCTAAAGATGCTTCGTAAATTGATTAAAGGCAAATAAGGCCAATCGTTCAGTCAAACCAATGAGAAGACAACACAACATGTATGACCCTGACATTTGAAGATAGCATTCTTCAAAAAGTAGTTGACATAGTAAAAGAACTTTTCACCAAACAATCATGGTGATTAGACATACACAGATAATATGCTCATTGCAAAAACACAAAATTAGCAGTTATTGAAACTTTCTCTCCAACTGATAATTTTCAAAAATTACTATAAATACAAAGGATCTTGCCTTAAACAAGGTTACGCGAAATTTCGAAAGTCAAAGAAATTACCCAATATTGGGACATTGCTTGTAGTGATTCAGATCTCAAAACCCCTTAAAAGATGATTTTTGCCTAAGGCACATCAGGATTGTAATAGTCAGGATAATTCAGCATAGGAATAAAAAATATTCATTTATTTAAAATAGACAAATGTGCTAAATTTGCGGATCCTAAGTGGGCTAGGCCGGGCCAAACTAATTTTCTAGAAAAAAATCATGCAAGACTCATTTTAGGATTTTCGCTCCCAAAATCTGTTGTTATATGGGCAAATGTGTGTTATTAGTCCTTAAAAAATAATTTTTTGTACTTTATAGTAACTATAAGGACAAATATATATTTTTACAAGAACATATATGTATTTTTTAATTTATTTATGACCCCTTTAAATCTAGATTTATTGTTTCATGTTGGTACTATTTTGTTCATGTAGTAACACATCTTTTAATATCTTACATATGTTACTGTAAATACAATATATATTTTTCTAAGGAGAAATAAATATTTATACATACAGTAACACACATTTTCTCTTACAGTAACACACATTTGCTCCTAGTTTGTGTTACTATATAGGCAAATGCATGTTACAATAGGGCAGAATGTGTGTTACTAGTTCTTAAAATAATAAATATATGTACTTTATAGTAATTATAAGGACAAACATGTATTTTTATAACAAATATATATTTCTTAATTTATTCATCCCTTTAAATTTAGGTATATTATTTCATGTTAGCACTATTTTGTTCATGTAGTAACACATTATTCAATACCCTAAATGTGTTACTATAAGGGAAAAAAAAATATGTAAGGACAAATAAATATTTGTATGTACAGTAACACACATTTGTTTCCAATTTGTGTTAGTATATTAACAAACGCGTATTACTGTAAGGGCAAAATGTATTTTTATAAGAACAAAATTGTAGTATTTCTTAACTTATTCATAATCCTTATAAATTTAGGTATATTGTTTCTTGTAGTAACACACCGTTTACTATTTTACATGTGTTATTATATGGAAAAATAATTATTTCTATAATCACAAATAAATATTTTTGAAAAATCAATATTTGTTCTGATAATAACGCACATGTTGCACTTATATTTTATAAAAAAAAATTTATTTTTGTAAAAGCAAATGAATATATGTGAAATAACATTATTTAGTCTAATAATAGTACACATTTTATCTTACAGTAATATGCATTTGCTAATATAGTAACATAAATTGCGAGCGAAAATCCTGGAATTAATCTAGCGCGAGATTTTGTGGAATTTCACCAGCCCCGACCCAACCCGACCCAACCCGACCAGAATCCATCAATTTTTTTAATATGAATTATTCTACAAATCCTATATTCGGATATTATTCATATTATATGGAACTAATCATATGCCACCGTGGGCACAATATTATATACTCACTGCGAATGTGTTAATGACATATAAACAATTATAAGCTATCAACTAAAATAATACTAGACCCCCCGCTTATGTGACATTAACACATTTGCGGTGGGTATACAATATTGTGCCCACTTGTGGGCATATAATCATTTATGTCATATTATATTGTTACGATACGTAATATGACTACTCCTATTTTTAAAATATAGGATTTTAACGAGTATTTGATGTTCTTTTTAGTATGAACATATATCTGGTTTTTCTCATAGTACATCTCAGTGCCCTGACATCACTTAAAATTTTGAATATGTCTTGCATGAAATTGTCTCATGATAAGACAGAGACGCATTAATATTTTAGAAGATATGACAGTAAATTTATACTAGTATATAAAAATCTCAACCTGAAACTATTTCAAACAATTTTTTGCCTAAAATATATTACTCAGTACTCACTCCATCTAAATTTATACTCCCTCCGTCCGGGTATTATTTTCATACTTAAAACGGCACATTTTTTAAGAAAAATACATTATTTTAGTAGAATATTTAAATATGAGTAAATTTTTTTTTTATCGGTAAATGTTACTCCCTCCGTCCACCAAATTTTTACCCGCTTTCCTTTTTGGTCCGTCCACCAAATTTTTATTCATTCCTCTTTTGAAAATAAACTAAACTCACAAACAAAAAATGGATCCCACAATACCCACCATCATACTCTTACTTTATCTATTTTATTTACTTTTTCAATAAAATATCAATTTTCATTAAAAATTGTGCCCTACAGTAACCGGGTAAAATTTTCGTGGACGGAGGGAGTAGTTGTTAGTAGTTAGATTATTTCACCAAGTCTCCAAACACTCCAAGAAATTTCCAAGCCCACCTTATAACTCCCATAATTCGTTCACAAAGGGAATCGAACCCGGGTCGCTCACTAGAGTGAGGAACCCGGTGGTCAGGTGGGCTAAGCCACCTGATTATTTAAATATGAGTAAATATATGTATATTATTAAAAATGTGCACACAAATCAATGTTTTTTTTTTGTGGGATGTTCAAATAACTTTGGAACGGACGAATAAGAAAAGTGTGCAAATAATCATGGGATGGAGATAGTAATATATATAGATTTTAAAGAGTATTGATTGTTTATATATAAAGTACACGAGTGGAGGAACTATGAAGTGTATTGTTGGAACCCATTAATGAATAAAGAGATAATGTATGAACAAAATCAATTTCAATTTAAATAATGAGAGAACTAGAAGGATGAAGATAAAGTGTCGACAACCATTATTATAGAAATACTTATACATTCAAACTGTCGACAACCAAAAAAAGAAATATTGGCATTCTAAGTTTTAAGTTTGGAAGGAGGGAGTGATATACTAGCACGGAAGTATTTTCTAGTGATGTTATAACAAGAGAATCAAAGCACCAAATCCAAATATACAGCCCCAATTGAATTCGTCTGTGACATTTTGTTAATATTATTATATAGATTTCAGACTTAATGGTGAGACGAACACAGAGGAGCAAAATGTCGATTAAACAGCTGCTGCTACTACTAGCTAGAAAAGCATTTTACACGCATAAACTTTAATTACAAGAATAGACCTTAAATTCTTCCAGTGATGAAATGGAATCCTGAATAACGAGGGTTTATTATGTGAAGCAGGATAGTTCAATCTCTTCTTTCACAAATCATCTGTCTGAGAAGCCTCAATCACACCTTCCTTCTTACCATCATCACAAACAGATTCACAACCTTGCGCTGTCGAAATAGGAAGCTCGGAAAGAGGTTTCTCCTCTGCATCAAACTTGATCTCGGGAATGGCATTCGCGGGTTCCACCACTTTCTCGTCTTCCTTGACCTCAGATGCCTCAGCAGCATCTTCTTTGCGCTCTTCCACTTCAACTGTTTCTACCTCTAGTACTGTGCCTTTCAAAGCAGAACCCACAGCCTGTGGTTTCACTTTCTCTGATTCTTCTGGCATACTTGAAACATCAAAATTTTCCAGTGCATCTTCCATTTCTTGCTCTTCTGAATTCGCCTCATCATTTGAAATCTGTCGACCAGCCACTAAAACATCACCAACAGAAACAGATACTTCAACTGGGGTAGTATAAACTTCAGTTTCAATCACAAGTGATTTTACAGATTCACTGTCGGTGCCTTTCATTATCTCAGGCATCGCATTTATGGGTCCCTCCGAGGACTCAATGATTTTGTCCCCTTCACTTTGGGTAGGAGATTCATCGTCAGCATATTGAAAATGTGAAGGCATTGAATTTTCTTCTTTGGGCATCTCAACAGTATTGCTGGTCATCACCGGTAAATTCTGGGGACCTTCACATGCTATTGCCGCAATAGATAACTCAGGAACTACTGATTTAGGGGAAACATCATCAGTTGCTTCCTCTGACGCAGTAATTTCACCTTTGTTGGGGCTCCAAATGACTTTGTCATCTTCATTTCGACTAAGAGAATCAAACTTGTCACTTTCACCAGGAAGAGCTGTCAATTCAAATATTTTAGCCGCCTCAGCACAAACTATAGGGTCTTTTTCCACTTTAAAAGAGGTGCTATGGGTTTCCAATAAGGATTGGGAACCTTCAGATGTTCCATAATTATCAGAATTTCCATAAATGTTTGTACTATCAGGTTTTGTCTTAATAGATTCTCCACTTTCTCTGGACATGGAATCTGGAGAACTCGTAGCACTACCTGCAACATATAAAGTAAGAATGTTACGGCATCATAAACACATCATTTTTTCATGAATGGAGTTCACTGGTGAGATTATTGCCTTCATTTTTCTTTGTATCTTGTTGCTGAAGGGGATCCTCTAACTGATCCACACCAATGCTTGGATCTGTAGCAGAGCCTGCAGCCATAGATTAGATGAATTCACCAACTACAGAATACTGTTTTCTAAGGAAGAAGTCAGATGGAAGCACTTGTGAAGAAAAAAAAGGTAAATAAAATCTACATAAATATAAAAGGAAAAATAAGCCCATATATCCAGCAAGTTGTCATTTCTAATTATAGAATTTGTTTTGCTACTCATATGATCAAAGCAGTTCCTGTGGTTTTCCATAAAGTGAAAATTCATTATATCAAACCAGGTACATCATACATCTACTCCCAATACGTATAAACTTAAGTATAGAGCCTAACCATACCCAGGTAAATTTTAAACCAATCAGACTTCTTCCACTAAGTATCACCTTCAATTTCCCCCTTTTCCATAGACTCAAGCTTGACATGTATCGGATTGAAAATTTTCCCTAGACTCAACTGTAACCAAGGCTGTGACTGAAGGAATTACAAGTCCTTTCAAATTAATTCATTTAAAATTATTTGTATTTGAAATCCGCCCATTCCAAAATCCAATGTTTGAACTTGGAGTGGAGTTGCGAAAACAATTTACATTCATCAATGAAAATTTCGATATAGAATTAGCATTATTAAAAAAAAAAGAATTATCTTAGCTATTCAGTATGTTCCTCTGTTTTGTTGTGTGTGGCAATGATTGTGTTTTTCTTTTACTCTGTATGTGTGACAGTGACCAACTATTTATAAATGGCAGTGTAAATGTGTGACCGAAGGTGTGTGGTGGTGTTTGTGTTTTACTGTGTGGGTCGCAGTACTGAGTCTGTGTCTGCAGTTGTGATAGTGAAAAAGTTATAGAGAACTACGTTGTAATATGAATTTCAAATCTATAGAAAATAAACAATGACCTCTAGGAAGGATTTAAAATTGATAAGAGTTTTTAGCCACAATTGTCTGATTTATGTGGTAAAATAATAAATTAATATATCTTGCCAATTCTTTGCAGATAGTCATGATTTAAGTAGGCGTTGTTTTTATATATGGTGGTCTATTTTAAAATTAACGGGACGTAGTAATGCACATAAAATCAATTACGTCATGGTTAAAAAATTAAAGAAAAGCCTACCCTTGGGGACAGAAGAATCTGAAATATGTTCCTCAGTAGCTTGAGGCCTTGCAGCGGCCTCAGACGAGCCAAGCACATCTCCTTTTCCTGACTCCCCCACATCCACATTGCTTTGGACAGAAAGCGAAACTGAATATGGTTCATTATTAACTCCCTCCATACTGGTGGCCATAGCAGAACTATCGAAAGAAGGCTCAGCGTCAACCGTGTTAGTAGACACCTTAACAGGAGCATTTTCTCGTTCATCCACCGGTACAATTCCAAATTTATCAATGGTGCTTTCCAGAATACCAGAATCCACATTTGTTGGTCCCTCAGTTGATTTTGCCAGTCCTGAGGATTCATTCAAATTACGGTCATCAGAAGACTCAATGATTTGGTCCCCTTCCTTTTGACAAGGAGATTCAGACCTATCCTTCTCAGTAGGTACTGGTGTCAACTCAAGAGCTGTTGTAGCCTGAACTACAGAGGTTGGTCCCTCAGATGATTTTACCATTCCTGCGGATTCCTTCAAATTGCAGTCATCAGAAGACTCAATGATTTGGTCCCCTTCCTTTTGAAAAGGAGATTCAGTCCTATCCTTCTCAGCAAGTTCTGGTGCCAACTCAAGAGATGTTGTAGGCTGAACAGAGGTGCCACTTAATAAAGGCAGAGACTTTGGATCTTCAGATGCTATCAGATCGTATTTACTATCAGATAAATCACTAACTGATCTTAATGAAACATCGTTAGTTGCTCCCTTCGATAAATTATTTGACACAGGAAAATCATCCATAGTGCTTTTGGTAGAGACGGTGATTCCTTCATCTTTATCTTGAAAGATAGAATCAGACTTTTCTCCAACTGTTGCTGCAGCCTCAGTAACAGCATTAGTTAAGTGTTGGTCCTTTTCCACAACAGCAGATTTGCTGTTGGTTTCTACAGGGTCCCGGGAATCTTCCGATGTTTTAGTATTATTATCACTTTGAGATGGCACGGCTATTGAAACAGAAGAACTATCCCTACAAGGCTCCTTATCATCATGTTCTTTCTTATTGTTAGATTCTCCACCTTTTCCAGCAGACTGATCACCAGACTCAGAAACTGAAGAAATTGATGCTCTAGAAGTGAGATCCAAGCTCGAAACTGGTTGAAAATTATCAGAGATGTTAGATTTTGATGCAAGCACTTCATTCACATTACCTTTCCCTGAATTTTCATTTGCATCTAGTTCCTCGGGAGGATCCTGAAACTTGCTTGGACCAGAGTCTGAATCTATAGCAGAGCCTGCAGACATATCTTTGATATTAAAAACTTCAGCTAACTCAGACTTGACCAAAATAACAACATTAACTTAATACTCCCTCCGTCCCCGAGTAAATTTCCCGTTTCTTTTTGTTGAATGGTTTAAGAAAGTGTATTTGTTTATTAATATATGGTGGGTCACATGTTGACTTTTGGGATAAAGTAATGAATAGTGTTGAAAAGTGAATTGAATGAGTGGCACTTTAGTAATATTGTATGAAATAAAAGGTTAAAGTTTATATGTAGTGGGGTGTTGTTTTTGCCATTTATGGAATGGGAAACTTACTGGGGGACGGCCCGAAAAGGAAAGTGGGAAGTTTACTCAGGGACGGAGGGAGTATATTATAATGTACAACATAGTTTTTAAAGGCGCAAGAGGGGTCCTAGTGCCCGAGGCGCAAGGCGCGCGCCTCTTGTCCTTTATTTTCGTAACACATTTCACACATATATTTCTATAGAAACCATATAAAACCACATAATACTTGCATAAACTCAATAAATAAACCTAATAAGACAATGTAAACATGAAATTAATACTAAAGTAGTGATAGGTGGACTTCATTCACACACAATGACGCAAAAACCATCAAATATTAATAAAACAGCATTTATATTAGTCTAGTTAACTAGTCCTCATCATCATCACGAAATTCATCATCATCAATGTATTCCTCTTCCTCATATTCGTCTCCACTATCACCTCCATCAATAAGTCTTAAAGATGAGACTTTTATTCTGTAAAAAAAAAAAAAAAAAAGATGAGACTTTAACATTCTTCCCCTTGCCCTTACTCTTATCCACCTGTTTGCCTTTGCCCTTACCTTTAGGTGGCCTAACACTTACATTCATTGATGATCTATTCCCTCTAGTTTGATATGCCGGCTCATAACTCCAAGAGAATCACCAACCACATTCCTAGTCAAGTCATCACTTCAAATTACAAACTTTCTTCTTCTTCATCGGATCTATCATCCAAGCATTGGAGTTTTGAAGTTGAACCTTAAACCCTAGGTATTACTTACCTATTTTATATACTTTAAGACTTAAAAAAATGGGTGATTAATAAAAGTGTTAGTACCTTTAATAAAAAGACCTAAAAGTGTTATTACTACTTTAAATAAATTGACTTAAAACATGTTTGACCAAGAGGCGCGCACGAAAGGCGCGAAAGGCGCGCGCCTTGTGATCTGCGCCTCATTTTACTCCAGCGAGGCACTAAAACTATAGCCTCGAGCGCCTCGCGCCTTTTAAAACTATGATGTACAATACGTCTGAATAAACACTCTGCCATTGCAAGTAGGCAAGCATATTTGCAGTGACATAACATTTGTGTAATACTTATTTGAAATTAGAAACACAAAGACAAGAAAAAAAATTCTATGGAGTCATAAATGGGAAAAGCATGATAGTGCCGGATGCAGTTCAATAATCAAGTTACAGTTAGGGAGTTTGTTTTATCACCACATATATGATACTAATATTTAATCAACTGCAGCAAATTTTCTGCCAGATAAGTATCAAATAAATTGACTATGGAAGAGAACAAATAATTTTTCTCCTGCCAAGTAGGTAAATTTGAAACTTATTTCTTCTTTGCAAACTTTATGTTGATCCAGAAATAGGGGATTACTAGTAAGGAATCAAAGAAAACGTGAAATCATGGTGGTTAGAGGCATGCCCGAGCAGGACTTAAGGGGCTCCAGGAGTTACAACTTTTCACAGAGCAGGTCGGGGCAGTTCGAGGGGCAATCACCACTGTGCGCGCCCCTGAACTTCATAGATCTTCTCAACCCAAAGAATGTATTGTGTACTTTTGTTTAGACCTAAACACACCTTAGAACAAAACAAAAATAAAAAAAGGAAACAGTGACAGAATCACAATCAATAAAACAGAGGTGAATTCTGCTCTACGGGTCAAAGGGAAACTTGATAAAATATATATATATATATATATATATATATATATATATATAAAGTTTGGCCCCTGATCTAATCTCACAGGGGAAAATTAGCCCTTAATAACTTTTTTTGGGTTCATACTTCATTGAAACCCTTATTCTTTCTAATCGCATCAAATAATCTATTTTCTTCTAAACATCAAGCATATGAGCCCTTCCATCTATGGTGAAACAAACGGTGTTAAGAAAATATCAATTCTCCCCCTTGGCCTTTCTGGTTTCCTCATTACCATTTTTGTAAGTGTATCCACCCTTCCAATTCTCCATTCCCAAGATCAAATGGTTAAAAGAGAATTGAAGTTTTTTCGTTAGGTTTATTTACCAACACTTTTCTCTACTTGCATCAGAATCAAAAGGACAAGAGGTGGAAGAGTTCGAGTGAAAACAGATAAGCTTTAGTCTCGGAGAACTGCTTTCATTAGGTTTTTCATTAGATTTTGTTTGTCGCCAACCCCAAGATGAAAAAATCGAGCAAAAACAAGGGGATGGGGAAAACGAGGTGGAAGAAAACTGGTGGCGCGCTTGTTTCCAAGGACATGCACCACTTCCCACCACCACCCACCCCCCCACCCCCTCCTCAAGCAATAGGGCTTTTCTATCTCCTTTTGTGATTTTGTACATTAATTCTTGACAAAGCAGAAATACGACTAAGATCTTGGCTTCGACTGTGGCATGTTCCCCATCGGAGGGATTTATGATTTCCTCAATTCCAAAGTTATTCTATAACGCAATTTCCTCCCTAACAGATTGAAGGGTCTAAGTGTTCAACGCAGAGATTTAGGGCCCATTTGATCTTTATTGAAATGAAAAGAGGTTTGAATGAGCTAAAAATTATAAAACTAAAGGGCTTACTTACCCCTAGGTGATAAGGTGAGGGGTCAATTTAGATAAAAGATCACAACTCCTTCCCATAGCAACACTTGATAAATCTTGATATACATAAAATTACCATTGGACTGTTCCTCATATAATAGGGCATGGGGATATTTTTCTTTCAAAAAACATGTTGCCTTCAAAAGGCACATGCTCTCGGCTGCTAGAAGGCCCCTAGCGACACTCACCTCTAAAAACTTGTTCAAAACCATTCTTTCAACTTACCAGAATCACAGCTGTTCGGACTGCGGTATCCAGTACTGTTACATATATTGAAGTCCGACATCTCATTTTCTAATATCTAGGATAAGTGGACGTTGAGAAGGCTTCGAAATTTGGACAATGCTGCAGGGATATGCTATAAATACGCATATATACATAAATATTTCACACGTAATAATAACTCAAGTTATATATAATAATTTTAATTTTATAGTTTTTTTAAATTTACTTTTAAACAGATGTCTAGGCTGTTCAGCCTAAATGCAACCTTTTATTAACCATTCTAAAATTATTACTCACATTTTCACAACCACAAGCCCACCCGCTTAAAACCCAAATATAACCTTGAGAAATACTGAATCCACTGTTTCCATCTGCATTCCCACCTCCTCTAATCACCATGATTTCGCCTCCACCAAAGTAGACACTCTTCGACTTTATAATTTGTATTCAGTTCCAACACTCTTTTCCAGAGAAGAATCTGGTGTGTGTTTTTTTGCGCACCCATGTAGTACCCAAAAGACACGGGTACTGCTCAGATTTTGAAGAGTTCGAAGATCAGTCTAGAAAGAAAATAGAACATTCCTACAGGAGCTTTATTAGTAAAGACCCAAGGCTATTAAATATATTCCAAAAAGATGGATTGGTAACTATAAAGGATTGTCAAATTATAGAGAAAACTATTATGTTCATGTGGTTGTGAAACGTCACAATGTGAGTGGTTTTGGACTCAGAATAAACTATAATCCACCTCACATTCTTCTGGGTCAAAACTCATGATGTATTGGATCGGACAAATTTCTAAATCAACTTATGTATGAATAAACAGAACCACCAATTGCTTGGAATTGGCTATATATCGTCTTATATTGAAGATAGCATGGATATCACTTGCACGAATATAAATCAATAATATGTAGTCATAAGTGAAACACACCTTTAGGAACTTGCACAGCCGAAGGATCTTGAGTAGCTTGAGCAGCAGACTGACTAGCATTTGCGAAGTCTTGATCCTTCTCGCCGCTTATGCTGTCTTTTCGTCCAACAGAAGCCCGAGTTCTTTTTTGTGGAGGTACAGGCAATGCTAAATCCTGACCAGGAACAGTAGGTACTACAGACTCCTCTCTCCTTCGCCTCCGTTGGGGTGTCTCTTCTTGACTTTGAGCATTCTGCCCTCTCCCTCTCCCCCTCCCTCTCCCTCTCCCTCTACCTCTACCTCTACCTGGTGTTGTTAGTGAGAGGGAAGGAATCACAGGCTGGGTAACAGACAGTAATGGAGGCGCTTGGGGACTTGATGCGGGTACACTGCCAGGATCTGGCTGAGCTACACTAGTCACAGGCAACGGACCAGTAATAGCATGACCCGAAGCTACTGAAGAACCTGTTGTGGTTACTTGTTTGGACCTCACATCATCAACATTACTTTGAACAGAAGCTGATGGTGGCACAGGAGCAGGCGAAACTGACTTTGGTTCAATGCAAACATCTTTTGTAATGCCAGTGACAGGGGAAACTGACTTTGGTTCGACGCAAACATCTTTTGTAATGCCAGTGACAGGCGAAACTGACTTTGGTTCGATGCAAACATCTTTTGTAATGCCAGTGACAGGCGAAACTGACTTTGGTTCGATGCAAACATCTTTTGTAATGCCAGTGACAGAAACAGAGCTAGAGCTGGTGGTCACAGAGGCAAGTTCTCCCTGTATTCCGGTAGGTGGCTTGTCAGCCACAGATGGCGATAAAGTTATTTGAACAGCTTGTAAAGCTGTAGTCTGTCTTTTGCCCCTGCGTCTAGGGACAGGAGCATCTCCGCCTGTCTGAAGCTTTCGACCTCGTCCTCTGCCTCGCCCAGATGATGAAGGAGAAGCAGGAATGATAGAAGGGGGAATAATTGACACTGAAGTAGATGCCTGCAACTCTTTCATGTCCCCAGCAATATTCCCCACATTAGTAGTAGTGGCCAAAAGATCAGGACCAGGTCCCACACTCGCATGTGTAGTTTCAACTTTGGAGCTCTCTTCTGTTTTTACAGAGCCCGAAGGTCCAGAACTAGGAACTGCAGGAAGCACAGGTGGAGAGGCAGTCACAACTCTTTTTGGCCTGCCACGCCCTCTTTTAGAAGGCGGTGTGACTACTTGCGCCAAAGGCTGAGGTATGGCCTGTTTGTGTTGTAGAGCCAAAAGCTGAGGGGTGGCCTCTTTGTGTTGTAGAGCCAAAGGCTGAGGGGTGGCCTCTTTGTCTTGTAGCGCCAAAGGCTGAGCGACGGCCTCTTTTTTTGGTAGTACCAAAGGCTCAACAGTCGGATGCTGAATTACTGCTGGTGCCTGCATCTCACCCTTGATTGTCGCTGTAGCCATTGGTAATGTTTTACCAGAAACATCTTCCTTCATCGGAGATTCCGGAGACTCGGCTTGACACAATCTCTCAAATTCTTCTTCTGTCCATTGTTCTTCATAAGAGCGCACCTAAGCAAGCAAACAATCAAAATATAAGACACGGAAATATGTTGTCATGTCAAATAATACACTTTGCAAAACGTCAAATTTATTTCACTGTATACACAGGACAAGATAATATAAAATTGAACCTCTCTAGCACGTTTGCCTCTTCCATAGTGTTGAGTATCGAGGCCACCAAGATACCCACTCTTCCTCTTCATCCCAGCATCAGGTAATACAGAAGAAGTCGGAGCATCAATCATCACTTCATAAAATGATTTTAAGTCTTCCTCATTTAAAAGCCGAGAAGGCAAAGGAGGTATTTTATCTGAGGCTTTCCCACCAAACAAATTCTGCCATGCACTCTGCAGAACATAATATAGATTTCTCAAATGAAAAGAAATAAGCCCTTCTGAGTCCATTACTATAAATAGACTAAAATGCAACAATTTCAGTAATTTAATGTACCATTTCTTCTGTGTGTCTCTGCTTGTCAACTGACTCGAAGATGTCAATTTCTGACTCACTGCATAGAAGTTAGCATTGGATAACAATCAGGCGCCCACACAGACACAGAGAAGTGGAAAATCCAAAGTAAGAGCAAATAACTTGTGCAGAAGAATGTATGCCTAAAAATTATAAACTGAACACTGGTATCTACCAACTTACCACAAAGATATACGGAATTGGTTCAGTAGCTACAGCATATGGCACGACTAAGTTGGAAATTTGACCCAATAACTAATACCTTTTTGTTTAGCCTCCACGTCTATTACATGGGAATTTTGTATCTCGCGTTGAGATAGTTTAAGCATCAGAATTAAATATATGATTTATTAAGAAAGCCCAGTGTACCATATTTTTCAGTACTAACCCCCCGTCACATAGTTGAGCAAGAGCATCTCCAAGCCTCTCTAGCTCTCGTTTAAATAGTTTAAGCATCAGAAATAAATATATAATTTATCAAGAAACTCAGTGTACCACATTTTTCAGTACCAACCTCACATAGTCGAGTAAGAGCATCTCCAAGGGTCTCACTAAATCTTTTTTTTTTTTAACTTTATCTTGAAGAGCCATTCACTACACTAACATCTCCATCAAGCTTTTTTATTTTTCACTTTTAAATTTAGAGAGTAAATTTCACTCTCCAAATTGGGAGCTTTATAGTTAATTTAGTAATCACCACTTCAAGAACTCCATTTATTGGACTTTTCTCATTGAATACAATGATCTTCTACAAATACGGGTGTACATCTATAACAAATGTGTGTGTGTGTGTTGGGGGGGGGGGGGGGGGGGGGGATGTGTAAAAATTATGTGGAAATGAGAAAATAGATTTAAATAGTGTCAAAAATACAATTCTTTATCAAGAGATGCCCTTTTTTTCATTTTTTTTTTTTGGGGTGGGGGGGGGGGGGGGGGGGGGGGATGTGTAAAAATTATGTGGAAATGAGAAAATAGATTTAAATAGTGTCAAAAATACAATTCTTTATCAAGAGATGCCCTTTTTTTCATTTTTTTTTTTTTGGGGGGGGGGGGGGGGGGACAGAAATCTAAAGATCTCTTTAAACGTAAAGAGGCTCTTGTGATGCTCTAAGTCATGGTTATTTAATTGTACTGACAGACTCAGATGCACAAGACTCTATGGCTTCACTTATAAAAAATGTATACCTTCGTGCAATAATATCATTAAGAGAATCATCATCCAGAACAGGTGCAGCTTCCTCTTTCTTGCACTCCCGCAGGAGAGACTCCAAGTATTCTCTTCGATCTTCCGCACTACATAAATGTTTCACATTATATTCAGCAGATCAAGTGATACTTCCAAAAACCATTTGTCAGACGTAATAAACACTTAAGCACACCTCGTATTGTTGTCAAAAAATCCAGCAGTTATACTCTGATTAGCAACCCCAAGTTTGTGCTCAGCAGAAGCTCTAACCTGTTCCTCCACAGTTTGGACCTAATTGAAATTGAGGCAATATAGAAAAGACACAAATCACTACAGCCAACTTCTAACTCAAGAAATTCACAACAATAAATGAGCTCACACCAGTCCCATAAAACATTACCCCATGATCAAATGCTCCCTGAAACTGTTCAGATACTGAGGAACTCAAAACTATTAACAGTTCACAGATACAATTTCATTAACTCAAGATATCATGTTTATGCCTAGCATTCCTAAAGAGGGAAGACACAAACATTCAGAAAGAATGGTTACAGAAAGTGTGAAATACATTAAGCTTCCATAAAACGAAGTCGTAAATTTAATTTCAGCAGAAGAAAAATAAATCCACGCACCATTGGTACTTTAGTTTTATTCTGTTTGAAGACAGGTGGATAAATTACTACTGAAGTTAGCCCCAGACTAATGACTATCATTTACACAGTTAGGCTGAAAAGGTGGAGCTCTCCCATTAATTGTGAGATCGAAGCAATAAATACAACTTGGATAAATATAAAATAAATAAGTAGCCACCTTCCATATACCTTAAACGACCATGATTAAGTTAACTACTAGAACTCTCATTTGAAAATCCTTAAATAGAGCAACAATCAAATTGCAGCTTGTCTTTGAGTAAATCAAAACATTACTCAAAAGTTCTCTTCAAAAAAATAAATTTTAAATTTCAAGGATGTCAATTGCATGCGGCATTTTGAATAGTTATCTAATATATAGTATTCTTTTTCTTTTAACAAAGAAAAAAGATCTAACAACAAAAAACAAATCCCCCAACATATATTAGAAACACAGTAAAGTAGGACAAGAATCATTACAAAGATTGAAAACTAAGTAATCATAAGAAATCATTTGTATAGTCCAAAATAGAATAGACGATATTCTTAGAAATAAAAAAGATTTATTGCCTCATTAACAGAAGAAACTACCAAATAGTATGGAAGAAACTGCCCAATAGATACGCAATTTCAAGGACTAATGTACTTACAGTTTCTAATCGAAGAACGAGGACATCTCTCTTCTGTCCAATCCTATGAGCCCTGGCCTGAGCTTGCAGATCAACCTGAACAAACATGACCATTTATAAAATGAGGCTGAATTCAGATCCAAAAGATTCACAATTATAGAGGAGACGGGCATTTCAAAACTACCTGTGGATTCCAGTCTGTATCAAAGATAATCACAGTATCAGCAGCTTGAAGATTCACACCAACGCCTCCAGCTCGGATACTAGTTGACAATTTTGAACAACAAAAGTTAGCTTTCTGCTTCTAGATAGATAAATATTTATGCTATGCCAAGATAGCGACTTCTCACAGTTCACCCTTAGGTGCCATGATCTAGAGGGCATTAAATGCATAAAACAAACATATACCTAAGAACCGAGACATGCATAGGAAGCTAGATTGTTTTCATTTACACAAACCAAATGGAATAGTATTTAAAGATAAGCTTTGCACGAAACAAGATCACTACCAGGATTTTATTTCTTTTTAATATCAGTATTATAAGAATGATCATGCATATACAGCAATTGATTTCACCTTCTGGTTTGATTTAATTATCTCATACTTATCACTTTCATCCTTACTATTATGAAAAAAATGCATCCATTCATATTAATCCCAAAGCAATAATGACAACCAAAAAAAAATCGCTCCATTAGTTTCTAATAGAAGCAAAATATCCAAAAATAATAACAGAGGTCCTTCCAAACTTTTGTCTTTCATTAATCTTCAGCACACAGATGTAGCCAGGAACAGACAAATAAAAACTGGTAGACAATTAAACATGCAAGGATGATTAACTGTTACCATTGGCATGCAATTTCATGCACACAACAAAGTAAGTAATTAAGGAAAAAAAATAGGGAAACTAATTCTAAACATTTCAAAAGCCTTAGTTAAACAATACGCTAGGATATGAGTTTCAATACTCACAAGGTAACAATTACCTACATTCCAAATAAAGACATTCTCTTGATCAACTTAAAACGGTAATGAAATTATTTCATATAATATGATACGCCTCTCTTTATTTATCTTATTAATTATTATTATTATAATCAGGATTTTACTATAAGTTGGGTCTTTTTATTAGTTCTGGAATAAATAAATAAATAAATAAATAGCCCTTGGGCTTATGTTTCCTAGGGCCTAAGTTAGGGTTAGGTTTTTTAGGCTATTAAAGTTAGTTTTTCCATAATTCAGTTTTATCGTATGATCAAGAATATTGTGGCAACCATCGGTTGTGAGCAGAGATTATTCTCTGTGGCGGGGATTCATCCCTGTGGCCTCTTTTGAGGAGCCTCATTTTGAGGATTTTAATTATATAATTTTGTGTTTCCATTATCTCGATCATCTTCACTCTATCAATTGGTCCGACCTGCCGGATCCCTCAAGATGACACTAGAGGGACGAATCGATCAGATAGAGAAGTCGATGGGGGAAATGCAGACGGTACTTACTGGACAGAGGGCCGAGATCACTGACATCCGCACAATTCTCGTTGATATCATGGCGAAACTGGCGTACTCAGCGCGACTCTTGGGCATCCAGCACCATCCAACACAATTTCCAGCCCTTCGTCTGTCGACGATGACTCTATCCCAGCCAACATGTGCACGCCACTGCTTGCTACGCTCAAGACAAGCAGTTTTCTGCCTCCAAGGGTTTCTGCGAACGATCCTGCTCCTCTGCCTAATGGATTTGGTGCCGGCTCTCCCATTACCATAGCACCTGACTGTGGACGGGTCTCTCAATTCCAGCAGCCCCCTTGTTGAAGGTGACACAGCGCAATCGAGGACCATGGTTGGTGGAACCACAATTCCCATGGCCCACTGCTCACCACCAAGCCTTTTGGCGTTGAGGAGATATGCCCCCCTGGGCTCTTCCTTGGTTGGATTGAAACTCGCCAGGCAGCCAGCGTGCAGTGGACTCGATTCACATACGACCCGGGAAAATTGGAGTTTTCTAAATTGGAGCAGTTACGTGGGGGGAAGAAGTCAGCTTCAACCTCAATCTTCAGCCTTGAGGACAAAGCTGTTTGAATGGCGGGTGAATTGATACGCCTCTCTTTATTATTAATTATTATTATAATCAGGATTTTAATATCACTTGGGTCTTTTTATAAGTTCTAGAATAAATAAATAGCCCTTGGGCTTATGTTTCTTAGGGCCTAAGTTTGGGTTAGGTTTTTTAGTCTATTAAAATTAGTTTTTCCAGAATTCAGTTTCATCATTGGATCAAGAATACTGTGGCAACCATCGGTTGTGGGCAGAGATTATTCTCTGTGGCAGGGATTTATCCCTGTGGCCTCTTTTGAGGAGCCTCATTTGAGGATTTAATTATATAATTTCATATTTCCTTTATCTCGATCGTCTTCACTCTATCATAATATTGACTTCAGGAGATCGAAACAAAACTTGTACAGAACTGAATTCTAAATACTTCAAAATATGACACTTAAACAATCTGTTCATTATAGTTTAGTCATTACTAAATGCATATTGATTTATTCAAGGGAACGATTTCATGATTTTCCGCCACTAGCCACCAAAAAGTCACATTCATAATATGTTTTTACTCAGATTGGACACCAGTGTTCTAAGAAGTCTACAAAACCATTTTTCTTGATGTATTCAGGGTCACCATATCTAGTTTCTACTGGAGCCAAAGCTTAAATACATGCTCCATTATTAAGCTGCATGTACCTGAGTAAAAATATGAAATATGGAGAGTCAGGATTATTGAACTGCTCAATGAGACCTCCTCGATCACCACCACATGTATGCCCATCTAACCGAAGATATCTATACTGTTTCCAGATAAGATAGTCCTCCATAACATCAAGTAGTCTAGTCATAGTTGAGAAAAGAAGAACCTGCAAAAAAGAACTTTAAATGATCAAGGGAAGCATACAAAGATGCAACTTACAGCTGACACATTCTTCCCAATGAGGACCATGGATATCTCAAAAGACTTATCCACCGAAATGAAGCAAAAGAGAGCATACAGAAATGGTAACAATAACAAAACGAAAATAAAAATTCAAGCTCAAGAATAGAATGATCACAAAGAAGTAAGGAAAAGAGAAACACAAAAGAGCAAGCAAAGAAACAGTACCGCACTACAAAAATAAATCATCAAAATTCCGTAGGCTCAGATTCCATCTAAGAACCAGCACTTAATTCTTATATCCACCCTAATAAGAGACTAGATGCCAAACAAGAAACAGGGAACCCAAGGGTAAGCTTTCTCATGCCATCAATGATAAGAAAAACAGAAATACTTGAAAAGAACAGAAAACCACGGCTTCTTTTCATTTTCCTATTATTAAGGGGAGGGGAGCAAGGGCAACTGAATCATAGGCATTTGGAGTCAAAACCACTGATGCAAAGATGCTCCCATACACGTGCATAAGCACATATAGCCCAAAGGTAGAAGTTAAAAACTTAAGGAACGTCAGTAACGTAAATAGAAACCAAAAATGACAGATTGGTTAAGTAGAAAGAAAAGGAACGATTATGTAATATTTTCCAGTCTACGAAGGAACAATTATGTAAATCTAAAGAACTCGCAGGCAACTTTCTCAGTAGAAAGGATTATCAAGTAGCATAAAAAAGCAAATGAAGAAATTTCAAACAAATATATTCATTTCTATGTCACACGAACAGCAACAACAGAAAACGTAACAATGACAAAAGGCAAAATTCATGAAGACAAGTTTAAAACATTCAAATAAGAGATTTTTAGCCCAATATGTGGTAAACAGGAAAGCCTACCCGATGATCGGTTGCCTTTAATTTGGGTAACAACCGATCCAACATCTCAAGCTTTCCGCAAAGTCTCACAAGGTTGGGAAGATAATGCTTTGGAATCAAGTCATGAACCTAACCATGATAGCAAGATCCAAATATTAGCATTGTACGCAATCCGGAAAGGATGTCAAAACCAATCCTTAACAACCAACAGTCTGTTGCAAAACTTCTAGTTCGATAAGCAAAGGTTCAACTTGTTAGGAAACTTAAGTCTGACATAATAACAAGAGAAATAGAGTCATTGAGACAAAATCTGTATCAACGTAACAAACATTCATATAATGCAGAATGGCTACCGCAAACACTTGTCTTATTCATTAGAAAAACTAATCTAGCTAATAACAACATGCATAGATACATTGAAGACAGAAAGATACCTCCTCCACATGAAGTTGACTGAGATATGGATGGTTACAAATATTCCGTAGTTCCATAACTGAGTTATGCACAGTGCGGGCCTGATGGAGTTGCAAAGTTAAGGAAGAAAATTGAATTATCATTCCGCATGTATAATATAGTGCATCAGAATCTGTAAGTGTAGATACTGGTGAGTGTATGTGTGTATGTGTATCATGCTGAAATAAAGCATATAACATACAACTGTATAGGCGTATAAATACAATAAAGACAAATTCCAGCATGGGAAAACCTTAGAAGTTCCAATGGCGCCAAGATTGTCTTCAACTCTCTTCATCAATAACTTCTGATATGCAGAAGCTTCACATCTAATGAGTCGTTCGATCTTTTCCGGCAATTCATTCTCAACCTATCCAGATCATAAAAAATCAACATAGTTGGGAGAAGCAACACGTTTATAATGTCATAGGACAGTTCCACAACTTCCATAACTAATATATAGCATTCAATGGAGCTATTGGCCATATACAGATATTCCAAATAAGTTTCTTCTCTTTTTCTCCAGAATTAAGAGAAAAAAAAATAGGAGGTGTTGAAGGACATCGAAAACAGAGATATGGACACTATCTGATTTATAATTGGACAGTTTTCTTGCCAAATATTAACATGTTTATATGAAAATATGTTCATAAGAATCTATTATCATTATCAGGCATAGATACAATGGTATTATTTCTACTTGTATAATGATACATCAGTCAGCACCTTATGTTTTAACCTTCGAAGAACAAATGGTCGCAAAACTTGGTGAAGACGATTTATAATCAAAAGATTCTCCTCCTCGGACAGCAAAGCCTGGTTATATTCCGCATTAAAAATGTGCTAAAATGTGAAGAATTTGAGAAACCAGAAAAAACGAGTATATGGATTTAATTATACTTACTTGATCCGTTGAATTGTCGCCATTACTCTCAAATGGTTTATTAAACCATTGAGAAAAATCTTCAGATGAGTTGAAGATGTTAGGCAACAAGAAATTAAGTAATGCCCATAGTTCCTCGAGACTGTTCTGCAAAGGCAAAACAAATAGAAAGGAATATAATTTAGAACATACCATATATATTAGGTAACTTACATGATATTAATGTCAAAACCTGTTTAACAAGCAAAAAACAAAGTTTTATAAGGCACACATAAACTTAAGAGTTCAGTAAGCTTGAGACCTGCAGGGGTGTTCCAGTCAAAAGTAATCTGTGATTGCTACGGTAATGTTTCAGATCAGCATTTAATTTGCAGGAAGCATTCTTGATGCGATGACCTTCATCAATAATTATATAATGCCACTGTATTTTGCTCAGTTTTGGTCGATCATGCTTGTTCATCAGATACTCATATGTCGTGAGAAGAACATTGAATTTCTGATGAACAATTTGTTCCCTGCATAGAAAATATCTCCAATAAATAGCTGAAGATAAAGACATAAGGAAGTAGCAAGAAAACATCTAGGGATTTGGCAAAACATACTTAAAAAGCCTTCGGCGTTCTTCCGGGGGGCCAGAATAAACAATTCTGTGGATACTTGGAGCCCAGAAATTGATTTCTGACTCCCATCCAGGTAAAACAGAGGATGGTACAACGACAAGAAATGGTCCTCTATCATTCTTATTCTCCATTAAGTAGCAAATTAGAGATATAACCTACATTAATGATTTTTTACAGATCCAAAATAACTTCAGTAAACAAGGCACGAAAGTTCTAACTGGCTCATATGTTGACATGGCTAAGTAAATATCATACCTGAACTGTCTTACCCAAGCCCATTTCATCTGCTAGTATGCCATTCAAGTGGTTATTATACAGTGAAAGCAGCCACCTTAGTCCATTCATTTGGTACCTTATGGGAAACCATAATAAAAAATAAATTAAGGAAGCAGATAATGGAATATTTGTGCATGTGCGTCCAAGCTAAGAATGTGAGAGCAAAGAACAAATAGAGCTAAAACTCTACAAAGAGAGGGAGAGGGGGGGGGGGGGGGGGAGAGGATCTTACACTTGAGTAGAAAAATGAAATAAAGCAAGATAGATAGAAACTCACTCCCTCAGTTTTCCACCCACGAGGCATGTTGGCTGGTCAATAATACTCTCTTTTACACTGTAGATGAGCAATCGCAGTCCAAGAAGTAAACAGAATCAGTAAGTGATGATCAGAGCAAAAACATGGCATTGAGATTCTATTGCATGGAACACTCTCCAAAGAAGTGTCAGAAAAGTAAACGATTTTAAACAGAAAGACGGCCTAATGGGGCAAGGATGTCAACATAAATGCACTTGAAAACCAACAGATGTTAAATGCTAACTCATAAAAAGATGACACTGAAAATAAAATAAAACTCAAAAAGCAGTTTGGTCCACTTAAAGAGCCTGCAAATATTAAACACAGGTTGTTGTAAAGTAATCATGATGAGGTCACGACTCTTCAGATTACCTATGTGCCATCATGTAGTACTTCTCATTGCTTTCCAAATAATGCTGCAGAAGCAGAAGGGAAATCACAAGATAAGAGAAGAACAAGTTTTTACAGACATAATTCCTACATGGATAATAATGAAGAATTATATAGTAAATGACTTTGAAATAAAACAATAACTTTGAAAACCTTAGCCTGATCTTTTTCATCTTCGTTCTCGCCAGCATCCTCGCTTTCCTCGGCAGTACCACCCTTACCCTCCTCCATATCAGTCTCAAACTGTCTAGCCATAGACTTGGCATCCTTGAGTTTAGACCCAAGCTTTTGCAGATACTTTTCAGTCTCTTTTAAAAGTTGTTTAACCCTGTCAGATTTTGCATCCTACAGGCATATAGGAACATTATACAGATCAGAAAGACCAGATTCAGAAGAAAAAGTTTAGCTTTATTTAGGACATACAGCACCTGAACCATGCGAAGATATCCTTCAACATCATTAATTTTCAACAAATTAATTTTTTCACGCTGGATCCTGTCTATCTTCTCACGATGAAATCTTTCCTTCCTCTTGTGGAACTCCCTAACATATCTATTGAAACCCTTCCAGCGCTCTTTCTTTACTTTAAACCCATCTTCCAGTCTTTCTCTGTTTTAGCAACATGAGAAGATCAAAATTATTGATCATTGAAATAGAAATAGATAATGGCAGAGATATAATACCGTACAAGCATACATAGAGAAAAACTACCTGTGAACTTCAATCTCACTAAAGAACTCCTTCTGTCTTTCTTTAATTCTCTTTTGGCGCTCCTCCTTCATTTTCTGCTCATATCTTTCAATTTGTTTTGATCTCCTTCCTATTCTATGCTTCTTAATTGATTTAAGTCGGTCCATTTCGCTGACTATTGGTTTAAAAAAATCATTTAAGATATCACTGCAGAAATACATTATCAATTGTCAGTTTCAAACAAACAAATAGAAATAATACCAAAACTAAGTTGTGGGTAGAAATGGTTAGATTGAGTAAGATTGATAAACTCCAAATATCTAAGATGGGGGAAAAGGAGAGAAAACAACATGGGGATGGAGGTCAATATATGGCACTCAGAGAATGAAAGTGTGAAACACAAAATTACCATCGAAGTCGTCGCTGCAAATCCAGTAACTGGAGCTTTTTCAATTCAATTACACTTTTAGTCTTCGCAGATATATCTTCAGAAGAACTTACGATTTCCTGCAGCATTTATGTAAAATCAGCCCCAGTTGAAGGTGAAACATGAGGGTTAGCAAACAAAACACCAATGCAAATTCATATTCACGAAGTCCGTGCTTACAGAATGCAAGAAAATAATGATTTGGTCAAAACAAGAGAAGTTTTCAACTGTGCTTGTGGAGGCTCTATTAACTAAAAACCAATAGGACTTCAACTCTAGATAGAAAACAGGAAAATTGGTACCAGCAAGCCTCAAACAGAGTATACTAAGGGGGTTGTTTGCAAACCCAACTAAAAGGTGAGCATTGCTTTCTTCCAGAAGCTACTCCTCACAGCTCTTCAGAATTAAAAAAGTGATTATCAATGTTCACTCGGGTTCACTAACACACCTTAAGTTTTAAATATTTGTATCCCTCAGACAAAGTATACTAAATTTGTCGTAAAATAAACCAGGTTCAACTAAACAAAGGTCAAACTGCTACATGCGGTTTCAGAACAGCTGGTACTAGGACATATTTAAAAATTATGCAACATACCCTGGCATTTTGAAAATTCTAGAACAAGTAACAGTACACAAAAGCATTAACAATGTAGAGGATAGATCTCTAATGGGAAAATTCAACTATTATCGTGATGGTTGTTCAAAAATTTGCAAATCAACACTCAGGATATGACACATCTACAAACTTAAGTGGTTCACACCATGATCCATGATGTCTAACTAAAGCATGCTGCCAAAAGCTTATACTGCACTTTGGCTTGAATATCCAATTACAATGCCAACCTTTAGCATATCAGAACTCGCAGCAATTTTTTGCGCTGTTTTCTGCTGTTTCTGAGCCCAGTTCTGCTCAGTAAGAACCTTCCTCTTCTGCCTGTCAAAAATCCATTTTTGCGTAGTGGTGTGCTTCGGAGAACGTTGTCTGTCAGTAGATATTGTGTTATAATCCTCTTCCTGATCTGTCTCTAGCACTAGAAATAAATATTGATAGTTTAGTGAAACAGTAAAATCATTCTGCCAAAAGATAATTAAATCACCAGGATAAGTTTTTCGTAGAGAAACAGATTAAAAGTATATAAATAAATAATCAAAGCAGGTCATGTGTATAATTATCAGATAAAAAACAGTCATCTTCAATTGTATCAGCATAAGTGTGAGTGTGCATATCTTTTGATAAGAAACAAAAAGTTATTCATTAATAGTGAAATTTTTACAATGAATGAATAAATCATCCACTCAGTGAACTACACCAGGCCTTTACATTGCATCATAGTATATTTATTTACTTACCATGTGAAACATTTTTCACAATTACATTAGAATCCTTAATTGGCATAGCAGGGTAATGTTGACCACCAATTCCTGAGACAGGCTTCCACTGGTCCTTGAATGGAAAACTCTGCAACTTCTTGTCAGAATATAACTTTCCTAGAGTATTGCAATCGGCAGGATTTTGAGCATGACTTGTGGCATCGTCTGTTCGTTGTAGCACCGCTTCATTCATAACAAAATTAGTGGGTAATGATACACTAGGAACATCATTAGCAAATCCATTTCCAGACCAACCATTCTCTTCAAGCATTGATTGTTCGAAAGGGGTCATAACTGCAGAGGCTATACCTTTGGGCTGGTGGTGGTTCCCTAAACAATCCACATGATCGCGGCCAAAAGTCTCCCTTCCGCTTAAATCATTTTTCTCTCTTTGTGCAGATGCACATAATTCGGCAGCTTCCTCTCTTTTACCTTCAGCATCTGTTTTCCCTCTTGGCACTAAACCTTTCATGTCATTTCCATTTTCAATTGCAACAGCAGACTGACTAAATCTTTCATCCGGAAATTTCACAAAATCTGATTCTTTTGATTGATTAGGACCCAAGATAGATGGGTGGCCCCCCTTACTGCTATCTGGTCTTTCAAATGACCTTGGGACTTCAGAGATACTGCTTGGATCATGAACAAGTTGCTCTTTCCCTTTCTGGTCCATAAGACGAGTTCCATCTGCAGAATAGTTTTATTCTTCAACAAATGATAAGAAATTAAAACTAAATGATGCACATTTTTACCTTCTTTAGAATAGATGTTTCCAAGTGCAATCTCAAGATGAAGTTTCTTTGGCATTAAACCATTTCTGCACATGGAAAGCCACAATGTTTACATAGAAGGAATCGAAGAATTTCTTACAAAGAAAGATGAGCTAAAATATCTCTCTTCTTTTCCTTTATTCATTTTTTTTGTGGGGGGGGGGGGGGGGGGGGGTGAGGGGGGGCTAAGAAACAAGATGCTAGAATATCATGTTGCAAGAATTCAATACCTGAAAGCCAAAAAGACAAGGCACTGAGCTCTGAGCTGTTTTAACTGTTGTTCCTTAAATGGAAGGCCAGCACCCGAAGACTGAGAAACAGTAGATTTTCCAACATCCCTGGAAGCAGTGATTCTGAGCATGTTTGCCTCTGAAGGACTGCTTGAAAATGAACCCTGACAGAGCAAAATCAACCACTAAACTTGAGCAAAACAAAAAAAATAGCCTGTAAATCAGTTATGAATCTGAGGAGCAGCATTGCAGGAAGGAATCTGTTGAAATCCACAAGCAAGGTAGATGAAATAATATAATATCTACAACTCTTAAAAGTGCAGTACCATATTAGCATTTGTTACTGCACTAGATCCACCGATATCAATTGTCTTCCCAGCTATATTTTTCCCAGAAGAATGATCACCCGAAGTCATGGCATTGAACACTTCCATGCTTCTGTCCGTTGCCATCTTGGCAGCAAACCCATGGTTATCGAAGGAAGAGTTACCAAACTGCATCTTATTTGCCGAGTCTGCTGATAAATAAGAAGCTGGAGCACCAGGAGAAACCCCATGAGCCTTGACAACACCACCTGAAATACAATGCTTCCACATTAGATAAAAGATACTCATTTTATGCACCAAACAACACCTGAAAGAGTATAAAATTAAAGAACGCCATAGGTCAAACATGGGCAATCATTTTTTCCAGTGATATAAAAAATGAATCGCTGATAACTAAGGACAAAAAAGAAAAGCTTAGTACCAACTCTGTTAAATGTACAAAATGGTAACACCTATGTGCTCTTACAAGGAGCCCTCTTACTAGCATAAGGAAAAAGTCTATATAAAGATCCTCGGGAAAATCTACCAGCTTTTGGTTACATGTTGCAGCAACTTGAAACATAAATAAATCTGTTTTAGCTTAACCAGCTCTTTTCTCTAGCTAAAACGACTATCACATTAGATCAAATTTAAGAACCAAACCAAACCATTTAAAATTAAAATTCATAGTTCAAACATACCAGTTATATGTGCCGCAGACCCTTGATACGTGTCTTGTCCACCACTTCCCGGACCTGTAGAGGCCACAGTTGATGCATAAGCCTCAGGTGTGCCAATATCATTTCCAGATTTAGACTCCGTAGAAGGACCAACCCGTTGAGACGACACTGAAGTAACATTATAATAATCATAAATATAATCACCATACAAGTAACAGTCTCTTACACAATTGTTATCACAGTGTAGATGGCTTTTTATTGTGGAAAGGATCAGTATTATACCAGCTAATTGCTGCGATGTAGAATCACCAATTTGTGCACCAGTTGCCAATGGCAGGCGAGACGACATTAAACTTTCAATATCGAGACTGTGTTCTTTGATAACAGTTTCCATGGCCCTTCATACATTACACAAAAAAGGAAGTATGAAGCATTTAAATGTTAGAAGATGCAGTTTAAAAGAAAGCAATTACAAAAAAATGTTACCTAAACTGGCAAAAAAATGAACTAAATTAATAATAAGCTCGGTCAGCTGTGCTCTACTGTCAATGTAGCAACACATCCAAGGTACTGCTTTATTACTTTTGAATATAATTTTACCCAAACCAGTCATATTATCCAACTTGGACGAAGGGATGAGATGGAAAACTCAGACACTTGAACATGCATGCGAACATGCCACACACATATCATCTCCATGTTTGGGACAGTGACACAACTCATGAGGTTTCAAACTGGAGTGCTTACACTGCTAGTAAAAAACTATTTTAAGACCACTTTCGGGCAACCCTGATCCTCTAGGGTTTCTAAAAGTACTCTTCCTTTAACCCAGGGTAAAGTTACATAAGTTCCATCATATAGGTGCATGCAGGCACATGCATATAGACTGTGGGAAGGATACATATAAACATATAAGACATATATATAGAAAGAGAGAGAATGGTGAATTTAAACCTCGCCATGGACCTCAATACATTTAATGAACAGATAAGATCTACTATATCATAAAGCAACTGGCTAACGAAGCCCTCCACAAAACAATGAGCATGTTACCTTGATATGACTTGATAGGGCATTGAATTTTCTTTCCCACTAGATCTCATGTGTTGCAAAATCTGTTTAACCAACATTCAACAGACAATAACTTGATACATATTAGCCTTGAGAAAAGGAAAACTAACAGGGTAGCAATATCGCGTGTTTCATGTAAAATCTCATGTACCACATAAAGCTTTGTAGCCAATTTGGAAGGCTCGTCTTTAGACTCCTGGATAAGTTTTTGCAAAAACTTTGCTGCCTCCAATTCAACATTTTGTGGAGTCGCCATGTCACCTGATGGAAAATATAAGCCGATCAATAAAACAGAAATCTAGAATAGCATTAATGATCAGTTCTTATATACATTTATTATTTATTGGGGACGCAAGTTCTTAAATCGTTTAATTCAAATAGAACCTTCAACAATGTGAAGAAGAATCACTTGGTAAAAAACATTTTCAGGTTTTTGGTACCGTGTACGAAGAAAACCTTGAGGCTTAACGTCAGTTTATGAGGAGTGCGAATATGAGATATTCTTCATCTAAATCATCAAGTCACATAATCCAAATATTAGTTCATACACATAATTAGTTTCTAGCGGTACAACTAGTGTGCATCAATTTGGCAAACAATATATATGACTACCCAAAAGGAAACGATAAGCAGATGTTGTTATTAGTTACCTATAACAAACCAATCACTAAAAAAACATAAAAATCACTTCTTTAAACAGAAAAATAAAATCTCAAACACCACAGATGCCCTTCTCCAGACATACCCTCATAAAAACCCACAAATACTAAATTCCGATAAGGTTAACTTTCCCTATATACAGATGAAGCATCGCTACAACATCGCAATCCACGGCCTTGTCCACAGGGGTTGCATGATTATCTTGATCCGTTGATAACACCATACACATGCTTAATAGGTACAGGGTTAACAACTGGAATATTAGGGTTTGTTCAAGTTACCTAAAAGAGACCCAGAGTGTAAATTACACTCTGAAATAGAGCTAATTTGTTGTTCTCTTGGTGATTTTCTCGCAATTTATGGTGTTCAGTTGACAGTGAATGAGCCCTAGCAGGTCTACCGGCTTCTCCGTTTTCCTTCGCGTTTTCTCGCATCCATTTACTCAAGGAAGAAGTCCACCGAAGTAGAAATCGACGCAGAATCTGGGAGAAAAACAAAGTTCACGCATTTCCCTCGGAGTTTGCACCACCGTCGCCGCCTTGTCCTCCGCAAATCAGAACCCTAAAATTTATGATTAGTGATAAAAGGTGTCTTCTTCGAAGAGACGGAAGGGAAACGAGCTTTTTTTTTTTTTTTTTTAAGAAAAGAAGGGGTTCAGTGGGGAGCGAGGGGTCGAATGATCTGCGAAGAATTGATCTGTCATCGCCTGTGGAAAAATTGATATGTGAAGAAACGAAGAGAGAAGAAGGGGCTAGTAAAAGAATTTGGATTTTAATTATTATAGTTTTTTAAAATTCAAATACTCATGTTTAAGAAAAAAAAAAAATTGCACTAAGCCATACTATTTTGGTCCAAATTTCATATAGGCTAGTATTTTCATATTTTGTGATTTGGATTCAACTAGGCTACTTTCTGTCGATGTGTGCGTAAATAATCCACAAACACCTTCCCACAAGAACGTTAGTAATTGTGTAGAGGTCGATGTATTTAATAATGCATGCAGACAATCTTAGAGTGATAATACAGTGTTACTACCAGATTCTCTGAACGATGAGTCGATGATGATTTAGATAATATCCCTAGGTATGATGTTTGCCCTAGGTTGCTAAAGAAGTCTTATTTAGTTGATGCTTGAGCACATTTGTTAAAAGGCGGTGTTGGTACCGTGTTCCCTGGTGGCAAAGTAGGTTTTAAGGAAGCAATCATCAAGTATTTAATTTAATTTAATTTTAATCTTTATAAGAATGACACAAAATATAAGCATGTAGTGTGTTCGGATTCTCTCGAGGCTGTGATTGGTTTGTAAAGGTCAAGGTTCATCCTGTTTCTGGTGATTATCAGATCTATAAAGTCAAGCTAACTCATAGGTGCATTGGGAAGATGTCTAATGTTATTCGTGAAAGGTTTGGTCCTAAAATTATGGGGTAGTTCTTCCTTGAAAACTTCAAGGATGATCGAGAATTATGTGGTAGGGACCGACAAAATAAAGAATGATTATGGGTTCCAAATTCCTTATCACAAAGCGTGGCGAACCATTGAGGCTGCTAAATACCACATTTATGGTACCTTTGAAGAGTCATATGATCATCTCCGTTGGTATTACGCAGTTATTGAATGCACAAACCTGACAGCGTTGTAGTACTTGAGTCGAACAATACGTCAAAGAGGTTCGAACAGTTGTTTTGTTGCTTTTAAGGTATGCCTAGATGGTTTTCTGAATTGTTGTCCCATGCTTTTTATCGATGGTACCTTCATGAAGGGACGTGCCAAAGGTACAGTGTTAGCTGCTACGGCAAAGAACGACGACAATGGTAATTGTCTTCACTTTTTTTCTTTTTTACTGTAATCTGCATTAGTTGTTTTTTGATATAGACGGTATGTTTTGCATCCTTTGAACATGAGTATGAAGCAGACTAATCTTTGTCCTAATTATTTTGTAGGGTTATTTTGTTGGGGAAATTATTTCCCGTTGCATGCTGAAAACATTAGCAATTGGACATGGTTTCTTGGCAAGGTTCGTGATTTTGTAAAGCATGATCAGGTTATATGTTATATCTTCGATTGAAATTTAGGTTTGATGAATGCTTTTAATAGCGCATTTTAGGAACCCATTCACTACTTTTGCCTGTATCACCTGCTTCTTAATTTGAAGGGTCATTTTTCAAAGGGTTGGACCAACAAACATCGTGCACAATTGGGGGATCTGTTTAAGGCATGTGCCTATACTCCTAACGAGTGACTCTTCAATGAAAACATTGTCAAATTCATAGGGGTTGGGGGGCCAATTGTTGTAGAGTTTATGGAACAACTTCATGTCCATAAGTTGGCAGTTGCCTACTCACCTCACATTTAACGATACAGTGAGATAACTTTGTTGGTCCCGGTACAAGACTGAGTGATACATGTATGGGGGGATACACGTATACAAATTTTTCTGACTATCAAACTGACCGAGTCTGTAACGCACCCACTTAAAATAGTATGGAAAATATGATGTGGCACAAGTAGGAACGTTACTAAAATAGTACTTTGTATTAAAATATACACACGCCACACATTTACACAGCGGAAGTAGTAAATAAGTATGATCGTAATTTAAGATACAAGCCAAAATTTAAAAATATTATTCTTGAAAACATAAAGTCTTTAAGAAAACTTCACAGCCTGCCGAGTTCATTCGCCCACGTCCGGATCCACAGCATCTGTAAAAATTTAAAGTGGAAGGGATAAGTGTTTGTAAACACTTAGTGGGAAACCTCTTTATAATTGCACAAACTAAACATCAATTGTTTATAACATGTGAGCCCCCAGAATTTCACCGGGTATATGCTTGGGTGGCGTGACCAACCCGTGGTGCCGGAACGACCGGACTATCTCATTTGCCAACATAGTGTTGGACTATCTCAGGGGCCAGTCGATAGCGGGCCAGACTCAAAATATTTAACATTCAACATTTAATAAGTGCAATTAAAATAATAATAAAACACTCGGTGAAGAGTGAAGTGATTCCCCACCTTGCAGGTTTGTACCTACAAGTAAAATTTTTAAAATAAAAATATTGTTACTTATCCCTTCACTTTTGTAAATTGTAATACTTGAATTCAAATCTCCACACATATTCAAATATTGTATACTAACACCCAAATATCAATTAAGTGTATAAAATCATCAAATAGCAAGTTATAAATAAATATCGACTGTAACAATGTAATCGGACCATTTTGAACCTTTCATACAAAATTTCGAATTTGGCAGATTACACACCTAACTTTGAAAATTCATATTAAATTATTCATACGTCCAAAAATTATGAAATTTTAACAGTATATTACCAACTCAATAAAGTTTATCACCATATTTTCAGATTTCTCAAACTCCTTACCAAACATCAAATATTTCGTAATGAACACACAGTAACAGATTCTGATCACTTAACTTTAAAAATTCACCATAACTCAACCACATGTCCAATACTCATGAAATTTTAACCATGAACTCCCAACTTCATGTAATTTATCAACATACTTTGGTTTTCTGTAAAAACCTAACCGATTATTCTCAGATCATAGCAAACTTCTACTGTTCCTGTAATTACGTCCAAAACCTTAGCTCTACTTCGAAAAATTACCACGAATTGAATACCAGTCCAAAAATTATGAAATTTTAAACCTAAGTTCCTTCACAAGTCTATTTTCACATATAAAAATTTCAGAATTTTCCACCAACAAATTGGATCAAAAACGAAATTTCTTCACAAGTTGTCCAGATTTTCGGTTTTCATGCATATATGAAGAACATAACATCTTAAACTCTCTTTAGACCATATAATTTCATGATTTCTACTTCTAAAGCATATATAATCAAATAATAAACATGATTTTGATCATAACTCATGAATAAATTGAATTAAACATTCAAACATGAAGTAAAACATGGATAACATGCAATTTACTCATCAAAACCCATTTTCCTATCAATTAATTCACATATCATGCATAAACTTCATACTACCACTTAAATAATTACCCAATCAAGAAGAGAAGCTTACTTAGAGATAGGTAGCTACAAGAAATCTCTTCTTCTCCTTTTTCAACTTCTAAGTATAAGAGTAGTAGTATTTGTTCTAATTTTCTTTCTATAAGCTTATATCTATTTTTGCATGCATGCTCATATATTTATAGGTGAAGCAATACTTGGAGATTACTCCAAGCCCCCCTAGGACCGACCTTGAAGAAGAATGTGGAGAAAACTTGTAGGTTAGATTAATAAACACATGGCAATTTATAAGTAGTAGCTAAATTTGACTTTATTTCTTCTAATTTTGACTTTGAATCTTGAAGTTTCATTACTTTTCCTAATGCTTCTATAAATTTCGAAATTTTTATGAAGTTTCAAGAGAAATTTTGTGTCTTGTAATTAAGACACATGTAGGCTTTGGATTTGATAAATAAAAAATAAAAGAAATTATGATTTTCTAATTTATTTAATGATTTTAAGGTACATTATGCATAAAATTAGTTATACTATCTTATAAAATAAAATTAAAACTCTTCTAAGGCTCTAAATAAATTATAAAGTCTATATACTAATCATAAAAAACATCGAGCAATCGATACGTAATTCGTTTCTTGAAGAAACGTTCATTTTTCAACTTATAACGTGTAAAATAAAATACTAGACTTAAGGACTATATTAATTTCTATATCAAATACTTTAAGACATAAAATAAAGAACATATAAAAATTATAAAGTTTCAAGAATAAGCATGTATTGAGCAAATAATACGTTAATTGTAAATATTGAGCAAATAAAACACATAAACGTGCCTTGGCATGAATTTTGGATGTAAATGCATCACATAGATTCATATAGAATTATAAAGCATTTAGTAAAGCAAATAAGGTCATGAAAGTCTAGGGTATTACAGTCTAACCCCCTTAAATAAATTTCGTCCTCGAAATTTCAAGTGTTACCAGGATTATTGAGGTAAGGGTATTTGGCTAAGATTTCGTCCTCTCGCTCCCACGTAGCTTCTTCCATTCCGTGTCTATTCCACTGGACTTTAACCATAGGAATATCTCTATTTCTTAACCTATGAAGCTTTCTATCAAGTATGGATATAGGGACATCCTCATAGGTTAAGTTGGCATCAATTTCTAATTCAGGTTGGTTTACTATGTGGGTAGGGTCGGGTACATACTTTCGGAGCATCGAGATATGGAATACATTGTGTATTCCTACCAAGGATGCTGGTAGTGCTAGCCTATAAGCCAAATCTCCAACTCTTTCCAATATCTCATAAGGTCCAATATATCTGGGCTTCAACTTTCCTCTTTTTCCGAAGCGGAAAATTCCTTTCATTGGAGATACCTTCAAAAATACCTTGTCTCCAATCTCAAAACTTAATTCTTTCCTTCGCTTATTCGCATACGCTTTCTGTCGATCTTGAGCTGCTTGCATCTTTTGTTTAATCTTTTTTTTACTACTTTGTTAGTTTATTCCACCAATTCCGGTCCTAACAATTTCTTTTCTCCAATTTCATCCCAACATAGTGGAGATCTGCACTTCCTTCCGTACAATACTTCGTACGGTGCCATTTCAATTGTAGCTTGATAATTATTGTTGTAGGCAAATTCCACTAAAGGTATGTATCTTTCCCAACTTCCTCCAAAATCGATGATACAAGCTCTCAACATATCTTCCAAAGTTTGAATTGTTCTTTCCGATTGACCATCTGTTTGAGGATGAAAAGCTGTACTGAATTCCAACTTAGTACCCAAAGCTTCTTGAAGACTGTACCAGAATTTCGATGTAAATCGTGGATCTCTATCTGACACAATAGAAACTGGAACTCCATGTAATCGGACAATTTCCTTAATATAAATCTGAGCCAATTTATCCAATGTGAACGTCATCTTTATTGGTAGAAAATGTGCCGTCTTGGTCAATCTGTCAACAATTACCCAAATAGCTTCATTTCCTTGTATTGACTTGGGCAATCCTACCACAAAATCCATCTTAATGTGTTCCCATTTCCATTCAGGAATCTCAAGTGGCTTCAGCAGTCCCGATGGTCTTTGATGTTCAGCTTTTACATGCTGACATGTCAAATATTTCTGTACGAAATTTCCAATATCCCTCTTCATATTTCTCCACCAGAACAACTTCTTTAATTCTTGATACATCTTTGTTCCTCCAGGATGAACTGTATATGGTGTAGAATGTGCTTCTTCTAATATTTCCTTCTTGAGTTCTTCTTTTTCTGGGACACATATTCTTCCTCGACATACCAATGTACCATCTTCACGTACTGAAAATTCTTTTGCTTTTCCTTCCTTGATCTTTTGTTTTATCTTTTCTAAGAATGCATCGTCATATTGAGCTTTTGCTATTCTTTCCTTCAGTGTTGGTTTCACAACCAAGGCATTGATCTTTCCCTTGCGACTTAAGGCATCTGCTACTACATTTGCCCTTCCCGGATGATACAATATCTCGCAATCATAATCTTTCACCAATTCCAACCATCTCCTTTGCCTCATGTTCAATTCCTTTTGTTCGAAGATATACTTCAAACTCTTATGATCTGTGTAGATCTGGCATTTACTTCCATACAAGTAATGTCTCCAAATCTTGAGTGCATGCACAACTGCTGCTAGCTCTAAATCATGCGTAGGATAGTTCTTCTCATGTGGTTTTAATTGTCTTGATGCGTACGCTACTACTTTCCCATTTTGCATAAGTACACATCCCAAGCCTTGTTTAGAAGCATCACTGTACACAATAAATCCTTCTGTACCTTCAGGAATTGTAAGAACTGGGGCCGTTGTTAATCTTTGCTTTAGTTCTTGAAAACTCCTTTCACATTCTTCTGTCCATTCAAACTTGGTTTCTTTCCGAGTCAACTGAGTCAAAGGTTTTGCAATCCGAGCAAACCCTTCAATGAATCTTCGATAATACCCGGCTAAACCAAGAAAACTTCTGACTTCGTTTACATTTGTTGGTGTCTTCCATTGGTTTACAGCTTCTACCTTTGTTGGGTCAACTTCTATTCCCAGGGCTGAAACCGTATGTCCAAGAAATACCACTTTATCCAGCCAAAATTCACATTTCTTGAATTTAGCATACAATTTTTCCTTTCTCAGGATTTCTAGTGTAATCCGAAGATGTTCTGCATGTTGCTCTTGATTCCTCAAATACACCAGAATATCATCAATGAAAACGATCACAAATTGATCCAGATATTGATGAACTCGATTCATCAAATCCATAAAAATAGCTGGTGCATTACTGAGTCCAAATGGTAGCACCACGAATTCATAATGACCATATCGAGTCCTGAAAGCTGTCTTCGGAATATCGCTTTCCTTTATTTTCACCTGATGATACCCCGATCTCAAATCAATCTTTGAAAATACACTAGCTCCTTTTAATTGATCGAACAGATCTTCAATTCGGGGAAGAGGGTATTTGTTCTTGATGGTAAGCTTATTCAATTCTCGGTAGTCGATGTACATTCTTAATGACCCATCTTTCTTCTTCACAAATAATACCGGTGCTCCCCAGGGTGACACACTTGGTCGAATAAAACGCTTATCCAGTAATTCTTGCAGTTGCACTTTCAATTCTTGCAATTCTTTTGGTGCCATTCTGTAAGGTGCTTTTGAAACAGGCGCTGCTCCAGGAATTAGATCAATAGTAAATTCTAACTGACGATCTGGGGGTAGTCCTGGCAAATCATCTGGGAATACATCCTTGTATTCACATACTACCGGCATATCGTCCAATGTTGGACCATCAGACTTTGTTGCTACAACATTTACTAGAAATGATGTACATTCTTCTTTCCTTAAATTTTTCCGAGCCTTTACTGTTGAAATTACCTGAGGTATAGTTCCAATTCTAGCACCATATAGTGTAAAGTTCTCATCCTTTGATCTCCGTACTGATATTTCTTTTTCTTGACACTTGATGAGAGCATGATTTGCTATAAGCCAGTCCATTCCCAAGATAACATCAAAGTCCTTCATTTCTATTATATGTAGATTTGTCGGGAGTATTGCATGCTCAAAATCAATCTTTACATTCCTACACAGTCCTAAGGATTGTGTCGTACTACCAGAGGGAATGTTTACTTCTAGGAAATCTTCTTCTACCATAATATGGGCGGTCTCAATTTGTTCAAACATCTTTCTAGAGATGAATGAATGCGTAGCACCAGTATCGAATAATGTGAAAACAGGTATTTGGAATATTTTGAACATACCTGCCATCACTTCTGGATTTGCTGTCGCCTCTTGCTGACCATGGCAAACACTCGAGCAGGTGCCATCTTCTGTTGTCCCCTCAGCTTTGGGCAATTAGTTATAAGATGTCCAGGTTCTTTGCACTTATAACATACCCATGTTCCTTTCAGGCATTGTCCAAGGTGTTCCTTCCCACAATTTTGCACTTAGGTGGCCTCTGTTGTGGCACTATTTCTGTCCTTTTAACTTGCTTAGAATTTCTTCCTTGGTTCGTACCAATCCACTTCCTTTTGTTTTGTTGTGATTCTGGCTTTCTTACGTCCTCTGATTTCATATATGCTGCTATCATCTGAGCTTTCTCGAATGCCGAGGCATAAGACTTAATATCTTGTGCCGCTAAGATAGTACTGATTTCCGATCGTAAATTCTGCATAAATCTTTTTGCTTTCCTTTCATCAGTATTAATCAAATGAGAAGCATATCTTTCCAATTGATTAAATTTCCTTTCATATTCCTGTACTTTCAGACTCCCTTGTTTCAACTGTAGAAACTCGGTCTCTTTCTGATCTAAGAATAACTGTGGTATGTAATTCTTAACCACTGCTTCTACGAATTTCTCCCAAGTAACTGTAGTTCGTTCTTCTTCAGTCATTGTCCTACAGTGAGCTTCCCACCAATAATCTGCATCTTCAGCCAGCTGAAATATAGCGCAAGAAACTTTCTGCTCATTGGTGCACTTAAGATAAGCGAATATCTTCTCCAAGCTCCGAACTCAGTTTTCTACTTCATAGGGTTTTCCCTTCTGGTAAGTGTTGAAGGTCTAAACTTCTTAAATTGGCTAACAATGTCATGGTTTTGGGTTGAGGATACAGGTGTTTGGGACGATTGCCTTTGGTGATTTAGTTGCTGAGCTAACCCCCTTAAGACGGAAGTTAGATCCTCGCTCATACCTGAGTTGTTTTGATTTCCTCTACGATTCATAGTTCTATTCAACACATTTTATTGGTTAATTCAAACAACAATGTAATGCAATAACTATACAAAACTTTCAAATAAATAACATAATTTAAGTACAAATAAAACATTTACCTGATCTCGTCGTGGAGAATAATCTCGGTGCGGCTGTTTCCTTTTTAAAATTTTAAAACACACTCCTTTTGAAAATACTTTAGCAGGCGAACCTGCTCTAATACCACCTGTAACGCCCCCACTTAAAATAGTATGGAAAATATGATGTGGCACAAGTAGGAACGTTACTAAAATAGTACTTTGTATTAAAATATACACACGCCACACATTTACACAGCGGAAGTAGTAAATAAGTATGATCGTAATTTAAGATACAAGCCAAAATTTAAAAATATTATTCTTGAAAACATAAAGTCTTTAAAAAAACTTCACAGCCTGCCGAGTTCATTCGCCCACGTCCGGATCCACAGCATCTGTAAAAATTTAAAGTGGAGGGGATAAGTGTTTGTAAACACTTAGTGGGAAACCTCTTTATAATTGCACAAACTAAACATCAATTGTTTATAACATGTGAGCCCCCGGAATTTCACCGGGTATATGCTTGGGTTGCGTGACCAACCCGTGGTGCCGGAACGACCGGACTATCTCATTTGACAACATAGTGTTGGACTATCTCAAGGGCCAGTCGATAGCGGGCCAGACTCAAAATATTTAACATTCAACATTTAATAAGTGCAATTAAAATAATAATAAAACACTCGGTGAAGAGTGAAATGATTCCACACCTTGCAGGTTTGTACCTACAAGTAAAAATTTTAAAATAAAAACATTGTTACTTATCCCCCTTCACTTTTGTAAATTGTAAGACTTGAATTCAAATCTCCACACATATTCAAATATTGTATACTAACACCCAAATATCAATTAAGTGTATAAAATCATCAAATAGCAAGTTATAAATAAATATCGACTGTAACAATGTAATCGGACCATTTTGAACCTTTCATACAAAATTTCGAATTTGGCAGATTACACACCTAACTTTGAAAATTCATATTAAATTATTCATACGTCCAAAAATTATGAAATTTTAACAGTATATTACCAACTCAATAAAGTTTATCACCATATTTTCAGATTTCTCAAACTCCTTACAAAACATCAAATATTTCGTAATGAACACACAGTAACAGATTCTGGTCACTTAACTTTAAAAATTCACCATAATTCAACCACATGTCCAATACTCATGAAATTTTAACCATGAACTCCCAACTTCATGTAATTTATCAACATACTTTGCTTTTCTGTAAAAACCTAACTGATTATTCTCAGATCATAGCAAACTTCTACTGTTCCTGTAATTACGTCCAAAACCTTAGCTCTACTTCGAAAAATTACCACGAATTGAATACCAGTCCAAAAATTATGAAATTTTAAACCTAAGTTACTTCAAAAGTCTATTTTCACATATAAAAATTTCAAAATTTTCCACCGACAAATTGGATCAAAAACGAAATTCCTTCACAAGTTGTCCAGATTTTCGGTTTTCATGCATATATGAAGAACATAACATCTTAAACTCTCTTTAGACCATATAATTTCATGATTTCTACTTCTAAAGCATATATAATCAAATAATAAATATGATTTTGATCATAACTCATGAATAAATTGAATTAAACATTCAAACATGAAGTAAAACATGGATAACATGCAATTTACTCATCAAAACCCATTTTCCTATCAATTAATTCACATATCATGCATAAACTTCATACTACCACTTAAATAATTACTCAATCAAGAAGAGAAGCTTACTTAGAGATAGGTAGCTACAAGAAATCTCTTCTTCTCCTTTTTCAACTTCTAAGTATAAGAGTAGTAGTATTTGTTCTAATTTTCTTTCTATAAGCTTATATCTATTTTTGCATGCATGCTCATATATTTATAGGTGAAGCAATACTTGGAGATTACTCCAAGCCCCCCTAGGACCGACCTTGAAGAAGAATGTGGAGAAAACTTGTAAGTTAGATTAATAAACACATGGCAATTTATAAGTAGTAGCTAAATTTGACTTTATTTCTTCTAATTTTGACTTTGAATCTTGAAGTTTCATTACTTTTCCTAATGCTTCTATAAATTTCGAAATTTTTATGAAGTTTCAAGAGAAATTTTGTGTCTTGTAATTAAGACACATGTAGGCTTTGGATTTGATAAATAAAAAATAAAAGAAATTATGATTTTCTAATTTATTTAATGATTTTAAGGTACATTATGCATAAAATTAGTTATACTATCTTATAAAATAAAATTAAAACTCTTCTAAGGCTCTAAATAAATTATAAAGTCTATATACTAATCATAAAAAACATCGAGCAATCGATACGTAATTCGTTTCTTGAAGAAACGTTCATTTTTCAACTTATAACGTGTAAAATAAAATACTAGACTTAAGGACTATATTAATTTTTATATCAAATACTTTAAGACATAAAATAAAGAACATATAAAAATTATAAAGTTTCAAGAATAAGCATGTATTGAGCAAATAATACGTTAATTGTAAATATCGAGCAAATAAAACACATAAACGTGCCTTGGCATGAATTTTGGATGTAAATGCATCACATAGATTCATATAGAATTATAAAGAATTTAGTAAAGCAAATAAGGTCATGAAAGTCTAGGGTATTACAGAGTCCCCTTTACTTAGAGTGATGTTGAACACTGAGTAGATAATCCACCTACTAACAGCACTGAGTGCAAGTCAGTTGGATAACTATCTACTTATGTTCAGTGCGGAATGTGTGGACCCTGAAAGTTTATAGTCTTATTTTAGTTTGCTTACTGAAAACTTGTTTTCTTCCTTAGGAAGTCGTGGTTAGAAGGGCAGTGCTGAGTTTAATGATCAGGCTGACTGATTCTGCCCTGATAAACAATACAATGAAACACTTAATCAAATGAATAGATAAGAACAATAACCAAAGCAATAAAAGCACAAGGAGTTTAACGTGGTTCAGAGACTCAAGCTCCAGAGACTCAAGCTCCTACGTCCACGGTCCTGATTGAACAGGAGAATCCTCTAAGGATTGGCTTGTTTTTAATGTGCCAAGGTGCACCAAGATCAGCTTCACTTACTGACCCTTACAAACTCCTTCTAACCTACTCACTTAACTTCCACCAACAAACTTGACTAAAGGGTTTTGGTTTCAGTTTGGATTCCAACTAAGGTGTAATTATCCTTACAAGACTAGGCTATGCTAAGGATGGATAATCATTCTAAGCTTAAGATATAACTTGGTTCGATCAGTGGAATACAGAATAACTCTCTAACTAAGTAACACTTGGGAAATTTTAGATGTTTCAAGTGCTTCTTTGAAATGTTGAATGCTTTCTGCGCTGAGAGTTTGAGTAATTTCTTGGCTTCGAAATTTTCCGTAACCTTGCTGGGTCCAAGGTCTTCTGTATTTATAGGCAACTTTGAAAAACTATACGTTGAAAGAGATAGCCTTCTAGATTGTCTTCTCGTAGGATTTGTTCAAATGATACATCTCCCATGCAGCAGTCGTCCTTGCATGGATTTGGAAATTGCATTTAATGCTTACCCGTTGAAATATGCAGGGATGTCAGGTTCAAGTCAGTGTCTGTACATGACTTAGCGCTCTCTGATTGGTCCACGTCAGCTGGTAGGTGAGAATGTCAGAACTCATTCTTCAGTTCAGTCTTGTCTTTACTGAGTTTAGGTTTGTCCTCATCTATGTACGTTTCCCAGTGCTGACATTCCTTTTGACTTGCTTGGATCCTACTCCAAGTCTTTTCCCAATACTCAGTGCGATCCTGTTCCCTTCAGGACTGAGTTAGCAATGATCTCAGGATCATGCTCTTCATCCTGACACTTACTCAGCCAGCTTAGATGAACAACCATAAGCTCAGGATTGTGCTCTTGTGTCTTCAGGCTTCAGTCTTGATTGTCATCAATGAGTACTTCTCTCATTGAGTTCCTGTGAAATGTAAAATATACTAACTTACAATCCTAACCAGGATTATCCTGACTATTATACACTTAGGCAAATCATCTTTTCAGAGGCTTTGGGATCTAATCAAAACTGACATTGTCCCAACAATTTTCCCCTTTTTGATGATGCCAAAACACTGAAAAGATCCTCAAAACAGTTAGAGGAAATAAAGTCTTATTCTATAAGATAAAGTCAGTGTTAGAGCAGTTCTTGATAAAGTACAGAATTTAAATAACAGCCAAAAAGACAATGAGTTTTTGTCTGTGGGCAAAGTAATAGATTTCATTGATAAAATGTTTCAGAGAGTACAATGATCTTAATCTATTACAAAAGTTCAGGGTACAACTAGATCTTCCTCATCTCAGGTCGAAGTCCATAGCCATTGTAGACTCTGTCATTCAGCTTTTGAACACGCTCCAGTTGATTCATGTACCCCTCAGCCTTGGCAATTTTGAAAACTTCAGTCATGATTGCCTTAGAGTCATAGCCCTTTCCATTTACTTGAAGTGGTGGTGGACTAGTAAGGAATACAGGGGCCTTGATTTGAACCTTTGCCGCGTCAGCCTCCTCCAAAATTCCTTTCAAGAGCTCAGGGTGGTTATCATACATGAAGTCGATGAAGTGAGCATCAATGTCATCAAAATCACCCCACTTCTTCACGATGTACCATAGCCTGATAAACTCATCTCGTGCATCCAACCAGAACTCCTTTAGCTTCTCAGAGATGAAGTCACCAATGAGCATAGTTTTCTCAGCGGGCTCCTCAGGCTTCTGCACTTGATATCTTCCTTGCCGTTGGCTTCTTCCTGTACTTCCTTGGCTCAGGCTTCGCCTTCTTCCTCCTCAGTAGACTGATTACAACATCATCAAGTTCTCGCTGTTGAAGCTCATTGATGTCAGTCAGCTTATCAACCTTTTTCTCCAAGATGCACAATTTCTCCTAATGAGCAATTTCAGCTCTGCGCTGAGCCTCAATCTTCTCAGGGGCAGCTCCCCATGCTTCCTCACACAGCTCCACGACCTTGTCAGCGTCGTAAGTGATTGGATTATTCCTAGTGTTAACCGGTGAGCGCTCTGAAGCTTCTTGGATAGATGGCAAATAAGGAACTTCTTTTGAAGGGTCATTAGCCTTCCCCGCAGCTTCCAGCCTGGCTGACTTTCTTACGCATCACAACCTCATTTCTTGGTCTTTTGTGCTCTCTAGGAGCGGATCTTTTCTTGGATCTTTCCCCCTTTTTGGCATCATCTCTTGGGGAAGGGAGTGCCTCTAGTGCAGCATCTTCCTTAGAATTGATGACAAAAGCAGTGAGAGATTGTACCTCAACTAGATGCTCCTTCATGAGATTGACCCTTGATGCAATGCCAGACACCGCGAAAGTCACGTTCAATGCTTGAATCGATCTTAGCTTCAAATCTCTCCATTACAGAGTTCAAGCGTTGCTCAGTGTCAGCCAACTTCCTCTCAGCGCTGGACAACTTCTCCTCAGTGATAGCCAACTTCGCCTCCATCTTCACTGACTCTTCAGTCATCCTCCTTGACTCAGCCGCGATCCTATTAGCCTCCTGAGCCATCTTGGCTACTGAGTCGTTCAGGGCTTGAGAGAACAACTCAGCTGCCTGACTCGCCAAATGATCCACAGCTTTGTCCATTCGTGCATCGTGCTCGTCCCTGAGCTGAGTTAGAGAGTTAGCCATCAACTTCTTCATGGTCTTCATTTCAGTCTTGACGGAAGAGATGGTGTTCAACATTGTCTTCTTTAAACTCTTCATTTCAGAGATGGCTACCGTCTTCAGCGCAGACTTCACCCATCTCAACTGTTTCTGAATCCTCTGCTCTTTAGCATCAGCCTGAGCCTTGACCATTTGCACTTCATATTGCATCTCAGCGAGATTCTTAGTTGTCTTTTCTTGTTTGACCTGAACAATACTGGTGAAGTTTGCTCGCCCAATTCTCGTAATTATCACGTCCTCATCATCCTGGGCTCCATCAGTCTGTGGCTGTCTCCCTTATCAGCCCCTGCACTTTCAGTCCCCTCTTCAGGGTGCACTGAAGGCGGTTTTGGAGAAATCATAGCCGTCTGCTCAGGCTCAGCTACGCTATCTCGAACCTTGGGAACAAGTCCCTCGAAACTAGGAGTCATCTTTGACGCCTCTACAACATCCTCATTTGTCTCAGGGCAGGGAGGCCCATCCTCGACTGTTGTATCATCGGCGGCTGAGATGTTCTCAACATCCTCAGCGACTGGTCCGCCCTTGGCACCAGTCTCTTTGTCACCTTCCCCCTGAGCCTGAGGCTCAGAGCTCATCTCATCAAGTTCCTTGGCAGTTTCCTCCACCAAGTCTCCTACAGCTCCTCCACCCTGACCATCCTCAAGGCCATCATCACCTTCATCATCATCGTCTTTGTCATCCTTCTCAGGAGTGTCAAAGAACTTGGACTTTTCAGCTCGCTTGGCAATCATCTTGGCAACTAGTTCCCTGACTGCTTCCATCTCCAGCAACGCCAGATAACTAGTTATTCCAAAGTAGTCGGTCAGCCCGGCTTCCTCCGAGCACCAGTAGTCCCATCCTTTCAACTCCAACAACATCCACTGCTCCACCATATTAGCTTGTTTGTACTCCAGCCGGACTTTTAAATCAACCATCATCTTTCACAGCTCAGGATAGTTGTTTAGTGACGGGAAACTTCTCACTACCCAACTATCAGCCCTTCCCTTGATATAATCAAGAAAAAAAATAGAAGTGATATCTTCAGAGTCATCCTCATCCCCAGCTTATTCGATGATCAGATCCAAGTAAGGGTTGATGTCCTTCAGATCTTTGGATGTGACAGGGAAATCCTTAGGGTTGGGTAGGTTGGGTTCAGGCTCGGATGTGTTTGGGATATTTGGCTCTGACTGTGGTGGGGATAGGTCAGTGTTTAGCTGTGAGGGTTCAGTGGGGTTTGAGGTGGGTTGAGGGTCAGAGATGGTTGGGGGTTGGGGTTCAGAGAGGGTTGGGGTTGGGGTTCAGTTGTGTGGGGTTGGTCAGGTTGCAGCAGCTCTACGGATTCGATGGTGTCCCTGACTTGCACCAAGTCAGAGGCTCTAGGAGAGCTTGACTCTTCCCTGACTGGGCTTACTTCTGTCAAAGCCTTTGCAGGGGACTTCTTAGGCCCCTTCCTCAGTCTCTTCAGCGGCTTCGACTCCTTCTCTCCACTCCCTGTCCTGATGTCATCGTCAGTCTCCTCAGCTTCTGAAGCGGCACTCTTGGAGACTTTCTCAGTCTCTTTCTTCAGTCCCTTAGCCATGACTTTGGACTTCACAACAACCTTCAGTTTGGCCCTCTTCTCCTCCTGGACCTTCTCCTCCGCCTCTCTCTCCGCGGCAACCTCCGTCTCAGCATCCTTGCTCTTCTCAAAGAGCTCATCCACCCTATCAAGCAAGTTAGTGACAACAGTCTTCTTCTTGCCACCAACCTTCTTCCTCTGACCCTGCAGCGGAGCATTAGGGTCAGGCATGCCCAAAATGGAGTACGTATCACCCTCAATGGTGAACATAATCTTTTTGGGCGAAATATCATCCTCCATGTCGAACGTACATCCCTGACAGGCTTTAGAGATGAGAAGTGATAGCCGGGTCCCAAATGGAAGGATAGCACCCACTGATATGTGCTTCTTGTCCTCATCCTTCTTAAGTTTATCCTTAGCAGTCTGACTGTGCTGGTCAAGGAAGAACTGCTTCCAGTTGGCCTCAACACCATCCACCAAAGCCCCCATTATCCTCAGCTTCGGCAGGCTCAGCTGCTCATGAGACCCAACAGTGCCCATGATCATTTTCGATACAACATCAATCATGGCACGATACTCGGGCTTAAGAGTATCTTTGTGCTGCCTCGCCCTGAACTCAAGAGAGCCTGACTTCGTCCACTCCTTCAGCAACTCTCCTTCCTTGTTCTCTTTGTATATTCGAGGATTGATTCCGGAGCACGGAAGCCCAAACACTTCCTTCACCATCTTGTGAAGGGCTATGTCACGCGTCTCTTCGTTGTAGAGCTCCTCACCATCTTCGTTCTTCTCTCCAGTTGGCACCAAGACGATAATCCTTGTGAACAATTCACTCTTGCGAGTGAAAAGATTTAGGTACGCTTCCACAACTGCCTTTGGAAGCACAGAAGTGGGTTTCTTCGTGAAATACTTCTCCATTTTGGCCCTGGCGATCCATTCGAAGATGGGCTTAATCCCCTTCACGTTCATACATACTCCTTCCATGGTGATTATGTGCTCTATGTTCACCAATTTGTTCTTGACAACATCGGAGATGTCATCAGTAGACCAGTTGGTGTCAAGAAAAGCCATTTGAAATTTGTGGATTGAGAAATTTGCAAAGAGCTTTGAATTGAAAGAAAACTCAGTGTGCAGTGTGAGATTGTGTTTGCGTAAATTTCTCAAATGACTTTTCCAATTGATATGAATTGCACAGCTACCCTGACGTGTGGTTGAGATTAGTCCTGAATTTGAAAAGGTCTGAAATGAAGGGCCAAGATTAATATTAAGTACAATCATTTACCCACGGCAGTCACATTCCGTATAAAACGGACACGTATATGAAAAAATAACTTCGCGCATTAAATGTTCCGACACGCATGAGTTTAAATATCAAAAGACATGTTTTAATGAAAACAGAATGCATTTAATGAAGATTTTCAGGATGAAGGACTCAGTGAGACGTTTCAAATTCACAAAGGCCAGGATTGAACTCATACCTGTCAGCGAGACATTGTAGCACCCTGATACCTCGCTGAGTCGAGTCTGACCTGTGTTCCCCCTAGATCCTACACTGACTGCTCTCCCGGATCTAAGAGACCTAACTCCACTGACAGTTCCATAAATCTTGCTTCAGTCAAAGGCTTAGTCAAGATGTCAGCTCTCTGCCTGTCAGTGTGAATTTTCTCCATCCTAATGTCCTTCTTCTCTACATGATCTCGTATGAAGTGATGCCTAATATCCACATGCTTGCACCTTGTGTGAAGCACTGGGTTCTGAGTGATTGCTATGGCACTATTATTGTCACAATGATTGGGACCTCATTTGCAAACACTTGGTAGTCTCTCAATTGTTGCCTCAACCACAAAATCTGAGCACAATAACTACCTGCAGCCATATACGCAGCCTCAATTGTGGATGTCGCCACTGAATTCTCCTTCTTGCTGAACCACAAGATCAAATTACTTCCCAAAAACTGACATGTCCCTGAAGTTGATTTCCTATCAATCCTACAACCTCCATAATCTACATCTGAATAACCAGTCAGTTCTAAGTTGCCATCCGAGGGATACCATAGTCCCATATTGTCTGTCATTTTCAAATACTTAAGTATCCTCTTGGCAGCCTCCAAATGACTTCTCTTGGGGTTAGACTGATACCTAGCACTAGGGATGTAAACGAGCCGAGCCGAGCCGAATACCATCAAGCTTGAGCTCGGCTCGTTTGGGTTTTTATAAGCTCGAGCTCGGCTCGAGCTCTATTAGTTGAGCTCGAGCTCAGCTCGTTTGCAAATTTTTAGGCTCGCGAATAGCTCGAGCTCGGCTCGTGAAATATTCGTTAACCAAGTAAACGAGCTTGGCTCGAGCTCGGCTCGAAAAAAGCTCGTTTGTAAATTTCTAGACTCGGTTCAAAAAGCTCGGCTCGAAAGGCTTGGCTCGAAAAACTAATTAAAGTTTTAAAAAAATATACAAAAATAACACATCTAAATAGACTAAACTATGTCTTCTTAAAAATAAAATAGTCCATAATAATAAATTTGTCCCTAATAACACATAATAATACTAATATCATAATAGTCAAAACACTTGAGAATAACAAATGGATCAACTTGTATGTCATGCAGCCATGCTCCCAGCTCCAAATGTATCCAACGCCTTGATCACGGATAATTAAATTTCCAAGCCTAGCATTGACACCAAATCACAAGTAAATAACATATACTACAAACTAAACTCGTAAATGTTGATAATAAAATCATTTAAAGTCAATAAGGAGAACCAACCTTGCTTAACTTCATGAAGAGTTGATAACAAAATCATTCAAGTCAGTTGAATCTCTTGAATATCCACACTCACCTTTGACATGCAAACAAAGAGAATCACAGTATATTATATCTAAATAATAACACAATATAATATGGAAGACAAATATAAAGCAGTCTATTAAATACATAATCTAATAAGATATTCACTTACTCGTTTTTTCCTTTTGATGTTATAATGAGCCCGCAACCAATCTTGTCCGCAGAGTAGAGCTTGAACTGTATCAACTCCCAAATTAGCACGGTGTGGACCAATAACCCTACCACTGGCACTAAAGGCAGACTCAGAAGCAACAATCGTTATTGGAATAACTAGTACATCACAAGCCATCTTCGACAAAACTCTATACTTAACGTTATTGTCATCCACCATTGTAAAGCATCAAATTCATTATCATCTTCAGAAATAACAATTTCCTCTTCCAAGTACACATCTAGCTCAGACTTCAATCTCTTCTTAGTAGGTTCAACAGTCTTAACATGTTTTTGAATTGAGCCGCTTTCGATTCTTTTCCTCTTCCAATGACATTGCTCACAGTATTGGAACAATTTTCAGTTTCTATTTGGGCCTTCTTCTCCACCATAGCTTTGTGAGCCTCGAAATATTCATCGTACAACTTGCGTAATGTATCAAGAACCAAAGCAATATTCTCAATTACACTAGCAGGGGAGTAAATCTCTGGAAAACACCATTCCACCAGTCTCATCTTGTACCTTGGGTCCAAAACCGCTGCCATAGAGATTAATAAGTTACACTCACCCCAATACTTGTCAAACTTAGTATTCATCTTTCTAATCATTTCAACCATAAAACCTCCCTTTTCCACTGCTTCATTCAACACCTTTTTAATGTTATACAACATAGTAAGAAACAAGTTTGCGGTAGGATATTCAGAACCTAAATTCAAAGACAAAGACAAAGTCAAATAATATGTAAGTATATATTATAAAGCTTAACCATAATAAAATTTAAAGTAACTCAATTGTTACCTGAAATGAGTTGAGTAACATCACTGAATTCTTCGAGAAATGAACAAACTACTTCCACTTTTTCCCACTCCTCCTCACTTGGCAAATTATCATAAGAAGTGTCCATTTCTTTGTATCTCGGAAAGACATCTTTAAATTCAATTGCAGCTATCAACATAAAATATGTTGCATTCCACCTCGTGCAACAATCCAACACTAACTTCTTCGAAGATAAATGCAATTGCTTTGCAATTTCACTGAAAAGATTAATGCGTGATTCTGAAGCTGTTATGTACTTTACACTTTCACGCACCTTAGTAATCACTACATTAATCTCCGATACCCCATCTTGCACCAAAAGGTTCAATATATGAGCGCAACATCTAACATGAAAGAGCTTTCCACCAATAGGGAGTGTGTTACAATATGCAAGACTTCCCTTTAGCAATCGAACAGCAACATCATTATAAGATGCATTATCAACCGTAACAGTCCACACCTTTTTTTCAATTCCCCATTTAACCAAGCACTTGTATAGCGCATCACTTATAGAAAGACCGGTATGAGGAGGTGGAACATCACAAAAATTCAGCACTCTCTTTTGCAAATGGTAGTTTGGGTCCACAAAATGGCAAATAACTACCATATATGAAATTTTCTGATCCGACTTCCACAAATCTGTAGTCACGCTAACCCTATTCACATTGTTTAAGGCTGCGATCACTTTCTTCTTCTCCATATCATAAGAAGTCATGCAGTCTTTCTTTGCAGTGGCACGACTAATGCTCTGATAATGTGGAGTAGCAGTCCTCATTGTTAAATTGAAGAGCTTATACTCTACAAAGGAGAATGGTAGCTCATGCACAATGATCATGTGAGAAATGACCTCTCTCATCTTTGCTTGATCATACTTGAAGTTTTGCACTGCAGAAACAGTTTCTGACTCGGCCAAAGATGTAGTGATGCTTATATGCTGTTGTCCTTTCTCAGCAATTTTCTTTATTGTACATACTTTGAGGTGCCTAATAAAATGAGTAGTAGCACCGGACTTGTTCAATGCTAACTTTTTTTGCAGTGGATGCATTCAGCCTTCATAGTTCCATCCGGAAGAGTAACCTCTTTAAAATCGTCCCACACTTTGGATGTTTTCTGCATTTTCTTTGCAGAAAATGGATTAACTTCTTCCTCTGGTTCATTTGTGTCAACATGGCTACCAGTTCCATTTGGAGTTTTTTGATCCAAAATAGTTGGACTTGCAGACGATGCTTGGATAGATTGAGTGTTTGGATTGGTCATTGTAATAGAATATCACTGCAAAAACCACCGAATTTGAGAGTTTTAGTTACAAGTTCATATTTTACTAGGGTTTTATTTAGGAGCGATTAAGAAATAACACCAGAAATAAGATAAACTAAAATGCAAACTCAACTCAAATTATAGCAGAAATTAAGCCAAATTAGCAAATTGAATATTATTGTTTTTTTAATAGCTTTCTCCATTTTTGGCACTTAGAATAAATTGAAGGTTTCCTAATCTCCAAGTTTTTTCAAGAACTTTCTAATTAAACATCACTTCAGAAAAGGAAGGTAAGGGTTGAAATAAACAGCAACATCTCAACATTATGAACTAAAATTATTTTACCTTAAACCAAAAACGGTGGGAGATGGGAGCGACGGACCTTGAACGGTGGTAGTAGATGGGAGTGGCGGAGGCGGGATGGCGGGATCGGCGGACGCGGAGAGAGGATTTGGAGCGTAGATTACGAAATAGGAGATTGGCGGGGTATTGAGAATTTGAGAGGATTAAATGAATTTGATAGTTGATACGCAGGGTCTATTAAATTTACTTTTATAGATTATAATTTATTTAAGTCTTTATTCTTAATTTCTTATCATATATATTTTGTTTTAGATGAATTATTATGATAATAATAATGATAATTTATAATTCTTATGGGCCGTTTGGTTTACGGGATAAGATTTGATTAACTAGGATTGGATTAGAACGATTATCGGAAAACGGATAGACTAGAATCAGAAAATTTGGACTATAACCAAATTTTATGGATCGAATTGTACACGAGATAGTCGTTCTAGTTTATCCAGGACCAGGTACTGTGCAATCCCTCAAACCAAACACGAGATTATCTGGGATTATAAAGACAATCACAAGCAATCCCTCAAACCAAATGACCTCTTAGTGTTACTATACCCTATGTTGAAATAATTAGTGAATTAGTACCCTAGTGTAAGTAATTAACTTCAATTCAACTAATACCTTTAGTAAAAATAATTAATATCAATTCAACTATGAAATCGTAGAAAGTGAAAATAACTAATATTAATTCAACGAATACGTTTAATAAAATATTGAACTTGTCATACATAAACAATTTTAAAATAAATTTTTTAGTTGAACAATTTATACCCTTTAATAAAAATAATTAATACTCCTTAGTGAATAACGCTTACCATTCGTACACTTCAATTCATATCTAAGTATGTATAGAGTGATATTGGTTCATACATAAATTTTCAAAGGGTATTGGTTATTATCACTAAAGAGTATTAGGTGTTTTCATTATAGGATATTAGTTGTTTTCACAGGAGAGTTTGTGTTTGTTTATACTGAACAACTAAGACTCTTCAGTGTAAACTAGTAATACTCTTTAACAACTAATACTATTTAGAGAAATTAACTAATACTCTTCTATGATTCATGTATATGTGTTTGTTTATACTGAACAACTAAGACTCTTCAGTGTAAACTAGTAATACTCTTCAGTGGAAACAACTAATACTATTTAGAGAAATTAACTAATACTCTTTTATGATTCATGTATAAAATTAATCCACTCTAATTTAATTTGCATCGATCTTTAGTTATACCGGTGCAAGTGATATAGTTCAATTTTCTACTTAATCGTAATTAGTCTACTTTTAATTCATTCTTAGTAAGCTTGTGAACTCGCTTGTATATTTTATACTTTATAGTTAAATTTTAATGTTTAGGATGTATGTTTATTTATTCTTTCATTATAATATATTTATAAAAGGTTATGTGAATGTATTTATTTAATAGTATATATAAAGTAAAATCGGTTCATACATTAACCGTTGAAGGATATTTATTATTTTTATTCAAGAGTATTAGTCGTTATCACTAAAGAGTCTTAATTTATTTTTGGTAAACAACTAATACTCTTCAGTGAAAATAACTAATACCCTCCAATACTTAACATGCATTATGATGTAATTTAATAAATAGTATCTTAACATTATTTCACATAATTACAACTATTTCAATTTTCAATACTTAACATTCTTACGTGCATTATGATGTAATTTAATAAAGAGTATGTATAGTGTGAAATTGATTTATATATGAATTATTGAAGGGTATTAGTTGTTTTCACTGAAGAGTAATAGTTGTTTTTATTGAACAATATTACTAGTTTACACTGAATAGTCTTAGTTCATTTTCACTGAACAACTAAGACTCTTTAGTGTAAATCAGTAATACTCTCAGTAAATACAACTAATACTATTCAATGAAAATAACTAATACCCTTCAGTGATTTATGTATAAACCATTTTCACTCTATGCTTTGTCTTTAATAAATAGTATTAAAATTAAATACACCTTAGAATTATTTCCGTAGAAGTTATTACTTTTAGGAATTTATTTGCAAAAATTGTAAATCGCGAATCTTGAAATGCTCATTAATTTGAAATTTTTTCAATTAATACTATAAACTATAACACACACACATATATATTATTGATAATTTTTTACAAAATTTTGATGATGGTCTAATGGTAGAGTCTAGTTTTTTTTTTAGAAAATGTGCTTGGTTCGATTCCTCTGCATTATACTCTTATGGATATTTTTTTAAACATTTATATATATATATATATATATATTATGGATAATTTATATATATGTTATAGATACTTTTTTTATAAAATATTGATGATGGTCTAATGGTTTAGTATTTTCTGCAGAAAAGGTGCATTGTTTGATCCCTCTACATAACATTCTTATGCATATTTTTTTTTTTAAACTTTATATATATGTTATAGATAATTTATTAATTTATATATGTGTTATAATAGATAATTTTTTTTTAAAATATTGATTGATGATGGTCTAGTGGTAGAGTCTAGTATTTTTTTTATAGAAAATGCGCATGGTTCGATCCCTCTACATTACATTCTAATGGATATAGTATTTTTTTAAATATTTATTTATATTATATAAAAAGAAAAAATTAATTAAATGAGCCTATTCGCGAGCCTGTTCACGAGCTCAGTGAACGAGCCTATTCGCGAGCTCAGAAATGAGCCTATTCACGAGCCTATTCGCCAGCCTGTTCGCGAGCTTAGTAAACGAGCCTGCTCGCGAGCCTGTTCGCGAGCTCAGTAAACAAGCCTATTCGCGAGCTTTCAAGCCGAACATCGTCAGGCTCGAGCTCGGCTCGATTAAATAATCGAGCTCGAAATCGGGCTCGAGCTCGGCTCGTGAAATTTAACAAACGAACTCAAACAAATTTTTTTCGAGCCGAGTCCCGAATAGCTCGCGAACGGCTTGGTTTGATTACATCCCTACCTAGCACACACACCATCTGCAAAAGTAATATCAGACCTACTTGCAGTCAGGTACAACAAAGATCCAATCAGCCTTCGGTACTCAGTCTGATTCACTGAAGCTCATTCAGTGTCAGGATCCATCTTTCAATTTGTGTTCATTGGGATCCTAGCTGGATTGCTATTCTGAACTCCAAACTTCTGAATCAAGTCTCTTGTATACTTGGTCTGATTGATAAAAATCCCTTGATCAGTCTGCTTGACCTGCAATCCTAAAAAGAAGTTCATCTCTCCCATCATTAACATCTCAAATTTACCAGTCATCAACTTAGAGAATTTCTCACAGAGCTGATGATTTGGTGATCCAAATATTATGTCATCCACATAAATCTGGACCAAAAGAATGTCATCACCTTCAGTGATCCTGAACAAAGTCCTATCCACGGTTTCCTTCCTGAACCTGTGGTCAGTCAGGAACTGAGAGAGTGTATCATACCAAGCCCTATAAGTTGCTTAAGTCCATAGAGTGTTTTCTTCAAATGGTATACTCTATCTCCAACCTCAAGCCCGGGAGGTTGTTCAACATAAACCTCTTCATTGAGTACACCATTCAGGAAGGCACTCTCTACGTCCATTTGATACACCTTAAACTTCTTGTATGTTGCATATGCAAGGAACAACCTGATAGCTTTCAACCTAGCTACTGGAGCAAAGGCCTCATCATAGTCTATTCCTTCAGACTGACAATACCCCTTTGCAACCAATCTTGCCTTGTTCCTCACTACAACACCATTCTCATCCTTCTTGTTCTTGAAGACCCACTTGGTACCAATAACACCTTGAAGCCTAGGTCTATCTACCAGTTCCAAACTTGATTTCTTGTGAACTGATTCAACTCCTCTTGTATGGCTATGATCCAGTTCGAGTTAGTGAGAGCTTCTTCAATTTTCTGAGGCTCTTGCTCAGAGAGAAAGCAACAGAACAGTGTGCTCTCACCATGGAACTGCCTGGTCCTGACTCCTGTTGGTGTATACTGTAAAGCAAACTTTTGTTGGGCTTTTATGGATATATTCAATTTCCTTATTATCTGAAATAAATGGTTTTTCACATTATTGCAATCTTATTAATTGCTTGTATTACTTGTATGTCTATTTATCTTATATTGTAGATAATGTGGTGGGTTTGTAGTCACACAGAAGATCACATTGTCAGTTCCTTATAAGATATAAACATTATTCACAACTAAGATAGTTCTGGACATAACTATTGGTATGAGTTGTAGTATGAACTTGTTAGTGGCTTGTCTTGGCCATTAGTTCATACTAGTACGCTATGTCGTATTGAATGGATCACAGTTAAGACATGTTCTTCTATTCTGACTGTTATGAAGAACTAAAGGTCTTGGTGACTCTTGTAATTCTTAACCCTAATTGTGATATCTAGATATGTGGAGCGCTTGTTCACTACTTTAATTTACTATGGGTGAGAATCTTGTTAGATTCAATGCACTATGTATTTTGGGTAGTGACATCGTTTGCACGATGTCTATTTATTGGCATTAGGGCACCGTGTCCTGGTGATCCAGGTTGATGACGTCCCCTTGAGGAAACTCATAAAGGATTGTCGTATTAAACCCTGCAGGTGGATTTAATCCGTACGACAACAAGGTTGAGTGGTACTACTCAAGGAATAATAGATGTTAATTAATTAAAGCGGTCAGAAGCTTTAATAATTAATGGACGTACGATATCTTTAACACGGGGAATTATAGAGTCTAATAGAAGCCCTGATTCGGTTCGGGATAGGACGGGAGTGCAACATTAATTCTCTAGTGGAATGAATTAATGTTCACGGGCCAAATATATGTTCTGGGCTGAACATAAGAATATTTGGGTCCATGAGGAGCCCAAACCTATACCTTCTAATAGATCCCTAGTCTGGCCCATGAAACCTATATAAAGGCTTCAATTTCGTTCTTTGAAACCCTAGCACTAAAAGAATTTCGTGAGCAGCTGAATTTCGTGAGCAAGGGTTTTTGAAGAGACGAAATTGGGAGGCACTTTTCTCCACGTTCGCTAGTTCGCCGTCCACCCGGTGTACGAACGAGGTTGGGAGACAGATTAGAAGATCAGTAGTGGAATCAACGCCTCGGTCTTCAAGGGTAACAGATCTAAACTTGTCTTTAGATGCATGTTTAGGTCTTTAATTGTTTATACACGTTTGGTATCCCAACAACGATCTTGGGGACGGACCGCCTTCACCGGCGCGATCCATCAACTCCCTCAGTTGGATCACCAATGACCTGGTCAATGGGATGATCCTCTAGTCATGTTCTCTTACCTGGAGTTGTTCCTGAAGTACCTGCAATGTTAGTGTCTACAGGATTTATAAATTCAGGAAAATGTACAGAAGGGGGTGAACCTGAGTCTACACCAAAGGGATTTACTAACTCAATGTCAGGGACATTGATTCCCCCTTGATATGTTAACTCAGTGACTGTCTCAGCTACCACCGCATCTTCGTTGATGGTACTTACCTCAGGTTGAGTCTGTTCCTCAGTCTGAGGCTCAACTGTCCCTGATGCGCTGGGCTTAGGAGTGGCTCTTGTAGTATCATCCTGATCTTCGTCATCATCCCAGCATAGAATAGGCACTGCCTTGACCTTGGGATCAGATTGATTCTTCAAACTCAGCCTTGTCACTCTCCTTGTGGCCTCCTCAGTGTCAGGATCCAACACTCTTACCCTAAACTCAGTGTTAGATTCATCAAACACAACATGTGGTGATTCTTCCACAACAAGGGTCCTACAATTGTAAACCCTGAAGACTTTACTAACTTCAGAATATCCTAAGAATACTCCTTCATCATATTTGTTATCAAAAGTTTTCAATTGGGTCTTCCCATTTTGAGGATGAAGCACTTGCAACCAAATAAATGGAAATAAGAGATACGTGGCTTCCTCTTGTTCCATGTCTCATATGGGGTCTGTACATGTTGTTTGTTCAGCATAGATCTGTTTTGAGTGTAGCATGTAGTGTTGATTGCCTCAGCCCAGAACTTCTTAGGCAATCCTGACTCAGCCAGCATGGTCCTGGCAGCTTCCTTCAGTGTCCTGTTCCTCCTCTCAGCGACACTGTTCTGTTGTGGGGTTCTAGCTGCAGAAGTCTTATGAGCTATACCAAGTTCATTACAAAAGTCAGAAATATATGAATTTATAAACTCAGTTCCCTTGTCAGATCTGATCTTAGTAATGGACTAATTCTTCTCATTGCTGAGTCTTCTAAGCAACTCTGGAAGCTTCACCTGTGTTTCCTTTTTATTTAATAGGAAAATAAACCAAGTATATCTAGAATAATCATCAATAACCACAAGGGTATACTTCCTACCATTCATACTCACAGGTGTTACAGGGCCAAACAAATCCATGTGCAAAAGCTGAAGAACCCTGTCAGTGGAGAGGGAAGCTTTCTCTTTGAATGACGCTTTGACCTGCTTCCCTTCCTGACATGCTTTGCACACATGATCCTTGCTAAAAACTTCATTAGGTAAACCTTCAACAAGTGAAAATATAGAGATTTTGTTAAGAATTTTGAATTTCAGATGGTTTAATCGTTGTTGGGAAATTGTATAGACTTATGTTTTGAATAAGATGCTAAAAGGTTCCTCATAAGTCTAATGTAAGTAAAGTATTCAGTAGAGTTAGAATAGAATTAGCCAGTTCAAATGTTAAGGAACTGAAGTGCATCTACTAAATTGTATAGTGTATCTAAGAGTTGAAGAAGTCCACTGAAGAAGAAGTTAGCTGAAGAAGAAACCTGAGTTATGAATATTTTCTAAGTGCATTCTTACTAAGGTTATACCATCAGTAGAGGATTGAAGTCCACTGATGAAGACTAACAACACACATTCAATATTAAATACATTAAAAGTTGTTAGTTAATCTGGGTGGAACAAGGCAAATCGAATGTCAGCAAAGCTTGGAATAAATGAAGGAATAAGAAGGTTCTCTTAGTTGAGTTCCACCTTAAAAACAGACAAGACTCTGAGCAAGTAGACTGCGCGGCCCAATAAGAAGATGACACGTAGGTGTACCCTACTGACAGCCGACTTGTCACAGACTGACAAGTACCAAAAGTCTTGCTTTAGCTTTCTCCAGAGAGCTGGTAAATAGGCAAGGTCTTTCAGCCGTTTCTTGACAAGACTTAAAGCTTAAATAAAGTCATTTGAACCAATCAGATACAAGAGACTTACTTGAGAAGATTCAACTCCAACGAGAAGATTTTTAAAAAGGTCTATAAATACAGAAGGTCGTGCCCATTTCTACACACGGGAAAATTACAAGAACAAAAGCATTCTCTACACTCATAACTTACTACGAAGAACTCGAAATCACCATTATTTTCCAAGTGTTTCATATTTGTAGAGAGCATACCAAACCTTCTGTAATCGCGCTTATAGCCATATCCAAATCTTAGAAAGAGATAATCCATCCTTAAAGCCTTGAGCTAACTTGTAAGGATTATCTCACAAACAGTTGGAACCAAACCCTACTCAAAACCCTACCCCAGAGTTAGGTTGAGAGTTAGAGTTAAGAGGTGTTAGTAAGTTGATTGTTGATATCAGTCTGAAAGCTGGTTGTTTTGGGAACTAGGGCCTGTAATTATCCTAGGGAGCAAATATCCTAAGAGAGGATTGTTTGATCAGTGCACCTTGGCACTATAACACAAGGAATTCCAAAGTGAAAGGAATTCTCCTGTTTAATCAGGACAGTGGACGTAGGAGATTCATCTCTGAACCACTTTATATCTTGTGCACTTACATTCTGTTAATTCTTTAGTGTGTGTTGATCAAACAAGTTTTTATCAAGCAAAACGAGTTTTTCTTAAAGGCTTACTAATTCACAACTAAAAGCTAATTAGATAGCAACTCAACTGAAAGTCTTGAACCTTCAGTGGAGCTGATATCTCAGCAAGCTTTCACTAGTAAATCTCAGCAGACTTCCAAGTCCACTGAAGATCTACTGTCTTGAGTAATCTGATAAGTTTTAAAGAAGAAGTTTGAATTTATAACAACAGGTGTATTCCCCCCCCCATACACCTTTATAACTCGTTTCGGGACCAACAAATGGTATTAGAGCAGTGGTTCAAAAGACCATTGTTCTAAGTATACCTTGTGCTCAAAAGGTAAAGTGTATCTGGTCGACTGAATTGATCTTGTGATAATCTTGTTTCGATATTATGGCTGACAATGCAGCTAGGGTAGCACCACCAGCAGAGAACAACATGGGAGTAAATCCGCTGAACACATGTCCCATCACAAGCTTCCACAGTTCTCAGTGGAAAATTATGATTTCTGGAAAATCAGGATGAAAGCACATCTTGCCTGTGTGCATGATGAACTGTTAAGAGTCATCACAAAAGGTCCATTTGTTTTTATGACTCCTAACCCAAGAACCACAACTGAAACTATTGCAGATCCTAGAGAAGAATGGCCAAAAGATGAAGATAACTTCACTGCAGATGAAAGGAGGAGACACAACCTCAACTTCATAGCCATGAACATTCTCTATACCACCATTCCAGACTCAGTCATGGGAAGAGTGATCCGTTGCCATACTACAAAGGAGCTCTAGGACACTCTTGCTCTTATGTGTGAGGGTACTGACAAAATAAAAGAGAACAAGCTCTCAGTAGCTGTTCAAAAGTATGAGCAATTCACCATGGAGCCAACTGAGACCATTGATCAACTTGATGGGAGGTTCACTGACATTATGAATGAGATTAACTCTCTTGGTAAAGTGTATACAAAAAGAGAAGTTGCTTTAAAAATCTTGACAGGTTTGACCTCAAGATGGGATGTGTACTCAGTAATGATGCAGAATACCAAAGATATGTCCAGCATGTCTATGCAACAGGTATTCTCTGAATTAAAGGCTTATGAATTTGATCTTAACAGGAAAAAGGGCTCCTGATGAGACCTCAGCTGAGAAGGGAGTTGCCTTCAAAGCCAAGGAGATTGAGCCCAAATCTCCAAAGCCACAGAAGAGTACAAAAACAAGTATCTCAAAGCAGAGCTGAGATGTTAGAGGAACTCAGCCTAATGGCTAGAAGGTTTGAAAAACTTAATAGTCGTTTTGGCAAGTATAAAAGGTTTTACAGGGATAACAGGGAAATAAGAAGCTATCCACAAAAGGACACTAGAGAAGGAGAGAAAAGGTCCACTGAGATGGAGAAAAAGAAAGAATTAAAGAACTATTCCAAAGCTGAAGGATCATCATCAAAGACTAGAGAGTCTACTGAAGAAAAGGATGATGATGACAACAGATGCTATCAATGCAAGAAGGTTGGGCACTTTTAGTATGACTGTCCTCAACTGAGCATAAAAGAAAGGAAGGAAAGGCAAGCCAAGAAAAATAGAAGATATATAGAGAGAAAAGCCATGGTGGCTGAGGATGTTGATGACGATCTAGAGTCATCTGATGGACTGTTCTCTGACAGCAGTGATGATGACATGTGCCTCATGGCAAGAGAAGAACCTGAGGTACAATCTAAACCATCCATTTCTTTAGGACACTAACTTGAGCCCAGCTCAAAGTCAACAGAGGAACTCAATATTCAGTCCGCTTTGGAACAATTGATGATTGATTTCTCAAGGTTGCAAGAAGCAAGTTTCTGTCTCCAAGATGAAAACAAAAAACTCTTGAGTGAAAAGTCCAAGTTAATTGAATCTGGGAATCAGGCAGATCTTAACTCAACTAAATCTACCATTGAGTTGACAAAAGAGGTGGAAACCCTCAAGAGTCAAGGAAATAGTAAAGATCAACTGATAAAGGATCTCACTGAATCTAAGACAAGTTTAACTGAAGAGAATTTAAAACTGGTAAGCCAAATAAAGGATTCTCTCCTGAAAATTGATGTCTTACAAAAATCTGAAGAAACCTTGTTAAAAATGATTGATGCTCTTAACAAACCCTCTCTTGCCATAGAGGAGATCCAAAGTTTTCAAATCAATCCTAATAACAAGTGTGGAATAGGCTATATTCCAAAACCTTTAGAAGGTCCTCTGAGTGTTGCTTCTTCAAGTGGCACAAAGAGAGTATTTGTTAAATCTGTGACTTTTCAACCACAGATTTTAGATAAAGGAAAAAGACCAGCTGAAGTTCAACTAAAGAAAGGTCTAACTCAGCCAAAACCAATTGGAAAGGCTCAGTTGACTAATCAATCTAGAACTCAGCAGAGGTACTATCAGTCGAGGTCTTCTCAAATGAAGTAATCTCAACTGAAAGCACCCAGGCATGAACACTCCTTAAGGAATGACTCATATAGAAAACCTATTCCTTTTGTGCCTAAAGGAAAAGGTTCTCAATACTTTTATTAACAAAGACTGGGACTAGGTGCACCCAAGCCTAAGAAGAAGAATGTTAAGAAGGTTCCTGTTCCTTCAAATGATGACACCCATAGACAGTTTACTCATAAGGCACCAAGGTAGGTAACTATCTATGTAGATGTTTATGGAAGACACAAAGTATATAGACTGAGAAAAGCTTTATATGGACTGAAACAGGCTCCAAGAGCTTGGTATGATACTTTATCTCAGTTCTTACTTGATCATGGTTTTATCAAAGGAAGAGTAGATAGAACTCTCTTCAGAATCACAAAAGGAGAGGACACTCTATTGGTGCTAATCTATGTGGATGATATCATTTTTGGTTCTCCAAACCAAGTCCTCTGTGAAAAGTTCTCTCAACTGATGAAAGAAAAGTTTGAGATGTCAATGATGGGAGAAATGAATTTCTTCCTTGGACTTCAAGTCAAACAGTCCACTGAAGGAATTTTTATCAATCAAGCCAAATATACAAGGGAGCTGATCAACAAATGTGGATGTCAAAACAGTAAGGTTGCAAGAGTTCCACTCAACACCAACACTAAGATGGAACCTGATGAAGATGGTGAATCAGTAGACCAAACTCACTACAGAGCAATCATTGGATCTCTACTGTATCTCACAGCAAGCAGGCCAGATATCACATGTGTTGTTGGAATATATGCTAGATACCAAGCAAATCCAAAGAAGAGTCATCTGGAAGCAGGAAAGAGGATTCGCAAATACCTAAAGGGTACTGTGAATTTAGGATTATGGTATCCCTCAGATGACAATTTGGAACTCACAGGATACTCAGATGCAGACTATGGAGGTTGCAGAATCGACAGAAAATCTATCTCAGACACTTGTCAATTTTTGGGAAGCAAATTGATTTCTTGGTTTTCTAAGAAACAAAACTCAGTAGCCACAAGCACTACTGAAGCTGAATACATGGCAGCTGGAAGTTGTTGTGCTCAAATCCTATGGCCAAGACAACAACTAAGAGATTACAATATCTTTGCTAATGAAGTCCCTATTTTCTGTGACAACAATAGTGCCATTGCTATTTCAGAAAATCCAGTTCTCCACACAAGATGCAAACATATGGATATAAGACATCATTTCATTAGAGATCATGTAGAGAAGAAGGATATCAAAATGCTCAAGATCTACACTGACAAACAAAAGACAGATATATTTACTAAACCTTTGGCAGAAGCAAGGTTTCAAGAACTGTCAGAAGAGATTGGACTTCTGGATCCAGGGGAGTAAGAAAGAAGTCTTATCAAAATCTCAGAAGAGAAGATTTCAAATCAGTGGAGATGTGACTTCAGTAGAGTAAAAGATCTCAGAAAAGCTACAAATCTCAGTGGAAGTACAACTTCAGTCGAGGTCGATCATATTCTCACTTATGTTTTTCAAAACTAAATTCTTTTTAGTTTTAAATGGAAATTTCTTTTCCAAAAATGTTAATGAGTACTTTCTGCGAAATTAAATCTTTTTACACTAGTTTGAAAAGATTTTGATAAATGGACACTATGCCAATTTTAAGTTTTAACAACAACTAATTAACAACAGGTTTTTTAAAAACCGCTGTGAAAAAATTAAAAACCGCAGTCATAGGTTTAACCGCTGTTAAAGGTTCATGCATGACGCTGATATACGTCGATTTCTACCAACCGCTGTTAAACCACTGATGTTTTTCAGCCCTATTTTCTTTTTCTTTTTTTAATTAGTTAAAAGAATACCCAGTTATATAAATGGGGTACTCTAGAAACTTCCAGGAGTGTATACCGTGACCTAGCCCCAAATCTGATTTTTCTCGCTGATTTCTCTTTTTCAAATTTTCTGTTCAATATAGATCGATTCAACTTTTACCAAGATTTCCTATGCTCGATTGAGAGAAATTTTGGATTAGGAGTTCAGTTTTGCCCTAGCCATTAAGAGCACGTCCGTGATTGTCATTCGCCATCCGCCGTGTTCCGTTCACCATCTGCCGTGTTCCGTCCCCCATCTGCTGTCCGCCGTCTGTGTTCTTCGTCTTCCACGGCCTTCTATCATGTAAGCACTAACTTTTATACATCCCTCAATTAATTTGAAATTTAATCCCTCATTTAGTTCGAACCCTAATGCTATGCTTTCAAGTTTATTGTCTTTTCTTTTGGTTAAATTTTATTGTGAAGTTCTACTACATAAATTAGTTTCAGCGTTCGTGAGTGCTTTGTTTAATTTTTTGTAGTTCGGTGTTCAGTGCCTGTGGAATTTGATAATGCGAGGCTAATTTATAAGTCATATATGGATTTGTTAACCAAAAAAATATACATAAAGCTGTATTTAAATGAATTTGTAATGTGTGTGTATGTGTGAGACCATAGAAAAACCATTGTAATGAAGATTTAGGCCTTTCTAGCTGGGACCATGAGCTTTTCTTCAGGTAAAATAAAGCTGTATTTAAATCAATTTATAGACTAGTTCCATTTCATTTCCTGTGATGTTCCCTGTATTTCCTACTCACAGCACTTATAAAACAATCACTGATCCATTTATATATGGTTAAAAAATCCATGGCAATTGCATTCTCTAAAGTTGTACAATGCTAATATATAAATTATATGCTTGTTTTTCCATCTATATATATCAGACAATTGATCATTTGTACTTCTCTTATGCGCTAAGGGTGTGTTAATTCAAGTTGTTAGGATATAGTTATGCAACTATAGAATCTGCATAAGTTTTCCTAAGGAAAAAAAATAAGTATGTAATGTGGTAATAAGGCATTTTTAACCTTAAGATAATCATAATACACCACATACATAAAAAGAATTATCATCAATGCGAAAGCATTCAAATATTAAGATTGTGTTTGGATTGAGAAATTTGATTTGAGGATAAATTTAAAATGAATGAATTTGAGAATTCGTGAATTTCAAATCCACGGATTCCAAATCACTTGTTTGAATTCAAAATGGATTTATAAATGAATTCCAAATCACTTGTTTAATTACATAGAAAAAAAATTGAGAAAGAGGAGAGCAAGAGTGTAGAGGGGTGATTAGAGATGGGATGTGAGTGAGGAACTGGTATGGTGAAGAGTGGGGGGTTGTACATGAGGGAGAGAAGAGAGAGGAGGGTGGGGTGGGGTGGGGTGGGGTGGGGTGGAGGTGGTGGGGGTGGGAGTCTGGAGAGGAGGGAATGGAAATGGGTTGTTGGGGGAGGGGAAGAACGTGAGGGAGGGGAGAGATGGGGTGGGAGAGGGGAGGAGAGAAGTGAGGAGAGAAAGAATGCAATATAATTAAAAAAATTGAGAACATTTCACAAATGACACTAATTGAGGAAGTATTTGTAAATTCACCAAATTATATATAAAATTTAGAATTTTAAATTCCATTGATTTGAAATTCATGGATTTGAAATTATAATTTATAAATCGATTGATTTAATTTTTTATGGAAACAACATAATGGATTTGACAGTAATTTTTTTTTTGTCTAAGTTATGTGTATGCAGAGATATCAAACCTCTAAATGTTGATTGAACTCATTGGATATTTTTACCATATTTTCATATTACATCAATCAAGTAACATTCTATTGTTGATCTTGTCCAGTCATTCCTAATTTCAGTTAGATAATTAAGCTGTTTAGAGTGTTCATATATATGTATGAGCTTGGGAGTTATGTTGCAGTTAGTTGGAAAAACAAATTGGTATTTCAGTGTTACAAGCAAAACAAACAGGTATGAAAACATTGCATAATGTAATATATGTTCACACACATATATATATTGAAAGTAAGAAATATTTTATAATGGGGTTTGTTGATAATCAAGGCGGCTAAGCAACCCAATGCGTACTATGTAGTTCGTGAACGAGAGCTGAAATTGATGAAGTTTGAGAAGAGTAGGTTACATGCGTACAATCATACATATTTGAGTAGAAATGGAAGTTGGGGTGTCAAGGTATTCTCTCTTAGATAAATTTCTCTTGCAAATTGAGTGCTCTATTTTTTTTTATTATTTACCTTGTTCTATCTTGTTGTAGGTTTCTGAAAAATATAAAGACGGTAGTGCAAAGGCAAGTGACGTGATTTGATTGGGCTCGTAAAATGATAGCAGAGTTCCATTCATCTATTTGGACATAGTCTATTGTATTTTTTTATATTGAATTATTAATTTGGCTCATAATCTTTTAGCCGTGTAAATGTTAGTTGAGAAATTATATGTGTGTACAATGCATAAACTTTAGTATTGTAGGAAATTTAATTTTTATTATAGATTACTTAATGAATGGTTGGTATTTTATGAAAAATTACTTGTTATTTTAAATTTAATTTTCAAATTATTAATATATATACATAAAAAAAGAGGTGCAACACCACTATTATTCAACATATAACATCGGTTACAAACTGCTGTAATAATTAGCTACAACTTCAGTTTAAAACCGTTGTAATAGGGGGTCAAGACCGTTGTTGTAGGTATTGGGAGGGGTTAATATGAACTACATATGACATCGGTTACTGGAGATACAACATCGATTATTAACCGCTGTTAAAAGTAGCTACGACAGCGGATCAAAACCGCAGTGTATCAGCCCACAGTTATAACATCACCATGTATAACAGCGGGTACTTATCCCCTTTAACATCAGTTAAGAACCGCTGTCTATCAGCAAATTTGTCATTGTGGGAGCATTTAATGCGCGCTGTATAAGTCAGTAAAACTTTTTCAGTTTCCTATCTCACGCGCCTCATAAGCCGGATGATGTGACCTTCCGGCTACCAACCCTTTTAATCCTCGCCTTCCATTTTAGGCCTTTTTTTCTTCAACCATTTAGATATCTCAAAAATCCCCACAACCTTTTCAACTAACCACGATCTCATCTGAATCAACCTCAATCATTAATTAAACTTTTGATCTCACCATTCATTCCATATATAAAAGGCTTCCATATCAATCTCTGAAACCTTTTCGTAATCTCTCAAAATCACTATCTTTCTATAAAAAAACCCTCTGTGAAATTCTTCAAAGTTCTTGAAACCCTAATGACAAAAATTAACCTCAAACACCTAACCAACTAAGACAATTTCTGGTACAAACCAAATGTCTTATTCGATAACCCAGAAATCCAATCTAGGCCTGAGTTTAGGCACATCAAGGGGGCCTTGGAGATGGTCAAAGCCGCTAGCCTAGAGAAGTTTCTAACAGTTCATCCTGAGAATTATTTTGATAGGCAAGTGTTAGAATTCTTCTTTAGTGTCAACAACACCGACACTAAGATTAAGTCTTGCCTGTTCCTGAAAAGAAAGAAGAAAATTGTTCGGGATGGAGAGGAGCTTATGGAATTTCAGAAAGTAAGGAAAGAAATCGATTTAGATGGAGAAGATCTGAAGGAGCTGTTTGATCTTCCATCAAAAGGCCATAATCCAGATACTTGTATCGCGGATAAGGGGGAGGAGCGGGTATACTCGATTATGCAGAAGAAGGTAAAGTATCGCCCTACGATGAATAGAAATGTGCTTCTCCCAGTATATAATGTACTGTGCGAGATTGTTGGGAAATGCATACTTGCCTATCAAGGGAGCTCAAAACAAGTCAGCAAGCCAAAGTTAAGGCTGATGAAGGCAATTGTGGAAAGCAAGGATAAGGAATATAACTGGCAAAAGTTCTTCCTTCGTGCACTGAACAATGAGCGCATGAAATTTCAACCAGAAAAGATACTACAATTGGCTAGTAAGCTTAACTATGCCACCAAGATCTCATACCTTATTGAGAATGTGGATGTAGGAGTTGACTGGAAGGAGGACAGGAAGTGGAGCAATTTAAAGTCACTCTTTAAATCTGGAAAAGCCCTGGAAGGAAGGAGACTTAGTGAGAGTGAGGACAACCCAGAGGAAGAGGAAGACACTGAGGAGATGAACCCTACTGAGGGGAAGAAAACCAAACTGAGGAGACTTGTCAAAGTGAGTGACAAGATGGCGAAACACAAGGAGGAGGTCGCTGAAAAGGCCTCAAAATGAAAGGAGAAAAGAGTTGCTGAGACAGAGAAGGAAACATCTAAATCCACCAAGAAAGCAAGAAAGTCAACCTCTACTGATGACTCTTCATCAGGTAACCCTAAATCTTCTCCCAACGTTATCTCTACTGACACCGATTCTGATTCCCCTAACCCCATTAAAATCAAAATCAAAACCAAACCCCGTAACCAAGCACATCTCCAAAATCTCCCAAACCCCTACTGAAGGCTCTCAACAGCCTGAAAGTGGATCCTCAAAAGACAACCCATCTGAAACCTCTATTGAAATAACCTCTAAACCCACTGAACAAATGACTTGAACCGAACATACTAACTTTTTACTAGTAGTTTTTCCGCAAGCGTACGGGTTCACTGTAGTATAAGTAAGTATAGCGACTAAGTATATCATACCCAAGGGAAGGAATGTATGCAAATAGATCCCTGAAGATCTACGCGTCGTAATTAATATGAGTGTATGTTTTTGGGTTTTGTAAAAGAAAATATAATCTAAACTAAATTACTCTATGAATGCAAAAAGGAAAATTAAACTAAGAACGTAGAAGTGTGTTTCGAATATGAGATGGAGATGCTCAGGATAGGAATTCCTACGTATACTAACAGAGCAGGTACATAATCAAGATAACAGTGACGTGCAAGAAATAACCTAAGTAAAAGATTGTAAGATGAAAGCTCAAGAATTCAAACCCTAATACTTTATCCTAACAATCAACTTCACTAATCCACTAACAATTTAATAGATTGTGCTTAATTAACGAGACCCTAATTTAACTAAGGTGATGCGATCGTCCTCCCTAGATAAACCGGTAGATTAATTAACCCTTTCTAAACCCCCTCATTAAGTCTACTAGTTGTTAAAGAGTGATAAGATCGTCCTCTCTCTAACACTTTTCGAATAAAATTCAAAGGTAAAGTTAAGATCGATTTTAAGAATTCATTAATTAAGAGAATTAAAACTAAACGTCACAAATTACCCGAATTACGCACCCACATCCTACTTCTACGAGTTCATCCTACCCCAAGCATGCAAGGGTTTTAGCTAGACATGGTTTTAACGGTAACAAAAGCAATTGAAGAAGTAACGAACATAAACATAACGATTTTAACTAAGAAATTATTAAACATAAACTAGGGTTTAAAGAAATAAATGCTAAGAACTGAAATTAGATTAATAAAACGAAGTCTCAAGTATTCAAGAACAAAGGACTAAAGAAAAGAAACTAAAAATTAAAACCTAACTATGAATTCGTAAGTAAACCTCGATTACACGTGAAAATTAAGCTTGCTCGTCTCTTCTCCTCTTTCTCTCTCTAAAAACTAACTCTAAAAATCAAGTGGTATGTGTTGTGTTCTTCAAAATCGTGTTCGGGACGAGTATATATAAGCATCGTGCCGAATCGGAAACTCATGGGTCGAAAAACGAATGTGGAGGCAAAAAGGGAATAGTGCTCGAGCATTACCCGCTCGAGCGGGGGCGCTTGAGCTCAATAGCTCGAATGACACTGGGGGTCGAACGGAGGCACTCGAGTGGCACTGCTCGAATGGTGCAATGGCTCGAGCGGGGGCGCTCGAGCTGCTCGAGTGGCCGAAACTTTCTGTAAGATTTGGCGTTCGAACCCTTCACTTGCTCGAGCGGTGGCGCTCGAGTGGGTCAGCTCGAATGGTTCTCTTTCTTATTCAACTAATACTTTTCTTCTCGTGCACTAATATCAATCGTATTTCTTCGATATCTTCTCATCCGGGCATCCATTTGAGTCAATTCAAAGTCCTACGAACTCCGTTTTTCACCCTCTATTCACCTATGAGCATCAAAGAGACAAATTCATCAATGTATAGAAATAGTACTCAATTGACTCTAAATACTCAATAAAATCGACCAAAACTAGGGTATTTCTAGCTACGAATCATGACAATTTCACGCCTAATCAACCCCACCAAACTTACCATATTGCTTGTCCTCAAGCAATGAAATAATAATTTATGTGAAATTGTTAGGAATGAGACAAAAAATCAAATCATGCAAGTAAATGAACTTGAGCTTCAAAGATCAATCACACGTATACTAACTCACCCCCCTTCCTCATACTCATGCAATAACAACAAGAAACACCGAGATCAAACATGGATGTGCCCTCGACGATGTGTTTCACTCCCTCACAAGTGTATATCAATAATAAGGGACTCACTCAATCAATCAATCACACATATCAGCAGCCATAGGCTTGTAAGCACTCTCCACTTCGACCATACTCTAGAAATCAATGCCGAATCAAAAAGGACTTTTCTCAAGGTTGTAATGTAGGCTCTTTGGACAGGTGGGATAACAAGATGGATAAGTGACTTAAGTGAATGGAGAATAGAAACTCAAACTTTAGTACTTCGAGATTAGGAACAAAATACTTCAAACATTTTCAATCAACACACTTTCAATTCCAATACTCTCAACACTTCAAATTTTTTTTCTAACTCATTTCACTTTTTTCAATCACTTCACTTTTTTTTTCTTTTTTTTCGCACAAACAAATGAGCTCATTTTTTCTTTTGCTCATTCTCAAATTCTTTTGTTCTTTCCCACAACTCATATTCTTCATCACACCTTCTTCTCATAATCACTCAAGCAATCACAACTCCCCTTTTTCAACTCAAATCGATCCCTTCACATTCACACCTTTCCTATTCTCCACTCAAATTGGGACAAAAAGGCTTAGGAACTTGGAATAGTGTTTAAATGTGCTAGCAAATGAAATAGACTTAAGGCTCAAAGGGGCTAATTAGGGATAATATCACTGGTAAGGAAAATTTTAAGGCTAAGTGACTCAAAAAATCAAAGATGGTCTAAGATCATATTCGGCATATCAAACTAGACACAATCAAGAAGCGAGAGCACACACAAATTCTAGCATCATCTAAGGTGACGACTCAATCACAAACGAAGAGATCAATTCATGCATCTTAATCTCAAAATGCTCAAATCTCACGGCTTTCACATCCATGCTAGTCCTAGTGAATTCTCACTCTCATCACACAAGTACTCAAAAGAAAAATTCGCAAGCATACGAGTTCTCTCTCAAATCAACTCTAACTCATACACTCACACAATATAATTCCTAACTCAACCTCACAACTTAACTCTACTCACCAAGTCATACTCAAGAATCATCAATAAGCAAGTGATAAGAGTTAATAAGCGTAAAATAAATCAATCATCACATCAGTCCATATCAAATCGTACCCCAACAATTTTAAAATACTTCCAATACAATCCCATAAATCAACCAAACACTCAAACAATCAGCTCACCACACATCATCAAGGAAAAACAGAAAACAAAAGACGGAAATAAAAAATGCAAGAGTAAGGAAAGCGGGGAAAATCCCCATCATCAATGATCAGGAGGAGGTGGTGGAGGGCGATAATGAGGATGATCAGCTCCCAAATGAGACACGAATAGTGACTCCATCCATCGGTGCATGTCGGAAAACTGGTCCTCCATCTGAGCCGATCTAGTGTCCATCCTCTCTTGCGCCTCTTGCATGTGCGTCATATCAGTCTGGAGTGTCTGAATCTGGTTTCCCATCTCTGTCCAATCCGCATATGTCGGGTACCATGGCCCGGGCGACTGCACTCCTGGTGACTCTACCTCCATCTCTTGCGGGTCCTCACCCGCTGCTGCTCCTTTATCATGTCCTTCTTCGTACTTTTACTCCTCCTCTTCTTGCAAGTCTTGTACTCCGCTAGAACCGGCACCACTCGTGCCCTCTCCTCGAGACCTCTTCACTGGCCTAGTCTCCCGGAGTCCTTGGCTATCCACTTCCTCTGTGTACTTAGCATCTATAGCAAGGTGTTGCTCTCCATTCATTCCGATGTTCTGTTTCTTCTTTCCTTTCAGAGTCACGAGCTTCTCGTTCGGCAGAGGGAAAAGGTCGTCCTCCTTGTACCTAATGCAGTAGCTTCCCAACCATCTCTCGAACATCATAGTGTTGTTCATCTGGTCGAAGCCTAAATCCATACCAATGCAAGAAGCTGCACACGGCACAAACCCGAGGCTCTTCACAAATACTGAAATCAGTCCACCTCCCCGAACTCTTGAGGTCTTCGAACCTAGCTTGAAAGGAGCCTCTAGTGGTGCTCCAAGAAGGCACCAAATCCCATACAACTGCTTGCTCGTCACAGTTCCCGTCTTAGAGCGGGCATAGATGGAATTTCCCAGAATCCTCTCCAAGTAGCGAATCACCGAATTCCTAATCGCCGAAGCTCGTGCGTTCTGTCCCTTGTACTCTCCGGCCATCCCGCCCGTGATGTCCTTCCAGAAATCATTTGCATTATACGACTTGGACACTCGGTTGGGTCTGTGCAAAGCTGGGAGTCTGAGTGCAAGGTTGACATCACCAACTTCACAGTCCTGCCACTCGTTCCCCAGTTTGAATCTGAACGAGTTTTCATCCTTCTTGTCTAACGTGGCAAGGAACTGCTCCACTAAATCTGCATTTATTTCCATAGTCAACAATATCTCAAAGAAATCCGCCATTCCATTTCTCGTGAAAATCCTTCTGATTTCCCTCTCGATCCCGATGTCTTGCATGAAGCTTACAACCGGCCTTCTAGTCTTTTCCACTTTCCCGGTCACCAAACTCCACTAATATGCCACATATCTCTAACTCCTATCGAAATCCAAGTTGTTCCACCTTGAGGGCAGTAGACCCTTTCGCCTGAGCTCATTGGTGACCTCTTCCAATTCAGCAATTGACAAGATTTTGTCCTCATTCTTCTTAGGAGCCATAGTACCTTTGCATATCACAACCATTCATGTCAAAACAATTCATGAGCATTCAATACAACATCAAACATATCAAGTAGCTTTCAACTCAAATTCATTCAACATTCAATCACAAACCAAGTTCATCAAGCTCAAGCCTTTTACTCTCATGTCAAATTTCTCAAGTTGTATTCAAACAATTCAACTATCACAAGTCAATAATGCCCACAACTAAGTCTATCATGAAGTAAAATCACAAGAATCATGTAATTTACATGCTCAAGACTCAATTCATACTCATTCATGCTCAATACACTCTCAATCCACAAGAACTTCTACTCAACAAGCAATACCCATATCATTTTCTCAAATTCCTACTTTCTCACTCTAAAAATTCACCCATTCTACTCATGCAATTGTTGGAGTTATACGTGAAAGTATGCTTTTACTTTGTATAACTCGTGTATCAAACACTCGTTTTATGAGAATAATTCTTTTATCGCATTTGCTTTAGTTATGATTGAATGTTGAATTTCTATTGCAAACCGTTCAATATATAGTACATGTTACATTGTAGTTAATGTGGTGATACCCGATCACGGAAGACAACATTAACAGTTTACTTGTAACTAAACGTACATTTTCACGACCTAGGTGGAATTGAAAATTCCGCCGTGAAAGGTCGATGTGTAAGGCTCAGATTGGTCTGTCTTGACTAAGAGATTGCACTAGCACATTTAGTATGTGTTGAAGAGGTCCTACAGCGAGGATGCATTCTTCTGTTCTGAAAGGTGAAGAATTAGACCTCAGTGGTTGTTGATTTCTTAATCTCCGTCACTTAAATAGGACCGTGTGTGCTTAATAGTTACTGTTTTGATTCATGTTGGGTGAGAATCATTGCGACTTCGAACTTTGTGTCTTGGGCAGTAAAGGTATTGTCAGACGTAAAGGTATGGCTGTCAAAACAATTTGATATGAAGGACTTAGGGGAAGCCGGTCACATCCTTGGGATCAAGATCACTCGCGATCGCAAGAAGAGGATGTTGGGCTTATCGCAAGCTTCATACATTGACACTGTTTTGAAACGTTTCAGCATGCAAGATTCCAAGAAAGGTTTTGTACCTTTTAGGCACGGAATCCATCTATCGAAAGAAATGTGCCCTAAGACGCAAGTGGAGATAGATGACATGAAAGGTGTTCCGTACGCTTCGGCCGTAGGAAGCCTTATGTATGCAATGCTGTGTACGAGACAGGATATCTGCTTTGCCGTGGGCATGGTAGCAAGATATCAAAGTAATCCCAGGAAAGACCATTGGACTGCCGTAAAGTGCATCTTGAGGTATCTGAAAAGAACTCGGGAGCAGATGCTGATTTACCAGTCAGATAGTCTAGTTCCCGTAGGATACACGGACTCGGATTTCCAATCAGACATAGACTCAAGAAAGTCAACCTTGGGTAGTGTGTTATGCATGGGAGGAGGAGCCATTTCATGGAGAAGCGTAAAGCAGAAATGCATCGCCAATTCGACCATGGAAGCCGAGTATGTAGCTGCTTGTGAAGCAGTGAAAGAGGCAGTTTGGCTCAAGAACTTCTTAGTGGACTTGGACGTTGTTCCGAATTTGCCCGACAAGATAACTGTCTTTTGTGACAATGCCGGAGCAGTTGCAAATTCAAAGGAACCTAGAGCCCACAAGGCCATCAAACACATAGAAAGAAAATACCATCTGATACGAGAAATCGTTAAGAGAGGAGATATAGAGGTGGCAAAGATAGCGTCGGGTGACAACCTAGCGGATCCATTCACAAAGGGTCTGCCTCAGAGTACATTCGAGAGACATGTGGATGGAATGGGAGTCAAGACTATTGCCAATCTGCTTTAAGTATAAGTGGGAGGAATTATTAGGTTAGTGTAGGTTGACATGAGATGTCACGGAGAGCTACTACACTAAGACATGCGTGATGTATACTAAAAGCAGACTTTAAGTATAAGTGGGAGATTGTTGGAGTTATACGTGAAAGTATGCTTTTACTTTGTATAACTCGTGTATCAAACACTCGTTTTATGAGAATAATTCTTTTATCGCATTTGCTTTAGTTATGATTGAATGTTGAATTTCTATTGCAAACCGTTCAATATATAGTACATGTTACATTGTAGTTAATGTGGTGATACCCGATCACGGAAGACAACATTAACAGTTTACTTGTAACTAAACGTACATTTTCACGACCTAGGTGGAATTGAACAATCCGCCGTGAAAGGTCGATGTGTAAGGCTCAGATTGGTCTGTCTTGACTAAGAGATTGCACTAGCACATTTAGTATGTGTTGAAGAGGTCCTACAGCGAGGATGAATTCTTCTGTTCTGAAAGGTGAAGAATTAGACCTCAGTGGTTGTTGATTTCTTAATCTCCGTTACTTAAATAGGACCGTGTGTGCTTAATAGTTACTGCTTTGATTCATGTTGGGTGAGAATCATTGCGACTTCGAACTTTGTGTCTTGGGCAGTAATATTAATCATACGACAGTTGCTAAGATTTAATACGGAGAAACGCGTGCGAGTACGGCTCGTGTGATTAATCCCCTTGGTGGGCTCAGAAGTTTTATTGTACCAAATCTTGCAAGTGAAGAATTAGTTTCTTCGGTACGAATAATAATGTTGAGCTGTCTTTACTCCAAGGTGAAAGATGTTAATTAATTTAGAGCTATTCAGAAGCTTAATTAATTAATGGACTTGATAATCTTAAACGCGGGAAATAATAACCGGGAGCCCATATTATCGTAATATGTATTAAGATGGATAGTGCAATATTAATTTATTAGTGGTAATAATTAATATTAATGGATTGAATTATATTGGGGCTCAATATTGAAATTCAGAAGTCCATTAGGAGGTCCAATCTTAATTCTCCTTAAGGCCCCTTAAGTAGCCCATTAAGTAGCCCAATAATGATAAGGTGATTAAAATAAAAAGAAAATTATATTGCTGATTTTTTCTTTTATATTTTCGAAAATAAGAGAAACAAAAGAAATAAGATTTTGTTGATTTTCTTGGAAAGATATTATGGAAGATATGTATTCTAGGAATACAAGAATATCTCATATATTCAAGAAGATCCAAATCTTTGGATTTCTTATTGTAAATTTCGAAAATTACCCCCTTATAAGGAGAGTGAGATTTTTGTGGAATATTTTATTATGGAGAAAAAAATATATGAGATATATTTAAGATTTCTTAGAGGCTAAGAATTTTTTTTCCAACTCTAAAATATTACAAAAATTCGGCCAGCCCTTCTTATAAATAGGGGATGATTATTTCATTCCCAAGTACATAATTCCATGTGTTGGAAAAATCAAGAAGCATAGATATTTTTCTTTTTCCTTAGTTTATTAAATTACTTGAAAGCATCTCCCACCGGTGATCAAGTGAGGTGAAAAGGGAAATACTTGAGAAGGCTTTGGGTTGATAGAGCGAGATTATAATTGTCCCGTATATCCAAAGGCCAATTCTACAAGAGGTACGTTAATCGCATATTTACTTGTTTATTCCGCCTAGTTAATATGTGAAATTAATTCAACATGCATGATGATAATTAGTTGTTGCAATTATTATTTGAATTAATTAGGATTAATTCATGCTAGTAATAATTGTATTTAAATTCGTATTTAAATTTCATCCCGAATAGATTCCGGGCACCCCAATTTTTCCCAACAACTGGTATCAGAGCCACGGTTTCGGGCTCTGAATTTTAAATTGGAATTTAAATTGTTAAACATTAAATTGAAATTGGATAGTAGAATTGTTAGATCTTTTTTGCAGGTATCCAATTGTCATGGTTTTAATGTTGTTAATTTCATGCGTGTGAATTAATTGTTTTTTAATTCGATTCGTTCGAATTCGTTTTTCTCGTGAGAAAATCCACGAGTAGATTAGTTGTTTTTATTTTGATTCGATCATTGTAATAGACTAGTCTAGATCTAGTATTTTTTTTTGTAAAAATAAATTGTAATCGGATCGTGACGAAGAACGAAGAATTAAAAACGGCGTACCCGGACGACGCATACAAGCGTGGCGCGTGTATGGATATAAAATCATGCAAGGGGTGAAGAAAATGAGGACGAACGGCGAAAAAACGGCGCACGGGGGTGCACGGCGCACGCCGTGCGCAACGGGTGCACGGCGCCGCGCGCACGCGTGCGCGCGCCTCGGGCGCGGGGCTGCAGCGCCTCGGGGCGCTCCGGGCGGCGCCTCGGCGTGCTTCCGTGCAGCGCCTCGGGTGCGCCTCGGCTGCGCCTCGGGCTACGCTTCGGGCAGTATTTCGGCGCTTTTTGGGCCGGGAAGCGTGCGGACCCACTTCGTGGGCCGACGCGCGCCGTATCTCGGGCCGTGGAATTTTTTCGGTTCGTGTTTTTTTTTCCGTGTGATTTTAAACGTCGTCCCGAACCCCAAACGATGCTGTTTTTTTGAAGAAGTGTTGCTGTTCGAATGGGAGCACGTCGAGACGAACGTCGGAAAGCAACAAGGACGATTTTTCGCATCAAGACGTGAAGAAATTAAACCGTGACAATTGGATTTGAGTGCTCCAATGTGTTTAATTTTGTTTTGATGGATGTTTTATTTCGTGCACCTATTATTATTTGTTAATATGTGTTTGCATGAATTTAATTGTCCAAGAAAAACCTTACTTTCGAAAATTACTAAGTATGTTTTTATAATCGCAATTTTATTCCGGATATTAAAATTGGATTATTTTGACCTCCATAATTTATTTATTTGTGAAGTTCTTTTGGAATACATTTCCCCCCCGGATCGGCCAAAAGAACGGATTTCACATGAATAAATTCCGAAAGGATGATTGTGGATTATTACTAGTGGCGGTATTGACCCTCACCACGAGTGGCTTGCTCAAAGCGAAATAATAATCCTGTATTTAATTATGGTTATTACTTAGGCATAGGGAACTGATATTAACTTACTCCCCTCGGAGTCCCTGTCAGTTTCTATGTGGTCAAAGTGGGAGCCAACTATTAATTTTGAATTAAGGATTTGTAACTTTTAAGTTTGTGATCCGCTTGAATGTATTTAAATGTATAGACCACCCCTCGTGGCGCATTTAAATTGTTTCGAGATGTTGGCTGATACATGATTATATTGTTTTAAGGTTTCAATATAATTGATGTGATCAAATTTATGTGATAATTTCGTATTTTTCTAGATATTAATATGAATGTATGTTTTATTCTCAGTTCATCATGTCGCAACCTTTTAATCCACTGTATAGTATACTTAAAGATAATAAACTTGTTGGTGAGAACTATGTTGATTGGAAACGTAATATAAACATGGTCCTTCCTGCGCAAGAACACTATTGGATATTTAGCGTTGACGTACCCAAGAAACCTAATGATAAGTCAAGTAATGGGGAAAAGGCAATATTCGATGATTGGAAGCATTCCAATGAGCACATGAAGCACATCATCTTGACATTTATGTCTGAGGATTTGAAGCTCATTCATGAAGGCATTGAAGCTGCTGTTGAGAGTGAGATTTTTGTGGAATATTTTATTATGGAGAAAAGAATATATGAGATATATTCAAGATTTCTTAGAGGCTAAGAAAAGATTTTTTCCACCTCTAAAATATTACAAAAATTCGGCCAGCCCTTCTTATAAATAGGGGATGATTATTTCATCCCCAAGTACATAATTCCATGTGTTGGAAAAATCAAGAAGCATAGATATTTTTCTTTTTCCTTAGTTTATTAAATTACTTGAAAGCATCTCCCACCGGTGATCAAGTGAGGTGAAAAGGGAAATACTTGAGAAGGCTTTGGGTTGATAGAGCGAGATTATAATTGTCCCGTATATCCAAAGGCCAATTCTACAAGAGGTACGTTAATCGCATATTTACTTGTTTATTCCGCCTAGTTAATATGTGAAATTAATTCAACATGCATGATGATAATTAGTTGTTGCAATTATTATTTGAATTAATTAGGATTAATTCATGCTAGTAATAATTGTATTTAAATTCGTATTTAAATTTCATCCCGAATAGATTCCGGGCACCCCAATTTTTCCCAACAGCAATTTCGAAATTGAAAGCAAAACGAGCAAACCCATAGCATATAAGCATCATTTATCAACAAGGAATCAAGAAACAACAAGCTATGCAAAAATCCCCAAAATTTTCGAAATATCTCATGAACCCTAGTTCTCATGCTCAATTCTTGGCAAATCCAAGCCTAAACTACGAATTGAATGAAAAGAGTGAAAGATTACATACCTTGTTGGAGCATTGAAGAAGATTCGTGAAGAAAAATGAACAAATCATGAGAAAACGAGTGCAATTCGTATGAAATCGCTGAAAATTGCCCCTATTTGTGTGTGTAAGTGTGTGTAAAAGTGTGGGAGAGGGGTATTTATAGAGTAGCTAAAAGTAGGGCTGAATTCGTGAAGCGCTCGAGCGGGGGCGCTCGAGCAGAACAGGTCGAACGGAACGAGGGCTCGAGTGGCGAAAACCTTATGGACAAATCGGGCGTTTGAGCCCCACATGGTCGAGCGGAGGTGCTCGAGTGGCTCCACTCGAGCAGTTCCTCCCTCTTACAAGCTTGAAACACGACCAAAAATCGAAATTTTCATACGAACCAAGCACGAAACATTCGTCTAACTCTTCAAAACAAGAACTAACCTGAGAAATCCTCGATTTAAGCCAGGTCGCTTATTCGACCGAGGAGTTGGGGTCTCTTCCAAACGTGCAATTCATCAAACCCATTCACATCACACCTATGCACTCACACTTAATTCGATCCAACTAACCTCATGCATCAATATTTTCGAAAAATTTGACCAATTTCTCATTAGAATTTCATGTACAAACTCGAAGTACGAATACACACCCCCCAAACTTTGTTCTTGCTATGCAATAATAAAGTTTGAAAAGAATGAGTACGAACGAGTAAGTACACTAAATTCTTATGAACTTAAATCACTATCAATGCAAAATAATGAACAAATAAAAACATCACTCCCCAAACTTCGACTTCACAAAGAGGTCTATGTTTGGGGTTCGGGTTACCTCAAACTCCAACACTCGAATGCCTCACTACTCGATATCTCAACATCGTCATGAATTGCTTCACCTTAAGCTCTCTTACTCGAATCAAGCACCACGAACCAAGCCTACACCAAAAAAATCTCAACAAATGAGGTTAACATATATGATTCACAAAACGATAAAAACGAACAAAACACGTAAAAGCAAGTAAAAATGGGTTGCCTCCCATTTAGCGCTAGTTTTAAGGTCCTAATGTCGGACCGAGCTCGAAGGAGCTCACGAGACTTGAGAATCTAAAATACCTCCCTTATTCTCATAAGAGAAGTTGAATAATTTCTTTACTCGATGCCCGTTCACCATGAATCTATGTCCATCCTCCTTCCCGACTTCAAGGAATCCACTCTTATGAACTTCCCTCACAACATACGGCCCGTTCCACTTGGACTTGAGCTTTCCACCAAACAACTTCATCCTCGAATTGAATATAAGGACTTGATCTCCCACTTGGAACTCCTTTTTCCTCAATCGAGCATCATGCCACTTCTTAGTCTTCTCCTTGAAAATTCGGGCATTCTCATAGTCACTATCTCAAAACACCTCCAACTCATGCAATTGGAGTAATCTCTTCTCACCAACCAAGGCACTATCAAAATTCAGCTTTTTGATCGCCCAATATGCCTTGTGCTCCAACTCCACGGGCAAGTGACATGCCTTTCCAAAAACTAATTGGTAAGGAGACATACCAATAGGAGTTTTGAAGGCTGTCATATACGCTCAAAGTGCATCATCAAGCTTCATTGCCCAATCCTTCCTACTAATGCTCACCGTCTTTTCAAGGATCTCCTTGATTTGACGATTGGATACCTCTGCAAGACCGTTAGATTGAGGATGATAAGCAGTAGAGACTCGATGACTTACCTCATATTTTGACAGCAACTTCTCCATCCACTTGTTCACAAAGTGACTCCCCCCGTCACTAATCAAAGCTCTTGGGACTCCATATCTCGCAAAAATATTCTTCCTCAAGAACTCAATCACCACTCGGGAGTCATTCACTCTAGTAAGGACAGCTTCAATCCACTTTGAGACGTAATCGATGCATACGAGAATGTACAAGAATCCATTGCTAGGAGGAAATGGACCCATGAAATCAATCTCCCATACATCAAATACCTCGACTTCCATGAATACGTGCAGCGGTATCTCGTCCCTCTTAGTAATAGAGCCAAATCGTTGGCACTTATCACACCTCTTAACCCATTCCATGCAATCTTTCAAGAGAGTTGACCAATAAAAACCAGATTGAAGCACCTTCCTCCCGGTCTTCTCTCCACCCAAATGTCCTCCACATGGCAAGGCGTGACAATGCCTTATGATATCACTCCACTCCTCCTCTGGCACACACCTTCTCAACACATGATCAATCCCTCTTTTGAACAAGTGTGGATCGTCCCAAATAAATTCTCGGACTTTCTTTAAAAATGCCTTCCGGTGCACCGAGTCCATCTCCGCCGGTAACTCTCCACTTGCTAAATAATTAGCATAATCAACAAACCAATGCGCTTTCCCTTCCACTCGATATACCGGAATATCTCCCAAACCAAACAACTTCTCGTCCGGAAATTCATCGTTCACCTCTCGATCTTCCACTGTGTTTTCCTTTGTAAGCTCCAACCTCGAAAGGTGATCGGCTATCACATTCTCACACCCCTTCTTGTCTCGAATCTCAACATCGAATTCCTGAAGTAATAATATCCAATGAATGAGATGGGGTTTTGCATCCTTCTTACTCATAAGGTACCGAATCACTGCGTGGTCAGTATATACTATTGTTTTCGTCCCTACTAGGTAGGGTCGAAATTTATCAAAGGCATACAGGACCACTAACAGCTCTTTTTCGGTCGTCGTGTAATTCACTTGAGCAGAATTCAGCATCTTCGAGGCATAGTATATAGTGTGAAAATGTTTCTCACGAATCTGCCCCAAAGCAACCCCCATCGCAAAGTCACTCGCATCACACATAAGCACAAACGGGCTAGTCCAATCCGGGGTCACAAGTATCGGGGCATTCACCAACGCTTCCTTCAACCTGTTAAAAGCCACTAAACACTCGTTAGTAAACTCAAAGACGACTTGTTTTTCAAGAAGCTGCGAAAGGGGTTTAGCAATTTGTGAAAAGTCTTTTATGAAACGTCTATAGAATCCCGCATGTCCTAAAAATGACCGAATCCCCTTCTCGGTCGAAGGTGGTGGAAGCTTCTCAATAGCAATTACTTTTGCCTTGTCAACTTGGATACCTTTCGAGGACACATGATGTCCAAGAACAATACCCTCTCTCACCATGAAGTGACACTTCTCCCAATTTAGTACCAAGTCCGTCTCTTCACACCTGCTCAACACAACTTCAAGATTGATTAGACATTTATCAAATGACTCCCTGTAGACGGAGAAGTCGTCCATGAAAACCTCCATAATCTTTTCTATCAACCCATGAAAAATAGCCATCATACACCTTTGAAAGGTGGCGGGTGCATTACACAACCCAAACGACATTCTCCTAAAAGCAAAAGTCCCATAGTAGCAAGTGAAGGTAGTTTTCTCTTGATCCTCGGGGGCTATCATGATCTGATTATACCCCGAATACCCATTTAAGAAACAGTAATACTCGAAACCACCTAATCTATCAATCATCTGATAAAGGAATGATAAAGGAAAGTGATCCTTACACGTTGCCTTGTTCAACTCCCTATAATCAACACACACACGCCATCCCGTCACTAATCTAGTGGCTACCAATTCATTAGACTCCGTCTTAGTCACCGTGGTACCCCTCTTCTTAGTAACTACGTGTAACAGACTCACCCATAGACTATCAGAAATCACAAAGATCATGTTGCTATCTAACAACTTCAAAACCTCCTTATGTATCACCTCTTGAATTACCGGATTAACTCTACGTGATTTTGCACTACAACTTTTCTACCCTCTTCTAATCTAATCCTATGCATGCAAATGGAAGGACTAATTCCCTTAATATCCGCGATCAACCATCCTAAAAGGGCAGATACAATTACCGAATACTTATCGGTCTCATCCAAGTAGGCGTATTTGAGGTGATCCGGGAGTGGTTTTAGCTTCTTTTTCGCCTCCAATGGTGGCGCCTTATCGAACATCTTCTCAAAAGTTGACTCCTCAGCTTCCAAGTTGTCATCCTGTACTTTCTTCATCTCCAAGAACTTGACATCTTCATTATCTTTCAAGCTGTCAAAATAATCAAGATCATAAGACTCATAAGATAGATCGTCAAGGATAGGATAATCAAACTGATGAACATAGAAAGAGCAAGGATCGAGAAGTGTGTCTTCAACGCAAGTGTCCATGATGTCAATGAAGTGACAGCCTCATCTCCCATGGGGTATTTCATAGCTTTATAAATAGCTATCTTCACTTCTTGATCATCAACTTTGACCGTAATCTTCCCATTCGCTACATCAAGTACCATCCCGGCTGTAGCTAGAAACGGCCTCCCTAAAATCAGCGGCACATGCTCATCTTCCTCCATATCGAGTACCACGAAGTCGGCGGGAAAAATGTGATTCTCCACCGTCACTAGAACATCCTCCACCACTCCTTGAGGTCTAGTGATAGACCTATCAGCAAGCTGGAGAGTCATCATTGTGGGTTGAAGCTCACCCCTTCCAACTTCTTGAACAACGAAAGAGGCATCAAATTAATGTTCGCCCCGAGATCGCACAAAGCTCCTTTCTTGATCCCGTTCCCGATATCACATAGAATGGTAAAGCTGCCAGGATCCTTCAACTTGGGAGGAGGCGCCCTGTGCACCATAGCACTCACCTCGTGATTCAAGTGCACTAGCTCGGGTCCATCCACTCTCTGTCTCTTTGCTATCAAGTCCTTCAGGAACTTGACGTAGTTAGGCATCTGTTCCAAAACATCATAAAAATGAATGTTAATATGTAACTTTTTAAAAACATCAAGGAATTTTGCAAACTTTTCATTTAATTTCTTTTTCATAAACCGCTGTGGATATGGGCCTGGTATCACAGATTTGGATACCCCCCATTCACCCCTCTCAGTTTCTTTCACATTCTTCCTTGCTTCCTTTGCCTTCTTCCACTTTGTGACTCTCTAAATCTCCTCAATGCCTTCCTCAAGGTCTTTTTCCTTCTGGGACTCATCCATACCTTTACTCTTCTGAATGCCTTCACCCTCAACCCCCTTCTCAACTCCCATCTCCTCAATCTCATCTCTAACTGCCTCAGGCTCTTTTTCTTCTATCTCAACCTCTCCTTAGGGTGTCTCAGAATCAGCAGGCATCTGGGGACCATCATATTTGGTCCCACTTCTCAACTCAATAACCTTGCAATGCTCCTTTGGGTTTCTCTCGGGCATTGAGGGATACTTGTCCGGCTCTCTTATCTGAGACTTTGCAATTTGACTGATTTGGTACTCAATAGAAGTGAACCTACGGTTGTTCTCTTGTTCACGCTGATCTCCTTTCTTACACAATTCCTTCACATCGTACTCCAATGAGGACAATCTCTTGCTTCCTTCCTCCACCTTCTGAAGGATAGCTCTCAACATCTCCTCAGTTGAGGAACCGCCTTCTCCACCCGGGGGTTTTGAACCTGGATCAATGCCTGGAGGAACTGTAATTCTGGCATTTGGATTAGCATATGAAAAATTCTCGTTCTTCCTCCATGTGTTCTGAGGAGGCTGCTGGCCTCCTTGATACCCTTGGGTATTCTTCCATATATTTTGAAGAGGTTGTGGACCAGGTGGAACAAATGGTTGGCCATAAGAAGGTCTTCCGAATTGATTGCCACCTTGTGGATAGTTAGGCCTTCCCATATAGTTGGCCTCCTCTTGCTGACTCGTGGGTTGGTCCATTTTCTCACTCACTGCTACATTCCCTCCAACCAAATTCTGCCCCATCTCGAGGTTACTTATCTTCTCCATCATCGCCATCAACAGCTTCCTCGTCCCCTCATTTTCCTCCAACTTACAAGCTCTCTGAAATTCTGGGTCCTCGTTCCATTGTCCGGTATTCGTGGCAATATTATCTACGATCTCTCTGTATCTAGCTGTACCATGATTCAGAAATGCTCCACTAGCACATGCATCAAGATGGGCTTGACCAGCCTTGCTGGCTCCACTGTAGAAGAAAGCCATTATATCTCCCTCATTGTACCAGTGCTGTGGGCACTCAATTAACATGTTAGAGTATCTCTCCCACGCCTGACGTAAGTCCTCTTCGGGCTTCTGGCGGAAAGAAGAGATCTCCATCCTAGCTCAATGGTTCTGGATGGAGGGTAGAATCGCTCGAGGAACAGACGCTCGAGCTCGGCCCATGTGGTTACACCTCCTCATGGGAGCGTGTTATCGTACCACTCCTTTGCTATTCCCGTTAAAGAGAATGGGAACAGCCTGAGCCTCTTGGCATCTTCAGATATACCGTTATAATTGAACGTGGATGCGATCATCAGAAAACTCCTCAGATGAGTATGAGGATTCTCCTTCCGAACCTGCCCCTTGAATTGATTCTCGGTAAGCAATTTTAGAATTCCAGGGAAAATTGAGAAGTTATTTGCCTCTACAGGGGGCAATGCCACTCCATCATAGTACTGTTGCGGTTGTGTCGCAAACCTTCATCGAATTGCCATGTTCTGATCGGCGTTCTGAGGAACGTGCTGACGAATAACAGGTGGTATAGGTACTTGTTGGACTGGTGGTGGTTGATAGACTAGTGGTGGGTTGTAAACATGAGGTGGAGGGTACGGGTATGGTGGATAAGGGTATGGGTAAGGATAAGGTAAGTTGTTTTGTGGGTATGTAGGGTTGTTCTGAGGATTTTGGACAAGGTTGTGAGCTAGATTGTTTTGATTCTGTGTTCCCGGGTTTTGGCTCTAGCTTTCCCCTAACGGAACTTGGTTCTGACTGGTATTCCCTCCAGTGCCATCCACCCGGTCCACTGTCTGATTAAACTCATTAGCAGCATCATCCAACTCATTACTGATGTCCATGTTATTGTTCTCTCCTCTGGCAGCATTCATCCTTCTTAAAAAGGCTCGGTTTCTTCTTGCTATTGTCTCAGGATTTAGCTGTAGTCTCTCTTCGCTCGTATCTCCTTGCGAGCATGTTTTCATAAACCTGAAACACTAACAAAAGAATCACAACGCAACTGCCGAACACATAAGAATAAAACAGAAAAATAAAGCACTCACAACTAACTACTAAGTTATCTACAAGTCCTATTCAAAAGACATACAACGCCATCCCCTGCAACGACGCCATTAACTTGAACCGAACATACTAACTTTTTACTAGTAGTTTCCCCGCAAGCGTACAGGTTCACTGTAGTATAAGTAAGTATAGCGACCAAGTATATCGTACCCAAGTGAAGGAATGTATGTGAATAGATCCCTGAAGATCTACTCGTCGTAATTAATATGAGTGTAAGTTTTTGGGTTTTGTAAAAGAAAATATAATCTAAACTAAATTACTCTATGAATGCAAAAAGGAAAATTAAACTAAGAACATAGAAGTGTGTTTCAAATATGAGATGGAGATGCTCATGATAGAAATTCCTACGTATACTAACAGAGCAGGTACATAATCAAGATAACCGTGACGTACAAGAAATAACCTAAGTAAAAGATTGTAAGATGAAAGCTTAAGAATTCAAACCCTAATACTTTATCCTAACAATCGACTTCACTAATCCACTAACAATTTAATAGATTGTGCTTAATTAATGAGACCCTAATTTAACTAAGGTGATGCGATCGTCCTCCCTATATAAACCGGTAGATTAATTAACCCTTTCTAAACCCCCTCATTAAGTCTACTAGTTCTTAAAGAGTGATAAGATCGTCCTCTCTCTAACACTTTTCGAACGAAATGCAAAGGTAAAGTTAAGATCGATTTTAAGAATTCATTAATTAAGAGAATTAAAACTAAACGTCACGAATTACTCTAATTACGCACCCACATCCTACTTCTACGAGTTCATCATACCCCAAGCATGCAAGGGTTTTAGCTAGACATGGTTTTAACGGTAACAAAAGCAATTAAAGAAGTAACGAACATAAACATAACGATTTTAACTAAGAAATTATTAAACATAAACTAGGGTTTAAAGAAATAAATGCTAAGAACTGAAATTAGATTAATAAAACGAAGTCTCAAGTATTCAAGAACAAAGGACTAAAGGAAAGAAACTAAAAATCAAAACCGAACTATGAATTCGTAAGTAAACCTCGATTACACGTGAAAATTAAGCTTGCTCGTCTCTTCTCCTCTTTCTCTCTCTAAAAACTAACTCTAAAAATCAAGTGGTATGTGTTGTGTTCTTCAAAATCGTGTTCGAGATGAGTATATATAAGTATCGGGCCGAATCAGAAACTCATGGGCCAAAAAATGAATCCGGAGACAAAAAGGGAATGGTGCTCGAGCACCACCCGCTCGAGCTCAATAGCTTGAATGACTCTGAGGGTCGAACGGAGGCGCTCGAGTGGCACTGCTCGAATGGTGCAATGGCTCGAGCGGGGGCGCTCGAGCAGCTCGAGTGGCCGAAACTTTCTATAAGATTTGGCGTTCGAACTCTACACTTGCTCGAGCGGTGGTGCTCGAGTGGGTCAGCTCGAATGGTTCTCCTTCTTATTCAACTGATACTTTTCTTCTCGCGCACTAATACCAATCATATTTCTTCGATATCTTCTCATCCGGGCATCCGTTTGAGTCGATTCGAAGTTCTACGAACTCCATTTTTCACCCTCGATTCACCTATGAGCATCAAAGAGACAAATTCATCAATGTGTAGAAATAGTACTCAATTAACTCTATGTACTCAATAAAATCGACCAAAACTAGGGTATTTCTAGCTACGAATCATGATAATTTCACGCCTAATCAACAAACCACCCCTGAACTAACCCCCTCAGAACCAGCCCTCACCGAACCCCACTGAACACCAAACTTCCATCCTCGAAACCATACCAGAAGAACCCTCTGATCCCAGATCCCCCACCCCTTCTTTACCATCTGAAGATGAAGAAGTGTATTCCTTCTTGGATACTCTTAAGGATGAAGTGGCCTACTCCTTGAAGACAAAGTATCCAGAGGTGGACGAATATCCTGGCCTGAAAGCCATGTTCTTAAGGGTCAGGCTACTTTTCCAACTCAAGGATAGGAGGCTGGCGGAATTTTGATGGCCATAGGAGGAGGAAAGGATGAGGATTGGAAGAAGGAGGAGCAGGAGGTGCTTGAGTTTACTGGTCTCACCAAAACCAGACTGCTATGTGATAAGAAGATCTTCCAAAGCCTGGTGATGGATAAGATTAATGAGGCCAAGTCTGCATCGAACAAAAAGGTGGATGAAAGTGTGAAGGAGGTTGAGAAAGAAAGGGATGAGGAGGGGGAGAGGTCAGCAATTGAGAAAGGTACTTCACCTGTGCAAGGTGGTGGTAAAGTAGCCAAGAATGTATCCGAGGCAAGGGATACTGAGGCTCAAAATTTGCCAAAGAGTAGTTCAGTAGAGGTGTCTACTGAAAATACTCCACAACAGCCCTCAGTGGTGGCTTTAGAGTCAGCTGAGGTGACTAGAGCTGAAGGAGTTGAAAAAGAGAGTGAGAAAGAAAAAGAGGTAGAAATTACAAATGTTGTGAGTGGAGAAATAAGAGCAACCGTCCCTGTAAAGGACGAATTGGCTGAAAAAAAAAATAGTTGAAAATGTGAAAGAGAGTGAGAGTGAGAAGAGGGAGGATGAGGGAGTCCAAATGAAGATAGATGAGCAGGCTGGGTTAGGAGGTGAGTGTGAGGGGGAACATGCTAACCCTTCGTCATGTGTAGGAAATCCAATCCTTGAGGTACCTAAGACTATTCCTAGTCTAAGTCCTCTGAAGCATGCCATCAACAATGTTGAGGAAGTTAGACTTCCATCTATTGAAGCTCAATTGAGAGATCTGTAGGAGATTGTACAAGAAGATGTAGATGAAACAGTCATTCTCTCAGACCACATTGATGAGCTTATGGAATCTACTACCTCATCTCTCCAGAATCTAACTCTCAAAGTCGAAGATTCTCAACAGATGGTCATAGATGTGGTAGAAGGGCAAAGTGTTCTGGTGATTGAAGCCATCAAAGGGATGGAGAAGAAGGAGGAAGAAGCAAGGGCCAAATTTATGGCAGATTCAGTGGAGAATGTGTCCACCAACCTAAAGTCCTCAGTAGAGGCTTTCTCAACTGATCTTATGGAGAAGGTTGAAGGGTTGTGGAACAAGAAGGTGACTGAGTTCGAGGTCAAGCATGAGGAGATGAAGACCAACTTGAAGGAGGTTCTAAAGCAAGCAGCAGAAGACTTCCCCACCCAAGAGAAGACAGACGTAATTATCAGTGTAAAACTTGACCAATTTGTCAAGTTTGGCCAAACTGCTGGAGCAACACTTGAAAGGTTGGAGGAAGAGGTGGATCACTGCTCAACCCAACTGAGGGCAGTTGAACATGATCAGATGCAGATGAATATCACTATTGCAGAGTTCATGATTAATGCCGAAAATGGGGAAGAGTTGGTATCTGGGAAACAGATAAAGCTGGATCCGAACAACTAAATGGATATAATTCTTAAGACTGCTGACTTTGCTAGAAGTCAGCAGATCAAGAATACAATGAAGAAGGTGAACAAGGAGGCTCAACAGTTGGCTGATGAGAGAAACCAAAGGGTGAAAGGAAAATAAGTGCAGAAAGAGAAGGACCTGTCCAAGTTCAAGGAGGCTGCTGAAAAGGACAAGAGAGAAAGAGCTGCTCTGAAGGGCGAGATAACCAAGAGGAAGGCTACTGATGCACTCTCAGCTAAGGTGGTAAAGAAGACCAGGTCTTCTCAAAGGTTGGTTGCAAAGTCAACTGAAGATTCAGTTGAGATCATCCCAGTACTGAATCCAGAGCCTATCTCCTCCGAGGTTCCCAAGTCTGCTCCAACCAGAGTCACTGAGCTAACTGAGCTAATCAAAGAAGCAGAAGGGATGAACGAGAGAGCTCAGAAGCTAACAGCTCAACAACAGAAAAGAAGGGACAGAGTTGTTAGAAGAATCGAATCTATTGCTGAACTGGCAGAGAGGAAGAAGCAGGAAAGGTTAGCAACCTTTGACAAAACCACCTCTAAGAAGTTCAGAAATGGTTATCAAAAGTGGACAACAAAGATGAAGAAAGAAAAGATGGTACCTTCAAAGGCGAAATTCCCTCATCATGATACTTGGGTTCCTAAAAAGCTCAATGATACTTGGGAGACGGCCAAGAGGGAGTTTGTCTACTCTTACTATGCCAGTGGAGAACTTGGAAAAGAAAATGCTCAAGACTTGTTCAATGATTGGCTTTTCGAGTCTTATCCAAAGCTCTACCCTGATATCAATGAAGCCTGGAATGACAAGTTTCCAGATCATGCTCTAAAAGCCCCTAAACCCATCATCTACTGGCCCCCAACTGATGCCACTGGTAAAGTAGATAGAGAAAGAATCACTGAAGAATGGGTTTCTCTTTGTGAGAATTTGGGTCTCAAGGGACATTCAAAGGAAATCATTGAGAGGAAGAATGAGCTGAAGATTAGAGTATTCAAGCAATATGCTCTGGAGCCAATCTTTGAGTCCATCTAATCTGTTTAAGTATTTCTGGGCATTTGTTTATAAGTCCCAGTTGTTCCTTTGTTTTTGAACCAATTCAGTAGACTTCATTGTATTTGTACTTGCAATTGATCTATTATGAAATGAAAACTCTACTGTTATTACAACCCAAGACAATATCTCATTATCATTTAGCCTTTTGTACTTGAATACATTTACTTACAAAATTCCTTGAAATTTTATGCCAACTGAATAAACTCAACTGAAAGAGGATATGTAATAGATAGGTTTCGGCATAATCAAAAAGGGGGAAATTGTTGGGAAATTGTATACACTTATGTTTTGATTAAGATGCCAAAAGTGTTGAGTGCAAACTCAAGATCAACACAAAATCAAGCAAGTATTTGAAGAAATACTAGGAATGGTACCTGAAAGCCTCTCTGTAAAAGCCCAGGAACACAAGAGAGAAGGCTAGAAAATAGTATCTGGAGCTCAAGATGGAAACCTCCAGTAATAGCTTGGACCTCCAGTGGAATTCCTGCACAAAGTCGGGCCGGAGAGGGCTCCGGCGTCAACCCTCCGACGCTCAAGTCAGAAAACTTGCTATGGAAGAAAAGCCATAGCTGAAAACTAGAGATGTGAGTGAGTAATAGTGATAATACCTTGTGAGGAAGAAGTAAAATGGATATTTATACCTTTGATTTGTGGGGGCAGAATAGTAAAATCGTCTCTGCTGCCCTAATTATTATTGGGACCACTGGAGGACCCGGGTGCCCTGGGAGCCGACGCATGTCCCTTGGCCAGCTAGCCTGGTGTCGTTTAGTACAGCCAAATCCTGACAGAATCATCCTTTTTCGAGCCTCAGTCCCAGAGCTCGTGAAAGGGACATATCTTATATTCCTTTCTCCATTATTCGTAATTTTGGAGAATAAGAGAACATTCCCAGCTTTTGGGGATCTTGGGATTCGATAACACTTTATCTCCTGGCTTATATATTCACATATTGTGATCGGTATCCAGAGCTTTTGAGAAGCTCTGGAGAGATGTATTTCAAACGAGCCGAATATTATTTCACAAACTTTTATACGAGTAGGAGGCTTCCAAATCCCTCATCAAGTACTGACTTTTCAGAGTTCTTCGCGTGTGATTTTCATAAGCTCTGGCAGAGCTGTCGAAATATTATTTCTCCTTTCAAGAGGCAAAACAAGTAAAGCCTAGCGAGACTGTATAGGAGAATTCTCATTCACTTTCCAGACCTATTTGGTCATTTCAGAGCCCTTTTATAGTGATAAGCTTAGATCTTCACTTTTATTATCTCTGAATAGAGCTTTCTGTTCTATTCTAACTTCCTTATGATTGATGTGCTTTGCTTACTCTAGCAGAGCCTACATCAACTACTCCCCCCTATTCCAAGTGATACTTCAAAAAATCTCTTGGAATAGATATTTCTAGCTCTGAGGTGATTCTGAGCTCTCAGCACATTTTTTATAAACTCTAAAAACTTTCAGACCTATGGGGCCAATAATTCATTTCCCGCCTATTTTTATTTTGAAAACCACAGATTATCGGAGCCCTTAGATCAAGGCTTCCTTTCAACTGCCTTCATCCAAATGGTACACGTGGAGGTCCAAAATAGGGGTGGTTTTTCGGCCCAACTCCACGCGTCCCCCTTAAAGAGGGACGTACACAATTCAGTTCGTCTTTCTCTTTCCTTTTTCGTCATTTCTTCTCTGATCACCTTCCCCAGCAACATCTCTCTTTGCAGGCTTCAGTGTAGGTTTTCCGACAGACTCTCGTTCTTCCCGCCTTTCTGCGGCTATTCTAGCCTGGGCAAGGTATTCCCCCTTTTCTCTACTATTCATTCCACTATTCGCTTTTTTGTTTTAAGATTTATCATGTCGAAGCTTCCCCCTTTCTCTGGTGAAAGTTCGGCGGCGCCGACGCCACTTAGGACGTCTAAACGTTTAACTATCCTAGGGTTACCAGCCTCTAGTTCTGCATCCCAATCTGTTAGGTCTTCTAGCTCTGACCGTCCCCTTTTTCCCAAATCCCTCCGCGAGGCAGATAAATATGATTTCTCGTCAGTCTAACTTAACCCCTGTGGAATTGAGGGTGATAACGGGAGCTTTAGAGCCACACCCAGAATTTATCATTGAGCTCCCACATCCTGGTGAGAGACCCAATTATGTGGTATATCCTTCCCTTACTTTTTGGGGTTCTCATATTTTAGAGGGGTTGCGTTTTCCCGTTTGCCCCTACCTTTCTAAGATATGTAACCTGTATCAAATCCCACTTAATCAACTGAATCCTTCTGCTATAAGATTGGCTCTTTCGTTTTATATCGTGTTTGAGGTTAATGGGGGGTTTCCCAAGGCCGAGCTTTTTCACTTTCATCACGACTTAAAGTGGAGAGATAAATTTTATTATTTCAGCTCCCATCCCAGTGGTCTGGCTAAGTTCATAGGCATTTCTCCTGGTATTGATTCTCATTGGAAGGATAGTTTTTTCATATTTAACCCTCGTTCTGGCCAATGACCCTTCTATTGTGATCCGGAAGGATGGCAATATGAAGTTCCAAATCCTGTCAAATCACTTCTTTCTCCTGAAGAAATCACTCCCCCAGCCGCTCGAGAACTGATGATATACTTGAATCGTGTTGCTGACAAGAAGGGAATACCTAAAGTTTTCCCTTTATTAAAAGATACAGTTGTACTCTTTAGCGTCGGGTTTTTGGCAACTGCAGCTCCTCCTCCTCCTGGAGCTGGTATTCCCTTTATCCCCACACCCTTTCTATCTGAGTGTGATCTATGATCTTTATTTATATGCTATATGTGTCTTGTTGAACAGATATGAGATGGGAGAATGCGCTTCTTCTATCGGACGATGACGATGCACCACCCAAGCCTGCTGCTTCTTCTCAACTCAAATCAGTGAAGGAAGAGGGTTCCTCTGCCACTGCCCATGCTCCTGAGATTTCCGCCTCCTCTATAGATCCCATCGATGCAGATCCGGTCCAAGCTGTGTTGGCCTCAGAGGGAAATGAAGGCGATAAAAACAAACCCTCTTACCAGACTCGAGGAAAGAGAGCTGCGAATCCTGCTTCTTCAAAGCTTCCTTCCAAGCGGAAAAAATCAGTCAAGAGTGATTTTTCCGATTCAGCTAAGCTTGAAGATTTGACTTCCAACGATCTTTTACATGATCCATCTGTTCCAGTGGAGGATAAGTGCATTTTGTTTCTCAAGTCCCTCCAGGTGTTGGATCACAGTTTTTCTCTTGTTCCATCTTCTCCTGACCAGCTCCATGGCTCTATGTTTCATAAATTGGTTGAGGTAAGGGTCTCAACTCTTTTCTTTTATTTACTTTATCTTATTAGGTCTTTTTCTAACCTCTTGGATTTCCTTTCCTTTTTTCAGTTTCTAGATTTACAAGCCCAGTTCCTTTCCTCGGGCTCTTCCACTTCTATCGCCGAGCTTCAGCAAGAGTTAACTAAGAAGGAGCAAGAATTATCTTCCAAGTATTTTAATCTCGTTCAGGCCAAAAAGGCGATAAGCAAGACTGCTGCTCTTACAACTGAACAGGCTGCTCAAATTTCTACCTTGGAGAAGGGGCTCTCTGAAGCGGAACAGAGAGAGATAACCTCAAGGGCGGAGGGTTTTTCACAAGGTCTATCTGAGGGTATTGACAGATGTCGCAAGAAGCTTCTGGGGACTACTTTGGGCCAAGAATTTCTCAAAGAACTGATTGAGGAGTCTCTTAAAGCTTATCATCAAAGTCCCCTATTTCTATGTCACATGGGCCCACACTTAGGCCATTTCATCAAGCAGGGCTTCAACTCCGCTGTCTCTCAGGCTGAAGAGAAGGGTTTCACTGGGAAAATTAGTCTTTCTCGTGCTAAGCAAGGTCTCACGCCTTCTCCTTATTTCAAAGGCGATCCTAAAGGGAAGGCAGATTACTCCTGGTTTCCTCCTGTAGCGCAGAAGGTAGCTTTAAAGTTAGCGCAAGAGGTGGAGATATCTCCAGAGCTGCCCCGGATGGAGCCTCAGTTGCGTGATCTTTTGTTCTCAAATCCTTCACCCGCTATAGCTGCCTCATCTCTGCCAGAGACCGCTGCTATTTCCGGCCCTGTTCCTGAGCCACCTACTTCTCCAGCTCTTGAGAAGGAGTCTACTGAACCCGTGCTGGGTGATCATCCGAATCAATAGAGGATTGGACCTTGAGGATCATCTTTACTGCTTTTGCTACTTACATTTTATTATGCATTTTGCTTAGAGCCTGCGTGCTCTCTTTGACTATCTCTGTTTTTGCACCCTTATCGTACTCTTGTGCTTTTCTGGTACTGTTGTTATTTCCGTCATCATATTCTTATGTGTGCTGCGACTATTTTGCTGTTATGCCTTTTAAGCCGTAATATATCTTTTTCGTTACATGATCTTCATCATTTGTCATTGCCTAGTTTTGACAGAAAAATTTGGGATGATGCTAAAGCATACTCCCTCCTCCAGTTTTTTTTTCTAACATCTGTGAAACAAAAATTCACAATTTTCATTTTTCAGCTCTGCGGAGATGATGCTAAAGCATACTCCCTCCTTCAGTTTTTATTTCTAACATCTGTGAAATAAAAATTCTCAATTTTCATTTTTCAGCTCTGCGGAGATGATGCTAAAGCATACTCCCTCTTTCAGTTTTTATTTCTAACATCTGTGAAATAAAAATTCTCAATTTTCATTTTTAGCTCTGCGGAGATGATGCTAAAGCATACTCCCTCCTTCAATTTTTATTTCTAACATCTGTGAAACAAAAATTCTCAATTTTCATTTTTCAGCTCTGCGGAGATGATGCTAAAGCATACTCCCTCCTTCAGTTTTTATTTCTAACATCTGTGAAATAAAAATTCTCAATTTTTAGCTCTGCGGAGATGATGCTAAAGCATACTCCCTCCTTAAGTTTTTATTTCTAACATCTGTGAAATAAAAATTCTAAATTTTCATTTTTCAGCTCTGAGGAGATGATGCTAAAGCATACTCCCTCTTTCAGTTTTTATTTCTAACATCTGTGAAATTTAAATTCTCAATTTTCATTTTTCAGCTCTGCGAAGATGATGCTAAATCATACTCCCTCCTTCATTTTTTATTTCTAACATCTGTGAAATAAAAATTCTCAATTTTCATTTTTTCAGCTCTGCGGAGATGATGCTAAAGCATACTCACTCCTTCAGTTTTTATTTCTAACATCTGTGAAATAAAAATTCTCAATTTTCATTTTTCAGCTCTGCGGAGATGATGCTAAAGCATACTCCCTCCTTCAGTTTTTATTTCTAACATCTGTGAAATAAAAATTCTCGATTTTCATTTTTCAGCTCTGCGGAGATGATGCTAAAGCATACTCCCTCCTTCAGTTTTTATTTTTAACATCTGTGAAATAAAAATTCTCAATTTTCATTTTTCAGTTCTGCGGAGATGATGCTAAAGCATACTCCATCCTTCAGTTTTTATTTCTAACATCTGTGAAATAAAAATTCTCAATTTTTATTTTTCAGCTCTGCGGAGATGATGCTAAAGCATACTCCCTCCTTCAGTTTTTATTTCTAATATCTGTGAAATAAAAATTCTCAATTTTTATTTTTCAGCTCTGTAGAGCTAGAATTTATTCTTCGTATTCATCTATTGACTTCAATTCGATTTTTCGATCATTATCCATGCTTAATTCGTATTAAGACTCATAGGATGTGAATTCATGGCATTCATAACTTAGTCAGAATTTGTCTAAGGATCTTCCAGAGCCGCGGGGTATAGCTCTAGCAGCTTTTCATTGAATTTCAAATATGCGATGATGCAAACAAACTGTGCTTACATACTTTGATTGGAAAGAACTAGCAAAAGATCTGAATAGGCTCAAACATAATATTTCTTCAAATTGCTTACGTTCCAGGGACGCGGCATTCTTCTTCCATTCTGGTCTGTCAGCTCATACGCACCCCCAGCCAGCACTTGGGTAACTACATATGGACCCTCCCAATTTGGTTCTAACTTTCCCGTTGGTTTAAGCGCATCAACTCTGCGCAGTACCAAATCTCCTTTTGTGAACTTTCTGACCTTCACGCGCTTGTTGTAAACAACTCTCATTTTACTCTTGTATAGTTCGGCTCTGATACGAGCCATCTCTCGCTGCTCCTCTATCATATCCAAATTTTCTTTCAACAGCTTTGAATTCTGATCCTCACTATAATTCAAGATCCTATGGGTTTCTACTCCTATCTCTGCAGGGATCATAGCTGTAGATCCATACACGAGATTGACGGGAGATTCTCCAGTAGCAGTTTTTTGACTTGTTCTGTAGCCCAAAGGACAGAGTCCAGCTCCTCCACCCAGTTTCCACCATCCATCTACAATAGTTCGATTGGTGACTTCTACTTGTCCGTTGGCTTGTGGATGAGCCACCGATATAAATCTTTGTTCAATCCTAATTTCCAAACACCAGGCTCGCACTTGAGAGCCTGTGAACTGCGTTACATTATCTGAGACTAGGACCCTGGGGACCCCAAATCTACTGCATATATTTTTCCATAGAAACTTGATGATGGCTGCCTCGTTGATTTTCTTCACAGCCTCGGCTTCTGCCCATTTACTGGAATAGTCAACTGCCACAATCAGAAAGGCTCTGCCTCCGGAAGCTGTTGGGAATTTTCCCACGATATCAATGCCCCATTTGTCAAATGGGCAAAGGGAGTACATAACTCCCAATTCCTCCGCTGGAATATGAATCAGGGGGCCATTTCTTTGGCATCTGTCGCATTTCTTCACTAATTCTTTTGCATCTCTGTTGAGAGTTGGCCAATAATAACCAGCTCTCAACACCTCTCTAACCACATCTTGGAAGCCAGTATGACTCCCTCCACAGCCTTAGTGCACTTCTCTCAACATATAGTTTCCTTCAAGGTTAGACAGACATCTCAAGTATGGTTGAGAGTGTAACGACCCGAAACCAAATTAGGGTTCTCATGATTTAATTTTAATGTGTTTAAATGAAATGCTTGTTTAAATATATGTGCATGCAAGTTCTAATTTTTTAGGTGACAGACGAGCATTTCGAGCCGAAAAACCCTACCAGCACTTTTTGAGTTTTATCCGTAAAAAGCGCTCGAATTTTCTTAATAAAAATTTAAAGAATTCAAAATGATAAATAAGAACATTTATATGAACCACAAAAATCATACGAATTTAATGGTATGTTTGAATTAAATTTTGGAACCAAAAGTCGAACTGAAAAATATAAAAAATACACTGTCGAAGCCAAAATCGCGTCTAGAATTGGGACTACCATAAATGGCAATCCAAAATCTGATAGAAATCTCCCCTCATAAAGTCCCATACTCAAGTGCAATCTCATGATGATATACTATGCCTAGCCCTAAACAACCCCTACACACTCAATCATTATTACCTTGCATTTAATACACCCAATGCCAACCCTTCACTCCTCCCTCTCCCCTTCTATAAATACAACCATCCAACCCTCATTCTTTATCTTGCAAACACACAAGAGAAGTTTAGAGAGAGAGAGAGAGAGAAAGTTAGGAGTAAGAGTAGAAGGAGAAGGAGCCCTCTTATCTCCTTCCCCTCTTGGCCTACACCACCACCACCTAGGAGGAGTGTTTTTCCCACCATCTTGAAGCCAAGGGAGTGTTAGAAGCTAGGGTGTTCATCTTTGGTTCCTAATCTTCCAAGAAAGAGAGGAAAACTACAAGGGTAAGCCCTATAAACCCATTTCTCTTAATACTTTGATCATACTTTGTCTTGGGCATGAAACCCTTAGAAATGGCATGTTAAGAACCTTTCCCAAGCTTATTTAAACTGTAAGAATGATGTATGAGGTTTGAGTTTAAGATTCCCCACGATTTTGAGCTTATATGATCATTTATGAGAAAGTATAAGAAAATACGTTTCTACCCGGGTTAGCTACTGTCCCTTTTTTGACGAACCCATTTCAGACCTTTATTGATGTTTAAAAATTATAAAAAATTACCTGGATTTATTATTTGATGTATATAAGAAACTGTGAAAATTATGTGGTCATCTGATCTATATTGGGGGAGAATAAATTTATGGAAATATATATGTTTGAAACCGTGCGAAACTGGGAGCAGCGACTCTATTTAACCTTTTTTCCTATTTCCACAAGTGATAAAATTATAAAAAAATTTGGGGATGTTTCCCTTGTTGTATTTTAAGAAATATCCAAATATCCTAGCATTTTGGGTAAAATATAATAAGATATACATGTTTTAATATTATGTGGCAAATACTTGACTGAGGTTGATTCTTTGTTTTGAAAAATTCATTTAACCCTTTTATATGTGTTTCAAAATCTTAGAAAAATTTAGAGATATTCTCCAATGAGTCTGGAATGCTCTATATAATATTTGGTTAATTTTGATTGAGTTTACAATAAGTTATGGATTTTTAAATAAAATATGTACTGCATGATGAACTATGTTATAAACTCGTTTTCCATCAAACATCTGTTACTGATCCATAACTTAAAGTGCTTAGGTTTCTAAATGAAAGATGTTAGGTATTAAGTTCACTGTAACATATTATAATTTAATGATTTTTGAATGTACCTACTGTGAGATATGATATTTAGACTTGAATGTACACTGTGTTGACGAATGTCTTGCTGCTCTATTTTCAAATGAAAATTTACCCTATTTTCGTAGCTCAAATGACTTGGTTCCCTCAATAAAATTTGTTCCATATCATCAGATATATAACATACTAAAATTTCATAATTTTCCAGTAAGTATAAATGCCCTTTTCAGTTAATACATATATGTATGTCTTTTGTTAAATAAGTAACACTAGAAAGAAGGAATAAGTGATACTTTTATAAACAAGCATGTTTTAGGTGTATGAATGATTTGTGTTTACCTGTCCAAAAATGTTTTTGAGTGTTTTACTTGCTTCTGAGTGTTGAATGAACCCGGATGACCCAAAACCCCAACCGGTGGACCCGTATTGAATTGGAGTAACCTTACTACCCGAATGAACAAGTTTCAACGCCCTCCTTGAACTTGAACAAGAACACTATGGCTGTTCTAATGAAGTAAATATTCTCCTATAACCAAAAAGCCCTAAGTATGATGCGAAGTTGAGTAATAAATTAAAAGAATGAACGATGACTAAATGAACGGACTGTGTTAGGTAAATTGGGGTTAGCTCGGAAGCTCGGAGGTCGCCCGTGTTCTAAGCAATCAAGAAGTTAAGCTTTACCTCTAAAAGTTTCCAGGTGGGTGACACTATCTGTATAGCTAGTTAATGTTATATGGACTATTGTCAGTTTTCTGAAACAAACGTAATGAATATCAGTAAAAGACAATAACAATCTTATGAATGTGAATGCGAGTATGTAATTATTACAATGTGAGCATATGGTATATAATTTGTGAACTATGTGAAAGTTGTAAGAGAAGCTGATGGAGGGATAAGGACGGAAGGGATAAGGACGCGGTGGAGTCGCTACCGGTGCCCCCCAAACAGGGATAAGGATATGATTGAAAGAGTACCAGTGCCCCCAAACTTTTAGGGACAATGATGCGGTAGAGTCGCTACCGGTGCCCCCCAACAGGGATAAGGATGTGGTTGAAAGAGTACCAGTGCCCCCATATATTTAGGGACAAGGACGCGGTGGAAATGCCACCGGTGCCCCTCATATGAATAAGAAAGGAGATTGATGGGCCTTTGAGCCATATGATTGATGGGTATTTGAGCCATATGAATGATGGGCCTTCGGGCCATATGAATGCTTTGTTCTTAATCTTTGTTTATAAGTTTTATGTTAAAGAAAACGAATACACATGACCAATAATTATAATGAACCAACTGAAAGGTGAAAATTTTAAAAGTATTATTATTTTGGATCTCCTGATAATCTGTATAACAGCATACATGTTACCCGCTGAGATTTTATCTCACGCCCCTCTCTAAACATTTCCAGGTTATGATGCTGAGGTCCGGGAGCTGCCGTAGATGACTGCTTCCCACTCCCGTTTATTAATTAAATAAACTGCTTTTATCGAGATTGAGACAATATGCTATTTTAATACTACTGTTAATATTTTGTCACTAATGCCTCGAGAGTCATACCCAGGACTCATCGGGATGTTTCTTTATTAAATAATAGGATGATGGTTTTTATTAAGTAACAAACTGCTGTCTTCTCAAATAAATATTATGTTAAGTTCTTCCGCTGCATCTTTATAATTATATTTATTTTTTATCTTTTATAAAGAAATTTTCTGGCTCAGTTTTTATGGTTCATTAAGTGATGACTCGGGTTTAGGATGTTGTGACCTCAAAGGTCAACTTTCTGAATTTCGGGGCGTTACAGGTGGTATCAGAGCTTATGTTCAAAACTTCGGACCAAATGATTTATTTTCCTTTATTTCAAAATTTTCACTTAGTAAAGTAGATAAATTTTATAAACTTCAAATTAAATATCACTAGTGGGAAGGTTATCTACATCGAGCATACTGGAAAACCTCAAGGTATGTGATGTCTTATGAGAAATCTAATAACAAAACCCTTACAAATAAGAAAACCAAAAAAGAAAGAAAGAACACAGAAGCTTATGAGGACAAGTGCTTGAATTTCATACTATTTGCGCATGTATGTGAAATTATTTGATTATTCATGTTATGCTATTCTATGACGTTATTTTCTCTGGCGAGTAAAATTGTTATGTCGTGTATAGTATTACTATTTTCTTTTCTCCTTTAGTGTTCTGTCTACAGACCTTAGAGCAATTCTAGGTTGAGAATTTTAGCATATAGGCACAACTGCTGGACCATAAAGTAGTCTGATTTTGAGACCCTAATGGTTTTGTGGCACGCCTTATCTAGTTGTCGAGGAAGAACCATCGACTAAGACATGGTGGCTACGGGTCATGAGGACCAATCAACCTCCCAAATGGACCCTGACAGGCATGACATCGAGACAGGACTTAGTCACCTTCATGGATCCTTTGCCAACTAGTACATGTTTGAATTTTGGTAGTTGTGGAAATAATCTCCCGGTAGTAGCCGGATGACCCTTATCGTTGCGAACTAAGATATTTCGTGGATTGACTTAGACCCTACCCTTTTAGTAGCTCGAGCTATTTCTTTATAGTAGCCTCGCAACCTTCACCGTTTGACTTATTATGTATATCTTGACTACTTTTAATACTATCTTTATATATTTTGGAAGTCTCGCATCTTTTGATTTTCGTTGGAGACCTGTTTCTCTCCGTTTAACTTTGAGAACTCATTTTTCTCTTTCCAATTATGTATACTCACTACAGTCTCACGTGCTTTATTTCGTGGGATATTCTATTCTATCTGTTATGTTTATCTTATATTTGCATCGTGTGTCATTATTTTCCCTAACATGCATCGTCGTAGCTAATTACCGTGCTGCTGATCATGACAGTATGTTCTGGTTTCTGTGTGCACCCCTGCGTGATTGAATTAATACCATGGTGTTAAATGTTGGATTATTTTGTTTTGAATTTTATCATACCTATATAAAGTAACTTATTTTCTTATTTGCTGCTTGGTACCTAGTTGTTTAGATTTCACTCCTTGTGTCTAAGAAGTTGAGAAATTTTGGGAATAGGAAGTACCAAAGGAGAAAGTTTGAGGTAAGTATTACACCTACGTGTTCAATAAGAATTCAAGCTTTAGTACGAGAGTAAGGATGAAATATAATGGACTATAAATAGGGATCAAACTTGACCTTAACATTAAGATTTTGGCATAATCTTGGGAATAGACTAGTTATTAAAATATAAGTAACTTAGCTAGGTGGACCAAGGAAACCACCTTCTTGTCGAAAGAAAATTTCGGACAAAGTTTGAGGAAGAATAATTTGAGGATAACTCTAGATTAATAGATAGAGTCTCACTAATGAATTAGTACCACTGCAAAGGTTGTTAAATGAAATGTTCATATGGGTTGACACACCACCAATAGGGTAGCCGGTTTTACTCATGATGAACATATTTATTAAGTTGTACAAAAAAAAATTCCCACCTCTTTTTTTTTTCAAACTACAACTTTATCATTTCCACTAAACTCCTTCAACGGTCGTAAACAGTCATAAATGACCATATTTTAAAAAAATTTACTCTATAAATACCTCATTTCACTCTCACCTCTAAGCACCATTCTTTGAATTTTCATCAACATAACCAAAATGAGTAAACTCTTCCTTACTATCGTCACTTTTGTTTATGTCTTTATGCTCATCGGTTGTTATAATACAGATGAGGAATTTAGTGCACCTCTTGTACTTACCATGATACTCGTTGCGTATTTTTTAGTTTTAGCTTGGGGAGTAGAATTTTTATGATTTATATGTAATGTCTTGAAGTATGAATAAAAGATCATTCGATCGTGTTGTTTATTTTTCTTATTTTTTTTTGCTCTCGTCTTTGAGTAGAGCTCTAAATATTTACGCAGCTATTGCTTCTTTGAATAAACTTTTCCCTTATTTCTGTAAATAAAATAATTTAATGCTTGATGTAAGAGGTTAAGGTTACTATTGACAAGATTAAGATTCGACTAATAAGATATGAGTATAAATATTTTGGGAAAAGATAGCGGAAGTAAGGATCACAATATTCCCCGAGAAGAAAAATTCTATAGGAAGTACCGAATATTTAAGAAGAACAAGTGGATTTTGGGGACAAAATTATTTTAAGAAGGGAAAGCTGTAATACCCCGAACCAGAATTACTAGGGATATTCATGTGATTAAATGCTATGTGAATTTTTTCGGGAGATATTTCTATGTGTTGGCTACAACATATCCAAAAATTCAAGGTGTTTTGTTGAGAAATAAACGAGTTATGAATTTTTGAAATCTATGTATTATTTCTCGAGAAAGATCATGAATAGTAAAATACGGAGTTAAAATTTTCTTTTCTATTCATGATAAAATTCTAATTTTTGTTTATCATATGTTAATATGATAATAAGGGACCAAATATTCAAAATTCAAAGTGTTTTGATGAAGGAAACGAGAGAAATGAATTTTTGAAATACGTGTTATAAATTTATGAACAAAAAATTATAGATATCATTCCTATGTGCCTGTTCAAAATATATATATATATATATATATATAAAACTTATCATATCTTCCTTGGATGTTAGTCTATGACATATACGAAATTTATGAGCATCGTACATAAAATGAAGGAGAAACAAAATCCCAAAAATCACTTATGCTATACCGAACCAAACAGTGAAACCTATAATTAAGGACCTAAGTCTAAGTCGTGACTTAACTTATGAAGAAGTACCTGTGAATATTTTTTTTGAAAGAAAAGTTCACCTTTTGAGGAATCAAGAAGTCCCTTTAGTACTAGTACAATGGAGCCGACACGGAAAAGAAAGAGCTACTTGGGAAAAAAGAGGAAAATATATTAGCTAAATACCTGCAATGCCTTTGGGATAAGTAAGTAAATTTCGAGGACGAAATTTCTTTTAAGGGGTGTAGGATGTAACGACCCGAAACCAAATTAGGGTTCTCATGATTTAATTTTAATGTGTTTAAATGAAATGCTTGGTTTAAATATATGTGCATGCAAGTTCTAATTTTTCAGGTGACAGACGAGCATTTCGAGCGGAAAAACCCTACTAGCACTTTTTGAGTTTTATCCTTAAAATGGATCGAATTTTCTTAATAAAATTTTAAAGAATTCAAAATGATAAATAAGAACATTTATATGAACCACAAAAATCATACGAATTTAATGGTATGTTTGAATTAAATTTTAGAAACAAAAGCCGAACCGAAAAATATCAAAAATACGCTGTCGAAGCCAAAATTGCGTCTAGAATTGGGACTACCATAAATGGCAGTCCAAAATCTGATAGAAATCTCCCCTCATGAAGTCCCATACTCAAGTGCAATCTCATGATGATATACTATGCCTAGCCCTAAACACCCCCTACACACTCAATCATTATTACCTTGCATTTAATACACTCAATGCCAACCCTTCACTCCTTCCTCTCCCCTTCTATAAATACCAACATCCAACCCTCATTCTTTATCTTGTAAACACACAAGAGAAGTTTAGAGAGAGAGAGAAAGTTAGGAGTAAGAGTAGAAGGAGAAGGAGCCCTCTTCTCTCCTTCCCCTCTTGGCATACACCACCACCACCTAGAAGGAGTGTTTTCCCCACCATCTTGAAGCCAAGGGAGTGTTAGAAGCTAAGGTGTTCATCTTTGGTTCCTAATCTTCCAAGAAAGAGAGGAAAACTACAAGGGTAAGCCCTATAAACTCATTTCTCTTAATATTTTGATCATATTTTATTTTGGGCATGAAACCCTTAGAAATGACATGTTAAGAACCTTTCCCAAGCTTATTTAAACTGTAAGAATGATGTATGAGGTTTGAGTTTAAGATTCCCCACGATTTTGAGCTTATATGGTCGTTTATGAGAAAGTTTGACAAAGTTCGTTTCTACCCGGGTTAGCTACTGTCCCTTTTTTGATGAACCCATTTTGGATCTTTATTGATGTTGAAAAATTATAAAAAATTACCTGGATGTATTATTTGATGTATATAAGAAACTGTGAAAATTTTGTGATCATCTGATCTATATTGGGGGAGAATAAATTAATGGAAATATATATGTTTGAAACCATGCGAAACTGGGAGCAGCGAATCTATTTAACCTTTTTGCCTATTTCCACAAGTGATAAAATTATAGAAAAATTTGGGGATGTTTCCCTTGTTGTATTTTAAGAAATTCCAAATATCCTAGCATTTTGTGTAAAATATAATGTGATATACCTGTTTTAATATTATGTGGTAAATACTTGACTGAGGTTGATTCTTTGTTTTGAAAAATTTATTTAACCCTTTTATATGTGTTTTAAAATCTTAGAAAAATTTAGAGATATTCTACACTGAGTATGGAATGCTCTATAAAATATTTGGTTAATTTTGATTGAGTTTACAATAAGTTATGGATTTTTAAATAAAACATGTACTGCATGATGAACTATGTTATAAACTCGTTTTCCATCAAACATCTGGTACTGATCCATAAGTCAAATGGTTTAGGTTTCTAAATGAAAAATGTTAGGTATTAAGTTCACTGTAACATATTCTAATTTAATGATTTTTGAATGTACCTACTGTGAGATATGATATTTAGACTTCAATATACACTGTGTTGACGAATGTCTTGCTGCTCTGTTTTCAAATGAAAATTTACCTTATTTTCGTAGCTCAAATGACTTGGTTCCCTGAATGAAATTTGTTCCATATCATCAGATATATAACATACTAAAATTTCATAATTTTCCAGTAAGTATAAATTCCCTTTTCAGTTAATACATATATGTATGTCTTTTGTTAAATAAGTAACACTAGAAAGAAGGAATAAATGATACTTTTATAAACAAGCATGTTTTAGGTGTATGAATGATTTGTGTTTACCTGTCCAAGAATATTTTTGAGTATTTTACTTGCTTCTGAGTGTTGAATGAACCCGGATGACCCAAAACCCCAATCGGTGGACCCGTATTGAATTAAAGTAACCTTACTATCCGAATGAACAAGTTTCAACGCCCTCCTTGAACTTGAACAAGAACCCTAGGGCTGTTCTAATGAAGTAAATATTCTCCTATAACCGAAAAGCCCTAAGTATGATGCGAAGTTGAGTAATAAACTAAAAGAATGAACGATGACTAAATGAACAGACTGTGTTAGGTAAAGTGGGGTTGGCTCGGAAGCTCAGAGGTCGCCCGTGTTCTAAGCAATCAAGAAGTTAAGCTTTACCACTAAAAGTTTCCAGGTGGGTGACACTATCTGTATAGCTAGTTAATGTTATATGGACTGTTGTCAGTTTTCTGAAACAAACGTAATGAATATCAGTAAAAGACAATAACAATCTTATGAATGTGAATGCGAGTATGTAATTATTACAATGTGAGCATGTGTTATGTGATTTGTGAACTATGTGAAAGTTGTAAGGGAAGCTGATGGAGGGATAAGGACGCGGTGGAGTCGCTACCTGTGCCACCCAAACAGGGATAAGGATGTGGTTGAAAGAGTAGCAGTGCCCCCAAACTTTTAGGGACAAGGATGCGGTAGAGTCGCTACCGGTGCCCCCCCCCAACAGGGATAAGGATGTGGTTGAAAGCGTACCAGTGCCCCCATAGTTTTAAGGACAAGGACGCGGTGAAAATGCTACCGGTGCCCCCCATATGAATAAGATAGGAGATTGATGGGCCTTTGAGCCATATGAATGATGGGCCTTTGGGCCATATGAATGCTTTGTTCTAAATCTGTGTTTATAAGTTTTATGTTAAAGAAAACGAATACACATGACCAAAAATTATAATGAACCAACTGAAAGGTGAAAATTTTAAAAGTATTATTATTTTGGATCTCCTGATAATCTGTATAACAGCATACAGGTTACCCGCTGAGATTTTATCTCACGCCCCTCTCTAAATATTTCCAGGTTATGATGCTGAGGTCCGGGAGCTGCCGTAGATGACTGCTTCCCACTCCCGTTTATTAATTAAATAAACTGCTTCTATCAAGATTGAGACAATATGTTATTTTAATACTACTGTTAATGTTTTGTCACTAATGCCTCGAGAGTCATACCGATGACTCATCGATTTTTTTTTATTAAATAATGGGATGATGGTTTTTATTAAGTAACAAACTGATGTCTTCTCAAATAAATATTATGTTAAGTTCCTCCGCTGCATCTTTATAATTATATTTATTGTTTAATCTTTTATAAAGAAATTTGCTGGCTCAGTTTTTATGGTTCATTAAGTGATGACTCGGGTTTAGAATGTTGTGACCTCAAAGGTTAACTTTCTGAATTCCGGGGCGTTACAAAGAGAATGATCTCTTGTATAAATATTCGCCCATCATACAGTACTTGGCGTACATTGCTTTCTTGGGGACGTTTGGCTTGTCCAGCCTCTGCCCTGTTTTCAAGAAATGGGTAATGGGAGCTCTCCAATCGTCTACTTCATCGATTGATCCCACATCCAGAGTTGACACCTGACTCTCGGCTGTCAATAATGTGATCTTACCCTTGGCTCCCTCTTCTGCAGAGCTTGCCAATTTCGCTAAGTAATCAGCTTTCTGGTTTTCGATTCTGGGTATCTGCTCAATTTTTATTTCTTCAAATTTGGTTCTGATCTTCTCGGCCAGGCCAGCATACTTTGCTATCTTTTTATCCTTTTTCCCATATGCACCCAAACAGCTTTTGAGTAACCAGTTGGGAGTCAGAATACACAATCGCTCTTTGTGCTCCCAACTCCCATAACATCCGCATTCCTCTAATCAGAGCTTCATATTCAGCCTCATTATTCGAAGTTCGAAATTCGAACTTTATAGCAAACTGCAGTTCCTCTTCTGCTGGGAGTATGATCACAATCCCCGCTCCACATCCATGCATGGATGAAGATCCATCAACATATGCTTTCCAGAACTCTGACTCATGAGCTCTGGTCGTTTCCTGAATAAAGTCAGCTAGAGCTTGAGCTTTGATAGCAGCTCTGGGTTCAAATTCGACATCGTATTCACCCAGTTCTACTGCCTATTTCACCATTCTCCCAGACAATTCTAGTCTTCCCATCGTTTATCTCAGAGGTAATTTGGTCCTCACAATTACTTTATGAGAGAGAAAATATGGCCTTAGCCTTCTCACTGTCACCATTACAGCCAAAGCTGATTTTTCAATTTCAAAATATCTCATTTCTGGCCCTTGGATAGCCTTACTCACATAATATATGGGTATCTGTTTCATCCCCTCTTCTTTGAGGAGAACAGAGCTCAGAGCATGTTCTCCTACATAGAAATACAAATATAAGGTTTCCCCTGGCACTGGCTTCGTGAGGAGGTGCAAACTTGTCAGGTGCTTTTTCAGCTCCTCAAAAGCTCTCTGACATTTGCTGTCCCATTGAAATCTGGATCCCTTTCGAAGGATCTTGAAAAACGGTAGGCTTCTTTCTGCCGACCTGGAGATGAAGCGACTCAACGCTGTTATTCGCCCATTCAATCTCTGGGTCTCTTTCAGGTTTCGAGGTGGCTGCATCTCAAGGATTGCTTTCACCTTAGCCTGATTTACCTCAATTCCTTTAGGGGTTACCATGTACCCCAAGAATTTCCCACTCTTTACCCCAAAGGCACACTTCGTAGGGTTAAGTCTGTTCTGGTAAGCTCTGATCACGCCAAAGACCTCCTCCAGATCTGTAGCATGATCTTTTGCTTTAAAAATTTTCACTAACATATCGTCCACGTAAACTTCCATGTTCCGCCCAATTTGTTCTCTGAAAACCAGATCCACCATTCGTTGGTAAGTAGCCCCAACATTCTTTAGTCCAAAGGGTATTTTCACATAGCCGTAGGTACCGCAAGAGACTACGAAACAAGCTTGGGCACATCTTCAGGGTTCATCCATATCTGATGATACCCTTGGTATGCATCCATCATGGACAATAATTCACAGCCGGATGTCGAATCCACTAGCTGGTCAATCCTCGGCAAAGGATAATGATCTTTCGGGCAAGCTCTGTTCAGATCCCGAAAATCGATACACATACACCACGCTCCACTTCCTTTGGCTACCATAACTGCGTTGGATAGCCATTCTGGATACTGTACTTCCTCAATGTGTTTGGCTTTCAACAACCTTCCCACTTCTTCTTTAATTATCTTATCTTTCTCTGGCCCAAATTGCCTCAATCTCTGTTTTACGGGCCTGATCTCAGGATCAACATTCAAGTGGTGTAATGCCACCCTGGGGTCAATCCCCAACAAATCATCTGGTTGAAATGCGAAAAGATCTGCATTTCTCCGCAAACATCTAACGACATCTTCAGCCACGTCATGTGGCATCTGTGTCCCTATACGTGTAGTAAATCCTTGCTTGTTAGGAAACAACTCCATACGCATGAGTTCTTCCTCTGGCCTAATCTGCAGCTCTGGTTTCTCTTCCACGAGCTCTGCATATTTCAACTTTTTCCCCGTAGGATCATCTCCTCGACTCTGATTTCCTGGAAATGTGTGTGCTGCTTTCTTAACAGTTTCAACATAATATTTTCGTGAACATATCTGGTCACCCACAAGCTCTCCCACCTCGTCACCTACTGGGAACTTTATCTTCGTATGATATGTGGAGACCACAACTTTGAAAAGGTTCAGAGATGACCTTCCCAAAATTACATTGTACGCGGATGGTGCGTCTACAATAAAGAAATTCACCATCTTTATATTAGTAATAGGAGGTTCTCCGAAACGGACCTACAGAGATACCTGCCCTTTAGGGTGGATAACACCCCCTGTGAATCCGAAAATAGCCGTCTCTACCGGCTTCATCTCTGCATTCAGATTCATCTTAACAAAGCTGTCGTGGAACATTATATCTGCAGAGCTACCAGTATCTATGAAGATCCTGGCTACATCATATCCACCAATCTCCGTGGTGATTACCAAAGCATCATTATGGGGCCTAAGTATTGACAACTCATCCTCTGGCCCGAATTGGACATTTGGTGGGATTTCCATTCTTTTTACTTCATTGACATCCTCCTTTTGCCAGAGATGAGAGACTCTCTCACAGAGGCTCTTCTAGCTCTATGAGAGTCGCCATCCGCTGGTCCTCTGACTATCATATGGATAAATCCTCTCTTGTGGCCAAAGCCATCTTTCTTAGGTGACTCTGCCACTTCCTTGCCTCTATCTCCATCATCTTTCCTCTTGTTGTTTCTATCTCTTTTTTTTTCACGAATTCCACCAAGTGCCCATCTCTGATCAACCTTTCAATGGCATCTTTCAAATGCCTACACGAGTTAGTATCATGCCCATAGTCGTTGTGAAAACGGCAGTACAACTCTGACCTGGGGTGACGAGGCCCTGTCTTTGCAGAGGATGGGAACTTGAATTTCGGGTGATCAGCCACCACTTCCAACATCTCTGCTGGTTGGAGAGTTAGTGGGGTATAAGATTCGAATCTTTCCTGTAGGGGCTTCGATCTCCTTTCTCTGCCCCTCTCCTTTTCTTCCACACCTTTCTTCTTGTCTGGTGTTCTCTTAGCTGGAGCATTCTTTCCAATAGTCTCCTCTTTTTGTAAGTACATAGCCTCTTCTAGGTTGATGTACTTATCAGCTCTCTGTTGGAGCTCATCAAAAGTGTCAGGGGGCTTCTTAGCCAGAGATTTAAAGAAATCTCCTCCCCTTAGCCCCCTTGCCAAGGCATTAACCTTAACTTCATCAGTGGCTATCGGCACCTCTAGGGCAACTTCGTTGAAACGAGAGATGTAATCTATCAAGCTCTCTTGAGCGTCTTGCCTAAAGTTCATCAAGGACAGAGACGTCTTATGTATCTTTCTTGCGCTAGCAAACTGATGCAAGAAGAGTGTACTGAGCCCTCTAAAAGAGTGTATAGACTCATTGGGCAGTTGACTGAACCACGTTTGAGCAGATCCTGTCAGGGTGGTTATAAATACTCAGCATTTCACGCCGTCAGAATATTGGTGGAGTAGGGACCCATTTTCGAATCTCAATAAGTGATCTTGCGGATCAGTGGTGCCATTGTATTCATAGGCCAGAGTTTTAAAATTCTTAGGAAGAGGATCCAAGAGGATTTCTTCCGAAAAGGGAGATCCATCTTGCCTCATTCCCTGTTTTCCACTTTTCTCGCGTTGCCTTTTTATTACTTCAATGTCTTTTCTTAAAGACGCTAGCTCTCGCTGAGTACCACTTCTACGAGAGGTGATGTTCTGGGTTGTGGAATCAGTATCATCCTCTTCTGACCCATATTCATCATATTCAACCAAACGGGGTCTCTGCTCCTCAACCCTAGCAGCTCTGACTGCGTCTCTAACTTCTCTTGGGGTCGCACCCCCCAGATCTGTTCTTTCCTCTCTGGTGGCTGTCCCACCGGCAGCTGCTCTGCCAAAACTGGTTCCCACGTCGGTCTCCCTTAGGACGTCTCCAGGGGGAGAAGACAACAGAATGTTTCGGGGCATCTAGGCCCTAGTGTCCTGAGCCACATTGAAGACTCTAGGACGAGGCACACTCGCGGGCTGAGGTCCGGGCACATCATGTGCCTGGGGTTCATTCGTATTCAAACACCGAGGAGCTCTCCGGGTGGGAGTCCTTTCTGCCACATCCTGGTCAACTGCAGTCTTAATCAGAGTTCTCAACTATTTAACTGTCAATGGAATCAGAGCCGAACTGTCCTGAACCGGTGTAGTCTTTGGATATTCCACATCCACAACTGTGACCGCAGGAGTGCTCAAATTTTTAGAGGCTTTCGAACCTCCTACCACATTCACGCTCGTTGGAGTATCCGTCGGAGCAGTGGTAGCATCATCAAAATCCTTACCCAGATCTCGGGGAGTAGGATTCGTCATCTCTGAGAACCAGGATAAAATAGCAACTTAGTTCATGGTTTTCTCAAAATGCATATTAATCGACCAAGTATATGTACCTCTTTCATCGAGATCTCAATGGTATACATTTAAGAACACATAGTAACCAACAGGTAGTGGTTATCTCTACAGAGCTAACAGTTTCACAGATAATGAAAATTTTCATAAGCTCTGAGCAAATATCATAATATCACTCGTTACTTGAAAATCATAATAACATCTTTTGGTAACCTCGTAAATTTTCAAACAGATTGACTCACGTGTTGAGAGCTATTTTTTTTAGAAAATAAAGCTGTTAAATAGCACTATATGCCCAGATCCGTACATTCATAACATCACTTATGCCAAATCGTCTTCATAAAGGCATTACTTCGTGTTTTGGCAAAGAAACAACACTTTTCATTACGGAAACAATAAAGACAAACCATATCCATGATATAACAATAGATTTTAGTACAGATCTAGCACTTTCATAACCAAAATGACTAAAACGAAAAGTTGTGATGCATGAAGGTACTCATATTCATGAGATTTTTTTTTAGAAAAATAGGGGACATAAATAACCATGCATCACTTCACCATTTTCACTCACGATTCATGAAGGGAAATAAGAAATAACTCACGTCAAAACTCAAGTTTCCCACAGACGGCGCCAGTTGATGAGTGCAAACTCAAGATCAATAAAAAATCAAGCAAGTATTTAAAGAAATACTAGGAATGGTACCTGAAAGCCTCTCTGTAAAAGCCCAGGAACACAAGAGAGAAGGCTAGAAAACAGTCTCTGGAGCTCAAGATGGAAACCTCCAGTGACAGCTTGGACCTCCGGTGGAATTCCTGGATAAAGTCGGGCCGGAGAGGGCTCCGGCGTCGACCCTCCGACGCTCAAGTCAGAAAACTTGCTATGGAAGAAAAACCATAGCTGAAAACTAGAGATGTGAGTGAGTAATAGTGATAATACCTTGTGAGGAAGAAGAAAAATGGATATTTATACCTTTGATTTGTGGGGGCAGAATAGTAAAATCGTCTCTGCTGCCCTAATTATTCTTGGGACCACTGGAGGACCCGAGTGCCCTGGGAGCCGACGCGTGTCCCTTGGCCAGCCAGCCTGGTGTCGTTTAGTACAGACAAATCCTGACAGAATCGTCCTTTTTCGAGCCTCAGTCCCAGAGCTCGTGAAAGGGATATATCTTATATTCCTTTCTCCATTATTCGTGATTTTGGAGAATAAGAGAACATTCCCAGCTTCTGGGGATCTTGGGATTCAATAACACTTTATCTCCTGGCTTATATATTCACATATTGCGATCGGTATCCAGAGCTTTTGAGAAGCTCTGGAGAGATATATTTCAAACGAGCCGGATATTATTCCACAAACTTTTATACGGGTAGGAGGCTTCCAAATCCCTCATCAAGTACTGACTTTTCAGAGTTCTTCGGGTGTGATTTTCATAAGCTCTGGTAGAGCTGTCGAAATATTATTTCTCCTTTCAAGAGGTAAAACAAGTAAAGCCTAACGATGCTGTATAGGAGAATTCCCATTCACTTTCCAGACCTATTTGGTCATTTCAGAGCTCTTTTATAGTGATAAGCTTAGATCTTCACTTTCATTATCTCTGAACAGAGCTTTCTGTTCTAGTCTAACTTCCTTATGATTGATGTGCTCTGCTTACTCTAGCAGAGCCTACATCACAAAAGGTTCCTCCTAAGCCTAATGTAAGTAAAGTATTCAGTAGAGTTAGAATAGAATTAGCCAGTTCAAATGTTAAGCAACTGAAGTGCATCTACTAAATTGTATAGTGTATCTAAGAGTTGAAGAAGTCCACTGAAGAAGAAGTCTGAGCTATGAATGTTTTCTAAGTGCATTCTTACTAAGGCTATACCATCAGTAGAGGATTGAAGTCCACTGATGAAGACTAACAATGCACTTTCAATACTAAACACATTAAAATATATTAGTTAATCTGGTTGGAATAAGGCAAATCGAATGTCAGCAAAGCTTGCAATAAATGAAGGAATAAGAAGGTTCTCTCAGTTGAGTTCCACCTTAAAAATAAACAAGACTCTGAGCAAGTAGACTGCGCGGCCCAATAAGAAGATGACACGTAGGTGTACCCTACTGACAGCCGACCTGTCACAGACTGACAAGTACCAAAAGTCTTGCTTTAGCTTTCTCCAGAGAGCTGGTAAACAGGCAAGGTCTTTCAGCCGTTTCTTGACAAAACTTAAAGCTTAAATAGAGCCGTTTGAACCAATCAGATACAAGAGACTTACTTGAGACGATTCAACTCCAACAGGAAGATTTTCAAGAAGGTCTATAAATACAGAAGGTCGTGCCCATTTCTACACACGGGAAACTTACAAGAACAAAAGCATTCTCTACACTCATAACTTACTACGAAGCACTCGAAATCACCATTATTTTCCAAGTGTTTCATATTTGTAGAGTGCATACCAAACCTTCTGTAATCGTGCTTATAGCCATATCCAAATCTTAGAAAGAGATAATCCATCCTTAAAGGATTGATCTAACTTGTAAGGATTATCTCACAAACAGTTGGAACCAAACCCTACTCAAAACCCTACCCCAAAGCTAGGTTGAGAGTTAGAGTTAAGAGGTGTTAGTAAGTTGATTGTTGATATCAGTCTGAAAGCTGGTTGTTTTGGGAACTAGGACCTGGAATTATCCTAGGGATCAAATATCCTAATAGAGGATTGTTTGATCAGTGCACCTTGGCACTATAACACAAGGAATTCCAAAGTGAAATGAATTCTCCTTTTTAATCAGGACAGTGGACGTTGAAGATTCATCTCTGAACCACTTTATATCTTGTGCACTTACATTCTGTTAATTCTTTAGTGTGTGTTGATCAAACAAGCTTTTATAAAGCAAAATGAGTTATTCTTAAGGGCTCACTAATCCGCAACTGCAAGCTAATTAGATAGCAACTCAACTGAAAGTCTTGAACCTTCAGTGGAGCTGATATCTCAGCAAGCTTTCATAGTAAATCTCAGCAGACTTCCAAGTCCACTGAAGATCTACTGTCTTGAGTAATCTGATAAGTTTTAAAGAAGAAGTTTGAATTTGTAACAACAGGTGTATTCCCTCCATACACCTGTATAACTCGTTTCGGGACCAACAATCGTTTATTCCATAACTAACTGAGCTCTGAAGAGCTTTTAGGAACAAAGCAAGTATTAGGAACAATGCTTCTCCAATCAGCTAAATAAACATTACCTTTCCTAATACCTGATAGAAGCACTTGTGTTGATTTGTCTTTGACTGAACATATATTCGATGAGAACTTAACACTGAAACCTTTATCACAGAACTGACTCACTGACAATAGGTTATGCTTCAGTCCTTCAACAAAGGACACATTCTCCACTCTGACTGTACCTATTTTCAAGATACCAAACCCTGTAGTAAAACCTTTTGAGTTATCACCAAAGGTTACCTGTGGACCATCCTTATCTTGAAACTCTTGGAAAAGACTCTTCATTCCAGTCATGTGCCTTGAACAACCACTGTCTAGGTACCAAAAAACTTTGATTGTCTCCTCTCTTCTTGTGACGATCCACAGCTGCCTGCAAACAGATCAGGCTTTAGGTACCCATTGGGTGTTGGGTCCTATTGTGTCAGCTATAACTTTCGGGATCCAGACCTGCTTCACTACCCTGATTGCCTCAGAGTGGTAGATCTGTTTCCCAAAAATATCAACATACACAACTTTCTTCTTCTTAGCCTGAGAAGAAGATGATGTATGAGTATCAGGCTTAGGCTTCACAGGAGCCTGAGTGGATGACTTTTGGACTGGCTTCCTGTTCTTCCTAGGCCTTGGTGCAGCTGGTCTTGAGGTTTGTCCCTGATGAGGGCCTTACTTTTGGTTCCCCCTAGGCAAGTGAGGGAACTAAAAGCAGTTATAGGCTTCAAGATGCCAAAACCATGGAGGTGCTATCATGCCTAGCTTTCCTTGAGGGTATTGCCATGCATGATAATACCCCTATTGAGCAGTCTGAGTGCTCTTGGCCTGAGTCTTCCTCGACTTACGCTGAGGTTTCTTCTGGCCTAAGCTCTCAAGGGCCTCCTTTGGTTGCTTAACCTTTCCCTTGGATTTTGGCTTATCAACCTTGGGGGCTACCCTGACTGACTCAGCAGTTTCCTTACCCTTATCAGTTTTGCGGGCTTCGAATACAACTTTCTTTGTACCCTTGCCTGCCTGGATAAACACTCTCTCAGTGTTGCTCCCTGAAGTAGCATGAGATTGACCTTGTGAGGATTTCTTAGGGACATATCCAAGCCCCTTTTTCTCATTCCCAAGCATCTGGCTGCTATTTATTTCCTCTCTAGCCACTGAGGATTTATTCATTGCTGCAACCTTCTGCTTAAGAGGGTCCTCACTCTTTTTTAGGATTTCATGTCTGGCAAAGAGGTCATCAAACTTACTTCTTAGTGCTTTTAGTTCTTCCTTCCTGACCAGCTCTTCATCTGCCAGTTCTTTCAGAATCTTCTCTCATGGAAGACGCTCAACATTGATCATGTCAATTTCCTGAGTTAGTCTCACAATCTGAGCTGATTCTTTCAGATCTGACTGAGTGAGTTGATCATTCAGGTTTTGAACCTCAGTACTCAGTTTCTAGTTCTCCTTTACCAAGAAGACATTAGTTTCCTGCAGCCTGGAGAAATCAACCATCAATTGATCTAAGCAGATCTGAAGGTTCATTTCTCTAGCTGACTCTGAGCTTGGCTCAGGATTTCTACCACTATGTGAACCACACACAAAATTTGAAGTTACCTCAGGCTCCTCTCTAGCCATAAGGCACAAGTCATCATACTCCTCATCGGAAAAGAGTTCAGGCGACCTCTCCTCAGGACCATCTGAGTCTGTAGCATCCTTAGCGAGCATAGCTCTCCGGTTAGTATACCTCTGGTCTCTCTTGGCCCTCTTGTCCTCTCTTTCCCGTGCACTCAGCTCTGGGCAATCGTACTGATAGTGCCCACTCTTGTTACAGTTGTAACATGCTGCTTGCTCATCTCCTCTCTCCTTTCTTGGCTCAGGGTTCCTTCCTGAGTCAGGTTTCCTTTGTCTTGATGAGCTTTCAGTCTTTCCTAAATGTCTATCATCACAAGTACATCTCTGTTCATCTCTACGATCGGGTTTTGGGCCTGACTGTCTCATTTCATCACCTCGATCAAGTCTGGGTTCAGTGTTCCTTCTTTCCTCATATCTTCGAGAACTTTGGTGGGTTCCTTCAGATTTCTTGTCACGAGTATCCTGATAATATTTTTTATAATGACCAACCCTGGAATTAAGCTTTTCAAAGCGTCTGACCATCATGCTATACTCCTCAGCGAGCTCTTCTTTGCTCATCTCCATCAGTGACTTTGATGAAGACTCGACAGGTTCTAACTTGGCTTTGAACACCATACTTTTCTCAGGTGCTTTCTCTTCCTCTTCAGGCTGTACTTTCTTATTTCTCTTATTCAGATCATATTCCAAAGCTTTGAGCTCTGAAAAAAGTAAAGCCGAAGTTATATTACTCATATCCTGAGTGTTTTTCAACATAATGACACTATTATCCCATCTCTCAGGAAGAGCATTTAGGATTTTAGAAGCAACTTCTCTTTTGGGAACCTCTTTTCCCAACATCACCAACTCATTCATCATCTTGATGAATCTTGACTCCATCTGATAAATAGTTTTGTCAGGCAGCATCTCGAACGCTTCAAACTTTTGAATGACAATATTTCTCTTATTTTCCTTTATCTTTTCTGAGCCCTCGCTCATGTTGGTCAGCTCATCCCAGACCTCCTTCGCCGTCTTTAAGTTCATCAGCCTTGCTGACTCCTCGAACGACACCGTATGAAGAATAATGTTTATGGCCACGTTGTCCAGTCCTACCATCTTGATCTCATCATTGGTCATATCCTTCCTCTCCTTAGGAACCTGTACGCCAATGTCGAGATCATCATATCCCAGTCCTCTGACATTTGGGATGGTGATCTTGATCGGTCCATCCCTAATAACTCGCGGCATTTGGTCATGGATAGCATCTAGATGTGCCTCAAGTCTGAACTTCCAATAGATAAAGTTAGACATAGAGAATTCAGGCAATGGAGGTTCAAGTCTCCTCGAAGTCATGATGATGCAAGTTTTCTTAAAAGAAAACTCATATCTGTTTAGTGACCACCAACAGTTTCTCCTCTGAAACTATTAGCATTCAAAGTCAGTGGTCTTATGAACCACTGCTCTGATACCACTTGTTGGTCCCGGTACAAGACTGAGTGATACGTGTATGGAGGGGGAATACACGTATACACATTTTTCTGACTATCAAACTAATTGAGTCCCCTTTACTCAGAGTGATGTTGAACACTGAGTAGATAATCCACCTACTAACAACACTGAGTGCAAGTCAGTTGGATAACTATCTACTTATGTTCAGTGCGGAATGTGTGGGCCCTGAAAGTTTATAGTCTTATTTTAGTTTGCTTACTGAAAACTTATTTTCTTCCGTAGGAAGTCGTGGTTAGAAGGGCAGTGCTAAGTTTAATGATCAGGCTGATTGATTCAGGCCTGATAAACAATGCAATGAAAAACTTAATCAAATGAACAGTTAAGAACAATAGCCAAAACAATAAAAGCAAAAAGAGTTTAATGTGGTTCAGAGACTCAAGCTCCTATGTCCACGGTCCTGATTGAACAGGAGAATCCACTAAGGATTGACTTGTTTTTAACGTGCCAAGGTGCACAAACTCCTTCTAACCTACTCACTTAACTTCCACCATCAAACCTGACTAGAGGGTTTTGGTTTCAGTTTGGATTCCAACTAAGGTGTAATTATCCTTACAAGACAAGACTATGCTAAGGATGAATAATCACTCTAAGCTTAAGATATAACTTGGTTTGATCAGTGGAATACAAAATAACTCTCTAACTAAGAAACACTTGGGAAATTTAAGATGTTTCAAGTGCTTCTTTGAAATGCTGAATGCTTTGTGCGCTGAGATTTTGAGTAATTTCTTGGCTTCGAAATTTCCCGTAACCTTGCTTGGGTCCAAGGTCTTCTATATTTATATGCAACTTTGAAAAACTATCTGTTGGAAGAGATAGCCTTCTAGGTTATCTTCTCATAGGATTTCAACGGATACATCTCCCATGTAGCAGCCGTCCTTGCATGGATTTGGAAATTGCATTTAATGCTTGCCCGTTGAAATATGCAGGGATGTCAGGTTCAAGTCAGTGTCCGTACATGACTTAGCACTCTCTGATTGGTCCACGTCAGCTGGTAGGTTAGAATGTCAGAACTCATTCTTCAGTTCAGTCTTGTCTTTACTGAGTTCAGGTTTGTCCTCATCTACGTACGCTTCCCAGTGCTGACATTCCTTTTAACTTGCTTGGATCCTACTCCAAGTCTTTTCCCAATACTCAGTGCGATCCTGTTCCCTTTAGGACTGAGTTAGCAATGATCTCAGGATCATGCTCTTCATCCTGACACTTACTCAGCCAACTTAGATGAACAACCATAAGCTCAGATGGTGCTCTTGTGTCTTCAGGCTTCAGTCTTGATTGTCATCAATGAGTACTCCTCTCATTGAGTTCCTGTGAAATGTAAAATATACTAACTTACAATCCTAACCAAGACTATCCTGAGTATTACACACTTAGGTAAATCATATTTTCAGGGGCTTTGGGATCTAATCAAAACTGACATTATCCCAACAAACGTCTAATGCCGTCGAGTCATTCAATAATTGGATTCTCAAGGAGAGGTCTCTCCCCATTACACATATGTTAGACTATATTCTTAGTGAGCCTGCTCGTTGGTTTGTGGAAAGACGGATTGAAGCTGAAAAGTGGAACAAGAATTTAGTCCTTAAGAAACAACGCACATGGGACTCAATGTTACAAGATGAGAAGTCTTGGTCCATAAGCCAGAGTACGACCTCCGAGTTTCATGCGAAGTCCGATATTTTAGCTGTTGTTAATTTGCAAGAGAGGACATGTTCTTATTTTCATTGGCAACTCTCTGGGTTCCCCTGTTCTCATGTCGTAGCCAAGGTTGAAAATATCGGTATCGGTAGAAATATCGAGACTTTGAATTTGTGGAAATATCGATGGATATTTTGATATTGAATATCAATATCGGTAAATTTGAAAAATTATGCAAATTTAATAACAAACTTCAAATATATAAATTTAACAATAAAAATGAGCAAATTTTACATTTGTGATATTAATCGATATTTATCGAAATTACCGATATTTCTCGATATTTTCAAATATTTTTCGATATTTTCTCGATATTTTACCAATATTATGCTCAAATTTTACAAAAGTACAATTGAAATTGATATTACATACTGATATTTATCGTTATTACCAATTTTTTTTACGGATATTATGGAAATATCGTTACCCACAATATCGATATCGGTGATCACAAAAAATGAATATATCGAGGATATATCGGGGATATATCCGGATTTTCATCCTTGGTCGTAGCTGTATTTAGTAGGATTCGAAGCGATACCAAGGATTATATTGATGTATCATATTTCACCAGCACCTACTATAATTGTTACAAATCCGGTATCCATCTAATTCCACAAACTTTGAAGTTTGAGCTCTATAATCAGGCTGGTAACTTCTACTAGTCGCTCACCCGTAAGCGGACGGGTTCACTGTAGTAAGAGTAAGTATAATGACCAAGTAGTATCGAACCCAAGGAATGGTGTATATGCGAATAGATCCCTGAAGATCTACGCGTCGTAGTTAATATGAGTGTGTTGTTTTTGGGTTTTTTAGAAAGATTAATTAAAACTAAAATAAACTAATTAAACTAAAATACTAAAGCAGACGAATTAACTAAGGGTTGGATTCAAATAAGAGATGGTGATGCTTAGGATAGGAATCCCTACGTATACTAACGGAGCAGGTACATAATCAGAATAACTGTGACAAACAAGAATTAACCTAAGTCTAAGAATGCAAGGTGAAAGCTCAAGATTCTAAACCCTAATACTTTACCCTAACACTCGACTTCACTAATCTACTAACAAGTTAATAGATTGTGCTCAATTAATGAGACCCTAATTTAACTAAGGTGATGCGGTCGTCCTCCTTCGCTAAACCGGTAGATGAATTAACCTTTCCTAAACCTTCTCGTTAAGACTACTAATTGTTATTGAGTGATGCGGTCGTCCTCTCTCTAACACTTTCGTACTAAATTCAAAGGTAAAGTTCAGATTAATTATAAGAATTCATTAACCAAGAGAATTAAAACCTAACGTCACGAGTTACTCTAACTACATACCCACAACCTACTTCTACGAGTTCATCCTACCCTAAGCATGCAAGGGTTTTAGCTAGACATGGTTTTAACAAACATAAAAGCAATAGAAGAAACGACGAACATAAACATAATGAATTGAAGAACGAAAATATGAAACATGAACTAGGGTTTAAAGAAATAAATACTAAGAACTGAAATTTAATTACTTAAAACGAAGTTTCAAAGCGTTAAAAGTAATCGAGCTAATTAAAAGAAACTAAGAAAGAAAAGAAACTAAGAATTCGTATGCAAAACCTCAACAAAACGTAAATAAAGCTTGCTCCTCTCCTTCCTCTCCATAAACTAAGTCTAAAATTATTTCTAAAGTTCGGGGATCCTTCAAAACATGTTTGGAAGAGGTATTTATAGGCACGGGTCGAAACGGGAGTTAATGGGCCGAAAATACGCATCCGGAGGCAAAAATCCAAGGTTGCTCGAGCAAAACGCTCGAGCGGTCCCGCTCGAGCAGTGTAGCTCGAATGACACAATCGCTCGAGCGGTTCCGCTCGAGCCGGTCGAGCGCTGGAATCACACTGTATGTTTTGGGCGCTCGAGCAATTCGCTCGAGCGGTGGCGCTCGAGCTGCTCGAGCGCAAGAAAAGTTCTGTACGTTTAGGCGCTCGAGCAATGCGCTCGAGCGGTGGCGCTCGACCTAGTCACTCGAGTGACTTCCAACTCATCCAACTAATACTTTTCCTCGTCCGCACTAATACCAATCGTATTTCTTCAATATCTTCTCATCCGGGCATCCGTTTGAGTCGATTCAAAGTCCTACGAACTCCGTTTTTCATCCTCTATTCACCTATGAGCATCAAAGAGACAAATTCATCAATGTGTAGAAATAATGCTCAATTGACTCTAAATACTCGATAAACTCGACCAAGATTGGGTATTTCAAGCTACGAATCATGACAATTTCACGCCTAATCAACCCCCCCAAACTTACCATGTTGCTTGTCCTCAAGCAACGAAATAATAAGTCAAGTGAAATTGTTAGGAATGAATCAAGAATCAATCATGCAAGCTAATTGAACTCGAGCTTCAAAGATCGATCACACGTATACTAACTCACCCCCTTCATCATACTCATGCAACAACAACAAGACCCACCAAGATCAAACATGGATGTGCACTCAACGATGTGTTTCACTCCCTCACAAGTGTATATCAATGATAAAGGACTCACTCAACAATCAATCACACATATCGGCAGCCATAGGCTTGTAAGCACTCTCAACTCCGACCATACTCTAGAAATCAATGCCGAATCAAAAAGGGCTTTTCTCAAGGTTGTAATGTAGGCTCTTTGGACGGGTGGGATAACAATATGGGTAAGTGACTCAAGTGAATGGAGAATAGAAAGTCAAACTTTGGCACTTCGAGATTAGGAACAGACTACTTCAAACATTTTCAATCAACACCCTTTCAACTCCATACTCTCAACACTTCAAATTTTTTCTTTCTCACTCTTTCACTTTTTTTTTCTCTTTTTTTTTTCGCACAAACACATGAGCTCATTTTTTTCTTTTTGCTCATTCTCAATTTTCTTTCTCTTTTTCCCACATCTCAAAACTTCATCACACCTTCTTCTCATATTCACTCAACAAACAACCTTTTCCTTTTTTTTAACTCAATTCACTCCCTTCATATTCACACTTTCCTATTCTCCACTCAAATTGGGATAAAAAGGCTTAGGAATTGGAATAGTGTTCATATGTGCTAGCAAATAAAATAGGCTTTAGGCTCAAATGGGCTAACAAGGAATTCAATGTCATTGGTAAGGAAAATTTTGGCTAAGTGACTCAAATAAATCAAAGATGGCCTAAGATCCTATTCGGCATATCAACCTAGACACAATCAAGAAGCAAGAGCACACACAAGTTCTAGCATCCTCTAAGGTGATGATTCACTCACAAACGAAGAGATCAAATTATGCATTTAAATCTCGTAAGGCTCAAAAGCTCACGGCTTTCACATCCATGCTAGTCCTAGTGCATTCTCACTCTCATCACACAAGTACTCAAAAGAAAAACTCATAAGCATACAAGTTCTCTCTCTAATCAGCTCAAACTCAAACACTCACACAAAAGAATTTCTAACTCACCCTTACTACTCACTCTACTCATCAAATCATACTCAAAGATAGCAATCAACAAGCATAAGATGATTGATAGACATGAAATATGCAATCGCGAGTCAAATCAAAATCACCCCAAGGAGTATCTCAACAATCTAATAATCAATCAAACTCAACTCAAAGATAAGGGCGTGCATGCATGTGCAATGTAACAAGAAACATAAAAAACAAAAAACTCCACCCCCCAAACTTCGACCTTGCTAGAGGTCTAAGTTTGGGGTTGTGGGTTACCTCAACCAAATAATTCAGTTTCTCTTCATCAACTTGGCACACTCTCTTGCTTGAGTTGGTCCCTTCAATCTGAATAACTCCATGATACCTTTACTCCTTTAGAGACAAGCCTACAAGCAACTCACTCAAATACGAGGTTAAACATACGATTCAAAATAACTCCCTAATAACTAAAAAAAATACTCAAAGCAAATAAATAAAAAAATAAAAAATGAAAAATAAAAAATAATGGGTTGCCTCCCATTCAGCGCTATTTTTAAGGTCCTCATGCCGGACCAAGCTCAAAGGAGCTTATGGGACATCATACTCAAATTTACCTCCCTTACTCTCATAAGAGTGGTGTTTGAACTCCTTTCCTTGATGTCCCTCCATCATGAGTTTCTTTCCTCTTTTCTCATTCCCAAGTGTTATGGGTCTCAACTCCTTCTTTCCTTTATCTGGAGGAGTCTTACCAAACAATTTCTTGAGTTTGGACTTTTTCTTCTTAACTCCTCCTTTCCCTTCTAACTGGACCACATCCACTTTCTTTACCTCTTCATCCTTCAACTTCTTCACTTCATCCCTATCAAAAGAGTCAAGATCATAATGCCCATGGGTTAAATAATCACGTGAAGGACTAACAAAATCATGAGTATGAGAAAGATTAGGGATAGAAGGTGTGTCTTCAACACGAGGATCAATTGCATCCATGCAATACAAGCTCTCATCCTCCTTCGGGTGCTTCATGGCTTCATATAGGGAGATCTTCACTTCTTGATCATCAACCTTCAGCGTAATCTTGCCGTTTGCCACATCTAGCACCATCCCCGCCGTAGCTAAGAACGGTCTTCCCAAGATCAGGGGCACGTGCTCATCTTCCTCCATCTCTAGCACTACAAAGTCGGCTGGAAAAATGTGATCTCCAACTCTCACTAGGACGTCTTCAACCACACCTTGAGGTCTCGTAATAGACCGGTCGGCAAGTTGAAGCGTCATCATTGTGGGTTGAAGTTCAACACCTTCCAACTTCTTGAAAAGCGACAGTGGTATCAAATTAATGCTTGCCCCGAGGTCGCACAATGCTCCCTTCTTGATCCCGTTCCCAATGTCACATAAGATCGTGAAGCTCCCGGGATCCTTCAGCTTCGGTGGGAGCGCCTTGTGCACTAATGCACTCACCTCGTGGTTCAGCTGCACCAACTTCGGCTCATCCACTCGCCGTCTTTTCGTGATCAAGTCCTTCAAAAACTTCGCATAGTGCGGCATCTGTTCCAAAGCATCATAAAAAGGAATATTAATATGCAATTGTTTAAAAACATCAAGAAATTTTGCAAATTTTTCATCAAGCTTCTTTTTCATGAAGCGCTGTGGATACGGGACGGGTATCACAGATTTGGGTACCCCCCATTCATCTCTTTCTGTTTCTTTCACTTTATCCCTTGCTTCCTTTGCCTTTTTCCACTTAGGAACTCTCTCTATCTCCTCAAAGTCTTTCCCCTTCTGGGACTCATCCATATCTTTATGCTTCTCAATTCCTTTACTTTCAATCCCCTTCTCAACTTGGGGCGTCTCAGAATCAGCAGGCATCTGAGGACCTTCATAGTTGGTTCCACTTCTCAGCTGGATCGCCTTGCACTGCTCTTTCGGGTTCCCCTCCGGCATTCTATTCACTGACTTTGCAATCTGGCTCATCTGGAACTCAAGAGAAGTGAACCTTCGATTGTTCTCTTGTTGAGTTCTAGTCCACTCAACATTCATCTTCTGGAGCTCTTGATCACGATGATCACCCTTCTTGTGCAACTCCTTCACATCGTACTCTAAGGATGACAACCGCTTGCTCCCTTTCTCCACCTTCTGAAGAATGGCTCTCAACATCTCCTCGGTTGATGCACCGCCTTCTCCTCCAGGAGGTTTAGACCCCGGATCAACACCTGCAGGTACAGTAATACCAGCTTTTAGGTTAGCATAAGAAAAATTATCATTCTTCCTCCATTGATTTTGAGGTGGTTGCTGGCCTCCTTGAACTCCTTGTGTGTTCCTCCATTGATTTTGAGGTGGCGGAGGGCCTGAAGTACAAATGGTTGACCATAAGAAGGTCTTCCATACTGATTTCCACCTTGGTAGCCATGCTGATTGTAATACGGACCTCCCATGTAATTGGCTACCTCTTGCTGTCCACTGGGTTGGTCTACTCTCTCATTCTCTACTGCATGCTCTCCACTCAAACTCTTTCCCAACTCGAGGTTGTTTATCTTCTCCATCATGGCCATCAATAGCCTTCTCGTTCCTTCTCCCTCTTCAACCTGATGCACTCTCTGAAAATCTGCATCTCCACTCCAAGCACCGGCATTCGTGACAATGTTGTCCACGATTTCCCTACACCTCTCTATGCCTTGGTTCAAGAATGCTCCGCCCGCACAAACGTCTAAATGGTCTTGCCCCGCCTTGTTGGCACCACTATAGAAGAACGCCATAATGTCTCCCTCGTTGTACCCGTGCTGCGGGCACTCTATCAGCATGTTTGAGTATCTCTCCCACGCTTGGCGTAAATCCTCTCCAGACTTCTGGCGAAAGGACGAGATCTCAATTCTAGCCTTGATCGTCCTAGATGGAGGGTAGAATCGCTCGAGGAACAGACGCTCGAGCTCGGCCCAAGTGGTAATACCTCCCCGCGGGAGCGTATTATCGTACCACTCCTTGGCTATTCCCGTCAATGAGAATGGGAACAGCCTAAGCCTCTTGGCATCTTCAGACATGCCATTGTAATTAAATGTTGAGGTTATCATGAGAAAACTCCTCAGATGTGTATGAGGATTCTCCTTCCCGATCACCCCTTTGAATTGATTCTCGGTAAGTAGTTTTAAAATCCCCGGGGATATCGAGAAGTTGTTTGCCTCAACAGGAGGCAAAGCCACTCCATCATAGTACCGCTGTGGCTGCGCTGCAAACCTCTCTCGAATAGCCATCTGATCTGCGTTCTGAGGAACGTATCGAGGATTAGCAGCTGGTACGGGTACTTGTTGGGGTGGTGGTTGGTAAACAGGTGGTTGGTTGTAGACAGGAGGTGGATGATATGGATATGGTGGGTAAGGATAAGGTGGGTATGGGTAATGTTGGTATACTGGGTTGTTGAAAGGGTTATTTGGGTTTTATGGGTAAGCAGGGTTTGGGTTCTGGTTTTGGGGTTGTGTTTGTGCAGAGTTGATTGTGTCTTGTGGGTTGGGGTGTGGACTCTCAGTTCCCCCTATGGGTATCTGCTGATTACTGCTGTTTCCATTGGCACCCTCTGCCCGTTCCACAAGAGCAGTATACTCTGCAGCTATTTTGTCTAACTCCCCAAGTTCATCAGAAATCTTGTCTTTGTTTCCTGCGGCAGTAGTCATTCTTCTCAAGAAGGCTCGGTTCCTTCTAGCTATTGTCTCAGGATCTGCAGGCAACCTCTCTTCGCTCGTATTTCCTTGTGAGCGTGTTTTCATAAACCTGAAACACTAGCAGAAGGATCAAAACGCAACTGCCTAATGAATGGAAATAAAAATAAAACAGAAAATAAATCACCCACTACTAACTACTAAGCTATCTACAAGTCCTATTCAAAGAGCATATAACGCCATCCCCGGCAACGGCGCCATTGACTTGAAGCGATTTTACTAACTTCTACTAGTCGCTCACCCGCAAGCGGACGGGTTCACTGTAGTAAGAGTAAGTATAATGACCAAGTAGTATCGAACCCAAGGGATGGTGTATATGCGAATAGATCCCTGAAGATCTACGCGTCGTAGTTAATATGAGTGTGTTGTTTTTGGGTTTTTTAGAAAGATTAATTAAAACTAAAATAAACTAATTAAACTAAAATACTAAAGCAGACGAATTAACTAAGGGTTGGATTCAAATAAGAGATGGTGATGCTTAGGATAGGAATCCCTACGTATACTAACGGAGCAGGTACATAATCAGAATAACTGTGACAAACAAGAATTAACCTAAGTCTAAGAATGCAAGGTGAAAGCTCAAGATTCTAAACCCTAATACTTTACCCTAACACTCGACTTCACTAATCTACTAACAAGTTAATAGATTGTGCTCAATTAATGAGACCCTAATTTAACTAAGGTGATGCGGTCGTCCTCCTTCGCTAAACCGGTAGATGAATTAACCTTTCCTAAACCTTCTCGTTAAGACTACTAATTGTTATTGAGTGATGCGGTCGTCCTCTCTCTAACACTTTCGTACTAAATTTAAAGGTAAAGTTCAGATTAATTATAAGAATTCATTAACCAAGAGAATTAAAACCTAACATCACGAGTTACTCTAACTACATACCCACAACCTACTTCTACGAGTTCATCCTACTCTAAGCATGCAAGGGTTTTAGTTAGACATGGTTTTAACAAACATAAAAGCAATAGAAGAAACGACGAACATAAACATAATGAATTGAAGAACGAAAATATGAAACATGAACTAGGGTTTAAAGAAATAAATACTAAGAACTGAAATTTAATTACTTAAAATGAAGTTTCAAAGCGTTAAAAGTAATCGAGCTAATTAAAAGAAACTAAGAAAGAAAAGAAACTAAGAATTCGTATGCAAAACCTCAACAAAACGTAAATAAAGCTTGCTCCTCTCCTTCCTCTCCAAAAACTAAGTCTAAAATTATTTCTAAAGTTCGGGGATCCTTCAAAACATGTTTGGAAGAGGTATATATAGGCACGGGTCGAAACGGGAGTTAATGGGCCGAAAATACGCATCCGGAGGCAAAAATCCAAGGTTGCTCGAGCAAAACGCTCGAGCGGTCCCGCTCGAGCAGTGTAGCTCGAATGACACAATCGCTCGAGCGGTTCCGCTCGAGCCGGTCGAGCGCTGGAATCACACTGTATGTTTTGGGCGCTCGAGCAATTCGCTCGAGCGCAAGAAAAGTTCTGTACGTTTAGGCGCTCGAGCAATGCGCTCGACCTAGTCACTCGAGTGACTTCCAACTCATCCAACTAATACTTTTCCTCGTCCGCACTAATACCAATCGTATTTCTTCAATATCTTCTCATCCGGGCATCCGTTTGAGTTGATTCAAAGTCCTACGAACTCCGTTTTTCATTCTCTATTCACCTATGAGCATCAAAGAGACAAATTCATCAATGTGTAGAAATAATGCTCAATTGACTCTAAATACTCGATAAACTCGACCAAGATTGGGTATTTCAAGCTACGAATCATGACAATTTCACGCCTAATCAGCTGGGCACGAAAAGATTCTTCCACCCTGCCTAAAACGTCCGCCCGATCATCCCAAATGAAAAGAATCCCCTCTTATGGTGAATATGTGACGAAGAAGAAACCTCGACAATCACCCCCCAAATTGACTGGTTTCATTAGGTATATTTTCAACTCTTGTTTTCACTTTGGCATCTGAATTCACCCAACACAAACTAACACTATTTTTTAAATATTTTTTATTCTTTAATTGTGCAGTTGTCAACAAACCCTTCCTATTTTACAAATTAGAGGCTCAAGGGATTGTGATTTGTCTTTTATTAAGTCAATATAGTCTCAGGTCAGTCTAGCGAAACTGTTATGCAAAATCATTTTGTGTGCTAGTTTCGCTAGGGTGCGATATGTATGAATCATCTAGGAAGTGCAACACATCTCAATGGTTGAATGTGAATTATTTTTTTGTTGATTTAATTTAGTTCCAGGTTGTTCTTGTGTACATTTTATGAAACGTATACCTATACATTTTGCGTCCTAGGTTTTGCTAGGTTGAGACGTTTGTTGTTATCCATTTTTTGTACATTTTTTGGTATATTGTGTGGGAAAGTCAGTATGATATAACTCGTTTTTGTTTGTTATGTAGAACTTATGAATGTCGCCAACACTATTTGTAATGGATAACACTTTTTTAATCTATAGGTGCAACTACACATGTATTCCCAAAATAACTGAAGCTTTGATGCATTAGAAACACACATAGGTCAAATTGTAACGCCCCAGATCCAGAATATATTAATTATATCGGATTCGAAGTATTATTGTGATCAAAAGTCCGAACTATAAATTTTTTGAAGGAAATATAACGGAAATGAGAGATGATGAGTTTTATGCAGCGGAAGAAATGAATAGAATAATTTTAATAAGTATCTCACACACATATATGTGTACATAAAACATAGTATTAACAGTAATGTTTTATTTAAGTGGGGAACTCCATGTCGTCTCTATTAATGTCCTTGCTCCACGAAAATCATAATCTGCAAGGGTTGTAGAAAATGGGGCGTGAGATTTGAATTCTCACGTATGGGTGATTTGCAACGTCATGGGATTGGTAAATCCGAAATATATTAAGTTATACTCATTAATAAAGTGTTTATTCCATTAAATCAGTTTCACATATATACAAGATTACAATATTCCATAGAAGAAACAGTTCATATAATGATTCATCGGCATTTAAGCATATTTCACATGATATAATTGAAATAGTACAAGTTGATTCACATTAGGGCAGAGCCCAAAACATATTCACGTATTGTCACAAACTGTAAAACCATATTCGTACGACCATTCCATTTCCAACAAAGTTACCCTTTTCAACTACAACCAAAACTTACTTCATCCAACCACAACTTACTTCATCCAACCACAACATCCCTCACAAGATAAGCAAACATCAATGGCCTTATTCCCAGTGCGCACGTAGGCAACTGACCGGGGACCAGATCTGTTTGATCAACAACCTTCATTCTGAGGGCGTCCCCGACAGCTCCCCGGAGGTCGGATTTAAAACTCGATTCTAACTCCGTACTTACTGACTTTCCATAAAACTGACTCAACAAACTTCACAGAGAAAAATACTCGATTGACAATAGAAATTGATTCATGCTCACATAAGGTACTTACTCATGCAATGGTGATCGATTTATAAGACAACAAGCATTATATATCATATATAGTTATATAACATAATTCAAACATTTATATAATAGGGTGTACACTTATGTTGGATTAATTATTTTAGATTGATTTAGTCGAGTTCAGAAAATACCGGCACAACGTTATTATTAGCAGATCAAACAACAGATCATCACCCACCTGTTAGCTTTATAACTAAGTCACAACTGTCTTGAAATTCCTTTGGAAGATAACTTGTGTTGTAGAGACGTCCCGAGAGTGATATACAAACAGAATGTCGGATCCCTCGTGCATATTCCGATTAGCACAGAATCCTAGTACGAAACCATTTAGTTAAAAGTTAACCTTTGAATTATTAGGAAAACTTGAGAGTTTGTGTTACGAGAATTGAGGTGGTCGTTGTCTTTAGAAAACTTATCGAAAGCTAAAACTCCTAAAGGTTGATTTCTAATTGATAAGTACACCCCTTTCCAAGAGGAGGTGTATTGGGGGTGTATTTACTAATTTTTTTAGTGTACTTAACAAAAGCCTTTTATAAAATTAAAAGTATATTCATAATTATTATTATTCTTGGAAATACTTAAAAGAATAAGAATAATTACTTAAGAGTATTAATAAGAAATAAAGAAAAGGTTTTTCTTTCTAAGATTTCTATTTCTCATTTCAAAAGAATTCTTGAATATAAATATTCATATTTTATAAATAAATCTCCCTTATTAAACTTATTAATAAACTTTATCTTGTGTTCCTTTTTATAAACTTGACTAATATGATATTACTTCCGAAACTTAACCGTACTACTACTATTTCGAAATAAACAGAAAACTGAAACCTTAGAGAAAAATGAAGAAAACCACAACATACTAATCCACTAATCCAAAAACACCAATCAACTATTTCAACGATACTATACAACTTAATTCAATAATATTAACCAACTAAGCCAACAACACTAATTTATCAATTCAATAACACCAACCAGCTTAACCAATAGTACCAAACAACTAATTCAATAATACTAAACCACTATTCCAATAACACCAGTAAGGAAATCATCAATACTACTAAAACAACTAATTTAATCTCACTACAGGATTTAATAAATAATATCAAAACTAACAATATCAAAACTCCATCTACCAGGCTCCAAAAGATGAATATTCCAACCTCGTTCCTAATCCAAATACTACGAAAATTAAAGAGGAGATTAGCGATTCTTACGAGTCCCAAATCGGGCAGCCTAACGGCGTTCGATTGGTGGCTCGTCGGATTATTTAGGCAGCATAACGACGTGATTTTAGATTTTCCGAAATCAAAACAAGCAGCTATGGTGAAAGGGTGAAGAAAACGACGGCGTCTCGATTAAACCCAAAGGAAATGAAATGGAAACCGTCAGTATTTTATTTGAGAGAAGAATAAATCAAAGAAAGCTAAATCGAAAGGAATCAAGAGCAAATCGTACACAAGACTCACCCAAATGAAGATGGAGGTCAGCGGCGCTAATTGACTGTTCGATTGGGGAAAATAGAAGCGCCGAATCGAGGTGGGAGAGCGCCACGGTGTCGGCTCTGGCTGGAGGCGGTAGCGGAGGAGGGGCGTCGCGTCTGGGTTGAGAGCACGACGGCGAAGGGATTCGTCTGGAAGCGGGAGGACGGCGGCGCGACGCGAGGAAAGGAGGCGACGGATGGTCCTGGGCGAGCGGCCCTCTGCTGGTGTCGGAAGGAGGCGATTTGGTGGCGGAGCTTCGCCGATCGGAAAGGGGAGGCGCGAGCGCGGCGCTGCCAGGTGGGATGCGACGGCGGTGGCGTTGGAAGGTGAGACACGGCGGCGCGGCTGTGCTCGGCAGAGGCGTCAGCATGACTGGAAGCAGCGACGTTGAGGTGGTGCTGTGCGAAGGACAGAGGCGGTGGCGCTTCGGCCTGGGTACGGCGTCGCGGCGGGGTAAGGCAGCGGCGGTTGGTCGATTCACCGGAGAAGGAAGAGAGGGAGCCGAGAGGAAGATGAGTGAAATTGGGGATTTTGATTTTGAGGAGGAAGGGTATTACGTACGCGTTTGGCTGAGAGGGGAAGATATTTTAATTTTCAATTTCTTAATTAATTATTTTAAAAGGAAGAAATTAATATGTGGGTGTGATTTAATGTTCTAATTAAAATTAATTTAAAAGGAAAGTAATTTAGGTGGTTAAGAATTACTCCCCTTTAATCCTGATATTTTCGATCCCACTAGATACGGTTTAGGGATCGTTTGGTTCACGAGTTTAATTCCTATTTAATAATTAATACAATTTTAAAATTCAATTAATATTTTATTGTATTTGGATTATATTGACATTTTTTTATCAATAAATTATACGGATCGAAATCCTTAATTTAAACTTGAATATTTAATTTCTCGTAGTCCTTTATTCGTTTGAAAGATTCGATTCCTTTCTTCGAATTTAGGAATTTATAAAAGGGTATATATTTAAATTACAAAATAGCACACAAAATAATAAAATAAAAAGAAACAAAGATAATAATATAAAATAAGGGTTCTAGGAATATAAAAGGTATAAAACGGGACGGGGTGTTACACAAATTATAAGTAAAATTGAATAATACAGTTACATGGTTGGTCCCGGACAAGTCTGAGTGATACGTGTATTGGGGGGGGATACACGTATACAAATTTTACTTTCTTTTTCATAATACACCCACTAACTGCTCTGAAGCAAGTCAGTTGGCTAACTATCTATTCATGCCTGAGTGCGGAAATGTGTGAGCCCTGAAAGTTTATAGACTTGTTATGTTGCTTTCTGAAAACTGAGTTTTTCTTACATAGAAGCCGTGGTTAGAAGGACAGTGCAATGAGTTCAAAGGTTAGGCTGATTGATTCAACACTGACAAAGTATGCAATGAATAGACAATGATAAGCAATATGCACAAATAATCAAAACGATAAAGAACTCAGAGCTTTTAACGTGGTTCAGAGACTCAAGCTCTTACGTCCACGTTCTTGATTTAACAGGAGAATCCCTTAATGGATTAATTTATTTTTAACGTGCCAAGGTGCACAATGACCAGTCTCACTGATCCCTAGAATTAGAGTTATAGTCCTCCTTCTCCTAACCAACTTTCTAACCTCAACCAACAAACCTACACTGACTCAGCTTAGGGTTTTGGTTTCTGTTTGGATTCCAACTAAGGTGTGATAATCCATACAAGGCAAACCTATACTAAGGATTAGATTATCACTCTAAGCCTAAGATATGGATTGTAAGCTCAATGAAATACAGAATGACTCAGACTAGTAGAAACACTTGGGAAATTAAAGGGGTTTCGAGTGCTTCTATGAATGCTTTGATTTCTTGAGAGTCTTGAGTAATTTCATGGCTTCGAAATTTCTCGCAACCTTTTTTGGGTCAAGGTCTTCTGTATTTATAGATGGATTCGAAAACTGTCCGTTGGAGAGATAGCCTCCTAGTCAATTTTCTTGTAGGATACTTCAACGATCATCGTCCTTCATGCAGCCGCCTACTTCCATGGTTTAGGTAAATGCATGCCCGTTGAAAACTGCAGGAATGGCCAGGCTTAATGTCAGGTCCGTACATTCGTTGTCCTCTACTGATTGGTCCACGTCATCGGGTAGGTGAGAATGTCAAAACTCATTCTTCAGTTCAGTCTTGCCTTTTCTGAGTTCATCTTTGTTCTCATCTTCGTACATGGCCCATCACTGACATTCCTTTTGCTTTCTTGGATCCTACTCCAAGTCTTTCCCAAAAACTCAGGTAGCCTGACTCCTTCAGGTCTGTGAGTTAGCAATGATATCAGGATCATGCTCTTCATCTTGACACTTACTTAGCCAACTTAGAAAGACTAACATAAGTTCAATGATGGTGCTCTTGTGATTTTCAGGCTTCAGTCTTGATTGTCATCAGTGGGGTTGGGGTTGAATGTGAGCTCAGGCTGTAAAAGTTCAGCTGACTCAATTGTTCCTCTTACTAGCTCAAAGTCAGAGGCTCTTGGAGAGCTTGACTCCTCCCTCACCTGAATGACTTTCCTCAGCTTCTTCGTCGGAGATTTCTTAGGACCCTTCCTCAATCTTTTTAAAGGCCTATCTCCTCTCTCCTCTCCCCCTGATCTGACGTCATCGTCAGGTTCCGCAGCCTCTGAAATAGCCTTCTTGGAGACTGACTCAGTCCCTTTCTTTACTCCCTTAACTGTGGCCTTGGACTGCAACACCACCTTCAGGCTTGCTCTCTTCTCCTCCTGAGCTTTTCTCCATTTTATTTCAAACAACTCGTCCACCTTCTCGAGCAGGCTGGTCACCACCTTCTTCCCTTTCCCCGTAGACTTCTTCCTCTGACCCTTAGGAGGGGCATTGGGGTCAGTCAGGCCCAGAACAACATATGTATCACCAGCAGTGGTGAACATAATCTTCTTTGAGGATAAGTCATCCTCCAAATCAAAGGTACAACCCTGACAAGCATGGGCGATCAGGATTAACAACCTTGTCCCAAATGGAAGGATAGCTCCCACAGAGATATGCTTCTTCACCTTATCCTTCCTCAGCTTATCTGTGGTGGCCTGACTTATCTGGCCTAGGAAGAATTGCTCCCAGTTGGCTTCAACACCATCAACTAGGGATCCCATAATCCTTAGCTTGGGAAAACTGAGCTGCTCGTGAGAGCCAGTAGTACCCATGATTATCTTGGAGACTATATCAATCAGCACACGGTATTCTGGCTTTAGGGTGTCCTTGTGCTGCCTCGTCCTGAATTCCGGTGACCCAATCTTGGTCCATTCCTGAAGAAGCTCACCTTTTTTGTTCTCTTTGTAGGTCCTGGGATTAATGCCAGAGCATGGAAGTCCATACACCTCCTTTATGGCCTTCCTGAGGTCGATGTCCTGGGTTTCGACATTGTAGAGTTCCTCCTCATCCTTGTCCTTCTCACCCGTCGGAACAAGCACTGTCACCCTGGTAAATAGTTCACCCTTGCGAATGAACAGTTTCAGATATGCCTCCACTACTACCTTTGGAAGCACAAAGATGGGTTTCTGGGTGAAGTACTTCTCCATCTGTGCCTTGGAGATCCTGTCAAAAACTGGGAGAATCTCCTTTACCGATTGACATGCTCCCTCCATGGAAATGATATGTTCCATGTTAACCAACTTGCTATTGACAACATCTTCAAGGTTGTCAGTAGACCAGGTTGTGTCCATGAATGCCATTGAAGAATTTGGTAAGTTTTGAGAAATTTGTGATTGAAGGTTTGAACAAGGGAATGTTCAGTGTGCAATGTGCGTTTGCGTTTGGGTAAATTTCTCAAATGGCATTCTAGATTGATATGAATTAGTCAGTTACTCAGACGTGAGGTTGGGATTAATCCTGAATTTGAAAAGTTTTGAATTGAAGGGCCAGGATTAATCTCCGTATTAATCATTTTCCCACGTCAGTCATATTCCGTATAAAACGGACACGTATATGATAAAGTAACTGAACGCATTAAATGCTCCGCTGAACGTGGGTTTAAATATCAAAAGACGCGCTTTAAATGAAAAAGAAATGCATTTAATAAAGATTTTCAGGACGAAGGACTCAGTGAGACGCTTGAAATTCACAAGGGTCGGGATAGAACTCATACCTGTCAGGGAGACATTGTAGCACCCTGATACCTCGCTGAGTCGAGTCTGTCCTGAGTTCCACCTAGATCCTATACTGTCTGCTCTTCCGGATCTAAGAGACCTAACTCCACTGACAGTTCCATAAATCTTGTTTCAGCCAAAGTCTTAGTCAAGATGTCAGCTCTCTGCCTGTCACTGTGAATTTTCTCCATCCTAATGTCCTTCTTCTCTACATGATCTCGAATGAAGTGATGCCTAATATCCACATGCTTGCACCTTGTGTGAAGCATTGGGTTATGAGTGATTGCTATGGCACTATTGTTGTCACAACAAATTGGAACCTCATTTGAAAACACCTGGTAGTCTCTCAATTGTTGCCTCAACCATAAAATCTGAGCACAACAACTACCTGCAGCCATATACTCAGCCTCAGTTGTGGATGTCGCCACTGAATTCAGCTTCTTAATAAACCACGAGATCAACTTACTCCCCAAAAACTGACATGCCCCTGAGGTGGATTTCCTATCAATCCTGCAACCTCCATAATCTGCATCTGAATAACCTGTCAGTTCTAAGTTGTCATCTGAAGGATACCATAGTCCCATATTTATTGTTCTTTTCAAATACTTTAGTATCCTCTTAGCAGCCTCCAAATGGCTTCTCTTGGGGTCAGACTGATACCTAGCACACACACCAACTGCAAAAGTAATGTTAGACCTACTTGCAGTCAGGTACAACAATGAACCTATCAGCCCTCAGTACTCAGTCTGATTCACTGAAGTCCCTTCAGTGTCAGGATCCATCTTCCAATTGGTGTTCATTGGGATCCTAGCCGGATTGCTATTCTGAACTCCAAATTTCTGAATTAAGTCTCTTGTATACTTGGTCTGATTAATAAAAATCCCTTGATCAGTCTGCTTGACCTGTAATCCTAGAAAGAAGTCCATCTCTCCCATCATTGACATCTTAAATTTACCAGTCATCAATTTAGAGAATTTCTCACAGAGCTGATGATTTGGTGATCCAAATATTATGTCATCCACATAAATCTGAACCAAGAGAATGTCATCACCTTCAGTGATCCTGAACAAAGTCCTATCCACGGTTTCCTTTTTGAACCCGTGGTCAGTTAGGAATTGAGAGAGGGTATCATACCAAGCTCTAGGAGCTTGCGTAAGTCCATAGAGTGCTTTCTTCAAATGGTATACTCTATCTCCAACCTAAAAACCGGGAGTTTGTTCAACATATACCTCTTCATTGAGTACACCATTCAGGAAGGCACTCTTGACGTCCATTTGATACACCTTAAAATTCTTGTATGTTGCATAAGTAAGGAACAACCTGATAGCTTCCAACCTAGCCACTCGAGCAAAGGTCTTATCATAGTCTATCCCTTCAAACTGACAATACCCCTTTGCAACCAACCTTGCTTTGTTCCTTACTACAACACCATTCTCATCCTTCTTGTTCTTGAAGACCCACTTGATACCAATAACACCTTGATGCCTAGGTCTATCTACCAGTTCCCAAACCTGATTTCTTGTGAACTGATTCAACTCCTCTTGCATGGCTATGATCCAGTTCGAGTCAGTGAGGGCTTCTTCAATGTTCTGAGGCTCTTGCATAGAGAGAAAGCAGCAGAACAGTGCGCTCTCAACATGGAACCGTCTGGTCCTGACTCCCTCAGTTGGATCACTAGTGACTTGGTCAATGGGATGATCCTCTAGCTATGTTCTCTTGCCAGGAGTTATTCCTGAAGTACCTGCAATGTTAGTGTCTACAGGCTCATAAAATTCAGGATATTGAACATAAGGGGATGATCCTGAGTCTATACCAAAGGGGTTTACCAACTCAATGTCAAGGACATCTATTCCCCCTTGATAAGGTGACTCAGGAACCGTCTCAGCTGTGACCGCATCTTCATAGATGGTTCTTACCTCAGGTTGAGCCTGTTCCTCAGTCCGAGGCTCAACGGTCCCTGATGTGCTGGGCTTAGGAGTGGCTCTTGAGTCATCTTCCCGATCATCATCATCATCCCATCTCGGAATTGGCACAGTTTTGACCTTGGGATCAGGTTGATTCTTCAAGCTCAGCCTTGCCACTCTCCTTGTGACCTCCTCAGTGTCAGGATCCAACACCCTTATCCTAGACTCAGTGACAAATTCATCAAACACAACTTGTGGTGATTCTTCCACAACAAGGGTCCTACAATTGTAAACCCTGAATGCTTTACTGATTTCAGAATATCCTAAGAATATTCCTTCATCATATTTGCTATCAAAGGATTTCAATTGGATCTTCCTATTGTTGAGGATGAAGCACTTACAACCAAATATATGAAAGTAAGAGATACGAGGCTTCCTCTTATTCCAAGTCTCATATGGGGTCTGTGCATGTTGTTTGTTCAGCATGTATCTGTTCTGAGTATAGCATGCAGTGTTGATTGCCTTAGCCCAAAATTTCTTGGGCAATCCTGACTCAGCCAGCATGGTCATGGCAGCTTCCTTCAGTATCCTGTTCCTTCTTTCAGCAACACCATTTTGTTGTGGGGTCCTAGCTGCAGAAGTCTCATGAGCAATACCAAGTTCATTACAGAAATTAGAAATATATGAATTTATAAATTCAGTGCCCTTGTCAGATCTGATCTTAGTAATGGACTGATTCTTCTCATTGCTGAGTCTCCTGAGCAACTCTGGAAGCTTCACCTGTGTTTCCCTTTTATTCAACAAGAAAACAACCCAAGTATATCTAGAATAATCATCGATAACTACAAAGGTATATTTCCTAACATTCATACTTACAGGTGTTACAGGGTCAAATAAATCCATGTGTAAAATCTGAAGAACTCTGTCAGTGGAGAAGGAAGTTTTCTCCTTGAATGATGCTCTGACCTGCTTCCCTTCCTGACAAGCTTTACACACATGATATTTGCTAAAAACTTCATTTGGTAGACCTTCAACAAGTGATTGTCTAGAAATTTTGTTAAGAATCTTGAAGTTCAGATGGCTTAATCTTTTATGCCATAACTAACTGAGCTCTAAGGAGCTTTTAGCAACAAATCAAGTATTAGGAATTGTGCTGCTCCAATCAGCAAGATAAACATTACCTTTCCTAATACCTGATAGAAGCACTTGTGTTGATTTGTCCTTAACTGAACATATATTTGATGAGAACTCAACACTGAAACCTTTGTCACAGAATTGACTTACTGACAACAGGTTGTGCTTCAGTCCTTCCACAAAGGACACATTTTCCACTCTCACTGTACCTATTATCAAAACACCAAAACCTTTAGTAAAACCTTTTAAGTTATCACCAAAGGTTACCTGTGGACCATCTTTAGCTTGAAATTCTTGAAGAAGACTCTTCGTTCCAGTCATGTTCCTTGAGTAACCACTGTCTAGGTACCAAACAACTTTAGTTGAGTCTCCTATCCTCTTATTGTATTCCATAGCCGCCTGTAAACAATTCAGGCTTTAGGTACCCATTGGGTGTTGGGTCCTATGGTGTCAGTTGTACCCTTCAGGATCCAAACTTACTTCACAACCCTGATTGCCTCAGAGTGGTAAACCTGTCTCCCTGAAACATCTACATACACTACTTTCTTCTTCTTAGCCTGAGAAGAAGATGGTGTATGGGTGTCAGGCTTAGGCTTCACATGAGCCTGAGTGGGTGCCTTTTGGGCTGGCCTCCTGTTTTTCCTAGGCCTGGGTGCAACAGGTCTTGGGACTTGTTCTTGATAAGGGTCCTGTTTTCTGTTCCCCTTAGGCAAGTGAGGGAAATGAAAACAGTTATAGGCCTCAGGATGCCAAAACCATGGGGGAGTCATCATGTTAGGCCTTCCGTGTTGGTATTGCCAAGCATGATGATACCCTCGTTGACCAGTCTGGTGACTCTTGGCCTGAGTCTTCCTCTGCTTTCGCTGAGGTTTTCTCTGGCCTGAGCTCTCAGGGGTCTCCTTTGGTTTCTTGGCCTTTCCCTTGGGTTTTGGCTTTGCAACTTTGGGGGCCTGAAGTACAACTTTCTTTGTATTCTGGCCTGCCTGAACAAAAACCCTCTCAGTGTTGCTCCCTGAAGCAACATGAGATTGACCCTGTGAGGATTTCTTAGGAACATTACCAAGTCCCTTTTTCTCATTCCCAAGCATCTGACTGCTATTTATTTCCTCTCTAGCCACTGAGGATTTCAGGATCTAATGTCTGGCAAAGAGGTCATCAAACTTACTTTTGAGCACCTTCAGCTCCTCCTTCTTGACCAACTCTTCATCAGTCAGTTCTTTCAGAATCTTCTCTCTTGGGAGACGCTCAGCATTGATCATGTCAATTTCCTGAGTTAGTCTCACAATTTGAGCTGACTCTTTCAGATCTGACTGGGTGAGTTGATCATTTAGGTTTTGAACCTCAGTACTCAATTTCTGGTTCTCTTCTACCAAGAAGACATTAGTTTCCTGCAACCTGGAGAAATCAACCATCAATTGATCCAAACAGATCTGAAGGTTTATTTCTCTGGCTGACTCTGAGCTAGGCTCAGGATTTTGACCAGTGTATGAACCACACACAGAGTTAGATGTTACCTCAGGTTCCTCCCTTGCCATAAGGAAAACATCATCGTACTCATCATCAGAGAAAATTTCAGGCGAGCTCTCCTCAGGACCATCCGAGTCTGTAGCTTCCTCAGCGAGCATAGCTCTCCGGTCAGCGTACCTCTGGTCTCTCTTGGCCCTCCTGTCCTCTCTCTCACGTGCACTCAGCTCTGGGCAATCGTACTGATAGTGCCCACTCTTGTTACAGTTGTAACATACAGCTTGCTCATCCCCTCTTTCTTTCCTCGGCTCAGGGTTCCTTCTTGAGTCAGGTTCCCTTTGTCTAGATGAGCTTTCAACCTTGCCTGATTGCCTATCATCACGAGTATGTCTCTGTTCATCTCTTCGATCGGGCTTTGGGTCTGAGTATATTCTTTCATTGCCATGATCTCTCCTCTTGTCAGTGTTCCTTCTTTCCTCATATCTCCTTGAGCTTTCGTGGGTTCCTTCAGGTTTCCTGTCACGAGTATCCTGATAATATTTCTTATAACGACCAAACCTGGAATTAAGCTTCTCAAAGCGTCTGGCCATCAGGTTGTACTCTTCAGCAAGCTCTTCCTTGCCCATCTCCATCAGTGACTTTGATGAAGACTCAACAGGTTCTGACTTGGCATTGAACGCCACACTTTTCTCAGGAGCTTTCTCTTTTTCATCTTCTTCTTACTGAACTTTCTTCTTTCTTTTATTTAAATCATATTCCAGTGGTTTAAGCTCTGAAAAAAGTAAAGCAGAAGTTATGTTACTCATATCCTGAGTGTTCTTTAACATAATTACACTGTTGTCCCATCTCTCTGGAAGGGCATTCAGGATCTTAGAAGCAACATCTCTCTTTGGATCAACCTTGTCCAACATCACCAACGCATTCATCAACTTGATGAATCTTGACTCCATCTGATTTATCATCTCATCAGGCAACATCTCGAATGCTCCGAACTTCTGAATGGCAACTCTTATTCTCCTTTATCTTTTCTAACCCTTCGCACATCCTGGTCAGCTCATCCCAGACCTCCTTAGCCGTCTTTAAGTTCATCAGCCTCGCTGACTCCTTGAAAGACACCATATGCAAGATGATATTTCTGGCCACATTGTCCAGTCCCACCATTTTGATGTCGTCATTGGTCATATCCTTCCTCTCTTTAGGAACCTATACGCCAATGTCAAGATGCTCATACCCCAGTCCTCTGACATTAGGGATAGTAATCTTGATAGGTCATTCCTTGATAACACACTGCATTTGGTCATGGATGACATCTAGATGCACCTCAAGTCTGAACTTCCAGTAGACAAAGTTAGAAACAGAGAATTCAGGTAATGAAGCTTCAAGTCTCCTTGAAGTCATGATGATGCAAGTTTTATGAAAAGCAAACTCAGATCTGTTCAGTGACCACCAACAGTTTCACCTCCAAAACTATTAGTATTCAAAGTCAGTGGTCTTTTGAACCACTGCTCTGATACCACTTGTTGGTCCCGGTACAGGACTGAGGGATACGTGTATCACGTATATGGGGGGGGGATACACATATACCAATTTTTCTCTCTTTCAAACTGACTGAGTCCCCTTGCTCAGAGTGATAAAGAACTCAGGGTTGATAACACACCTACTGACTGCACTGAATGCTGGTCAGTTGGAAAACTATCAACTTGAGTTTAGTGCGGAAATGTGTGAGCCCTGAAAGTTTATAGTCTTGTTAATGTTTGTTTTTTAAAAACTTGATTACTCTCTTCTGAAATAGTGATTAGTAGGGCAGTGTTCAAGTTAATGATTAGGCTGATTGATTCAAGCCTGATAAAGCTAATGCAATGAATGACTTAAGCAAATAAGCAGTTAAGAACAATATCAAAGCAGTAAGAACACAAGGAGTTTAACGTGGTTCAGAGACTCAAGCTCCTACGTCCACGATCCTGATTGAACAGGATAATCCACTACTTGGGATTAACTTGTTTTTAATGTGCCAAGGTGCACCAAGATCAGCTAACCTCACTGACCTATACAAACTCCTTCCTAACTTCACTAAACAACTTCAACCAATAAACCTGACTAGAGGGTTTTGGTTTTAGTTTGGATTCCAACTAAGGTGTGATTATCCTTACAAGGCTAAGCTATGCTAAGGATGGATAATCACTCTAAGCTTAAGATATTGCTTGAAGGCTCATTGGAATACAAAATAACTCTCACTAATCTAAGAAACACTTGGGAAATTTATCTGGTTTCGAGTGCTTCTTTGAGAATGCTGAATGCTTGAATGCTTGAGAGTTTGAGTAATTTCTGGCTTGAAAATTTCCCGTAACCTTGAATAGGTTCAAGGCCTTCTGTATTTATAGATGGATTTGAAAACTATCCGTTGGAGAAGATAGCCTTCTATTCATCTACGTAAGGTTGTTCAACGGACATATCTCCCATGCAGCAGCCGACCTTGCATGGATTAGATAATTGCATTTAATGCTTGCCCGTTGAAAGTGCAGTCTGAAGTCAGTCTTCATGTCAGGTCCAAACGTACGTGTCCTTCCTGGATTGGTCCACGTCATCAGGTTGGTGAGAATGTCAGAACTCAAGTCTGGGCTTCAAGCTTGTCTTATTAAGTTCTTTTTTGTCTCGAGCACAACGAACTTGTCCTGACGCTGATATTCCTTTTGCATTGCTTGACCCTACTCCAAGTCTTTCCCATTACTCAGTATGATCCTGTTCCCTTCAGGACTGAGTTAGTAATGACCTCAGGGTCATACTCTTCATCACTGACACTTACTCAGCCAGCTTAGAAGGACTGCCATAAGTTCAGGATGGTGCTCTGCGTCTTCAGGCTCTTAGTCTTGATTGACATCAGTAAGTGCTCCTCTCACTAAGTACCTGTGAAGTGTAAAATGATTAAGTATGAAACCTAACCAAGACTAGCCTGACTAAGACATTCTAAGGCAAATCATCTTTTCAGGGGCTTTGGGATCTTAATCAAAACTGACAATGTCCCAACAGCTGCCACAAACCTATGTAACACAAAAACATTGAGTTAGTAAAGTTACATAAGAGAATAAGTGTTATTAATGAAATTTACAAAAATAAAATAAAATTACTAACATCAAAGAATTCAGCATTTTCGTTATCGATTCAATCGACCAAAATTCGCTCACAATCTTTACGTACGTATGGTGGTTCATTATCCTCAGTTGTACTAATATCCATTGATTTGAGCCCTTTGGTAAAACATTCATGGTGGATATGATCAGTATCTTCCAACTCACCACTACTTGAATATTCAAAAAATTCCCTAGTAGGGGTAGCAAGCACGACAGACCACGCGTGATCTTTAGGATCCTCAATGTAAAACACTTGTTTTGCTAAATTACCCAATATAAAGCAGTCATCTTTAAATCCTACTTTATTGAGGTTTACCTACGTGAAACCAAGATCATCTACTTTAATACCACTTTTATTATCCACCCACACACATTTAAACAATGGAATTCGATAACAATGGTATTCCAGCTCCCATATCTCTTCAATGTATCCATAAAACACCATGTCAGACACAACATGATTTTTATCCTTTGCACTAGACACTTGCATGATGCTTGCAATTAAGCTGACTCCCGAGTTCTACGTAGATCTAACATTGTCACGATCTTTCGTGCAATATGTCACTCCATTAATGCGGTAACTAAGATACTTGAAGACAACGTGGTTAGGTCCTTCGGCTAACCTCTTCACATTGCCTAATATCTAATGATTTGATTGAGAGCATTCACTTGTAACCTAATTTTGTAACATATGTGTCAAATTTTACTTAATTATAGAATATATGGTAATGCAAATCAAAATGATGTAACTTAACTTACCTGATCATGCAACCAACCAATAAAGTGCTTATTATGTTGATATTGCAACCATTTTTCTGTCCTATATTTAGTGCCATATGTTGACCTCAGATGCTGCTTGTGTTCACTAAAATGAAATAATATTAGAGACTGAACTGAATATTTAAACTATGGATATTATAAGTTAAACTACCCTATATAAGGATCTATCTCAGCATCATTTGTCAGTATATGAAGATGTGCTTGCCTCAACTCTTCCGTACTGACATCAACCACTTTAGCAGATGACAAAGGTTCAGTAAGATCTTCAGGTTCACGCTTTTGTGGTACCCTAATTGTTTTCACTGTTGATAGGTATTCCGAGCAGAATTCGACAGATTCTTCTGCAATATAGCATTCGGCTATGCAACCTTCAAGACGATTGCGATTATGCACGTAACCCTTCAAAACTTTCATGTATCTCTCGAATGGGTACATCCATCTGTACCAAACCGGTCCACACAATTTTATCTCCCGAACAAGATCAACAGTTAAATGAACCATTATATCGAAGAACGAAGGAGGAAAATACATCTCGAGCAAACATATAGTCGTTGTGATCTCAATTTGAAGATCATCTAACATCGAAACATCAATCACTTTGCTACAAATGACATTGAAGAAGAATCACGAATAGCTACCGGAAGCAGCTGTTGTATTAAAATATGACAATCATGTGACTTGAGTCCTACAGGTTTCAAATCCTTCATAGAAACTAAGTTACGCAAATTGGAAGAGTAACCTGAAGGCACCTTCATTTCTGACAATGATTTGCAAACCTTTCTTCTCACTTCTTTACTTAGTGTATAAGGAGCTGCCGGCAAATACATTTTTCCTCTTTCCAAAACTGGTGCTAAATCGTCTCTTATGTTCATCTCCATTAGATCTCGTCTAGTAGCTAATCCATCTTTTGTTTTGCTCAGAATATCAAGTAACGTACCTAAGAGGCTCTCACACACATTCTTCTCAATGTGCATCACATCAAGAATGTGTCGAACATGTAGGTGTTCCCAATATTCTAGATAAAAAAAGATGGATTTCTTCTTAAAACATGATTTGCAACTCTCCTCATTAGTTTGCTGCTTCCGACTCTTCTTTCCCCAATTGCACTTAATTCCTTCAACACTCTTTAAAACCTCATGACCATCTAATGGTTTTGGCGCAACTCTATCTTCTGGCTTTCCATTAAATGCTTTCTTCTGCTTACGATAAGGATGGTATCTGTCAAGAAACCTTCTATGGGATGTGAATGACATCTTCCTACTATGCTTTAACATTTCGACATATGTCCCTTCACCACAAATTGGACATGCAAAATATCCTTTGACATAAGATCCTGACAAGTTTCCATAAGCTGGAAAGTCATTAATTGTCCATAAGACGACTGCTCTAAGAAGAAAACTCTCATCTCGATATGCATCGTAAGCATCAACACCTTTCCATAAGCTTTGCAAGTCCTCAATCAAAGGGGCCAAGTATACATCGACATCATTACCTGGTTGTTTAGGACCAGAGATCAACATTGTTAGCATCATAAATTTCCTCTTCATACACAGTCATAGAGGAAGGTTATACGTAACCAACATAACTGGCCAACAGCTGTATGTAGATGACATATTACCATGAGGATTGATGCCATCAGCTGACAATGCCAATCTAAGGTTTCTAGGATCAGAGGCAAAATCAAGCCACTCGTGATCGACTGTCTTTCAAGAAGGTGTATCTGCGGGATGAAGTATTTACCATCACGTACTCTTCTATCACTATGCCAAGTTAACTCTTTCGTCACTTCCTTATTACGAAACATCCTCTTAAATCTCGGGATAGGTGGAAAGTACCACAATAATTTTGCTGAAGTTTTTTCTTTTACCTCTCCATTTCTTCCCACCTTCCACCTCGACTCCCCACAAGTAGGGCATTGAATATGGTCCTTAAACTCTTTCCGGTATAGGACACAATCATTTGGGCATGCACTTATTTTCTGATATTTCATACCTAATGTAGCTAAGCACTTCCTTACACCATTATTTGACACGGGTAGAGTATTATTTTCTGGAAGCATTCCACTAAGCAAAGCAAGTAGGTCTTCCATACTTGTATTACTCCATGAATCCTTTGTTTTCAAGTTATAGAGTTTCACAAAGGCTGATAACTTAGTAAATTTAGAACATCCAGGATACAAAGGTTTCTCAGAATCCTCAAGTAGCGCTATGAGCTTATCCGGGTTCCCAGTGTGATCATACGCAGCGTTTACCATGTCATCTAATGGTTCATTGGGGAAGTCTTCAACTTCCGTTGTTTCATGACTATCATGCATTGGAAAACTGTCATTATCTATCTCTCCATGCCAATACCAGTTTAGATAGTTTTTGTCTATACCATTTCGAAATAAATGTGCCCGTACTCGGTCGACGGTGTCATATGCCATATTTCCACATGATACACAAGGGCATGAAATGGAATTTATAATATCCTCAACATATTCCTTTGCAAAATGCAATAAATATTCTACTCCTAATGCATACTCAGGCGAAAACCGGTCTTTAAATATCCACCATTTGTCCATAATTTGGTTTCAAACACGAGAACTAATCGGTGAAAGGAAAATAAATAAATTAAAAACAGTTCTAAAAGTCCTATAATTTATCTTTAATTGTTTTGTTCATGTAATATGTTAACCAACAATATCAACAATAAATGATAGAAACCATTAGCACATTATATTTAAATAGTCATTACAAGTATTTAATTAAATTTTTGGATCACATTAATTCAATATCATTTCTGGATCACATTTATTCAACAATGTCCCCATACAATTAATACTGCAATCTAATTTCTGAATTACATTAATTCAACACTTATCTCTTCTACCCCATCTTCTCTTTAATATAAATTAATTCATCTTCTACTATGTAGCATTCAAGGGCCCACTCCTTGTAAACTAGATTATTAAAATACCCAAGTGGGCTATGTATATTAGTTAATGATTTAATCATTTACTACTGTATATTGTGAAATCAAGTAACTAGATTTTTTTTTTCAAAATTCAATATCTCAAGTAACTAGAAAATCAATAACCAATGCACTCTACTTTGTCTTGGCTAAAAAAGGAACGGAGAAGAAATACTAGTATAAATGAGAAAAGAAAGTCTGGAGATATATTCCTAAAAGTCTGGAGAAGAAATACTAGTATAAATGAAAATAAATAATCCTAAAAGCAGAGCAACACAACAACATAGTATATTAATTTTTTACTACCAATTAGAACAACCACTCAAACAAACTGTTTATACTACTGATTATTCAAACTTTACTACCATGAACATCCACTCAAATTTTAGTATACAATAGCAGCGAGAAAGTATAAACCTGTAGGCGGCGAGGAAGCGTTGCGGTGGTGGAGGCGGTGTGGTGGTAGTGGAGGCGGTGTCACACAGATATATGGCATTTGGTGCCCTAGGTGCGTCACGGTGGAGGCTAGGGCACGGGAGACGGCATCGTGGTGGAGGCTAGGGCATGGTTGTGCGGCATCGCGGTACAGGCTAGGTTGCCGTTGCACGGCGTTACGGTGGAGGCTGGGCCGTAGTCGCACGACGTCGCGGTGGAGGCAGTGGTATCGCACGCCGGTGCTGGCTTCTCGGCGATGCTATCGGCCGGCGGAGGCTGCGTATGTGTGGTCGTGATTGATTGCAATAACTTTGTGTAATTAGGGCATGTAATTGGGGTTTTTTTACTGGTATAATACGTAATGTTGCATTTTTGTTTAAAATACGTACAAGAAGATAATTTCTAAGTGTATAATATATTTTATTTGAGGGGTAAAAAAAATCTAAGTGTGAAATATTTTAGAATGGAAGATAATTTTATGCCATAGATAACCAAATATTAGATAACATATTCATATTCAATTAACTAAGGAAAAAATCTTAACTCAAATTTTATAGGGTAAACTTAAAATTAACATAGATAACTAGGCCTAGATAACCATAAAAAAACTCAGTTATCTATGTTCGAACACCCTTTTTCCTAGATAACAGATATATGAAACACGGATAACAAATATACTAATATCCTTTATCTAGGAATTGTTATCTATGAGCGAAAATATAGTAGTGTGATTTCATCTTTCGTTTATGTTCTTGAATTCTTTCGTCAATTTAATTATGCTTATGGTCATCGATCTCGTTATTGCTTTTATTCTTGAAACAACCATGTTAGGCTAGAACCCTTGCATGTTTAGGATATGATGAACTCGTAGAATTAGGACGTTGGTACGTAATTAGGATAATTCGTGATGTATAGTTTTAGTTCTCTTAATTATTGAATAATTCTAATAAACCCTATAATAATCTTAGAATTACGTACGAAAATTGTTAGAGAGAAGACGACCGCATCACTCTTTAATAACGAATAGGCTTAAGGAGGGGGTTTTTGAAGGGGTTTATAATCTACCAGTTTATCGAGGGAGGACAGCCGCATCACCTTAGTTAAATTAAAGCCTCAATAATTAAGCACTAGTCATATAATTTAATTAGTGGATTAGTGAAGTAGGTTGATAGAACTAAGTATTAGGATTAATTCTTGAACTTTTATGCTTTCAATCTTGTGCTAGATTAGGGAAGTTGATTGCCTAGTTTCAGTACACTTAGGATTTTAACTTGCACATCACGATTATTTTAGTTATTGTACCAACTCCGTTAGTATACGTAGAGATTCATATCCAGAGCATCATCATCTCATTCGCACTTCAACCAGAAGTTAGTATAACTTTAATTTCATTATTAGAATATAATTAGTATAAAATACTTAGTAGTAATAGTATAAACCCAACATCACATTCATATTAGCTACGACACGTATATTTCCAGGGATTTACTCGCATACACATTTTCCCTTGGGTTCGATACTACCTGGTCCCTATACTCGCCCATACTACAGTGATCCCATAATCTTGTGGGGTAATTACTAGTCAATCTAGTATTTTACGTTCAAGTCAAAAGACCCTATCTATTATAATTCCCTAACAGGATATACTCAGATTCTGTGCATCTCAGGCTCGATGTCGTAGCCAGTGTAGACTCTTTCCTTGAGATCTTCAACACGCTTCCACTGGTTCTGATATCCTTCAGCTTTGGCAATCCTTAACACCTCTTCAACACGCGTCAATATCTTCAGTGTCGCCCCACTTCTTGACCACATACCAGATCCTGATGAACTCATTCCTTGCATCCTCCCAAATTTCCTTTAGTTTCTTAGAGATAAAAGTATCAATGAGTACTGGCTTATCGTTTGACTCAATAGGGACTTGAACTTTCTTTGCTCTAGGTGCAGCCTGCTTCCTGTACTTCCTTGGTTCAGACTTCTCCCTCTTCCTCCTCAACAAACTGAACACTGCATCATTTATTTCCTTTTGTTGAAGCCCAGTGATCTTAGTCAGTTTCTCAACCTTCCTCTCCAAAATGTGCTGCTTCTGCTTCTGCGCAATTTCAGCTCGGCGTTGAGCTTCAGATCTCTCAGGTGCTCTTTCATCAGCTCTACCCCAGTCAGGATTCTAGCTCCGGAAGTAGACAACTGAGCAAGCCCTTCTTTTGGAATTCTTCCATTGATCCATTTAGGCACTTCTCAATTTCCTCCAGTCTTGCTACCATCTTCTCTGACTCAGATGTCATCTTCTCAGTCTGATCTAAAATGGCCTTAGTGAAGAGCTCAGTGGACTTTTCAGTCAGCGTCTCCAAAGCCTTCAACATCATCTGTTCATTGCTCTCCTTCATCTGGGTTAGAGCCCCTTCCAGTAGCTTCTTTGACTTTCTCCTCTCCGCCTTGATCGACTTGACAGTGGCCTTTATAGTGTCCTCGAGACGTCTCAACTTGTTGTTGCCTATCCCCATAAGTTTAGCCTGATACTTGTTCCATGAGAGATCTATCTGTTGGGGAAATTCGGGGTGCCCGGATCTATTCGGGATAATTTAAATAAAAATTTAAAACTAATTATTACTAGCATAAATTAATCCTAAATTAATTCATATAATAATTATGCCAACAACAAATTTACATGCATATGAATATAAACACGTAAAATTCTACGAAGGAAAAACTAAGAACTTTACATATACACGTACCTCTTGAAGCGACGTCCAACCGAGATCTACGGGACAAGCTTACCGATCCTATCAATGTTAAAAACCTTCTCAAGTATTCCCTTTCGTCTTATTCGTTCGCCGGAGGAACCGCTCACGAACAATTTTAAATAACAAGGAAGAAAAAAAACTATTACTCTTGATTTTTTCAACACATGGAATTATGTACTTGGGGATGAAATAATCATCCCCTATTTATAAGAGATAGTGGCCGAAAATTTCATGTGAAATAGGGAGAGAAAATCTTTTCTTGGGCCTCCAAGAAATCTTGAATATATCCCATATATTATTTTCTCCATAATAAAATATTTCACAAAAATCTCAACTTCCTCACTATAGGGGCTAATTTTCCAAAAACTAGAGATAAGAATACAAGATTTGGATCTTCTTGAACATATGAGATAATCTTGTATTTCAAGAATACATATCTTCCATAATATCTTTCCAAGAAAATCAACAAAATCTTTTCTCTCTCCATATCATAATTTTCGAAAATTATCTAGGAAAATCAGCAATAATTTTTTTTTTATTTTAATCACTTTATTATTATCGGGCTACTTATTGGGCTACTTGAGGGGCCTTTAGGAGAATTAAGATTTGACCCCCAATGGGCTACTGAATTACAATATCGAGCCCCAATATTATTCAACTCATTAATTTTAATTATTACCACTAATAAATTAATATTGTACTATCCATCTTAATCCATATTACAATAATATGGGTTCCTGTTTTTTATTTCCCGTGTTTAAGATTATTTAGTCCATTAATTAATTGAGCTTCTGAATAGCTCTAAATTAATTAATATCTTTTACCTTGCAGTAAAGACAGCTCAACATTATTATCCGTACCGAAGAAACTAATTCTTCACTTGCAAGATTTGGTACGATAAAACTTCTGAGCCCACCAAGGGGACAAACCACACGAGCCGTACTCGCACACGTTTCTCCGTATTAAACCTTAGAAATTGTCGTATGATTAATATTAAACCTTAGCACACGTTTCTCCCGAATTGATAGATGCACTTCCTTTCTGTTTATTCTTGCTAGTCATCTCTGGTTTGAGTATTTTGTTTCATAATCCCTATCTAGGCTTTAAATCTTGTTCGCCAAGAGATTAATAATATTTGCCCATCAACAATTGCCCCCTATCCTGATCAGATGTTGCTGTTGACGAGCAACTTTTTGCCGAGCAACTGTGATCAGGATATTTCTTGGTGGTGAATTAGGTTGAACAATCATTTCCGCGGACGAGCAGCTTTGATTGCGCCATTTCATTTTCCCTTGATCTAGGGGTTCGTCAAAGGATAACGTGGGCGACATGATTAAGCGCCACCCATGCGGGGCAAAATCGAGGCCACGCGCCCCCTAATTTGCCTTTAGGCCCTCATTTTTTCCATCTTTTGTATTAAAAACCCCATTTCCTCACACTTTGGCACCAAGAATTATAAGAAATTACGGACGGGACCCCATTTTTTCTTTGAATATAAAAGTAAGTGGGAATTAAAAAATTTCCTACTCTTCTTCTTTTGCTACAGAGAAATCCGACAAAAACCTCCATTTTCGGCGGCGTTCAAGCTTTCCCGGTGATTTCTCTCAAGTTCCAAGGTATTCAATTCACTTTTGTTATTTCTTTACTTCTTTTTATCCATTTTCTTTCTATTTTTCCTTCGAAACTTACCTCAACACCACCGTTAATTCCCGTCGCTGTGATTATGAGAAATTGCCACCGTGATTTCTGAGGTTCTCTTACCGAAATTTACTAACATTCCTCAGTACTTTTAAAATTAACCCCAACTCCTCCAAATTCCATGTCCTCCCACTCGAGTAACCACGAATCCGTGAAAAAGTTGGACCCCCTCTTCCCGATTGTGGCATATCAACCGCCTTTCGAGGTTTCGTCAGTGACTCCCCTCGGCGTTGATTAAGTAGTTCAATCCTTGGAGAATACTGGTGCTCGTCAGTCTGACGAGGAGGTTACGGCTACGACGAACAAGGATTCAGATTAAGAGTCCTCTTCAAGTTTCGAATCTGAAGAGGTGGATCTGGAATTCGACGAGTTAACTCATGAATTTTTGGAAGGGATAGAGTTCCCAAATCCCAGGATGCTCAAAAATGAGATTCCTTCTGGTGTTGCTCGCCCATTCGAATGGCGAGCATATGCTACTGAATTTGCGAACATATTTCCTTCCATCGCACGTGAGAAGATGGATTTGGTGAAGACCGAATTTCAGGCGAGCAGGATACAAAGTGTTGTTCGCAAAGATGAGCTGGCCTTAATTCAGGAAGTATACCAAATTCCCTATGACATTCCAATATGGGCCCCAAAAAAGAAGGAGTGAGCTGATCGCCCTCCACCAGGATGTACGGCGATCAACATTGACACTTTGATCGCCGATTTGAGGTTACCCCTGCCCCCAATAGTTGGTTTCTTTTGGAGGCCGTCAATCTTGCCATCACCCAAATTACCCCAATTAGGTGGATGAATTTGATCGGCGTCATGGGTTTGTTCGCCTTAGAAGGGTACGTTGACCGCATTACTGCTGAAGAGGTCAACTACCTTATGACGATCACCAAATGTCCTGTGGGCGAAGAAGGATATTACTACTTGAAGGCCCAGACTGGACTTAAGATGGTAGAAGGGGTGCCGAACAAGATTAGAAACTGGAAAGAGCACTTCTTCTTTATAGGGGGTGATTGGCGAGCATCTTTTGGTCCACACGGTAGTGTTGGGCGCATAAATTCCCCCGCTTCATATAAAAAAATTAAACGTACGCTTGCATTTGTTCGTCTTTGGATTAAGTTGTTCTAATTTAACTCTTCTTGTTTGCTCGCAGGTCCTCGGTTGCTCAAGTGGAATACAGAAGAGGAAGAGATTGGCTCAGAGTTCCTCTTCACTTCCTGTCTGGTCGCTCTTCGGGACAGGGCGGATATGACCATTCAACACGTGAATTAAGTGAAGTGCCAGAAAGCTGCTCGCCTGTTCACATACCCACACCATCTTGAGGCCCAGGTCGAGGTGCCCCCAGGTACAAAAAATTCTAACTCCCAAACATAAACTTGCTCATCAATATTTTCCCGTTCTAAAACTTGCTCGTCTAATATAATTTTTTTTAGCCTAGCAAGTTATGGTAGCTGTTCCTCCGTGCTTCGGCCTCCTAGAGCAAAGAGTCCATGAGATGCCGCCTCCGAAATGACAAAAGGTTAAAGGGGATCCGCCATCCAAAGTTTTGGCGATGACGAACAAACCCGCCGGGGCCCCTATTACTCGGCAAGCTGCCCCTCCCACTGGTGCTACTCCACCATCTCCCCCCGCTGGATCCCCCCATGGGGCTAAAAGATTGAAAAGGGGAGATGAGACCCCTGTAACCCAGGCTTCCCCCGCTGGTGATAAGGGGAAAGAAATAGTGGGAAAGGGTCCTTCCCGTGGCCAAGTCGTGGAAGCTGCTCGCCATACCTCAATTGATCTAATAGAAAGGGCGAGCAAGACCATCAAAGATAGGTAAACTCCTCCAAGAGGGCCGGAGGATATTACACATCTTGGCTGGGATGCCAAGAAATTTGCCGAGTAAGTTTATATCCCAACTTGATATTCGAGCACCTTACAAATTCTTATTTCCATAAAAATTTCTAAGTATTGTTTATATCTTTGTTCGCAGATATCGGGTGGAGAATCATCCTGGGCGAGCAAGCCCTATTCATTAGTATGCTTGCTCCAAGACCCCGGTCAACATAAGGGAAATTCCAGGCAGCATGTTCACCGGGCCACAGAGTTGATCGCCCGACCATGGACAAGGCCGCTGGAGAAATCCATCTCTGCCCAAGGAGTAGCGGACAATTTTCATTTTTCAATGATGCAACCTGCCAACTCCCTCGTTACTGCCCAAAAGGGGATGGCCCAACTTGTCGAGCTAGAGGATGCTGGTCAGCGCTATTCAAATACTGCTCGGCAGCTCAGCAAGGAGAAGGACAGATTGGTCAACCAGTATGATGCCCGAATTGCCCACCTAAATAATCAACTAAAGCTCGCTGATGATATTGAGAAAAAACACATTGAAGAATATCAAGTGTTGTCGGCCGAGCTCAAGAGTAAGGATGTTGAGCTCGAGGAGCAGAAGAAGAAAGAGGCTGCCATCGAGCAAAAGCTGGCAGAGGCCGAGGCTGAAGTTGCTCGCCTCAAGGAGGTGATGGGGGGAATGTACACTTCCGAGTAACTTGAGGCTTAAGTGCAAGTTCGTATGGGTCCCTCCTCAAACTTGGGGTATATATGTGCCTACGCTGACTGCATTGGTGCAGTTGGTTGCTATGATAGAGTCGATATTATTGAAGACATCGGGAAGGACCTTGCTGAATTTGTCGAACATTATCCTCCCCACAACGGGATAGAACTCCAGCTGGGAGACATGGAAGATTATGGGATCAAGATTGATAAACGTGATCCCAACATTATCATTACCCGTCCTCCAGTTCCTGTTGAAGACGAGCAAGCAGTAGATGTCGAGCAGCAGTTTATGTTATAGTCCTTTACTTCCACGTCTTTGTACTATTTTTTGAGGCTTTTAGCCTTTTTATTAATGAAAGTGTCTTCTGTTCGCTCATCTTTTTTTTATATGTTATTTGCCTTTACATTTTTGTCTAATGATTTTACAATTATAACATATAATGTTGGGCTTTGTTGTTCGATTTGAACTTTGCCTTAATAATAGAATATGGGTTTAGTCTTAGGTTCTATTCATCTTAAAAGACGAACAACCTTTAAGTGGCCTTGATCCTTAAAATTGGACTTATACCCTGAGCTTTAGATATATCTTCCAACGAACAACTATATTTACATCATGAAGATTTTCAAGTGTTTTAAAACTGTTCATCATTAACATATACAATCTGACGAACAACTTTGAACACTAACACAAAAATTGTTGCTCGCTTATAATACTTTTTTCAAGCAACTCTATCTAAAACCAAAAATTTGAACAGCACCAAACTATACAATGTGCCGAACAACTTTTAATTCTATACTTAACAAAATTTCCAAAAAATTAGGCAATTTTTTTGGTTCATTTGGTTCACGTGCCCCCAAAGATATTAGCTCGCCCAATAGCTGAACTTGTTCGGCCTATTGATAGTACTTCTTCAGATGTACAATATTCCAGGAGTATTGGGCCAGTTTGCCTTCCATGTCCTCGATATCATATACACCATTAAGGAATTTGTCCGTTATAAGATACGGTCCCTCCCAAGTCGGTTCCAATACACCTGGAGGTTGGGCGAGCAACTTTCTTAGAACCAAATCACCAACTTTGAATTCCCTAACTTTGACATGGGAATTATAGTAACGTTCTGCTCACTGCTTATACGTAGCATTTCTTAGCTCGGCATTCAATCTTTTTTCTTCGAATAAATCCATCTCCACATCCAGAGCAGAGTTGTTCGCTTGTTCATCAAAGTTGGTCACGGAAATAAAACATCCATAAAAAAAAAATTGGAGCACTCAAATCCAATTATCACGGTTTAATTTTCTTCAAGTCTTGATGCGAGAAATCGTCCTCGTTGCTTTCATCGTTCGTCTTGAAAAGCTCCCACTCGAACAACAACAAATCGTATAAAACATCCTTCGTTTGGGGTCGAGATGACGTTTGACATTGTACAAAAAAAATAAGCACAAAACAGGATTGCACGGGCCGAGATCCGGCGCGAGACGGCCCACGACGGTGGGCCTTGTACCTCTCGGTGCCCCTACATGGGCGAGCAGCGCCAGTGAGGCGGCCGCGCCTCTCACGCGCGCCCTGGGCTGCTTGGCGCCCTGTCCTGCATGGCTCCATGCACTTCGCCCACACCGTGCATTGGATTTCACCATTCGTGCTCGTTTTTCACCCCATGCACGATCCACGTCTGTTGGTCCTGGTACAAGACTGAGGAATACGTGTATGGGGGAGGGGGAATACACGTATACAAATTTTTATGACTTTCTTACAGACTGAGTCCCCTTAGCTCAGAGTGATAAAGAACTCAGGGTTAATAACACACCTACTGACTGCACTGAGTGCTGGTCAGTTGGCAAACTATCAACTTAAGTTCAGTGCGGAAATGCGTGAGCCCTGAAAGTTTATAGTCTTGTTAATGATTGCTTTCTGAAAACTTGATTACTCTTTTCTGAAATAGTGATTAATAGGATAGTGTTCAAGTTGATGATCAGGCTGATTGATTCAACCCTGATAAAGTTAATGCAATGAATGACTTAAACAAATAAGCAGTTAAGAACAATATCAAAGCAGTAAGAACACAAAGAGTTTAACGTGGTTCAGAGACTCAAGTTCCTACGTCCACGGTTCTGATTGAACATGATAATCCACTAATTGGGATTAACTTATTTTTAAGGTGCCAAGGTGCACCAAGATCAGTTAACCTCACTGACCTATACAAACTCCTTCCTAACTCACTAACTGACTTCAACCAACAAACCTAACAAGAGGGTTTTGGTTTCATTTTTGGTTTCCAACTAAGGTGTGATTATCCTTACAAGACTAAGCTATGCTAAGGAGGGATAATCACTCTAAGCTTATGATATAACTAGGTTTACTCAGTGGAATACATAATAACTCTCTTTTCTAAGAAACACTTGGGAAATTTATTTGCTTTCGAGTGCTTCTTTTAGAACGCTGAATGCTTTGAACGCTTGAGAGTTTGAGTAATTTATGGCTTGGAAATTTCCCATAACCTTGAATGGGTTCAAGGCCTTCTGTATTTATAGATGGTTTTGAAAACTATCCGTTGGAAAAGATAGCCTTCTCGTCATCTACGTAGGGTTGTTCAATAGACATATCTCCCATGTAGCAGCCGTCCTTGCATGGATTAGGTAATTGCATTTAATGCTCCATTTAATGCTTGCCCGTTGAAAAGTGCAGTATGAACTCAGTCTTCATGTCAGGTCCGTACGTGCATGTCCTCCCTGGATTGGTCTACATCATCAGGTTGGTGAGAATGTCAGCACTCATTCCTGGGCTTCAGACTTGTCTTATTAAGTTCTTTTTGTCTCAAGCACAATGGTCTTGTCCTAACTCTGACATTCCTTTTGCATTGCTTGGCCCTACTCCAAGTCTTTCCCATTACTCAGTATCATCCTATTCCCTTTAGGACTGAGTTAGTAATGATCTCAGGGTCATACTATTCATCACTGACACTTACTCAGCCAGCTTAGAAGGAGTGCATAAGTTCAGGATGGTGCTCTGTGTCTTCAGGCTTCAGTCTTGATTGACATCAATGAGTACTCTTCTCATTGAGTTCCTGTGAATTGTAAAATAACTAAGTGCTAACCTAACCAAGACTAGCCTAACTTGCTAAGGCATAACATCTTTTCAGGGGCTTTTGGATCTAATCAAAACTTATATTGTCCCAACAATTTCCCCCTTTTTGATGATGCCAAAACACTGAAACGATCCTCAGAACACTTAGAGGAAAAACAAAGTCCTATCTATAAGATAAGTCAGTGTTAAAGCAATTCTTGATAAAGTACATAATATAAATGACAGCCAAAAAGACAATGAGTTTGTCTGTGGGCAAAGTAATAGATTTCATTTATAATATAGAATGAGTACAATGAACCTGATCTATTACATAAAAAAAATGTGAACACCTAAACCAATCTCATTTCAGGCTCAAGTCCATAACCAACATAGACTCTGACCTTCAGCTCATCTACTCTCTTAGGTTGATTCACATATTTTTCGTCTTTGGCTATCTTCAACACTTCAGTCATAATCGCCTTGGTATCATGCTTGCTTGTTCCAGGGACTAGAGGTGGTGGTCGAATAATGAACTCAGGAGCCTTTACTTGGACATTGGCTGCTTCAGCTTCCTCCAAGATCTTTTGAATGAGTTCAGGGTGATTATCCATCATGTAGTCAGTGAAGTGGGCATTGATGTCTTCAGTGTCGCCCCATTTCTTCACTACGTACCAGAGTCTGACGAACTCATCCCTTGCATCAACCCAAAACTCTTTCAACATCTCTGAGATGAACTCATCGACAAGAGCTTCCCTCAGTGTCACCTCCGACTTTCTAATTTGAAGAATTGTTGATTTCCTAGTTGTTGGCCTCTTTCTGTACTTCCTTGGCTCAGGCTTCACCTTCTTCCTCCTCAGCATGCTCAGAATTCCATCATCCAGCTCCCTTTGTTAAAGTTCAGTAAGCTCTGAAAGCTTTTCAACCTTCTTCTCAAGGATGCGCATTTTCTCCTTTTCAGCTATTTCAGTCCTGCGCTGAGCCTCACTCTTCTCATGGGGCAGACCCCAAGCTTCTTCACACAAGGACGCCACTTCGTTGGTGTCTAAGGAAATTGGGTTCTTCCTTGTGCTAAGAGGTGAGCGCTCTGAGCTTCCTTCAGGGATGGATGGAGGTTGAGCTTGGATTTGTTTCAAAGAAGGTTCATTAGCCTGAGTTGCAGCCGCCAATCTTGCTGACTTTCTAGGAGATCGCATAAACACAACATTTTCTTCAGGGTTTGCCTCCGATACCTCAGGGTGGGATCTTTTCTTCTTTTCCCCCTTTTTGGCATCATCCTTGGCGGGAGGAGGTGGGAGTACTTCTTTGAATACCTACTGCCCACTATTGACAACGAAGGCAGCCAATGATTGGACTTCCTCTACTCCTTCTTTCAGCATGTCAACCCTGTTGCAATTCCCGTTCCAACGTAGGAGACACTGGTAATGGCAGCCTTTAACTTCTTCTCAAAGACCTCCATGTTGTTGTGGAGACTTTGTTCAGCTTTGGTGATTCTGGCCTCAACTCTTGAAGTTTCTTCACTGATCCTGTTGGCCTCTGACATCACCTTCGCAGATTCTTGAACTGCCTTGGCCAACTCCTGTGCAACTGACTCAGAGTACTGAGCGATTCTCCCTGACTCCAGCACCAGCTTGGCCGCTGAGTCATTCAGGGCCTGAGTAAAAAATGCTCCAGCCTGAGTTGCTAGATGCTCCACTGCCTTCTCAAGTTTCTGCTCATGCTGTTCCTCCTTCTCATCAAGTCAATTCAGAGTTCGCCTTAGCATCTTTTTCATCTTCTACCTCTCTTGCTTCACTGACTTCGCCGTGCCAAGCATTGTACGTTTAAGCAAGATAAGCTCCTTGTTGGCAAGTGTGTTGTAGGCTGACTTGGTCCATTTGATATGTTTTGCGAGAGCCTTGGCATCTTTCTCCTTTTCTTCTTTGAGCTTCAACAACTCCTCTTGTAGCTCAGCCAAGTTCTCAGTGGTCTTTTCTTTCTTCACCTCAGTAATACTGGTGAATTCTCCCCTTTGGACCCCAGTGATGATAACATCATCATCAGCCTCAGCATCGTCAGTGAGTGGCTACTTTCCCTTGTTAGCCCCTGCAGTATCAGTCCCTTCTTCAGGGTGCACTGAAGGCAGTTGTTGAGTGGTCAAAGTCGCCTGCTCAGGCTCAGCTAAGCCATCTCGAACTTTGGATAAAATATTCTCAGAACTAGGAGTCTCCTTTGGTGCCTCCACATCATCCTCCTTTGTCTCAGGGCAGGGAATCCCTTCACAGGCTGATGTGTCATTGGCAAATGAACCAACCTTGTTGGTCTCATCAACTGCTCCACCCTTAGACGCAGTCCTTGAATCACCTTCTCTTTGAGCACTAGGCTCAGAGACTACTGCATCAATCTCCTTCACAGTTTCTTCTACCTCCTTCTCATCCACTCCGCTCTGAGGGTTATCATCCTCATTATCATCCTCCTTGGGTTCATCCTCAAAATCCTCCTGCATCCCAACCTTCAGGCGATCAACCAGTTGCTTTAAATTTTCAAAGTTGAGCAACTGCAGCCAACTGGTGTTCTGAAAGTACGAGCATGGTCTGGCTTCCTCCTTCTCCCAGTGTTCCCAGCCTCTGGCATCGACAAGTATATACTGCTCCTGCATATTTGACTGCTTGAAGTCGATCCAGACTTTTAGTTCAATCACATTGGAGCACATCTCCCTGTATCTATGCAGACTGGGCCAACACTTTGAAGCCCACTCACAGGCATTCCCCCTGAGAGTATTCTCAAACATCCTACCCATTAGCCTGGCGTCCATCTCCTCCTCCTCCGCCATGTCAAGAAACTCATCATGAGTCTCCTTCGGTAGTGGTTTTGGGGCAGTCTTTAGGGTTGGGGTAAGATAGAAAGTCTTCAGGGTTAGACATGGAAGTGTTTGGCTCTTGGTTCTGGTCAGGCTCAGTGAAGTTTAAAGTGCTGGGCACTGACTCAGGGTGTGGAGGGGTAGGGTCAGGGTTGGATGTGGATTGGTCAAGGTGAATTTGGGTAGGCTTAGATATGGGAGAGGTTAAGGGTTTGGGTTCAGTGGGATTGGACTCAGGTTGCAGCAGCTCTGCAGAGTTTAGTGTTTCTCTAACCTGTTCCAAGTCAGAGGCTCTTGGAGAGCTCGACTCCTCTCGGATCGTACTGATCTCCCTCAACTTCTTAGCAGAAGATCTCTTGGGCCCTTTCCTCAGCCTCTTCAAAGGCTTGTCAACTAGATCCTCTCCTCCTGACCTGATGTCATCGTCAGTCTCCTCAGCCTCAGAACTGACCCTCTTGGAGACCTTCTCAGTACCTTTCCCAATTCCCTTGGCCGTGGCCTTGCTTTTCAGCACCACCTTCAGCCTGGCCGTCTTCTCCTCCAAGGTCTTCTCCACCTTCTCCTTCTCAGCTGCCTTCTTGGCCACAATCTCCTCCTCAGTCTCCTTCCCTTTCTCCAGGAGACTCTCCACCTTCTCCAGCAGGGCAGGCACCACCTTCTTGCCCTTAGATGCTGGTTTCTTCTTCTGACCCTTAGGAGGGGCATTAGGGTCAGTCAGGCCCAGAATAGCATATGTGTCACCAGCAGTGGTGAACATGATCTTCTTTGGGGACAAGTCATCCTCCAAATAAAAAGTACAATCCTGATAGGCGTGGGCGATCAGGATTGACAATCTTGTCCCAAAAGGAAGGATGGCTCCCACTGAGATATGCTTCTTACTCTCATCTTTCTTCAATTTGTTTGTGGCGGCTTGACTTATCTGGTCGAGGAAGAATTGTTCCCAGTTGGCTTCTACACCATCAACTAGGGCTCCCATAATCCTTAGCTTGGGCATACTGAGCTGCTATAGTTCCCATGATTATCTTGGATACAACATCTATCAGTGCTCGGTACTCTGGCTTCAGGGTCTCCTTGTGCTGCCTCGCCCTAAATTCTGGTGACCTAGTCTTGGTCCATTCCTTGAGAAGCTCGCCTTCTTTATTCTCCTTGTAGGTCCTGGGATTAATGTCAGAGCACGAAAGTCCATATACCTCCTTTAAGGCCTTCCTGCGGTCGATGACTCGAGTTTCTTCATTGTAGAGCTCCTCCCCGTCCTTGTCCTTCTCTCCAGTCGGAACAAGCACGGTCACCCTGGTAAATAGTTCACCCTTGCAAATGAACACGTTCAGATACACCTCCACCACTGCCTTCGGAAGCATAGAGATGGGTTTCTGGGTGAAGTACTTCTCCATCCTAGCCTTGGAGATCCAGTAAAAAACTGGGAGAATCTCCTTTACTGTTTGACATGCTCCCTCCATGGAAATGATGTGTTCCATATTAACCAGCCTGCTCTTGACAACATCTTAAAGATTGTCCGTAGACCAGGTGGTGTCCATGAATGCCATTAAAAAATTTAAGTGTTTTGAGAAATTTGCAATTGAGTGTTTGAATGAGAGAAAGTTCAGTGTGCAGTGTGCAATGTGCATTTGTGTTTGCGTAAATTTCTCAAATGGCATTCTAGATTGATATGAATGAGTCAGTCACTCAGACGTGGGGTTGAGATTAATCCTAAATTTGAAGAGTTTTGAAATGAAGGGCTAGGATTAATCTCCGTATCAATCATTTTCCCACGTTAGTCATATTCCGTATAAAACAGACACGTATATGATAAAGTAATTGAACACATTAAATGCTCCGATGCGCGTGGGTTTAAATATCAAAAGGCGCGCTTTAAATGAAAACATAATTCATTTAATAGAGATTTTTAGGATGGAAGTCTCAGTGAGACACTTCAAATTCACAAAGGTCAGGATATAACTCATACCTGTCAGGGAGACATTGTAGCACCCTGATACCTCGCTGAGTCGAGTCTGGACTGAGTTCCCCCTAGATCTTATACTGACTGCTCCCCTGGATCTAAGAGTCCCAACTCCACTGACAGTTCCATAAATCTTGCCTCAGCCAAAGGCTTAGTCAAGATGTCAGCCCTCTGTCTGTCAGTGTGAATTTTCTCCATCCTAATATCCTTCTTCTCCACATGATCTCGAATGAAGTGATGCCTAATATCCACATGCTTGCACCTTGTGTGAAGCACTGGATTCTGAGTGATTTCTATAGCACTATTGTTGTCACAATAGATTGAAACCTCATTTGCAAACACTTGGTAGTCTCTCAATTGTTGCCTCAACCATAAAATCTGAGCACAACAGCTACATGCATCCATATACTCAGCCTCAGTTGTGGATGTAGCCATTGAATTCTGTTTCTTACTAAACCACGAGATCAACTTACTCCCTAAAAACTGACATGTCCCTGAGGTGAATTTCCTATCAATCCTGCAACCTCCATAGTCTACATCTGAATAACCAGTCAGTTCAAAGTTATCATCTGAAGGGTACCATAGTCCCATATTAACTGTCCTTTTCAAATACTTGAGTATCCTCTTAGCAGCCTCCAAATGACTTCTCTTGGGGTCAGACTGATACCTAGCACACACACCAACCGCAAAAGTAATGTCAGGCCTACTTGCAGTTAGGTACAACAATGATCCTATCAGCCCTCGGTACTCAGTCTGATTCACTGAAGTCCCTTCAGTGTCAGGATCCATCTTCCAATTGGTGTTCACTGGGATCCTAGCTGGATTGCTATTTTGAACTCCAAACTTCTGAATCAAGTCTCTTGTATACTTGGCTTGATTAATGAAAATCCCTTGATCAGTCTGCTTGACCTGCAATCCTAAAAAGAAGTTCATCTCTCCCATCATTGACATCTCAAATTTACCAGTCATCAACTTAGAGAATTTCTCACAGAGCTGATGATTTGGTGATCCAAATATTATATCATCCACATAAATCTGGACCAAGAGAATGTCATCACCTTCAGTGATCCTGAACAAGGTCTTATCCACGGTTCACTTTCTGAACCCATGGTAAGTTAGTAATTGAGAGAGGGTATCATACCAAGCTCTAGGAGCTTGCTTAAGTCCATAGAGTGCTTTCTTCAAATGGTATACTCTATCTCCAACCTCAAACCCGGGAGGTTGTTCAACATATACCTCTTCATTGAGTACACCATTCAGGAAGGCACTCTTGATGTCCATTTGATACACATTAAACTTCTTGTATGTTGCATATGCAAGGAACAACCTGATAGCTTCCAACCAAGCCACTGGAGCAAAGGTCTCATCATAGTCTATCCCTTCAGACTGACAATACCCTTTTGCAACCAATCTTGCCTTGTTCCTTACAACAACACCATTCTCATCCTTCTTGTTCTTGAAGACCCACTTGGTACCAATAACACCTTGATGCCTAGGTCTATCTACCAGTTCCCAAACCTGATTCCTTGTGAACTGATTCAACTCCTCTTGCATAACTATAATCCAGTTCGAGTCAGTGAGAGCTTCTTCAATGTTCTGAGGCTCTTGCTCATAGAGAAAGAAACAGAACAATGCACTCTCACCATGGAACCATCTGGTCCTGACTCCCTCAGTTGGATCACCAATGACCTGGTCAATGGGATGACTTTCTAGTCATGTTCTCTTACCTGGAGTTGTTCCTGAAGTACCTGCAATGTTAGTGTCTACATGTTCATAGAATTCAGGATATTGAATAGAAGGGGATGATCTTGAGTCTATACCAAAGGGGTTTACCAACTCAATGTCAGGGACATCTATTCCCCCTTGATAAGGTGACTCAGGAACCGTCTCAGCTGCGACCGCATCTTCATAGAAGGTTCTTACCTCAGGTTGAGCCTATTCCTCAGTCCGAGGCTCAACGGTCCCTGATGTGCTGGGCTTAGGAGTGGCTCTTGAGTCATCTTCCTGATCGTTGTCATCATCCCATCTCGGAATTGGCACCGTTTTGACCTTTGGATCAGGTTAATTCTTTAAGCTCAGTCTTGTCACTCTCCTTGTGACCTCCTCAGTGTCAGGATTCAACACTCTTATCCTAAACTCAGTGACAGATTCATCAAACACAACATGTGGTGATTCTTCCACAACAAGGGTTCTACAGTTGTAAACCCTAAAGGCTTTACTGACTTCAGAATATCCTAAGAATATTCCATCATCAGATTTGCTATCAAAGGCTTTCAACTGGATCTTCCCATTGTTGAGGATGAAGCACTTGCAACCAAATATATGGAAATAAGAGATGCGAGGTTTCCCCTTATTCCATGTCTCATATGGAGTCTGTGCATGTTGTTTGTTCACCATGGATCTGTTCTAACTGTAGCATACAGTGTTGATTGCCCCAGCCCAGAATTTCTTGGCAGCATGGTCCTGGCAGCTTCCTTCAGTGTCCTATTCCTTCTTTCAGCGACACTGTTTTGTTGTGGGGTTCTAGCTGCAGAAGTCTCATGAGCAATACCAAGTTCATTACAGAAATTAGAAATATATGAGTTTATAAATTCAGTGCCTTTGTCAGATCTGATCTTAGTAATAGACTGATTCTTCTCATTGCAGAGTCTTCTGATCAACTCTAGAAGCTTCACCTGTGTTTCCTTTTTATTCAACAAGAAAATGACCAAAGTATATCTAAAATAATCATCAATAACTACAAGGGTGTATTTCCTACAATTCATACTCACAGGTGTTACAGGGCCAAATAAGTCCATGTGTAAAAGTTGAAGAACTCTGTCAATGGAGAAGGAAGCTTTCTCCTTGAATGATGCTCTGACCTGCTTCCCTTCCTGACAAGCTTTGCACACATGATCTTTGCTAAAAAATTCATTAGATAGACCTTCAACAAGTGACTGTCTAAAATTTTTGTTAAGAATCTTGAAGTTCAGATGGCTTAATCTTTTGTGTCGTAAACAACTGAGCTCTAAGGAGCTTTTAGCAACAAAACAAGTATTGGGAATAGTGCTGCTCCAATCAGCGAGATAAACGTTACCTTTCCTAATACCTGATTGAAGCACTTGTGTTGATTTTTCCTCGACTGAACATATATTTGATGAGAACTCAACAATGAAACCTTTGTCACAGAACTGGCTTACTGACAACAGGTTATGCTTCAGTCCTTCCACAAAGGGCACATTCTCCACTCCGACTGTACCTATTATCAAGACACCAGAACCTTTAGTAAAACCTTTTGAGTTATCACCAAAGGTTACCTGTGGATCATCTTTAGCTTGAAATTCTTGGAGGACTCTTCATTCCAGTCATATGTCTTGAGCAACCACTGTCTAGGTACCAAACAGCCTTGGTTGAGTCTTCTCTCCTCTTGTTGTGATCCACAACCACCTGCAAACAATTCAGGCTTTAGGTACCCATTGGGTGTTGGGTCCTATCGTGTCAGATGTACCCTTCGTGATCCAGACTTGCTTTACTACCCTGATTGCCTCAGAGTGGTAAATATGTCTCCCTGAAATATCAATATACACGACTTTCTTCTTCTTGGCCTGAGAGGAAGATGGTGTATGTGTGCTAGGCTTAGGCTGGCCTCCTGTTCTTCCTAATCCTTGGTGCAACAGGTCTTTGGGCTTGTTCTTGATAAGGGCCCTATTTTCTGTTCCCCCTAGGCAAGTGAGGGAAAGGAAAAAAGTTAAAGGCCTCAGGATGCCAAAACCATGGGGGAGTCATCATACTTGGCCTTTCCTGCTGGTATTGCCACACATGATGATACCCTCGTTGATCAGTCTGATGGCTCTTAGCCTGAGTTTTCCTCTGCTTTCGCTGAGGTTTTCTCTGGCCTGAGCTCTCAGGGGCCTCCTTTGGTTGCTTGGCCTTTTCCTTGGGTTTTGGCTTAGCAACCTTGGGGGTAACCCTGACTGTGTCAACAGTTTCTTTACCCTTATCAGTTTGGCGGGCCTAAAGTACAACCTTCTTTGTATTCTTGCCTGCCTGAACAAAAACCCTCTCAGTGTTGCTCCCTGAAGCAACATGAGATTGACCCTGTGAGGATTTCTTAGGAACATATCCAAGTCCCTTTTTCTCATTCCCAAGCATCTGACCGCTATTTATTTCCTCTCTAGCCATTGAGAATTTATTCATTGCTGCAACCTTTTGCTTAAGAGAGTCCTCACTCTTTTTCAGGATTTCATGTCTGGCAAAGAGGTCATCAAACTTACTTTTGAGTACCTTCAGCTCCTCCTTCCTGACTAGCTCTTCATCAGCCAGTTCTTTCAGAATCTTCTCTCTTGGGAGACGCTCAGCATTGATCATATCAATTTCCTGAGTGAGTCTCACAATTTGAGCTGACTCTTTCAGATCTGACTGAGTGAGTTGATCATTCAGGTTTTGAACCTCAGTACTCAATTTCTGGTTCTTCTCTACCAAAAAGACATTAGTTTCCTGCAACCTGGAGAAATCAATCATCAATTGATCCAAACAGATATGAAGGTTCATTTCTCTAGCTGACTCTATGCTAGGCTCAGGATTTTGACCAGTGTATGAACCATAAACAGAGTTAGAGGTTACCTCAGGCTCTTCCCTAGCCATTAGACACACATCATCGTACTCATCATCAGAAAAGAGTTCAGACGACCTCTCCTCAGGACCATCTGAGTCTGTAGCTTCCTCAGCGAGCAAGGCTCTCCGGTCAGCGTACCTCTGGTCTCTCTTGGCCCTCCTGTCTTCTCTTTCCCTTGCACTCAGCTTTGGGCAGTCATACTGATAGTGCCCATTCTTGTTACAGTTGTAACATTCAGCTTGCTCATCTCCTCTTTCCTTTCTTGGCTCAGGGTTCCTTCTTGAGTCAGGTTCCCTTTGTCTAGACGAGCTTTCAGTCTTACCTGAGTACCTATCATCATGAGTACGTCTCTGTTCATCTCTTCGATCGGGCTTTGGGTCTGAGTATCTTCTTTCATCGCCACGATCTCTTCTCTGGTCAATGTTCCTTCTTTCCTCATATCTCCATGAGCTTTGGTGGGTTCCTTCAGGTTTCCTATCACGAGTATCCTGATAATATTTCTTATAACAACCAAACCTGGAATTAAGCTTTTCAAAGCATCTGGTCATCAGGTTGTACTCCTCGGTAAGCTCTTTCTTGCTCATCTCCATCAGTGACTTTGATGAAGACTCGACAGCATCTGACTTGGCTTTGAACGCCACGCTTTTCTTAGGAGCTTTCTCTTTCTACTCTTCTTCTTGCTGAACTTTCTTCTTTCTCTTGTTGAGATCATATTCCAGTACTTTAAGCTCTGAAAAAAGTAAAGCAGGAGTTATGTTACTCATATCCTGAGTGTTCTTTAGCATAATTACACTGTTGTCTCATCTCTCAGGAAGGGCATTCAGGATCTTAGAAGCAACATCTCTCTTTGGAACATCCTTATCCAACATCACCAACTCATTCATCAACTTGATGAATCTTGACTCCATCTGATCTATCGTCTCATCAGGCAGCATCTCGAATGCTTCGAACTTCTGAATAGCAATATTCATCTTGTTCTCCTTTATCTTTTCTGACCATTCACACATCCTGGTCAGCTCATCCCAGACCTCCTTAGTCGTCTTTAAGTTCATCAGCCTCATTGACTCCTCGAAAGGCACCGTATACAAGATGATGTTTCTGGCCACATTGTCCAATCCCACGTTTAGTTACAAGGAAACTATTAATGTGATCTTCAGTGATCTAGTATCACCACATTAACTACAATGTAACACATACTATATATATTGAACTGTTGCAGTAAATATATAACATTCATTCATATTCAAAGCAAATTTGATAAAAGAATTATTCTCATAAACCAAAGTGTTTAATACATGAGTTATACGAAGTAAAAACATACTTTCACGTATAACTGCAACACTATCCCGATGGCTGACTTCATCCACTGCATCTTTTTCTGAAGAGCCTTGACTTTGCTATTTTGATCCGACTCCAGAACACTGAGTTTATTATCTGAGTTAGCTAGGTCTTCAACGGCTTTCTCTTGCTTCACTGTGATGATGTCAGTGAAGTTGCTTCGATGAATGTGAGTGTGAGTGGTGTTGTTAGAGTCGTATTAACTGAAATGTTGACAACATGCACGACAACACAAGACAGTTACGAACAATTATGAACAGATCTAAGTAGTACTACGAAGCAGAAGACTTAAACACCTTGCAAACGGAATTCAAAATTTTTCATAGACTTAAATAAAGTCTATGATGCCTCATGGCGAAAAGCTTCACTATAACCATGTAGTGATACAAACAAAGATCTAACATAAGATCTCAAAGTGAGTGTAAGGTGTAAACACACCGCCTAAATAGATCTACGATGAATAGAAAACTGATCACACTCAGACCCTAATCTAGTCTGTTTTTGATCCCAATACTGATAGGAGCGTTACAGCCCTCGACCAACACGAAAGATAATAGTAACGACCCTTCTACACTAGATGTACTTGAACACTCGATAGCGTAGCTCTTGGTTACTACTTCATGGCTTATTTCCCCTGGTTTTTCCTTCGTTTATCTTCTGGTATTTATAGATGTAGGATCCATCGGAAGTTACAATTACTAGATCAGTTTGGAATGACCTAGAAACAATTTTCTCCACTAACTCCATGATTAAGAAATAACTGCCCATGATGTATTTGATCTCCTCACTTGATAATCGTAGCCGCATGACCTAGAACATTCTAGGTCTTCAACCTGTGAACACAACATCAAACACAATATAGAACAAAAGGGTTAGTGTTAGGAGAAAGGGCAAATTCAGTAATGTTATCCAGAATGTTGCCTAAACATTTTTTACAACACTAGCATAACATTAACAATCACCCCCAATTTGGCCTTTCTACTACAACACACCTGATGAAAATCTCAGTAATATGTGCGTAATAGACAATGACAAATGAATATCCAAAATAGATATTAGTCTGCCAAAAATGCCAAAAAGATCAGGATTTAACTAAGCACAAATTATGCTTAGCCCAAAAATAATCCAAAAACAAACAAGTTGTTCTTAAGATAAGACATCAACAACAAAACATAATTATTGTTCAGAGTCTTTGTATGAGCAACATGCACAAACAATAAACTATTGTTCAGAGCAATTAAGAACTTAAACTAATGATTCTAAACAATAGAAAAACTAACAGAGCTAGATAGATCTACCAGAGCTAATCCTAGCTACAAATCTAACAGGGCTAGAAAGCTAACATAGCCTTAGCTAGCTTCAAATATTCAAGAGCTATTACAATAAAGGAAAATATAAACCAAGATGGGAAATGATTGGGCTGTAGGATATCAACAGCTGCATCTTCATTAAATCTGCACACACTCCCCCATACTTGAACCTCCCCCTATCTTCAAGTTCTAAATTGACCTTCAAAGGTCACCATCTCCATTCCTTGGTATAGCATCAGCAACAACATTGACTTCAGCATCATCACCAACATCTTCTCCTTGATTAAAACCTCCATGGCCAGATGGTCCAGCAACATCTTCAGGTCTTTGTGGAGCATTTTCATCAGCCACTCCCTCTGTTGGAGTAGCAAGTAGAAATCTCCAAAATTTCTTGTTGTTCCATCCTGGATAGAGTTCTCTTCAAGTCTTGTCCAAATCTGCAATTTGATTAGAGATATATGGAGCAGATATGGTAATAGAAGAAACATATGGCCCATCAACATTGATGTCGTCAGGTATGTTGATAACATTGGGGACAACATTCCCTCTGTTTTGAGTAGACTGTTGTTCTGGTTCATCTTCAGGCATAGGTACATCAACTCTTGATCCTGGAAGGGGTAAATTAATCACTCTGTTGTTGTCAATCAACAACTGATGGTTGATTCCAAGAGCAGGTGCATAGCCACTGATTACTTCATCATCAGCTCTTTCAAACTCCTTATCTTGCAGCAATTGGTGTATCAAATAAGGATATGGTAACAATCCTCTTCCACTAATTTCTCCAGCATACCTCAACATGTTATTAAATATAGTTTGACCCAGATCAAACTCATTCAGTTCACCTATCCTATATAGAAGGATAGCTTGTTCTTCAGTCAAACATGTTGAATTGGTTGTTGGCAGCCAATTATGGATCACTAATCTATGCAGTGCAGAGTATAAACTTGTTAACCTAGAAGTTAAAATTCTCTTTGCCCAGATTCTAACTTTACTACCAGTGATCACAGATATCACAACATTCAAATCAGTGATAGACCTTTCCTCCATGTTCCTTGTTTTTAGAATGCAGCTGATTACCCTAGGATTAACCATAATCATATTACCTCTAAATCTTACATTCCCATAGTTCTCAGAATTGACTCTACCAAGACTCCTATGCAAGATAGCATAAAACTCATACACCCAATCAACATAGTATGTTGTAGCAAACTGTAGTGCATGCATAAGATGTCTCTCAGTAAGGAATGGTATCAGATTCATGGCTTCAAACTCAGGTACCCTAATGACTCTTTCACTTACAATCACTCTAGTTCTAATAGTAGTGTACCTAGAACTAGTCATGTCATAATATGTCTCATCATCAGTCTCAGAGTCAGAGTATACCTCTTCAGGTTCAACGGTTTCTTCTTCAGATTCTGATGTTGTCTCAGGTGAGGCAACATTTTCAGCAACATGAGTAGGATCACTTCTTCTTTTGCTTCTGATTTCTCTCCTGGAAGTAGAAGGATCATGTTTGTGCTTGGTCCTTCCTATTGGTTTTTTGAGGCACGAACACCATGTTCGGCGCAGCGGAAAAATATGATTCACCAACAATGAACCTGCATATGGTTGTATAACATAAAAACAGAAATGATTAATAATAACAAATAAATCCTTACAACGATTTGTATGCGGAATCCTCCACTATGGTATCCACGTAACGACTTTCTACCAACCCGCACCGATATGCCAGCGTTGAATCTCGAGACGAATTTGCTAGGAAAATTCTGACTAGAGATTTTATGGAGAAATTATATTTCTTGTATGTTTTCAGAATTCCCATAAGACACATATTTATAGGGATTAACTTGGCTTAATTCCTAAGCAAGATATCGGGCCTAACCCGTAATATAATCTCTACGGATTATGTTTCCCTAGATATGTTCCTACGAATAATATCTTTACCATATCAATTATTCTTCTATAATAATATTCCAAATATTATTATTGGGATTTCATATTTGATTAAATCCAATTTAATTAAATAATAATAATAATTAATTCCAAATATAAGTATTATTATATTCTCCATAAATTAAATATTATATCCAATACAATATTTAATCAACCAACTATAATTGGTTTGCCATTACTTGTTGTGTGACCCATATGCCCTCGTATATCGAGGATTATTCAAACTAACGGTCTTAATTGAACCCTAGATAATAAATCAGACATTCTCAATATACGAGGTACGTTGCGAGGAAATCTGCAACTACCTGCAATATTGTAGGCTATTGTGATATCTTCATTTCATTCGCGAATACCCGATTAAGTCTTGAACATGATGAAGTGTCTATTCAAATAACTTAATCATATTATCTCAAATCACTAATTGATCAAGTATATCACACTTAGCCACAAAGTCTAAGCTGATGTACATCGGCCGACGACTTAGATCCAATTATGATGAGAAGACGAGTGTTCTCTCTAAATCCACATTGAGGAATGAATCCTATTCTTGGCTCAACTACCACACACATGTATTTCGTGATGAACCCAATCCATGCAATATCTACCCGTGGAAGGGTGCAAGCGTCGGTCATGGTCAAAGTTCACCACTCCACAAATGTCGTGCGTATTGACCTCAAGTCAGAGGAGTATCACATCGCTCCCACTAACAGAGATACCCGTAGACACATTATGTGGAATTACATCAAACGGTTTCTCGGATGGGTATACCAATACCTGTTGGAGTTATACGTGAAAGTATGTTTTTACTTTGTATGACTCGTGTATTAAACACTTATTTATGAGAATAATTCTTTTATCACATTTGCTTTAGATATGATTGAATGTTGAATATTTATTGCAACCAATTCATTATAAGTGGTACTTGTTACATTGTAGTTAATGTGGTGATACCCAATCACGGAAGATCACATTAACGGTTTCCTTGTAACTAAACGTAAAAATTCACGACCTAGGTGGAATTGAACAATCCGCTGTGAAAGGTCGATGTGTATATCTCAGATTGGCTTGTCTTGACCAAGAGATTACACTAACACATTTAGTATGTGTTGAAGAGGACCTACAGCGAGGATAAATTCTTCTGTTCTGAAATGTGAAGAATTAGACCTCAGTGGTTATTGATTTCTTAATCTCCGTCACTTAAATAGGACCGTGTGTGCTTAATGGTTACTGCTTTGATTCATGTTGGGTGAGAATCATCGTGACTCCGAACTTTGTGTTTTGGGCAGTAATATTAATCATACGACGGTTGCTAAGATTTAATACGGAGAAACATGTGCAAGTATGGCTCGTGTGATTAGTCCCCTTGGTGGGCTCAGAAGTTTTATCGTACCAAATCTTGCAAGTGAAGAATCAGTTTCTTCGATACGGACAATAATGTTGAGCTGTCTTTACTCCAAGGCGAAATATATTAATTAATTTAGAGCTATTCAGAAGCTTAATTAATTAATGGACTTGATAATCTTAAACGTGAGAAATAATAACCGGGAGCCCATATTATCGTAATATGGATAATGCAATATTAATATATTAGTGGTACTAATTAATATTAATGGGTTGAATTATATTGGGGCTCAATATTGAAATTCAGATGTCCATTAGGAGGTCCAATCTTAATTCTCCTTAAGGCCCCTCAAGTAGCCCATTAAGTAGCCCGATAATAATAAGGTGATTAAAATAAAAGAAAATTATTATTGCTGATTTTTATTCATAATTTTTGAAAATTAGGTTTAAGAGAGAGAGAAGATTTTGTTGATTTTCTTGGAAAGATATTATGGAAGATATGTATTCTTGGAATACAAGATTATCTCATAAATTCAAGAAGATCCAAATCTAGTATTCTATCTCCCTAAAATTCAAAAATTGCATATATTAGGAGGGTGATATTTTTGTGGAATATTTTTTTATGGAGAAAAGAATATATGAGATATATTCAAGATTTCTTGGAGGCCAAGAAAAAGATTTTCTCTTCCCTTTTTTCCACCTAAATTTCGTTCACCCCTCACCTATATATAGGGGATGATTATTTCATCTCCAGTTTACTTTTCACAGCGTTGAAAAAAAAAAATCAGCAACACTATTTTTTTTCTTTCTTCCTTGTTATTTTAAATTGCTTGAAAGCACTTCCCACCGGTGATCAAGCAAGGCGAAAGAGAAATACTTGAGAAGGTCTTTGGGTTGGTAGCGCGTTCGTTATTGTCCCGTGATAATCAAAGGTCATATCTACGAGAGGTATGTAGTCACATAATCTCTTAGTTTTTCCGCCATAAATTTTATGTGAATTAATTCAACTTGCATGATGATAAAATTATTGTTGGAATTATTATTTAAATTAATTAGAATTAATTCATGCTAGTAATAATTATATTTAAATTCGTATTTAAATTTCATCCCGAATAGTTCCCGGGCACCCCTATTTTCCCAACAACTGGTGTCAGAGCCACGGTTTCGGGCTCTGATCTTTAAATTGGAATTTAAATTGTTAGACATTAAATTGAAATTGGATAGTAGAATTGCTAGATCGTTTTTGCAGGTATCCAATTGTCATGGTTTTAATATTTTTTTTTTCATGCGTGTGAATTAATTATTTTTAATTCGATTCGTTCGAATTTATTATTCTCATGAGAAAATCCACGAGTAGATTAATTATTTTTATTTTGATTTGATCATTATAATAGACTAGTCTAGATCTAGTATATATTTTTTGTAAATAAATTATAACCGGATCGAGATGAAGAACGAAGAATTAAAGACGGCGTACCCGGACGATGATGCATGCGTGGCACATGCATTAACATAAAATCATGCATGGGGTGAAAAATAAGAACGAACGATGAAACCCGGTGCATGGAGTGCACGAGGCACACTACATCATGTACGACGGGCGAGCGGAGGTGCACGAGCGCGAGGCGCTACCTCTCGGCGCTCGGCGGTCGGCGGTCGTGCTGAGAGGCGTGTGGCCTATCCCGTGGGCCGACGCGTGCCGTATCTCGGGCCGTGAAATTTTATTTCCGTTCTTATTTTTTGTGTGATTTTAAACATCGTCTCAAACCCCAGACGAAGTTGTTTTTGATGAAGTGTTGCTGTTCGAGTGAGAGCGTGTCGAGACGAACGATGGAAAGCAACAAGGACGATTTTTCGCATCAAGACGTGAAGAAATTAAACCGTGGCAATTGGATTTGAGTGCTCCAATGTATTTAATTTTGTTTTGATGGATGTTTTATTTCGTGCACTTATTATTATTTGTTAATATGTGTTTACATGAATTTTATTGTCCAAGAAAAACCTTACTTTCGAAAATTACTAAGTATGTTTATTTAATCGCAATTTTATTCCGGATATTAAAATTGGATTAATTTGGCCTCCATAATTTATTTATTTGTGAAGTTCTTTTGGAATACATTTCCCCCTCGGATCGGCCAAAAAGACGGATTTCATATGAATAAATTCCGAAAGGATGATTGTGGATTATTACTAGTTGCGGTATTGACCCTCACCACTAGTGGCTTGCTCAAAGCGAAATAATAATCCTGTATTTAATTATAGTTATTACTTAGGCATAAGAAATTGATATTAACTTACTCCCCTAGGATTCCCTGTCAATTTTTATGTGGTCAAAGTGGGAGCCAACTATTAATTTTGAATTAAGGATTTGTAACTTACAAGTTTGTGATCCGCTTGAATGTGTTTAAATGTATAGACCATCTCTCGTGGCGCATTTAAATTGTTTCGAGATGTTGGCTGATGCATGATTATATTGTTTTAAGGTTTCAATATAATTGATGTGATCGAATTATGTGATAATTTTGTATTTTTCTAGATATTGATATGAATGTATGTTTTATTCTCAGTTCATCATGTTGCAACCTTTTAATCCACTGTTTATATATACTTTAAGTTAACAAACTTTCTGGAGACAATTATATCGATTGGAAAGGTAATTTTAAATTTGTCCTTACTGCACGAAAACACAATTGGGTTATTCACGTTAATAAACCCAGCAAGCCTAATGATAAGTCAAGCAATAGAAAAAGGCAGTTTATGATTGAAAGCGTGACAATAAACACATGAAGTGCATCATCTTGATATCTCTGTCTGAGGATTTGAGGCTCGTTTATGAAGATATTGTATCCGCTGTTGAAATCATGGAAAGTCTTGAAGAGATGTTTTCACATTAGAATCCCATGACTAATCAGTTCACCAAACATGACTCGATCAAGTTGGAAATGGTGGAAGGAACGCCCGTGAGGGAGCACGTTCTCGAGATAATGGCATACCTTAACAAGTTGGAAGTACTTGGTGCGGATTTTGATGTCCCTTTTCAGGTTGATTTCATAGTCCATTCGCTACCGAAAAGCTTTGAGCAGTTTCAAATGAACTATCAGATGAATGAATGGATAAGTCGTTTGTCCGAGCTCTTGCAAGCTTTAGTTTCGGAGGAGGTGATAATGGAGCACCAGTCTAGTGCTATGGTGGCTAATGGTCCGTCTACCTCTTTTGGTCCCAAGGGAGGGAAAAAGAGGAAGAGAACCAAAGGCCGGACACAAGCAAATCCAATTGTTGCGAAAGGCAAAGCCAATGCTAGTATCAAAGTGGAAGTGTTTTAACTGCGGTGAGAGAGGACATTGGAGGTCTACCTGTTCCAAGTCTAGTACAGAACCCTAGTACGAAGTCAGTTGATTAACAATTGGTTCTTGGATTATCGAAAGGCCTAGAAGTTTGTGTTATGAAAACGAGAAAGGTGTGGTCTTATAAACTCATTGAATATACTTGTTTAAAGATCACACCCTATTTTGGTAAATACACCACTTCTAAAAGGGTTGGTGTATTCGGGGTGTACTTACTAAATTCCTTGTTGTTATACTATTTCGATCTCTACAAAACAATCTATTTGATATTCTTATTTTTTCATAACTAAAAAGCTTTTATAAATTAAAAGTATATCTATCTAATATTTTTCCCCAAAAACAATTAAAAGAAAAGGAAAGTTATTTAAATAATATTAATATAATAAAAGTCCCAAATTAATATTTCACTTTCTAAAATTCTCATTTCTTATTTTAAAAGAATTTTGAATATAAATTATACTTTATAAATAAAACTCCCTTTATTAATCTTATTTTGTTTAAAGAAATTTATATAATAAATACTAAAATAATATAATATATACTTTTCTTATCATTAATATTATTAATCAAATTAACTTGTGTCACTTTCAAAACAAAATAATAATACTATTTTCCCAAAAAGCTCTTTTCATTTGCTACTAGTTTTGAACATAAATATCTTTTATCTTTTGTTCCTTTTTATAATTTCAACTAATATAATAATTTTGATAATCAAAAGTACTACTTTTAAAATCCAACAATACTACTCTTTTTCCCAAACTATAAGAGCAAGGTTTTAAAAGGTTTTTAAGAAAAGAAAAGTTTCTCCTTTGTTCCTAATTTTCGAACAGTGGCTCAGGGAGAAGATGAATTTCCCTTTGTCACTAAGAACTTCAACCCACAATAATCTAACCAGCTAAAACAGTAATACAAAATAGTTGATTCAATAATACCGAACAATCCATCAGCAATACTAACCCCAAAATGTTTTTAACACCAAAATATTTCTAACAGTATTCCACAGCTCAAAATATCGAGGTCTGTCTACAACAAGGCAACTAATTCGATACTAACAGTATTAAGAAATAACAATATATCAAAGTTCATCTACAATTCTAAGAGTCTCGAATTTAAATACAATTCCTCCAACTTACAAGGTCTCAAAATCAAAAAACAATTTAATTCTTATCCCAACTACAATGAGAAAGAGAAGAATGTTAGTAACCTTATGAGTTCCAAATCGGGCAACCTAACAGCGTCGATTGGTGACTCGTAATTTAAGTCGAGCGGCCTAACGGCGTAGTTTATATGTTTGATTGCCCGTCGGATAATTTCGGCAGCATAACAGCGTGATTCTGGATTTTCCGAAAACAAAACAAGCAGTTATTCATTACGACGACATCTCAATTGAAACGAAGAAATGAATTTGTGAGTTTAATCATTTGGGGGAAACAAATTGGTACACTGTGAAATTCGAAAGGGATTGAACAAAGGGGAAACAAACTCACTCAAAAAGGGGGATGCACTTCGTCGATCGGAGACACAGGATGGGGAGCGACGGTCGACGCTGGCGCGGCAGGGGGACGAGGCATGGTGGCACTGTTGGAGTTATACGTGAAAGTACGCTTTTACTTTGTATAACTCGTGTATCAAACACTCGTTTTATGAGAATAATTCTTTTATCGCATTTGCTTTAGTTATGATTGAATGTTGAATTTCTATTGCAAACTGTTCAATATATGGTACTAGTTACATTGTAGTTAATGTGGTGATACCCGATCACGGAAGACAACATTAACAGTTTACTTGTAACTAAATGTACATTTTCACGACCTAGGTGGAATTGAATAATCCGCCGTGAAAGGTCGATGTGTAAGGCTCATATTGGTCTGTCTTGACTAAGAGATTGCACTAGCACATTTAGTATGTGTTGAAGAGGACCTACAGCGAGGATAAATTCTTCTGTTCTGAAATGTGAAGAATTAGACTTCAGTGGTTGTTGATTTCTTAATCTCCGTCACTTAAATAGGACCGTGTGTGCTTAATGATTACTGCTTTGATTCATGTTGGGTGAGAATCATTAATCATACGACGGTTGCTAAGATTTAATACGGAGAAACGCGTGCGAGTACGACTCGTGTGATTATTCCCCTTGGTGGGCTCAGAAGTTTTATCGTACCAAATCTTGCAAGTGAAGAATCAGTTTCTTCGGTACGGATAATAATGTTGAGCTGTCTCTACTCCAATGTGAAATATATTAATTAATTTAAAGCTATTCAGAAGCTTGATTAATTAATGGACTTGATAATTTTAAACGCGGGAAATAATAACCGGGAGCCCATATTATCGTAATATGGATTAAGATGGATAGTGCAATATTAATTTATTAGTGGTAATAATTAATATTAATGGATTGAATTATATTGGGGCTCAATATTGAAATTCAGAAGTCCATTAAGAGGTCCAATCTTAATTCTCCTTAAAAGCCCCTCAAGTAGCCCAATAATGATAAGGTGATTAAAATAAAAAGATAATATCTTGCTGATTTTTCTTTGTTTTTTTTCAAAAATATGGAATCAAGAGGAAATAAGATTTTGTTGATTTTCTTGGAAAGATATTATGGAAGATATGTATTCTTGGAATACAAGAATATCTCATATATTCAAGAAGATCCAAATCTTGTGATTTCTCCATGAAGTTTTCGAAAATTACTCTTTATTTAGGAGGGTGAGATTTTTGTGGAATATTTTATTATGGAGAAAAGAATATATGAGATATATTCAAGATTTCTTAGAGTCTAAGAAAAGATTTTCTCCAAGGCCCAATATTCCTATAATTTTCGGCCATTACCCTCTATAAATAGGGGATGATTATTTCATCCCCAAGGACATAATTCCATTTGTTGGAAAAATCAAGAGCATAGATATTTTTCTTTTTCCTTAATTATTTAAATTGTTCGATAGCATCTCCCACCGGTGATCGAATAAGGCGAAAGGGAATACTTGAGAAGGCTTTTGGGTTGGTAAAGCGTGTACGTGTTAGTCCCGTTTATTCAAAGGCCAAGTTCTACGAGAGGTACGTTAATCACATATCATCTTGATTATTTCCGTCATAGATTATATGTGAATTAATTCAACATGCATGATGTAAATTTTGTTGTTGGAATTATTATTTGAATTAATTAGGATTAATTCATGCTAGTAATAATTGTATTTAAATTCGTATTTAAATTTCATCCCGAATTGATTTCGAGCACCCCTATTTTCCCAACAACTGGTATCAGAGCCACGGTTTCGGGCTCTGATCTTTAAATTGGAATTTAAATTGTTAAACATTAAATTGAAATTGGATAGTAGAATTGCTAGATCTTTTTTGCAGGTATCCAATTGTCATGGTTTTTAATGTTGTTAATTTTTCATGCGTGTGGATTAATTATTTTTAATTCGATTCGTTCGAATTCGTTTTTCTCGTGAGAAAATCCACGAGTAGATTAGTTGTTTTTATTTTAATTCGATCATTGTAATAGACTAGTCTAGATCAAGTATTTATTTTTTTGCAAAATAAATTGTAACCGAATCGTGACGAAGAACGAAGAATTAAAAATGGCGTACCCGGACGACGCATGCATGCGCGGCGCATGCATGGACGTAAAATCGTGCATGGGGTGAAGAAAACGAGAACGAACATCGAAACCCGGCGCACGGGGTGCAATGCGCATGACCCGCACGCGACGGGTGGCCGGTACAGCGCAAGCGCGCGTGCCCGCCTTGGGGCGCGGCCTGCAGCGCCACGGCGCCTCGCGCGTGCGGCGCTTCGGCGCCCTGCACGCAGCACCTCGGCTGCTTTGCCGAGAGGCGCACGGGCCCTCTCCGTAGGCTGACACGCGCCGTATCTCGGGCCGTGGAATTTTTTTTCAGTTCCATTTTTTTTTCGTGTGATTTTTAAACGTCGATCCGAACCCCAAGCGATGCTGTTTTTGATGAAGTGTTGTTTTTCGAGTGGGAGCGTATCGAGACGAACGACGGAAAGCAACAAGGACGATTTTTCGCATCAAGACGTGAAGAAATTAAACTGTGACAATTGGATTTGAGTGCTCCAATGTGTTTAATTTTGTTTTGATGGATGTTTTATTTCGTGCACTTATTATTATTTGTTAATATGTGTTTGCATGAATTTAATTGTCCAAGAAAAACCTTACTTTCGAAAATTACTAAGTATGTTTATTTAATCGCCATTTTATTCCGGATATTAAAATTGGATTAATTTGGCCTCCATAATTTATTTATTTGTGAAGTTCTTTTGGAATACATTTCCCCCTCGGATCGGCCAAAAGAACGGATTTCACATGAATAAATTCCGAAAGGATGATTGTGGATTATTACTAGTGGCGGTATTGACCCTCACCCCGAGTGGCTTGCTCAAAGCGAAATAATAATCCTGTATTTAATTATGGTTATTACTTAGGCATAGGAAATTGATATTAACTTACTCCCCTCGGAGTCCCTGACAATTTCTATGTGGTCAAAGTGGGAGCCAACTATTAATTATGAATTAAGGATTTGTAACTTTTAAGTTTGTGATCCGCTTGAATGTATTTAAATGTATAGACCACCCCTCGTGGCACATTTAAATTGTTTCGAAATGTTGGCTGATGCATGATTATATTGTTTTAAGGTTTCAATATAATTGATGTGATCGAATTATGTGATAATTTCGTATTTTTCTAGATATTGATATGAATGTATGTTTTATTCTCAGTTCATCATGTCGCAACCTTTTAATCCACTGTTTAGTATACTTAAAGATAACAAACTTGTTAGTGAGAACTATGTTGATTGGAAACGTAACCTTGATATTGTCCTAACCGCTCAACACCATAAATGGGTACTTACTACTCCTAAACCCCAAGAGCTTGCCGAAGATGCGAGCAAGTCGGTCAAGAAAGAGCATAAGAGTTGGTTAGACTCCGATGAGATGGCTAGGTGTACTATTCTGGCTTCAATGTCAGATGTGTTGCAACACCAACACCAACACATGGAGTTCGCCTCTGAGATAATGCTCAATCTTGAAGCGATGTGTAAACATCAGAACCGTACAGCTAGACAAATCACCACGCGAAAGATGCTTTCGTTGAAGATGGTGGAAGGTACGCCCGTAAGGGATCACGTTATCGAGATAATGGGTTATCTCAATAAGTTGGAAGTACTTGGTGCGGAATTTGACCTCCCTACTAAGGTCGATTTCGTTCTCCATTCTCTGTCGAAGAGCTTTGAGCAGTTTCAATTGAACTACCAAATGAATGACCGGGCAAATAGTTTGCCCGAGCTCTTGCAAGCTTTGGTATCGGCGGAGACTCTAATGGATCACCAAACCGTTGCTATGGTGGCAAACGGTCCGTCTTCCTCTTCGGGTCCCAAGGGAGGGAAGAAGAGGACGAAAGGCCAGACCCAAGGAAATCCAACCATTGCGAAACCCAAGGTAAAGGGATAAGGAGGTGGAAAGAAAGCTGCTAAGGGTAAGTGCTTCAATTGTGGTGAGAAGGGACATTGGAGGGCGACCTGTTCTAAGCCTAAGAAGGCGGAAAAGAAAGGTAAGTCTCATGCTTTAGTCGTTGAAACATATGTTGCGGCGTATGCTGCCCACGTTTGGGTAGTGGATACCAGGGCAACTGATCATATTTATTTCACTCTTCAGGGGTTCCAGCTAACCTGGCGACTTAGCAAGAATGAGATCACCATCACTTTGGACGATGCAACGAGGGTGGCAGCCGAAGCAGTGGGAGTCGTGCACATATCTTTTGAAGATAGAGTTTTAATTTAAAGAGATGTTTTATACGTTCCGAACTTTAGGAAGAATTTAATTTCAGTTTCTAAGTTATTTTTTGATGGATATTCAGTTACTTTTAATAAAGTTGTTACTGTTTCTTTTAAGAATAATGTTATCTGTCATGGAACGTTGGTAAACAATCTCTATACGATTAAGTGTGCACACCACTCAAATAATGAATCTAATAACACGTCGATCATTTCGAGTAATAAAAGAAAGCGTTCTTCGGAGATGAACGAAACACTTCTATGGCATCTTAGACTAGGTCATATTAATCTAAAACGGATAGAGAGATTGGTGAAAGACGGATCCTTGGAATCACTCCAAGTCGAGCCGTTTCCAACTTGTGAATCCTGTTTAGAGGGTAAGATGACCAAGAGGGCATTTGGAGCCAAGGGGAATAGGGCCACGGAAGTGTTAGAACTCGTTCATACCAATGTGTGTGGTCCAATGACGATCAAAGCGAGAATGGGGTATGAGTATTTCGTCACCTTCATTGACGATTACTCAAGATATGGATACATTTACCTTATGAGGCATAAGTCTGAAACTTTTGACAAGTTCAAGGAGTCTAAGGCCGAAGCCGAGAAACATAGGGAAAAGAGTATCAAGTTTCTATGATCGGATCATGGAGGCGAATACCTCAGCGATGAATTCTTGAACTACTTATCGGACGAAGGGATCGTATCCCAGTTAACCGTATCAGGAACCCCTCAACAGAACGGTGTGGTGGAACGAAGAAACCGGACTCTTTTAGAGATGGTCAGATCTATGATGAGTTATTCGGATTTACCCAAGTCATTTTGGGGTAATGCCTTGGAAACGACGGCTTATATTCTAAACTTGGTGCCATCCAAATCGGTTCCTAAAACCCCAATGTAATTGTGGACCGGGCGCAAGCCCAGTCTAAGACATTTGCGGATTTGGGGTTATCCGGTATACGTGCTAGACAAGGAAGCCGGTAAGTTGGATCTACGTTCGGAATTAAGGTTGTTTATAGGATACCCCGCGGGAACAAATGGGTGTATGTTCTATAGTCCCAAGGATCAAAAGACCGTGATAAGTACACACTTTAAATTCTTGGAGGAAGACTATATGAACAATCGGAAACCTAAAAGTGAAATTACCTTAGAAGAATTGAGAGGTCAAACCTCGATACCAAGTATACAAGATTATGTACCACACGTCACATCTTCACAACCGGAACCCTGTCGTACTGGGAGGGTTCCTAGGCAACCCGAGAGATTCATTGGGATAGGAGAATCTTCGGATTTGGTTCCCGGTGTTGAATCGGACGCATGGACGTACGACGAGGCAATCCAAGACAAAGACGCGGAGTCGTGGCAAATGGCAATGGAAGTCGAGATGGGTTCGATGGATCATAATCAAGTGTGGGAGTTGGTCGAGCCACCCAGTGGGGTAGAACCCATTGGATGCAAGTGGATGTACAAGAGGAAAAGAGGACTGGACGGAAGGGTAGAGACCTTTAAAGCGAGGCTTGTGGCCAAAGGGTATACTCAGAAAGAAGGGATCGATTATGAGGAGACCTTTTCGCCTGTAGCTATGCTTAAGTCCATCCGTATGCTCTTGTCTATCGCTGCGCACCTAGATTACGAGATCTGGCAAATGGATGTCAAGATGGCTTTCCTTAACGGAAGTCTTGACGGGATAGATATCTATATGCAACAGCCTAAAGGTTTCATTGAAAAAGGCCAAGAGAATCTCGTATGCAAGCTTAAGAGATCCATCTATGGACTTAAGCAAGCATTGCGTACTTGGAACCAGTGTTTTGATCAAGTGATTAAGTCTTATGGGTTTGATCAAAATGAGTTCGAAAGTTGTGTGTATAAGAAGCGTGACGGAACTGCGGTGGTATTCTTAGTATTATACGTAGACGATATTCTGCTCATTGGAAACAATGTAAAGGTATTGTCAGACGTAAATGTATGGCTGTCAAAACAATTTGATATGAAGGACTTAGGAGAAGCCGGTCACATCCTTGGGATCAAGATCACTCGTGATCGCAAGAAGAGGATGTTGGGCTTATCGCAAGCTTCATACATTGACACTGTTTTGAAGCGTTTCAGCATGCAAGATTCCAAGAAAGGTTTTGTACCTTTTAGACACGGAATCTATCTATCGAAAGAAATGAGCCCTAAGACGCAAGCAGAGATAGATGACATGAAAGGTGTTCCGTACGCTTCGGCCGTAGGAATCCTTATGTATGCAATGCTGTGTACGAGACCGGATATCTGCTTTGCCGTGGGCATTGTGGCAAGATATCAAAGTAATCCCGGGAAAGACCATTGGACTGCCGTAAAGTGCATCTTGAGGTATCTGAAAAGAACTCGTGAGCGGATGCTGATTTACCAGTCAGATAGTCTAGTTCCCGTAGGATACACGGACTCGGATTTCCAATCAGACATAGACTCAAGAAAGTCAACCTCGGGTAGTGTGTTTTGCATGGGAGGAGGAGCCATTTCATGGAGAAGCGTTAAGCAGAAATGCATCGCCGATTCGACCATGGAAACCGAGTATGTAGCTGCTTGTGAAGCAGCGAAAGAGGCAGTTTGGCTCAAGAACTTCTTAGTGGACTTGGACGTTGTTCTAAATTTGCCCGACAAGATAACTGTCTTTTGTGACAATGCCGGAGCAGTTGCAAATTCAAAGGAACCGAGAGCTCACAAGGCCAGCAAACACATAGAAAGAAAATACCATCTTATACGAGAAATCGTTAAGAGAGGAGATATAGAGGTGGCAAAGATAGCGTCGGGTGACAACCTAGCGGATCCATTCACAAAGGGTCTGCCTCAAAGTACATTCGAGAGACATGTGGATGGAATGGGAGTCAAGACTATTGCCAATCTGCTTTAAGTATTAGTGGGAGGAATTATTAGGTTAGTGTAGGTTGACATGAGATGTCACGTAGAGCTACTACACTAAGACATTCGTGATGTATACTAAAAGCAGACTTTAAGTATAAGTGGGAGATTGTTGGAGTTATACGTGAAAGTATGCTTTTACTTTGTATAACTCGTGTATCAAAAACTCATTTTATGAGAATAATTCTTTTATCGCATTTGCTTTAGTTATGATTGAATGTTGAATTTCTATTGCAAACCGTTCAATATATGGTACTAGTTACATTGTAGTTAATGTGGTGATACCCGATCACGGAAGACAACATTAACAGTTTACTTGTAACTAAACGTACATTTTCACGACCTAGGTGGAATTGAATAATCCACCGTGAAAGGTCGATGTGTAAGGCTCAGATTGGTCTGTCTTGACTAAGAGATTGCACTAGCACATTTAGTATGTGTTGAAGAGGACCTACAGCGAGGATAAATTCTTCTGTTCTGAAATGTGAAGAATTAGACTTCAGTGGTTGTTGATTTCTTAATCTCCGTCACTTAAATAGGACCGTGTGTGCTTAATGGTTACTGCTTTGATTCATGTTGGGTGAGAATCATTGTGACTTCGAACTTTGTGTCTTGGGAAGTAATATTAATCATACGACGGTTGCTAAGATTTAATACGGAGAAACGCGTGCGAGTACGACTCGTGTGATTAGTCCCCTTGGTGGGCTCAGAAGTTTTATCGTACCAAATCTTGCAAGTGAAGAATCAGTTTCTTCGGTACGGATAATAATGTTGAGCTGTCTCTACTCCAAGGTGAAATATATTAATTAATTTAGAGCTATTCAGAAGCTTGATTAATTAATGGACTTGATAATTTTAAACGCGGGAAATAATAACCGGGAGCCCATATTATCGTAATATGGATTAAGATGGATAGTGCAATATTAATTTATTAGTGGTAATAATTAATATTAATGGATTGAATTATATTGGGGCTCAATATTGAAATTCAGAAGTCCATTAGGAGGTCCAATCTTAATTCTCCTTAAAAGCCCCTCAAGTAGCCCATTAAGTAGCCCAATAATGATAAGGTGATTAAAATAAAAAGATAATATCTTGCTGATTTTTCTTTTTTTTTTTCGAAAATATGGAATCAAGAGGAAATAAGACTTTGTTGATTTTCTTGGAAAAATATTATGGAAGATATGTATTCTTGGAATACAAGAATATCTCATATATTCAAGAAGATCCAAATCTTGTGATTTCTCCATGAAGTTTTCGAAAATTACTCCTTATTTAGGAGGGTGAGATTTTTGTGGAATATTTTATTATGGAGAAAAGAATATATGGGATATATTCAAAATTTCTTAGAGTCTAAGAAAAGATTTTCTCCAAGGCTCAATATTCCTATAATTTTCGGCCATTACCCTCTATAAATAGGGGATGATTATGTCATCCCCAAGGACATAATTCCATGTGTTGGAAAAATCAAGAGCATAGATATTTTTCTTTTTCCTTAGTTATTTAAATTGTTCGATAGCATCTCCCACCGGTGATTGAATAAGGCGAAAGGGAATACTTGAGAAGGCTTTTGGGTTGGTAAAGCGTGTATGTGTTAGTCCCGTTTATTCAAAGGTCAAGTTCTACGAGAGGTACGTTAATCACATATCATCTTGATTATTTCCGCCATAGATTATATGTGAATTAATTCAACATGCATGATGTAAATTTTGTTGTTGGAATTATTATTTGAATTAATTAGGATTAATTCATGCTAGTAATAATTGTATTTAAATTCGTATTTAAATTTCATCCCGAATTGATTCCGGGTACCCCTATTTTCCCAATAGGCGCGCGGCGAAGGGAGGGCATCGCGGCTCAATTTCCGTACGATGGGGACGGTGGTCGTCTGGCCGTGCTGCGCAGAGGAGCGGCGGCAGCTGAGTCCTGGGCGAGGCGCGGCGTCGAGAGGCGGAGATGAAGGGAGGCGGCGCTGCATCATCGCGGCTGAAGGGAGGCGGGAGGCGCCGGTCGCTGGTTGGGGACGAGAGGCGTCGCGGCTGGAGGATGAGCGGCGATTGGCTTGGTGGGAGAGAGGCGGACGGTGCTTGGAAGAAGGAGAGAAAGGACGCGTTTTTTTCCAATTTAAGAGAGAGAGAGTGAAATTTGGGAATTGGTTTTGCTTTACTGAAGGAAAGAGACGTGGTCTTCTTCCTTTTGTAGAGGAAAAATATTTTAAATATTTAATTAATTTCAGAAGGAGGAAAATAACATGTGGATGGGATTAAAGGAAATAAGATTTCCAAGATTTCTTGTGCTAGTTAGGACTTGTTTGGTTTGCGGATTTAATTCGAAATTGGATATTAAAACTGTTTTAAAACTCCATTAATATTTTATTTTATTTTAATTATTCTCAATAATTTTTACAGATCGAAATTCTATTTTTAAACTTTGAGTATTTAATTTCTCATAGTCCTTTATTCGTTTGAAAGCTTTGATTCCTTTCTTCGAATTCGGGAATTTGAAATAGGGTATAAATTTAAATTACATAATAGCACACAAAAATAATAAAATTAAAAGAAACAAGATAATAATATAAAATTATATAATTGAGGTTTCTAGGAAATTAAAAGGTACAAAACGGGAGGGGGTATTAAATCCCCACCCCCTTAACAGGAATTTCGTCCCCGAAATTCAGCTTCTAGGTATTGTTCGACTAAAACTCATATGTTCATCTTCAAGTGGTTTCTTCCTCTACATGTTAAAGTTATTGACCTAACACAGTGGGTGGTGAAACTTGAAATCGTATTTAGGGTATGTAGAGTATGGTAGCATTTTTTTCTAACTATTTCAATTTCCGGAATTTGGTCCCATAATAATTTTTTTTTTCTCATGAGGTTTAATGGTCCTATATTACCTAGTATTTGGTGTACGTCTTGTTGTCATTCTATTGGAGGTTCTGAAGCGAAAAGAATAATATTGCTACGTCATATAGGTATGAAAAATTATAAAAGCAGAATCGAATTACGTAATCAACACAACGCTAGTATTGAGATACATGTGAGTATGTAGTTCACCGCAACGCACTGCGGCCGCAAAATGGTACAGTGATTACATATGCACCGTATAATAGAAACCAGTGACATGTCATTTATCGATAATTGGATAAAATATAACAGTTAATATACAGCAAGTAACACGCATTGCCAAGTAGCAATTTCATAACACATATATATCATATAAAAGTCTCGATTTCTATGGAGGTCAGTCTACTTACGTCATATCTAAAAATAAAAATAAGTTTTCTAGGTATCGAGCTACTACTATCTTAGGTGGATTCTAACATCGAAAGGAAATTTCTACTCAAAATTTTAGTTATGAAGAAACATAATTTAAACAATTAAAGCACATAATTTTAAACAATTTAAGCATATAATTTTAAAACACATAGTTCAAATAGTCATACAACAGCATTTATGAAATTTATAAACTTAAACAAATATATTCATTTATGCAATTCACAAAATATTGTATCTTAATAATAACATAAACGATATTTCGTGGTTCTTTCTGCACCGCATAGGTGTTGTTTTGAATTCTCGGTCTTTTGATTAGAGTTTTGTTATGAAAGTCAACTCGTCGCAAGTTTATAGACATTTAGACACTTTTAAAATAAAATAAGAACATGCCTTCGAGGAGCTTCAGACGGTAATAGGAGACACATTTCCACTCAAGTGATTTAATTAATGATCTATACTTACATGATAAGAAAATTTTAATTTAAGAAAAGAATTTTGGTTTGATGAAAACAATGATTTGGTTTTAGGTCCGAAAGTTTTGAACCTAGGCTTTGATACCACCTGTAACGCCTCGAATCCGAAACATATTAAATATCTCAAATTCGAGGTGCCACTTGTGACTAAAATCTGAACTATAAAATTTTTGATATAAAAAGGGATAAAATGAGAGATAAGTTTTATGCAGCGGAAGAATGAGTAGAATAGTTATTATAATATATCTCACACACATATATAAAGCTTAATATCAATAGTAACATTTTATTTAAGCAGGAAACTCCGTGTCGTCTCTATTACTGTCCTTGCTCCACGAAATCATAATCTGCAAGGGTTGTAAAAAGGGGGAGGGGGCGTGAGATTTGAATTCTCACGTATGGGTGATTTGCAACGTCATGGGATTGGTAAATCCGAAGTATATTAAATTGTACTCATTAATAAAGTATTTAATTCATTTAATCAATTGACAAATAAATACGAATATCAAATATCATATAAATAACAAGTTCACATAATAATCAGTTGGGCACAATAAGTTTCACATCATATAATTGAAATATCACAAGTTGATTCACAGTAAGGGGCAAAGCCCAAAGTTATTTTCAAGTATCGGCCCAATCTGCCAAAATCATTTCCAACACATTGTGAATCTCCCCCAAACCATTTCTCACCAACAAACCATTCATGTGACCATGAATCTGAGTTATTATCACTCATGGTCACCACAAATAATATCAGTGACCATGAATCTGACCTATTGTCACTCATGGTCATACGTGTCAATCCACAATCAAAACTACTACGCATTAGATCAATGATTACTCGCTTTCCTCTTTCTCATAAAAAAACTGTCATTTCAAATTGTGGGGAGAATTCATTCGATTTGCAATTGAATTGATTCATGCTAACAAAATGCCCTTAATCATGCAATGGTGCTCGATTTAAAATAAAACAATTGACATATTGTATCATATATAAGTATACCACGTAATTCAAATATTTATATAATAGGCGTACATTTTTGTTGGATAAGTTGTTTTAGATTGATTTAGTCGAGTTCAGAGTATACCAGCACAACATATTATAAGCAGATCAATCAACCGATCATCACACACCTCTTAACTTTATAGCTAAGTTACAACTGTCTTGAAATTCCTTTTGGAAGATAACTTGCATTGTAGAGACGTCCCGAGATTGAATCAACAGACTATCGGATCCCTCGTGCGTATTCCGATTAGTACAGAACCATAGTACGAAGTCATTTGATTAACAATTGGTTCTTGGATTATCGAAAGACCTAGAAGTTTGTGTTATGAAAACGAGAAAGTTGTGGTCTTATAAACTCATTGAATATACTTGGTTAATGATCACACCCTATTTTGGTAAATACACCACTTCTAAAAGGGTTGGTGTATTGGGGGCGTACTTACTAAATTCCTTGTTGTAATACTATTTCGATCTCTACAAAACAATCTATTTGATATTCTTATTTTTTCATAACTAAAAAGCTTTTATAAATTTAAAGTATATCTATCTAATATTTTTTCCCAAAAACAATTAAAAGAAAAGGAAAGTTATTTAAGTAATATTAATATAATAAAAGTCTCAAATTAATATTTCACTTTCTAAAATTCTCATTTCTTATTTTAAAAGAACTTTGAATATAAATTATACTTTATAAATAAAACTCCCTTTATTAATCTTATTTTGTTTAGAGAAATTTATATAATAAATACTAAAATAATATAATATATACTTTTCTTATCATTAATATTATTAATCAAATTAACTTGTGTCACTTTCAAAACAAAATAATAATACTATTTTCCCAAAAAACTCTTTTCATTTGCTACTAGTTTTGAACATAAATATCTTTTATCTTTTGTTCCTTTTTATAATTTCAACTAATATAATAATTTTGATAATCAAAAGTACTACTTTTAAAATCCAACAATACTACTCTTTTTCCCAAACAATAAGAGCAAGGTTTAGAAAGGTTTTTAAGAAAAGTAAAGTTTCTCCTTTGTTCCAATTTTCGAACAGTGGCTCAGGGAGAAGATGAATTTCCCTTTGTCACTAAGAACTTCAACCCACAATAATACTAACCAGCTAAAACAGTAATACAAAATAGTTGATTCAATAATACCGAACAATCCATCAGCAATACTAACCCCAAAATATTTCTAACACCAAAATATTTCTAACAGTATTCCACAACTCAAAATATCGAGGTCCGTCTACAACAAGGAAACTAATTCGATACTAACAGTATTAAGAACTAACAATATATCAAAGTCATCTACAATTCTAAGAGTCTCGAATTTAAAGACAATTCCTCCAACTTACAAGGTCTCAAAATCAGAAAATAATTTAATTCTTATCCCAACTACAACAAGAAAGAGAGAAGAATGTTAGTAACTTTATGAGTTCCAAATCGGGCTGCCTAATAGCGTCGATTGGTGACTCGTGATTTAAGTCGAGCGGCCTAACGGTGTGACGTCCCCACTTAATATAGTATTTTGTATTAAAATACACACACGCCACACATTTACACAGCGGAAGTAGTAAATAAGTGTGCTCGTAGCTTAGTTTACAATCCAAAATTTGAAATATTATTCTGGAAAATATAAAGTCTTTAAGGAAACTTCACAGCCCGCCGAGTTCATTCGCCCACTTCAGAATCCACAGCATCTGTAAAAATTTAAAAGTGGAAGAGATAAGTGTTTGTAAACACTTAGTGGGAAACCTCTAGTTAATTGCACAAACTAAACATCAATTGTTTATAATATGTGAGCCCCCGGAATTTCACCGGGTATATGCTTGGGTGGCGTGACCAACCCGTGGTGCTGGAACGACCGGACTATATGCTTGCCAACATAAAGTTGGACTATATGTGGGGCCAGTCCATAGCGGGCCAGACTCAAAATTTAACATTCGACATTTAATAAGTGCAATTAAATAATAATAGAACACTCGATGAAGAGCGAAGTGATTCCCCACCTTGCAGGTTTGTACCTACAAGTAAAATTTTTAAAATAAAAACATTGTTACTTATCCCTTCACTTTTGTAAATTGTAAGACTTGAATTCAAATCTCCATACATATTCAAATATTGTATACTAACACATAAATATCAATTAAGTGTATAAAATCATCAAATAGCAAGTTATAAATAAATATCGACCGTAAAAATGTAACCGGACCATTTCGAACCTTTTATACAAAATTTCGATTTTGGCAGATTACACACCTAAATTTGAAAATTTATATTAAATTATCCATACGTTCAAAAATTATGAAATTTTAACAATAGATTTCCAACTCAATAAAGTTTATCACCATATTTTCAGATTTCTCAAACACTTTGTCAACACATCAAATATTTCGTAATGAATACACTGTTATAGATTCTGGACACTTAACTTTAAAAATTCACCATAAATCAACCATAAGTCCAATACTTCTGAAATTTTAACCATGAACTCCCAACTTCATGTAATTTATCAAAATACTTTGGTCTTCTATAAAAACATAACCAATTGTTTTCAGATCATATAAAACTCCTACTGTTCCTGCTATAGAGTCTAAAACCCTAGTTCAATTTTGAAAAATCACCATGCATCGAATACTACTCCAAAAGCTATGAAATTTGAAAACTAAGTTCCTTAAAAAGTCTCTTTACACATATAAAATTTTCAGAATTTTCCACCAAATTAATTGATCAAAACGTAATTTACCCCAAAGTTGGTCCAGAATTTCGGGTTTATGCATACATGAAGAACATATCATCTTAAACTCACTTTAAACCATATAATTTTATGATGTCTACTTCTAAAGCATAGATAATAAAATAATAAATATGATTTTGGTCATAACTCATGAAGAAATTGAATTAAACATTCAAACATGAAGTAAAACATGGATAACATGCAATTTACTCATCAAAACTCATTTTCCTATCAATTAATTCACATACCATGCATAAACTTCATACTATCACTTAAATAATTACTCAATCAAGAAGAGAAGCTTACTTAGAGATAGGTTGCTACAAGAAATCTCTTCTCCTTCTTTTTATAAGTGTAGTAGTAATATTTGTGAATTTTTTTTTTTCTTCTTCTCTTATGATTATTTTTGCATGCAAGCTTATGTATTTATAGGAAAAGCCATGCTTGGAGACTACTCCAATCCCCTTAGAACCGACCTTGAAGAAGAGTTAGGAAGATTATGGAGTATTCTTGCAAGTTAAATGAATAAACACATGGCATCTTATAATTAGTAGTTAAATTTGACTTTAATTCTTCTAATTTTGACTTTGATTCTTGAAGTTTCAATACTTTTCCTAATACTTCTATACTTTGGCCGAAACTTTAGGGAGTTTTCAAGAGAAAACTTGTGTCTTGTAGTTAAGACACATGTAGTCTTTGAATTTAATAAATAAAATAAAAGAAATTATGATTTTCTAATTTATTTAATGATTTTAAGGTACATTATGCATAAAATTACTTATACTATCTTATGAAATAAAATTAAAACTCTTCTAGACTCTAAATAAATTATAAAGTCTATATACTAATCATAAAAATATATCGAGTAATCGATACGCAATCGTTTCTTTAAGAAACGTTCATTTTACAACTTATAACTTATGAAATAAATTACTATTCTTAAGGACTACATTAATTCCTTAATTAAAAACTTTAAGACATAAAATAAAGAACATATAAAAATTATAAAGTCTCAAGAAATAGTATGTATTGAGCAAGTAATACAGTAATTGAAATTATCGACTAATTAAAACACATAAACGTGCCTTTGCATAAATTTGGATGTAAATGCATCACATAGATTCATGAATAATTATAAAGCACTTAGTAAAGCAGATAAGGTCATGAAAGTCTAGGGTATTACAAACGGCGTAGTTTATAGGTTTGATTGCCCGTCGGATAATTTCGGCAGCATAACAACGTGATTCTGGATTTTCCGAAAACAAAACAAGCATCTATTCATTACGACGATATCTCAATTAAAACGAAGGAATGAATTTGTGAGTTTAATCATTTGGGGGAAATAAATTGGTACACTGTGAAATTCGAAAGGGATTGAACAAAGGGAAAACAAACTCACTCAAAAAGGGGGATGCACTTCGTCGATCGGGGACACGGGATGGGGAGCGACGGTCGGCGCTGGCGCGGCAAGGGGACGAGGCTTGGGGGCGCGCGGCAAAGGGAGGGCATCGCAGCTCAATTTATGTGCGACGGTGACGGTGGTCGTCTAGCCGTGCTGCGCGGAGGAGCGGCGACAGCTGAGTCCTGGGCGAGGCGCGACGTCGAGAGGTGGAGATGGAGGGAGGCGGTGCTGCTTCGTCGCGGCTGAAGGAAGGCGGGAGGCAGCGGTCGCTGGTTGGGGACGAGAGGCATAGCGGCTGGAGGATGAGTGGCGATTGGCTTGGTGGGAGAGAGACGGACGGCGCTTGGAAGAAGAAGAGAAAGGACGCGTTTTTTCCAATTTAAGAGAGATAGAGTGAAATATGGGAATTGGTTTTGCTTTACAGAAGGAAAGAGACGTGGTCTTCTTCCTTTTGTAGAGGAAATATATTTTAAATATTTAATTAATTTCAGAAGGAGGAAAATAAGATTTCCAAGATTTCTTGTGCTAGTTAGGACTTGTTTGGTTTGCGGATTTAATTCGAAATTGGATATTAAAACTGTTTTAAAACTCCATTAATATTTTATTTTATTTTAATTATTCTCAATAATTTTTACAGATCGAAATTCTATTTTTAAACTTTGAGTATTTAATTTCTCGTAGTCCTTTATTCATTTGAAAGTTTTGATTCCTTTCTTCGAATTCGGAAATTTGAAATAAGGTATAAATTTAAATTACATAATAGCACACAAAAATAATAAAATTAAAAGAAACAAGATAATAATATAAAATTATATAATTGAGGTTTCTAGAAAATTAAAAGGTACAAAACGGGACGGGGTATTACAAAAATGACCAAGAGGGCATTTGGAGCCAAGGGGAATAGAGCCACGGAAGTGTTAGAACTCGTTCATACCGATGTGTGTGGTCCAATGACGATCAAAGCGAGAAAGGGGTATGAGTATTTTGTCACCTTCGTTGACGATTACTCGAGATATGGGTACATTTACCTTATGTGGCATAAGTCTGAAACTTTTGATAAGTTCAAGGAGTTTTAAGGTCGAAGCCGAGAAACATAGGGAAAATAGTATTAAGTTTCTACGATCAGATCGTGGAGGAGAATACCTCAGCGATGAATTCTTGAACTACTTGTCGGACGAAGGGATCGTATCCCAGTTAACCGTACCGGGAACCCCTCAACAGAACGGTGTGGCGGAACGAAGAAACTGGACTCTTTTAGAAATGGTCAGTTCCATGATGAGTTATTCGGATTTACCCAAATCTTTTTGGGGTAACGCCTTGGAAACAACGACTTACATTCTAAACTTGGTGCCATCCAAATCGGTTCCTAAAACCCCAATGGAAATGTGGACCGGGTGCAAGCCCAGTCTAAGATACTTGCGAATTTAGGGTTGTTCGGCATACGTGCTAGACAAGGAGGCCAGTAAGTTGGATCCACGTTCAGAATTAAGGTTGTTTATAGGATACCCTGCGGGAACGAAAGGGTGTATGTTCTATAGTCCCAAGGATCAAAATACAGTGATTAACACACACTTTAAATTCTTGGAGGAAGACTATATGAACGAAAGAAAGCCCAGAAGTGAGATTACCTTAGACGAACTCCTATACCAAGTATACAAGATGATATACCACACGTCACACCTTCACAATCGGAACCCCGTCGCAGTGGGAGGATTGCTAGGCAACCCGAGAGATTCATGGGAATAGGAGAATCTTCAAATTTAATTCCCAGTGATGAATTGGACCCATGGACATACGACGAGGCAATCCAAGACAAAGACGCGGAGTTATGGCAAACGGCAATGGAAGCCGAGATGGGTTCGATGGATCATAATCAAGTGTGGGAGTTGGTCGAACCACCCAATGGGGTAGAACCCATTAGATTCAAGTGGGTGTACAAGAGGAAAAGAGGACCGGACGGAAGGGTTGAGACCTTCAAAGCAAGGCTAGTGGCCAAAGGGTATACTAAAAAAGAAGGGATCGATTATGAGGAGACCTTTTCGCCTGTAGCTATGCTGAAGTCCATCCGTATTCTCTTGTCGATCGCTGCGCACCTAGAGTACGAGATCTGGCAAATGGATGTCAAGATAACTTTCCTTAACGAAAGTCTTGACGGGTTACATATCTATATGCAACAACCCAAAGGTTTCATTGAAAAAGGCCAAGAGCACCTCGTATGCAAGCTTAAGAGATCCATTTATGGACTTAAGCAAGCATCGCGTACTTGAAACCAGTGTTTTGATCAAGTGATTGGTTCGCAGGATTGAATTGGACTGGATTGGACTGGATTAGTTGGGATTGGACTGGATGGGATGGGATTTGGTGGGATTCATGTTTTCTAACTCATGTTTGGATTGCGGGATTATAAAATTTTTATATTTTTATTTTAAAATAAAAACTATATTAATTACCCAAATCACCCCTAAATTACACTTACCAAAATGTCGACTGAATTCACCCCCAAAATTCCCCCAAATCGATTTCACCCCCAAAATCGATTTCAACCCCAAATCGATTTCACTCTTGCAGCGAGTCGCCTCCTTCAACGAGGTCGCCGGCACCGCCGTCCTCCTTCAACGAAGTCGCCAGCCCTGCCGCCGTCCAATCCCAATCTCGCACCGCTGCCCTTTTTTCGAACTCGCGCCGCTGCCGTTCTTCAACGAGGAAGCCAGCGCCGCCGCCCGCCCTCCTTCAACAAGGTCGCGCAGCTGCCGTCCTTCAACGAAGTCGCCAGCCCTGCCGCCGTCCTCCTTCAACGAAGTCGCCAGCCCTGCCGCCGTCCAATCCCAATCTCACGCCATTGTGTAGGCCTCTTAATTCTCGCGCCGCTGCCGTCCAATCATAACTTTGATTGTTTCTCCATTATACGAAGCGAAGCTAAGTGTTACAGGTTGATGATGGATTTTAATTACTAGTGATACTAGGTTACTGCTGTGTAGGCCTCTTAATTCTTATTTGCATTCTGACTTGATTTCTCAAGTTGTTAATTCAGTTGTTCAATTCAATAGATCATGTTGCTTAAAGTGGATGGTTTAGACATCGGTGCATGAACATAATATTAATGAGATAATTTCAGAATATATGTGCACTTTGTTAAGTTAAATGATTTTGGTAATTTGTGATGTTAATAGGGCCAATATAGTAATTTTATGTTGAATTTCAGGGGTAATATGGTCAGTTTGCAGCTGGGACTAACTAGTCCTACCCTCCCCCATGGGATCAAATAGTCCCATTGCATTGGGACTAAAGGGTATTTGGGACCCGGGCCAAGATTCGGTCCAGGGCTCAAGTCCTGCAAACCAAATGTAGAATTACCTGGGACTATTTGGTCAATCCTGGGTATTCCTGCAAACCAAACACACCCTTATGGGTTTGATCAAAATGAGTTCGAAAGTTGTGTGTATAAAAAGTGTGATGAAATTGCGGTGGTATTCTTAGTATTACACGTAGACGATATTCTGCTCACTGGAAACAATATAAATGTATTGTCAGACGTAAGAGTATGGCTGTCAAATTAGTTTGATATGAAGGACTTAGGGAAAGCCGGTCACGTCCTTGGGATCAAGATCACTCGAGATCACAAGAGAAGGATGTTGGGCTTATCACAAGTTTCATACAAAACACTGTTTTTAAGCATTTCAGCATGCAAGATTCCAAGAAAGGTTTGTACTTTTAGACGCGGAATCCATCTATCCAAAGAAATATGCCCTAAGACGCAAGTGGAGATAGATAACATGAAAGACGTTCCGTACGTTTCGAACGTAGGAAGTCTTATGTATGAAATGTTGTGTACGAGACCGGATATCTGCTATGTCGTGGGCCTATTCAGCGTATTAAATGTATTGAGCTGCGTCCTATTCAGTTTAACTTAAGCAAAATCAAATTTGGCAAATTAAATCGAATAGCGTGAATGCAAATTTTGGGCAAAATAAAATTAAATTACGCACAATATTTATCTACAAATTAATAAACAAAAATATGTATACAACCGCGCCTGATGCTCTGATACCACTGTTGGGTTTTTGAGGCACGAACACCATGTTCGGTGCAACGGAAGAATACGATTTACCAACAACGAATCTGCATATGGTTGTATAATATAAAAACAGAAAGGATTAATAATAACAAATAAATCCTTACAGCGATTTGTATGCGGAATCCTCCACTATGGTATCTACGTAACGACTTTCTACCAACCCGCACCGATATGCCAGAGTTGAATCTCGAGACGAATTTGCTAGGAAAATTCTGACTAGAGATTTTATGGAGAAATTATATTTTTTGCGTGTTTTCGGAATTCCCATAAGACACATATTTATAGGGATTATCTTGGTTTAATTCCTAAGCAAGATATCGGGCCTAGCCCGTAATATAATCTCTACGGGTTATATTTCCCTAGATATGTTCCTACGAATAATATCTTTACCATATCTATTATTCTTGTATAATAATATTCCAAATATTATTATTGGGATTTCATATTTAATTAAATCCAATTTAATTAAATAATAATAATAATTAATTCCAAATATAAGTATTATTATATTCTCCATAAATTAAATATTATATCTAATACAATATTTAGTCAACCAACTATAATTGGTAAATTGTCATTACTTGTTGTGTGACCCATAGGCCCTCGTATATCGAGTGATTAGTCAAACTAACGGTCTTAATTGAACCCTAGACAATAAATCAGACATTCTCAATATACGAGGTACGTTGCGAGGAAATCTGCAACTACCTGTAATACTGTAGGCTATTGTGATATCTTCCTTTCATTCGCGAATACCCGATTAAGTCTTGAACATGATGAAGTGTCTATTCAAATAACTTAATCATCTTATCTCAAATCACTAATTGATCAAGTATATTACACTTAGCCACAAAGTCTAAGCTGATGTGCGTCGGCCGACGACTTAGATCCAATTATGATGAGAAGATGAGTATTCTCTCTAAATCTACATTGAGGAATGAATCCTATTCTTGGCTCAACTACCACGCACATGTATTTCGTGATGAACACAATCCATGCCATATCTACCCGTGGAAGGGTGAAAGCGTCGATCATGGTCAAAGTTCACCACTCCACACATGTCGTGCGTATTGACCTCAAGTCAGAGGAGTATCACATCGCTCCCACTAACCGAGACACCTGTAGACACATTATGTGGAATTACATCAAACGGTTTCTCGGATGGGTATACCAATGCCCTCTAAGGTATCTGTGCATCCATCATGAGATACCCGGTATCTCGTAGTAAGTGAGATCTTACTACACTCTCTAAGAGTATGATGCATATCGCACACCAATCTTAATTACATCATCAATATCCCATTCTTGATGATGATCCTTGATCGGGGCTATTTGAGAATCATACTTAAGTCATCTGAGTTCTCACTCACTCAATGACAACAGTGATTCATGGGCACAAATAAGAATATATGCAAATAATCAAACATCATATTCAGATAAGTGTAACACCATACATTTATAATTAAACCAATAATAATATTAAACCAAATCTGAATATTATCTTAGTATTATGTCCTTTCGATGAATTGTCTCTAGGACACTAACACTAACACTTCCTTCAGTTCTATTTGCAAAGAAATCTTTCAGTGGGATCTCCATGTCAACATCTTCTTCATATGATATTTCTTCCATCACAGTATCAACTTCATCCTCTTGAGCAGCTTCTCCTTCAGGTTCAGGTTCACTTTCTTCCTTCTCAGATTCAGACACTTGAACAGGCTTTGAGCTTGTTCCATCATCCCTTGGCTTCTTCCTCCTGGACTCAGAATAGTCCACCTTCTTTCCCATAGTCCTAAAAGACATTCTCCTTTTGCCACCATACCTTGTAAAAGGTTTTGGATCATTCTTCTTCTTCTTTCCTTTGGCAGCTAGGTTCTGCAGTTTCTTGGCCAATCCACCATCAGAGTCAGATGACTCTTCACCAAGGCCAGAATCAGTTTCACCTTCCTCAGGTTTAGAAGGTTCAACAGGTTCCTTTCCTTTTCTAGCTTTCTCCTCTTCAACTTTCCTCATATCAGCTCTCTCTTTATCAGCTTTCTCCTTGATATAAGCAAACTGGTTCAAGTTGACTTCCCTACCACCAATAGTGATTCTCTGCCTGGAAGAGCATCGGACCATAACTTTATAGGTTTTGATGATGTCATAAACAGTTGCATTTGCATCTAAATCAACATGCATAAGAAAGTCTTCATCTGGTAATAGTGTTGGGTCAATACTTTCAGCAACATTAGAGGTTTCAAAAGGTTTTGATGAGGTTGGAGTGGGGTTAGGTTCATCTACAGGTTCATTGTAGATTCATCTGTTGCCACAGGAGTTGGAATTTTAGTAGGTTTAGGGCTTCCTGAAGGAATTTTTGGAACAGGGGTTTCAGAAATAGGGTTTTCAGTAGGAATTTGTGATTGAGATGAAGGGTTTGAAGGCCCACCACTTGATTCTGGCATAAACTTAGTTAAGTTAATTGGTACAGACCCAATCGTGATTGTGGGAGGCACAGATGCGCTACCAACAGTTTAAACGATTCGCTCGATCTCCTCCGTGGTTGTGGATTCAGGGAGAACCATGGAGAGAGGAATGGGCTGTTGTGTTGGCGTAGATGACACAACACTTTGGTCGACATTGAGAGTTTCATTTTCAGTAGCCATTGAAGCAAGTAGGTTGAGAGGATTTTCGGAGGTTGTGGATGTGTATGGAGAGTTTGGTTTGCTTGAGCTTTGTGAATTCGAAAAGGTTTGAGTGTTAGACATTATACCTGCAGGAATATAATGCACCCAATTAAAATAACATTAAATTCTAATCACATAAGCAAGAACAAAACCGAAACAAACATATATGCAATAATACTTAAACCGAAAATACCTTCCTAATTAACTCTGTGCTTAATCACTCAATTAATTTCAGCTTATTGTATGTTAAACACACAAATTAATTCGATATTTATAGAGTAAGAAGCATTTAATTGAAGCACATCAAGTAGAAGTGGAAATCGTGGGTAATGGAAAGAGATATCCGACGGTTTATGCTGAGTGGTGAAGAACGTGGGTTTGTGTGTGGAGTATATGGATAATCAACTGAATAATTAAATAATTAAATAACTACCTTAATTATAAATACTGTAATTAATCTAAAATCAAGAAATAACAATGTAATTATCACATTAATATTATAGAATCTACCATTTTTCGAATCTTAAGCAAATATGCATGAGAAAATTTTGAACAATTGAACCTACACAGTGATAACCAAAATGATGGCACACACACACCTTAACATACTTATAAATTTCAACTTTTCAAGCACAAAATCACTTGATCATATTGATCCACATTTTTGAAAGAGTACATCGTAGTTGTCAGCTCCGTGCCCCATAGCTACTCAATGGATTATGACCATATAGAATTAATTACCTTTTGAAAAGAGATCATCGTAGTAGCGAGCTCCGTATCCCATAGTTACTCAGTAATTAACCCAATATTGATGCATATTTAATCACCTTCTGAAAAGAGATCATCGTAGTAGCGAACTCTGTGTCCCATAGTTACTCAGTGATTAAGTATCTATTGTGATTTTCAATCTTAAAACATTCAAGAGATGTGTGTCGAGAAAATAATTTTCAAGGTTCAAATGAAAAACTTTCTACAAGAAATTCACTTAATAGACAAAATAGGTTTGACATTTAGAAATAAAAACATGACTCATATTGATGTTGTTTAAAATGTTGTCAACATTTTGCACAACATCCTGTTAAAACAGATTCAGATATTACATAAACCAAGAGATTTCCTAAGAGAAGAAAACCTCTCATAATCAAGGGCTTTAGTCAATATATCAGTTAATTGCTTTTCAGTAGAAACATACTCCAATTTCACAACTTCTTTCTCTACAAGGTCTCTTATGATACGGTGTCCTATACTAATATGCTTAGTTAATGAGCGTTGCACAGAGTTTTTAGAGATATTTATGGCACTAGTTTTATCACAATAAACATTCAGAACATCACCATCAATGCCATAATCATAAAATATATTTCTTAACCATAGAAGTTGTGTACAACAACTTCCTGCAACAACATATTCTGATTCAGCAGTTGATTGTGAAACACAGTTCAGCTTCTTGCTATGCAATGAGCTCAGATTGTTCACCATGAAGAAACATCCACCATTGGTGCTCTTCCTATCATCTGCATCTCCTGCCCAATCAGCATCACTATAGCCAACTAAAGCACAGTTAGTGTCTTTTGAGTACATAATACCCATTTCACTAGTTCCAGCCACATATTTTTTAATTCTTTTTACAGAATTTAAATGAGACTCTTTAGGATTTGCCTGGTATCTTGCACATAAACAAACACTAAACATGATGTCAGGTCTACTAGAAGTAAGATATAATAAACTTCCTATCATTGATCTGTACAATGTTGGGTCAACATTCTGCCCATCACTGTCTTTACTCAGTTTTTGTGTAGAACCCATGAGTGTTTTCATGATTTTAGCATTTTCTAATCCAAACCTTTTAACCAGATTTTTAGCATATTTACTTTGTGAGAAAAATATACCATCTTTACTTTGTTTAATTTGCAATCCAAGAAAGTAATTTAGATCACCAACCATAGACATTTTTCAAATGTTGAAGTCATCTCATGCACAAATTCATTCAACATATGTTCACTTGTTGAACCAAATACAATATCATCCACATAAATTTGAGCAATTAAGAGATAATCATTTGAATGTTTAATAAATAAAGACCTATCAACTTTCCCTTTAACAAAACCAAATTGAATTAGGAAATCAGTTAGTCTCCCATACCAAGCTCTAGGTGCTTGTTTGAGACCATACAAAGCCTTATTCAATTTATAAACATGATCAGGATATTCAGGTATTTCAAAGTCTTTTGGTTGTTCTACATAAGCTTCATCTTTAAGTATTCCATTTAAGAAGACAACTTTAACACCCATTTGGTGTAGCTTAATATCAACAAAGCATGCAATGACTAATAACAGACTAATAGACTCAATTCTTGCTACATGAGCAAATGTTTCATCAAAGTCTATTCCTTCTATTTGAGTATAACCTTGAGCTACTAGTCTAGCTTTGTTTCTAATTATACTACCAGCTTCATCAGTTTTGTTTTTGAAAATTCATTTTGTTCCTATGATATTAGTATGACTAGGTCTTGGAATTAGACTCCAAACTTCATTTCATTCAAATTGGTTTAGCTCTTCATGCATTGCATATATCCAATTTACATCTTTAAGAGCTTCAGCTACATTTTTAGGCTCAATTAATGAATGATAACATTCAAAATTTACCTGATTGCATATAGAGGACATGCAAATAAACCTTACCACATCTTTGGGGTTAGTATCAAATCTCCTTTTGGTTTGCACTCCAGTATACTGTTCACCAATTATCTGATTCATTGGATGAATCTTTAGAATCCTGGAAGAAGGTGTTCTTCCTGTTTCTAATACGTTTTCTGACTTGACAATCTTTTCAGATTTTTCAGGCAGTGTTGTCCCTGATGACGTCTCATTTTGGGCAACATCCTTTTTCTGGTCAGAAACTTTTGGAGTTTCAATGAGATCAACAACATCATCCTCATAATTTGTACCTGCAATACTAGAAGTATCATCAAATACCACATTATAGGATTCTTGAATAGTATCAGTCCTCAGATTGTATATTCTGTAAGCTTTGCTATTCCTAGAGTAACCTAAAAAAATCCTTTGTCACTCTTAGAGTCAAATTTGTGCAATTGACCTCTATCATTAAGTATGTAGCAAACACACCCAAAAACATTAAAGTACATTAAGTTAGGTTTTTTGTTGTTCAGGATTCAAGGCTTCTACCTAGAATCTTTTTGAAAGATTTTTAGAAATTAACATGACTCTAGCCATCTCTTGAAGAGTTCTATTCTTTCTTTCAGCAATGTTATTTTGTTGTGGAGTTTTGGGAGAGGAAAACTCTTGAAAAATATCTTTGTTTTCACAAAATTCAGTGAATGAGCTATTCTCAAATTCTCTACCATGATCTGATCTTATCCTGTTTACTTTCAAGTTATATATAGTCTTAAACCTTTTGTAAAGAACTTTGAATGCAGAAAAGGTGTCTGATTTTTCTTTCAAGGATTCAATCAATGTAAATCTAGAAAAATCATCTACAACAACTAAAGAGTATCTCTTACCACCTATACTTTCTGTTTCCTTAGGACCCATCAAATCCATATGTAACAGTTCTAAACATCTTGTTGTGGTGCATGAAGATGACACTTTGTGTGGTACTCTTGATTGCTTACCTTTATTATAGGGTCCACATACATTAGCATCATTAAACTGTAATTTAGGTAAACCAACTACAACATCATGTTTAATCAATTTCTGAATGTTTCTGTAATTAGCATGTCCTAATTTTTTATGCCATAAGATTTCACCAGTTTTCATGCTATTACAAACATTGTTTGAACCAATCAAATAGCAATTATCAGCAGATCTATTTCCAGTCATCAAACATTCATTGTTTTGGTTAAAAACATTACATGCATTCTTGTCAAAGTTAACATGGAAGTTATCATCACATAACTGGCTAATACTAATCAAGTTTGCAAGAAGACCATCATCATGTAACATATTTGATAACTTTGAAAACCATTCACATTAAAAGTTCCTTTTCCTATGATTTTTCCTTTAGAACCACCACCATAAGTTACATTTCCACCATCACATGACTCATAATCAGCTAAATGTTCTATTTGTCCAGTCATATGTCTTGAACAACCTGAATCAAAATACCATAAACCTGGTACACATGCTTTCAGAGAACTATACACAACATTACATAAGATTTTAGTTTTAGAAGTTCAAGATTTATCAGTATGTGTCTCAGAATGTTGTAACACTTTGGGTAACATGCCTTTATCAATTTTCAACTTTGCAAAATATGGCTTAATATGACCTATTTCAGAACAGTAATGACATATATAAACTTTATCATTCTTCCTAACACACTTTTCAGAATTAACATTTTCATGTTTTGCTTTAACAAATTTCACATGCTTATCAGAATGAGAGAGTTCAGAAGTGTCACCAACAAAGCCAAGTCTAGCTTTGTTTGTCTGTCCAAATGTCATAACATCATCCAACTTTATTTTCCCTTGTGAGAATTTCTTGAAACTCAAAGTTGATCTTTTCAGATCCTCCTTAAGTTTACATAGCTCCAAGTCCTTTCTAGTCAAGATCAATTCCAGCTTTGTAAGAGAATTCCTTAAATCAGAATTTTCCAGGGTCAATGACTCTAGAATCTGATTTTTGGATTTAAGTTCGTTACTCAGCTTCTATCTTCAAGAATCACAACCTTGTGAATTTCATCTGTATTATCTGTCTCATCAAGTAAACCATTAAAACAATTCACATCTGGACCATTTTCACCCAATGTTGTCTGAAATGACATGTCATTTTCGTCAACATCAGAGTAATAATCATCCAGATGATCATCAAAATTATCATCATACTCTATCCTAGCAGAAAATACACATTCTTCTTCTTTATCAGATTCATTTTCATCACCAGAATTATCACTCAAAGTAGCAGTCAAACTATACTTCTTTTTTAGTAAAGTATTAGCACATTCATTAGCATAATGACCAAAACCAGAACATGCATCACATTTCACATTCTTTCTGTATTCAGGATTATATCTAAATTTGCTATTTCTATTATGAGGTTTAGTGTGAATGAAACTTGTTCTCCTTTTAGAAACTTGAGGTGAATTATTGATTTGAACCTTAGGTTGAGCAATACCTTTAGCATTGTTCATTTTTTTCTTAAGAAACTTACTGAATTGCTTAGATAATAGATCAATGTTGTCTGGATAGTCAAGACACAAATTGACAACATTATCATCATCATCATCATCAGATTCAATTTCAGTAATATAAGAAGTCTTTTCAGAATTGGAAGAAGTACTGCCTTTGAACATAACAACCTTTTTATCATCTTTTGAATCTTCAACTTGTGTTATATTCATTTCATAGGTTTTTAAGATACTTACAAGTTCATTTTGAGACATGGTATCAGTATCTTTAGCTTCCTCAATAGCACATATCTTAGAATCAACTATTTTAGAAACAATTCTAAGAATTTTGTGTACTAACCTGGTGTTGGAGATAGGATCTCCAAGAGCATGAGCTTCATTTTATTTTAGTTTTGATGATTTTCCAAAACAACATGTAATAGGTTTGAAAGCAGTCAGGATAGTATCTTTTATTTCAGGTCAGGCTAGATTAGCTTTCAGTAGAATAGGCTGTTCAGTTGAGGGGGAACTCAGCAACACAGCCTGAAGATATCAATATGACACCCAGAAGAACTGACTGAAGCCATGCTTGCAACCTGAACCAGAAGAGAAGCCTGAAGGATGTCCCACTGAGTGTAAACCGGGCTGATCTAAGCTAGGTCAGGTGGACCACTCAGTGAAGAGCATGATCAGGAGGATCAGTGCTGCACCAAGTAGGCCCTGAAGGAGTCAGGCTACTGTGGTCAGGGAAGTTTGTCATTCAGCCTTATAACAAACTTCTTGGAAATGATCTTCAAACAGTCTCTGAAGGACAACTACACTGAAGACGTTCAGTCCACTGAAGATCATCAGTAAGTGAAGGAGGAAGCTACCTAAAGTCAGTGGGTCTTGGTCAACCCACTGAGTCAAAGATCCGTAAATCCAGGCCACGTGGACCAATCAACACGAGGCAGCAACTCTGACACTGACAAAGGCCGCATTTAAAGAAAAGTGGTTGAAACCATTAAATGTTGGATTCAAATGTATCTTCCCTCCAACGGATACATTTGAATCCCCATTATAAATACAAGCTCATAGCTTCTTTGTAAGTGTGTGTGAAAGAAGAAAATAAACACCTACAAGCTGTGAGGGTGTGTTAGTTGTTAGGGAGTCATAAGGAAGTGTTACACACCCACGACACTGACCTTTAGGGTTATCACATATATTCATTGAGTGTCAAGCTTGTAACTCTTAGCTTAGAGAGGTTTTCCTAATCTTAGCTTTAAGGCTAACATATTGTAAAGGAAAACCTCACCTAGTTGGAGAAAACCAAACCAAACTAAACCCTTTCAGAAGATTGTTAGGTTTGTAGTGAGGTGAGGAGAGGCAGCCCAGGGAGTGGCGTGAGTCCAGTTGTAAGTGCACCTTGGCACGTTAAAAACAAGAATCCCTTGTAGTGGATTTCCTGTTAAATCAGGCCGTGGACGTAGGAGCTTGAGTCTCTGAACCACGTTAAACTGAGCGTTGTTTATTTGTCTAAGCACTTGCTAATTACTTGTAGTGTATGCTCTCTGAGTGTACTTGGAAAGTTTGAAAAGAAGATTAGCTAAGTATTTTAGTCAGGGAGAACCAATCTCACTGACAAGCTTAGGCTAGCACTCGAGAGTTCAGTCTCTCGAGTCACTGCCTTGTTAAGAGCCTGAGCTCACAAGTCAGTTTGGACTGACTTGAGTGCTCTGACTCTTAGCAACGCTGTGACTTGAGTATTCCGTCACTGAACTCAGTCAGGGTGCAAGCTGTGTTTTATAACGCACTCGAGAGTTCAGCATCTCAAGCCACAGTCCTTGCTCAGAGCATGAGACTCCAAGCCTTCTCACTGACTTGGTAACTCAACCTCTGAGCAGAGCAGTGACTTGAGTATTTCTCACACTTGCTGAACTCTCTGAGGAAATATTTTCAAAAAATTTTTTGCTCCTGAATTCCCATTTTGCCCTTTGAAAACGGGACCATCAGATCCTTTCATTGTAGGATGAGATTGTTTCATCTTCTTTCATCCTTATGTTCTCAAACTTCGTATCAAGCATTCGATGTTTGGTCCTTCGACACTTGATAGTCCCCATTTCCGAATACCAAAATGGGAATTCAGGAAAAAAAACTTTTTTTAAACCTTTTCCTCACGAAGTTCAGCAAGAGTGAACAGTTCTCAAGTCACTGCATTGCTAAGAGGCTGAGCTACCCAGTCAGTGAGAAGACTGGAAGGCTCATGCTCTTAGCAACACAGTGACTCGAGAGGTTACACTTCAAGTCACTGCTCAGCTCAGAGGCTAAGCTACCAAGTCAGTGAGAAGGCTTGGAGGCTCATGCTCTGAGCAAGGCAATGACTCGAGATACTGAACTCTCGAGTGTGTTGCCTGAACTGGTCAGTGAGAGGATTCTCCCTGACCTGAATATTTAACCAAAGTTTCCTTTTTAACAATGCTCTCAGCGAGCAGATTTTCAGAACACTTTAGTAAATACTTTTAAGGATAAGTACACTCAATTTAACGTGGTTCAGAGACTCAAGCTCTTACATCCACGTCCTTATTTAACAGGAAATCCACTAACTGAGATTCTTGTTTTTAACGTGCCAAGGTGCACTTACAACTGGACTAACGCCACTCCCTGGGCTGCCCCTCCTTTCAAACTCACTGATAACTTACTCCCAACAAACCTAACTAGAGGGTTTTGGGTTCGGTTTGGTTTCTCCAACTATGTGAGGTTTCCCCTTACAATGTATTAGGCTCAAGCTAGGATTGGAAAAACCTCTCTAAGCTAAGAGTTACAAGCTTGACACTCAATGAATATAAGTGAAAACCTAATGATTAGTATCGTGGGTGTGAAACACTTCCTTATGCCTCCCTCACAACTTGTAGGTGTTCGTTTTTCTTTCTATACACTTTGAAACGAGGCTATGAGCTTGTATTTCTAGTGTGGATTCAAATGTAACCATTGGATGAAATTACATTTGAATCCATACAATTAATGGTTTCAACCACTTTTCTTGGAATACGGCATTGTCAGTGTCAGAGTTGTTGTCGTGTGCTGATTGGTCCACGTGGGCTGGATTCAACGGATCTTTGACTCAGTGGGTTGACTAAGACCCACTGACTTTAGGTTGCTTCCTCCTTCACTGACTGATGATCTTCAGTGGACTGAACGTCTTCAGTGTAGTTGTCCTTCAGAGACTGTTTGAAGATCACTCCAAGAAGTTTGTCATAAGGCTGAATGACAAACTTCCGTAACCACAGTAGCCTGACTCCTTCAGGACCTACTTGGTGCAGCACTGATCCTCTTGATCATGCTCTTCACTGAGTGGTCGACTTGACTTAGCTTAGATCAGCCAGGTTTACAGTCAGTGGGACATCCTTCAGGCTTCTCTTCTGGTTCAGGTCACTAGCATGGCTTTAGTCAGTTCTGGGTGTCATCTTGATATCCTCAAGCTGTGTTGCTGAGTTCCCCCTCAACTGAGTGTTCCCTCAACTGACAGCCTATAATACTGAGAAATAACCTAGCCTGACCTGAAACAAAAGATACAATCCTGACTGCTTTCAAACCTATTACAAGTGGTTTTGGAAAACCATCAAAACTAAACATATCCCACCAATTTTCCCCTTTTTGATGATTCCAAAACTTCTAACCAAATGATTTTCTATTACAGGAATAATGTCAGAAAACAGGTAATAGTTTGAAATATGCAGGAATTCTCATAGTTTAAAACATTTAAGATCTGTTCGGTAGACCATTTTTCTTAACAAAACTGGATCAGTGGTCAAGCGAACAACCCGCTCTGATACCAATTGATGGTCCCATTTTCGAATACCAAAATGGGAATTCAGGAAAAAAAAAACTTTTTTTAAAACTTTTCCTCACGAAGTTCAGCAAGAGTGAACAGTTCTCAAGTCACTGCGTTGCTAAGAGACTGAGCTACCCAGTCAGTGAGAAGACTGGAAGGCTCATGCTCTTAGCAACACAGTGACTCGAGAGGTTACACTTCAAGTCACTGCTCTGCTCATAGGCTGAGCTACCAAGTCAGTGAGAAGGCTTGGAGGCTCATGCTCTGAGCAAGGCAGTGACTCGAGAGACTGAACTCTCGAGTGCGTTGCCTGAACTGGTCAGTGAGAGGATTCTCCCTGACCTGAATATTTAACCAAAGTTTCCTTTTTAACAATGCTCTTAGTGAGCATATTTTCACAACACTTTAGTAAATACTTTTAAGGATAAGTACGCTCAGTTTAACGTGGTTCAGAGACTCAAGCTCTTACATCCACGACCTGATTTAACAAGAAATCCACTAACTGGGATTCTTGTTTTTAACGTGCCAAGGTGCACTTAAAACTGGACTCACGCCACTCCCTAGGCTGATCCTCCTTTCAAACTCACTGACAACTTACTCCCAACAAACCTAACTAGAGGGTTTCGGTTTCGGTTTGGTTTCTCCAACTATGTGAGGTTTTCCCTTACAATGTATAAGCCTCAAGCTAGGATTGGGAAAACCTCTTTAAGCTAAGAGTCACAAGCTTGACACTCAATAAATATAAGTGAAAACCTAATGATCAGTGTTGTGGGTATGAAACACTTCCTTATGGCTCCCTAACAACTCACACACCCTCACAGCTTGTAGGTGTTCGTTTTTCTTTCTACACACTTTGAAACGAAGCTATGAGCTTGTATTTATAGTGTGGATTCAAATGTAACCATTGGATGAAATTACATTTGAATCCATACAATTAATGGTTTCAACCACTTTTCTTGGAATACGGCCTTGTCAGTGTCTGAGTTGCTGTCTTGTGCTGATTGGTCCACGTGGGCTGGATTCAACGGATCTTTGACTCAGTGGGTTGACTAAGACCCACTGACTTTATGTTGCTTCCTCCTTCACTGACTGATGATCTTCAGTGGACTGAACGTCTTCAGTATAGTTGTCCTTCAGAGACTGTTTGAAGATCACTCAAAGAAGTTTGTCATAAGGCTGAATGACAAACTTCCCTGACCACAGTAGCCTGACTCCTTCAGTACCTACTTGGTGCAGCACTGATCCTCTTGATCATGCTCTTCACTGAGTGGTCCACTTGACTTAGCTTAGATCAGCCAGGTTTACACTCAGTGAGACATCCTTCAGGCTTCTCTTCTGGTTCAGGTCACTAGCATGGCTTCAGTCAGTTCTGGGTGTCATCTTGATATCCTCAAGTTGTGTTGCTGAGTTCCCCCTCAACTGAGTGTTCCCTCAACTGGCAGCCTATTCTACTGAGAAATAACCTAGCCTGACCTGAAACAAAAGATACAATCCTGACTGCTTTCAAACCTATTACAAGTAGTTTTGGAAAATCATCAAAACTAAACATATCCCAACAATTTACCCCTTTTTGATGATTCCAAAACTTCTAACCAAATGATTTTCTATTACAGGAATAATGTCAGAACACAGGTAATAGATTGAAATATGCAGGAATTCTCATAGTTTAAAACATTTAAGATCTGTTCGGTAGACCATTTTTCTTAACAAAACTGGATCACTGGTCAAGTGAACAACCCGCTCTGATACCAATTGATGGTCCTATTTTCGAATACCAAAATGGGAATTCAGGAAAAAAAACCTTTTTTTAAACCTTTTCCTCACGAAGTTCAGCAAGAGTGAACAATTCTCAAGTCACTGCGTTGCTAAGAGACTGAGCTACCCAGTCAGTGAGAAGACTGGAAGGCTCATGCTCTTAGCAACACAGTGACTCGAGAGGTTACACTTCAAGTCACTGCTCTGCTCAGAGGCTGAGCTACCAAGTCAGTGAGAAGGCTTGGAGGCTCATGCTCTGAGCAAGGCAGTGACTCGAGAGACTGAACTCTCGAGTGCGTTGCCTGAACTGGTCAGTGAGAGGATTCTCCCTGACCTGAATATTTAACCAAAGTTTCCTTTTTAACAATGCTCTTAGTGAGCAGATTTTCACAACACTTTAGTAAATACTTTTAAGGATAAGTACGCTCAGTTTAACGTGGTTCAGAGACTCAAGCTATTACATCCACGGCCTGATTTAACAGGAAATCCACTAACTGGGATTCTTGTTTTTAACGTGCCAAGGTGCACTTACAATTGGACTCACGCCACTCCCTAGGCTGCCCCTCCTTTCGAACTCACTGACAACTTACTCCCAACAAACCTAACTAGAGGGTTTTGGTTTCGGTTTGGTTTCTCCAACTATGTGAGGTTTTCCCTTACAATGTATAAGCCTCAAGCTAGGATTGGGAAAACCTCTCTAAGCTAAGAGTCACAAGCTTGACACTCAATAAATATAAGTGAAAACCTAATGATCAGTGTCGTGGGTGTGAAACACTTCCTTATGGCTCCCTAACAACTCACACACCCTCACAGCTTGTAGGTGTTCGTTTTTCTTTCTACACACTTTGAAACGAAGCTATGAGCTTGTATTTATAGTGTGGATTCAAATGTAACCATTGGATGAAATTACATTTGAATCCATACAATTAATGGTTTCAACCACTTTTCTTGGAATACGGCCTTGTCAGTGTCTGAGTTGCTGTCTTGTGCTGATTGGTCCACGTGGGCTGGATTCAACGGATCTTTGACTCAGTGGGTTGACTAAGACCCACTGACTTTAGGTTGCTTCCTCCTTCACTGACTGATGATCTTCAGTGGATTGAACGTCTTCAGTGTAGTTGTCCTTCAGAGACTGTTTGAAGATCACTCAAAGAAGTTTGTCATAAGGCTGAATGACAAACTTCCCTGACCACAGTAGCCTGACTCCTCCAGGACCTACTTGGTGGAGCACTGATCCTCTTGATCATGCTCTTCACTGAGTGGTCCACTTGACTTAGCTTAGATCAACCAGGTTTCCACTCAGTGGGACATCCTTCAGGCTTCTCTTCTGGTTCAGGTCACTAGCATGGCTTCAGTCAGTTCTGGGTGTCATCTTGATATCCTCAAGCTGTGTTGCTGAGTTCCCCCTCGCTGAGTTCCCCCTCAACTGAGTGTTCCCTTAACTGACAGCCTATTCTACTGAGAAATAACCTAGTCTGACCTGAAACAAAAGATACAATCCTGACTGCTTTCAAACCTATTACAAGTGGTTTTTAAAAAATCATCAAAACTAAACATATCCCAAAAATTTCCCCCTTTTTGATGATTCCAAAACTTCTAACCAAATGATTTTCTAATACAGGATTAATGTCAGAACACAGGTAATAGTTTGAAATATGCAGAAATTCTCATAGTTTAAAACATTTAAGATCTGTTCGGTAGACCATTTTTCTTAACAAAACTGGATCAGTGGTCAAGTTAACAACCCGCTCTAATACCAATTGATGGTCCAATTTTCGAATACCAAAATGAGACTGAGCTACCCAGTCAGTGAGAAGACTGGAAGGCTCATGCTCTTAGCAACACAGTGACTCGAGAGGTTACACTTCAAGTCACTGCTCTACTCAGAGGCTGAGCTACCAAGTCAGTGAGAAGGCTTGGAGGCTCATGCTCTGAGCAAGGCAGTGACTCGAGAGACTGAACTCTCGAGTGCGTTGCCTGAACTGGTCAGTGAGAGGATTCTCCCTGACCTGAATATTTAACCAAAGTTTCCTTTTTAACAATGCTCTCAGTGAGCAAATTTTCACAATACTTTAGTAAATACTTTTAAGGATAAGTACGCTCAGTTTAACGTGGTTCAGAGACTCAAGCTCTTACATCCACGGCCTGATTTAACAGGAAATCCACTAACTGGGATTCTTGTTTTTAACGTGCCAAGGTGCACTTATAACTGGACTCACGCCACTCCCTGGGCTGCCCCTCCTTTCAAACTCACTGACAACTTACTCCTAACAAACCTAACTAGAGGGTTTTGGTTTCGGTTTGGTTTCTCCAACTATGTGAGGTTTTCCCTTACAATGTATAAGCCTCAAGCTAGGATTGGGAAAACCTCTCTAAGCTAAGAGTCACAAGCTTGACACTCAATAAATATAAGTGAAAACCTAATGATCAGTGTCGTGGGTGGAAACACTTCCTTATGGCTCCCTAACAACTCACACACCCTCACAGCTTGTAGGTGTTCGTTTTTCTTTCTACACACTTTGAAATGAAGCTATGAGCTTGTATTTATAGTGTAAATTCAAATGTAACCATTGGATGAAATTACATTTGAATCTATACAATTAATGGTTTCAACCACTTTTCTTGGAATACGGCCTTGTCAGTATCAGAGTTGCTGTCTTGTGCTGATTGGTCCACGTGGGCTGGATTCAACGGATCTTTGACTCAGTGGGTTGACTAAGACCCACTGACTTTAGGTTGCTTTCCCCTTCACTGACTGATGATCTTCAGTGGACTTAACGTCTTCAGTGTAGTTGTCCTTCAGTGACTGTTTGAAGATCACTCCAAGAAGTTTGTCATAAGGCTGAATGACAAACTTCCCTGCTCACAGTAGCCTGACTCCTTCAGGAACTACTTGGTGCAGCACTGATCCTCTTGATCATTGTTGGGATATTTAGTTTTGATGATTTTCCAAAACGACTTGTAATAGGGAATGAGCAGTCAGAATTGTGTCTTATAAAGATTCAAGTTAGGCTAGTCTATTTTTAGTTTACAGGTAGTCAGTTGAGGGGGAACTCAATTATCTCGGAACCTGAGAAGTCACAGCTATCCTAGAGCAAACAGACCGGAGCATCAAGTCAGAACCCTGAAGACGGTCCAATGAAGGAAGTCCACTGAGAAGACTTAAAGTCTACTGAAGAAAGTCCACTGAGAAGACTTAAGTCCAATGAAGGAAGTCCACTGAGAAGACTTAAGTCCAATGAAGGACCACTGAGAAGACTTAAAGTCTACTGAAGAAAGTCTACTGAGAAGACTTAAAGTCCAATGAAGGAAGTCCACTGAGAAGACTTAAAGTCCAATGAAGAAAGTCCACTGAGAAGACTTAAAGTCCAATGAAGGAAGTCCAGTGAGTAGACTTCAAGTCCAATGAATGTTCCTAAGAAGACCTCAAGTCTTCTGAAGAAAAGTATCCTAAGAGGACTTCAAGTCAGCTGAAGACAAGTCGCCTGAAGTCAGGACTACCCTGATCAAGTACCCTGAACAAAAGAGCCGTTGGACTCAGTCCACGTGGACCAATCAAGACAAGGCAGCGAATCTGACAAAAGCTGACAAGGCTGTACTTCACTGTAAAGGAGAATTTCACTCCAGAGATAGTCTGGATTTGAATGTTACTCTCTCCAACGGTAACATTCAAATCCACACTATAAATACAAACTCAAGCTGCATTTAGAAGAGGAGAGCAGATGTGGAGCAGATGTGAGAGAGAGTGCAAGTTCTAGGGAGGCATAAGGAGGCACCATCTCCATCAAGAACACTGACCCTGAGTTCTACATAGTCATATTTGAGTGTTCTAGTTTGTATACTCGAGCCTATCATATACATCCTAAGCTTAGAGAGATTTTCCCAATCCTAGCTTTCAGGCTAAAACCATGTAATGGAAAATCTCACCTAGTTGGAGAAAGCAACACCAAACCCAAACCCTTTCCCGAGTGTTAGAGTTAGTGGTTGAAGTTAGGTGTGGAGAGGCAGTCCCTGAGAGAAGAAGGATGTGAGGCCAGTTCGAGAGGCAGCTCCGCGGAGGGGCGTGAGTCCAGTTGAGAGTACACCTTGGCACGTTAAAAATAAGCTAATCCTTAGTGGATTATCCTGTTCAATCAGGTTAGTGGATGTAGGAGCTTGAGCCTCTGAACCACTTTACATTGTTGTGTTCTTTATTGCTTTACTGATTTGCTTAAGCACTGCACTGACCACTCATTTACAAAGCATTTCAGTGCACTTCAGTGTTTAAAAAAAATCATAAATTCCCAAATGCAAATGTTTTCACGGGACCATCAATCATGCTCTTCACTGAGTGGTCCACTTGACTTAGTTTAGATCAGCCAGGTTTACACTCAGTGGGACATCCTTCAGGCTTCTCTTCTGGTTCAGGTCACTAGCATGGCTTCAGTCAGTTCTGGGTGTCATCTTGATATCCCCAAGCTGTGTTGCTGAGTTCCCCCTTAACTGACAGCCTATTCTACTGAGAAATAACCTAGCCTGACCCGAAACAAAAGATACAATCCTGACTGCTTTCAAACCTATTACAAGTGGTTTTGGAAAATCATCAAAACTAAACATATCCCAACAACACTATCTGATCCTTCACAATGTTCTTGTAATCTTTCCCAAGCATCCTTTGCAGAAATGCAAGTTGAGATTTGTTAGAACATGGAAACATTAGTTGCTGTGAAAATAGCATTCAAGGCCTTCGAGTTGTAACTAGCCAATTGAATTTCTTCATTTGTCTAGTCTAGTTCTTTCTTGATCTAGGACTCATTATCCTCATCAGCTGGTGTCCTCGGTTGAGTCCAACCAGACAAAACACTCCTCCATGCGCGTTCATCAATGGACTTGATGTACATACGCATTTTAAGCTTCCAATACGCATAATTTGTTCCATCTAAAACAGGAGACTTAAGTGTAGGAGTAAGGGGATATTCCATTGCAATAAAAATACACTCTAGACACAGGATCTAAACTTAAAAGACTAAGTTTTTGGCTCTGGTGCCAATTGTGATTGTATGATATTTTTCAGAGTCGTGTTAACTGAAATATTGACAACATGCGTGACAATACAAGACAGTTACGTACAGTTATGAAAAGATCTAAGTAGTTCTAAGCAGCGGAAGACTTAAACACCTTGCAAACGGAATTCAAAAATTTTCATAGACTTAAATAAAGTCTATGATGCCTCATGGCGAAAAGCTTCACTATAACCATGTAGTGATACAAACAAAGATCTAACATAAGATCTCAAAGTGAGGGTAAGGTGTAAACACACCACCTAAATAGATCTATGATGACTAGAAAACTGATCACAATCAGATCCTAATCTAGCCTATTTTCAATCCCAATACTGATAGGAGCGTTGCAGCGCTCGATCAGCACAAAAGATAATAGTAATGACCCTTCTACACTAGATGTACTTGAACACTCGATAGTGTAGCTCTTGGTTACTACTTCCTGGCTTGTTTTCCCTAGTTTTTCCTTCGACTAGATGTAGGATCCACCGGAAGTTACAATCACCAGGCCAGTTTGGAAAGACCTAGAAATAATTCCTCCACTAACTCCATGATTAAGAAATAACTACCCATGATGTATTTGATCTCCTCCCTTGATAACCACAGCCACATGACCTGGAACATTCTAGGTCTTCAACCTGCGAACACAACATCAAACACAACATAGAACGAAAGTGTTAGTGTTAGGAGAAAGGGAAAACTCAGTAATGTTATCCAGAATGTTGCCTAAACATTTTTTTACAATACTGGTATAACATTAACAATGAACGTCAGTGACCACGACTTCATCCTAGCAATTGTCCTTGATCAGTAGCTGTTTTCCCTTGTCAGCCCCTGTTGGCTCAGTCTCCTCTTCAGGATGCACCGAGGGCAGTTTTGGAGTGATCTCAGCCTCCTGTCTATCAGGCTTGATGGTCCCGAAACGAGCGCTACAGGTGTAGGGAGGGGATACACCTGTGGTTACAAATTAAAACTTTTCTTTTTAAAGCTTAACAGTTTACTCATGACAGTAAACCTTCAGTAGACTTTGAAGTCTGCTGATGATTTACTCAAGAAAGCTTACTGAGATATCAGCTCCACTGAGAGCACTTGGCTTTCAGTTGAGTTGCTATCTAATTAGCTTTCAGTTGCGGAATAGTGAGCCCTTTAAGAAAAACTCTTTTTAGTTAAAGGAAACTTGTTTGATCCCAACTAACACTTAACAAATGACAGAAGTAAGTACACAAGATATAAAGTGGTTCAGAGAAGAATCTCCTATGTCCATTGTCCTGATTAAACAGGAGAATTCCTTGTTTTATAGTGCCAAAGTGCACTGATCAAATATTCCTCTCTTAGGATATTTGATCCCTAGGATAATTCTAGGTCCTAGTTCCCAACAAACCAGCTTTCAGACTGATATCAACTTATCAGCTTACTAACACCTCTTAACTCTAACTCTCAACCTAACTGTGGGTAGGGTTTTGAGTAGGGTTTGGGTTCCAACTAATTTTGAGATAATCCTTACAAGATGAGCTCAAGGGCTTAAGGATGGATTATCTTCTTCTAAGCTTTGGATTTGGCTTTAAGTGCGGATTACACGAGGTTTTGAATACTCTCTACAATAATGAAACACTTGGGAAACTAGAGTGATTTTGAGTGCTTCTTTAGTGCTTTTGTGAGTGTAGAGAATGCTTTAATCTTTGAAGTTTCCCGTGCTTGTAAATTAGCACGACCTTCTGTATTTATAGGCTTCTTGAAAATCTTCCCGTTGCATTTTGAATCTTCTCAAGAATCTTCTCAAGGACGCTTCTTGTTTCTGATTGGCTCAAACAACTCTTTTTAACTTTATGTCATGTCAATAATTGCCATGGAAGTCTTTGCCTGCAACCAGCTCTCTGAAAAAGGTAAGGCATGACTTTTGGTGTTTGTCAGTCTGTGGCAGGTTGGCTGTCAGTGAAGTACACCTACATGTCAACTTCTCATTGAACCGTACAGTCAACTTGATGCAGAGCTTGTCTTGGTTTAAGGTAGAACTCAACTGATGAGAACCTTTTATTCCTTCATTTATTGCTAGCATTACTGACATTCTTTTTGCCTTGTTTTCCAACCAGAATAACTAACATCTTTTAATGTGTTAAACTTTAAATGCTTCGTTAGTCTTCATCAGTAGAGTTCCAGAATCTCAACCGATGGAACTTCCCTTATCATAAATGCACTTAGAAAAACATTTACACTTCAGGTGACTTGTTTAGTAGACTTTACTTCAGTAGACCTGTCTTCTCAACAGACTTCTCTTTATAAACTAGATACACTCTAGAATTTAGTAAACACACTTCAGTTCCCTAACAAGTGAACTGACTAATTCTAGACTAACTCTACTTAATACATTTTACTTACTTAACTTAGGGAGAACCTTTTGGCATCTTAATCAAAACTTACATCAACAATATTTCCCAACAATTTCCCCCTTTTTGATGATGCTGAAACCTATCTATTACAAAGTTTTATACTTCTGTTGAAATCATTAGTTTGGCATACTTAATAAAACTTGTAAGTAAATTTATTCAACAATGTAAAGCCTAAATGATAATGAGATATTATCTTTGGCCAAAAGAAGACAGTAGAGTTTTCATTTCACATCAAAGAGTTACAAGTACAACAGTCTACTGATCTTAACAAAAAGAAAAAACGGGACTTATAGATAAATGCCCAGAAAACACTTACAACTTTCAAATAGAGTAAAAAAACAGGTTCCAGCCCATACTGCTTAAATACTCTAACCTTTAGCTTATTCTTTCTCTCCATTATTTCCTTGGAGTAGCCATTGAGTTCAATATGTTCACAGAGAGCAACCCATTCAAGGGTGATCTTCTCCCTGTCCGCAGCTCCTGTAGCATCTACTGGTGGCCAGTATATAATAGGTTTAAGGGCCTTTAGAGAATGATCTGGAAATACATCATTCCAGGCTTCAATGATATCGGGATAGAGGTTTGGGTAGGAGTCGAATAGCCATTGATTAAACAGATCATATGGATTCTCATTTCCCAGTTCTCCAGTGACATAATAAGCATAGACGAACTCCTTCTTCATTGATTCCTATCTGTCGTTGAGCTTCTTGGGCACCCAAGTATCATGATGAGGATACTTGGCCTTGGGTTGAGCTTCCTTGTTCTTCTTCAGCCTAGCAGTCCACCTTTGATACTCATTCTTGAACTTCTTCGTTGTGGTCTTGTCAAAAGTGGTCAGCCTCTCTTTCTTCTTCCTCTCCGGAAGCTCAACAACAGACTCAATCCTTCCTACTGCTTTATCAACTCTTTCCTACTGTTGAGCTGCCAGTCGCCTTGCTCTTTCATTAATTCCTCTAGATTCTTTGATCAGTTGAGTTAATTCTGTAACTTGGGTTGGAGTAGACTTAGGAACTTCAGTAGGATTTTCTTGTTCAGGCCTCTTGGAGGAGATGGGGTTTGGATTCAGGACTGGAATAATTTCAGCTGACTATGCATCAGTTGACTTGGGAGCCAACTGAAGGGTGTGCGTGAGGGTTTTTCCAGAATGTTGTCAAATGTGTTGACACATAAATGACAACATACACAACAGAAGACTTTGAAAAACAGAATATAGAATTTGCTAACGGGATATCAAAACTTTATCATAGATTATTATTGAATAATCTATGATGCCACATGGTGAAACTTCACTATAATGAGTAGCGATACAAAGATAAAGTAAAAATCAACTGTAGGATTTTACATCAAGATCATATACCCTAGATATATAATCAAAAGCCTATAATTCTAATAGTGTAAACCAAATAACCTATTCAAAGGTCGAAATAAAACACTTCTAGAATTACAAAGGAGAGAACCGAAATAACTACACTCTATATGTAAAATAGATATCTCGAACTCTTCACTTGATAGCGTCCACTGCATACGGTATATATAGAGTTCGTATCTTTCATGTGAACACATCAAATCATGGTTTCCCATGATGTAAAAACCGTCCAACACTAAGTCTTCATGATCTTGATAACCGCCCATGTTGTAGCTTCAAATAACTCAATCTAAACTGCAACCGCCTGACCTGGTAACCGCCACGTCTTCGTTCTGCATGTTTAGACATTAAAGAAAACATTGCAACATTCGGAGTTAGTGTTAGGAGAAAGGGAAAATTCTGATGCTGCGGAAAATGTTGTAACATTCTTGACAACATTGACCTGATATCAATTTGGTCTTTCTACTGCAACACACCGGATGTTATAAACATACAGTAAAATGTATTTAAGTATGAACACAATTAAACATCAAAGAGAAGATATTTAATTGTCAAACCAAATCTAGTAACATAAAATTAAAAAATACAAAGTACAAATTGAGTACTTTGGCAAAACTTCACAAGGACTAAGCAAACTAGAATGTTACCAAAATAATCTAAACCAAAATATCAACACAGACTAACAATTTTAGACTAAACTAAAAAATACTAACATAATTTAAACTAAATAATAGTAGAGCCTTTGAATAACAGGATTGAATATGTGAAGAAGAGAGGACTGGGCTGATCTTCATAAGTCAGCTGCATCTTCATAGTCTGCACGAACTCCCCCTATCTCCATTCTTCCTTGGATTCTAAGGTCTTTCTTGGTCTCCACCTAGATCACAATAGAGTGTCTCTAGGTCTTCATCATCATCTTTTTCAGCAACAGGTTCAACAATTGGAACAACAACATCTTCAGCAGCAAGAACTTCTTCAATTCGTACACCACTAGTACTGGCACCACCATCAACTTTAACTCCCCCTGAGTTCAAACCACCATCATCAAAATCAGCTACATCAGGTCCTACTCCCCCTGTTGGAGTAGAAAGCATCAACTCCCAGAAAGTCTTCTGGTTCTTCATATCTTGAATGATTGACTGCATGTTTGTGATGGTTGTCTGCAAGGTCTCAATTTGTTCAGTAATATAATTTGGAGTTAAAGAAACTGATGTGATTGTAGCATTATGAGGAATGTTGGCAAAAGTATTGCCAACATTCTCAGCGGCATTAGCGGTTTCTTGAGTTTCCTGTTCTTGATGTTCTTCAGCTGGTTTATTATAAGGCAAATCAATGACCCTTGGCCCTGTGAGTAGCACACTGGAGATTCCAAAACTAGTTGTGAATCCACTGATAGTTTCTTCTCTTAGATTCCTCTCAAAACTTTTGTTCTCAAACATCTTGTATATGAGATTTGGATAAGGCAGCAATCATTTCCCAGTAATATCACCAGTGTAAGACAACACATTATTAAAGATTATTTGCCCTAGATTGAATTTCTTCAAGTGTCCAATCTTGTACATCAAGATGACTTGTTATTTGGATAGAACAGTAGTATTGGAAGATGGCAACCAGTTGTACACACATAGTTTATGAAGAACATAATACAGACTGGTTAACTTAGAACTACTCAATCTGTTTTCCCAAACCATAATCTTCCCACCAGTTATGACTTTGATAACCTCATTCATGTCATCAATAGGTTCTTCAATCATAGTCCTAGTTCTCAGAAATAAATTGATTGACTTGGGTGTAAACCCGAGTTTAACTCCTCTAAACCAAACAATACCATAATGCTTAGAATTTGTTTTACCCAAACTTTCTCTCAGATTTGCATAAAATTCATAAACCCATTCCACAATATATGGTGTAGCAAATTCAAGAGCATGCAACAGTGATCTTTCCCTAAAATATTCAACTAGATTCTGCTGTCTAAAGTCAGTCATTTTGACTACCTTTTCTCCCACAAGTATCATAGTGCGATTTTTTCTATACTTATCACTCTTCATATCATTATATTCTTCTTCACTAGAAGTATGATCAGATAGTACCTTTCCACTGGAATCAGAATCACTCGGAGAGGGATCACTGGATTCAGGTTCAGAATTCTTCTCTTCTTCTTCTTTCTCCTGTTCTGGTTCAGATTCTTCGGATGTTTCCATAGGTGATGGAACATTTTCGGCAACAACAGGTTCACTTTCAGCAACAGTTGGCATAGGAATAGTTTTCTTTTTGGCCTTACTTCTCTTTCTTACTTGTGCAATGGGCACATTCATCTCGGGATTAGAATCTGGTACTTGAGTGGGGCCAGATTGCACTTCTTCAGTTTCAGCTACATTAGGACCTGTAGCTGTTTCTTCTGAGCTTTCATTTATCAGAATCGGTTTTGAGGCATCCTCATTTTTTCCCTTCCTTTTTATCTCAGCATAATCCACATTTCTTCCCATGTTCCTGTAAGGTCTCCTTCTTTTTCCTCCTTTCTTTGGTTGGCTTGCTTTTCTCTTTTTCCAGGCGTTTCTAATCCTTTCACCCAGACCTTCAGTGTCATTTGATGTTTCAGGTTGAGTCCCCATTGCAGGTTCAACTTCAGTTCCTTGATCATCAGCTTCTGGTGTTCCTTGCTGAGGATTACATATTTTTTCAAGCTCAGTGAGATCTATCTCTTCATCAGCAAGTAGTATTTTGGGATGCTGAGTCTTAAGTTTCAGAACTTGATAGGTGACAGCAATTTGGTCAAATGGTGTTCATAAACTGAAGTTTATAGAGATAGGATTAGCGTCAAGATGGTCAACCACATTTGTAGTGGGTTGAACAGAGGATGAAGGTACATCAGTTGTGTCCTTCACAGAAGTAGGGTTTAGAATCGAAGATGAAGGATTGCCATTTTGTGGGATTGGTATTTCAAATCGATAGTAATCGAAGGAGATGTTGGCGGAGAGGCGCCAACATTAGCAGCAACATTCTGGGAATCCATTCTTGAGGCCATTGATGCTAGCAAGTTGAGAGGATTCTCAGATGTGGAAGAAGATGCAGGAAATTTGGGGGAATTAGGAGAAGATGGAAGGTCTTTTTGAGATGACATTTTAACCTGCAAAAGAACCGAAAATTTTGATTAAAAATTAATGAATAAAAATATTCAGTAATTTACACATATACACATCTTATAGGTTGAAGAAGACAATACTAAATAATATCATGAGTGATACTTGAGCAATCTAACAAAAATACCTTCAGGGATCTGCAAAATAAAATTCGATATAAGCTTATAAGTACTTAGAACTAACAATGAATTAAGAGATCTTATATAGAAGAAAATATGGAAGTTATCACATATGCCCCACTTTGTGTCGTGCATTATGTGGTGGCTTTTGAGAACCTCCCACATTAAATGTTCGAACGTGGTGTGAGAAGTTTTTGTGATATGAAATGTGAAAAAGAAATTATATATATATATATATATATATATATATATATTACCCACGATTTTTTATTATACTAAGACCGAATTTGAATAAATACTGTAGAATATTCTCAATATATTCCCTTAATATTTATCCAATTCAAAAATGAATTAATTCATATAAATCAATAAGTAATTCGAATTCTCAGAATGTAATTATTTTTGTTAGAACACATATCTCAACATTTCAATAACACAATCAACATTGGATTGTTTTATCAATCAAACACTTTTATCACAAGATTTCACATTGATCCACCTTTTGAAAAGAGAACATCGTAGTTGCGAGCTCCATGCCCCATAGTTACTCAGTGGATTTATGAACAAATTGATACATTTTAATCACCTTTTTAAAAGAGTACATCGTAGTAGCGAGCTCCGTGTCCCATAGTTACTCAGTGATTAAAGTATTTTTATTTGTGATATTTTAAATATTTTAATACACAATGATATGTGACCAAAAAAATAAACACATTTTCAAATTTAATTACTCATCAATAAGTACGAATCAACAAGAATTAAATAGAGCAAATACTTAGAAAAATTTACTGAGATTTTTCCAATGTTGTGAACAATGTTGAAACATATTTCACAACACAGTACTAATTTATTCAGTGAGAGCATAAGCCAAGAGATTTTCTAAGTGAAGAAAACCTCTCAAAATCAAGAGCTTTAATGAATTTATCTGCAAGTTTTATTTCAGTGGAGATATATTCTAATTTTACAATTTCTTTTTCAACAAGATCCCTAATAAAATGATGTCTTATACTTATATGCTTTGTCAAAGAATGTTGTACATGATCTTTGATGAAAGTGTGCGTGTGTTATAAAGTGCAGATATTGTAACAAATGTTAAAGCAAATATTACAACAATCTGGAAAAACAGAATATAAAACGTGTACAGCGGAAGACTTAAACACACAATTGCAAAAGGGAATACTTTTTAACACAAACTATCATAAATAGTTTGTGCTAGCCTCATGGCGAAAGGTTCACTATAAAAAGATTAGTGATACAAAATTTGTGTGAAGAGTATAATCGTTCACAACGGAAACAAGACTCGATATCACCTATCAAATCTAAATTGGCTAAGTGTATAATCTATCTATACACCGTCAAAGTTGATCTCACTATATATCAATGATCTCACTATCTATGGATATATGTTCGATCACAAGCTATGCGTGAAAAACTCTATTTCAAGGCATAACATAAACGTTGGAATAACTGCCCTATCACCTTTAAACTCAGGATCAACACTAGAGTAGGTGTACTCGTTTACTCCACACCTGGTACTGAAAGATTCGGCCTCTATTTATAGGCAGAAATCTTCAATCCAAAATAACTTCTCTTTGTAACCGCCTCCATGATCTTCCATGTTGTCCCACGTCTCATCCTTTATTCCTCATGCTTCTTGATGCAACCGTCTGATCTAGATAGTTCTAAAACGTCCTGGATAAGTCTGAAACGTGTAGTCCCTTGTAGATCCTTGTAGATCCTTCTAGAACCCGTAACTGCTCATGTTGCTACCAATGTTATGCAACATCAATAATTCCAGAACCCTGTAGATCCTTCTAGATCTTCATCCTGCATGTTAAAACATCTAAGACAACATTTGATCATAAAGTGTTGGTTAATGAGAAGAAAGGGAAAATTCATGTTGTTTCAAAGTAAATAGTGAATACTTCACTACCAACAACATCAACATTTGATATATTGATAGCACTTGTATTATCAAAATATATAGTTAGTATATCACTGTTTAAACCATAGCCATCAAACATTTTCTTTAGCCAAAGTAATTGAGTACAACAACTCCCTGCTGTAATGTATTCAGATTCAGCAGTGGATTGAGAAACACAGCTCTATTTTCTACTGTGCCATGAGATGAAATTGTTTCCCATATAGAAACATCCTCCACTTGTACTCTTCCTGTCATCACTGTCTCCGGCCCAATCTGCATCACTATAACCAATTAATGTACAATTAGTGTCCTTACCATACAAGATTCCTAGATCACATGTTCCTGCAACATATTTGATGATCCTTTTTACAGCATTCATGTGAGATTCTTTAGGATTAACCTGATATCTAGCACACAAACATACACTAAACATGATGTCTGGTCTACTTGAGGTTAAATAAAGTAGACTACCTATCATAGACCTATAAAGAGTTGGATCAACACTTTGTCCAGAATCATCCTTACATAGCTTTTGTGTTGAACCCATAGGAATTCTCATTGATTTTGCAGTTTCAAGTCCAAACCTCTTAACAAGATTCTTTGCGTACTTGCTTTATGAAAAGAAAACACCATCCTTGTCTTGTTTAATCTGAAGACATAAGAAAAAATTTAAGTTTCCAACCATTGACATTTCAAAAGTGGCTGCCATTTCCTTTACAAAAAGATCAATCATTTTATCACTTATAGAACCAGACACAATATCATCAACATAGATTTGGGTAATCATGATGTCATTCTCAGTTTGTTTGATAAATAAGGTTCTATAAACCTCACCTCTAATGAAACCAAAATTAACAAGAAAGTCTGTCAACCTTCCATACCAAGCTCTAGGGCTTGTTTGAGACCATATAAAGCTTTGTTCAATTTATACACATAGTCTGGAAAGTCAGGATTTTCAAATCCTTTTGGTTGTTCCACACAGGCTTCTTCAATAAAAATTCCATTTAGAAAAGCGGCTTTAACATCCATTTGATGTAACTTAATATCCAGAAAATAAGCAATGGCAAGTAGTAGTCTTATAGATTCAATTCTAGCAACTGGAGCAAAAGTTTCATCAAAATCAATTCCTTCTACTTAATTGTATCCTTGAGCTACTAATCTAGCTTTGTTTCTAACAATATTACCATATTCATCAGTTTTGTTTTTGAAAATCCATTTAGTCCCTATAACATTTGTATGTTCTGGCCTAGGTACTAAAGTCCAAACATTATTCCTCTCAAACTGATTTAATTCCTCATGCATGGCATTAATCCAGTTCTCATCTTTCAAAGCTCCAATAACATTTTTAGGCTCAATTAGGGAATGATAACACTCATAACTTACATTGTTGCAGATGGAAGACATACATATAGTTATTACTAGATTGCTTACAATACCCATTCTTCTTCTTGTCTGAACTCCAGAATGTTTTTCTCCAATGATTTGTTCTGCAGGATGATCTTTAATTATCCTGGTAGATGGAACTTTGTTGTACTCAAGTGAATTCCCAGAACATTCTGATTTTTCAGGTGTTGTTTTAGTTGTTCGAACATTTTGAACAACATCTTTACTTTGAACATAATCTGAAGAGTTCATTGGTACATCAATAAGTCCAGTAACATCATCCTCAATGACTGGACCTGAAAGACTAGCATTGTCATAAAAAACCACATTAATAGATTCTTGCACAGTATCAGTCCTTAAATTATAGATTTTATATGCTTTGTTATTTCTAGAATAACCAAGAAAGAAACCTTTATCACTTTTTGAATCGAACTTGTGCAACTGTTCTCTATCATTTAAAATATAACAGACACAACCAAACACATGAAAATATTTAACATTTGGTTTTTTGTTATTTAGTATTTCATAAGAGGTTTTTGTGGTTCCTGATCTTAGGTAAACTCTGTTAGAAATGTGACACACAGTGTTAAGGGCTTCAGCCCTAAATCTTTTTGAAATATACTTTGATACTAGCATGACCCTAGCCATCTCTTGCAGAGTTCTATTCTTTCTTTCAGCAACACCATTTTGCTGTGGTGTTTTTGGTGAGGAAAATTCTTGTAGGATACATTTGTCTTCACAAAAGTTTATAAAGTCACTATTTTCAAATTCTCTTCCATGATCAGGCCTAATTTTCTTGATATTTAAATTGAAAACTGTAGGATCAAGCGCTTGCCACTAGACTAAAAGCCCGAACTTGTAGTGAGGTGCTACTTTATTTCCTTTAACCCTATCTAGCTGCAGCGCCACGAGTCGAATATCCTCCGCCGGACTTGGCGCACCGGGCCTTTATCGCGCCCGACTCGGCTGGGAGAGGCTGGACTCCGCGCCCAACAATCCCCCCCAGCATCTGCCAGCCCTCTTGGCCAACAAATGCCTTCCACTGGGATTCGAACCCGTGACCTGTGCTCTGATACCAATTGTAGGATCAAGCGCTTGCCACTAGACTAAAAACCCGGACTTGTAGTGAGGTGCTACTTTATTTCCTTTAACCCTATCTAGCTGCAGCGCCACGAGTCGAATAGCCTCCGCCGGACTTGGCGCACCGGGCCTTTATCGCGCCCGACTCGGCTGGGAGATGCTGGACTCCGCGGCCAACAAAAACATTTTTGAATTTCTTATACAGATTTTTAAACACAGAGAAGGTTTCAGATTTTTCCTTAAGAAATTCAATCCAAGTGTATCTTGAATAGTCATCAACCAAAACAAAAGAATATCTTTTTCCACCTATAACCTCAGTTTCCATTGGACCCATAAGATCCATATGAAGGAATTCAAAATAATTTTGTGTAGAACAATGTGTCAACATTTTATGTGACATTCTGACTTGTTTACCTTTTTGGCAAGGACCACACAACTTTGAGTTATTCAGCTGTAATCTAGGAAGTCCATTTATAGCACCTGTCTTAATCAATTTCAATATATTCGGGTAATGTGCATGCCCAAGTTTTTGATGCCACAAAAAACTCTATCGCATTTCACATTGTTACATGTTTTTGGGGTATCAATTACATAGTAACTATCCACAGATCTAGGACCAACCATCAGACATTCACCTTTTTCATTTTTCACATAGCATGAATCCTTATCAAAGTCTACATGTAGGCCATCATCACATAATTGGCTTATACTAATCAAATTAGCAATCAATCCATCAACATGCAACACATTTGTCAATTTAGGGAATCTTGGAACATTTAAAGTACCTTTACCAATGGTTGCACTACGAGTACCACCTCCAAAAATCACATGACCATCGGCATCTAATCTATAATCAGTTAAAATATCAATATTGTCAGTCATATGTCTAGAACTACCACTATCAAAATACCAAGAACCGGGTGCATGAGCCTTTAATGAAGTATACACAATATTACACCTTTTAGACTTACTGACCCAATTAGTTTTTGAAAAATGTTCTTTTAAATGAGGTGACACAGATTTGGCATTCAAATCTCTTTTCAATTTCCAGCAGTAAGGTTTGATATGCCCCTTTTTATAGCAGTAATGACACAAAAAATCACTTGATTTTTCAAACAAATTATTTGTAGAGTCAGGAGTGTTGATCATAGACTCTGCTCCCGATTTTATAAATTTAACAGGTTCATTACTAGCCTTAGTTGTTTTAGAAGAATCAATATATCCAAGCCCTTTTCTACTTGAATTACCAAGTACCAAGTATTATCCAGAATTTCAGTGTCTTTGGTGAACCTTTTGAAGCTCAAGGTGGAACCTCTGAGCTCTCCTTTCAGCTTCTCAAGCTCCATGTCCTTCCTTGTGAGAATGACTTCGAGTTTGATTAAGGATTCTCTTAAATCAACATTTTCTAAAGCCATTGACTTAAAAATCTGTGATTGAGATTTAATCTCCTTGATGTTTTCATGACATAGGATATAACCAGTTTTATCTAGTAAGGAAGTACCTGTCTCCACAAAAGAACTTGTAAAACAACTCACATTTAGACTGTTATTACCAGATGTTTTGACTAATGATGGAACATTTATGTCAACATCTGAATAATAGTCATCCAGATGGTCATCAAGAGTGTCATCATAAACAAATCTAGCAGAAAAAACACATTCTTCATTTTTCTCAGACTCATTTTCATCTTCTGATTCATCACTCAAAGTAGCATTAAAGTTCAGTTTCTTTCTTAGCAAGGTGTTGGCACATTCATTTGCATAGTGACCAAAACCAGTACAGCATCGCATCTTACTGACTTTCTATACTCAGGATCATACCTAGGTTTGCTACTACCACTACCTGATCTTCTGTTTTGATTAAATCTATTTCTTCTTTCAGGCATTTGTTGATTATTGTTAATTTCTACTTTTGATTGAATATTACCTTTTAACCTATTAGCCCTGTTCTTTAAAAAAGATTTAAATTGATTTGTTAGAAAAGCAATGTCCTCAGAATTGTCATCACATAAATCATCACATACAGAATCAGAATCAACTTCAGTTACGAATGAAGGTTTTTCAATTTTTGAAGAAGTTTTACCTTTGAGAACAGATATCTTTTTATCAGACGAATCATTCTTTTGATCAAGATTCATTTCATATGTTTTTAGAATACTTATCAATTCATTTTGACTCATAGTGTCAGTATCCTTAGCTTCTTCTATAGCACATATTTTAGCATCAAAACATTTTGGAACAGTTCTTAGAATGTTATGAACTAACCTGGTATTTGAAATTGGATCACCTAGAGAATGAGATTCATTGGCAATCTCAGAAAGTCTCTCGTTGTAGGCAGAGATAGTTTCGTCTTCTCTCATCTTGAGGTTCTCGAACTTGGTGCCTAGCATTCATAATTTTGTTCTACGAATACTCTCAAATCCTTCACAATGCTATTGCAAGAGATCCCAAGCATCCTTTGTAGATATACAATTCGAAATTAGTTTGAACATAGATACATCAACTGATGTAAAAATGGCGTTCAAAGCTTTCGAATTGTAGCTGGCCAAGGTTACTTCATCATTAGTCCAATCCAGTTCACGTTTGATTCATGCTTTGTTATCTTCATCGGTTGGAGTTCTAGGTGGAGTCCATCTTGACAGTATACTCCTCCATGCTCGTTCATCAAGGGATTTAATATACATTCGCATCTTTGGTTTCCAATATGTATAATTCGATCCATCTAGAATCAGAGGTTTTAAAGCGGGGGTAAGTGGATATTCCATTGCAAACAAAATTTACACACTTAAAGACACATGATCTAACTAAGTATATCTAGTTATGGCTTTGGTGCCAATTGAATGGTGTGCGTGAGGGTTTTTCCAGAATGTTGTCAAATGTGTTGAAACATAAATGACAACTAACACAATGGAAGACTTTGAAAAACATAATATAAAATTTACAAACGGGATATCAAAACTTTATCATAGATTATTATTGAAGAATCTATGATGCCTCATGGCAAAACTTTACCATAAGGAGTAGTGATACAAAGATAAAATAAAAACCAACTGTAGGATTTTACATAAAGATCATATACCCTAAATATATAATCAAAAGCCTATAATTCTAATAGTGTAAACCAAATAACCTGTTCAAAGGTTGAAATAAAATACTTCTAGAATTACAAAGGAGAGAACCGAAATAACTACACTCTATATGTAAAATAGATATCTCGAACTCTTCACTTGATAGCGTCCACTGCATACGGTATTTATAGAGTTCGTATCTTACATGTGAACACATCAAATCATGGTTTCCAATGATGTAAAAACCGTCTAACACTAAGCCTCCATGATCTTGATAACCGCCCATGTTGTAGCTTCAAATAACCCAATCTAAACTGCAACCGCTTGATCTAGTAACTGCCATGTCTTCGTTCTGCATGTTTAGACATTAAAGACAAGATTGCAACATTCAAAGTTAGTGTTAGGAGAAAGGGCGAATTCTGATGTTGCAGAAAATGTTGTAACATTCTTGACAACATTGACCTGACATCAACTCTAACCTTAATGAAGATCTAGTCTTCTTAACCACCTCAACTGATAGTTTGTCTCATTTTCCTCTTTGTTAATTCTTCCCCTAGAGCCATTCTTTCACTTTTGGCAGCAACAGTTTCCTTCTTGAATCTTGAGAGGTCCACCTCAAATTCAGCTTACTTTCCCTTCGTCAGCAGAGCCTCCTTCTCTGCTCTCAGTTGAGCTTCTTTCTTTGCCTTTGCCATCGTATTCCTTACTTGTTGGGATTTGGCAAAGTAATCTGTTTCCAGAATAAGCTCCATGTTGTTACTGGGGTTCTTCTTCATCTATTTCCCAGATATTAACTTTTCCCCCTTTTCGGCATCAATCAACACCTTGGCGAAAGTCATGTTTAGCTGTTTTTGCTCATGCTCCACCCCCCATGTTGGTCCCACTAGTCAGTATGTGAATTTGTATGGAAGCTAAATAAATAACCTTTTGTAAAAACTTTTGATCAAGAACAAATATGACAAGAGATGATAAGGAAAGCAGTAAATAAGACAAGATATATAGTGGTTCGGATATAACAATCCTACGTCCACTCTCTCTTTTTCAAGGGGCCTTACTAACCAACCAACTTACTCACAACCACTGGAATTGTCAAGTACCAGTACCTTGTTACACACTTTAGATCTAATTTTGATCTAAAGTACAGTCTACTCCAACCTTATCTATCAAGATGAACAGGTTGAGTATATACTCCAACTACAAAACTCCTTAAGAGTGAATATGAATTAAGAGCTGTAAGAGTGCAAATGTTGCTTGAGAATAATTAAGATTGAGTGTGTTCTTCGTGCGCGTAACTAGAGCCTTTCTTCATACTGGCACTCTTGTATATATAGAGATGATTAGGGTTATCCGTTGGAGAGCTAATCTAATCAGATCTCTATTTAAGAAAGCTTCAATCAATTAATTCCCTAATTGATTGATTGGGTTGGTGAGATCCTTGGATTGATTTCTTCAATGACTTTCTAATCCGATCATGTTGACTTCATTCAAAATACCAATGGTCACAAGGTTTCCTTCGCACAACTCTGATTCTTCCAGAGTAGGCTAAACCAGACACCATATGACCCAGAGGTCCTCTGGTCCAGAGTCGGTTAAGAAAAAACTCTTCCCTTAGAATCTGGAGATGATTCTAAGCAACTTTTATTTCACCAGACTCGTCTGATCTAGACTTGTCTGGTCTGGGGAAAGGTCTTCTGCCTCTAGTCTGCTCTTCTCTGGTGAAGTCTTCTGGTCTGGCAGTTCCCCCTAGACTAAGTCCTAATCCATTTCCTCATCTGGCTAACAGGTCCAGATGGTCCTATTACATCTTCTGGTTTGTTTAACTCATCAAAACTAACTACATTTTTCCTAACAATTTCCCCCTCTTTGATGAAGTTAAAACAACACCAGAACTGATAAAAAATAGAGTAAGCATGGAAAACAAATAAGATAAGACCTTAGAATAGATCTTATCAAACAAACAATGAGACAACAAGAAGTTGTCTTGAGACAAAAGAGATATGATATTTCATTGATAAACAGAACATATGAGATTACAAAATTACAAGGCAAGTCCTATCTATGCATATCTTCTTCCTTCCTTTGGCATAAGGAACCAATCCAGGAAGCGGTCTTGAATGGCTCTGAGCTCTGATGAATTGGCAGGAGTGAAGTTCACCAACACTTTAGTCTTGTACAACTTTTTGAGTTCTGCCTAGTTGATCTTATCTCCCTCCATAGGTGTGTTGAGATAATGGAACTCTAGAGCAGTAACCTCCAGATTAAACTGAATGGTAGAGTCCATCAGCTCCATGTAAAGATTTGGATCATATGCCTTCATCCAGGAGTGAAAGGTCTTGTTGATCAATTCTTCATCCTCTGGAGGTGGCTTGTGGATGTAGTGTTGGATGAACCAGAGAGTCTTAGCCTCTTTCCATTTCCCTATCAAGGGCACAAGCACAGTAGAATCAAAGGATCCTTCTGTCCTATGAGGTAAGATGTCCATTACTTCCACATGCTTCTTCTTCCTTGAGCTTGCACTCCCACTGGCACTGGAAACAGGAAGACCAGCTTCTCTTACCTTTTTATTTTACCTCCGAATGTATCTCTATCTCTACTCTTCATCAATGTTCTTCCTTATCCTGGCAGTTTTCTCTTCTTCTGTCTCTTCTCTGAATCTCTTTTCAGCTTCTTCTACCACCACTTCCAGGAAGCTCTTCTTCACCTTTCTTATCTTCCTCTTAGCAGGACCAGGAATAGTTACTGGATCTTGTTCAGATTTAAGATTCTCCTCTTCAGCTGTCAATTGCTTGGCCACAGCAAGAGACTTGAGTTCCTCCTCCTTCTTCTTCTGCAGCTCAGCTTGAGCAAGAGTATTCTCCAACAGGTCCAGATGACCAGAGTGGTTGAAGAGAGTTTCATTAGTGCTCTTTGCCAGATCAGTTCTGGCCTTCTCTTCCCCCTTTTTTAACTTCATCAAGGAGGGGCTCAACAACCTACCTAATCAGAGCAGACAACTTAGTGTTAGAAGAAGAATGAAGACCTCTGAGCTTCTTAGCTTCATCCAGATAAGCATGTGCCTCAGCCACCAGGCGTTCCTGCTTCTGCATCATCTCCCGCAGGGTGTCCTTCATCTTGGCAGTCTCCAATATTTGAGATTCCATCTCCACCTTGAGAACAGAAACAGGGCGAAGCTGGTCCAGAACATGCTCTTGAAGCTGTCTCTAGCTGTTAATGATATCCAGCTTAAGGAAGAGGCCATTTGCCTTGAATGAGGCCTTAGCAGAGGCAAAGGTTGTCTTGATCTGCTTCAGAAAACGCTTCCTTTCTTGCATAATCTGGTGCTCTATCATGGCTGGCCCCAGATACTGCATAGCCTTGGAGAACCGCCCAATCTCTTGGATTTGTTCATTAAAGAACAACTTCATCTTCTGCAGGACAGCAGGAGTAACATTGAAATCTTCCTCATCCGAGTATAACTCTGGAGGAAAAGAGAAGTGAGGGCCAAAGGTGAAGGAGGGGCCCTCAGGAGAAATCATCACTTCCCTCTGGATGAGAAGAGTTCTAACAACCACCTTGGCAGAGGCTGGAGATTCGAGCTCTACTAGATTCTGTACATTCAGCTTCTTCTTCACCTGGATCTCCCAGTTAGCAAAACCAGGGGTGGTCATCTCATCAAGCAGCAGCACCAGGTCCTCAACATCCTCTAACCTGGCCTTGCTCCAGACCTTTCAATCAGTCAGGTCTGCTAGAAGTGGTAAGTGCTCCAGAAGGATTGGAAATTGCGCTCTTAGCCAGAGCTGAGCACTTACACACATACTCTGTCGGATGGGGCCCATATCTGAGTCATTGAATGTGAAAGGAGTGGGAATCCGAGCAGAGGAGGATGAGGCTAAGTTGGTAGGCTCCTGTGAAGCATCCCCATCTTCACTATCATCGCTAATGGAGCTTGTGGGGGAGGGAGGAGGACCAGGAAACCCCAAGGCCATGGAAGAAGAGGGGTTCTTATCAGATTGAGTGGGAGGAGGGATAGGTGACTGGATTTGAGTAGAAGGGGAGGGAAATTCTATACTAGAAGAGGTAATGGGTACCCCTGGTATAGAGGTTGTTTGTGGGGGTGAAGGGTTAGTAGGTAGAGGAGTTTGTGTTTGAGTGTTAAGGTGTGAGGCTGATTGAGTAGGAGGGAGAGTGTTTGAGATAGTCTGTTCTGGCAATGGAGATTGAGTACCAGAAGCAGAGGGTATAAGTTGGGCTTCAGTTTCTGGGGGAGAAAAGGATGGGAAAACAAGATGTATATGAGAGAGGGAGGAGAGATTTACCTCAGCTGAGTCAACATTAGCTGGAATAACAACGGAGGAAGATACAGTACACTGTATCTGGGATGGCAGCAGCAGTGAGGTCACATCCACCTCCATCTCTGGACGAGCTTACTCCTCAAGGGCCTGATCCAGAGAGGTATCCAGAGAAGAACTGGAAACTGGATCTTGCAAAATGGCTCTCCTGGCCCTTGGTTTCTTCTTGAGAGGATCCTCCTTCTCATAATCTTCCTCATCTGTAGGCTCATCAACAAGAAGAGGCTTCTCTTTCTTCTTCTGCTTCTTCATCTTCTTTGCAGAAGGCTTTCTAGCACCTTCATCTCCTTGCCTGGTCCTCTTTCTTGTAGGACCAGCCTTCTTAGCCTTAGGTGAAGACACCTCCACATCTTCACCACCTTTTTGCTTCTTGAAAGCAGATGAAATGGGGATCTGATCATCACTTGATGAACCAAAAATCACAACGTTTGAAGAAGCAGGGGCATCTGGCTTCTTCTTCCCTATTCTCTTGCCCTTTGGAGGAGAAGGAATGGGTTGAATAGGCTGAGAAGGGATGGCTCCTTCTCCATCCAAATCTGGATGCCCATGCAAGAGGTCCATCCTTGTTGAAAAGGATCTTGGACTTGTTGAATTTCTTGCATCCACTGGCCTTCCACATCTTATCTGGCAGCAGATGATCTAGAATAAGAGTGAGATTCATCCCAAAAGATACTTTGTCATTGAAATAGTACTGCAACTCCCCTGGCTTATTTGTGTATCTTCGCCTTGTTCTTCCTCATCACGTTCTAGAAGAACTCCGTCCAATCACACTCCACTCCGTCATAGATGGCCCTCATCACATATAATCTCCTAGTGAAAATTGCATCTTTGCTATGATTTTCACACATCAGGATCTTCACAATAATATCAAACATGATCTTGTACTTCTGCCTCGAATGCTTGTCAAGAAAGCCCTTGGTCAAGTTCTTGCAAGAGGACCTTGCAAAGATCTTGGAAGATTCAACCGCATCACTCTCCTTGTTCTTCAGAGAGTCTACACCAGCCATGGGAACATGACCAAACAATTTGCTGAACTCCCTCTTGGAAAGAACCACAGTCTCCTCGTCGATCTTTGAGGTAATCTCGTCGTCATGTATCTTCATCCTCACCAGGAACTGGCCAACATAGTGATTCAGGGTGCGAGAATCCTTCGGGATCGCAGATATTAGATCCTCAACACCAGATCTGCGAAGGAGATACAGAATCTCCAAGGCAGCAGAGTTGCGAGTGGAATATAAATCTACTGCCATCTCTGTCTTCAGCTTTTGACAGGCATAGGTTGGGTTGAAGTTACACTTGGATGCCATTGCTATAGAAAGGAAAGAGAGAAGAAAGCTTTTGCAGAGAGAGGTTAGGGTTTGAGAGATTTGAAAAGTGAAGAGATAGAATGGAAAAATTTCCGTTTATAAAAGAGATGTACGCGTGGATTTGAAATAAATTGAAATGTGTACGTGTGTGATTAACATTAAATTAAGGGGCAAAGATTAATTTGTCAATTGATTGACATAATGCACTTTAATTAAATCTGACGGCCAAGATCAATTTAGGCAAGATACAGATTTAATTGTGTGCGTGGCGAAGTTATTGGGATTGGGTTCGAGGGGGTTTGTGGCAGTCAAGAGAAAAAGTGAAATGATTGCCTAGGCCCACGACCCTAATTTTAAATACACTCTGAATATGAAACGTTTTGGGTGTATTTAGTAATTTGTAAAGTGTATCCCAATGACCAGGCACAGAAGAGTAAAAACATACCTATCATTTGGTATTGTAACCAGATGATACCACAAATGCTCTGATATTACATCTCATCTAGTGAACCTTATCTGGTATATGGTATGGAACCAAGACATGATTTAGATTTCTGGTACATAGCTCATCTGGAGATGTAACTTCTCTGGTATATCTAATCTGCACAACTGTTAGTGATAAGGATAAATTAAAAAAAGAATGGTTATTGAAATCAGGGATACTCTTCTAGTGTTCCCCCTAAAATAAATCTGTCTCTGGATCCAATAACCCTAATTCAAAGGCTAATTCTCTAAATCTGGTCTCTGCCAAAGGCTTAGTGAGAATATCTGCTCTTTGCTTCTCTGTTGCAATCTTTTCCATCCTTATATCCCCTTTCTCAACATGGTCTCTGATGAAATGGTGCCTTATATCAACATGCTTGCATCTGGTGTGAAGAACCGGATTCTGGGTAATGACAATTGCACTGTTGCTATCACAAAATATTGGAGTGTCCTTAGCTCTAATCTGGTAGTCCCTAAACTGCTGACTAATCTAGAGTAGTTGTGAACAACAGCTACCTGCAGCCATGTATTCTGCTTCTATAGTAGATGTAGCAACTGAAGTCTGTTTCTTAGAAAACCAGGATAGTAACTTATTTCCAAGAAATTCACATGTACCACTAGTAGACTTCCTATCAATTCTGCATCCACCATAATCCGAATTTGAATATCCACTTAACTCAAAGTTATCATCTGCAGGATACCATAACCCCAAATTAAATGTTCCCTTAAGATACTTCAAAATCTTCCTAGCTGCTTCCAGGTGACTCCTCTTAGGATTAGCTTGAAATCTGGCATATACACCTACAATAAAAGTAATATCTGGTCTGCTTGCAGTCAGGTACAGAAGAGAACCAATAAGTGCCCTGTACTGAGTCTGGTCCACACTCTCTCCAGACTCATCTGGATCTATGTTAAAATTTGTCATCATAGGAATTTTAGCAACTTTGCTAGATCCTACTCCAATTTTTTCTAACATATTTCTGATGTACTTTACTTGATTGATGAAGATTCCCTTCTCTGTCTGCTTCACCTGCAAACCTAAGAAATAATTCATCTCACCCATCATGGACATTTCAAACTGGCTCTGCATGAGATCTCCAAACTTCTCACAAAGCTTCTTATTAGGGGATCCAAATATAATGTCATCAACATATATCTGGACCAGAAGGATGTCATTTCCTTCTTCTTTCCTAAACAAGGTCCTATCAATCTTACCTTTAGTAAAACCATTGTCCAGAAGAAATTGAGAAAGAGTGTCATACCATGCTCTAGGTGCCTGCTTAAGCCCATAGAGAGCCTTCTTAAGCTTATACACCTTGTCACTTTGTTCAAAGCCAGGAGGCTGTTCCACATACACTTCCTCAATGAGAATCCCATTAAGAAAGACAGATTTCATATCCATCTGGTATACTTTGAACTTCATGTGAGCTGCATATGCTAGAAACAATCTGTGGCTTCTAGTCTGGCAACAGGAGCAAATGTCTCATCATAGTCTATTCCTTCAGACTAAGAATAGCCCTGTGCCACTAGCCTTGCCTTGTTCCTAGTAATGACATCATTCTCATCTTTCTTGTTTTTGAAAACCCACTTAGTGCCTATCACCTTTTGATGTCTTGGTCTATCTAACAGCTCCCAAACATCCTGTCTGGTGAATTGATTCAACTCCTACTGCATTGCAACAATCCAGTTTGAATCTTTCAGTGCTTCCTTGATATTCTTAGGCTCAATCAGGGACACATAGCAACTGAATAAGGCAGCTAAGTTAAAAGTTCTCCTCGTCTGGACACCCTTAGTTGGATCTCCTATAATCAACACTGTGGGGTGGGCAGCCGGGTTTTTCCTTCCCTTGGACTTACCTGCATGACCATCTACTGCAGTACCTTGGTGATTATCACCAACTACAGGAGAGCTTTCCCCTACAGGAGTTCCAATCTCTTCAGGTTCTGCTCCTTGTGGAGGCTTCTGCTCCAAAGAACCAGAAGATGGGTTGCCATCTGAATCTGAATCTGACTCTGAATCAATAACATGTGGGTTGACTTTGATGACTCTGGAGTAGCCTGATCCTGTGTCTCTTCTAGAGACAAATTCCTTAAGTCCATCTTGCACTCAAGAGTAGATTCATAAAAAATAACATGAGGTGTTCCCTCCACACAAAGAGAGTTCCTATTAAAAACCCTGTATGCCTTATTGGTACTGGAATATCCTAAGAATATTCCATCTGCCACTTTAGCATCAAAGGTCTTTAACTTGGACTTCCCATTGTCTTGAATGAAACACTTGCACCAAAAAATGTGAAAGAATGAAACGGATGGGGTTTTACCTTTCCATACCTCATATGGTGTCTTACCGTGTCTCTAGGCAATGAGGCATCTGTTCTGGGTGAAACAGGCTGTGTTGATGGCTTTTGCCCAAAATCTCTGGGGTGTGTTGTACTCTGCTAGAAGATTTTTGGCAGCTTCCTTGAGGGTTCTGTTCCTCCTTTCTGCAACTCCATTCTGTTGGGGTGTTCTGGCAGCAGATGTCTCATGCAAGATTCCCTTGTCCTTACAGTACTCTGCAATTTGGGAATTCAAAATTTATGTCCCTTTGTCATTTCTGATCCTCACTATGCTCTGGTTCTGCTCATTCTGAATCTGCTTGAAGAACTCTGGCAGCTTAGTGATAGTTTCATTTTTCTTAAACAAGAACACTACCAAAGTGTATCTTGAAAAATCATCTATTATCACCAAGGTATACTTCCTCCCACTGAAACTAAGAGGTGAAACAGGTCCAAACAGGTGCATGTGAAGTAGTTGAAGTACTCTGGTCGTGGTTGTGCTCTGGACATCCTTGAAGGAAGTCTTGGGTTGTTTACCCTTCTGGCAGGAACCACAGACCTGATCCTTCTTGAACACTTCATTTGGAACACCTCGAACTAAGCCCTTTATGGCAATCTTGTTGAGTGCTTTGAAGTTCAGATGACTCAATCTCTTATGCCAAAACCAGCTGTTCTCTGCAGATCCCTTTGCAACCAGGCAAGTATTTCTTGGACAGCTGTTGAAATCTGCAAGATAAATGTTACCTTTCCTCAAGCCAATAAGCAAAATATCATCATAATTTGAAGAAAAGACAGTGCATGAATCACTAGAGAACTTCACTGAGTATCCCTTGTCACAAAATTGGGATACATAAAGCAGATTATGCTTGAGTCCTTCAACATAGTAGACTTCATCTACATATACGTCATTGATGATCAACTTTCCAACTCCTCTGGTGACTCCAAAGTTGTTGTCACTAAATATCACTCTTGGCCCGTTCAATAGTTTGAAATCTTGGAGATGATCTTTCTCAAATGTCATGTGTTTGGAGCATCCACTATCAATGTACCAAACACCATTGCTTGAAAGTCCTTTCTCCAAAGGGCTCTTGTCCTCCTGCAAAGAGATCAATTAGGTCCCCTACTAGTGCTGGGTCCTGATTGGTTAGTTGTAGATCTTGTAGGAATCCAAAGATAAAGATCATCCCTTGCTGGATGAGGAGATCTTATCTTTCTTCCAAATCTATCTATCAGCGCATGTCCTCTGACAATAACAAATTGAGTTGCTGGTCTGATGAGAACACCTTTCCTATACAATGGTCTGGTGTATCTCACTTCAAATCTGGCCTTTGGAATGACCTGCCTAAAAGACATGGTCTTAAAGGTCTAGTTATAAGGGTACATCCTAGAAGAACCATCTCTGGTGTCATAACTACCCAGATCGGTTGGTTTTCTATAGATGGGTCTCTGGTTTTGATGAAAGCTAGACCTTTTCTGGTGATTATAGTTCCCCTGAGTGTATCTGTTCTGGAATTGATTCCTCTGAGAAAACCTTCTTTGGGGTCCCTGGTTCTGATGATAGTTCTGTTGTCCATTGTTTCTTCTCTGAGAATTCCTATTCTGATTGAAATTCCCCCTTCTTGAGTGTCTCCTCTGAGGTCCCCTAATCTGCTTAGGTTCCACTCTTTGAGGATTCCTCTGAGGTCCTCCAATCTGATTAGGTCTTACTCTTTGAGGTTTAATGTGAACAGAACCATCAATTGTCATTGGTTCCCCATTTTGAAGTTTAGTATCTAAGATTTTCTCTTCCAGTACAGTTAACTCTTCTGGACTACATTCTACATGATCAGCAGAGCAATCCTTGTTCCATCTAGGTTTGTGAACTACTTTGTAACCATTACTAGTAGAGTCTTTTTCATCCCAGATTTCTACCAATTCACCAGATCTTACAGACTTGTTTTTGTTATAGTGATATTTATGAGATCTTGTGGTAATTCCAGAATATCCTAAACCACTCTTATCATTAATGCGCTGAGAAGACTCTGATATAATAGATACAATAGTTGGTATCTTTGGAGCTTCTCTGGGCATAGGTACTTCCTCAATAGTTTGCACAACTTTCTTTCCCTTGATAAGAGATTGGTATTTGGCTCTAAGTTCATTGAACTCATCTTCCATAGAGTCTCTCTCTTATGAATTGATCTACCAGAGTATCTCTTTTTGTGATCTTATCCTGAAGTTCAGAGAATTCTTTAGAATGATCACTCATGAGTTCTCTGGTGGATTTCTGCTCATGAGATAAAGATTGAACTTCTGCTCTGAGCCTACCATTTTCTTTCTCAAGTTTCTGGAAAAGTTGTACACAATTCTTGAGATCTGATAGCATTTGTTGCATATCAGACTCTCTAGAGTTACCAGATGTGTGAGATGATTCAGTATATTTGGAATTAGATAAACACAGGGTAGATTCTTGTACCTCAGTGATGTCTGCCATGAGACATACATCATCATCAGATCCAAAGTCAGAAGAAGAAGAACTGGAACTAGTATCCTCCTCCACTGCTTCTGCCAGCAATGCTCTCTTGTCTGCATATCTCCTATGTCTCTTGAGTCTTTTCTCTTCTCTTTCTCTAGGAGTACGTTGAGGACAGTCATAGCTGTAGTGGCCTGGCTTGTTGCAACTGTAACAGGTGTTGTCTCCTCTGGGACTAGGACTTGGATCTCTCCTCCTGGTGTTGTACTCTTGTCTGGCTGGACTACTCTCTCTCCTCTGGTAGTCTGATTTGCCAGAGCTGCCATCTCTCCTCTTTTCTGGTAACTTGAATCTGGTCTCCCTTGAGTCTCCAGATGACTTATCTTTATCTGCACACTTGAAGAAACTCTTCCAGTCTCAGTCTATGTTAGATTCCTTCCAATGTCTTTTGTACCTGCCATACTTGGAGTTTATTTTGTGACGTCCCCACTTAATATTGTACAGAAAATATGATGTGGCACAAGTAGGAACGATACTAAAATAGTACTTTGTATTAAAATATACACACGCCACACATCTACACAGCTGAAGTAGTAAATAAGTATGATTGTAGCTTAAGTTACAAACCCAAAATTTAAAAACATAATTCTTGAAACATAAAGTTTTTAAAAGTGGAAGGGATAAGTGTTGGTAAACACTTAGTGGGAAATCTCTTGTTAATTGCACATACTAAACATCAATTGTTTATAACATGTGAGCCCCAGAATTTCACTGGGTATCTCCTTGGGTGGCGCGACCAACCCGTGGTGCCGGAGCGACCGAACTATCTCATTTGCCAACATATAGTTGGACTATCTCAGGGGCCAGTCGATAGCGGGCCAGACTCAAAATATTTAACATTCAACATTTAATAAGTGCAATTAAAATAAAAACAAAACACTCGGTGAAGAGTGAAGTGATTCCCCACCTTGTAGGTTTGTACCTACAAGTAAATTTTTTTTAAATAAAAACATTGTTACTTATCCCTTCACTTTTGTAAATTGTAAGACTTGAATTCAATTTCAATATATACTCAAATATTGCATACTAACATCCAAATATCAATAAAGTGTATAAAATCATCAAATAGCAAGTTATAAATAATTATCGACTGTAAAAATGTAACCCGACCATTTCGAACCTTTCGTATACAAACATTCGATTTTGGCAGATTATACACCTAACTTTGAAAATTCATATTAAATTATCTATACGTCAAAAAATTATGAAATTTTAACAGTAGATTCCCAACTCAATAAAGTTTATCATCATATTTCCAGATTTCTCAAACACTTTACCAAACATCAAATATTTTGTAATAAACACACAGTTACAGATTCTGGTCACTTAATTTTAAAAATTCACCATAACTCAACCATAAGTCCAATACTCCTGAAATTTTAACCATGAACTCCCAACTTCATGTAATTTATCAACATACTTTGGTTTTCTATAAAAACCTAACCGATTGTTCTCAGATCATAGCAATCTTCTACGGTTCCTGCTATAGAGTCCAAAACCCTAGTTTAACTTTAAAAAATCACCATGCATCTAATACTATTCCAAAAGCTATGAAATTTGAAACCTAAGTTCCTTCACAAGTCTAATTTCACATATAAAAGTTTCAGAATTTTCCACCAAATGAATTGGTCGGAAAGAAATTTACCCCAAAGTTGGTCCAGAAATTTGGTTTTATGCATACATGAAGAACATAACATCTTAAACTCACTTTAAACCATATAATTTCATGATTTTTACTTCTAAAGCATAGATAATCAAGTAATAAACATGATTTTGTTCATAACATATGAAGAATTTGAATTAAACATTTAAACATGAAGTAAAACATGTATAACATGCAAATAACTCATCAAAACTCATTTTTCTATCACTTAATTCACATATCATGCATAAACTTCATACTACCACTTAAATAATTACTCAAACAAGAAGAGAAACTTAATTAGAGATAGGTTGCTACAAGAAATTCCTTCTTCTCCTTTTTCAACTTCTAAGTATAAGAGTAATAGTAGTAGTAGTATTTGTTTTAAACTTTTTCTTATAATTATTTTTGCATGCATGAACATGTATTTATAGGAGAAAGTGTGCTTGGAGGCTACCCAAGCTCCCTCTTGACCGACCATGTAGGAAGAGTGTGGAGGAAATTGGATAATCTTGGAGGCTAAGTCATTAAACACATGGCATCTTATAATTAGTTGTTAATTTTGACTTTAATTCTTCAAATTTTGACTTTGATTTCATGAAACTTCACCACTCTTCCTTCCTTCCTCTAGTTGGTTGAAATTTCATGGACAAATCAAGAGAATTCTTGTATCTTGTAGTTATGACACATGTAGGCTTTGAGTTTAATAAGTAAAAAAATAAAAGAAATTATGATTTTCTAATTTTTTTAATAATTTTAAGGTACATTATGCATAAAATTTACTTATACTATCTTATGAAATAAAATTAAAACTCTTCTAAGACTCTAAATGAATTACAAAGTCTATATACTAATCATAAAAATATATCGAGTAATCGATACGCAATTCGTTTCTTAAAGAAACATTTACTTTACAACTTATAACTTATGAAATAAATTACTAATCTTAAGGACTACATTAATTTCTATATTAAATACTTTAAGACATAAAATAAAAAACATATAAAAATTATAAAGTCTCAAGAATAAGCATGTATTGAGCAAATAATGCAGTAATTGTAACTATCGAGTAATTAAAACACATAAACATACCTTTGCATAAATTTGAATGTAAATGTGTCACATAGATGCATATAGAATTATAAAGTACTTAGTAAAGCAGATAAGATCATGAAAACCTAGGGTATTACATTCTAACCCCCTTAAATAAATTTCGTCCTTGAAATTTCAAGTGTTACCGTGGATATTGAGGTAAGGGTACTTTGCTAAGATTTCATCCTCTCGCTCCCATGTAGCTTCTTCTACTCCATGTCTATTCCACTGGACCTTAACCATAGGAATATCTCTATTTCTTAACCTATGAAGCTTTCTATCAAGTATGGATATAGGGACTTCCTCATAGGTTAAGTTGTCATCAATTTCTAATTCAGGTTGATTTACTATGTGGGTAGGGTCAGGTATGTACTTTCGGAGCATCGAGATATGGAATACATTGTGTATTCCTGCCAAGGATGGTGGTAGCACTAGCCTATAAGCCAAATCTCCAACTCTTTCCAATATCTCATAAGGTCCAATATATCTGGGCTTCAACTTTCCTCTTTTTCCGAAGCGGAAAATTCCTTTCATTGGAGATACCTTCAAAAATACCTTGTCTCCGATCTCAAAACTTAATTCTTTCCTTCGCTTATCCGCATACGCTTTCTGTCGATCTTGAGCTGCTTGCATCTTTTCTTTAATCTTCTTTACTACCTTATTAATCTCTTCCACCAATTCCGGTCCTAACAATTTCTTTTCTCCAATTTCATCCCAGCATAGTGGAGATCTGCACTTCCTTCCGTACAATGCTTCGTATGGTGCCATTTCAATCGTAGCTTGATAACTATTGTTGTAGGAAAATTCCACTAAAGGTATGTACCTTTCCCAACTTCCTCCAAAGTCAATGATGCAAGCTCTCAACATATCTTCCAAAGTTTGATTTGTTCATTCCGATTGACCATCTGTTTGAGGATGAAAAGTTGTACTGAATTCCAACTAGTACCCAAAACTTCTTGAAGACTGTGCCAGAATTTCGATGTAAATCGTGGATCTCTATCTGACACAATAGAAACTCGAACTTCATGTAATCGGACAATTTTCTTAATATAAATCTGAGCCAATTTATCCAATGTGAACATCATCTTTATTGGTAGAAAATGTGCCGTCTTGGTCAATCTGTCAACAATTACCCAAATAGCTTTATTTCCTTGTATTGACTTGGGCAATCCTACCACAAAATCCATCGTAATGTGTTCCCATTTCCATTCAGGAATCTCAAGTGGTTTCAGCAATCCCGATGGTCTTTGATGTTCAGCTTTTACCTGCTGACATGTCAAACATTTCTGTACGAAATTTCCAATACCCCTCTTCATATTTTTCCACCAGAACAACTTCTTTAGTTCTTGGTACACTTTCGTTCCTCTGGGATGAACTGTACATGGTGTAGAATGTGCTTCTTCCAATATTTCCTTCTTGAATTCTTCTTTGTCTGGGACACATATTCTTCCTAGACATAACAATGTACCATCCTCACATACTGAAAACTCCTTTGCTTTATCTTCCTTGATCTTTTGTTTTATCTTTACTAAGAATGCATCGTCATATTGAGCTTTTGCTATTTTTTCCTTCAAGGTTGGTTTCACAATCAAAGCATTGATCTTTCCCTTGCGACTTAAGGCATCTGCTACTACATTTGCCCTTCCTGGATGGTATAATATTTCACAATCATAATCTTTTACCAACTCTAACCATCTTCTTTGCCTCATGTTCAATTCCTTCTGTTCGAAGATATACTTCAAACTCTTATGATCTGTGTAGATCTGACATTTACTTCCATACAAGTAATGCCTCCAAATCTTGAGTGCATGCACAACTGCTGCTAGCTCTAAATCATGCATAGGATAGTTCTGCTCGTGTGGTTTTAACTGTCTTGATGCATACGCTACTACTTTCCCATTTTGCATAAGTACACATCCCAAACCTTGTTTAGAAGCATCACTGAATACTGTAAATCCTTCCGTACCCTCCGAAATTGTAAGAACTGGAGCTGTTGTTAATCTTTGCTTTAATTCCTGAAAACTCCTTTCACATTCTTTTGTCCATTCAAATTTTATTTCTTTCCTAGTTAGCTGAGTTAAAGGTTTTGCAATCCGAGCGAATCCTTCAATAAATCTTCGATAATATCCAGCTAATCCAAGAAAACTCCTGACTTCGTTCACATTAGTTCGTGTCTTCCATTGGTTTACAGCTTCTACCTTTGCTGGATCCACTTCTATTCCCAAAGCTGAAATTGTATGTCCAAGAAATACCACTTTATCCAGCCAAAATTCGCATTTCTTGAATTTAGCATACAATTTTTCCTTTCTCAGAATTTCTAGTGTAATCCGAAGATATTCCGCATGCTGCTCCTGACTTCTTGAATATACCAGAATATCATCAATAAAAACGATCACAAATTGATCCAGATATTGATGAAATACCCGATTCATCAAATCCATAAAAATAGCTGGTGCATTATTGAGTCCAAAAGGTAACACCACGAACTCATAATGACCATATTGAGTCCTGAAAGCTATCTTCGGAATATCACTTTCCTTTATTTTCACCTGATGATACCCTGATCTCAAATCAATCTTTGAAAATACACTAGCTCCTTTTAATTGATCGAACAAATCTTCAATTCTGGGAAGAGAGCATTTGTTCTTGATGGTAAGCTTATTCAATTCCCGATAGTCGATGCACATTCTTAATGACCCATCTTTCTTCTTCACAAATAACACCGGTGCTCCCCAGGGTGACACACTTGGTCGAATAAAACCCTTATCCAGTAATTCTTGCAGTTGCACCTTCAATTCTTGCAATTCTTTTGGTGCCATTCTATAAGGTGCTTTTGAAACAGGCGCTGCTCAGGGAATTAAATCAATAGTAAATTCTAACTGACGATCTGGGGGTAGTCCTGGCAAATCATCTGGGAATACATCCTTGTATTCACATACTACTGGCACATCATCCAATGTTGGACTATTGGATTCCGTTGCTACAATATTTACTAGAAATGCCGTATTCTTTCTTTTCCTCAATAATTTCCGGGCTTTCATTCCTGAAATTACTTGAGGTATAGTTCCAATTCTAGCACCATAAATTGTAAAGTTCACATCCTCTGATCTTCGTACTTATATTTCTTTTTCTTGACACTTGATGAGAGCATGATTAGCTATAAGCCAATCCATTCCCAAGATAATATCAAAGTCCTTAATTTCTATTATATGTAGATTTGCCGGGAGTATTGCATGATCAAAATCAATCTTCACATTCCTACACAGTCCTAAGGATTGTGTCGTACTACCAGAGGGAATGTTTACTTCTAGGAAATCTTCTTCTACTTTAATATGGGCGGTCTCGATTTGTTCAAACATCTTTCTAGAGATGAATGAATGCGTAGCACCAGTATCGAATACTGTGAAAACAGGTATTTGGAATATTTTGAACATACCTGCCATCACTTCCGGATTTGTTGTCGCCTCTTGCTGACTCATGGCAAACACTTGAGCAGGTGCCATCTTCTGTTGTCCCCTCAGCTTTGGACAATTAGTTATAAGATGTCCAGGTTCTTTGCACTTATAACATACCACTGTTCCTTTCAGGCATTGTCCAAGGTGTTCCTTCCCACAATTTCTGCACTTAGGTGTCCTCTGTTGTGGCACTATTTCTGTCCTTTTAACTTGCTTAGAATTTCTTCATTGGTTCGTACCAATCCACTTCCTTTTGTTTTGTTGTGATTCTGGCATTCTTACGTCGTCTGATTTCATATATGCTGCTAGCATCTGAGCTTTCTCGAATGCCGAGGCATAAGACTTAATATCTTGTGCCGCTAAGATAGTACTGATTTCCGATCGTAAATTCTGCATAAATCTTTTTGCTTTCCTTTCATCGGTATTAATCAAATGAGAAACATATCTTCCCAATTGATTAAATTTCCTTTCATATTCCTGTACTATCAGACTCCCTTGTTTCAACTGTAGGAATTCAGTCTATTTCTGATCTAAGAATGACTGTGGTACATAATTCTCAACCACTGCTTCTATAAATTTTTCCCAAGTAACTGTAGTTTGTTCCTCTCCAGTCATTGTCCTACAGTGAGCTTCCCACCAATAATCTGCATCTTCAGTTAGCTGAAATATAGCGCAAGAAACTTTCTGCTCATCGGTGCACTTAAGATGAGCGAATATTTTCTCCAGACTTCGAATCCAGTTCCCTACTTCCATTGGGTTCTCTTTCCCAGTTAAGGTTGAGGGTCTGAATTTCTTAAACTGACCAGCAATATCATAGTTTTGGGTTGAAGATATAGGGGTTTGTGATGATTGGCTCTGCTGCCCTAATAGCTGAGCTAACCCCCTTAAGACGGAAGTTAGATCCTCGCTCATGCCTGAGTTGTTTTGGTTTCCTCTACGATTCATAGTTCTACTCAACACATTTTATTGGTTAATTCAAACAACAATGTAATGCAATAACTATACAAACTTTCAAATAAATAACATAATTTAAGCACATATAAAACATTTACCTGATCCCATCGTGGAGAATGATCTCGGTGCGGCTGTTTCCTTTTTAAAATTTTAAAACACACTCCTTTTGAAAATACTTTAGCAGGCGAACCTGCTCTGATACCACCTGTGACGTCCCCACTTAATATTGTATAGAAAATATGATGTGGCACAAGTAGGAACGACACTAAAATAGTACTTTGTATTAGAATATACACACACCACACATCTACATAGCGGAAGTAGTAAATAAGTATGATTGTAGCTTAAGTTACAAACACAAAATTTAAAAACATAATTCTTGAAACATAAAGTTTTTAAGAAAACTCCACAGCCCGCTGAGTTCATTCGCCCACGTCCGGATCCACATCATCTGTAAATATTTAAAAGTGGAAGGGATAAGTGTTTGTAAACACTTAGTGGGAAATCTCTTGTTAATTGCACAAACTAAACATCAATTGTTTATAACATGTGAGCCCCCGGAATTTCACTGGGTATCTCCTTGGGTGGCACGACCAACCCATGGTGCCGGAGCGACCGGACTATCTCATTTGCCAACATATAGTTGGACTATCTCAGGGGCCAGTCGATAGCGGGCCAGACTCAAAATATTTAACATTCAACATTTAATAAGTGCAATTAAAATAAAAACAAAACACTCGGTGAAGAGTGAAGTGATTCCCCATCTTGCAGGTTTGTACCTACAAGTAATTTTTTTAAAAATAAAAACATTGTTACTTATCCCTTCACTTTTGTAAATTGTAAGACTTGAATTCAATTTCAATATATACTCAAATATTGCATAATAACATCCAAATATCAATTAAGTGTATAAAATCATCAAATAGCAAGTTATAAATAATTATCGACTGTAAAAATGTAACCGGACCATTTCGAACCTTTCATATACAAAAATTCGATTTTGGCAGATTATACACCTAACTTTGAAAATTCATATTAAATTATCTATACGTCCAAAAATTATGAAATTTTAACAGTAGACCCCAACTCAATAAAGTTTATCAACCTATTTCCAGATTTCTCAAACTCTTTACCAAACATCAAATATTTTGTAATGAACACACAGTTAGAGATTCTGGTCACTTAACTTTAAAAATTCACTATAACTCAACCATAAGTCCAATACTCCTGAAATTTTAACCATGAACTCCCAAATTAATTTAATTTATCAACATTCTTTGTTTTTCTATAAAAACCTAACCAATTGTTCTCAGATCATAGCAATCTTCTATTGTTCCTGCTATAGAGTCCAAAACCCTAGTTCAACTTTGAAAAATCACCATGCATCTAATACAATTCCAAAAGCTATGAAATTTGAAACCTAAGTTCCTTAACAAGTCTACTTTGACATATAAAATTTTCAGAATTTTACACTGAATGAATTGGTCGGAACAAAATTTTCCCTAAAGTTGGTCCAGGAATTCGGTTTTATGCATTCATGAAGAACATAACATCTTAAACTCACTTTAAACCATATAATTTCATGATTTTTACTTCTAAAGCATAGATAATCAAGTAATAAACATGATTTTGTTCATAACATATGAAGAATTTGAATTAAACATTTAAACATGAAGTAAAACATGTATAACATGCAAATAACTCATCAAAACTCATTTTTCTATCACTTAATTCACATATCATGCATAAACTTCATAGTGCATGGTGGTAATTATCCATTCTGCCTTGAGGGTATAGCAGGAGGGCTCCCGACAGCGTACTGGTATCAGAGCCAGGGCTGCTCGTCTCGTCCCCAGGGAAGAGTTGTGTTGATGGTAGGCTCCCTACCTATAGAGGTAAGTAGAGAGGATACCCACTAAACCCAATGGAACCCACTAGTGATATTACCTCATAAATTTTAACACAGTCTTCATTCCTTTCATTACCTCGTCATTGTACCAATAAAATAAAAAATCTTTTAGAATATTCTACTATTCCTGATGATGCTATAGTTGAGCAAACTGTTCCTCCTATTGTTAGTCCTTATAATATTTACAGGGAATTTGGTAGTTATACCAAACGAATCAGGTCAATGATATATTCAAAAAATTCCCCAATGAAGGAGTATGTCCAGCTACAGCCCAGGAGCAATATATTACACTGACGATACCACCAGAATATATTGATGCCTGGAGAAGGGAAGGTTACACTCATCTTCATCTTGGAGCTGTCAGGCTAGTATTGTCATACCACGGAAGAAAAGGACTTCCTGTTCTGCTAGAATTGGCCTACTTGATACAAGGTATCGAAAGTACGAGCATGCTGTTGTTGGGACGTTCTCACCACCCTCAATGCTGGGAGTGTGGTAATCACTTTCTTTCCCAATTTTGCTCTATCTTTACAAGATGTATCACTGGTAGAAGCTCTAAAAGTACAGGTCCAGATAACTGGTGCCGAAGAGATTTCTAAATCTGTTATGGCTACCTTACACCATCAGCTAGTCTACAGGTTGCAGAATCATGCCCTTGATCTAAAAAATCAAGGCATAAAAGAAGCTCTGATGGTCCTTGCAGAATCTGGTTCCGAAGTCCCCACAATTATCCAGATCCCACGACAAATCTGCAGAAAAGATTTAGAAAACCTGGTACCAAGGGAATGGATAACCAACTATGAGTCACTCCACCAAGATAATGAGCCAATCCGAGCTGTTGATTTCAGGTTTCAAGCAACGAAGGATGGAAAGGTTAAGACCATCTATAAGACAAAGTCTGACGAAGGGCCCAGTACACCCATGTTCCAGGACATGATTACTCCTGTCTACAGGGAAAGAACAGAAGGAATACCCATTGCCTGTTTCTTCCCTGATGGACATCACTCATACACAGATAGGATCAATGGCCATTTTATATGGGATGTTGACCCTGATATGTGTGATCCTAGGTGCGATTGTAGGTACCAGGATTCAAGTGATGATGAAGATGATAATTATCTTGATGATTATTATGCAGATGATGATGATGGAGATGATGCTCCAAAGAGGCCTAGATATCCTCCAAAGCCACCGTCTCCTCAAAATTGCCTTATGTTCCAGTCGTACGAGGAAAACTTTCCACCATTGGAAAGACATGAAGATAAACAAAGCAAAATAGTGGCAAGGCCCTATGTACAAAGCACGGTCATCGATGCTGATGGACAACAAAAACCTCTAAATCAAGGCGAAGAGGTTCTAAATTGGCATACGCATAATACCAGGGCGCATAATCATTCATTACAAGACTTGAACTCAAAGGTTTCACAAATCCTCGACAAGGTATAAACCTCTACTCAAAAGAAACAATTTCTTGAATCACAATTGTTGAGAGTTGAGCAGAAGCTATCTGGGAAGATTAACCAGCTGGATAGAGAGCTCAGAATCCTCTTAGCCAACCGTCAAACGGGGGCAGAATTCAATGCTAAAGAGGCGGAGATAAAGAAGCTCAAGAAGGAGTTGTTACGCATAGAAGAGGATAAAATAACTAAAACTCTTTATCCATCTCAGCCCAGTTTCTATGCAGCTCCACCAGAATCTTCTGACTATTCTAAAATTTTTGGAATGGTCTCAAGTATACCCCTTGATCTCCCCAGAAGAGTAGACAAGATAGAAGCATCCGAGGAAGCCCTCTCTAAAGCCGAAGGGAAAAAGCCAGCGGATACACTATTTGCCTCTACATCAAGAGACAATTTTCCTATATACATCGAAGAAGCTTCCAACACCACATAACATGAGGATACCTCTAGTACATGAGAAGCTATATCCAGTCTTACAAATTCTTCAAATGAAGCAAGTGATGATGAAGGTGTTGCAGATGTATCCGCTATCCTGATGGCTGATCCAGAACCAAGTCACCAACGTGAGGGATACGTATCAGATACGGAGTCAGAATCTCCCGACAAGCCATTCGTGAGTCACGCCACAGATGGTCAGCAATCAAAGCCTTCAAATGTCCCTTGGTTCTCTTTCGACAATGTGCCGATCCATAAGAGGAGAGAGACGATGCATGCTTTTGCAGCTTGGATAGATAATCAACTCAACAAGGAAGGAGCTGATCTCAGAGCCATCATGAAGGATTTCACATCAAGATTTTTCGGTGTCCTACGAGAGTGGTTCCTGAGCATTGGAGAATACAAGCAACTCGAGATACTCAATGCTACAACCCCAGGAGAAGCACTCGGAGAAATCCACCGTGAATTCATAGGTGACATCTCTTTATATTCTAAAGTCATTTCACAAGAATATTTCTCTATGAGATGTTACTCTCTTTCAAAGAAAGACCTTGATCGTCATTTTAAAAGAATGTCAGAAAGATTTTATTTCTTGAATGGGAGTAATGATCCTAATCTCAAGAATGTCTATCTGGCATCCTTACCAAAAGAGCTCCAACTAGAGATTGCAAGAATACTACAGGCATCCAGGAGAGATTTCTCCACTATAAGCATGGGACAGATTCACCAATTCTATCTCGTTGCTCTGGAGAAACTGTGCGAGCAAAAGAACCTGTTCAAAGAGATGATGGAGAGAAGAAACATCCCGAAATCAGTCTGTGACAAATCTTATCTTGAGATAGAATGTAAAAGTAAAGAAGGATGCAGATGTTCCCGACCAAAGAAGGTGACAAAGAAATTTCAAAGAAAGCAGCGGACAACGAGAAATAGGTTTTTCCGAAGAAAACCTTTTCGGAAGAAGACGACGGACAGGTGCTATCTATGTGGCGGCAAGGGACATTTCGCTAAAAATTATCCCCAAAATCAAAACCAATCGGCAAAGCTGGCCTCACAGGCATTCTATTACAACGACCAGGATGTTGCCGATGCAGATGTCGAATCACTATTCTCGGAGCAAGAAGTCCAAGATTCTGATACTGCTTTTATCCTAATAGAATCCTCAGAAGAGGAAGATTCTTCAGAAGAGGGCGTACCTATGCTAATGGCAGGCCCATCCATGATCACCAACATGATCGCTCATGAGGTAATTCCTGCACCTCATATCGAAGTTAAAATACTCCAATCCAAATATGCAAAACCTGTCAAAGCTATTGGAGTACTGGACATAGGAGCGAGACAGACTATGTTGAATCCAGACATCCTTCCAGAGGAAGCATGGGAAGCACACCATGAATACTTCTATGCAGCCGATGGTCAGACTTTTCACACGTCTCTCATCACTAAACAGCCTGTTGGCATTCAGATATTTCCAGATTGTGTCATATGGATAAAAGCCATAGGAAGCAAACTCCATGGGCATGATCTCCTGATGGGATTTGATATATTCTTCAAGGCTGAGAGGTTGCAAATCCATCCAAGAGGAGTCAAATATAAGAGGATGTTCCTACCATACACCCTAGTCCAGAAGTTGTTCTCATTAAAGAAAGACCCAAGTGATCGAGCATCTATTCTCAACAACCTGAAAGGATGCTATGTAGAGTCCCACGCTGAATTTATCCATTCATCACCTTTATGGAAAAATGAAGCGTTCTTTGTCCAACTCCCTTTCAAGATGAACGAAGATATCAATGATGCTAAGGCAACACATCCCGGGATGACTCCTGAAGAGCTTACCTTGGCCAAACAATAATGCACACAATTGCTTAGCCATGGTCTCATTGAAGTTACTAAATCAAACTGGGCATGCTTGGCATTCTATGTCAATAAAAGAGCAGAACAAAAATGAGGAAAGAAGAGGTTAGTCATCGACTATAAACCTTTAAATCACTTTCTTCAAGATGATAAATTTCCTTTGCCTCGTACTAAAATGTTATTAGCCCATCTTTCGCAAGCCCAAATATTCTCCAAGTTTGATTTAAAATCAGGTTTTTGGCAACTAGGAGTCCATCCAAAAGATAGGTATAAAACAACCTTTTGTATCCCCACGGCCCAATATCAATGGACCGTCTTACCTTTTGGACTAAAAGTTGCACCATCACTTTTCCAAAAAGCCATGACCCAAAATTTTGAGCCCATTTTGCACAGTACTCTCGTCTATATAGACGACATCCTCTTGTACTCTAAATCAAAACAGGATCATGACTGACTACTTGCCCAGTTCGTGGATCTTGTTCGAAAGTTCAGCATCATGCTATCCGAAAAGAAGAGTATCATTGGCCAAGAAAGCATTGAATTCCTCGGAATGAAAATCTCCAAAGGAGAATATGAGCCGGGTCCTCATATATCTCAAGAACTATTAAAATTTCCAGATGAACAGATGGCGGTGAAAGAGATTCAACAATTCCTTGGGATTGTCAACTACCTCAAGGAATTCATTCCAAACTGTTCAAGCTTCACCAGCAAGCTGTCACAGTTATTAAGAAAAGATCCTCCTCCATGGAGCAATGCCCAAACAGCAGCAGTCAAGCATCTAAAGGAGATTTGTCAGAAGCTTCCCTCGTTACGCATTCCATTCAACGGACAACGCATACTACAAACTGATGCTAGCGATGATTTTTGGGGAGCACTGCTACTGGAGAAAGATGAGCATACCATTCACTAGTGCGGCCATGCAAGTGGAAAATTCAAAGATTCTGAAAAACATTATCATGCAGTATACAAGGAAATCCTTGCGGTCAAGAATGGCATCAAAAAGTTTGAATTTCATCTGGTGGGCCATCAGTTCACAATCCAGCTCGACAATACCTCTTTCTCTGCTATCATGGAACTAAAAAACAAAGGTGTTCCAGAGAAGCAGCTGTTACGACTCAAAGACTGGTTCTCGAAGTACCAATTCGACGTCCAACATATAAAAGGAAAATCCAACATCGTGCCGGATTATCTCTCAAGAAAACCTCAGGTATATCTGATCTCCAAAAAGAAAATTCTTCCTGTTATTTTAATGACAGGAGAAAGAAAGAAGATCCCTCCATCAGAAATATTTCCAGATCTACCTACGCATATTTCCCATCCGGAATATGATCTTCCACCCTCTGGTGAAGCCCTCTCCACATTGAAAGATATACGCAAGTTTGCAACCCAAAATATGCTCAAGTACCTTTCCAAGTATATCATAGAAATACATCAATCATATGATGAAGCCTACTTCAACATTGATAAGCCATTCACAATGATCTTACCAGCAAGCCCCAACATGAAGCTGACGGAGAATTTTCTATGGTATCTATGGTGCATATCGGTTTTATACTTCCATGTCATTGATATGGCTGTTGAAGAAATGCTCAGTTTTTTCCTCAACACAGAGAATGACACTACACTCCAATGGATATACCTCACCTGGTATGCCACTTCTGACGAATGGACAGCCCTACTCCAGTAGGAATACCAAGAAGAAGGCGATATTACTGATCTTCACATCATCGTCATTTGCCACAGACCATATTCAACTCTCTTGGAAGGAATTCCACTTCCTTTGCCGTTATATTACAATTGGAAATCTATCAGCGGACCAGTCAAAGCCAACAGTCAAGAAACACACGAATTATACATGCATCTCTGCTTCGCCAACAAGATATCCCCACGAGAACCATATAACATATTGGAATACACTTCACTAGTGATATCCAATAAAAAGGAAGATACAGCTCCAGCCAGTTCTAGTCAAGTCAAATCCGACCCGGATGAATCCGATACCGAGTATGATCCAGATAAGCTTTGGCCTAAAAGCTGAATCGAAATGAAGTTTTTGTAAAAATGTAATATTATAATACGCATGTAATAGGGACGTGTCCAAATAGTGGACATACCTTTTATCTTGTTTTATTTTTATCCTTTATCAAAAGCACAGTCAAGACACATGGGGTCCCACAAAAGGCCACTTGCCTTTGTTCATATACGGAGGACGCATGAGGACAAAAATGCAGCCAAAACACTTGAAGACACATGGGGTCCCACATAAGGCCACCTACCTGCCTTTGTTTATATACGGAAGACACCATACAAAGACACATGAAATCACATGGAGTCCCACCTAAGTTGCAGCAAAGACCACCTACTAGCCTTTGTCTATATATGGAGAAGATTAATCAAAGGATTTCAATCTTATCATATGAAGAAAAGTCCAAGAAAAAAGATAGAGGTGGAAAGGCACACTTATCATATAAAACTACGTGGAAGGCTTAGGAGATTCAGAAAGATGACTCTTAAATAGCTCCTTCCCCATTATAAATAGGGGAGGACACATACGATGTAAAGACACAACAGAATTTCCAAAAGCATTATAAATAAAAGTCTTCCTTTCTTACTTACAATGTTTTGATTTCCTATAGTTATTCTCTCAAACACCCTATAGTAAAGATCCTACACCACGACTTCTCTTTCCCCTAAAATAAGCCTGGTTTTGTTACGGTCCCTCCTGTTCATACGACATTTTATTGGAAATTATACTATCCTCGTACCATCACCATAATCCTAAAGCTCGTTAGGCAAGGTGGCCGTTTAGAGTGCATGGATGCATGGGACATGGTTTCGAGGGCATGGTGGTAATTATCCATTCTGCCTTGAGGGTATAGCAGGAGGGCTCCCGACAGCGTACTAGTATCAGAGCCAGGGCTGCTCTTCTCGTCCCCGGGGAAGAGTTGTGTTGATGGTAGGCTCCCTACCTCGAAAGATACCATAGGCAAGATGATATTTCTGGCCACATTATCCAGTCCCACCATTTTGATTTCATCATTGGTCATATCTTTCCTCTCCTTAGGAACCAGTACACCAATGTCAAGATGCTCATACCCCAGTCCTCTGAAATTAGGGATGGTGATCTTGATAGGTCCTTCCTTTATAACGCGCGGCATCTGGTCATGGAGGGACATGTGTATGGGGGGGATACACGTATACACATTTTTCTCTTTCAAACTAACTGAGTCCCCTTAGCTCAGAGTGATAAAGAACTCAGGGTTGATAACACACCTACTAACTGCACTGAGTGCTGGTCAGTTGGCAAACTATCAACTTGATTTCAGTGCGGAAATGCGTGAGCCCTGAAAGTTTATAATCTTGTTAATGTTTACTTTTTGAAAACTTGATTACTCAACTCTGAAGTAGTGATTAGTAGGGCAGTGTTCAAGTTAATGATCTGGCTGATTGATTCAAGCCTGATAAAATGATGCAATGAATGACTTAATGAATAAGCAATAAGAACAATATCAAAGTAGTAAAGAACACAATGAGTTTAACGTGGTTCAGAAACTCAAGATCCTACGTCCACGATCTTGATTGAAAAGGATAATCCACTAAGGATTAGCTTGTTTTTAATGTGCCAAGGTGCACCCAGATCAACTAACTCACTGACCCTTGCAAACTCCTTCCTAACTCACTAACTGGCTTCAACCAACAAACCTAACAAGAGGGTTTTGGTTTCAGTTTGTTTCCAACTAAGATTTTGATTATCCTTACATGACAAGACTATGCTAAGGATGGATAATCACTCTAAGCTTAAGATATATCTAGGTTCGCTCAGTGGAATACAAAATAACTCTCTTTGCTAAGAAACACTTGGAAAATTTATCTGGATTCGAGTGCTTCTTTAGAACGCTAAATGCTTTGAATGCTTGAGAGTTTGAGTAATTTTTGGCTTGGAAATTTCCTGTAACCTTGAATGGGTTCAAGGCCTTCTGTATTTATAGTGGATTTGAAAACCATCCGTGGGAAGAAATAACCTTCTAGTCATCTTTGTAGGGTTGTTCAACGGATACATCTCCCATCCAGCAACCGTTCTTGCATGGATTAGGTAATGCATTTAATGCTCTATATAATACTTGCCTATTGAAAAGTACAGTCTGAACTCAATCTCCATGTCAGGTCCGTACGAGCGTGTCCTTCCTGGATTGGTCCATGTCATCAGGTTGGTGAGAATGTCATAACTTATTCCTGGGCTTCAGGCTTGTCTTATTCAGTTCTTTTTTATCTCAAGCACACCGGTCTTGTCCTGACGCTGACATTCCTTTTACATTGCTTGGCCCTACTACAAGTCTTTTCCCATTACTCAGTGTCATCATGTTCCCTTCAGGACTGAGTTAGTAATAACCTCAGGGTCATACTATTCATCACTGACACTTACTCAGCCAGCTTAGAAGGAGTGTCGTAAGTTCAGGATGGTGCTCTTAGTCTTCAGGCTCTAGTCTTGATTGTCATCAATGAGTACTCCTCTCATGGAGTTCCTGTGAATTGTAAAATAACTAAGTGCTAACCTAACCAAGACTAGCCTAACTTGCTAAGGCATAACATCTTTTCAGGGGCTTTGGGATCTAATCAAAACTGATATTATCCCAACTGTTGGGACATTGTCAGTTTTGATTAAGATCCCAAAACCCCTGAAAAGATGTTTGCATTTGTTCTGTCAGGCTAATCTTGGTTAGGTTTTGTACTTAGTCATTTTACACTTCACAGGTACTCAGTAAGAGGAGCACTTACTGATGACAATCAAGACTCTGAGCCTGAAGACGTTTTACCATTCTGAACTTATGGCAGTCTCCTAAGCTGGCTGAGTAAGTCTCAGTGATGAAGAGTATGACCCTGAGGTCAGTACTACTCAGTCCTAAAGGAAACAGGATGAAACTGAGTTATTGGGAAGACTTGGAGTAGAGCCAAGAAATGCTAAAAGAATGTCAGCGTAAGGACAAGACCGGTGAGCTCAAGACAAAATGAACTTAATAAGACAAGCCTGAAGCTCAGGAATAAGTTCTGACATTCTCACCAACCTGATGACGTGGACCAATCCGAGAAGGACACGCACGTACGGAACCTGACAAGAAGACTGAATTCAGACTGCATGTTCCACGGGCAAGCATTTAATGTGCATTTAATGCAACTACCAAATCCATGCAAGGACGGCTGCTGCATGAAGATATGTCCGTTTGAAGCCACTCTACATAGGTGACAAGAAAGGTTATCTCTCCAACAGATAGTTTTTCAAATCATCTATAAATACAGAAGACCTTGAACCCATTCAAGGTTACGGGAAATTTCCAAGCCAGAAATTACTCAAGATCTCAAGCACTCAAAGCATTCAGCTTAAAAGAAGTACTCAAAACCATCTAAATTTGCCAAGTGTTTCTTAGTTACTGAGAGTTATTCTGTATTCCAAGAGCGAACTAGCATTATTTTAAGCTTAGAGAGATTATCCAATTCTTAGCATAGCTTTGCCTTGTAAGGATAATCTCAACCTAGTTGGAATCCAAACTGAAACCAAAACCCTAAGTTAGGTTTGTTGGGAGTAAGTCAGTTAGTGTGTTAGTAAGGAAGTTTGTATAGATCAGTGAGGTTAGCTGGTCTTGGTGCACCTTGGCACGTTAAAAACAAGAATCCCTTGAGTGGATTTCCTGTTAAATCAGGTCGTGGACGTAGGAGCTTGAGTCTCTGAACCACGTTAAACTTGCTGTGTTCTTATTGCTTTGATATTGTGCATACCTGCCATATAACATATTCATTCATAAGCATTGTGTTTATCAGGTCAGAATCAATCTGCCTGATCCTCTAAAAGAGCACTGCCCTTACTAAACATCTTTCAGAATTGAGTAAAACAAGTTTTCAGAGAGCAAACTAAACAAGACTTTAAACTATCAGGGCTCAAACATTTCCGCACTGAACTTGAACTGATAGTTAGCCAACTGACCCGCACCAAGTGTAGTCAGTAGGTGTGTTATCAGCTCCTAGATCTTTATCACTCTGAGTAAAGGGGACTCAGTCAGTTTTTAAGTTTGAAAAATTGGTATACGTGTATTCCCCCCATACACGTATTCCTTAGTCTTGTTCCGGGACCAACAAGTGGTATCAGAGCAGTGGTTCAAAAGACCATTGACTTTGAATACTAATAGTTTCAGAGGAGAAACTGTTGGTGGTCACTGAACAGATCTGAGTTTGCTTTTCATAAAACTTGCATCATCATGACTTCAAGGAGACTTGAAGCTTCGTTACCTGAATTCTCTGTATCTAACTTGGTCTATTGGAAGTTCAGACTAGAAGCACATCTAGATGCCATCCATGACCAGATGCCGCGTGTTCTCAGAGAGGGACCGATCAAGATCACTATCCCAAACGTCAGAGGACTGGGATATGAGCATCTTGAGATTGGCGTGTAGGTTCCTAAAGAAAGGAAAGACATGACCAACGATGAGATCAAGATGGTGGGACTGGACAACGTTGCCAGAAACATCATTTTGCATACGGTGCCCTTCGAGGAGTCAGCAAGGCTGATGAATTTAAAGACGGCAAAGGAGGTTTGGGATGAGCTGACCAGGATGTGCGAGGGGTCAGAGAAGATAAAGGAAAACAAGAGAAACATTGCCATTCAGAAGTTCAAAGCGTTCGAGATGCTGCCTGGTGAGACTATTGATCAGATGGAGTCAAGATTCATTAAGCTGATGAACGAGTTGGTGATGCTGGACAAGGATGTTCCAAAGAGAGATGTTGCTTCAAAGATCCTGAATGCCCTTCCTGAGAGATGGGATAACAGTGTAATTATGCTTAAGAACACTCAGGATATGAGTAACATAACTTCTGCTTTACTTTTTTCAGAGCTAAAGGCACTGGAATTTGACCTTAACAAAAGAAAGAAGAAAGTTCAGCCAGAAGAGGAAGAAAAGGAGAAAACTCCTGAGAAAAGCGTGGCGTTCAAGGCCAGGGCTGAACCGGCTGAGTCTTCATCAAAGTCACTGATGGAGATGAGCAAGAAAGAGCTCGCTGAGGAGTACAGCCTGATGGCCAGACGCTTTGATAAGCTTAATTCCAGGTTTGGTCGTTATAAAAAATTTTATCAGGACTCACGTGACAGGAAACCTGAAGGAACCCACCAAAGCTCAAGGAGATATGAGGAAAGGAGAAACACTGACCAGAGAAGAGATCGTGGCAATGAAAGAAGATATTAACATCCAAAGCCCGATCGTAGAGATGAACAGAGACGTACTCATGATGACAAGCATTCAGGGAAGACGGAAAGCTCATCAAGACAGAGGGAACCTGACTCAAGGAAGAACCCTGAACCAAGGAGAGAAAGAGGAGATGAGCAACCAACTTGTTACAACTGTAACCAGAGCGGGCACTATCAGTATGATTGTCCGAAGCTGAGTGTTAGGGAAAGAGAAGACAGGAGGGCCAAGAGAGACCAGAGATTTGCTGACCGGAGAGCCATGCTCGCTGAAGATGCAACTGATTCTGATGGTCCTGAGGAGAGGTCGCCTGAACTCTTTTCCGATGATGAGTATGATGATGTCTGCCTTATGGCAAGGGAGGAACCTGAGGTAACATCTAACTCTGTATGTGGTTCTTACACTGGTCAAAATCCTGAGCTAAGCTCAGAGTCAGTTAGAGAAATGAACCTTCAGACCTGTCTGGATCAATTGATGGTTGATTTCTCCAGACTGCAGGAAACCAATGTCTTCTTGGTAGAGGAGAACAAGAAATTGAGTACTGAGGTTCAAAACCTGAATGAACAACTCACTCAGTCTGATCTTAAAGAATCAGCTCAAATTGTGAGACTAACTTAGGAGATTGATTTAATGAATGCTGAGCGTCTCCCAAGAGAGAAGATTCTGAAGGAATTGGCTGAGGAAGAGCTGGCCAGGAAGGAAGAACTGAAAGTACTTAAGAGTAAGTTTGATGACCTCTTTACCAGACATGAAATCCTGAAAAAGAGTGAGGACTCTCTCAAGAAAAAGGTTGCAGCAATGAATAAATCCTCAGTGGCTAGAGAGGAAATAAATAGCAGCCAGATGCTTGGGAATGAGAAAAAAGGACTTGGATATGTTCCTAAGAAATCCTCACAAGGTCAGTCTCATGTTGCTTCAGGGAGCAACACTGAGAGGGTATTTGTTCAGGCAGGCCAGAGTGCACCTAAGGTCGTACTCCAGGCCCGTCAAACTGATAAGGGCAAGGAAACTGTCGACACAGTCAGGGTTGCCCCCAAGGTAGCTAAGCCAAAACCCAAGGGAAAGGCAAAGCAATTGAGGGAGGTCCCTGAGAGCTCAGGTCAGGGAAAACCTCAGCGAAAGCAGAGGAAGACTCAGGCCAAGAGTTCTCAGACTGGTCAGCGAGGGTACCATCATGCGTGGTAATATCAACAGGGAAGGCCAAACATGATGACACCCCCGTGGTTTTGGCATCCTGAGGCCTTTAACTGTTTTCCATTCCCTCACTTGCCTAGGGGGAATAGAACACATGGCCCTCATCAAGAACAAGGTCCAAGACCTGCTGCACCCAGACCTAGGAAGAATAGGAGGCCAGCCCAAGAAGAAGAAAGTTGTGTATGTTGATGTTTCAGGGAGACAGATTTACCACTCTGAGGCAATCAGGGTTGTTAAGCAAGTCTGGATCCCGAAGGGTACAGCTGACACGATAGGACCCAACACCCAATGGGTACCTAAAGCCTGATTTGATTGCAGGCGGGTATGGATCACAACAAGAGGAGAGGAGACTCAATCAAAGTTGTTTGGTACCTAGACAGTGGTTGCTCAAGGCACATGACTGGAATGAAGAGTCTTCTCCAAGAATATCAAGCCAAAGATGGTCCACAGGTAACCTTTGGTGATAACTCAAAAGGTGTTACTAAAGGTTTTGGTGTTTTGATAATAGGTACAGTCAGAGTGGAGAATGTGTCCTTTGTGGAAGGACTGAAGCATAACCTGTTGTCAGTAAGTCAATTCTGTGACAAAGGTTTCAGTGTTGAGTTCTCATCGAATATATATTCAGTCAAGGACAAATCAACACAAGTGCTTCTATCAGGTATCAGGAAAGGTAACATTTATCTCGCTGATTGGAGCAGCACTATTCCTAATGCCTGTTTTGTTGCTAAAAGCTCTCTAGAGCTCAGTTGGTTATGGCATAAAAGATTAAGCCATCTGAACTTCAAGATTCTTAACAAAATTTCTAGACAGTCACTTGTTGAAGGTCTACCTAATGAAGTTTTTAGCAAAGATCATGTGTGCAAAGCTTGTCAGGAAGGGAAGCAGGTCAGAGCCATATTCAAAGAGAAGGCTTCTCATTCCACTGACAGGATACTTCAGCTCTTGTACATGGATTTATTTGGTCTCATAACACCTGTGAGTATGAATGGTAGAAAATATACCCTTGTGGTTATTGATGATTATTCTAGATATACTTGGGTTATTTTCTTGTTGAATAAGAAGGAAACACAGGTGAAGCTTCCAGAGTTGCTCAGGAGACTCAGCAATGAGAAGAATCAGTCCATTACTAAGATCAGATCTGACAAGGGAACTGTTGGGACATTGTCAGTTTTGATTAAGATCCCAAAGCCCCTGAAAAGATGTTCGCCTCAATATGTCTGTGTCAGGCTAGTCTTGGTTAGGATTAGTGCTTAGTCTTTTTACACTTCACAGGTACTCAGTGAGAGGAGAACTCACTGGATACAATCAAGACTCAGAGCCTGAAGACGAAGAGCACCATCCTGAACTTATGGCAGTCTTCTAAGCTGGCTGAGTAAGTGTCAGTGATGAAGAGTATGACCCTGAGGTCATTACTAACTCAGTCCTGAAGGGAACAGGTTGTCACTGAGTTAATGGGAAGACTTGGAGTAGAGCCAAGCAATGCAAAAGGAATTTCAGCGTCAGGACAAGACCGGTGAGCTCAAGACAAAATGAACTTAATAAGATAAGCCTGAAGCTCAGGAATAAGTTCTGACATTCTCACCAACCTGATGACGTGGACCAATCCGAGGAGGACACGCACGTACGGAACCTGACATAAAGACTGAATTCAGACTGCATATTCAACGGGCAAGCATTTAATGTGCATTTAATGCAAATACCAAATCCATGCTAGGGCGGCTGCTGCATGGTGATATGTCCGTTTGAAGCCCCTCTACATAGGTGACTAGAAGACTATCTCTCCAACGGATAGTTATTCAAACCACCTATAAATACAGAAGGCCTTGAACCCATTCAAGGTTACGGGAAATTTCCAAGCCATAAATTACTCAAACTCTCAAGCATTCAAAGCATTCAGCCTTTAAAAGAAGCACTCGAAAACATTCAAATTTCCCAAGTGCTTCTTAGCAACCGAGAGTTATTCTGTATTCCAAGAGCTAAATAGAATTATCTGAAGCTTAGAGAGATTATCCAATCCATAGCTTAGCTCTGTCTTGTAAGGATAATCTCATCCTAGTTGGAATCTAAACTGAAACCAAAACCCTAAGATAGGCTTGTTGGGAGTAAGTCAGTTAGTGTGTTAGTAAGAGGAGTTTGTATAGATCAGTGAGGTAACTGATCTTGGTGCACCTTGGCACGTTAAAAACAAGAATCCCTTGAGTGGATTTCCTGTTAAGTCAGGCCGTGGACGTAGGAGCTTGAGACTCTGAACCACGTTAAACTCCTTGTGTTCTTACTGCTTTGATATTGTGCATTCGTGCCATATTACTCGTTCATTCATTGCATTCAAGTTTATCAGGTCTGAATCAATCAGCCTGATCTTCAAAAGAACACTGCCCTACTAATCACCTTTCAGATTTGAGTAAAACAAGTTTTCAGAAAGCAAACTAAACAAGACTTTAAACTATCAGGGCTCAAACATTTCCGCACTGAACTTGAACTGATAGTTAGCCAACTGACCCGCACCAAGTGTAGTCAGTGGGTGTATTATCAGCTCCTAGTTCTTTACCACTCTGAGTGAAGGGGACTCAGTCAGTTTTAAGTTTGAAAATTGGTATACGTGTATTTTCCCCCCCATACACGTATTCCTCAGTCTTGTACCGGGACCAACAAGTGGTATCAGAGCAGTGGTTCGAAAGACCACTGACTTTGAATACTAATAGTTTCAGAGGAGAAACTGTTGGTGGTCACTGAACAGATCTGAGTTTGCTTTTCATAAAACTTGCATCATCATCATGACTTCGAGGAGACTTGAAGCTTCGTTACCTGAATTCTCTGTATCTAACTTTGTCTATTGGAAGTTCAGATTAGAGGCACATCTAGATGCCATCCATGACCAGATGCCGTGTGTACTCAGGGAAGGACCGATCAAGATCACCATTCCCAACGTCAGAGGACTAGGATATGATGATCTTGCGATTGGCGTGCAGGTTCCCAAAGAGAGGAAAGACATGACCAACGATGAAATCAAGATGGTGGGGCTTGACAATGTCACCAGAAACATCATCTTGCATACGGTGCCTTTCGAGGAGTCAGCCAGGCTGATGAACCTAAAGACGGTAAAGGAGGTTTGGGATGAGCTGACCAGGATGTGCGAAGGGTCAGAAAAGATAAAGGAGAACAAGAGGAATATTGCCATTCAGAAATTTGAAGCGTTCGAGATGCTGCCTGATGAGAGCATAGATCAGATGGAGTCTAGATTCATCAAGTTGATGAATGAGTTGGTGATGTTGGACAAAGATGTCCCAAGGAGAGATGTTGCTTCAAAGATCCTGAATGCCCTTCCTGAGAGATGGGACAACAGTGTAATTATGCTTAAGAACACTCAGGATATGAGTAACATAACTTCTGCTTTACTTTTTTCAGAGCTCAAAGCGCTTGAATTTGATCTTAACAAAAGAAAGAAGAAAGTTCAGTCAGAAGAGGAAGTGAAGGAGAAAACTCCTGAGAAAAGTGTGGCGTTCAAGGCCAGGTCTGAACCTGTTGAGCCCTCATCAAATTCTTCATCAAAGTCACTGATGGAGATGAGCAGGGAAGAACTCGCTGAAGAGTACAGCTTGATGGCCAGACGATTTGACAAGCTCAATTCCAGGTTTGGTCGTTATAAAAAGTTTTATTAGGACTCACGTGACAGGAAACCTGAAGGAACCCACCAAAGCTCGAGGAGATATGAGGAGCGAAGGAACACTGACCAGAGGAGAGAACGTGGTGTTGAAAGGAGATATTCTGAACCAAAGCCTGAAAGAAGAGACGAACAGAGACGTACTCGCGATGATAGATATCCAACCAAGGCTGAAAGCTCACCAAGAACCAGGGAACCTGACTCAAGGAGGAACCCTGAACCAAGAAAAGAAAGAATAAGTGAGCAGGTAGCATGTTACAACTGTAACAAGATTGGTCACTATCAGTACGATTGCCCGGAGCTGAGTGCTAGGGAGGGAGAGGAAAAGAGAGCCACGAGGGATCTAAGATCTGCTGATCGGAGGGCTATGGTGGCTGAGGATGCAACAGACTCTGATGGTCCCACTGAAAGGTCACCTGAACTCTTCTCGGATGATGAGTACGATGATGTCTGCCTAATGGCTAGGGATGAGCCTGAGGTAACATCAAATTCTGTTTGTGCTTCTTACACTGGTCAAAATCCTGAGCTCAGCTCAGAGTCAGTTAGAGAAATGAACCTTCAGATCTGTCTTGATCAATTGATGGTTGATTTCTCCAGACTGCAGGAAACTAATGTCTTCTTGGTAGAGGAGAACAAGAAATTGAGTACTGAAGTTCAAAACCTGAATGAACAACTCACTCAGTCTGATCTCAAAGAATCAGCTCAGATTGTGAGACTAACTCAGGAAATTGATATGATCAATTCTGAGCGTCTCCCAAGAGAGAAAATTCTGAAGGAACTGGCTGAGGAAGAGCTGGTCAGGAAGGAAGAGCTGAAAGCACTTAAGAGTAAGTTTGATGACCTCTTTACCAGACATGAAATCCTGAAAAAGAGTGAGGACTCTCTCAAGAAAAAGGTTGCAGCAATGAATAAATCCTCAGTGGCTAGAGAGGAAATAAATAGCAACCAGATACTTGGGAACAAGAAAAAGGGACTTGGATATGTTCCTGAGAAATCCTCACAAGGTCAGTCTCATGTTGCTTCAGGGAGCAACACTGAGATGGTATTTGTTCAGACAGGCCAGAGTGCACCTAAGGTTGTGCTCCAGGCCCGCCAAACTGATAAGGGCAAAGAAACTGTTGACACAGTCAGGGTTGCTCCTACGGAAGCCCCTGAGAGCTCAGGCCAGGGAAAACCTCAGCGAAAGCAGAGGAAGACTCAGGCCAAGAGCCCTCAGACTGGTCAGCGAGGGTACCATCATGCTTGGCAATACCAACAGGGAAGGCCAAACATGATGACACCCCCGTGGTTTTGGCATCCTGAGGCCTTTAACTGTTTTCCATTCCTTCACTTGCCTAGGGGGAATAGAAATCAGGGTCCTTATCAAGAACAAGGCCCAAGACTTGCTGCACCCAGACCTAGGAAGAACAGGAAGCCAGCCCAAAAGGCACCCACTCAGGCTCCTGCGAAGCCTAAGTCTAGCACCCATACACCATCTTCCTCTCAGGCTAAGAAGAAGAAAGTTGTGTATGTCGATGTTTCAGGGAGACAGATTCACCACTCTGAGGCAATCAGGGTTGTGAAGCAAGTCTGGATCCCGAAAGGTACAGCTGACACAATAGGACCCAACACCCAATGGGTACCTAAAGCCTGATTTGCTTACAGGCGGCTGTGGATCACAACAAGAGGAGAGAAGACTCAATCAAAGTTGTTTGGTACCTAGACAGTGGTTGCTCAAGGCACATGACTGGAATGAAGAGTCTTCTCCAAGAATATCAGGCTAAAGATGGTCCACAGGTAACCTTTGGTGATAACTCAAAAGGTGTTACTAAGGGTTTTGGTGTTCTAATTATAGGTACAGTCAGAGTGGAAAATGTGTCCTTTGTGGAAGGACTGAAGCATAACCTGCTGTCAGTAAGTCAATTCTGTGACAAAGGGTTCTGTGTTGAGTTCTCATCGAATAAATGTTCAGTTAAGGACAAATCAACACAAGTGCTTCTATCAGGTATACGGAAAGGTAACGTTTATCTCGCTGATTGGAGCAGCACTATTCCTAATACTTGTCTTGTTGCTAAAAGCTCTCTAGAGCTCAGTTGGTTATGGCATAAAAGATTAAGCCACCTGAACTTCAAGATTCTTAACAAAATTTCTAGACAGTCACTTGTTGATGGTCTACCTAATGAAGTTTTTAGCAAAGATCACGTGTGCAAAGCTTGTCAGGAAGGGAAGCAGGTCAGAGCGTCATTCAAAGAAAAGGCTTCCTACTCCACTGACAGGATACTTCAGCTCTTGCACATGGATCTATTTGGTCCCATAACACCTGTGAGTATGAATGGTAGAAAATATACCCTTGTGGTTATTGATGATTATTCTAGATATACTTGGGTTATTTTCTTGTTGAATAAGAAGGAAACACAGGTAAAGCTTCCAGAGTTGCTCAGAAGACTCAGCAATGAGAAAAATCAGTCCATTACTAAGATCAGATCTGACAAGGGCACTGAATTTATAAATTCATATATTTCTGACTTTTGTAATGAACTTGGTATAGCTCATGAGACTTCTGCAGCTAGAACCCCACAACTGAATGGTGTCGCTGAAAGGAGGAATAGGACACTGAAGGAAGCTGCAAGGACCATGCTAGCTGAGTCAGGATTGCCCAAGAAGTTTTGGGCTGAGGCAATCAACACTGCATGCTACACTCAGAACAGATCCATGCTGAACAAGCAACATGCTCAGACCCCATATGAGACATGGAACAAAAGAAAACCTCGTATTTCTTACTTTCATGTGTTTGGTTGTAAGTGCTTCATCCTCAACAATGGGAAGACCCAGTTGAAAGCCTTTGATAGCAAATCTGATGAAGGAATATTCTTGGGATATTCTGAAATTAGCAAAGCCTTCAGGGTTTACAATTGTAGGACCCTTGTTGTGGAAGAATCACCTCATGTTGTCTTTGATGAATATGCTAATGAGTCTAGGGCAAAGGTGCTGAATCCTGACACTGAGGAGGTCACGAGGAGAGTGACAAGGCTGAGCTTGAAGAATCAACCTGTTCCCAAGATCAAGACTGTGCCAATTCCCAGATGGGATGATGATGACGATCAGGATGATGAACCAAGTGCCACTCCTAAACCCAGCACATCAGGGATTGTTGAGCCTCAGACAGAGGAACAGGCTCAACCTGAGGTAAGTACCGTCTATGAAGATGCTGTTGCAGCTGAGACGGCTCCTGAGTCACCTCATCAAGGGGGAATCAATGTCCCTGACATTGAGCTTGTTAATCCCTTTGGTATAGACTCAGGATCATCCCCTTCTGTTCAATTTCCTGAATTTTATGAGCATGTGGACACTAACATTGCAGGTACTTCAGGAACAACTCCTGGCAAAAGAACATGGTTAGAAAATCATCCCATTGATCAAATTATTGGTGATCCAACTGAGGGAGTCAGGACCAGACGGTTTCATGGTGAGAGTGCACTGTTCTGTTGTTTTCTCTCTGAGCAAGAGCCTCAGAACATTGAAGAAGCTCTCACTGACTCGAACTTGATCATTGCCATGCAAGAGGAGTTGAATCAGTTCACAAGGAATCAGGTTTGGGAACTGGTAGATAGACCTAGGCATCAAGGTGTGATTGGTACCAAGTGGGTCTTTAAGAACAAGAAGGATGAGAATGGTGTTGTGGTAAGGAACAAGGCTAGACTGGTTGCAAAAGGGTATTGTCAGTCTGAAGGAATAGACTATGATGAGACTTTTGCTCCAGTGGCTAGGTTGGAAGCTATCAGGTTGTTCCTTGCCTATGCGACATATAAGAAGTTCAAGGTGTATCAAATGGATGTCAAGAGTGCATTCTTGAATGGTGTACTCAATGAAGAGGTCTATGTTGAACAACCTCCCGGGTTTGAGGTTGGAGATAGAGTATACCATTTGAAGAAAGCACTCTATGGACTTAAGCAAGCACCAAGAGCTTGGTATGATACCCTCTCTCAATTCCCGACTAATCATGGGTTCAAGAAGGGAACAGTGGATAGGACATTGTTCAGGATCACTGAAGGTGATGACATTCTCTTGGTCCAAATTTATGTGGATGACATAATATTTGGATCACCAAATCATCAGTTATGTGAGAAATTCTCTAAACTGATGACTGGTAAATTTGAGATGTCAATGATGGGAGAGATAAACTTCTTCTTAGGATTGCAGGTCAAGCAGACTGATCAAGGTATATTTATTAATCAGGCCAAGTATACAAGAGACTTGATTCATAAGTTTGGTGTTCAGAACAACAATCCAGCCAGGATCCCAATGAACACAAACTGGAAGATGGATCCTGACACTGAAGGGACTTCAGTGAATCAGACTGAGTATCGTGGGCTGATAGGTTCTTTACTGTACCTGACTGCAAGTAGGCCTGACATTACGTTTGCAGTTGGTGTGTGTGCTAGGTATCAGTCTGATCCCAAGAGAAGTCATTTGGAGGCTGCTAAGAGGATACTTAAGTATTTGAAAAGGACAGTTAATATGGGACTATGGTATCCTTCAGATGACAACCTTGAACTGACAGGGTATTCAGATGCAGATTATGGAGGTTGTAGGATTGATAGGAAATCAACCTCAGGGACATGTCAGTTTTTGGGAAGTAAGTTGATCTCGTGGTTTAGTAAGAAGCAGAATTCAGTGGCTACATCCACAACTGAGGCTGAGTATATGGCTGCAGGGAGTTGTTGTGCTCAGATCCTATGGTTGAGGCAACAGTTGAGGGACTACCAAGTGTCTGCTAATCAGGTTCCAATCTATTGTGATAACAATAGTGCAATAGCAATCACTCAGAACCCAGTGCTTCACTCAAGGTGCAAGCATGTGGATATTAGACACCACTTCATTCGAGATCATGTGGAAAAGAAAGATATTAGGATGGAAAAGATTCACACTGACAGGCAAAGAGCTGACATCTTGACTAAGCCCCTGGCTGAAGCAAGGTTTATGGAACTGTCAGTGGAATTGGGACTCTTAGATCCGGGAGAGCAGTCAGTGTAGGGTTCTAGGGGGAACTCAGGCCAGACTCGACTCAGCGAGGTATCAGGGTGCTACAATGTCTCCCTGACAGGTATGGGTTCTAACCTGACTCTTGTGAATCTCAAGCGTCTCCCTGAGTCATTCGTCCTGAAAATCTTTATTAAATGCATTCCGTTTTCATTAAAAGCGCGCCTTTTTATATTTAAACCCACGCGCACGGAGCATTTAATGCTACAGTTACTTTTTCATATACGTGTCTGTTTTATACGGAATATGACTGACTTGGGGTTTTAATTAAAACTGAGATTAATCCTGGCCTCTCATTTCAAAACCTTTCGAATTCAGGAATCAATCTCAACCCCACGTTTGAGTAACTGACTTAGTCTTATCAATCAAGGGTGCCATTTGAGGTTTTTACGCAAACACAACGCACAATTTGCACACTGAGTTTTCTCTTGCTCAAACACAGAATTTCTAAAACCTTTTTTTTCAAAAACAATGGCATTCCTTAATTCCGACTGGACAACCGACAAGATCGTCGATGTTGTTGAGAAGAAGCTGGTACACATGGAGCAAGTCATCTCCATGGAAGGTATCTGTCTAACGGTTGAGGAAATCAAACCCGTTTTTAAATGGATTTCCGACGCCGGGTTGGAAACATACTTCACCACTCGCCCCATTTCCGTGCTCCCAAGAACAGTGGTGGAAGCTTATTTAAACATGTACTTGCGGAAGGGGGAAGTCTTCACAAAGGTGACTGCGCTAAAGCCAACGGGAGAAAAGAACGGCGACGGAGAGCCTCTCTACGACTCGGAGGTGGTCACCATCAATCTCAGGCAGGCGGTGAGGGAAGTCTTCAAGCTGCCATTCTCAGGCATCAACCCCAGGACTTACAAGGAAAACTCGGAGGGAGAATTCCTTGGGAAATGGACCAAGTTAGGATCTTCGGAGTTCAGGGCCCGTCAGAACAAGAGCACTCTGAAGCCGGAGTACAGGGCTCTAGTGGACTTGGTGTCCAAGATTGTGATGGGAGCAACTGGCTCTCACGAGCAGTTGAGTCTACCCAAGCTGAGGCTCATGGGAGCAATCGCTGATGGAGTGGAAGCGAACTGGGAGCAGTTCTTCCTCGATCAACTCCATCTGGCGGGATTGGACAAGATCACGCGTGACGAGGAGAAGAAGCACATATCCGTCAGTGCCATCCTGCCATTTGGCACAAGATTGTCCATCCTGATTGCTCATGCGTGCCATGAGTACACTTTTGACTTTGAGGACACCCTTTCCTCAAAGAAGGTAATGTTTTCCTCACTGAGTGACACCTATTTAGTGCTAGGGCTGACTGATCCCAATGCGAAAGCAAAGGGTCAGGCCAGAAAGCCAGCTGGGAAGGCCAAGAGAGTGGCAACCAGCCTCATTGAAAAGGTGGATGAGCTCCTTGAGAGGAGTAAGGAGGCTGAGAAGGCTGCTGCTGAAGAGGTGGAGCAACCTGAGGTGGGCGTGGCTGAGAAGGAGAGGAGGGTGAAAATCGTGCTGTCAGGGAAGAGCACGAAGTCAGGGACTGAGTCAGATCCCAAGAAGGCCGGGACTGAGGCTGAGGGAACTGATGATGACGTCAGTAAGGAGGGTGCTCAGGGAGAGAGGCCCCTGAAGAGACTTAGGAAGGGAGTAAAGAAGTCTCCTGCTAAGAAACTTCCTGAGTTGAGTGAGAGGGAGAAGTCAAGCTCTCCTGGAGCCTCTGACTTAGAGGAGGTAAGAAAGACTGTTGAGACGGCTGAGTCATTGCAGCCTGAGATAGCACCCACTCAAACACCCCCACATCCTGAAACCCAAACACCTTCCATCCCTGATCCCTCACATCAAACTCCCCAACTCCCCCAACCTTCAGAGCCAAATTACCCTACTGAGTAAGTGCCCTCAACCTCACCTACAAATGAGCCTGACCAGTTAGCCGAGCCAAACCTTCCCAACCCCTCAGATTTTCCCTCATACCCCAACCCCAAACACTGTCCCAAATCTATTTCAGCTGAAGAGGATGAGTTCCTTGAAATAGAGGAGGAGGAGCTGGATGAGCACATGGCGGGAGGTATACTGGAGAATACGCTCAGGGGGAATGCCACGGAGTGGGCAGGGAAGTGCTGGCCTGGGCTGTACAAATATACTGAATTGCTGGCATATGTGGTGGAGCTCAAAGTTTGGTTGGACTTCAAACAATCAAACATGCAGGAGCAATATATGCTGGTGGACGCTCGCGGCTGGGAGCATTGGGAGACGGAGGAGGCCAAGATTTGCTCATTCTTTGGCCTGACAAGCTGGCTTCAACTCTTGAACTTCGATAACCTGAAGCAGCTTGTGGCTGAAATGATGGCCAAAAGCAAGGCTGATCTTCTCTCCGTTGAAGAGAAAGAGGATGATGAGGAGGATGATGACGCTCAAGGTGGAGCTGTGGAAAAGGCAGTGGAGGAGACTGCTAGAGAAGTTGATGAGATGGACTCTGAGCCTCAGGCTCAGGGGGAAGGTGATAAGAACACTGGTGCCAAGGGTGGACCAGTGGCTGAGGATGTTGTGAACATCTCAGCTGCCAATGAGACATCTGTCGATGAAGGGATTCCCTGCCCTGAGACACGAGAGGATGATGTTGAGGCATTCAAGGAGACTCTCAGTTCCGAAGGACAAGTTCCTAAGGTTCAAGTTAGCTTAGCCGAGCCTGAGGAGGCGGCTATGACTACTTCACAACTGCCTTCAGTGCACCTTGAAGAAGGGACTGATGCTGCAGGGGCTGACAAGGGAAAGCAGCCAATCACTGATAAGGCCGCTGATGATGAAGATGTGATCATAACCGGGGTCGGTCGTGCTGAATTTACAAGCATAGTGGAGGTCAAACAGGAGAAAACCTCGGAAAATCTAGCTGAACTTCAGGAGGAAGTAATGAGGCTACGTGCTGAAAAAGATGAAGACTCCAAGGCCCTGGCGAAGCACATCAGGTGGACAAAGTCAGCTTACAACACCCTTGCTAACAGGGAGCTGATCTTGTTAAAGCGCACAATGACTGACACGGCCAAGTCAGTGAAGAATGAGAGGAAGCGCACAAAGAAGATGCTCAGAAACACTCTCAAGAAGCTTGAAGAGAGGGATGCGATCAGGGACGAAAAGATGAATCAGGCAGTGGACAGGCTTGCAGTTCAGACTGCAGCTATTGTCACTCAGGCTTTGAAGGACTCAGCGTCCAAATTGGAGCTGGAGTCAGGGAAGCTGGATCGCACCTCTCAATCAGTGGCGGACGTTTTGGCTAAGGCCACTGAGGAGTCTGCGAAGATACTGACTGAGGTTAGCAGAGTCAGCGGTGAGTCCTTGAAGGTGGAAGAAAGGATCACCAAGGCTGAACAAAGTCTCCAATTCTCTATGGAGGTCTTTGAGAAGAAAGTCAATGCTGCCATCAGTTCCGTATCTTTTGCAGGGACTGGGATTTCAATGGGAGTTGAGTTATTGAAGGAGGGAATCAACGATGTCCATTCCCTAGCCTCCTTCGTAATCAACAGCGGATCTGACGCATTCCCATCTGAGGCCAATGATGATGCCAAAAAGGGGGAAAAGAAGAAGAAAAGATCCCGCCCTGAGGCATCTGAGGCAGTTAGTCAAGGAGAGACCGTCCTAGCTGATCCTGAAGCCAATCCTGATGGAAATATTCTAAGGGTAAGGAAGTCAGCTAGGTTAGCGGTCGTGGAGAAGGAAGGAGAACAATTAGTTGCCAAGCTGAGGGAGGAGGCAACAAAGGCAAAGGCTAATGAACCTTCAAAGCAACAACCTGAGCCAGTCCAAAGATCGTCTCCCATGAGCTCAAGGAAGAATCCCATCACTTACTCAGGTGAGTTAGTTGCGGAGCTATGTGCTGAAGCATGGGGAGATCAATCTGAAAAGACTGAGGCTATGCGCAGAGCTGAAATCGCTCAGAAGGAGAAGATGCGTATTCTGGAGAAGAAGGTTGAGAAGCTGACTGACATCAATGAGCTTCAACAACGCGAACTAGATGATGCAGTGATCAGCTTGCTAAGGAGGAAGAAGGCGAAGCCTGAGCCAAGGAAGTACAGGAAGAAGCCAACAGTTAGGAAAGCAACAATTCTTCAGGTCAGTAGGCCAGAATCAGGAGCAAGGGAAGTCTTTGTTGATGAGTTCGTCTCAGAGACTTTGAAGGAGTTTTGGACTGATGCAAGGGATGAATTTGTCAGGCTATGGTTTGTTGTGAAGAAGTGGGGCGACACTGACGATATTGATGCCCACTTCACTGACTATATGATGGACAATCATCCTGAGCTATTCCAGAAGATCTTGGAGGAGGCTGAGGCAGCTCAAGTCCAAGTGAAGGCTCCTGAGTTCACTATTCGAGCTCCTCCCTTGATTCCTGGAACTCAAAAGCATGACACTAAGGCCATAATGATGGAAGTCTTGAAGATAGCCAGAGCTGAAGGATATGTGAACCAACCTGGAAGACTTGACGAGCTAAAGGCAAGAGTTTATGCAGGATATGGACTCAAGCCTGAAATGAGATTAGTCTAGGTGTTCATAGGCTTCTTTGTAATAGATTAGATTCATTGTAATCATTTCCACATCTATCAATGAAATCTATTACTTTTGCCCACAGACAAAAACTCATTGTCTTTTTGGCTTGTTTAAATTCTGTACTTTATCAAGAATTGCTCTAACACTGTCTTATCTTATAGATAGGTTTGTCTTGTTTCCTCTAAGTGTTTTGAGGATCTTTTCAGTGTTTTGGCATCATCAAAAAGGGGGAAATTGTTGGGACATTGTCAGTTTTGATTAAGATCCCAAAGCCCCTGAAAAGATGTTCGCCTCAATATGTCTGTGTCAGGCTAGTCTTGGTTAGGATTAGTGCTTAGTCTTTTTACACTTCACAGGTACTCAGTGAGAGGAGAACTCACTGGATACAATCAAGACTCAGAGCCTGAAGACGAAGAGCACCATCCTGAACTTATGACAGTCTTCTAAGCTGGTTGAGTAAGTGTCAGTGATGAAGAGTATGACCCTGAGGTCATTACTAACTCAGTCCTGAAGGGAACAGGTTGTCACTGAGTTAATGGGAAGACTTGGAGTAGAGCCAAGCAATGCAAAAGGAATTTCAGCGTCAGGACAAGACCGGTGAGCTCAAGACAAAATGAACTTAATAAGACAAGCCTGAAGCTCAGGAATAAGTTCTGACATTCTCACCAACCTGATGACGTGGACCAATCCGAGGAGGACACGCACGTACGGAACCTGACATAAAGACTAAATTCAGACTGCATATTCAACGGGCAAGCATTTAATGTGCATTTAATGCAAATACCAAATCCATGCTAGGGCGGCTGCTGCATGGTGATATGTCCGTTTGAAGCCCCTCTACATAGGTGACTAGAAGACTATCTCTCCAACGGATAGTTATTCAAACCACCTATAAATACAGAAGGCCTTGAACCCATTCAAGGTTACGGGAAATTTCCAAGCCAGAAATTACTCAAACTCTCAAGCATTCAAAGCATTCAGCCTTTAAAAGAAGCACTCGAAAACATTCAAATTTCCCAAGTGCTTCTTAGCAACCGAGAGTTATTCTGTATTCCAAGAGCTAAATAGAATTATCTGAAGCTTAGAGAGATTATCCAATCCATAGCTTAGCTCTGTCTTGTAAGGATAATCTCATCCTAGTTGGAATCTAAACTGAAACCAAAACCCTAAGATAGGCTTGTCGGGAGTAAGTCAGTTAGTGTGTTAGTAAGAGGAGTTTGTATAGATCAGTGAGGTAGCTGATCTTGGTGCACCTTGGCACGTTAAAAACAAGAATCCCTTGAGTGGATTTCCTGTTAAGTCAGGCCGTGGACGTAGGAGCTTGAGACTCTGAACCACGTTAAACTCCTTGTGTTCTTACTGCTTTGATATTGTGCATTCGTGCCATATTACTCGTTCATTCATTGCATTCAAGTTTATCAGGTCTGAATCAATCAGCCTGATCTTCAAAAGAACACTGCCCTACTAATCACCTTTCAGATTTGAGTAAAACAAGTTTTCAGAAAGCAAACTAAACAAGACTTTAAACTATCAGGGCTCAAACATTTCCGCACTGAACTTGAACTGATAGTTAGCCAACTGACCCGCACCAAGTGTAGTCAGTGGGTGTATTATCAGCTCCTAGTTCTTTACCACTCTGAGTGAAGGGGACTCAGTCAGTTTTAAGTTTGAAAATTGGTATACGTGTATTTCCCCCCCCCCATACACGTATTCCTCAGTCTTGTACCGGGACCAACAGGAACTGAATTTATAAATTCATATATTTCTGACTTTTGTAATGAACTTGGTATAGCTCATGAGACTTCTGCAGCTAGAACCCCACAACAGAATGGTGTTGCTGAAAGAAGAAACAGGACACTGAAGGAAGCTGCAAGGACCATGCTGGCTGAGTCAGGATTGCCCAAGAAATTCTGGGGCTGAGGCAATCAACACTGCATGCTACACTCAGAATAGATCCATGCTGAACAAACAACATGCACAGACCCCATATGAGACTTGGAACAAAAGGAAACCTCGTATTTCTTATTTCCATGTATTTGGTTGTAAGTGCTTCATTCTCAACAATGGGAAGACCCAATTGAAAGCCTTTGATAGCAAATCTGGTGTAGGAATATTCTTAGGATATTCTGAAGTCAGTAAAGCCTTCAGGGTTTACAATTGCAGGACCCTTGTTGTGGAAGAATCACCTCATGTCGTTTTTTATGAATCTGCTAATGAGTTTAGGGTAAAAGTGTTGAATCCTGACACTGAGGAGGTCACAAGGAGTATGACAAGGCTGAGCTTGAAGAATCAACCTGATCCCAAGGTCAAAACTGTGCCAATTCCAAGATGGGATGATGATGACGATCAGGATGATGAATCAAGTGCTACTCCTAAGCCCAGCACTTCAGGGATTGTTGAGCCTCAGACCGAGGATCGGGCTCAACCTGAGGTAAGTACCGTCTATAAAGATGTTGTCGCAGCTGAGACGGTTCCTAAGTCACCTCATCAAGGGGGAATCAATGTCCCTGACATTGAGCTTGTTAATCCCTTTGGTATAGACTCAGGATCATCCCCTTCTGTTCAATTTCCTGAATTTTATGAGCCTGTAGATACTAACATTGCAGGTACTTCAGGAACAACTCCTGGCAAAAGAACATGGTTAGAGGATCATCCCATTGATCAAATCATTGGTGATCCAACTGAGGGAGTCAGGACCAGACGGTTCCATGGTTAGGTGCATTGAGCAAGAGCCTCAGAACATTGAAGAAGCTCTCGCTGGCTCAAACTGGATCATTGCCATGCAAGAGGAGTTGAATCAGTTCACAAGGAATCGGGTTTGGGAACTGGTAGATAGACCTAGGCATCAATGTGTAATTGTTACCAAATGGGTCTTCAAGAACAAGAAGGATGAAAATGGTGTTGTGGTAAGGAACAAGGCTAGACTGGTTGCAAAAGGGTATTGTCAATCTGAGGGAATAGACTATGATGAGAGTTTTGCTCCAGTGGCTAGGTTGGAAGCTATCAGGTTGTTCCTTGCATATGCAACATATAAGAAGTTCAAGGTGTATCAAATGGATGTCAAGAGTGCCTTCCTGAATGGTGTACTCAATGAAGAGGTATATGTTGAACAACCTCCCAGGTTTGAGGTTGGAGATAGAGTATACCATTTGAAGAAAGCACTCTATGGACTTAAGCAAACACCAAGAGCTTGGTATGATACCCTCTCTCAATTCCTGACAGACCATGGGTTCAAGAAGGGAACTGTGGATAGGACATTGTTCAGGATCACTGAAGGTGTTGACATTCTCTTGGTCCAGATATTTGTGGATGACATAATATTTGGATCACCAAATCATCAGCTATGTGAGAAATTCTCTAAGTTGATGACTGGTAAATTTGAGATGTCAATGATGGGAGAGATGAACTTCTTCTTAGGATTGCAGGTCAAGCACACTGATCAAGGTATCTTCATAAATCAGGCCAAGTATACAAGATACTTGATTCAAAAGTTTGGTGTTCAGAACAGCAATCCAACAAGGATCCCTATGAACACAAATTGGAAGATGGATCCTGACACTGAAGGGACTTCAGTAAATCAGACTGAGTATCGAGGGCTGATAGGTTCTTTGTTGTACCTGACTGCAAGTAGGCCTGACATTACGTTTGCAGTTGGTGTGTGTGCTAGGTATCAGTCTGATCCCAAGAAAAGTCATTTGGAGGCTGCTAAGAGGATACTTAAGTATTTGAAAAGGACAGTCAATATGGGACTATGATATCCTTCAGATGACAACTTAGAACTGACAGGTTATTCAGATGCAGATTATGGAGGTTGTAGGTGTTGGGAAAATAGGGGTGCCCGGAATCTATTCGGGATGAAATTTAAATACGAATTTAAATGATATTATTACTAGCATGAATTAATCCTAATTAATTCAAATAATAATTCCAACAACTAATTATCATCATGCATGTTAAATTAATTTCACATATTCAACTAGGCGGAATAAACAAGTAAAAATGCGATTAACGTACCTCTTGTAGTATTGGCCTTTGGATATACGGGACAATTGTAATCTCGCTCTATCAACCCAAAGCCTTCTCAAGTGTTTCCCTTTTCACCTCACTTGATCGCCGGTGGGAGACGCT